>SMMW01000554.1:0-2400000 GCA_004794655.1 Marisa cornuarietis | reverse complement strand
TTGTTACGTTCATTTCAATAGCGAGAGTTTAGAAAACCAGTTCAAAGGCATATTAGTGCCAATGACAGAATCGCTACTGTATTCCGTAGACTGGAGAAAAGGAAACAAAACATCTTACCCCACGCTGCCCGACGAAAAGCAAAGAGATATTTCCGCATCTTGTTATCAAATCGAACAGGAGCACGTCTCAAAACTTAATGATAAACATTCCTTCGCTGAGCCCGTTTTAGGTGAATCATAATTTTTTTTCCTCAGTGGGTGTGACCATGTATTTTATGTGCATGCGTGTGCGTGTTTGTCCACACACATTTATTTAAGCATGTTAGTTCTAAAGTGTAGAAAAAACTAGCACTGATTTAGGGGATGTAGGGTGAAAAACACACTTTGGGCAAGTGTTTTCCACACTTGCATGTATTTTCTCTCCCAGGTAAAAGAGTGATTGCTGGAGTATTACCATGTTTGTTTGTGTGCCTTCTGATCAGCTATCATTGATGGACCATTTTCAATAGTCTTCGCCATTTTCATTTCCACTAGAATAGATGTATAGTTTGAGAACAATATTAAAATCGGCTAATATTCTGACTTAAAGTTGTTTTATAAGCTTACCTCTCTAAAAACGGCAGCTGGTAGTAGATGTTAGGGACTCAAGTTACAACAAAGAAAAAAATCTTCCACGGGAGCCTCTAACAAACTGACCTTTTAACATTGTGCAGATACTGAGGGGTCCGAGGCGGTAGTGAAAGTGGTCTGTGAATCTAAAGTGTGCTTCGGCAGCTTTGAGAAAAAAGCGAGCAAAAACATCGACAGGAAAAATCGAGACGTCCGCTCGGCCAGCGCTCAGCCGAAGAAGAAGAATGTGAGACGGTCGCTGTTTCCCTCCCCGGTCAAAGAAAGCCGCTCTAGTGGGAGAGTGTAAGTCGCTTCCAGTCCATGTAACTGAAGTACTTCCTTTCCAGAATTCTGTTTTTTTTTAAAATTGAGTTTCAAGTACAGACAGACTTCATAAATTCGTGATAGTCTGGAGCAAAAGACTTGAAAGCCACCGCATATCCTCGACAAAACGAACAAACCCCAATAATATGAGCGTTGTAAACTGAAACAAAACAAGGATACAAAGAAGGACAAAGAAGTTGTAAGCAAAATCTCTCAAAGTATTATCAACCTCCTCAGCTGCATAGTGGATATAATGAGATGTGTTTCTACGTGTCGTCCAGTGCTCACTACTTGTTATCGCCGTAGATGAAACACAGTATGAAAACAGACCGTCGGTTTATCTCTCTAGTGCACCTGAATTGTTTTCCACATTTATGTCCGCACATATGAAAACCACGGATGAATCGGCGTTTCCAGTAAAACTAAAGATGACTTCAAATGTTGCGTATAGAAAAAGACTAATAGCTCTATGGGAAAAACATTATAGGTCTTAAAATACATTTTGAAACAAAATTAGCAAGGAGCCATTGTGTACTACCTTCTTATAAATGTTCAGCAATTAATAACTCTTGAACAGTGCTATCTGTCCAGGTGGATAGACGCTTTAGACTGAAAAATCGTATTATTCGGTCTTATTACGTGACAAATATTTCGTTGCTCGTGGATTTATTTCCTTAAAAGCGTAGAAAGTAATTCATTAGAACCGATCACAGAAACTATAGTCTCAATTTTTTTGAGAATCTAATCTGTGAAAGCCGAAAGAGAAAACGAGAGCTCGTCAGATGCCAGCCCGCCACAGCCACTCCAGATTAAGGAACTAATGCTGAGACAATTTACAAGAACATAAAAGCTCCCTAGTGTTACTTTGAAAGGCCGATTACAGATCATTACCAAAATCATTCTGTTTTTTTCAATCTTTCTTTTTACAGACCTCAGCATGAGGAAAACAATCACGATAATTCGACGGATGTAACAAGGAATGGGAAGAAGGCAGCGACGCCAATGACTGTGGATGCCGGACAAGAGGTAGCGAGCCTCAGTGGCGACACCTATCCCTCTGTCTCGCAGTTTCTGCAAGCGGCAGCGACCGGTGGCATCAACATCAACATTCACGTCAGCAATGACGTCATCAAAGAACCACCAGCTCGAGACAATCGGGAGGACTCGAACCTGGGCAAAAGCGGCACAGAAAAGCGTGACTTCTTGACAGGAAAACGCCCTGGAGGTGAACAGAACGCAGGTAGGGAACACTACAAGGTGTTTGCGCTAAATTTATATTGTATACGCGATCTGAGAGACAGACAGACAGACTAGAAACGTGGTTTAAACTGAGGACTGTCGCGTTTCGGCATAACCACTGAACTTATTATACCTACACTGTGCTGTTCATATGTTCAATAAAACGTAGCAAATGTTTGATCTACATGTCAAACTGTCTTTTGAAACCACTATCCTCAAGACTTGAAGGGTATTCACATTTATGCTAGTGACATTCAAGTTTTCCTGAAAGCCTTGTATGCCATCAGAATCTCCTTTGTCAGACCGAAGCCACCGCAAAAGCAGAATGGCCATTCTTAAATGGTTCATTAAGAGCCTTCTGAAAAGAACATAATTATATTGTCGATTATGTATGTTTGGCAAATTGAATGTCATATGATAACCTTGCAAATATTTGTCAAACATAGTCACGCATGCGACAGTACGTGTCCGGCTAAGAAGACTTTTCTCTTGTTAGAACGTTAAAAGCCGCTACACTCGCGCCAAATTCAGAACATTTCAAAGTTTAACAATATACGTCTCAAAGTCGTACAAGTTAACATCTGCTCATACGTGGATTAAAAGTTTTTGAACAAAGCTGTCGAAATTTCACTCTCTATTATTACCAGACCTGCACATCGAAACTAAACAATAAAGGACTTTCGGGGTGAAATTCAGGTTAACGAGTGCCTTTAAGTAATCGTTTGTATTACACGAACTGAAAGCTCCACAAGTACGTGAAGGGATTTTCTGGATGCCATGGTTCAAATCAAACATCCCAAACCCGAGATCATTTGGGGAAAAAAAACTCTTTTGCAGACGAACTCCAACTACATGAACGGCCTTCAAAGCGGCCTCATTATTCAGAGGTTTGGCTGGGACAGTGCGGCCAGAACCAGACAGCACCAGATCTGGCGCATCTACAGGTCCAGGCAGGTCAGCAAGCAGACGGCAGGAACATTGCTGCTTTCGGAAGCAGGTAATACACTCCTGGCACTCCCTTCTCTCACACAGCCCGAATGCTTAGTCAATTATGATTCTTGTCTCGCTCTTTTGGCTAGAGGCTCCCCATTCCTCTTGTTCTGTGCATCGCATCAGCCTTTTTTCTTTCTCTCCTTGTCACACGGGAAAAGTGGGTTGAATCATTTGGAAAGAATATGTGTGGAATGTATGGATATGGAATACGTGTTTTTTTAAAAATCTTGTAGGTACGTCGACTACAACAGCGATGGACTTGGTGGATCTGAACTTCAGAGTTCGAGTTATCCGTCTTCGACGCCTGAGGCTTTGGACACCTACTACACATCTGGTTACATCCAGCAGTACGCCTGGCCCGTGTACACCAGCGCACAGGCCGCCACGTCGAGGTACCCGCCGATGTTTGAGAGGTCGGACCCTTTCTCGCCCTGCGCACCTTCTCCGCAGCGCCCTCAGCATGCGCCCTTTCATGAGGTCATCTCCGACCAGTATCTCCTGGCGCTGGAAAGCGCAGTGAGGGCCAGCCAGGAGCTGGAGAACAAAGACTTGAGCGTTAAGCTCAACGCCGCACGAAAGAAGCGGAAAGGCGTAGGAGGACAGGACAACGAGCGTGACTTCCTGGTGGTGGAGACGCGCAAGCACCGATGGTTCCTCGGGGATTCCCCGCTGCGGGCATATCCCCCATATCCGGGTGGGGAGGCCAACACCTTCTACGTCTCACCTGACACGGCGCACAAGCTGCAAAACCTGCAGCCTTACGGGGACATGTATCCACACCATATCCTCAAGAGCGATGCTTTTATGGGTGCCGGCCAGTGCCCTGGCTATGGGTCCAGCGGTGTTCTGGGAGCGCAGCAGCAGCACCACCACCCGCATGCCCACGAAGCCATGTTCGCCGAGGATCGACGTGGCTTAGACTACAAGAAATGGCAGGAAAGCAGAAACACGAGCTTGAGCTACGTGGGTAGCAGCCAGTTCCACTCCAACGGCAGGTATGTTCCAGCCGAATACGCCAGCATCGCCCAGGGCAGCCTGACGAAAAACGGCGGGAGTCATGGGGGGTTAACTTACGCTGATAACCAGGGCGACGCGACTCGACTGAAGTTATGGCATAGACTAAGCCAGTCGGATTCTTCAGGGAGTTTTGCAATGTCGGAGCAGCCTGCCGATTCTCTCCCGAGTCAGCAGGCGTCACTGCTGGACAAACCAGATCCAGATCTTGAAGGCAGGCTGCCAAAAAGTGACTGTCGAACCTCTACTGAGCCCAGTGAAAATTTTAAGAAAGCAGAGCCGAAGGGGCTCGCAAATCCATAGACATCTTGTTACAGGTCCTGGATGAAAAGAAATGTTTTTTAAAATTAATGTAATCACCGATTTGACTTATCTTCTTCCTAATTTAGTGCTTTATCCCGGAGTTTACTAGTTTTTAAGCACTGATTGCTTCACATATTTATTACCAAAATTTAGTTCAGACGATCCTTGTTAAAAGATGATTTAAATTGTAGTCTTGCAAGTAACTAAAAGGCTTCAATAGAAAAAAGCAATGTTGTATCAGCCTGCAGTTAAAAGGATTCAACTTTTGGCGAAAGTCTTGGATACAGATTATTTGCATGGCACGCTAAAAAAAGTCAAACTAACAAGTTGCTTATGTCATCTGATGATCGTGATCTGTCTGTGGCGTAATTATCCACCCTCCATTTTGCACAGGAGGCTTACAATTTTTGTGTTCAAAAAACTTGGAACTATTTTCATATAGTCATAGGACAATGAGAGTTAACCGCATTATTTCCTGATAATTCATTTTAAACTTCTGCTTTTAAAAAGTTAAATGTATTGATTCAATAAAACTTTTCATGACAGATACTGCAGGGTTTTTGCTTAATGTTTTGCACAAAACTCTTCTCAGAAAAACATTATGCCATCATCACCTTTGTTACACCTGGGATATGCCAAACACTGACCACTGATATGAGATACACTTCTAAATATATTTTCTGCTTAAAAAGCGACCTAGAGTTCATTAATATAAGCACAAAGTTAATTTATTAAAAGTAATTAATATGCCAGAACCTGAGCTACTGTTCTCCTCGAAAAATATTAAAATTTGGTTAATTTATAAAGCTAATAATCGTTACAGAATTAATACACAAAGACCATATCCTGGCCTACACAGACGGATCACTTTACCCCAACAAGGCAACAATCACACAACAATTTAACCTAACGATGTCAGCCAGACTCCAAACCGTACATCCCTGTGGACAGCTGGGCTGTCCGCTATACACACAACACTCCAGATAATCCTATGCAAAATTAAGGAGTCCTCGGACCTTCAGTATCTTGTAATATCTGACTCAGTTTCAGCACTCCAGGCCATAAAAAATCAAACTTATGACGAAATATTATAATTATGAACTATTAACTCGTAAATAAGATCTACAGAGGAAATTGCGAAATTCATTTTCTGTGGGTTTATTCTCATATAGGAATAAGGGGAAAGGAAAAACCAGATGAATTAGCTAGATTTGCAATAAAACAAAATCCTAATCTTAACATCAATTTCAACATTCTTATTTCTCCAGCAGAAAGAAAGGTAGCCATTAAACCAGGACTGTGGGAAGAGAAATACAAGTTGTGTTACTCCGACCCATTGCTGCGTCCAGAGAGTCCGTCACTTACGAGATCACAGGGTTCCTGCCTAACATTCTTTCGCCTCTTCTTAGAAGGATGGAGCACCACGTTATGAATAGCGCTGACCTTGTCATCAAACTGTCACAGTATCATCTGGACACGAAAGAGCGCTCGTGTCCTTTGGTGTGGTGACGATGTTTACCAGTATGCCAGCAGAAGATAGCATCAAAATGATAAATAAGAGACTCGAAAATGATGCTACGTTCAGAGCAAAAGAGAGAAAACAGTTGTCCCCAGACCAAATCTGAGCTCCTGAACTGTTGCCTGACCACAACATAGATACTTCACGTACAAGAGCAACTTCTACCAGCAGAAAGGAGCAGCCATGGGACCACCCTTTAGTCCAATACTTACCATTTTTTTCATGGAGGACTTTGAGGAGAAAGCGTTGGTCACATTCCCCCTTTCTGGCTACTGGGGCCGCTACATGGAGGACACCATGTCCATTTAGCACAAAGACATGGTGCTACAGTTTGTCGACCATCTTACTAGCCAGCACCCCGCCATCAAGTTCACCCATGAGGTCGAGCTTTATGCTAAAGCACTGCCATGCTCGACGCCAACATTACCAGGGGCGACGACAGCTGGTCTTCAGTATCTACCGTAGACCGAAGCATACCGATCAGTTCCTCTAGTTTGATAGTCAACCTCTCCAACATAAACTGGGGGTGATTCGCACTCTTTGTCATCGAGCGAAGACCGTCTGCTCATCTTTCTCTGCAGAATCACTATTTTCTTCGCTCGTTACTTGGTGCCTTTTTGTGTTTTCTGTTTGTCGTCAGTACTGTCGTTTATTCTTCTGTCATTGGTGTTCTTTCCATTTAGTCCACGTCTCTTCCTCGTTTTAAGCGCTAAGAGCATGCTCTCTATGAGTGTGAATATGCGCTATAAAAATCATGCGTGGAAGAAGTCAAGTGTTGAAAGCGTGTGCGAAAAAAGTAGTCGCGGGCAGGCTGCCTTGCCGTGATATAGCCTTAGTTGCTGGCTCGGAGTAACATACCAAATCCTCTCTCCCTCCCCACCCCCAAGCCCTTCTTAATAGGAGAGCTAACTTGTCTACCAGTGTAGAATGTAATGCAGTCTGCTGAGTTTGTCGATTTCCCACAATAAATGTAAAGGTTGAGTCATTCATTTGTCCCTTGACTGGTGCCGGTTACTTGATAGTTGGGGAAAGCACATGGATATACAAGTGCTGACAAAGCCTGTCTTGAGCAATGGTAAGCAGGTTTTACACAGGAGGATGTCCACTCATTCACATTTGTAAGCCAGTTGTTCCTTTGGCCACCGTGGCATCGATCTCTCTAAAGTACTTTGAAGGAGAGTCTTTGACAGAGTGTTGTGGCCAAACCAGACGAACATATATGCTGCCTGCCTGTTGAAAGTGGGGAGAGGAGTGTCAGATCTAGTAGAGATCTGTGGTTGCTGCTTCCCTTAGTCAGAGGCCCAAGTCCGCGTGGAAGAACAAAAGAGCGTGGCATCAAATGTATTCTGTGAATGCGGTGGAATGACGAAAACGAGAAGAGTGTAACTGAGAGAAAAGATGGTCGATTGCTAGAAGAATGTTCATCTGGACTGTGAAAAATTTTTTAAGGGAGGGGAAAATTAGAAGAGGAATTCCTCAGTCCCAGGAGACGACATTACATTAGGGAGTTCATTCTGTTTTTTCCTACCAACCTCAAGAAGGAACCTTATTTTTATGAGAAAATTAACCTTCCTAAAAAGGAAATAGAGCCCAGTTAGGATTTTTTTTCTAGTTTTGTTTAGTAAAGCAGACAAACCTGTTCAGGCCAGTCATTTTTCTTTATTTTGTGTTGTGAAAGAACACACGCGTCCACCTGCACGTGTGTTTGAAAGAAAGGTTTGTACAAAGTCATTGGTTATGATAAATAGTGCACCCCAAAATAACTTTATATAGCATGAAACGTTGATGAAACATTTCTAACTGAACATCATAAAATGCAGCGATAAAAGCAAATGACAGTACATTATCTAATTTTTATATACGCTGGCAAAAAAACAAAACAAAAACACAAGCCTCCACTGTTGCTGTTATGTCCCTTGCACACGAGGAGTGAAAAAAAGCCATTTTCTTCATTCATTCTCCTTAAAAACATACATTTAACATAAAACAAACCTTTAATCATTTACATATGAGGAACAGAATATTAAAAAAGTATCACACCAACTGTTAATAGAATGAATCAGAAGGACTAGCACTGATGCATAAAAAACTAAACTTATGAAAGTCCTGGAAGTCTTTTGCTAAGGCTGGACTTCATCCCTAGAACACTAATAATCATGTGCAATGTCAAACTTTAAACCGTGGGCAGAACAAACAGGAGCAGAAATTAAAAGCCTTTAAAACACAATGATCTTTCATGTTTGAAGCTGAAGTTCTTAATCTGTATTCAAATACTTCCATACTTTTCTTTCACAAAATTAAACACACACACACTGCATTACTCCTTTGGTAACTTGGTCCAGTCAATAGGTGTCTTGCCATTTTTCTGCAGGAGTTTATTGCACTGAGAGAAATGCTTGCAGCCAAAAAAGCCTCTGTGTGCTGACAAGGGTGATGGGTGGACAGCTGTCAAGACATGATGCTTCTTCTGGACAAGAAAGGGATCAAAGCCTTCTAAGCTTGTTGAGGTACAAATCAATAAAAATAAAACAGAGAAACAGAAGAGAGACATGGGACATCATTCAGTCAGATGGCACAGGAACACTGATATTCTTTTCTTATTAGGATATAAATATGATACATATTAAAACATGTTTGCAACTGCTTTATAGTAAAGAGTCAGAATAACATCTTTTTAAAAGAAATGAGGGCTAAGAAATACCTTGTCAATGCAGGCTCCTTTTTTCTGAGCATAAGAACCCCAGAGCATGAAGACAATACCTGAGGAATTCTTGTTGAGCCAACTGATTACTGCATCAGTAAACTGTTCCCATCCTTTCCCTAAACCGCAGGTTTAAAAATATAGTTCAATAAAGTGAATTAATTTCCAAGTGAGTTTTGCTAAGTTGTTACAATAAACATGACTTATGTACCTTTTTCTTCAAAGCATAGCAAAATAACAACTTGATAAATTGTTAACATTCTCTAAATACAGAATAAATTATGAGACTTTTCACAAATTGGCTTTGATGCATTTATTTAGCTTGAAATCTTTGCAAAATCAATGTCACATACATGCATTAATCCCCCACCCAAAATCACCAGGGCCACAGAAAGCAATAATGGATTGACAGCAATTGTTAACTAATGCAAAATCTGAAATTCTGCATGCTTACCTTGATGAGAGTTGGCTTGGTGAGCACGCACTGTGAGGCAAGCATTTAGAAGTAGCACACCTATAATAATAATAATGAAGATTTTTATAGCACATATTCACACTCATGGAGAGCATGCTCTTAGCGCTTAAAACGAGGAAGAGACGTGGACTAAATGGATAGAACACGAGGGACAGAAGAATAAACGACAGTACTGACAACAAACAGAAAACACAAAAAGGCACCAAGTAACACGAGCGAAGAAAGTAGTGATCCTGCAGAGAAAGCTGGGTAGAAAAGTCGGAAGAGCGGGAGTGGGGGGGGGGGTAAGAAGGACTAGCATTGTGTGGACTGTGTTAGGAGTAATGCTCAAGGAAGAGGTGCATTTTCAGTGCGGATTAGAAGGATCTAAGTGTAGGAAGGTGGCGGATATGGAAAGGGAGAGAGTTCCATTGTTTTGCTGCACAGTAGCTAAAAATCCTATGACCATATGTTGTTCTGGTGACAGGAACAGTTAGGATACGATCATCAGAGGAAGAGTGGAGTTGTCTGGCCGGAACGTAAGGGATGAGAAGTTCAGAGAAATAGTCAGGACAGGAGCCTGCAAAGAAATGAAAACACAGCTCAGACAGTTTGTACTGAATGCGAGAACAGACTGGTAGCCAGTGTAGAGAATGAAGGAGAGGAGTGACATGGTCCCATTTCCTAGTCGGAGCACCAGACGTGCAGCGGAGTTCTGTACTTTCTGGAGTCTCTGAATGAGGTATGAGGGGCAGCCTGCCTGCAAAGAGTTGCAGTAGTCAAGTCGAGAAAGAACAAACACACAGGCAAGAGTGTTGGTAGCACGTGTAGAGAGAAAATGACGGATGGCAATGATGTTAAGGAGCTCATAATTGGCAGACTGACAGACAGTTGTAACAAGAGGAAAAGGTATGCTTCCATAAAAATATCCCACTATAAGCTGAGAAAACAAAAATGCAATTATAAGGAACACAATCAGCTTCGCCAGAAATATGGCATCAGATAGAAAAACTTCCTTCCCCTTCTTACCAAAACACACTTTTTGGATTTGTTTTGTTTTTGCAGTTTGTTTTTCAATCATAAAACCCAAAATATCCTTCCTCATACCCTGCTTGGCCCATCCTGTCAAAGTGCCATGCCCTGGATGTTGGAAATCTTCAACATCCTGCAGGAGCTCTTTGAACATGTTCTCCAAACTGAAAAGGATGAGTTATACATGTTCACACATTTCTCATAAATGACCAAGTAAATGGTTTATGAAAGTGGCTAGTTAGAAACACTGCCAAATGAAAAGGGTATCTTATTTTTCAGGTGTGCAGAAATGGAGGCTTCCATGCATATAGTTGGAGTGTAGCTGTCAGTGTATTTAAAAAAAAAACCAAACAAAAAAAAAAAACCACCTCAGGATATCTGTTATCATGCTACATATTTTTTTGATAGCCCACTTTGTGGAGGAAGGGGAGGGAAGAGCAGCTGCTGTCAATGACTATTAATACAGGACAGCTTCGGAACCTTTCAGATACAGTTATGCTCCATCTTTCAAGGTATGTGTATAAGTGATAGTGCACATTAAAAATTTTTAAATGTAGTAACATTTCTGGGACTTCACTTGACCACAAAGTTTCTCAATTCTTGCCAGATTGTATATTAGATTTCTTCCACTGCAGAAAAGCAACAGAAAAAAGTATTTAAATCATTTTACTAAATCATGTCTCTTCGGATTTTGTCCTGTTTTACACATTTACCTATGGTTATGCATCTAGGACAAACCTCTTGTGAACATCTCCGATCACTTATGGGCTCTTTCTCAGTTTATGTCTTCTGTTCCATTATTGTAGCTAGTACACTGTGCTGCTGTCTTTGTAGTGATGCTCTTTTGTTCATGTGTATTGAGCTCACTGTCAAGCAGTATTATCAGACACTTTTAATAAACTTTGTTATAAGGTACAACAACAACGAAAAATACAAATTTACCTTGGTGGTGGTGCGATGCCTTTTTGCACACTGAAGCAAAGACCTGGGAAAATTTAAAAGTATCTAAGTTGGATAAGCAGCATGCAGTTAACAATGTATGCAATATCCCTGATTCCCTCTCCCTGCCTTAAGATAAGAATGTTTTCTAATAAGTGGACCCCCCACATACCCCTCTGAAAAAATTGATGAGCCATAAATTTTGAATTTACTGAGCAATAAAAGGGGAACAATGAGTTATTTTACTCTCAACAAACTTCAAGATCTACTACACCTACCATGAGCTTGATGAGGACCATGGTAGGGATCCTGACCAAGTATCACTACTTTAACCTGCAAACAAACAAAAGTGGTTATTTAGTTCTGAACCAGACAAAATGATCTTTCCCCCTCCTGCATCAACTGATCATTTGAAAGCCATAAAGTCTCAAGAAAATCATAATCAGTAATGCAATTCATCAACTGCAATAATGTTAAAAACAAAAATAGATCTCGTGTGCAATATCTTCGATTTAACAGACCTCTGAAATCTTACACATGGTTGTCCAAGTGAAGACTTGATCTGCTGGAGGATACACTGTGCCTTTTTTTCTCTCTGCTTCAACAAATTTTGTCAGCTGGAAGATTAAACATATCTGTCATTACAAGGAAAGTTTTAAAAATACATAACTGTTTGAATTCTACCTTCACAGAGAATGTATTTTTTGCTTAAAAAGATCATTCATTCTGTCATAAATATATTAACTTAAAATGATTTGAAAATATAAAATTATTTTAAAAGTCTAAATGTTCACCTCTTTGAAATACCGTTTTGAAAATTCAGCGCTAAGAGCACTGCACCAAGATGATCCCACATTAATCAGTAAGGTACTGGTGGCAAGTGCATTTTTATTTTCTTTATCCTGAAGTCTGGCAAGAGCTGCTCTTTTGTTTTCTTCAATGCGACTTTTCTGTTCAGGAGTGAGCTGAAGATATTCTTCTTGAAGTTCATTTTTTTTTGGCGACTCGGGTTCATTATTTTGTAAACAAACTTTGTTGCAGGCTTCATTTTGGGATGTTTTTAGCTTCTTTGGAGACGAGTTCTGAAAAGTACAATACAAACATACGTTATATTCGTTAATGAAGAGTTGCTTTATAATTTATCAGGATTATTATAAATTGTCAAAATATTGTTCCTCGGTTACACAACTTGTATTAGTAAACGCTTAAAAGTAAATTTACTACATGAGCCATGCGCACATAACATGCGTCCTTCTTTAGGCTTCAACTGTTTTTAACGCTCAACAAACCTCGCTGAAAGCTTTTGCTGTTCTTTTTGCAGTGGGTGTGAAAAATGCCTTAATTTTGCACTGCCCATTCATTGTTATCTTTTGCATATAGTAACGCAGCACTTTCCCGCCTACAAAAATTTCCCGCTAAAGCGAGTTTTTAACATTTCTGTTCACAGGAAGTGAAGATCTCCGAAGTTAACGTCTGCTAAAAACATTACTAAGAAATAAAGGACACGTACGACGACTGCTTGTATGATTCGAATGGATGCCTTTTGTTTTGTTTTTTTGCTCATGTGACGTGATGAACTAACTGTTTCAGCCAGAAATCTCTCTTTTTTATTTTTCAGTGATTTCGTGCATTTCGACCGTGGTGGTACGAATTAATGTAGCCTACTGTTTGTTTTTATCAACTTGTTTAGATGTGAGAATTTCATCTTGTAACAAGAACTTATGAAGTGCCGGACTAGGATCTGCTTTACTGTAATGAGGATGTGTCTACCTTGTCATGCTGTAGCCTTGTCACGCTGAAGTGATTAATCGCATCATGGCAGTTGTGCCAGGAACAGTTGGGTGGCCGCTGTTGGGAGACAAATCCTATGCATTTTACAAGAACCCTGTCGCATTTCTTCACAAAAATATGGACCACCATAACTCACGTGTTTTCGCAGCTCGATTCCTCAACAAGCCAACAATATTTGTTTGTTCTAACAAAGGCGTGCATGATGTGCTAACAGGTTAGTGAATATATGCGTTTTAAGTGAGGTACATAAGTCTGACTTCAGCTTTCTCATTTTGGTTAGGGTTGAGGAAGTGAGAATAGCAAACAAATAGTGATTGCTGCATGATCTCGCAGTATCATTCAGAGATGCTACCAGAGCAACATAAAGGAGCAAGGGAAATGAAGTCGACATGCAGTCAAAATATAGCACATTCCTCCTTTTCCTGATCTAAGCTAATCTAATGAATAATTAAGAGTTGCGGACCCCCTCCCCTTAAGTCTCCAACCCCGGCCGTTCTTGTGACCTCATATACGCTTAAATTTTCTAAATGACACCGTCTTCGAATAAGTATAGACTGCTGCGTGGGCAGGGCCTGAGTGGAGAAAAGGAGAAACTGAACTGGGTGGTTAGGGTGTGGCTTGGGAATGCGTTTAGGACCCTAGGTACTCAGCAGATTTTGCTGGTTTGGGGCTCGCTCTGGGCAGGGAGGGTATTCCTGCAGTCACTGGCCTCCATAACATTTGAACTGCTTGTAATTATGCATACATAATCATACACTGCATAACCATACGATGAGTAGTTAAAAATAAACTGTGATGAGCATGTTTTATTTCAAATAAATTATTTTGTGTTTCAGATAGGTGTGGTAATTTTGAACATGGGTACAAAACATTCATGGAGCAGATTTTTGGTGATAATATTTTATTTGCAGATGGTCAGTATAATGAGCTTAAAACAAGACATAGAGAAACTAAATTGTCTTTTTTCTTATTGTTTTGTGCATGATTTTACTCTGTACAGTCTATGTATGTTCATTTTTGTCTGTTTAGAAGCAAAGTTTATTTCAGTAGCTTGTTGAAGTACTAGTAGTTGTTTATGCATATATACAAAAGAAGAAAGCAATTAAGTAAACAGTTTGTTTGAACTTTGTGAAACTCAGTATATTAATTTTCAGAAAATTCAAACGCTGGCAAGTCTAATTTGGCAGTTCATGATATTTTGGGGATTAAAATTTCAGATGACAAAGCACACATGTTCCGGGATGCTCTAGGACATCTCTTTATGCCAGATGCTGTATCTTCCTGTGAAGAGGACATTAAGAGGTTTTGAAACATTCAGGTCCTCTGGAAAAGTCAGGAGAAATTGTTTTAAAATCTACTTTCAATGCATATCTTTTATATAGTATAAATAATTTGAAACAGAAATCAGAAAAGAGATGAAGAATACAGAGAATGTTGGTTGCTATGTTTATTTATTACCATTTGAATTGTTTATGAATGTACTGATAGTACAAAGGTGCCATGGGGTTGGGAAATGGCATGAGGCAGATTATACTGGTGAGCATCTTCACCTTTGAAAATATTTACCAAGTGGTTATGTGTCAGAAACCTGTTTCTAATAAATTTCAGAATTGCTCAGTATCGTGTGGCCACACTTGATGCTAAGTAAGTAAACAGTCAGGTGTAATATTGTTGTTAGCTGTTGCTTGGCTTAAGTTGCTGATGTAAACATATTTTTGTGCATGATTAAACCATCTTAATTTTTAATGTTTCATATATAAAAATAGCATCCTTATTAACTTCTTTTTTGTTTGGTAGTCAAATAGCTAGGACAAAGGTAGTTAGGATTTAAGGAATGCAGTGAGAAAATCCATTTCTTTTATGCACCCAGAGCCGGCGCTAGGGTAGGGTGAGCAGGGCGACCGCCCCAGGCCCCGCGCCTGAGGGGGCCCCTCGAAAGGAGATTCTGCTATACGGTATATAGCCTACACTTAGGGCTAAAGGCCCCGCATATGACATTCATCCAGGGCCCCGCGGGGCCCCACGTATTCCTAACGCCGGCTCTGATGCACCAATCAGTAGTGATGTTAAAATCTTTATTTAAATTTAGAATGATGTGATAGAATGGAGTATTATTGTGACTTGTACGTTGCAAATAACTTTTTGCAGTATGCCTTTGTGCCTATACACATTCTTCAAGGAAGTGGTAACAGAGATCTGTCTTTCATTGTTCCTGGGACTTGATTTTCGTACATCTTTGGAGGGAACAAAAAATGTGCTAACTTTGACTACAGCACATTGGCATGGTAATTTCATGATATGATTAAAAAATGCAGCTAAATTCCTGTTTTTTTATCAATATGAAACATTTAATTAATGTCTCTATACCACACTTTCATCTGTTAATCATACTCATAGCAATTTTTATGGTCATTTCAGTTGCAGATAAAATGGTTTGGTGGTGATTGCCTTCTTTTGTTTTGAAATCCATTTCCTTTGATTTTCTCATCTACATTTTTTCTGTTTATTAAGCTCCCTTCAGTTGAGACTTTCTTGATGATGGCTGTTTTTAAACAACTTTGATGTCTGTACCACAGTGTAATTCTGTATATATTATAGGCACTTTTGTAATGTAACAGAAAATCACAATGTTTCTTTCTTTTTCAGGAATCACTTCTGTACCTCTTCAGTTCAAGGTCCCTGGAACAAGTAGTGCATCCACCTACAGTCATGCACTGGAGGCTAAGGTTGCATCTATTATTTTATATAGTTTGAAGAAGTAAAACATTAACCATGTGTTGTAATTGTGTAAGGAAAGTTAGTCATACTTAGTAAACAGACAGACATACACATAGGCAACTACAAATGAAGTAAACTAAGATGTAAAAGTGAAATTGAATTAGTAAAGAATTTCATTCATTCTTTCATCTCATGACTAATACTGGTCACTGGTTTGCTGCTACTGGCTGTTGTGTGGAACGACTGATTTGTTTCTTCTTCCCTTGCTGCTCTAGCACTTCGTGGGCTGTTGAAAGCAGCAGCTTTTTGATGTTTCCAGATTGGATGTCTACATTACAGTCCACCATGTTTAGGGTGGCAAATTTACCTCCAACTTGAGACTTGGAAATCTGCAAATTTTGAATCTTGCAACTTCTCCAATTCAAAGTGAATTCAGGAGTTGGTTGAGTAGAATTTCACCTTCAGCTTTAATTTCTGTGTGGATGTTGGAACAAGGTTATGGTCACTGCTTATGTCGGCTCCTGGTTATGACCTTGTTTTGACTTTGTTGGTGCTGGCCTTAAACGTCTTGTCAGATGGATGAAGTCAATCTGGTTATGGACCAGATCACATGGAGTCGTTGCTGATCCATGCCTCGACCTGGCATGAAGTTTTTTCTCTTGATTATCCATAGTTCTTTCTCTGGGCTTATGCATGGTGGTGGCCATCTCCTTTCCAGGTAATATGTAATACACTGAGACCTAAGTATCAGAAACCCATATAAACTACAGTGGAACCTTGATTATCCAATTTAATGACTGGCACGCATCATCTGGATAATAAAAAATCTTGGATAATTGAAAATAATTTGAAAAATTTGCAAATTCTAGAATAGGCGCAATATCACACACTGTTTGATTTCTGATGTTAAATTCCGATGAAAGCTTAGCAGTTGATTCTTCCTTTTTGGCCCCTTTAACAATTTGAAGTTTTAAAGCAATTGACAAAACAACTCTTTCTTTTCACTCCAGCACTGGACCCTGACATTTCAGCAGGAACTTACGCGAAGCCGCTTTCTAACCTCAAGGTGCAGAGGCCAACTGAATTAACTCGGAACAAGGTGTCGCCTTCACGGACGGTGCGACCCATACATAATCTTTTCCAAGAAAAGCACTGAAGCAGAAGACAAATGTCAAAACTTATCGATGAATACCAGTCGATAAAATTTGGAAAAAGGGGAGGGAGTGTGTTCCGAATGAGTCTTCTGGATGAGATTAAGTCTAATGGTTTTTCACAGCAGGGGATCTCCTGGCTGGTGCACAAATACTTTGCTTTCAATCCTTTTAGAATAATTCAGAAATCCATCGACAAAGAAACTTAAGCTGTGACACCTGTAGTCGGAATTCTTGGTGCCAAAATCTTGGCGGTCTAGTTATGTCTAGCAGTTTTTTTACATTTTTTAAGCAATCTCGGATAACGGAATGCATGGTTAATTGAAGACTGGATGATCGAGGTTCCACTGTATAATATAGATCTCTCTTTCTCTCTCTCTCTCTCTATATATATATATATCAAAAACAGTATTTAAAATTCTATTGTAAAAAATTGATGTTTTTAATACCCTACACCCACTATTGGAATCTCCATGTCCGGAGAGATCTGAGATCTGAAAAATCAAAATCAAAGTAAATGAGATGTGAATAACATTGCTGAGACATCAGCTAAACAAAAACAAATCATTTTTATGAATAACCTAACCTTTCATTTTTATTCAGTAGTTAATTATCACATAATTGTTGTTTACCTTCTTTTATTTGATATTGTATTATATCTTTGTTTGACAGATATCTAGAGAGTAAAAATTACTTAAGGTATAAAGGATTCAGGTATGCCAGTACAAGAAAATAATTATTATTATCAGAATAAAAGAAACGGGGCTTTCTTTATTGGAACAATTTTCTTGGACAGGGTACACTTAGATACTGATATTCAACTGTATAGGATTTGCGGACAGAATTAAGACAAAAATGCTGACAAAGTGAATGTTTACTGACATGCAAGACACTGGTAATACTCACCAACCAATCAAAACCTGTTTCAGGAGAAACTGCTGAAGATAATTCATGCCCAGCGTTGCAGAACTTCACAAAGATTCTTGAAACGATTTGGAGAGGTGGCCTCAGGTGACCAGGATATGTTTGTCAATAACCACCTGCTACTTTTTTCATCAGCTCTTATTCCTAAGGCCATAGCTTCTCTTCTCACTTCTTTTGCCATTGAATTGGGTACTGCACATCGTGTAAGAATATTAAAGATTACATTGTTGTGAAACATTTTTTAATTTTGCAGGTATTGTTTTGATGCATCCATGATATTTTAAAATTTACACGAAGATGGATATTTGCTAGCATTTACTTTCTACACTGCTTGCACAGTTTTTGTACATTGTTTTTGGTTACATATGTACTTTTCATGAAAAAGAGTCCTTCTTAAGGCCTGCCAATAAAAGTGTGAAGTTTTGACAAGCTTGCATATCTTTCCACAAAGACACATGCATATTCTCATAAATATTTACCTTTCTTCTTTTACAACAAAGATATCCCTTCAGAGTGAACTGAAATTGAAACCAGATCTTAAATCAAGCATTTTCCGCGAAGTACTACGCCTCTATCCACCTTTTCTTGGAGGGCGTCGAATAGCTAGAAAGGTTTGTTTTGATGAGATAGTATGCCTTACCCTGCTTACTCTTTTCATTAGGCTTTTGAAATGATCAGTTGCATATGTAGAATTTTGTCTATTTTTTTTTAAATCAAACTTTTATTTTTCATGATCTTTGTAATCATATCTAGCCAAGTCTGCCCATGTTGAGGCAACATTAATATTATCTCCCTTGACGTCAAGTGACGCAATGTTTATATCCTGGAAACATCACCTCTAAGCTGGAGCCTCCATTCCCAACCTGTGATTCAATAACAGACTAAAACAGTTTTGAATTCTATGACTATACTTAGAGTTGATTTCTTGAAAATAAAACTAAAATCAACACAACTTTTTAGATGTACATAAATAAATGTAAATTTAATTTGATTTTCAATGCACAAACTTATATATTCCATATTCATGTACATTGGTACAAAGAAACTTGTTAGTTATGCACAACATAATGTCAGCTCACAGCTGAGTTGATGGTAGCAGTGTTATAAAAATAAAAATGTTTGTAGCATGAATCAATTATTTTCACTCCTTGTGGTCGTAGCAGTGATGTCTTATCTCTTATCACTCAGGAGGTAGTGGTGGATGGATACAGAATTCCTCAGGGCCATGCTGTTGTGTACATTACCTACACTGCACACAGAGATGCTCAGGTCTTCAAAGAGCCTGAGACTTTTCACCCTGAACGCTGGCTAGGAACCAGGTGAAAGTTTTTTACGTAATGCTTGTTACATGTGAACAGATGTTTGTAATTTGTTGGATACCTAGATTAGGCAAAAGTTTAGTGTGATAGTGACATTCCTCTGACATGCACTAGTTAATCATTCTGAGAATTATCAAATGCTTGACAATTTATGTCACATGATTTCCAGTGAAACAATTTATTAGCCTCATTAAATGCATTTTTTGTTGCTTTGTAAATTTACTTATTGTCATTTACAATGACTAGAAATTAAGTTATTTTATTGTCGTACATAAAACAATGTTGCAATGAGTAGGTTTAATGTGGAAGAAAATATTGAACTCCAATTGTACTTGGGTCACATTTTATACATCACTTTGTCTGGAGATATTTTATGAAGATATCTGTGCAGGTCTGATTGTGATAAACACCTGTTTAACTTTGGTTTGGGTCCAAGAAAATGTCTCGGACAGGAGCTGGTCTGGAAAATTGTTGATGTAAGTATATAACACATTTCACTTAAAGAATTTTATTACATTGAACTGCTTTTTGGTAACTAAATTATACTTTATTGTTCTGTGATGGAACTGATCATAGATCTTGGTGAATTACAAGCTGAAAGTGTATCATCTTTTTCTTTCATAATACCCGACTACATCAAAATACCTTTTTTTTAGTGAATAGCAAGTAACTGATGTTATAATTCCATTATAATAATATTATAACATTCCCTTTTGCACAAAAAGAGTTTAAGACATGCATACACAAAAGAGTTGTACATTGTATGCACAACTTAACACACAGATCCACTGCTTTTTAAACTTCAACACACGTCTTCAACAATCAGGTAGTGGTGAGTGAACTCATGGCTGTGTATCAGTGGAGGTTAGTGGATGGCCAGGACACTACACACAAGTATCTGCCTGTATCTCGGCCCCAAAACTCTGTTATGGTAATGCTGCACAAACTGCATTCCTAACAATCTAGTGAAGCCCTGATGACAGTGAAGGAAAGGCATTCATCATTCAGTAATTCTCATGTAATAGCCGCTTGTTTCAAGTATCAAGGAGTTATTCAAGCCAGATGTTTTTGTGCTTTTGTCTGGTCCAGGCACTGCTTAATATTTTAGTTCAGTTGTCATTTATGCTATATTAGTGCATTAAAAGTTGCCTCAGGGTTGTAAATCTCAGGAAGCTAACTTTTTTTTCATTTTGTGATCAAAATGTATTTTATACAAAGCTTTTGCACAAATGTAATGTCTAAATCATTCCAGAATATAGAAGCTTAAGAAATGTTTTGCCATTTACATCATCTGTATGCTGTGATGATCAGTCTTTGATACCATGATGTGATTCTTTTATCTGTTGAGGTTTTGACTGCAAAAAGACCTGTGCTTTTAAAAGAGCAGATCAAATATGACCGTCATGTAAACTTTTGTTGAACGGAGTTGAATTACATGTCTGAAATTAAGCTGAAAAGGGTCATAGAAATTATTGGATTATTGTTTGAACATTTCAGTTGGAAAGCGTTGTAAACATTTATGTTTCCACCTTTTTGTATGTAGCTTAAAGTTAATCTCTATTTGCTGCCTTTTGACTGTCACAAGTGATGTGTGACTGTCTCCGATGATCTATACAAATGAATTACATGTACAGAGAAATATTTTTAAGCACTTGTGTTTCATTATTTTCGGATTCATTAATGGAGCATTGTGAATGTCCGCTTGATGTTTTTTAAAGTTACAAATGTTGTTGTTGTTGTTGTTGTTGTTGTCGGTCACTCAAATGGATACGCCTGCCTCTTGTACAAATGATGCTGTGCGCCGCAGGTCCTCCAGACTGCCGTGTAGCTTCCTTGATATCGGCGTCTCATCAGTCCAGATGCGGTGTCTGAGGTCTTCGTGTATGGGGCATTCTTGCAGTAGATGTTTTGTTGTCTGGCTGTCTGTCTGGCACGGGCATCTGTCCGTCTGGCCGATCCGGAGTTTGGTGTATAGGTGGTGATTGAGACGGTTGTGGCCTGTCCTCAGTCTGAAAATAATGACCTGTTCGGCCCTTGTGAGCAGGTAGTATGGGTCGTTAAAGTTACAAATGATGTGTGACTTTCTAATAATCTGTCCAGATGAATTACAGAGAAAGTATGTCAGAGGTTTTAAGCGTTGTCTTTCATGTTTACAAAAATCTCATCGCAGATTTTTATTTTTATTTTTGGAGGTTCATAAATTCCCAGTTTTCTCCCTTTCTCGTGGTTTTCTAAAGCGCGCTTGTAGTCACTAAACGCCAACTTTCATATGGAACGATTTATTTTCTCATCATTGTTTAATGTATCCTTCCTCATCTTCCCAACAGAGTGCCTTGAGTGATGGTGCTGAACCCTTAGGTTCTCACGACATAGCTATATGTTGATTTTCTTTTGCTTGGTTTTTCTATGCTATTGCTGGGTCTGTATGCTGTTTATCAGGTGGGGCTTCTTACCTAATGCTGAAACCCATCTGATGAATGTTTGTAATGTCAATGCAATTTAGGTTAGTTTTGATTTCTTTAATCAGTCAGTGATTGGATCAGCATACTTTGTTTGATAGGACTAATGTGTTGTTGCTTGTGTGACTGTCAGCATAGCTGAAATATGTTATCATATTTTTGGGGAGGGTTAAAAATAAGCTATTAAGGTGCTGTTGTTTTCAGAAAAAATAACCTAGAACTTATTGTAATATTCAGGTGTATTCTTGGGAATTTTTTTTATCATCATTAATTTTGTTTCTCTATTGAAATGAAAACATATGAAAATATATATATATATATATTTTGATACACATACACACGCATATGTTTTTTATTGATAATTCAAGCTTAGAAAGCACATTTAGTTACAGTCATTCTAAAGAATGTTTTCACAACTCTTCTCCACAAAAGCCCATTTAGTGTGATACTAAAGACTTATTTTTGTTACAAAACTTTATTTTGCATTTATGGGATACAGAAATAAAAATGCTTCACATTAACTTTATAAAACAGTTCAAACACCAGTCAAAGAAAAAACTCTGTTGCACATATTTTTTTAAATTTAAAGTATTTACAGTGCATTAGGAAAGACCTTTGTCTTATGCAGGAGATGCAGCTTTTGCATTGTTTTGTTTGATGTTTTTAATTCCACAAGCTGGAAATATATAGTCAGCCCATGCAACATGCCTGTTCATATATAATTATTCAAATATTTGTGGCGGTAGAACACACCACAAATCATACACACAAACACCTGCATGCATGCATACACACACATATGCACACAGACACATGTACTTCATGGTCTGACTGTGATGGGAACTGAATTTAACAACGAAACACTGCAGCAGTCCTTCTAACACAGAGAAGTCAGAGATTTCGAATGATAGGCTGTGGAAAGGAACTTCAGCCAATCACGTTCACGATAATGAGCAAGGATACAGCGGTTGCAACAACGACGTGGAAAGCGATGACTGTTTGCAAAATGATGTCCTGCAATGTGTATGCCTGCAGAGAATACACACAACAAGAGATTATCATACACTAACTGAAGGCAGAGGCTGTCGTGATGACCTGTGAAATCAGAGCGTCAGCCGATTCAGAGGCGCATGTCGTTTTTGCCAATAACTATTTAATCTTTATTATGCTGAAGTTTATACTGTTAGATTAAGTTGAATAAATATCTTTTTTTTATATATTTTAATGTTATATATTAATGTGTGTTTTATTTGAGAACAGCTCTGAACAAAGCAATCTAAATGTTACTTTTCATCAAGATATACTCATTTTCAGCAAGGGCTGCATGGTTCATGTTTTCATGGTTATATACCTGGTTTGCCTTCTCGTAGGATCCAGAAGAGATGATTCTGTTCAAGTCTGCTTGAACAGCTACATCTTCTGGAATAGAGAGAGAAAGAGAGAGTGAACGAGAGAGATGTGGGATGGAAACTTGAAGGTGGGGGATTAGTCTTTTACGCTATCAGCAAGTAAGGCTTAATCACGGCAAAGCAACTGGCCCGCGAATTTTTTTCTGCAGGTTTTCTGCAAAGAAAACATACAGAATGAAAGTGTCGACGTACGACGTGTACATCTTATTCAGGTGGGAAGTTCACTGCCATCAACCACAATAACTCCGAAAGTCTTCGCTATGTGTGATCTCAAAAATCGACTTGCCACTTGAAACCGGCAACTCATTTTCACACGGAAAGTTTAGCCGAAAAGCTGAGGCTTAACGTCAAGATCTCACATTAAACCAACCCCAGGCTAAACCTGTAGGTGAAAACTGCATTTAATCTGAACAAGTACTTGAAAAGACACCACATCACCAAGAACCCGTTAGCTCACAAATCAAATGTACGTAAGGGGAAAAAAAAACTCGATAATAAGTAACAGCAAAAAAGCTTACAAAATAATTACATCAGGCGAGACAATACGAAATCTTGGCGCGACATGAAAATTATCGAATAAAACCACAGCAGCATAGCAAGGATCACACTTTCATGAAGTGAGGATAGGAGGTGGATATCTTACCTTCTCTTCTTGCTACAATCTTGGTAACCTCCAGCGCAAGATGCTCCAGCACGTGCAGCACGCCGAAGCCTATCACGGTGTACATCACGTAGAGCGGGGCCTGATACAACCTCGTGCCGATGGCGAGCGTGATCACTGGAAAGAGGTAAAGAGCACACGTGAACGGAAACTAAAGCTTGCGTGAAGAATTCTCGCGTTGTCTTTTTTCCGTTACGAAAGTGTTTTAAGGGAATGATTCCCCCAAAGAGTCAACAGCTCCCACCGCTTTAAATTTTACACAAACATGTTTTCTTCAGTTCATTGTGCAATGCGCATCACATTTTTTCGCTTCTAAGACCAGCAATAGTTTTGAGAATCTCAAGTGCTAGAAATGGTACATAGTTCATCTTACGGCTCTTGAACAACACACGACAATGTCCACTGCGTTGACCGCTACCCAGTTTAGCCTGCATCGCGTCATACCGAGCCAATCAGGCAAGTCTCTCTCACACACTCTCTCTCTCTCTCTCTCTCACACACACACACACACCACGGACTTGTATTACTAGACTGCTTGCAGACGATTTTTTTTTCAGTGAAGTCATAGAACGAGGCTGGTTACAAAATAGCTTCCGGTTTAGTCACGTTTCAGTTTAACTACTAGAACGAGGCTTTGGACGATATAGCTTCCGGTTTATTCACATTCATTGTTAAGGCTCGCCGAGACCAACAGCGGAGAACTTCGCAAGAGGCTCAGCGTTAGTCTCGGCAGACAGACAGCAATCCGCCTATACACATCCGTGCACACACGTATGTGGCGCTTATTTACCTCCAAGAATGTAGGCACTAGTTCCCACAGCCCAATGAGCCCAGTTAAAAACAGGCCTGTGTTTGTGGTTCGGTGAACATCGGAAGAAGGACATGATCGGCTGCGGAAAAAAAACATGAAGCGGATCTTTTTGTAAATAGCAACTCAAACAAAAGACACACCATTCCTCGCCAAGACGAACTTAACATTTGGATGACATTCTACACTTACATTGAGGACAGTCAGAACAGTGACTATTATGCCAAGAACAGGATGGGCCTTTTGATAGTCTTCACGAGTTATCTGAAACAGAAAGCAAACCGTAGAGAGAAAGGAAAAGAAATATTCGAAAGCAACGTATGTAAATAACCAAGTACAGAATGTCTAAAAGCTTTTCCCTCGGTCTTCTGATAATGTTAAAGGTCGTTTCAGATTTTGTAAATTCGGACACAATCCTGCAACACTCTTCGTCTTTACCCATTTAATCAACGTGCACATTCTCCACAACCCTGAATCAGTTGTCGCTTCATCGTGGCTTCTCATTAATAATCAAACTTGAAACTGCTATGTCGCATTAGTTTCTGATTTACACGAACTATTGCAGTAAAACTATGCCGCGCTGCGGAAGTAGAACTACAAAAGTCTCATCAAAGTAGTGATTTCTTTACCGTGCTGTAGCCTCCAACTTCAATAAAAATAAGGACAAAGCCCACAGCAGTGGCGAAAAAAGTTGCAATCATGCAGGTTCTGTGAATCTGAAAGTCAAAACAAGCGAAATGGATATTTCATTTTCTTTCTGATTGCCTCACACGAATAACATATTTGGATACTTTTATGGACAGATTATGTGGTTCAGTAACAGCCGTGACAAAATATTGGCGGCAATAACATCTGATCGGAAATATGAAGTTTAATGTTGATAGACGCTGGAGTTAAATTGCGATGGCTACACTGCATGGCTACATAGTTCAACCAGTCGGGAGCAATAATGCAAGGCCTTACATACAGCGTGATGGCTGGTGAGAAGAAAGCTGAACCAACATTAAAACAGACCTAAACAAACTAACAACAACAACAACAAAAGCTGCCTGTATGAATCGAACTGTCGGAAAGCGCATGGAAGGCAAGCTACCAAAACTATTTGCGAATAATTAGCAAAGATTACCAGTGTAGTCTGTTGAAACGAAGAAAGGAAAATGGCATCCAACCTCAGAATTTAGGCTTCTGTCAATTGTCTGCTGAAGAAGACGGTTAACGACAACAACTAAAATACACCTGG
The DNA here is from genome assembly GCA_004794655.1 of Marisa cornuarietis. NCBI lineage: Eukaryota > Metazoa > Mollusca > Gastropoda > Architaenioglossa > Ampullariidae > Marisa > Marisa cornuarietis. The sequence goes on along the minus strand of SMMW01000554.1, from coordinate 2,374,393 downwards.
GGATGTTTTAACGGAGATGTGGCGTTGATAGATCTGATGTTCTGACTCTGTATAAGGCTACGAGAAGTGTTTTCAACAGATGGAAGCTGCATGTGACAGTCACAGTTGGCCCGAAAACCATGCGAGCGACAAGACACGCAAACACTTGAGATTTGGGACCACTCACCGCGAACCAAACCTTGCCCCCACACAGGGTCTTGGTTTGCCAGCTGTCCTTGTAGAACCTGGCCACCAGCACGCCAACACTGCCAGTCACAATCCAGGCCAACGTCATGAGGCAGCCATGAAGCTTGACCAGTGTCTGGCTCTCACCCTTTGCCCCGACGTCCACTGGAAGCGTCAGGTTGTAGCTGTCGCTTGTGACAAACGCGTCGGATTGGGCGTGTTGGGTGATGTCCCAGCCTGCACAGGGAGAACTTGCAACATTTCATCATCCCTCGTCTGATTTCGCGATTTGCAATGCCTCCGAACGATTGCGTAAAGTAACGATAGATAACAATGGGTCAAGACTGTTGTATGAAGAAACGATGGAAGGCAAAGAAGGTTGCAAAAGGATGTGAGGGGCACCTACCTGAGGCGGTACCTCTAGCCATCAGGACGTGGTACTTCTGTGCCGTCAGATTGTACACGTCCGTGCGACCAGCGACGACGAGTGCGCGGTGGAAAGAGCAAGACAAAATGCCGTCCTGAAGGCTGCCCGACACCTGACCGAGACCAACTTTCGGCTGCAACACACACACACACACACGGTGACACACCATTTGGTTTCACCGCCAATACAGGGATTCGAAGAGAAGAAGACAATGCTCTTCGTTTTTTATTTTGCTGTTAATGTTGTGCTAGTGGGTAAGCGACTAGTGGTCTTTGTGCGTGAGTCAAGAAACGTTTCTAAAGTGTGACTGGTCAGAAAGTGTGTACTTAGCATGAATGATTTATTTTAGGGATTGAGTTGGCGCGAGGAGATATACGTATTAATGTAGACGCTGAGACGTATGTAAACATGCATGACTGAGACAGCCTGACTTCATAGTTATGACATGGGAACAATCAAGCACAGTTTTGACAAAATAAAGCATCATATAAAAGTTACATATTAGAATGAACAATCTGATGTCATGTCATCACCTCCTGATAAATGTCGTGTGTGTGTGTGTGTGTGTGTGTGTGTGTGTGTGTGTGTGTGTGAGAGAGAGAGAGAGAGAGAATGGAATACTGACATCAGGAGAAATCTTTCCGTTGCCATAGTCTTTGTTGTAAGACATGAAAGCTTGCAGACTATTGGTGTTGAAGATACATTCTGTCACACTGGCCTCATTCTGTTGAGTACAGCAATCTTTCTTTACCAATCATCAAATAAAAGATAAAAATCATTTGACATGCTGTTACACATTCTTCTTTGAAATATTTTTGACTTTCAGACGATTTAAAATCTAACCATAAAGCTAGAGAGAGAGACATATCAAACACAAACTCTGATCACAAAGAATAGTGTCGGGGTAACACCAGCCAGTCTATCGTATCTTACATAGAAGAACCAAACACAACCGATTCCAATTCAGTTCAACAAGAAAACAAGGATTCAACTACCACCATCAGCTCTCAAAATATTCGCAAGGAATAGTCTTAAACAAAATTAAAATAAAAAACCAGTTCCACAGAAAACAACACAGAAAGCTTAGTACCATTTTATCTTTCAAACCAAATCCGATGGCTGCCCACAAGTTTGTGTCGCTGGTAACGACAGACTTAAGAGAGACCACTAGCCACTGGTCCTCTTTGTGCCACGTAGATAGGAAAGTGCATCCATCTTCCTCGCAGTCTCCGTAACAGGATATGGTGTGACCACACTGGGAGTCTTTGGAAATCTTGTGAGTCTGTGAACCATGCACACAAAGGTCAAAGAAGTGAAAAAATATACAGGCAGGCGCACATCACACACACACACACACACACAGGGTGCGTGAGAGAAACACATTCGTACGTGCTCAGTTAAACGCATATGAATTTAGGGTTAGGCACATGCACGAATACATTACCAGCACGCACGCACGCACGCACGCACGCACGCACGCACACACACACATCGTGATATGCGGGAAATGTTTAGTCTGCATCTAGACAACAGGTAAATAGCAGAACGTAATTTTGTTTCTCTTAAACGCACCCCGGATGACGTAGTCTCAGTCCTGTACGATGACGTAGTCTCTGGCTCAGCGGTGGTGCTGACGGATGACCAGTTCCCGAACGGCTGCAGGACATTGCGGGCCGTGACGTTGACCCAATAAATAGACTTGCTTACCACAATGGCACTTCTGGAAATTGAAAACTCTGCGATCTTTGACATTCTTCAGGTAAAAGTTAACGGATGACGTTGCAAAAGCTAAGAGATTGACCAAGGTCGTCTGACTATGAGGATAATGCTACTGTAGGATGACGATTATGTAGACGTGGAGGTGGAGAATATTGAAAAGGAGGAAAAAAGAATTCTACAAGCAGACACTAACTGGGTTGGTTGAGGACAGAGAAGAAAATGCCTGTCATGCCATTCCCTCGCTGCATCCCCGAATCATGCTAGATATGTATCAATTTATTATGTCTGAGTGTTTCACTTGCTTGCAATGAGTAACAGACAATTGGAAGGTTGCACCGACGTGCGTTAGTGTGTATACTCGCTCGTGTCAATTGTGTCAAGTAAATGAAGAATTAAATTCCAGAGATAATAATAATAATAATGAAGCTGCAGATTTTTCTAGCGCATTCCTCTATTGCACTGTAGACAATACGCTTTACAAACATTTTCTGAATACAAACACTTCGTATCACATTCAACCTACGAAATATTTTATAACACACATAATGACTTCACAGACCAAAACATATCAGCAAGAAACCTGCTAGAGACACAACAACAGACATAAAAGACGGAAAAATCTGCCCATGAAGCATGCCAGGGATTTGGCATAAGACTGGTAGACTTTGAGCGGGGAAAAAGATGAATTCAAAGAAGAGATCTGTTCCTATATAAGACTTGAGGTAGCGCAGGAAACCCGGCAGAAAATACGGAGCAGTCACAGTCCACACTATCTCGACACCAGACATCTGTACACCTCCCAAGACTCCAAGTGGTAACACATGTTCCAAGGATGACAAAGACGTGAGACTGCAGAGAACATAACTGTTAATTCCGACTTTCACAAGGATGAGTGGCATAACAGTTGCATCAAGAGCCGATAAAGATCATGGTATAATAGCAGAAAAGTTATCAAACAGTAAAATCTGTGCTGCTGACACATAGCTCCCATAGTGGCAAGATGGCGCAGATGTGGCAGTTGAGACCGCTAGGCGTAGGCTATATACGAGTATATATATATATACATTACGACAAGAATCTCCTATCGCGGGGTCAACTGCTTAAGATGGAGAGGGAGGCTGTTCCACAGCACGCTCCCTGAGTATTTCAGACTTGATTTGAAAAGGTCTATTCTATGAATGGGAATATTAAGTTTTAGAAACGTTCAAGTGTTATTGAAGGAAAATAGCAAAGAGATTGTGGGGGACAGTTAATCCGTCAGTATTTTATAAATGAAGATGCATTTGTGTGTGTGTGTGTGTGTGTGTGTGTGTGTGTGTGTGTGTGTGTGTGTGTGTGAGAGAAGTAGAAAGAGAGAGAGTGTGTGTGTGTGTGTGTGTGTGTGAGAGAGAGAGAGAGAGAGAGAGAGAGCTTCAAAAGAGAAGGGAGAAAAATTCATCTTTGTAAACGTACTTGAATAGAATATCCCCTTCGTCTGACGGTGCAATCCAAACAAAAGTGAGATTCTCTTTCGGATCTTTGCTTACGTGAGTGAGAGCCGTTCCCTGAAAAATTGCACAGTTTATGTGTTCAAGTCATAGCTGGTGTGGATTACAACGATTTATTTTCAGACTACGTCCAGCAATTATATCAGATCGTAAGATCCGAGGCTGGGTTAGATGCGAGGTCTTGAGGACGAGTCCTTAGTCAACGTCTTAAGTGGCAAGTCGACTATTCACCCCGAACTTAGCAAAGTCGACTGGCTCATGAGACCCGCTGGTGAAGACTTATATTGAAGACCTTCCATGCAACCCAGCCTGAGTTTCTTTAATTGGCTGTCGATTATAAATATGGTTGATTAAAAAGAGTATGTTCAGTATAATCTCTTTTGCAGTCATTGGAAGAAAGGAAGGAGGAGAGAAAGGGAGAGAGAGAGAGAAGAAAGAAAAAAATAAACGATATTATAAACTAATTTTTTATGAAAAGGTAACAGTCGCATCACCCAGTGGGGCAGTCAGTGGCTCACCGGAGCCCAGATCGCTTCAAACGACGCCTTTACACTTCCTTCAGTATCTCTATTTACTCCACTTTCCCGGAAAGTGTAAAAACATGCGTGCATTGTACTGATTATATCAATGATCCATAAGCTTCATAGCAGACGACTTTTGATTAAAACAAACTGGCAGGCAGTGTGTAACACTTACCGCAAAAGACTGTGCAAATGTACAGACAACATGAGGGTGTAACACTGACTGTGACAGACTGTGCAGACAGAATGAGTAACTCTGACCGTCACAGACAGCATGAGGGACTGTAGAGACATCATGACTGTGTAACACTGACTGTGACAGAATGTAGAGACAATTTGAAGGTGTAGCACTGTAACAGACTGAAAAGACAGCATGAGTGTGTAACACTGTGACAGACAGTAGAGACAGTATGAGTGTGTAACACTGACCGAGACAGACAGTAGAGACAGCATGAAGGTGTAACACTGACCGTGGGCGACTCGCACAGGTGTTGCGTGACGTTGTCCGGCTCGTAACGCCCAATGTACTCAGTGGTGTTGCCAGTCACTCGGTGGGCGCCAAACAGAAAGCCTTTATAGCTGCCCGTGTTGTTTAGCACCAGTATACTGACTGCAAAGGTAAGTGCAGTGTAAAAAATGTCATGTTATCAGCGCCTGATAAACTAGTGAAAATTTCAGACTACGATCTTCTGGAAGAAAACCTGTGTGTGTGTGTGTGTGTGTGTGTGTGTGTGTGTGTGTGTGTGTGTGTGTGTGTTTGCGAGAGAGAGAACATGTCAAGCTGCAATAAATATGTTTCGATACAAAACAAAATACATAAACTTGAAGCTTTTGGGATCTCAGGCCACCTATCAGGACCCAAGGGAAATTGCAGTAAATGCTGATGTTTTCCTGTAGTAAGGAGGGAAACTCGATGATAGGTATTTGTGTCACTGCACCCTAGAACAAAGAGTTAAAGGTCATGTGCACATGACACCTTGTAACCATCTTGTTATATCTCAGGTCACGGTAAACTCTAATTCGTGTGAGTAGAAAGCTGGAAAAGAATAAAATAATGGAGGTGTTTTTTTTTTAGATTGTATATTGAAACCCTAATCGCTAGTTTCATGGTTCCTTGTCCTTCTCTGTTAATGTTCCCCTTTATCGCCTCGACATACCAGGAATTCTTTCCGAAGCGGAGTATGTGGTCGCTTGCACGAAGACAGCAAATGGAGGAGGGGAGATCTGGGGCAAGGCATGATGACACACCTGTGGACTCTGCTGTGGACAGGCTTTTGGTCCCGCACCTGATGGGTACGCCAATACCACCGCTGTTCTTGGGCAGATGATGAAAGCAAGACAGACAAGTCTAGCGAATCCAGTGTGATGAACGTTTTTTGCCATGAAAAATTACTTGTCTGAAAAACAAAAATAGAGAAAGTCCATCGATACACTTCTTGTATGTATGCCAGTCAGAGGAGAAAGCTGTTTACTGGGGGCGGACTAAAAGAATAGTTATTCTGCTGTGAAATTTATTGGTCTCTACGTTCTTATTAGGGGACGTTTACAAAAACAAAAGGTTTATAGATGTTAACATCAGTTTGTTCTTAAAGGTCCATCTCGATACCCAGACCACCTATTATCAGTTAGCGCTGTAAGCTTCTGCGCCGAGTTCAAAGTTTTTCGCGCAAAAACATGGCCGCTGCGCTCAGGAAAATTGCATCATCAGTCGACCTTAATTTCTAACTCGTACGCGAGGTAGGTTACTGTACACTGAAATTCGGATAATAAAACAAATGTTATATGACTATCTTTTTCAGGTTGCTCATCCTGCAATGTGGCCCTTAATCGTGAAGAATAAAAAAATTGAATGGAATGTTTATGTATCCGGTCTTTCCCAAACAGAAACAGTAATTATTATTTTGCACTACTTATGGACGTGCATTTTTTGCTGGCATTCTGCTATTTAGACTATGGTGTTCCGTCTGCAAAAGGATATAAATGCTTTCATAAAATTGTATTCATATAGGGATATTCATCAATATTTAGTTTGACAGAGAAGAAATATCAAAACCGAACTAAACGGCGTCACAATAAACTTAGCAATAGCATAACAGACTCACCACAGCAATTACAGAGATCCTATGTGTTATACACAAAATCTGGAAAGCTTCCTCCAACTCTTTATGTTACAATTTTACAACAACTTAAAGACAAAACTTCATTTAAATAATAAATATAATTAGCACTGTATTTTTCGAAAAGAAGACAAAATGTAACTGTACTGGGTTTTTTCCCTTTCATCAAAACATTTGTTCTGGCGAACGTGGAAGTCAGGTAATGAAGAGATACACCACCTTTTGTTACTTTCTGTCTGAAGAGTCAGCTTAGTTACTAAGCCAAACCACGTAGTGAGGGAGATTCTGCTCGAACAGTAAGCACAGCCGCATCAGCGAGCGCCAAGCTCAGCACGTTGTGTGATGCACGGTCGGGACCGTGAAGACCCGTATATGGTGGTCCCGTGACGTAACACGTCTCGTGCGTAGTCTTGCACTTGATAATTTTTTCTACTTTCACCTGCCCACTTGATGTCTTTATATATGTCAAAATATGATAGCTAAAACAGCGTGATTGATAACTTAATCTATCGTTTGGTACATAATCTCACCAACGCTCCTCTTCCCTGGCCGTTTCATCATCACCGTTAGGTGATGTTGATGATGGACAATGTGATAAAAATGTCTAAAGATTATTTGATTGTCTTATAGTAAAGGAAAATTAGACAAGACAGATACGAAACAGACACTGCTGAAACTGACTGTAATAGTATTTCATAACGTCGACAATTAATTGATGAATTCAGTTGATTGATGACTGGAAGGAAAATAGGAAAGCCCGCAGAGACAAAAGGGAGAAATAGCTAAACGGTAATTAAAAAGATGGAAATCTATTGTAATCCTAATTACATAACACAGACTGTGCAAATAAATGAGCGAGCTGAACATATCGATGTGAGGATTTTCTTGGATGTACTAAATGGAACTAAGCGGAGACAGAGTTGTCGAAACAGATTTTCTTTTAAACAATCTCATGAAGGTCAAGGGTCAAAGAGTGAGACAGGTGACACTATAACAATTTTTTTGTCTTCTGACAGTAAGAGTCCTTTGAATGGCCATCTAGTGGCTGGACGGCCCTCAGCATGGGTAGCACACAATAATGGGTACAGGACGCATACACAAAACACATCTACCAACACACGTTCACATTATACATCGAAGACAGGAACGACCGCCTGGACTGATCGTCCTGTGCTGGGCTTGTTCACTCTCGCCCATAATAAGTGGGAGTGGCAGGCCTTGTCAGCTGCCTCGTCTATCCATGTGCTGCCCCCCAAAGACCAGCGTATGCCAAGGCACGAATGACTAAATTATATATATACACAGATTTTCAAGCATACACGTAAAAACAGCGATATATGTACAAACCCATGTAAAGACACACGTATAACCAATCATACTTCATGATTAATTATATTTCTAGAAACACGTGTACAAACACACAGGCATGAACAATTATACGTCTACATGTAAAAACTCACACGTATAAGCAATTATACTTCTACAATTGCATGTACAAACACAAATATGAGAAGAGAAGACGGCGCACAGTAGAAGCTTGCTGCTGCACAAGACAGTAAGAGAGACGCAATGACACTAATGAATTAAGGCTAGGGTATGCATTTAATATTGGAAGCTTTTGTTATCACCGGACAGGAGATAAGGAAGTATAATAAGATGATAAAGACATAGATCTCTGATCATGTGACTGACCTGTGAAAATAATTATGCCTCTTCTTCCCGTGACCTATCAGATACATACGTAGAATGACTTCGCACAATTTGCACAGAACAGATTAGCGTGACAAGACTCTCCTCTCTTGCGAAGGTAGTAGAGGTACATGGAGTTTTTTTTTGCACTAAATGCACCCAGTGTATCACGCGGTTGTATTATAAGCTTTGTTGTATATGCCAATGATAACATGAGAACGTAAAACATAAAGGGTCAACACAGGGTAAAAAGAGCATAAAATGTCTCCATCCAATTTTACTTCCTTTGTAATCATTTACAGTGGCACTTACAGTCACTCTCACAAGTATTAACAATCTGTATGCATTCATATTGTCCCTCAAAATAAGAAGACAAAGAGACGAGAATGACATCAGTGAAAGAGAGCACAAAAAGAGACGCAGGCATGGGAGCAAGTGTATGGTCATCTGCATTCATGTGGGTCATATCCGCGAATTGATTGTATATTTGAATTGCAGCCGGAATCAATGTGTGCACAATAAACGGTTAACACTTGTAAATAAAATTTAAAACTAGTATGGCATTATAGCATGTTTATGTAGCAGTACTAAAGTGACTCATATTCAAAATAATAGAAAAAGTAGAATCACGTTGGTATTGCAACAAAAAACGAAAAACAAAACAAAGAAAGAACAAATGCCTGTCTTCCCCCCCCCACACGCACACGCACACGCACACATAAAGCATGCAAAAGGAGTAAACTGTACTAGTCACCCCGGCAGTACCAGTACAAGATTAGGACAACTCGCCCGTTTGAAGTGTTTACTAACAAGTGGAAGATGAAAGGGGTCAATAAGCAGAGGAAATTAAGCCTTACCTGTCCAACTACCAGCTAGGCACTCAACTCTCGGGTTTTATTCACAAACATTCGTCTTTCTTACTTCCCCTCACACTCCAATGTATTATTGTGTCGATCGTACGTGGCTTGAGTTGGGAGCAGTAGACTACAGCAACTGTCTTGTCGGTGACGCACAAAATATATTAATTAGCAAGGAATCGATTCAAGCTGAGGTTGAATGCGTACAGCAAGAGCACATCAATGTTCCTAACACTTTCCTTCTCGACAGCTGACATTGTTACACTTCTGTAGAAAGCAAGGCAACTCTAATGGAGACCACAAGGGAATAACTCGTTTTTATGTGCAGTCAAGCAATTTTCTATAAATTCAAAAGGTATCTATGTACAATACTGCCATACAAACTTTTAGAAATAAGTATTACTATTATTTATCAAACACGATTTACTCAAAACTTGTAAAAGTTAGGAAAAAAAGCCATGCACATATCTTGGCGGGTAATTTGAAAAAAAAAGACATTCCTTTGCAAGATATCTTGTAGCTGCTGTTATTTCAACAACAAAACCCCACCAGCGTTCATTTAAGGTGGCGCCTTGGTTTGTCCCACCAAAAAAAAAAAAAAAAACCAAAAAGAAACAAGGGAACTCTTGTCAAAACGACTCGATGCGACGGTTACGGGCTAATTGTAGTATAAATAATCATCGCCACAGCAAACAGTTTTCAAATCTCGCTTCAAGGCGAAACCCTGTCCATTCCTTGCTTCTAATCTCGAGACAGTTATTCACACGATCTCCAGTTATCATTAGGAGCAGTTAATTTTCTTCTGTTGCGCGTTATCAGCAAATTACGACAGTTTGCGAAACAGCTAATGGGAACGCTGACCGTTTTTTTTTTTTTTTTGCTTAGGCTGCTGAAAAGATGACGGACTAGGGTAGGGCATAGTGATGTCCCAGGCACATCCCAGGCACATCTTAAAAAAAAAGATTTCAACTGTTTTATTATAATTCCCGTAGTTTTTGTAGCTCTAGTACTATTTCCTCTCCACCCCTGACATGCTACCAGCTAGGCCTAGGAACTTATCCGATGAAACAAGGGACTAATTCTAAGCAGCCACTAAAGGATATCGACATCCCTTCTCTAGGGTTTTCTCTTACAATTCTCTGCGCATATCTTAATATTGCATAAGCATATGAACTAAGATATAAAAGCTGATGACCAGACTTGTGTAAACAAGTGAACCGCTTAGAACAACTGTCTGGGAGCGGGATGCAGGGCTGATAGCTTTCGGCGTTTGATGAAGCCATTAGGCTACCGCCACTTCAACAGGGTACAGGAGCGATCCACGGTCAAAACAGAAAGCGCTGAGGGTGTTTTGTCACAGAGGTCACACACTGCATGATGTCACAAGGGATGCAGTATCCCTGTTCGCTCTGAAGAGTTGGTTGAGAAGATATTTAAGGTGTTACTGACCAGTGACATTCCTTGTTAGTGTTGACGTGTACGAACGAATGTTGTGTGTGTGTGTGTGGGGGGGGGGTAAACAAAGTGCTGGCAGAGACAGGACAGAAACGTATATGACTGATAATTAAGGAAAGAACGGCCAACTGCTACTAGAAGACGCAAGGTCTCCCACCAGTACACGCAGCCCAACAGATTCACCCACAGACCCACAGGCACAGTACAAGTCGCCCCACACCACATCCTACAACCCAACAAGATACCCAAAATATAGAAAACACTAAAGGGAGCACGTTACCCACAAACCAACATGCAAACACCAGCCTGGACACTTCCACAACCACAGATACACTATGATCTTACTAAACACAGCAAAGAAGAACACTCAAACTAAATCACTTCAGAAACAAAGCTTACGAATAGGGGATAATTGTGGGACACAGTGAAGCCACTTAATGTGTAAATTGGGCTTAATTTTAAAATGTAGTAGATACTTCTTTCGTACCCTTGATTCACAAAGTCGTGCACGTCTTCTGTAGCGGGGGAAAAACAGGTGGGTGGGCGAGTGGCTCCTGAGCTGTGTGTAACATTGTTACCAGACATTGTGATTATTGTGTAGCCTACCCTGCTTGATAACGCGTGGCCAGAGAAGGGTACATATTAAACATCTTACTCTCCTCCCACAGGCCCAGCGCCCTGGGGCCAATGTCTCGCGCTCATAAAAAAAAACTGTGGAAGATTTTCAAACTGAGCTTTATAATGAAATCAATTCAGCTTGCAAAATAACTAAGGCTTATAACAAAACTCTGGTCCCGAAAATGAAAATTATAATTGAATAACAAATAAAAAGCGTGGATTGAGAAAGGTCGCTTACATAAGCCCCAAAGAAAACAAAACTGATATTGTAAATAAGGATCCTAAGATTCCAAAACAAAGCTGGTCAGTCCGAAGCAGGGATTTCAAGGTCAAGTCATTTCGAATATTTTCAGACATCGATAATTGTCGGCGATATCAACCTACTCTGTAAACGTCAGCGTCTTCAAAATCGATTTCCTTTCTCACCGCCGGCGCTGAAGCACTAAACACTTTGATGTTTATGAAAGTTTAGCTTCAGGGTCCTATTCAAGTGGTTACAAGGAAACAAGAAACTCGCCGTTTCTACAAGCGATCGCTACAGAAAGAATTCGAGTATAGCAAATTTTTTTAATGTCACTCCTGCTCTGACTGAATCGCTTTGCCGGATGTTGCCTGGCGCTAAACCACACTTGGCCGTATATTATGGGATTTGTCAAACTGCCAGATCTGGAACCATTTGCTGCACAGGCATACAGTTTTTCAGAGAATGTTTCTAATATACACTGCCCTTGAAAGTTTCATATCTGCTTGAAGTTTTATATATCACACAATTTGGCAGCCATAAAAATAATAAAAAGGTTTACTTCTTGAAATCTGAAAAAAAAATTTTATCAGAGGATTTAAATAATGTAACGTGCAGGAAAATGAAAAAAAGAGGTAAATCGGCGAAAATTATTTTCAATACCCTTTTTTTCTTAGAGATCTGCACATTAAAAAATAACAGCATACTATACATAGTGGCAATGTTACCACATGCTGTGCAACAGAATATCGGCAAAACTGGACGAGAACAACAACAGTTAGCAGTAATTCATTCCGTGTGATCAAGTCGATGACTTCACATAACCTTAATTAACTTCTACCAAAATCAAAGCAAAGGAAAAACAGTAAAAGAAATCGGTCATTCTCTTGAATGGGACATTGTTGCTCTATAGCATTGTGTAGAATGACCGGCGAGAGATACGAGCGAACTCATGTCACCCTTCATGTTATCAGGTCGAAGGGCAGGAAAACATTAAAAAAGTGCATAAACAGATGCGCATAAAACGCATATTACTGCGGGGTTAAAACGCATATCACGTATATATGTCCACACGATGTACACGAGATGTTTCTCCAGACTATACTCTGATGAGGATGCAAAAAGGGGAAAAATGTTTGGCAACAGGTGTCAAGTGCTCCCTACGGATATGGAGGGATCAGCTGGTAAACACTGCCAAAACATTACACAGCAAAAGCCATGTTTTCAGGGAAGTAGGCGGCAATGAGTGTACTAGGCCAAGCTAGTGCTGCTTCCCGCTTCTCCTCCCTTCTGCGGGGAGGTATGAACGAGCTTTGTCAGGAGCTTGCGAGAGGGACGTGTAAGCAGATGATGGTTGGTAACTGTTGATGATAAAACGTGTACAGAGAACCACAGGAAGACACACACACACACACACACAAATGACAGGAAAAGAAGAGATAATAATTCTTGATTTAAATATGCAGACATCAACAGACCTTACTGTATTGATGGTACTGTTATAGTCCCTTTGTAAACTTCCGTATACATGTATGAAAATCTTAGTCTTGGTTTTCCAAATCGTGCAATGATCCTGGTTCAATCTTCACACTACTGAGTCAAGACTGCGAAAATAATGCAGTCATCTTCATTCTTGCTCGTAGGCTAGTGCATTATTTTGACCCGCGTTTACTTGTACATAACTGCCTCATCATACATCCTGTCTACACCTGCTTTAACCCCTCCTTTCCCCCAGTCCGTGCTGCCCCGAAAAAGAACCGTCAGAAAAAGAGGAATTCTGATGGGTTAATATTTCATAATCACACAAATCATTTCCACCCACTCACCACTCAGACATTGTCAAACAGGCAACATCATTTATAGATAATATAAAAAAAATCAGACTAATCTTTCTGTCAGAAGGTTTTTTTTTAAATAGTCCGCTCGGGATATCTGAAAGTACCAATGTATTAGCATCAAGGACCGTACCCATGTAGATATTTTCTGTGCAGACATCGTTGAGTCTTTCTGGGAAACTGCTCTGACGAGATCGCATCTCCCTCCTCCCTCAATGCGTTGCGTGCTGCTCATGTTTCCTCCGCCTCGCGTCTCTCTCTCTCTCAGGCAGTTGGACACCGCGCGTGCGTGCGCCCCGCCATTCGCATTCCACTGGTACTTTCCTGGCTCCGTGTGAGATGGAATGTTACTTTCAGTGCTGGCTCCCACCAGCCGCACAGGACGCATTTTGTCAGCGCACAGAAAGCGAGGGACGATTGTGTATTTTCCTTCCATCCTGCGGTCTGCGGCACAGGGGATATCGCAAACTGCCACAACTGTTGCACGGGAAAGAAGGAGCCGTGAGCATCTACAGTAAATTGCCTCGCACTGAGTAATAAAGCATGTGACTCCATACTCAGAGCGTCCGAAAGGAATATTTATTACTGAGCGATCGAGTTTCGCCTCCTGTCCTTATAACTCGAGTAAGTATGTTTACACACATGTTAGCCTTATACGAGTCGGCAAGAGAGCTAATAATACTTTTTGTATTGTAAGGGCAGTAATCTTGACAAAGATTTTGTTTTTAACCTGTGGTCAGGTCTGATCAGTAAAAAATGGAATCGGCTGACATCACGTGAGGTGGGCTGCATGTGAGGTCTTAAGTCGTATTTAACTTTAAGTCAAAGTTTTGTGTCTTAACGGCCAAAGCTCGCTGTTAGCTGGTGTGCATGTGAGGACTTGAAAACGAATCTAAGGTAACTGGTTTCAACTGAGCAAGTCGACTTCTCAGATCAAACAGCGAAGTCAACTTTCATTTGAGACCGGCTGCTTCAGACTTATTTTTCAAAACTTCAAATGCAACCGAGTCCAGGATCTCGTTAAGCTGTAGAAGTTTGACGACTCGACCAGCTGCCACCTGAAACAGTGGCATAGAAGGAACATAATTGTCGTCATACGAAATAAACATAAGGTGCAGTTCATGCAAATATAAATGCCAACGCTAACACATTGTTTTTCTACCACACATATGTAAACATCTTGCGCAAATCACAAGTAGATAGTGAGTAAGTAGATAACTTCTGTGACAGAAGTAAAACTTTGATATGGCGACATAATGCAGAGCATTGCTATTTAAAAAAAATCAAACTTTTTTTGGAAATAAAGTTCAAGATATTTGCAGAGATAATGAGTACATATGGATGGCATGAAAAAGTGAGAAAATGGTAAGAAGCAAGTAAAGATAAGCCCATAGGTAAGATTTAGGTAGGTAATAGGTACATAGGTAGATTTCTGTGCAAGGCATAAAAAAATTAAAACTTTGCTCTACTTCAGGACTGCGCAAAACGCTGGACAAACCTGGGTAGCGGATACGGTAACATGCACTTACTGCACCAAAATCCGTTGTCTGTCGCCGAGTTTTCTTTGTTACCTTTTACTTTTGAATATGTTACTTACTCCTCTTAACACCAGAGAGTTTAGTCCACCGAGTGGACATTTGCAAGATTTGTTGTGTTTGTGTTAATGAAGACAAATTAGTAACTCAGATGGAGTCAGCAGCCAGTGCAAACGCAATGTTCATGTCAATAAACAATGGCATCCCTTGTGCTTCTGCACTGCCTTCCGGTCAGCGTCTGAGGAAATATAAGGACCTGCCAGTATCGTTGAACACAAGTCGAAAGTCGTCAAAGTTAAGTCTGATCTTCAGAAAACCAAGACTTTATTTTTATTGTTTCTCTTATTTCTCACGGCGTGTAAACTATTAATTCTCAGAATATGTTCAATTATTTAGTAACTAAACATTAGCCCGTCGAGTGTAGCGCATTATCTTTTAATGTAAATACATAGATAAATAAAAATAATAATGTTAAGAAAACGACTCACCTCAATCCATAACTATAACACAATAACTAGAATCACATTTTTAGTATTAACATCAAGGCAATCTATACTCATATATGCATTAGAATTAAAATTATCTCTCTAGAATGTAAAACAGCGATTGGACTCAGAAGCTTTAAATGGTATATTTTAATGACTGGGTAAAGATTAGTGCTCAAGGTACTGTTGTCCCAAAATGGGTGAATAGTTTCCTTTCCTTCTCGAAATACACGCGTGCAAACACGACAGAAAGGGATCGGACGGACTGGATTATAATATATTATATGGACGCGTTTACGTTGTAACGACCTCAGCCAATGGTAGAAATCGGACTAATAATACGCTAATTAAGTGTATCTATGTACAAACATGACATCACAAGTGTGATTACATTCTGCGTATGGTGATGTTAGAGGACGCGTATTTTGAGAATGGAAGGCTCGTTATTCCTCCAGGTTTTGAGAAATGTTTCGTGCACTGAGCTTGATTCAGTTATTTGAAAAAAATATTGCTTACCACTGGAGCTTTACCGACAAATGCTCGGTTTTCATTTCTTTTCTCTGTCTCTCTCACACTCTTATCTCCGTCTTCAGCTAGTGCCTTTACTTGCATTTGCCTCCATCCCATCCTCTTGGAGTAGTCTCTCGTTAGCAGTGATACAAATAACAATACACAAGACAGCCCTAAGGCAACTAATTTATCAATTCATTTCCTCCGATACCTTTAACACATCAGAGCAAACGCAGGCTGGCATTCAGCCAATACCTGTAATCATATTCATGGGGAAAAAAATCACTTAATGAACCATGGCATTAAGGCAGCTTCAAGAATGAGGAATGCACGAAATAAAAGAGTGGAGGAGTTAATTAAATAAAAAAAGAGAAAAAGACCGACATAATCGAGGCGAGGATGGTGTGGGGTGGGGGCAGCGAAGGTGGTGGCCTCAAGCCCGGCACGTGCAAGGTGTGTGTACATCTCGAGTTTCACACATGCTAATACGCCGTGTGTTGCTGACTGCGAGCATATTGCCGCCGCAGCAGATGGGTCTGGATCTCATTCTTCATCCTGGTTCTCTGGCATGTTGTTAGCTATGCTATCGTGCCGCGATCCCACTCCACTAAACAAACCTCTATCCCGGTCTTTCAGCTCCCTCTTCCGTGGAAAACCTCGCAAAAGCTTATCCAGACATCCGTAGTCCCTGCTAGTTATCAGCTTCCATTACAATACGGTGTGGATTTCGTTGCTGAAAACCCACATTTTCTTGGCCTTCAGCGTCAAGCGTATGTCAGACTATGAAGAAGAGAAAAAGCATAGGCAGATGCGATCAAGCCGAGATGTAGATCGTAATTTTTCTTTCCTTTTCATTATGTTGAGCTCTACCTACTTATGTCCACTTCCCTCACTGTCGTGCCAAACACAGAACAGTTACACAGAAACCAAGTCTGTTTGGAACTTACGTGACGTCGGCATTGTTGGTCATCTCTCGACCGTTATACAAGGGTGGGGACTGAGTGATAGGTAAGGGCTCAACGGAGGTTTTGAACCGTGAAACCGGTAGAGGGATGATTAAGATGTCGGGAAGATGACACAGAAAGACACGGATAGACTTGTAAGCTGAAGAAGAAAGACCGGTAGTCTTCCATTACGCTCACTATTTCAACCAACTTAAATCAGACAAAATACAAACAAAAACAAACAAACAAACAAACAAACAAACAAACCCCAAAACCAACAAAAATCAAAATAAAAACTATGCCTTGCACTAACTAGACTCTGGGAACAAAATTCGACATCAAATCTTCAATATCTATGGTGCATTGTTATGGCTCTGCATTATGTTGTTACTTGTCACGGGAAAGGGACACAGTTTGCCAGCTTTAATGCGAAATTTGTGTGGCTGCGTCAGCCCGTTGTGGACAGGTTTACGAATGTCTGGATGAGTGTGTGAGTGAATCTGGCGTGCACGAGTGTGCGCTTGACATACGTTTGAACACGAAGAATGATTTATTGCGCATGCAACATTGATACGCCATATTTTCCTGAAAATGGTGTTGTAGCCCTGTCACCAGCAGTTTCACCAGGTGCATGCGGCAGATTCTGAAATCTCAGGAACAGTGACATATGAATATGCTCAGAACACAGGTGATGGGGGGGGGATAGGTCATAATGTATTGTCAGAATCATCTTTCATCTTCATCAATCATCATCGTTGTCATCGAGGCACTGTCTTACCTTTAAAGTTCTACAATCCAGGCGCCCTGCTTATTTGGTTTGTATAGGTCATTTTCTCCCCAGAACGCCGGCCTCATGATCCTCATGATCCACTTGACATGTCGTCTTCAGAGAACAAAGTGCGCCAGGCTGTCTGTTGTATATTTCTATCATCAAAGCTGGTGTATGGCAGTGTTGGGAAGAGCATCAGTTATGCTCAAAGGGGTAAACAAATCTGAGATGGGGGATAGTTATCTCGCTTAGCGCCCTGAGTAAGCCCCGCTAGTCTGGCTTTGTTTAGACGGCTGCAGTTCTGCAAAAACATACGCAGCGAGTCTGTAGAAAATCCTTTGGTACTTAACTCCCCACCACGACCTGAAAACTCTCCAAAAGCAAAACCCATGCCACGCTCCTAGGAGACCACAAATTTGTCTGCCGGACAAGTGCAACGTAGAAGGGAGGATTTGATGGCTCCTGTGCTCCGGGTGCCATTAACTCCTGCCAGACACACGTGAGAAGTGCTTGCTAAGCCAAAGGATATCTTTCCAGAAGGCATACATAAAGAATCAAGATGTTTGTCCTCCACTTTAAATTCTTCCAAAAACACTTGTCCTGCTTGTTTCTCCGAACTTTTCTTCCCCGACACCCCAACCAGGAAACTTCGCTCTTCATCTGACCAGTGCACACTATCTACTCCTGTCGCTAAAACAGTAAAGTATGGTCACCGGAATTTGAACTTTTATACAGCAAAAGCATTTAGCTCCATCCCCACCACTTAGCCGTCATTGAGTATCTTAAACGTGCATTAAAAACACGTGTTTTCCTTAAGCACTCATTCTAAACACAGTCCACTTAATACTACTAACCCGTATTTTCTCTCTCTTTCTCTCCTTTTTATATCTGTCATGCCGATATCCATTTGTTAACTACGTTTTAACGAACTCTTCGGCGTTATTGTCCATTACGTCTGTGTCTTCGCTGTCTTTTGAACTTTGTCTTCATCGTTGCCCATCGTTCCGTTCCTTCACGCACTGGATATTAACCTAGCTTTTTGTATGTATCACTGAGTGCATACTCCAATATGTGTGATTCTCCACTTCATAAAACGAACACTTATTATCATTTCACTTTTATTAGCGTAAACTGGAACTACTCTTTAAAATTATGAAAACAGGGCAGAATGTCGTCCAGAGGTGGATCTCGATGAGGAGGGTAGGTGGGGGTAGCGTCGCTGCATGTAGGAGGAGAAGAATGAAAGGCTTTGTGCAGGTTCTTTCCAAGATCCCTCCCCGCATCGCTTTCACCCTATGTTTTGTTTACGCACTCACTGACTCCAGGAGAAGCAAGTCGAGGCCACCTGATGCCTTCTGTTCATACTCAGCCTTGCTAGTGCACCGATACACATTCTGAGAAACAAACCAAGACAGTTCATTGTTTACAGCTGTCTGACTTTTAGAACGTTACAGGTGTAGTAGATACCTGCAGCGAGACTGACCAAAATAGTTTGGAGAGCTTGGGAAATCGACAGAAAAGACCCCATCCACCCAGAAATTTCTTAGCTAAGATAAAAATTACACAGATGCCGCCATGTGATAACATTTTCCTTGTCTTACTCACATGTTCATAGATTTACGCCGGCGTCAAAGCAAGAGAGTGATTAATGAAGTTACGTTTTTTTCACAGATTTGTAGAGTTATCGAACATTATTCTTTCGAGAGTCTGACAAACGACAGCTTCTGAGATTTTTGCCTTTCGTCTTCAGAATCACTTAAGGTGAAATGCGTAGATGATTGGATCGCACTGACATCATCACAGTTGCCAGGAGACAACTCTCTGTGATCCACTACGAGGGGCCAAGATGTCCGGAAGAGAACTCGTTTTGGTGTTAATCTTCTCGTCCTTGTGTCACAAGGGTAGGTCACGTGAGACTTCAACACCGTGATCATCTGTGCAAGCTTTTACTTCATTTATCATAGCGATGTCGTTAGTACAAATGAAATTATTTCTGATTAAAATAAAGTCGTTCTGAAGCTGATTTATAAAATTAAGCAAAAGTGAAAATAAGGATGAGGATATTTTAAATGAAACTTTGACATTTTTTTAATAGTAAATTGTTGACTTTTATCACATTGTTCTTGTAGGGGAATCTTACCCAAGTGGGGCGCCCTTCTCCACATGCCTGACAATGTTTCCCAAGCACGGAGCGGTCGAAAAACAGGTCCGCCAGTCTCCATTCTTCATCTCACTCTCATCTCACACCTATACACCTAGCCAAGTCATTACAGGTGAGATAAGAAAGACCATCAAAGCTGCCAACAACAATTAATTGACTGACAGTTTGACTAAGAAAACTACTGTGTATGTGTGTTTGTGTTTGTTGGTATGTGTGAGTATGTTTGTTGGTGTGTGCTAGGGCGTGCCTGTGTTTTAGCATAATGACATTTGTGTACACGTTGATGTAAGCGCCAGTCTGTGTTGCATTGTGATGAAAAACAGATAAACAGTTGGATGACCATGGCGATGACCATAAAAAAATAAATAGATGTTCCAAAGGTTGGTAATGTGGCAATGTACCATCCTAAAGCTAGTGTTGGACTTCCATGTTTTTTTCTCCTGATTTGTCTTACTTTCATCTTTGTCTCAGTGGAGCTGACCTCCACGAACGGCACGCTGTTCCGCGGTCTGCAGCTCAAGGCCACGAGGAGTCAGGGAGACACGGAGAGGGCGGTGGGGAGTTTCGTGGAGTTCCCTGAGAACAAGACGAAAGCTTTCACCTGTGACGGTAGCTACAAGGTATACAATTTTAAGATTAAGTATAATTTTAAGTGTAATTGTGAGTGAGTGAGTGAGTGAGTGAGTGAGTGAGTGAGTGAGTGAGTGGTAAAATCTACAAAATTGTTTGTTCCTCGCTTATGGGCTATATTTCGCAACATTCAGCATCCCAGTGCTTAAAGTCTGCGATGCATTTGTCGGAAACTATCCTCAAGGAGTAGGCAAACAGAGCTAACAGGGTGCAGCCCGGGTATTTCTGATCGCGTTACCTGCTCTGACGTAAGGCACTGCCAGAACGTTCACAGTCCAGCTTTGAACATGACAGTTGACCAAAGCATGAATGAGACTGGAGCCGTATGGAAAACAAAGCCGTCACCCCGTGGAGAGTTGTGGCTCCGCCATTCGCTGGGTAATGGAGTTTAAGGGAAATTGCTAAATAGCGGCTGACAAAGTGGTCTGGCACTGGTTGTGTTGTAGAGTATGGTGACCCATTCCAACGCCGCAGAAGTCAAGCGGGTCGTATTGAAGTGGACTGCACCCAGCGAAAACATAGGAGACATCGTCTTCACGTGAGTGACTTTACGAGCACAAGGCAAGAGAGTTTGGCCAGACGGCTCCTTACTTTGGTATTTCATTGCGTGACTTTTGTATCGGCCTTGTGTAATTGCCCCAACACGACTGACATTTATGTTAAAGTGGTAAAATTAGTGCTTGCCTCGTAGTTGTAGCTGTCATTCGACAGTTGCTGAAAAAGACCTGCGTTCAGTGTTTGCGCGCTTTTCATATGTGTGCCCTATGCCATTCTATTTAGGAATATGCAAAGGTCCCTATTATTTGTCTTTAGCCTATTTATCACAACGCGAACCTGTTACTTGTCACATTTAGTATGGAAGCATTTAGCGTGTGTTTCACAGCGTTAAAACATAAAAGTCACTTTTGTGTAGAAGTCGTCAGCGTACATTTTACAATGGATTACTCTTTTGATGACATCGTTTTGCTCCCTCAGCCCCCATCTAAACGAAGAATGACGAATGTAACTTGATCTCAACAGGGCAACTATTGTTGAGAAATTCGACACCATTTGGTATGGGATCAAGTCGACTCTTAAAACAGCGAAACCTTCAAATCTGGTGAAGCAGATCAAGGTCTGCTTATTATTATTATTATTTTTTTTTTAGAGCCAGTCGTTGAGTGATGAAGATCGGATAGTGATAATGATAATAGGAGATTGTAATGATAATAGGATGATGATGATGATGATGATGATGATGATGATGATGATGATGATGATGATGATGATGATGATGATGATGATGATGAAAGGATATAGTTTGTTTCGTCCCCACTAGGTCGTGAAAGGGTTTCACCCATTGATCCTCAGCGGGTATTTCAGTTTCCTGAACAGACGTGAGAGCTAATGTCTATTGTGGTGTATGAACAACAAATTTTCAGTGAAATATTTGCAAGGATAATATACATCTCATGTACATACTCACAGTCTAGACTTTCACTTATCTTTCAATTATAGAAATTGTTTTTTTAAAAATTCAAATGTGGTAAGACACTGCTGGAGAAGGCGTTGCACATAGCACATGACAGCAGTCATCGATAAAATTTGATTCCGCCAATTCATGGTCACGTGATCATCCCTTTCAGCTTCCGGAGCCGAGCAGCAATATGTCTGACGTGGACATCAGCTCTTGCGGGTCCGAGAAATCCTGTTTCTTGTATCCACGATATTGCAAGTCGTCTGACTGTCTAGCTGCGGCGTCCTTCCGCCACCTTGATAACAAATCCTTGCAGTTTGAGCTCATGGCGAAAAATGTTTCATACATTTCCATCGGGTTTTCAGATGACGTGAAAATGGTAATTCATCGTCGGATGAGAGAACAGGGCTAAGGTGGTTTGTCTGAATGCGATATGCGTACTTGTATGAATAGGCAAACGTGTGTGAATAGTGTGTGAATAGGAAAACGAGCGAGGGAAAACCTTACCTGTGTGGTTGTATATTACATTATATATATATATATGTGTGTGTGGGTGGGTGTGCATTTGTGTGATTGAGGGAGAGAGGGAGGGAGATAAAGAATAATACTAGCTTTATACTTTCCGCTTATGAGTGACAGCTAATTTTTATACTTATATATATAGCTAAATATTTAAACACACACACACACACACACACACACACACACACACACACACACACACACACACACACACATGCAAACACATGGTGGAATTTTAAAATCTTTGAGTGAGTGAGTGAGTGAGTGAGTGAACAATTTTGGATACACTGTTTGACCTCGTCATCGTCAGGCTGGATGTCATCGGTGATGACCAGAGTTTGTATTGCAGGGCGACGACGAGACCATTAGTTGCACTGCCGATAGCGGTGTGTTGTCTGTACAACATGGCGCCAACCCTAAGCAGTTTAACGACCGCATGGTGCGGGTAAGTCGTCAACTTTGCTTTCATCGTACAACCACCATCTTAAGAACACCCCATGGTATGGGGGTAGGCTCCAAGATTTGACAGAAAGCATGAACTTTGATCTATGGAAAGGTTTGCTGGGGTGGTCACAGAAGCAGTGCTCTAACTTGTCACTTCGCTGAATATTGCGAAGCAAATGCTTCTAAGGACGCGGTTTGCGAGTAATAAGCACACCATGATTGTGCAACTGTTCTATGCAGACTGACAAGTAATCGAGAACTGAAAGGAATTGTATCCATTTCGATCTCGGAACTGCTGAATTAAAATAATAATAACCTGCGAACGATGTCCAGGTCATTTTGATTGCTTTCTGACATTTGACAGAAGTCACCTGATAATATTCTTGAGTTTTCGGCGATGGCTTTCACCAGAAAAACAAACGATGAAAATGCCGCTTTTCTAGTCATGAAGCGTTTTGAGAAAAAATGTTTTTGGAGGATCGGTGTTCATTATCCTCAAAATAACCACTTAAAGGGCTTCTCAGTGCAGGAAGACAATATGTTCATGCAAAGGGTAAGATTTCTTATAACGGTGGTTATCACTCATGAACAAGACAAAGAATTCGTAAGCAAAATTTCCTGTCGTCATTTGACGCCGTTTTTCCTCCCTAGGACCAGCTCTCCGATCTTCGAATCAAACAAGTCAATGGGATCATCATGTGCTCATTTACTCGACCAGTTATAGCGGTCACACGCACGGTCAACCAGTCAGCGCCCGCTTTGCAGTTTGTAGAGAAAGTCTTTGACCTCTCCAAAGAGTACCATGTGATGCTGGCTTGGGGAACAGTTAAGATCGGTATGTTCAGTTCAGCTGACGAGTCTTTCAGAGAAGACAACTGAAAGGTTTGAGTGCTGGTACTGACAGTCGAGATTTGCCGAGCAATACTGCTATATCTTCAGGTCATTTTATTCATGTGCTGAGGAAGACAGAAAATATTTCAAATGTAGAAGATTTCAAGGTGTTTATTTATTTTTCTTGGTTATAAGAGAACTTGTTGGGAGTATTGTAAAGTTATCTTACGTATTACTTGTTGTTTTGAATTTTGAGTTTGGCAGTGTTTCTATCGATTAACACAGCAGGACACAGTTCATTCACTCGTTCCAAGACGAGCAACAGATAGTGTTCTAAGGGAGTGAACCGGAAGCATTTTGTGGGACGTAGGAAGCGAGTTCAATGCTTCTAATAAATTTAACATCTGAAACATGTTGGCTACATTTAGTAAAACAGTTATGTCTGTGTCTTCTTTATTTAATTTTAATTTTTGTCCCTTTTCCTTGTCAGGAACTGACGTCATAAACAAACACCTTGATCTGCCAGCAGTGACCGACCGAAAGGTGAACTTTCAAGGCAAAGAAATTTACCGTGGCAGTTCTCTACCACTTCAAGTCAGAGCACATGGTTAGATGTCTTAGTACCCTTGGCTGCTGTGCGTTATGTGCATCCTGCTACTGTACTTAACAGTTATCTTCTGTCTCTGGTTTTCATGTATGTATGTATGTATGTATGTATGTATGTATGTATGTATGTATGTATGTATGTATGTATGTACAGGCTTTGACTTATGATTTCAATCTGATGTACATAGAAAGTTCAAAACCACTTCGCCCTTGTTTAAGAATTGATTTGCAATGGTTTTTTTTTTTGCAGCGGGGCTTATGACACTATCCTGGATTGTGCTAGCCGGGATAACCACGGCTATGTCTCGCTATTATAAGGACTGGTTTGGTGAGCGCCTCTTGTTAGGCACAAAAATCTGGTTTCAGGTTGGTAGACCATAATAACCATCAGTCCTGTTAAAAGAAACAATAGGTCCCCGTAGGAAATTATCCAGGAAACATTTTTTTTGGAGTAATACTTGATTACATTACACGAGCGTGAGTCTGGTAAACTGAAGTTATACTCCATTGTTCTACGGTTAAGTTCATTTATGTGGTTTTGTGCAAATGCTTATTGCCATAACAATCATATCACTGTGACGCATTTGTAAGAACGTCTTCCTACACACACACACACACACACACACACACACACACACACACACACACACACACACACACACACACACACACACACACACACACACACTTTCTACTAACTCTTTCTACTAAATCCAGTGACGTCTTTATAGTGCACTGGAGGTTATCCGATGGAGAAGGTTAATGTTATATGGCCAGAAATCTGAAACATGGTACTCCACATATGGAAGAGTGTCAAAATGTTTCAAAATGTATTAACTTTCACCAAAGTCTATCAAAAAGGAGTGTGATAAAATACTTTTCGTACGCAATGTTAAGTCGTAATTAAACGCATGAAGAAGAAACTGAAGGGATGAAAGGACTCATCGCCGACATCTTATTCTCGTTTGTCAGCTTCATCGGGCTGCCGCTATCTTGACTGTGCTATTTGCGTCGACAGGACTCATCATCATTTTTGTTCACCTCAATGGACTGGTCACGGTACGTGTAGGTGATTAACAGCAGCATGTTGGAAGTTCTTCTGACATGTCCAACAGGTTATTTAGCACGTTACGCCGTTTCTCCTAGTCACTTCACAACTATCCGACACGCTGAAAATGTTGGAGCGTCCCTCCGACATGCTAGAAGTTCTTCCGACATGCTGGGTAGGTCCTTCGCCATGCTCCACGACAGGGGTGGGGTACCCTTTTCGGCCGAGGGCCATTTGGATATTTATAACATCATTAAAGATCCATACAAAATTCTCAACTTAAAAATTAGCCCGCAATATTTGGTCCAGCGTAAGTTTTGCCACAATGTGTTAACACTTTTGCAACTTATAGACTTCCAGCCTGCATGGCACTGACTGTACTTTAGTCACCACAATACAGATAGACAGTCTGCGAGCAGCCGACAGGAAGCATGGGTAGCTAAACCCTTAAGGACTCACATGTGTCCTGTATATCCCGTAATGGACGTTTTCTTATTTGTCCTTCAAAATTAACGTTATTATTATTATTATTATTATTATTATTATTATTATTATTATTATTATTATTCGCTTAATATAAATATATGTTGGTAGAAAAACAGCTCCTAGATTTATTAAATATCAAGTCTCGCCCTCGGGGAACAAAAGTAAGAGAAAGTCATAAATGATTAATTAAGAGTTTCGTAAAAAACAAACCCACGTTAACCACAGTGCAACAGATAGATGTGTCAAGATGAAATTCACCTACCTCTTAAAAAGCCGTGTATAATGTTTTAAAAAAGTAACTATTTTATTGAGATGAACATTACTAGTCAAGAAGGATTTTCCTTGTTCTACCCCTCTCTCAAGGTACTCGTTATCAAATAAGGATGTGCACGAAGAGTCAATTAAACAACCACTATACAACCTAGAGAGAGCTAAATATTTGAAAATTCCCAAATTAATGTAAAACCTGTGATAAAGAGCAGAACAAGTTTAAAGACAAGATTTACGTATACCTACCGACCAGTGTGTGTGTGTGTGCGTGTGTTGTATGTGTGCGCGCGCGTAACTTTACAAACAAAGAGACCATCATTTCAGAGCCGCAGACGACTATGGGTCAAAGATGGCTCACACTTGTTTGTTTCTCCAGAAAGAGCTAAATCACGTGGCAGTGGGCCTGACTGTAACCTGCTTGATGGTGATTCAAATTATTGGCGGTTTGGCGAGGCCGGACCCGAAGTCCTCCTGTCGACCGATTTTTAACTGGTTGCACAGGATCTCGGGGTTTAGCGCTCACATCCTTTCAGGTAAACAATTATTTTTGTCTTCGGTGTTCCTGTTCTCGCAATAAAGCTACAACAAGTGGCGCAGAAAAAATATGAACGTGCATGGCACAATCTGGGGCTCGTAATTATGAGGCAGAGGTAGTGCTACCCCAGAGTTAGCTGAGGGTCGGAAAGAATGGCCGATATTCAAGAGGTCCACAGTCCTAGTTGCTAGGGTTGTAGGTATAGAGCAGACTTAAAGAAAACCCTGGCTTTGGTTCTGTCACTACGGCCCCCCAGGAGGTAACCATGGCAACCGCGGTGTGTTGCAGCTGCAGCGATGTACCTGGCGTTCAACATCCGGTTCGTGTCGCGCGTGATGCGAGACTTCGGCGTGGCCATCCTGACGGGCTGGGTGGCGGTGCAGATTGTGTGGACCATCGTCTTCGAGCTCAAACGCTGCTGTCCGCCAAAGACTAGTGAGTACCCGGATCGAGAGCTGGCTACTCCTATCATACCCCTTTACCTTCCTTCCCCTACACTCACTGAGGCATGGATGCATACAAACGCGCACGCACACATGCACGGCACGCACAGACTCGGAAAACATGACGTGTGCGCATATGAAAGGAATTATTCAAGTTATGCACACGTTGAAATCTTCTTATCTAATTAACTGCGTTGAACATTGATATGATTTGGTGGTTTCTATTAGATATTATGTTTATTACCTCGTTCACCTTTGTTGCTGGTTCGGCGTAAAACACCAATTCTCTCTCTCTCGTTCATTATCCTGTTGCTCATGACACTGTTACAATATTTGTAGGTGCTTAATTACCCAGTCAGCTCACGACAGTCATCCTTGTAATATTTTTATTCGGTGTGAAAAGCGACGACGACATATGTGCACATCTGACATGTAATTTGTTGTGTATGGTTTCCAGCGGATAAAAATCGAGTTTTGTCAGTGAAAGAAGTTCTCAAGTCAGTAGACAGCATCCTGCTTCTTGCCTACTGCCTTTCGCTGCTTGTGATATGGGCCGCAACTATCTCTTCGTTCATCGTTTATTGAAACCGTTGCCTCCCCTGAGTCGTTCTGTAACAAACTTTTGTGACAACAGCTGTAAAAATTCGTGCCACAGACGACAAGAAAAACTAATCTACGTCAGTGTACGGCTTTGGTCAAGTCTGTGGCAACAAATCTTAAATATTTTGTGTTAATAATTAAACTCTCTTCATACCGACCGTGATTCCTCCGGAAATTGTACACGTGCCCAGCACTGCTAGCTGAAACTTGAGGAAACATGGTGCCATGTTTAGCCTATTGTAAGTGACGAAAGTGTACTTATTGTGTGAAGGTGTTTGTGAATGGAAAGAAGAGTCAGGTGCACGAGACAGCTAATAAACTTTATTGTCTGCATCACACGAGTTTTGTGTAATACTCTCTTTTTATCTCATATTTATCGCCTACTTTTAAGTCCGTAATAGTGTTTAAAATATACTTTTGTGATACACTTTATATTTTGCTTTTCGGTCTTCAAAGACTAATAACGCTGGCAGTCAGGAAGGGATAAAAGTAAAGAAGGAATAGAGACAAAAAGATGCTGGATACGAAGTAAATGTTCTTTATTGGTCTCTTGAGTGTAAAGCTAGCAACCACACTTTCTCTGATGCATCCGGCCATCACCATGCACACACCACACGCACCCTAATCTTGAAGGAAACAAGATTGTAATCGTTCTTGTGAAAATGGTAACCTAGCAACAATCTTTAAATAAAGAGATCGCGCACGTCAGCCTCGCGATCCTGCGATACGGGCGTCTGGCTGTTAAAACCTGTGGAGTTTACATTAACAATTGATCTACACTGCTGCTTTGCGTGATGCGGTTTCTTACGATAAGAAAAAGACGCAGATGAAGTTTGCCAACACTAGTTTTCAACTTGGTCACTCAGACACATAGAAATGAAGTCTAACTAATACAAATATGTGTGCAGCACAGTAAAAACCGATGAGACCAGTGTAATCAAGTAGAAAATACCACGTACCTGGTGCTGAGCTTTTCTATCGGAAAATTGGACAAAAACAAAGTTGATTTCTTAGCGAAAGGCAATAAACGGATGATACAGGTAGCAGATCTTCAAACTCAGAGCGTGGCGGACAAAAGTTCTAGTGGGACTGCAAGAAAGGGTTTTCTGTTGTAGCACTGAGCACGACTCAGTGACGCCATCAACAGGGGAAGTGTGTTTCCCCAAAACAGCTGGCAGTTGTCAACGACGCTACCAGACGACGTGGAAAGACGTGATATTTACGTGCTATCCATTCCTTGCTGCTTGCTACAATGGGACTCCCTGGACTGTTTGTGCTCACCACCATCTTCCATACAGGTACCTCTAACGCGGGTGGGTCCCTCCATTAAAAGAATGCCTTTCTCCACCAGTCATGCGTAGACCCTCCCAGTCAGCCAATGGTTTATTACTTTATTTAACGTCTAAAAGATAGGTAAAAGGTACAACGTATACGGCAACAAAACCAAAGACAATTTATCTACTTTATATTGTGAAGATGCAATGACTAGCCTAGTGGTGGTTCCTCTAGTTTCTCCTTCCTGCTCTTACCTTACCTAATAAATGAGGTACTGAGTGGGCAGGGAGAGATTTCCAATCACCGGTCCCTGGGTGTGCTTCGAACTTTCAAATGTCTAGTAGGATGCTTTGCTCAGCAAAGGTGGTTCTATACACCGGGAGTTAATTTAACTTCGCTAATTAACATCAACATAAGTGAGCCCTTGTTGTACTTTTACTACTGAAAAAGTTGACTTGTATAACGCAATATCCCAGCCATCAGGGTACACATTGCGCTGTACACATCACAATAATTCATGACAATGGCGGTCATTTTTGTAAAACAAAGAACAATGCGAAGACATTCTAGCACCAACGTAGATTAAATCGCAGAGATTTAGAAAATCTGCAGAAACCAAGAGGGAGTAAAATCAGGCGACTGTTGACCAGTCATAGCAGCAGAAGGGGATCATCTGAGATCGTTGCGGTGAAAAACAGAACTGAAGCGAGCGAAGTAAGCCAGAGCGAAAAACAGAACTTTCGCAAGGTTAGGATTTTTAAATTATTAAACTTCGATTTCTCCATCCGTGTCCAGCTACAGGACACTGCAATCCATTCGGTCCATAGAGCAACCCTGGAGGTAATGACGACACCGAATATGGGGTTTCACTGAGTGTGAAAGAAGAACATAAAATCAAACGCGTCCAATCGAAAGAATTTGAATATTAGCTCGTTGTTCCTGTTCTCTCGCCTTTACCAGACCTGTGAATTAACTTTGTTTTGGCACCTTGCTTACCTTTATGTCTAAGGACTCTGCTATTTAACCGGAGCGCCCTACACCACGTGTCTGACCATGTTTCCAATGCATGGGGACGCAGAACGCAAAACTACCCCACCGCCGTTCGCAGTTAAAGTTTTTCCAAATAAATACCGACAGGGACAGACTATCACTGGTAAGGACACCATGCCTTAGAAATAGTAGCAATGTTGTCGTTACTGACGATAGCAATAGTTATGTAAATGATTATGGTGGTGGTGGTGGTGGTGATGATGATGATGATGATGATGATGATGATGATGATGATGACGACAACGACGACGATGACGATGATAAGGATGATGATGGCGCCAAAGTGTATCTAAACAGTAACTCTCTCCACGTAATGAATTTAGTCTCAAAGAATGAAAACTGAAAGTCGGTAAAGTCTGAATTAAATGGTTACATCTGACTTCGTCAAAACTGAACGTCGGAGGATGCCATTTGGTGCCGAGACCTGACCCCGTCTTTATGTCTCAGTGACCTTGTTCTCTTTGGACCGTACCTCCTTTCGGGGCTTCCTTCTAAAGGCAACTCCAGCGACGAACGGGGAGGGCCAGGCACTGGGCACATTCATGTGGTTTCAAGAAAACAAGACACGGGTCTTCACGTGTGAAGGTGGCTACAAGGTATTAAGGAATGGCGCAAACATCCAATATTTTCTTCTCCAGAAAAGAAAAAAATGTTTCACAATACTAATGTCTTTAAAGATTAAAAAATATCAAGAGCAGGAAAAAAAAGACTAAAACAGAAAAAAGGAAAAATAAGGGATGTTCAGAATTATGTCTATTTCTGTGTGTGTGTTGTGTGTGTGTGTGTGTGTGTGTGTGTGTGTGTGTGTGTATAAAAAGCAAATATTAAATAATAAATAATAGTGGCTCATCTCATCCCAGATATTTTTTTTAAATGCACCAGATTTATTATTTAAAGAGTTCTTTAAATTGGTATTTTTGAGTGTAACAATAATGTTACATTACCCAATTATAGTCACTTTTCTGCAGATGTTAATGTAAATATATAATGTGTGTGTGTGTGTGTGTGTGTGTGTGTGTGTGTGTGTGTGTGTGTTTCTTTAAACGAAGAATACTGCGACACACAAAAATAACGTTCGAGTCCAAAGCGTTGTCTTAAAATGGCGTGCTCCCGACTACAATGCCGGTAACATTGTCTTCAGGTAACTCTCCTGAGAATGTCAGGTATCTGTCGTAAGGCTAGTCAAAGGTCAAGTATAGTATAGTATAGTATCAGGTTTATAGAGTGTTAGGTCTACTGACAGCAGAATGAAGAGCTTTGTTAGGTTTACTGACAGAAACGAAGGACAGGCCGACGAAATACACCAGCAGAGATTTTGTTATTTGTTATTTATTTAACTCACTATGTATGTATCTATGTTTGTCGGTCGAATTTAGCAATCGATTTTCACCCCCCTTCCCTTCGTCCTAGAGATCGAAACTTTTCACCAGTTACTCATTTCCGGTGACAATGCGCTATTAGATCCTTTTCAGCAGTCTACAAGTCGTAAAATAATTTTTTTAGTTTAATTTTGTATGATAGGCCTAATTAGGGGAGATAGGTAACTGCTGCTCTAAGAATAGTAAACTATAGGCTATCTCCTTTAATTCCGCTTATAAGAATGGAATAAAGTCACAAATTAACACACACAAAAAAACAAAAAAACCCAAACAAAAACAAAATTCAAACACTCAAAACAAAAGACGGAACCCGTTAGAGGAGTAAACAAACCCTGGCATGGAGAACCGTGCGTGTCTATGTTTGCTGTTAAAGTTCCCGTGCGTGTCCCACTGTCCAAGTGCTGGTCAGCTTAGAAAACACATGGGCGCGAAAGGTATCGTGCAGATAGTTTTTCTCAACGTTTTTGTGCGCCCCGTGTTTTTCACGTAATGTTCACCTTGGTGTCAACAATTTAAAATCGTGTATAAATAGAATGTTGCGCGCCAGTTACTCAAGTAGGCGGATGCTAAATTAGCAACAATCACGTCGTTGCGATGACCCTCTAACTCACTGAAATGCAATATTAACTCATTTGCTTATGAGAACACAGATGGGTAAAACCATAAAGCAAAGAAGAAAAACCCCACCTAGAAAAGTAGAGGCAAAAGCATCAGAAGAAATTATCGTCGGAGACTGAAGCCGGGAAGCGTTTGCGACTGGGAGAGCGCCGAGATAAAAAAGGACTAATAACTTAAACCTTAGGTCTCGGGATTGTCTTTATTACAACTTAAAATATAAAAGTGTGAGGGGCTATCAAAAATCTGATCATCAGTGCCCCTCACACTTTTATATTTTAAGTCACATGTATTAAAGAAAATCCCGCGCTCTAAGGAAAAATTATTGTACCCGTTTTAGTGCATTTCAAATAAATGTGTGTTACAAAACTTTTTAAAAATTTATTTTATTTGGTTAACACATGTCATGTACAGGGCCTCAGTGGTGGTTAACTTTTCAAAATTCTGGACAGGGATCACAGAAAGCTTGCAAGCATTTACTAATGACAACGTGGTGCCTTTCAAGACGGTGAGAAATTGTGTATCTTCGTGGTAACCCAATATGGCGCATTTATTTCATTTCCATCCCAAGTAAATTAAATTTTCTCTGAACTGGACAGAAATTCATTTTTTCCTCTATGGAGAAGAAGAAGGACCTTGTACATAATCTTGTGCGCCTTAAGTACTCAATCAAACACTTTGAGCAGACATTTATAACCGCTACTACTCACTCCTGTACGAAAACTTGCCACTGTTTCGGACCTTTCTGGAAAGACAGATGAACAAGAGTAAACGCCTGCTATTCCTAACCCAACCTAGAATAGAACACGACGCCGTTTTTTACGTGATTGCTGGCGTGCTTACTTTCGTGACTTTGCTTGTCTATGAAAACAAAAACAAAAGACGACACAAAGTCACTACTTCATTGACCAGCCACGTTTTGTTACAGCCCTATTACCTTAAGTTGACTTTTGCCACGGACCACAAGTAAAATTTTCAGCAAGACTCGATTAAAAAATAACTGCGCGATCTGAGTGAAAAAAGATAAAAAGATAGACGTAATAAATGAGACTAAACCAGACCTACTCTCGGATGGTTGAACAATCCAAAAGTGCGGTTTGGTGGATTATTAAATGTTTAGTATGACCTACCCAAGGCTTACATACACGTCCTGACGATAGAGACGGTGCAATCTCAGTGTTTTGCGAACTGTCTCAGCCAACGAGAGTTGAGAGGAAGTATGACCAAGAAGACCTGTCCACTTGTGGCGTACAGAAAGGTTGCTTCCTCTACCCCAGACATTGTGTCAACGCCGGGTGTGAAGCAGCTGCCGCCTTCTGGCTTGATGGCGATCGTTATCAATTCTTCTTGACCGCCAAAGACGCGTCTTATGTGGCTGTTGGATTTTCCAGCGACAAGAGGATGGTATTGCTTTTAAATGCTGAGTAATCACTGCCTTCTGTGAAATTGCCGAGAAGCATTAAATGCACATCTTAATAAATTTTGTGACGGCTGAAAATAACATAAAAAATTAAGAAATGTGTTGATAAGTGCGTTCGAAACTACTTGAAACAGACTCCTGCACATTTAGTTCTGATAAGGTGCTAAAGGTATATTCAACGTTCAGTGTGTTTCTTCAGCTTTTTATTTCTCACTGTTGATTTACTCAGCCACACGTAGGTCTGGAAGTACCGTTTGGCTATAAGTGTAAATGTTTTGAATATTTCCCCCTTTTCTTCTTGTCTGAGGGCGGAGACGAAACAGTCACCTGCACTGCCGGCAACATTCTGTCAGTGCAGCACGGATACAACAACCACCACGAGAATCAAAGGCTTATACAGGTAAATGATTCACAGACAGCGAAAGTAAACACCAAGGTTACTGCACTGATGACAATGATAATAACAATTACCAACTTTATTTGTCCCAGTGGGCAATTTGAATATGGGAATGTGCTCTAGTTCAAGAGTGAACAGATGAAAAATGAAAAAAAGAAGTGTGCAAGTAACAATCATGTCATATCTATTTATTAACAATAAACTTACATCAAGGATAATCATGTATACACCTACAACAACAACAACAACACACACACACACACACACACACACACAACACACACCATTGACAGTTCACCTAAGATTGAGCAGCTGGACTGATAGATAAGACAATAAAACCGTTACCTCATAACAGTATATTGAAGAGACATTACATGCATGGAGCGTATATCTTCGACTATTTGCTACTGGAAGGCGATGAAAAACAAAAGACGTCATTTCTTTCACGTGATTTCCACAAACAACGCACGCATTAATTTACATACTCGTGCTGAGTTATTTGAACTGACGCACAATGTTAGATACATCTATCTAAATTGCTCAAAATAAATCTAAGGAAGATTCTGCAGTACTAAAGATTAACTGCTTGTTGTGCGGCCATCGTTCCAGAGCCAGCTGTTCGATCTGAGAGTGGCTAGAGTCAACAGACGAATATCGTGTTCGTTTGTGCGTCCTATCGTTACCGTCATCAGCATCATAAACCAATCAGCGCCCTCGCTGCAAACTGTCAACGAAACGTTTGACCTCAAGAGAGACTACTATATGATGATAGCCTGGGGACATGTGAAGAAAGGTCAGCCACTGGAGACGGCAAGAATGCACACTCAGCCATCACACTCTTTCTTGTGTATTGATGCATCACTGATAGAAATAGACATTAAATATTGTGAAGGTACAGGTGGATTTTCGTGTCTCTTTTGCAGACCTATCATCACAATACTCAAAAGTTCTGGTAAATTTACGCGTAAAGAAAAACACGTATTTAGTGAACTAATGAGCTCATCCGAACTCGCAGCAGCCTGTTCATGCTTAGCTTCAAAATCATACATAACCATGAAAATACAGTTTTAAACATGAAACTACAGATTTACAACTGAAACAGGCACAAAACTGATGTCTTGATGGCTTTATGTTACAGCCTAGAAATACCCACTTGCATGTACTTGAAAGGGAGTAAAACATTGCTTTCCTTCTTTCCCTTCTTTTTATGTGATTTTCTTGTTCTCATTGCTTCTGCCGTTCTTCATTATTTCACCGACTGCGAAAGTTTCGGGATTTGGTTGGAATAATTGAACACTGGATTATTACAGAAATACAAATGCAACTTTTATGCACGTATTGCTAAAGTACCACAATCAGATTTTTGTTGATACAGGAACTGACGTAATTGCAAAACATAAGACATTACCTCCCATAACCGACGGGAAGGTAACATTTGGAGAACACACAGTACACAGGGGATCCTCACTGTCCTCATATGTCAGAGTTCACGGTAGGTCGATAAGGGATAAATCAACGCTCAGATTATTTATATTAAGTTTACAATTGTCAAAAATGTTACCATTATGTCTAAGATATGTTGTGAAGCCTTACAATGATTTATACTCATTTTCATTCAAAGAAAAAGATGATCAAGAGAAAGAAAACTGCCACCGGTAGCAGTAGTTTCATTATTTCTGCCACAGAAGAAGGTTAGGAGAGTCAGAAAGGGGAAACAACTATTTAAGCTCAGCGAATCATTGGTTGTAAAGTAGGGTAGGAAGTAAGTCTAAAGGCTTTCTTACTAAACACATTTTACAGGATGTTATCTAAATGTTTCTGAAAATACGATATTCTTTCCAATTCTTCGAGTGGGCATGATGTCTCTTGTCTGGGTTCTGTTGGCCGGACTTTTCTTTGTCAAGCCACGTTACCTTACTAGCCTGGTCAACAGTGGCAGGCTAAGTGAAAAAACCCGGTGGCTAAAGGTAAGGCAATAAAACACTACAGGATATCACTCAAGTACTATTTTGACTTGCCTGGGCTGCTGAGGGTCTGGAGATTGTAATATATGCTTGCATGTGCACCAAGTATGATATGAATCATCAGCCAGGAAGTAACAATTGTTCTGGGAAAGTTATGAATTATGAAAAGTAAGAAATTTATCAAAAAGACGGCATTGGTAACAGTGGGAATATGTCCTCCAGGTTCATCGTACCAGCACCAGCATAATAAGCCTGCTGACGGTTCTTGGCATCGTCATTGTTCTCCCGGATGTTAAAGGCAGTCCTTCTGTAAGGATAATCGTTGATAATCGTTTATTAGAGCTTTGCGAGTTTCATGCACTGAAAAATTTGTCTTTGTAAGAATGTTTTGTCAGGAAAATAGTTTATTAGAATGAGACAGAATTGAGATATTGTTGCTGGCACCTCAGCTAAGATAATAAAGCCTACAGGAAATAAAAAGCAAAAGTCCTATGGTCCTCACGTTTCAAATGTGAACATAAGAAATGTATTTCTGATTTAAAACATCAGTTACTAGAAAGATATACGGATGAAAATCAATTGTTTTTGATATACGTTTACATGCAAAAGCATCGGTGTATGGGAACAATAGCAACCAAGGAATAAGTGACCTGCTAAGAACATTTTTTTTTCTCTAAAACAGCCTTTTAAAGGTCCAGGAGAACGGAACATTATTTCTTTATGATCGGGTTAAGTTCGTTTTAAAATAATAATTCCAAAAATATGATTGCATAATTATCATTAATTTTAAAGATATAAGCCTTCAAACATCGGCATTCTCACCTGCAACTAGGAAGACGGGGAAAATACTCTCCTGTACTGAAGGTTCTCTTACGCGATCGAAGTATTTGTAACAGCGAGTGTGCATGTCTTCAAGTCAAATGAAGAAACATTGCTCAGGTTGGCGTGTTCAAGAAGCGATTTTTTGCCCCAAAAATGAAACAGCTGAATTTGGAATACAGCCCTATAGATTGGAACTTTATTTAGAACTTCGAATGAAGTTAAAAAATAATTAAATGGTCCAAACTGAATTCATTCAACAGACTGGTAAGTCGATCAGATCAAAATTTAATGGGCAACAATAGTTACAACTGACTGGTGATAAGGATTATTTTTACAATTAAAAATATAATGATAGTTTAAAACATGTTTATTGATGTAAAATTAATTTTTTCTTCATTTAGCTGCATGCAAAATTTTCTGTTTACTTACTACTACTCGCACGTGTTCCCGTTTAAGCTCCTTATAATATGTTTATCATCCTCAACCCTTTTTAATTATTTTTTTAGCTGTTTCGATCACGCACATCAATGGTACCCTCACATTGTCAGTTGTTTTTTAGCATTATGCTGGATAAAGATACGACTGATGATGATGTGTTTGTGACTGTCACACGATGTTATTTGTAGACCAGACGGTGTAGAAACTGTCGATGTTGCATATCTGGTGCTTGATCTACCAGCAGTCGTAGTTGGTTTTAACATCTCGGGCTTGTGTATAGTAAGCACTGCTGTAGGAATAAGATTTCTTCGTTTTACTGAAAGTCCAAGACTTGCTTGTACCATATAAGTGACTGGATAACAATCGATTTTGAAATTTTATGAGCAAATTCTTGAGTGCGATGTGGGTACGAAGTTTGCATGACACGTTTGAACAAAGTGAATCCACTGGCGTTTAAACGATTATCTTTAGGATTTCCTTAATGAGTACAAACTAACCCCATCTGAGTGTCGAAGAGAACATTCAGCAACAGCACAATGTGTTCTGGTCAGTTTTCTTTTAGCGAGGATTGCATCTTTTCTCTTTGACTTCAGCTTGTGCAGACGGGGCTATTTTTAGAAGTACGTTCGTTTCGTCACTTCCTGTTTTCTCGACAAATCCAGGTGTGCTTAAAGAAAAAAATATTAATATAAAATCTATCATGCCTCTATGTCAAAAAATACCACCGGAATATGTTTTTGTGATATTTTGTGCTCTGTTTCCAGCGATTTTTGCTCAGCAATCGACTTGACCTTTAAAGGTAGTAAACTAAATTTTTAAAAAAGTAAATGCTAACAAAAGGTTTGACGTTCTTCGGCAAATGAACTAGTCCCAAAGCAGGGCGAATGCAGCTGATATTGAAGTCATTATTGTGACTATTTGGAAATGACGATTTTCCCGACAACATTATTTTCGTGAAAACGTGAAGTGCAAACCTCTATAGGATTAGGAAATGACGGATAAGAACGATCATATCATCTTGGAGTTCTTGACATCATCAGTCTTGCTACAAGAGTTGTCTTTTCTCGAACTTGTCTGCGCAGGTGCAAGTAGCGCACAGATTCCTAGGACTGACGGTCCAGTTTCTAGTGCTGATCGAGTTCATCACGGGTCTCTGGCAGCCCGAGAACCCTTACAAGGGGAAACAACCTGACGACACGGAGGACCGATCGAGGAAAGGGCTGCAACTTGTTTGCAAAGCGGCTCATCACCTTCTTGGACTCATTGCATACATCACCGCATGTAGTTATTTTAAAGACACATATTATAAAAAGTATGGGACACGTTTAAAAGTTTTGCTTTATCTAAACGAATAGGAAAGGATAAAACGATAAGCTAACTTGATAGTCGAAACGGTTAAAGGTCGCTAACCGTGACAAAGTCGCACATGTGAACAATTATTTAATCATTGCTTTTTCCAGTGGCATCAATTTACTCTGGATTCTACATCGGCTACATACAGAAACCGATGCGAGAATACGGTGAACTGGTGGTTGTGTTGTGGTTAACATCGCAAGTCATCTGGATAGTCGTGTTCCAGCTCAGAGACGAGCATACTCTTGCAACCAGTAAGTACAGGAGTCTGGTGGAAGGCATTGTGTGAGCTTGAAGGTGTATGTACCACTAAGTACAGAAAAAAATCGGAGAACAAACCGGACCTAACTGAATGCCCTTTCTGTTCTTAGCATGATCAGTTGTCAAAATATCGTGTCGTAAAGGGAGCAAAAAAAAAACTTGATCGTAACGAATTTAACAACTGCCGCCCTGTTTCCGATCTTTCCTTCTTGTCTCCCTGGATACCTTATGAGTCTTCTTGACTAGCTTCAGGGACTAGGGTGTTATTGGTCTGCTCATTCTGAGGGCGAGGAAACACGACAGCAACATTGCTTTTCGTTCGTTCGATCCTATTAAGACACAAAATGCTTATCGATATTTGCATGTTTGTACATGAGTTGTTTGTGTGTGTGTGTGTGTGTTTGTGTGTGTGTGTGTTTGTGTGTTTGTGTGTGTGTGTGTGTGTGTGTGTGTGTGTGCTAGTGGAAACACGGATAAAATGTGACTTAGTATCATTAACCGGCTGCCCTGAGATACATGTGCTCTTCTGTATTTTGTTTTTTAGAGGGAAACGGCGTTGAGAACCCGCAAGGGTCCGTCAAAAAGACTGACGCCGTCTTTCTGATTGTCTACTTCATTTCATTGTTCGTAGGATCCACGTTTATTCTGAGCACTGTTATCATTTTCTGACTTACGGGAGCCCTAAACGGACTTTGTAATAAAAAATATCTAACATAAATATACAGCACTGGAAATAAATATACCGCACTTAATTTGAAGATAACTTGCAAGCACTGAATAAAGAACACTCTATTACATACAAATATACATAATAGATTGTAATTAATGTAAAATTATTCGATGAAGTCTGGGAATAAATAATGGAAGATATGTTTTGATTGTGTTTGCTAGGTTTAAAGTACTAACAAACAGACTGATGTATTTACTCACAGGGCAGTGAATACGATGTAAGAACACGCACGCACGCACATATGCGCACACCTGATCGCTCAAACGCATGTAACAAAGGTGACATCACCAAAGCATGAGTGTGTATAAATGTATCTGTGAACGTGTTCGTGGATACGTATATGCGGACGTGTGTTTGTTTTAATGCGTTTGGGGTTGGAAATAAGCGTCGGTTTCTGTCACTGGGCAATACACATATCTGCAACAATATGAAAACACAATATGTTTTTGTTGTTAAACAAGCAACAACAAACCCCGTGTTAATAACAAGACAGAACACGATTTTATTACTTGCTCAAATTCTCAGAACACTGAAGAGATTGTCAATGCATGGGACATTTGTTGGAACATGCTGTGTATAACCGTCCTCTATCAAAATGGCAAAAGCTTGATTTGTCTGATGGCGAGTCAGGGATGATATTAGTGAGTTCAAAAGATCCTGTTAGCAAAGTAACCTTATGCTATGAGTCATATCAGGGGACTGAAAAGTTTCACAACATGTGATTACCAAATTCCTGTATGGAGTTTGTATTCTGCTTTTGTTTTTTTTTCAATCTGGCATTGCACTAGTAAAAAAAAAACAGCACAAGCGTGAACATTGCAATAAAACTACTTATTTCTATTTACTAAATGGTTAACAAACATGTCACCTTAAAGGAAGCATAGCAGAGAAGCTGCTAGTTTTTAGTTGATGTTTCTGAATCCAAATACGATGAATAGTTTTAGTTCTGTTATAAACTCCCATTGAACGGGAGTTTTAAATATATCTCAGCGTTCCGAATCTGACTAGAGTAGTTTCTCAGTATCAGCCGTTTCCAATACGTTTCTGATATCCAATGCCCATTCCCCAAAATAGTAATAATAAAAAAATCAAAACTAACATCCCGAACCTGCTACAGTTTGTTGCTAGTGTTCAACAAAGCAAGTGTTTGAATGCGAAACTGCAAACCAGCATGTGATATTTAAAGCACTGGCGGACGACTAACGTAAAACCTATCTTTCTGTTGAAAAGATTTAACATGTACAAACCATCAATGTAGACCACATGTAAGTAACTTATGCGTTTAGTCCTCGTAGCTGTCAGTGTCTGATCTTGACCAGTTTCGATTGTTGAGCTTGACTGGTATGTTGATGCTTCCTTGTTTAAATAAATCTTAATTATATTTTGTAATTCCATCAACGTTTTAACTCTGAAGCTCAATACGATATTTAAAAAAACTCCAATAACAGTCAAATGTCAGCGAGCATATTAACAGATACATATCACAGTCAATTAAAAAAAACGTGTCTGTTCCGTTAAGCATTGCAAA
This sequence comes from Marisa cornuarietis, assembly GCA_004794655.1. Lineage (NCBI taxonomy): Eukaryota > Metazoa > Mollusca > Gastropoda > Architaenioglossa > Ampullariidae > Marisa > Marisa cornuarietis. The sequence continues at coordinate 2,333,755 of SMMW01000554.1, read as the reverse complement.
GACATAGTGCACGATGATGTGAGGAGGTGGGGGTTGGGGAATTAGCAGTAAATATGTATGAGGCCGCTAGACCGTGATATAGCAAAAGAAAAGAATATACAAGTAGAGACAGGTGCACACGATGTAACAAAGGGCAAGGGCAAAGTCACACTAAAGGTCACATCACTCATAGTCTCTCTCTCTCTCTCTCACACACACACACGCAAGCAGGGGCATCTGTTCTGGTGGCAAACAGTCTATCACAATGGTTTCGGCTATCGGCTATTAATCGTTACACAAACTTTGGTCACTGCCCGTTGGCACAGTAGCTGTAAAATTACCCCAGGCTAGGTGATACAAAGACAGTGAAGGGCATCTATGGAAGTCATCACAAAGAACAAACATATATATTTATATATATATGTGTGCACGCCTCCGTCCCCAGAACGCGTGCGAGTAAAAGCACTCCTGAAGAAAAAAATATACAACGTTGTGCAAAAACCCTCAACAAAAAACACAGAAAAAATGTGAACCCCAGCAAACATCATGTACAGCGCCTCCCTCCCTCTCCTCCTCCATGGCAGGCTCCCTCTCATCTTCTCAACCCCTAACACATCCATAACGAACGGTCGTGCACCCATTCTCTGACGTCACGGTATTTTTTTTTAATTCACAGAACAACGCAACCGATAGACTCTCATGGTACCACTACTGCAGGGATTTCCCTTCTTTATCAGCATCTCTGTGCAAGATTTTCAAAAACTCGACAGCTATGATAAAAGTTGATATAATATATGGTATAAATCACGCGGTACACTACAACCTCATTCTTAGATTTCAGGGCTGCAACCTGCTGGGTGAGCTAAGGGCAAAGAAAGGACGTACGGATGTTAGCGGTACCTGACTGAGCTGGAATATTTTAGAACGTTTTCAGTACTTAGTACTATAAATAACCAATAACCCGTAGCATTGTCCCCTAGTCAAATTTTAAATAGTGCCTTTAAAATGCACTTCATGTAAAAGTAAATAGAAACAAATAGTGTTATGACTTTGGTCCATTAGGTATCATACTCGAACCCGACCAGTGTGAATGGTAAGCGAGTTACAGTCCATTTAAAATATTGCCACTTCAGCCGTCACAGCTACGCTTACAGAGAACAAGTCAACAGACATCAACGACATCATCATAGTGTCATCAGATGTGAGCAAAACTTCATCCAACAACAACAACACGTCTCCAGGTTTCGGCAAATCCTCAAACGTGCAGTCAATAGTGAATCTCCGTGAGCTACAGACATAACCTGTCATGAAAAGTTGCTTAAGGAGCACAGTGCAAAAACAAAAACTCAATTATTCGCATTAATTACGTAACGTTTGTAAGCCCTGGCATGAGACTGTGCAGTACAAGAAGACGATCTACTAAATTAATGCGTACCACCAAACGAGCTAAGCACTGGGAGTATCAAATGTCATCCAGACTATGACGAGATTGAAGACAAATGATGTAGTCACTTGACCAGTTTTGGTAACAGGTGACCTGTTTCTGTAATAGCTATGGCCAGAAGTAATTTGTGTAAACCAAGGAGCATAGGTAGCCTCATGACGTCACAGTCTTGGGGAGTGAGCTGTTAACGCCCTCGCTTGGCTTGGGACACACTTTTTGCGATGTTGGTGTCCATCTCTTCTCCTTCGCTGTTCTGCCTTCTATGTAGAATTATATACACCGTTCTTATAGCTAACAGTGCAGGCCAAGATTTAAAATATAGAAGTCTTAAATAAATAAGAGTACAGCATATTTAAGTCACCGCAGATATTGATACCTTGAGCATGTCATTTCATTATCACATTTATCATAAAAACTTTTCCGACAAAAATGCTGTAAAATCGTGAGTTGTTTTATTGATTATTAAATTAAAATGTTTCAGACTGAACAATTTCTGGCACTTTTTTTCTTTTTTCTATTTTATTTCTTCGTATTCTTTAAGAACCAACACAAGCCCCGTCGAAAAATCGACCTGTGCAAGTTCGTGGTATTATTATAGCTTTCTGAACCTACAGAAGATGTCTGAACACGCACTAAATGTATGAATATCATTTAAATGCCTGAATATGCGTCAGATGGGAACACAGAGTAACACAGGGTGACAGAGTAATAAAAAGTGACACAGAAAACATGTGAATACAAATATCGACAACCGCATAGGCGCTTCACAATAAACATCAACTATGGCAATGTATCATCGAGAATAACAAATCTCTAGCAAGCAAGCCTCAATTTTCGTGCTGTTATTTGCTTCACAGACACAGAGATGTACTCCGCTTGTCGACCATCTCGCTGTAACTAACCAATCGTCGCGCTGGAAATCAGCATGCAAGATACGTCACTCTCCACTTTCCCTTCTAAACAAGCCTCCTCAGAATGCATTTGCTAAATAAAAAATTTAATAAAGATTGTTTTGTTGCCTGCCCGCTGACACCAAACATAATTTACTTTTTTCATGTCTGCCCAGGGTGCGGCAATGGGTACCAGTATCTCAGTTCTAGGATCGACAGTGCTTTTCACGCTAAAGTCAGTTTTGGTAAAGACACACATGTTACGTACTCGTTCGTTTTTAAGAGACTTGCGGAAAGCCTACAGCACGTTTTGTCAGTCTGATCCGCTTTTCTTCGTACATTAAAAATCCACATTTCGCCATTTTCCACTATTTTTCCACAAAAAATATTTCATTGTGTTTCTGACTGTTTGCACACTAAACATTTTTTTTCAAAGTGTTTGTGCACATCATACACAGTAGAAGAACGTTTACTATTTGTGCACTATTCATTAGCAGAATATAGGCTGAGGACCAGGTAAACACATGGTATTGAGTCATCAGCCGACCTGGCTAAACAAGAACACAAACACTCTGCGTCGCTGAGCTGCTTGAACACCACAGTACGGTCCTCACCTGATGGTCTGTTGGCTCAAACACGTGATGTGCGAAAACATACAACTGATCATCTCATTGCACCGTAATGACCCCGCCTTCCGCGGTTACCTCACGTGATCACATAACGTCAGCTGCTGCTACTTCGGCACGAAGCTCCGTCATTCTTGAAGCTGCCTCCGACCACGACGTCCACCGTCTGCCTGTGAGACTTTGGAATAGTGATTCTTCAGTTTTAGCGACCAGACACCCATCACTTCCGCTGGGTGACTTTCTGGTCCTCTTCTGATAAAGCTAAAGAATTGTTGTTGTTTATTATAGTAAATACGGTAACCTATGACTTAGGGTCTGTGACAGAGAAAGGTAGACATGACCAAAAGAGCTTTTGTAGTCTCGACGCAGCATAAAATGGGCAAACCCGTGGTGTGGGCTAAATATAAGCAATCGCTTTTATTTATAAATTAGACATTTCCTGTTGAGCAATTTGAAAAATTTCCACTTTCTTTTGCAAACACGATTTATAAAGCGAGGAAAACATTGCGGCTGGTGTAGCTGAGTCTCACGGTCACATTAACATCCCACAACTCCATAGATCGCAAAGATCACGTGACATAGGAATGATTTCATAAGAATGCATTAACTTCATTAGTATGTGACAGTTCAGGCTTCGGTTTTGATTTGAACGTGAGGTACAGGAGAGTAGTTGAGACGAGCAAGTAGTTCTGTCGCCTCACGAGAATATTTGAGAGCCCAGTTCATAATTGAAACAAACTACCTCACTGTGGGGCGACTTTAATTACGAGCATACCACTGGGTGTCGTCCATCCAGGCTTTGCAGAAGTCTCCTGCTCGCTGGTTTCATCTTTGTATTTCAAGAAGATTTCACGATCTGGGTTCATTGATGTCCTCAACAGGGTCGTAGACATAGTCCTGGGGTAAGGCTATTTTGGAGACAGCTTTATGCCACAAGCGAAGCGACAGCCTCTGCAGGCCAACGGGTTTTAACCTCGGTGGTTGGTATGGGACTTACAGGACCCCATCATGCGTCTGTTCCACAGCTAAGACCCAAAAAGTCTTCCGGGAACTGATCTCTTCCAGATCATTCCCCAACTTTGCAATCTTTTTTGGTTGTTTGTTTCGGCTGCTGTCTAAGACATCCGTAAAGCGAACACATGTCTTCTCTAGTTTGATCTCTCTCTTTAGCAGATGGAAAATTAAAAACTCGTGGGGATTTTCAGATTTTTCTTTTACCTCTTTAAAGAGACATAAAAGAGAAAAGTTCTAGCTTATCGATTCCGATTTCCCTTTAGCGTCGCACTGATACCGGTCAACGACTCTTCCCCTGCAAAAATCTCGCAGCCCGTTGTTCGCCAGAGGCTGGTCCTCAAGGGAGTGGAAGTGAGAAGGTTTCCCATTAGCCAGCGGTTGGCGCTCCGCGGCTTCGATGGAGGTGAGGGGGGTCTCATCTATTAGGGTATCGTTGCACGCGCGTCCATCGGGTCTGCCGCGCATGTCGTGCACGTGCAGCGAACCCAGGCTCTCGCGCGTGCGTGACATGTAGGAGGTCAGCGTGTTACAGTTGGGGAAACGACCGCTACCTCGAGGATGGAAGCTGCGCTGGTGGGTCAGGCGGAATCGATGCCATGTTTTGCGGACCTCGCTTTGAACCTGCCAAACAAACCCAAGGGAGAGAAATCACTGCCTTGTTTCTTTCCCCGTTTTTTTGATCGTTAAGTGTACGCATGCATGAAAAGGTCACCAAACCTATTTCTCTTACACGCTACTGCACACAGGCACACGCTGAAAGCTTGTCTTCTAGCTCATGCGTTGATTTCACGCTAAAGATTGTTTATAGTTTGTCTTCAACGTTGCTTTCAACAATTTATTTCGATGTTTGCGGATAATTTTGTAATTGCGTAACTTGGCCATATCGCATTTTGCTGCTTTCTTCTGGAGTAAAGTCTTAGAACTTATCACTAGAGGGAGATAGTGAGGCCATGAGAAATCAGACTTTGGAAAAGATAGAGCCAGAATATCAGAGTTTTTGCGTTCCTAACACACATGCAATGCAAAGAAGACATGCCTCGCCAAACCATGGCTCTTTTTAACTCTTTAAACTGTGTTGCCCTCCCGAGGAGAATAAGGTGTAACAGATGACATTCTTTAAGCAAAGGGTTTTGTTAATGGGTCAGAAAAAAGTTTCTGGACCACTAAATCTAAAATTTTCCTGAAGTGAACATTTTCATTCTTTGAAGAGAACTATTCATCTTCAAGTCAAAGCATTCTTTCTTGTGAGGTGCTAAAGATGCTTCCCTCGTACCTGCACAATGTCTGCTCTTAAGTGGCGTGCAGGAACACTGCTAAAAATAATTATTTTAAGTTCTGGAGCCAACAGCTTCAAGTGCTACTATCTGTTAAAAGGTTGCTGTCATAGATGAGTGAGTGAGTGAGTGAGTGAGTGAGTGAGTGAGTGAGTGAGTGAGTGAGTGAGTGAGTGAGTGAGTGACAAAAAGAGTTACAGTCCTTTACTCTAGCTACTAAGAATTACTTCTAAAATCAAAACTCTCTTCAACAAAAAAACCCATTAAAAATACATTAACTTTTTCACATTTGTACAAGCGTATGAAAGTGCTGTATATTATCTTTCGATATGAGAGCAAGAAATGTTTGACAAGTTTCCTGTGGTTGTACATGAAAGAGAATCGAATGAAGAGAATTGTAAAAAAGGAGAAACAGACCCAAAAAAGGAACACGAGACAAGGACAGCAAAGAGTTGAAATAAAAGTGTAATAATTACCTCTCCATTCAAGAAACAAAACAGGAGCGCCACAAAAAAGCCCTGCAAAGATCAGTCAATTTTTCCATGAGCATAAAATTTAAGCTTACGTTAAAGTGTAAATCTATGCATACCTCAGATGGCATAGATGAAATAAAGAAATGGTAAACTCTGTCCAGCATATTGATGGTGAAAGCAAAATGCAGTTTCTATTCCTTCAAGAAGCAGTATAAAGTAATAGGGTAGTCCCTCCCTTTCAGCAAAATCAAATTACGTCGTTTCAATTACTCGCTAGGATCGCTATACGTGAAAACCGTTTTACGTGCTGGGTCTTTGGAACATATTGTCCACGTAAGTAATAATACATTGCTATATAAGGTATGCAAAAAGAGATTAAGGCTTTAAACAACAAAATCAGGTATATCACTATATTAGTTAGCTAAAAAGTGGAAAATCTGTTGAGTGGAAAGGGGAGGTATGAAAACCTGATGAAATAGAGGAGAAAGTGGGAGAAATGAAATAAAAGGTAGTGGGAGGAGGATATAAAGAAGGAGTATTTTTGGCAAGCCTCATTGATAAACATTGTGTTTGATTGACCCTACATAATCAACCGATCTAGAATTCAGCTTTGGAAACAAGATTCATCTCTCGACTACGAAGTCCTGGGATCCATGCGGGTTGAATTCCACACCGAGTTTGAAGGGTGCAAACGAGTGTGACTGCTCACCTTCTCATGCTTCAGGGAAGGGTGTGAAGCGTGATAAGACTGTCTCTTGGGAACAAAGGGAGAAAAACAAAATCGTTGCATTCTGTCAAGTACAAAAGCGCATCTTTCTACTCGACAGAATATATGCAGGCCGGAAATGAATTCACTAAAGCACGTGATAGAAGCACGTCACACGGGTTGGTTCAGCAGGAAATGCAACTGTAGCCAGACGCAATGCTTGAAACTCGAGGTTGATAAAATAAGGAAAGAAAAGAGAAAATGTATGTGGCTCAAGAAGGTGGAGGAGGAGGAGAAGTAGAAGGAGAAGGAGGATAGATATGTTTCATAGTTTTCGTGCAAAGTGTTTAGAACTTTGCACTTAAGCCGTCCATTTTTCTGTTTTGGTGTTACCATTCTACCATAAAATAAAGCTAGTTTCAGAAAAATAACATATCTTTAAAATATTCCATAATATCATGCAGATTTTTAACATATTGTAAACATCTTGGGCATGCAATACAACTGTTTGACAGTTTGTCTGTGACAGGTCATTGCTTACTTCCTTTATTCTGAAAGCGGACCTAGGATTTGGCGATTACATTAACTGAAATAATGTCGTCATCTATGAAGGTGTTAAAATAAAACCGAAAAGCAAAGAACATAAGCGAGATAAACGATCAAAGAGAAACGAGTGGATTGGAAAACAGTCTTTTAATGAATAAAGGAAGGGTCAGCCATGTAAAAAAAAAACTCAAGGAAATAAATAGCATGCAAACAACAGACGGTTTGCTCTAAATTTAGACAAGGAGACAAATTAAAGGGACGGCAAGCAAGTTACATCGTCCATTCCAGACCTGCACTGAATTGAAGAACATCTCGAAGTACAGCTTCACTAACTCTGCCCGCTCATCGATGTGGTGGGGCAACCCCAGGAACACAATGTAGTGGACACCAAACAATGGAATCAGTACCAAGGTGGATTTTGCAAGCTTTCTGTTGAAACAAAGAGGCAAATAAAGATGTGTAACTTCTTTTTTAGAGGTTAGTCATAAGAAAATGCAGTGCGGTCACAGACTACAAGGCCACTCTTTGTATCAGTTCATTTTTTTTATTACTTGTATTATTTTATTGGTTACAAGGAATGGCTCCAAACGTCTCAGGATATTAAAGGCAATCATAAAACAAGCAAGCAAACAAACAACTCTCCCCCCAAAAAACCAACCTAGAACTAAATAGAATACCCTATACATTAAACAAAATCGAAAGAGCGAAAAAAAAAAATTAACATTCACCAGAAAACCAGTAATGAAAATTCTTTGCGCATTTAGATATTTCCCTGCATAACCTCACTGACTATCTCATACCAGATGTCTCATGATGAAAGACACGTGCATATCTTCAATAATCAATTTCTCATATATAATAAGTTAATTATCAAGCTAGAGCCTAACAGATTAGGACAATATCTTCATAAAATAATATTTGTTATAGAACAATATTCAAACACATTTTTTTATGGACCAGCTTAAAAATAGACATCACTGCTCAACAAACAGAGGAGCGATAAATGACAGAGTTACAATGTCATGATTTTTAACGTGAAAGATATTCCTCTCTTTGATAAATAAAGTTTTACTGTGAAATATATTCTGTGTACATGTGAATTTACAGAATTGTTACCTCCTACATTTAAGTGTATTTGCGACTTTAGTTTTAATAAATAAGTCAAGACTGGTTCTCTCTTCTGATATTCATAGGGAGAAATAAACTGACCTTACTTTTTTTTTTTTTTACTACGAATGAAGTCGACAGTTAGGAAAGCAGAAATCTACACTACTTCTCAAAGAGGGAAAAAGGACAAGTAGACCAAGCGTTAATCATCTAGTTTCCAGTGACCTCAGCAGGACGAAGGAATGTCACTGAATTGCTGTAGCTTGAGGTATCAGTTAGGCACGGTTTATGTTTCACAGAGCGATGTATATTATACATCGTATAAGCAGAACAGAAGTAAGCAGCTTATTAACAAAGGAAACATGTAAAGAAAGTACACGTTATAAGTGAAACATGCAGATATATATTGAAACATTAATGAAGATCATAAACAGTCTTCATAAAATAAAATCCTACGTTTGAGCGGTATATTTATGGCAGATTCTCCCCCATCTCTGAATTAAGAAACCACTGACTAATTAAGGATTGAACAGCGGCGAAATGAGCTCACTCTATACAAGTTCAGATTGGATGAGTACCAAATATTGTTTTAATGTCCTGAAACTGGAATGAGGCATTAGATCAACGCGACACACTTGTTAAAATAATGCAAAGACTGAAAACGAAACTAGATTTAGTTCTAAACAATAAACACTATCTAAAACTGTGTTTACTGTCAAAGGTTCCAATCTATTATTGTACAGAAGCCTTCTCTATTACACATCAAATGTTTCTCAGTGGGATGCTGTGGGCCCCACACGACCATTCGGCCTTCTACTAATGAACCCTAGGAGCTTCGTATCTGGTGTTTGTACTCATACACGACCGAAAAACAAAACAAGATAAGGTGCACAAAAAGGGACAGCCTCAATTTCTACTTATTTCCAGGAACACAGGGATTAAAGTATACTATGAACACGGTCTGTTCAATCATTTTCATTTAAACATTTAAATATTTTTCAAAATTTAATTTAACCAAACTAAAAATTACAGCACCACCTTCAAAACGATTAAAAAAAAACAACAAATATCTCAAATAATAAAAGAAGTAATAAATAACTTAAAAGCAAGGAAAGATAGAATAAGTAAGACAAAGCTTTTTTACTTTTAAAACTCATATATGAATAAAGACTCTGCCAGAAAGGAGGGTTGACATCAGTTGTGTTCCATAATCTGAGATTTTATTCACACACACACACACACACACACACACACACACACACACACACACACACACACACACACACACACACACACACACACACACACACACACACACACACACACACACACAGACTCAGTGACCATTTTATTGATTTCACCATTGGGCTCATATCAGGAGAGATAGAGAGACAGATAGAGAGAACAAAAGCGTCTAATTTTCAATCGAGCTCTAGAAAATAGCTACTGAAATAAAACTAACGAAAGAAGGATGAGAACAAGAGTTAGCAGTCAGCTAAAGATACTGCAGCTAGACTACTGATTACATGCTCTTTGTCACCTACGCTTAGCAGTTTCCTTGGGCATGTCCTAGACAGAGGTAAGTAATAAGTGCAACAAAATACTGGAGACACAAGCATTTAGAGTTTTTCTGGCCTTAGTTATTTACAGATATTCTAACACGCACATCTAGCCCTCTACATATACAGAAATATAAATCATGCATTAACATGCTCTCGACGTTATATGCATCCGAACATGCACATACAATAAAATAATAAAAATAAATATAAGATAAATATAGATTAAATATTAATAAAACAAGTATAAATAAAAAGCTAAATAAATATAAATTAGACTCTAAATAAAATATAGAAAAGAGCTAAATAAAAATCTATATAAAAGAGAAATAAAACAACTTTTAAATGTAGTCGAAAAAGAATATAAATTAATAAAAAGCACTTTAACTACAAAAAACACCCATACACGTACTTTTTAACTGTTAATAAATATTATGCTATGTGAGTAGCGAAGCATGCAAAACCACTCCAGAGCTTACAGCATGCGCTAAGTACCAGAACCCAAAACTGCTGTAAATGATAAATGCAGAAATAAACTCAATCCAATTTTTACGAAATACATAAAATAATAACACTTATGATCCGTCTCAAGTACTGAGTGTTAACTCGTTCTCTGAACTTAAGCTGGGGCAAAAGCAAACCATCCGTTGGTAGCTGGACAAGTTGACACAGGGAGTGAAACTGTAACTATGGCTACCATTGTGCGCTAAACACTGCTTAGTGAGGCGTGAACAGAGCGACAGAAGAGAGTAGCAGATGTATAAATGTGTAATTTCCTGTGAGTTGGAAAAAAATATTTTTTTCATAACGATCAGCTCAGACTTGGAAAGAAAAACCGTTTTGTGTCGATACGTGAAGCCTCGAAATCTATGGAAAGTTAAAACTCAGCGTTTGAGACAGCAAAGTCCAGGCGTGCTAAAGCACCATACTTATCACTTGCACTCAATCAAAAGGGCCCTGGGCAGAAGAAATAAATGATTTTTGTATAAGCAGGCTGGAACTTTACATTAAAGCATTTTATTAACCGTTTTGGGCACAAATACAATGAATGAACCTTTCATTGAGCTGAACTGAGACGTGGAAGCTCACAACTGACGACAGATTTTTTTTTTACCTGTGGCAGTCGCCTTCGAGAATAATTAAGACACATAATTTTAAATTGTAAACATAGCGCGGCTTTGAGTAAGGTGCTGACACCAAAGGAACTAGGTGCAAGAAGGCTCGCTTTACAAGAGTACTTTTCACAGAACTATCACAAGCAGGATCTTAATTATGTTTACTAAGACATGCATAGAGTACACAAATTGTAACAGTCGCTAACCCTATCCTTCAGCAAATTAAATAAAAAATTAACATATCAGACTCCACTGCTTTTCAATGCACAATAGCCACATTGGATGCCACAATGTAACTTTGGTGTGTTACATAAATTTAACAATAGACTGATTATTTCAGGGAAATTTATCAATGCCATCAGTCCATTTCTGCTACTTCCATTTTGTATTCCACAAGAACTAAAAAGAGTGTAATTGTTGTTGACAGTGCCAGGAATTATTTTATAAATGTCATTTCATAGGTTGACAAATTGCATCTACTGTTTCACAAACAAACAAACAAACAAACAAACAAACAAACAAACGAACACTCATACTTAAAACCAAACCAAAGAACCTCGACAACAACAAAACAAACAAGAAATAAACAAACAGACCAACCTATCAAACATTCAAACTCTGGAATTTGGCACCGTCAGAAATGCAACAACATGAAGGTGTGAACCTGACTTGTGTTCACATCTTCTCGACTTTTTAGATGTAAAGTGAACGTCTAGCAGCAGGTTAGCATCTTTGACGACAGCATACACTGGGATTAGTCATCACACTTGCATACACACTATTCTACGGACATCGTGACTATGTAATAGTGAGGCAAGCACTTGATCAAACTGCAGTCTCCTCCCTGTTTGCTCGCTTGCTGGCTCGCTTGCTTGAAAACAAACCTGCGTTTGGTGTTGCACCGAGAAAAGCATGAGACTTGATCGAAGTACTCCGAAACTTGTTTGCTTCTATTACTGTAGATACACAAGACAACAACCAAAATATCGCTCAATGGCCGCTATGCCCAAGAATAACCACTGACCACTGATAAACAGGATACAGGTAAGAGAGATAAATAGGTACTAAGAAGTTTACGAACTTGCCTACACTGGGTTGGTATACAAGTGATCTCTTAAGTCGTACCTTAAACCCAAGTTTCCCAAACTATCCGCTGGCTGGGTTGCACGTGAAGTCTTAAGTCGGACTTGACGTTAAGCCCAATGTTTCCTCTTAACATACAGCAATCGCCGTTAGCTGATGTGCACGTGAGGTTTGAAAATGAGCCTTAAGCCTTTAGTCTCAAATAGCAAGTGCATTGTTCCGACCAAACTTAGCTAACTCCTTACTCTAGACCAGAGGGCTTTCTGAAAGACTACGAACATCTGTGTTCCTCTTCAGAACAAAATATATGCAAAGAGATCTGTTGTAGTATGTAAATTTATGTCTGAATAATAAAAATGCAAGAAATTAACAATTTAAATAACCTTAGAACTCTTTTGCTTTTATCGCTAAGCGCCTACACGAAGAAGCATGTTCAGCTTAGACCTGGATCTATAAAAATAATCGCATAATCGACTGTTTATGGAACAGCTGATCTTTGATAAATACTGAGCAATCTCCTCGAAGAAATCTCTGTTTTGTTACCAAAGTAATTTGTTCTTAACCAAAAAAAATATGGTGTCCGCAGATGTTTTTGTTCCGTGGAACGTTTACAACGGACGGCTATCTTGGCTCGAGTGCGTCAGTCGTGAAGAGCTGTCGAGGCACGTGACTGATTTACAGTATTTCGGAACTGATAACCTTGATAAGCTGTATTCCTTATCGTGTGCTGGAAACTTATGATTAAGACTACAGCTTTCTTAAACTTTTCAATAATAAACTTTCTTAATAACTTTTGCTGGAACAAACTTTTAGACTTTTTCAGAATCTGCATTTTATGAATGATGTATAAGGACGAATGTATGACTAAAAGCAGAAACAGGATGGAATGAGAACACACGTCGTAGCTTACTTTACCTGTCTACATAGCTGAAATGCAACCATCAGAAAGGTCGAGACCGTGAAGTCCCGTTTGTACGCGATTACATCAAACTGATATATGATAGCATCTCCCCAATTACTGAGGTAGTAACAAGGCAAACGTATCCATGTACAATCCTTACGTCTGTGTTGTTGACCTTAACCTGTCAATGGTGTTGTTTTCATGCGTTTATATCATTAGAAGAACAGAATTGCTCCTCACTCGTCCTTTAAATGAGATCCTTGCAACGTTAATTATGTCTATCATTTAACCTGCAGAGTTTAAGTCGACAATCAAATAACTTTCAGCATTAAATACGACTTCAGTTATTAAGTTGTATCATTAAAAAACGAGCTTATGTTGATATGTGGCAGGACGAAAATTGTGCAAGAAAAGAATCTACACTATCACTGCGGAAACTGGGGAATTTAACAGTCCAGAGAAAATCAAACTACCTAAATGCACCTCTAAGACTGAACTACCTAGCACAGAAGATCCACATGACACCCACTAGTCTCATTTGCCCGTCACAAAGATGAACGCAATTTAAGATTACCAGATCACGAAAAGTGATTTTAGGGTGATGGGTGCCGAAGGAAACTTTTTGAACCTGTTACATACCTGTACCTGAATTTTTTCGCCTCTGGCGAGTTGACGGCATTGAGTTTGGTGAACAGTACCCGGATGATGCTCAGGAACAAAGCAAAATTTAACTGAAAGAAAAAAAGCACAGTAGGATACATTTATTGTTGCACTCTTACGAGAGCAGCACTGTTCGCTAGGCAAAGGTTTTCAATAGAGACGTTGAAATATTGGTGTCACTTGACACAGTTTGTTGAAAATAGAAGATAAAACGGTAGATCATCATTATAAATATTAATCACTGAGTCTGGTCTCGATGCAACACACATGCATGCTACTCAAAACTATTTCTGATTCTTATTCTGATACTCAAAACTGTGTACATGTGATTCGGAAGAGCACGTTAGAAAAATAACGACTTTACAACATTTACGGCTGTACAAGGCTTGAAAGTAAAAGTACGTAACGTGTAGAGTCTTTGACTCACTCACTCACTCACTCACTCACTCACTCACTCACTCACTCACTCACTCACTCACTCACTCACTCACTCACTCACTCACTCACTCACTCACTCACAGAAACATGCTGAAATAGTAATACACTCACTATTATTGAAAGAACTATGGGAGCTCTCATTATCCAAAAATAGCCTTCGTTTGGATGCGTGTTCCAACATCTGAAAAGGACAGATAAAATTAGTTTGACATTTGACATTTTATTCTGTTCATTCACAACAGTGAGGAGTGTGAAGAAATTTTAACTACACAGACACAGGTAAAGAAGTAAATCTTTCTCCATTCTCTGCTTTTAAGTTTTCCCTAACAGCCCGCATCTAAGAGGATGAGGAAGAAGTCAGTGTTCTTAAACAAAGAAGCATACATATAGGTATAGGTAGAAGAATAGAAAATGATTTTAAGATTAAAATTGATTTACAAATATATCTATAGATTGAACATTTGAAGTAACAGCAGTAGTTATATGATTGACATTGTGAGGACTGTAAGATGGCAAGAAACGGATGAACTCACAGCTCATCCTCTAGAGTTGCTCTCACGATTACCCAGGGTATCACAAACGATAACGGAGAAGCTGTGAGGAATAAAAAGAACAATCAGTATTTGAAAATTCAGAATTATCTCAAACCGACTGAAAGTGCATTTAAGAAGAAATCGCAGAATCGCGGCGCACAGCATGTGCAACCTTCTCGACGAAAAGAGAAAGTCGGTTACTGTCGTCTTACGATTTTCTCAAAATAACGTTTTACCAAACGTAAATAAGCTGTTTTGCCATTTCATAATTTTTCCGTGAAAAGCTGTCTTGCTTTGTTCAAATGAATAATTTCGAAAATATAAGAAGCATCAACTTTTGCTTTGTTAGGCAGTTTTTAGGAGAATCTATACTGTCGATAACAAGTTCTTTGCTTCATACGCAGCTCTAATCTTTTTTTATGATAGGTTGATCTTTGTTAGCAGAGAGATCAGCTCAGACCTGCGAGGGAAAACCCAGCTACGAGTCAACCTAATCACAGGCAAAGCAAGGTACGGACAAACTCAGGACTGGACAAACCTAAACAAATACTCTCGCAGTGTTGAAACAAAAGCGATATCACAGCGAGAAGACACGAGTAGCTAAATAAAACGAACAAAGTCGGCCACCCACGTAGCTAACACACGCACGCATACAGAGGGCATTTACTACCTCTCTTAAAAATAGCCAAAATAAATTAAATTCAGAAAATACAAGAACACAAATGAGGTGGCTATAGCATTACAAAGTGATATAATGTTACATTAATTAGATTTGCTTACGTTAAACGCTAAGATGTATGTGTGTGTGTGTGTGTGTGTGTGTGTGTGTGTGTGAGTGAGTGTGTGTGTGAGTGAGTGAGTGTGTGTGTGTGTGTGTGTGTGTGTGTGTGTGTGTGTGTGTGTGTGTGATCACAATAAGAAGCGAATAGTTTCAAAAAAATCAGATGATGGAATGTCATGTATTATCTTACTAACCGAACGAATATGATTTAAAAAAAAAACAACAAAGCATCTCTCTTTCAGTATCGATCTGGTTGTGTGGTTTGCATTCTTTAAGATTATTTTAAAGCCCCCAAGACAACTCGCTGGGGGCCATTGCACAGAAGTCTATTGGATCATGCTGATTTCCCATAGCCTCTCTACAGCAACTTATGAAAGAGGTGGGCCAACTCACAACAGAAGAAAACAATATTGAGTTAGTTCCTTGACTTTGGCGCGAGCTAAACTTCTACCAGGCAAGAGTAAACAAAATATTTTCGAGGTTCTCATTGATTTGAAGCCACACGTTAGCCACGCCTGCTACCTTAGCAACCTTTGTGGGCGGAACTGTGCTGCTGTCCTCCGCCTGGGCATTCTCCAATCCGATCGTTCCGCTTCACGCGTACCACTGAGAAATTATTTACTATTGACAGCAAACTGTTTCGTTACAGTGCAATTACTTTTAAATAATAAAACATTATGTTTAAGTACTAATAAGATTAGTCGCATTTTAAATCTTTCCTTCTGAAGAAACTGAAAATCTTATTATTTATTAATTTGTTTTGCTGTTTTCTTGTTTAAATATTTTATTGAAGCTCGCTGGGCTGCAAAGGCAGTATTATGACACGCCTGGTGTTCTTCTCTGTATTTTGTTTCAGCAATAATGTAAAAAAGATATTTTTATTATTTTTCGCCTTTCTTTCATTTCATCCTTTTTTCTCTCGTCTATAAGACAGAAGGCCTACTCAGTAAAATTTCAAATTCAGATTACAAAACATTCTTGTAAGCTTACTAGTTGGTCCAGGTATATGTGTGTATACAGCTTGTGTTTTACTACACTTGCTGACTCCAGTTACCCAGAAAGTATCCAGATAGACGTGTTTGAATGCTTTATTAAATCCTGTTTCTAATAGCATTTGGTGACTGTGGCGTACCCAGATAAAAATGATATCTTTGCAGTTGTTTCTGGACCTGCTTCTGTTTTCGATGTAAAACATATCAGACTATTTTTAGCACATGCATTACCTCAAACGAAATCAGGCAGCCATCTCGCACATATACATATTTTTGTTCTTGTCACAGCAGCCACAAAATTAGAAACCTGGTTAAAGAGAAAACTGATCGGTTGGGCTCTGAGATCTCACGTTACAAGAAGTTCCAATGTAAAATTATATATAAACACAGTTAAAACGACGCTCAATACGAATTATATATTTGGCTGTGATGACTTCTGGGACCTTCCACGGAAAAATACTTTGCCCAAGACACTTTTGTTACGCATCAAATAATATTTATTACCATATATCCTGTTTACTTCC
Source organism: Marisa cornuarietis (assembly GCA_004794655.1). NCBI lineage: Eukaryota > Metazoa > Mollusca > Gastropoda > Architaenioglossa > Ampullariidae > Marisa > Marisa cornuarietis. Next base: position 2,317,110 of record SMMW01000554.1, on the reverse strand, counting down.
GTCGGAATTCTCCACCAAGTCCCGTCAGTGTCATCCACGACAAGCAGGTGAAAATTGTTCCTACTTGTAAATACCTGGGCACTTTCTTCGATAGGAGACTTCACTGGGATCCCAACACTCAAGCTGTCATGAAGAAGGTTCAACAGCGCCTCTTACTTTTCCGGAAGCTGAAGTTTTTCTCTGTGTCCCAGCGATTTCTTCAGCTCCTCTATAGATCGCACCCAGAGAGCGGAATGTTCTTCTCTTTTATCTTTTCTTTTTTTTTAACAACAGTTTATCGGTGAAGGACAAGAGCAGCTTACATTGTATTGTATCCACCTGCTTCAAACTCATTGTACAGCCCAGACTGCTCTTCAGACTCTTTATAACAGGTAGACACTTCTGAAAGTGTCTCAGATCCTTCGTGATGACAGGCATGTCCTGTCGGGAGAATTTTTCCAGCTCCCATCGAGCGGCCGATTCTGTGTACCTGCAGGAAGGACCAGCAGACTGAGGCTGTCCTTTGTTGTTTCGGCCGTGCGACTACTGAATGTTACTGTGTGCAAATGAATGCAGCCACGGACGTGTTTAGGTGGACTGCTGTCTGTCTGCCGAGACCAACGCTTAGCTTCTTGCGAAGTTCTCCACTGTTAGTCTCGGGAGCTTAAACAATATATCAAGCTGCCCTTAATGCCCTCTGGGATAAATAAAGTTTTCTCAATAATAGATCCATGATTTTACATACCATTCCCAAACCTCAAGTGAGGTTAGCCGAGCCAAGAAACACTTATTGATGTACTTGATGCACCGCGACCTACTGGTGTTTTTACCAGTCGACTCTCCACTCTCCTCACCAAAGCATTCACTACTCACCTCACCTCAACAAACTCATCTCATTATTAACGGCACTAACCCCTTTCTTTGACAATCTCCCCTTGTCACTTTTGTCACCATAATCCTCAAGGACTCTCCACGATCTCTTTTTGAACTTTCCTCCAACTTTCCTCAAGGTTCTCCCCCAGGCCACTCACATCCTTCAAGTATCATTTATATTACACTAACGTCTAAAGGTTTTTTTCGAATGTGGGGGTAGAACGATTAGAGTTTGTTTTAAAAGTACACAATATTTACACAGTGTGCATGTATGTGTGTTTGTGTGTCCCAAACGTGCAACTGTGTGGAGTTGTATGAATAACAATACCACAACTAAAAAACATGAAGCATGGAACCTATTCAGCCCCAATATTGCACTTAAGTATAGAAACTGTTGCATTATAATTTTTCCTCAAGTAGGATCACCTACCCCAACCGAATATAATGTAGAACTTGATTCCAGACCGTTCGGAAAAGACTGCGACTGAGATGAGCATGTGAAGATACAAGGCCTCCACGAATATCCACATGTAGTTCGCTCCCAAGACATAGTGGAAGCAGGTGAAGAACAGCTTACACTCCCAGTGCTAAAACAACAAAACATTTGGCTTATTCATCTTGGAGGCGTAATTAATTGCTTTTTTAGTTCTCGATGTAAGACTAAGGTAAGTAAATAATTTGCGAGAAGATATTTTTCGGTGTTTATCAATTTACCATAAACCACTAAATATTATCGTACTCCTTCAAAATGTTTGAAAAAGAAGGGCGAACCATTCGTCATTGTAGAAATTTAAACTGTGCAGAATAGTTTGATTTTTATGCAATTCATATTTTAAGGGTATAACATGACATGAATTACACCCCGCAAATTGTTGTCTGCACAGTAATAATGGAAACACCATATTTTGCAAGCATGTTGTGCACATATTCTGTAATGAAATGCACCATTCTCATACTGACTGATTACTTTAAAAAAATTTAAAAGTACGAAGTTAATGGCCAAATTTCTTTGCTTTGAAAAACCAGTTTCATCTACACATGTAGGTCTGACTGAGGTTCACTTACAAAAATACCTGAATCACAAATTTACAAAATATTATACAAATCAGATGAAATCTTGAGGAAAGGTTTTGACAAAAGTGAAGTGAACAAAATATACTTCACCTCACTAGAAGATAAATTACATCAAAAAGACTGTCCTGCAGCCACCTAGTTAAAATTTCTATAAAGTGTGATGGCCCGTGCTTCTTTAGTCGAAATTTTTTAAGGAATGTGAACATATTTAATGGTTTTATTTTAAAACACAGGAAAATATCGTCTTTCAAGTTATATGCTAACTTAAGAACTCTCTCCAGCAAGAGCAAATAAGAAATATGCTTAAAGCAGCTTTTGCTCCCTGTCTTACGTATAATATCCATGAAACAGAGTCAAACGCCAGTAAATAGTCAGGATTAAAAAACAGGAAGAAGACTTTTTTGTTTGAATTAAAATACAAATACAGAGTAATGTACTTGTGTAGAAGTGAAGTAAGAAAACACGCAATCAAGAACCCAGGAAAGATCTAGTGCAAGTGAAGGTATAACTAGAAACAAGAATGCAACAAGAAGTAAAGCTTAGCAAAGTGAGAAGAACATAATGGATATAATAGAAATTAAACACTAAACAATTTAGTCCCGACAAAGACAAACACAGGAGTGGAAACAGATGACAGGTATGATTAAAAAAAAGAGAAAGAAGAAACGAAAAAAAAAGAGAAGAAATAAAAGACACGACGCAAGAGCCGAGAGACAGACCGACAAACACGCAAGCAGTCATCCATCGTTATATATCGTTATATATCGTTATATCAATAATAGTTGATTCTTACTGGACTGTTTTGCTTGAAAAAGAATACACTGTCCGGGATCTGGATAACGTCAGATGGAAATCCAAGACCAGCAACCAGAAGATTCTCTTTCATGAAGGAGACAGAGGCTCGCAAGATAAACGAGGCGAAGAGGTTCAGATGGATGGTGTTTCTAGGACAGTGCAACTTCCTGAGAAAGAAGACAAAATGTCTCTCCTATGACCATATTCGTTCAAATATTTAAAAATAAAACAAAACGATGCAACACAGAAGTCCAGTTCTGTGACCGACCGAAAAAAGAGGTGGCTGACATAATTTAACTTACAAATTTAAAGCATATAGAAAATGTAGTTTTCTTTCGTGAAAGTATCAATGTAGTTTTTGCTTTTAAAAAATCTCGGAACGTAGGCTATTTTGGCTAGGAATATCTTAACATGCTCGTAATTTGTGCAGTCAGGTTTCCATCACTAGCCAATTTTATAGCGTCTATTTTTCATATTTTTGATATCAGTGAAATGATCTCACCCAACTGAAGGCACTGATGAATTTTTAGTTTTACACACTATAGGGCAGTACTCACAAATCTTACGAAGAGAACAAATATCAAAGAAATCTAGTTCACGATAAGAACTCAAAAGAACAGAGATGACAAGAAATATTTGTCGACTTGGTAACCTCAACAGAGAGAAAAACATCGTTTGCGCAGTGACTGCAGCGCCATCGACAAACGTCTTTGACGTTTCACGAGGGATTGTTAGCTGTCACCTCCTGCATGTTTTCCTACCCATTCCACAATATTTAAACAGCAAAATATCAATAATTGAAACAAAGGGAAAAAGCTAAAAAGAGATGGCGGTATTGTGGAATTTCTTGTAGACAGACTTGTTCACCGGCTTCCCTTCTAAAGACTTCATATTGATAACATAGAATAAATCTTCTGCTGAGTGCACAACAACCTTCCACTGACTCTGTGTGTATAATTCGCCTTTTCCCAGATAATTGCATTGAATTTGCAAGAAACCACATTTCGTGGCATACTGAGAAGGATAGTTCTTAACCATATGTTTTATGGTTCGATGGTCTTTGGTTCAAATAACTGGAGATGTCCGGAAGAACAGATGTAAGCTTTATAACATTTCGAGTCCCTGAATCCAGACCAAAAATCTGAAGATGACACGAATGGAACTGAGGGAAAATTATATTAGTTAAACTGATTTCTTAGATCAAAGTCTAAAAAGCTTTTTTTAACAAAATTAGAGATCCTGGTCTATGGCTATTTAGCTGCTACAGCTCAGACAAAACCTACACCACGTAGAGGTAGGTGTTTTGAGTAATCCAGATCATCGAATATTACCTGCCTCGTGGAGCCTATAACTGGTTCTTTTCTGTATATTCGTCTCAAAACTCAGAAATGTCTGTTAAGGGGATGCAATGTAAAAGACAAGGCTTCTGGTGTTGCATATGTTTGTGAAAGTCAGATATCTGACGCCTTGCCTGCCGAAACCTCTGAACAATAACAACATAAATTAACAACTTTGCAAAGGCCATTGTACCCTGTTATAATACCTTTAACACGAAATCACTTGCAGAATGTATTTGTTAACGACAGTCTAGAAAAGAAACTGTTACAAGAAATGTAATTCCTGACACTAAAGAAATGGTTAAGTATCTCTTTGTAAGCTTTCGTTATAAAGACAAGTGATAACAGAATTCGGTGGAATTTTGATATTTTATTTATTTAGGATTGTTTAAGTTTAGTGGGATTGTGTTTTTGCTTCAATTGAATAGACGTAATTCTCTTATTTATTGAATGTAACACGACATAAGAGAGTCCTTATAAGGGTCTTACTTGAGACACAGCATAATAAGCACAGCCAGTACAAGAGAACCCAAGGAGATTCCATAACCAATGTTGTACATCAAACGGATGTGACCTAGATGATTCTGAAAAACAGAAAAAATAAGAAGAGGATCTAAACTGAGTTCCCACTTCTTTTCTTCTATGAAAAGGGGAGAATGTAAAATGTTTAAAGACTTGAATAGATGAGACTATTAAGCAGGCAGAAAATCTAGGAATTAGTATCTGTAGTGAACTAAAGTCAGACATTAGATCACACACACACACACACACACACACACACACACACACACACACACACACACACACACACACACACACACACACACACACACACACACACAGAGCAGAAGCAGCAGCAATATTTTGAATAAAAGTATCGTTTAAGAACAACCATAGGAGGTAATAATAGAGATAGTCATCTTTAGTTTACTGTAAAATAATATGAATGTCATTAATTGTCAGCAGTTGGTAGCTTCTGCAAATACCCAGAATGCTCATGCGTCGTTTCTGACACGTCAACTAGACCTCACAAAGGGCCGGCTATAGAGTTTTGGTGCCTGTCTACTGACCTTATTCCGCTGACTTCAGTAGCAAGCGCTGAACCATCCCTGTAGAAACCACTAGACAGACTTACACAACCTATTCTGACTAGACACGACCAATTTTATGGAAAAAAACATGTTTAGCACTGACCCTCAAGTTCTCAGGGAAATGTGGCGGGTTTGGCATCAGACACATGGTCAGGTTGGTCCACGTTTCGTTGGTGAGGGGGTTTACGAACCAGAGCCCCTCCTCCGTACACGTACGCGTGGCGTTTTCTGGTGAGCACACAGAGCGACATCTGGTGACGACTAGTCATAAATAATAGCGAGAAGAGAATACCAGACTTGGTACTTTAAGAAACATTTACAGTCAAGGCACAGGACTCTGTGCAAGTGGGGAACAAAGCGTGGTGGCATTGGAACCAAGATCTAAACCGAGAATGAAAGTACAAAGGATAGAAAACAACGGTAATGATGTTAAGACCGCTAAAACCGTTGCTGACGATAACAGAAACACCAATGCTGACAAAAATGCTTTTTCAGTACTGGTTATGACGACATCATCAAGCAGTAACAGCCTAGATGATACCCGGGTACAGTAAAATACAGCAATGCAGTAAATACAAAATACAATAAAAGAATACACTAATCCACGCAGCATACAATTGTAAACGTAAAATTATCAGCACAAATAACAGCAAACGTAACGATTGAGAATTCTTTACTTGTAAAATAACAGCTCAAAAAGTATATTTTGTAGTCAAGTTCGGCACCGTGCAGGTGCATCTCTACACAAAACGATTTCAGCCGAAGATTTTACCGTCGGAACGAAAGAGGTTGACGTAGTCCGGGCAGGCCTGTACCGCCGTGGTACCAGCTGGGGTCGCTGGCCAGCACATGAGCTTGTCCCAGACAGGCGGGCAGTGGGAACCTGGCGAAACAGACAGGTAGGTTCGAAAACTCACTTCACAGGACACAGCTTCTACGTCGTCTTTCTAGGTTCTTTGAGCATCCGAGACTCATACCATGTCTGTTTGCTTCGTGTCTGTCTGAGCTGCCTGTACCTGATAGAGTTTCTGAGTCTGGGCCGGTTAGTCCATTTGTACCTGATAGTCGTTTTATAATCTCCAACAAACGTTCATCATCATCATCATCATCATCATCATCATCATCATCATCATCATCATCATCATCATCATCATCATCATCATCATCATCATCATCATCATCATCATCATCATCATCATCATCATCATCATCATCATCATCATCCATCCATCCATCCATCCATCAATCAATCAATCAATCAATCAATCAATCAATCAATCAATCCATCCACCAATCATAATCATCATCAATCCTAAATCCTAAATCCTCAGTCATCATCATCGTTTTCACGAAAGTGGATGCCAATTTAAAAACAAAACGTAAAATAACTGTAAACGCTATGGTTGTCACTCTAACATCAGTAGCGACGACAGAATAAAGAAGAGAAAGATGATAGCCATAATGAATAGAATATATTGGTGGTGACAGCGAAGAAGACAGTAGCAAAGAGTAGACAATAGAAAAGTACACAGCAGACTAATATTACAGTAGAAAAACACACAGCATCCTTACCATTACTGTAGAGAGGAGGGTTGTCGAGAATGGAGGTGAGACACGCCAGCTCCTGCTCCGCTATACGACGACCCTGCTCCTCGGGAGAGACGCTGACCATATCCTGCGTAACAGTTGAGAACATTGTGACCGTATCCTGCATGTCCGCCTGAGCTGTTGACAACATTTTGACCCCAAACACCCCGCTGACCAGGTCTCGTATCAAACTCTATGAAATCACGTGCACTGTACTCGCATGACAGCGGCCCAGTTCTAGATGTCAGCTGCGCAGTTGACCGATAACGGCTCACTGACCAGAGATGAGCCAGTAGACTGAAATGAAGGACTCGTGATCCGAGGCGTGGAGTGTCCACCCTGTGCGAATGGGAGATTAGGAAGAAATTCCTACGGGTTAATTCAGCAACATAGGGGTTAGGTGCAAAGCAAGTCACGCAGATGAGTGGTCTGACAAGTGGGTCCGCCTGGCCCAGACGGAACATGTTTGCTCGCCAAAACCAACACCAACCTGCTGACCATACGTTAAAGAGAAACTGCGGTCTTTCGGTCAATGGTCAGACCTTGCTAAACCTTTTCCTACTTCGTTTCCCCAGAAAGAGATAGAGAGACGGGGAGAGACAGAGAAACACGCATGAAGGTCTTGTGAGAAATATTAAGCGAAAGTCCTCGCTCGACCTGGCTGTGGCTCGACTACACTTGACACCACCTGACACAGTAGACCGACTCATTGAGTAGCAAGAGGTATTTCTCACTACAAAACGCTCGTGTTTATGTAGTTAGGTAAAGTGAGTGACAGATACTAAACACATACGCGATACATGCCAAGCTTCGACTGGCAACCGTCCAGCTGTTGACACTATCAAGTCCAGCTGTTGACACTATCAAATCAAAGGATATGTATGTCAACATTTAGATCCGTTAAGCCATCACATGTGGCGAACAGTGTGCAATCTCACAAGAAAACAATGAAAGCCAGCTTGCACAGAGAAGTTTGCTCTACCGTGCTGTTTCTTTGTTTTTGTTGTTGGTGTTGAAAAAAAAGAGGTTTAAACTTCGAGAAGCGTTGAGAAAAAAAAACAAGACAAAACTTAAAAGCGAATGATAACAGAATGAAAATGTCTGTGACGAATAGCACTGATCATTTTGCTGATGATGAATTAAATCAGATGTAGAAAGAAATTCGAAAATGATTTTTTTTATTTCCATGGTAATGCTAATATTATTTCTTCATCTTTATCAACGTTATTAACTGTTATTTCTTAGTGAAAGAGGAAAAATAAAATCATAATTTTACAGCACACTGTACATTAATTAGAATACTGCAACACACGTTGATTTAAGCAAAGGTACAGAGAAACGTTTACAAAATAAAGATTGACAGAAAGGTGAGAGAAGAAAGAGAGAGGGAGGGAGGGGATGAAAGAGACCGGATGGTGGAGGCCTTAAGTGCTAGAGAGTGACTGAGGATAAAGATAAACTGGTCAAGTAGTTGAATATAGAGCTAAAAACAGATGTAAGTGTTCGTAGAACAAAAAAGACAAATGCGAAGGAAGGTTAAGGGAATGGTCTGGGATGCAATGGAGGAAAGGAGGGATTATGGAAGTGGAGTGAGAATGCTCTACAGGCAGGTGCGTACATTTATTTGAAGCTTTCAATTTTGTGCAAACATCAGGGTCCGCAGTCATGAAGAAGATGTGACGTTACCCCAGAGTTAGGTAATGACCGGAAGCATTGCGAAGCCCTGTGATTGGAAACAGGCACAAACCTAAGGGGATGGTCGATCATCTAAACGTCTAGAGGTCTTGTAGACCGTTCTACAGCTATGGCTACACAGAGCTTTCTAGAACTGTAGATGTTAAGATCATTCATTTGTTCATTCGCTACCTGGTACCGGACGTTGGGGGGAAATACATGTATATTGACGAGGCAGCTGACAAGGCCCATACTCAAAGTCTGTATTTGGTGAGCAGGTCTTACACAGAACGACCAGTCTACTCCTCCAAGTTCATAAGCTAGTTCTTTCTCTGACTCTGTCAAAAGCAATTTGAAAGTCGATGAAGTGATGATAGTATGATAGTAGAGGTCCCGCTGATGTTGAAGAAGCAACAATTAAAGAAATGCTCAGCTGTGCTCATGTCTGGTCAGGTCTGCCTGTTCTTCTGCTAGCAGTTCCTCAGATGTTCTGATGCGATTTTGTATTACTTTCAGTATGACTTTGATTGGGTATCTGATTAGGGATATAGTTCTGTAATCCAAGACTATTTGGTACAGAGCAGCAAGGACCTTGGTAGTTCCTTTCCCACCCTGCTTGAGCAGCTCTGCTGGTACGTTGTCAACGCCAGACAATTTTCCTCCTTTAGACTTCGTGCCGCCCTTTCAACCTTTTTCCGAATGACTGCAGGTTCGCTGATAAAGTCTAGTTGTTTTATAGGAGGTTAGCATCAGTCCTCAGCTTAAAGTTGTAAACATCTTTGCAATATTCAGTACATAAGCTGAGTACAGTAGGGCTTTCTGTGAAAGGCGATTATTGCTGTTTTGTGCTGAGGTCTTGTGTTGACCTGTCTTGGTGAGGGTCTTTAGCATTTTGTAGGTTTTTTTTCCTGCTTTCCCGTGGCATTCATTCTTCTCTTATTTGGTATTGACCCTCTATCCAGTTCTCCCTAGCTGCATTTATCCCTTCCTGGTGGCACAATTCTCTTTTTTGTTCTTGAAAACTGGTCACAGAGATCCAGGACGTCGTTGCTTCTTCTTTTGATGCTCTAGCACTTGCTGGGCTGTTGACAGCCACACCTCTTTAATGTTTCAGTCAAGGTGTCTGCATCACAGTCCACCAAGTTTAATGCAGAAATTGTACCTCAAACTTTGCCCTTGAAGATTTTTGTAGCGTTTGAGTCTTGGAGCATCTCCAAATCAAAGTTAATGTCAGCGCTTTTTTCTTAACTTCAGCTTGAGGCTCATTAAGACAAGGTCATAGTCGCTGTAGGTCGGAGCATCGCTCACCCCCTGGAACTAAGTTTTTTTTAAAGAGAAATGTCATGAAAACACGTGTATTCTATGGCGTCACAAGAAATGTTCCTTTTGAATTTGGAAATGCTGTCCCGGGGACGAGCAAAAAGAAATATTGCAGGAGAGTAAACAAACAGCTTGCGAGACAGCATGGCGTGTTTTAGGCAACAGAAGTTCGCACAACTGCCGTCAGGAGTCCAGCAATATAATGCCGTTCTTCCTCCTGAGATTTCGTCAAAGATGCTCTCGAAACATTCCAGCGTGAGTGTCAGATGCCATTTGAAACTAAATGGAACCTGGAAGGAATTCGTAATAAACGTGGTTATGTCCTCCAATTTCTGCAGTGGAATAAAGAGAGATCACATTTAAGGATATGAGGCGAAGCCTTGTGGACCACCATCATAAAAATGAGGTCGTTAGATGAGGAGATTTTTTGTCTGGGGCTTGTTGCTTCTATGAATTTAAAGTAAACAGAGAAATTGAAGTCGGACTTTGGGTATCGACAGTGGTGAAACTGGCGAACATCTGTAGTCTCCATAGTACAATAGGCACGAAACAGTGTCCATTTAATTCTTTGTACTGGTTAGCGTGTGCTTGTACGTGCATGGATGCGCACGCACGCACGCGCTTGCAGCGTCTAAAAGCATGTGTCTTAAATTTCTTCTTGTATGTAAACACATGTTAACATTTTACTCTGTTCGCTTACGTATGCACTACCAAGAAGACACAGACCAGAGAGAGAGAGAGAACAAGGGAGGAATAACATGTAAAAAATCGCCGAAAACGTTGCTATAAATTATGTAACTTTATCTTTTATCAGCTATTTTCCTCCATATGCTGATAGTTAAGTTATATATTTTATTACTTATTTCAGAAAATATACTTTTTGGTAGGCAAAAAATAGCTGTCTTCGACAAAAATTTCCCAGAACATACCTTGCTGTCTCTACCATCAGAATCCTTCTAACATGTACGATATCAGAACAATAGCTGTTGACGCCATTTTTCACGAAAAGGATATTTAAATGGGTTGCTAACATTTCCTTTTATATTCGTAAGGCTCCTATAGACTGGAAAGTTGAGCCATTAATCAGATTAGCTCGCTAAGTCACAGCCAATCTGCTTTCGCAACGACTGCGCCAAGGTGGACTCGTGACGGGGGGCAAGTCCTACGTTTTCCGCCTACGGACGAAGACGGACTTGCTAAAAATACATCGCATGATGCCATAACTTACACAAACATCCAAGCTGGCCTTGGTCTGGGGGACCGACTCGTCTTCGGAAGGTGTCTACGGCATTGTGGGTAGCCAGACGCCGCGACAAAGCGACAGTAAGCTGGTTAGATAGCATCAGCATCAGCATCAGCATATGGTTAAAAGCAGAAACCGAACATGTTCAGAAAGATGGTGCGACAAGCTGTAAAAATCAAGCTGTTGACTGAAGCCTGCTTACCTAGCGATGTTTGTGCGTTTCACTTTTAATAACATTCATGTCAGTAGCTCCATAGACGAAGGCGTGTGCAACAGCAACCACGCAAGCTAGAATAGTAAAGAAGAGGAAGAAACATCATTAAAGAAAATAAGAAAGAAAGAAATTTCTACTTTCAAAGGATGCCTGATAAAGAAAGAAAGGAAAAAAGCAAACTAAAGTTACACTAAAATTAGAACAAGAATCAATAACAGCACTTAGCGAGAAAGTTCAGATTGAAACCCTAAGTTTGTTGCTTTTTTGATTGCAGTTTTTTCTCGCATTTATAAAGCCTTTAGTTTTACATGTAAATATCAAGTATTTCAACATCGCTTGAATTAATGGAATTTTCCAGAATGAGAAAGAGGTGGGATGGGGTGGACGGGGTAGGTTGAGAGGGAGCAAGTATTAGAAACGAGACAGTCGCAAAGGCTCCGACAGACACGTAGGTGGAATGACACAACGACCGCCATTTATCAAGTTCACATCACTTGGGATGTCAATTTCACCAGCAGCTTACACTGGGGACAGAAAGGTCGAGCCCTCAGACCCAGAAGTCAGTGGCCATAGCAGATTCGCTGTGTCTTCGCTAGACAAACACTCAGCCAATAGTCTTTACAGAGCCCCAGAGACTGCGTATCGGAAAGTCTACACCTGACGCCGCTATAATGTGGTTGGATGTCCCTCAAAACTCCCACAAGAATCTCGCCGAGTTAATTTGAGCACGACCCACTTTCATTTCCAGGAAGCTGTCTTGTCAGCTCGCAGGCTTCCGCCCGCAGGAGCGACAGCCCAGTGAATCATCCCCACCTTCATTCAGAGGAAGAGAATAAACAGAAAGAGCTGAGCTTGAGAAACCAACGGCAAAGAAGACCATGGTCGTTTAATCCTGAGTGTTAAGAGGCAAGACGTGATTCGATTCTGTGTTCCATATTGTATTGATGAAGACTGTACTGTAAATAGTAACACAAAACTGTATGACGGGCAATTCACTTCCTATAGAAGTCGTGATAAAGGATGCTCATCTCGTTTGCGAGGGCTGGGGAAGGGGGTGGGATGAGGAAGGTTGTGTCTACCCTCCTGAGATTCTTCCGATGTGCCGATCATCTCGCAAAAACGGTTATCAAAGTGTCGAGTTGATGGCGTCATGAAGACTTACATAGCGAGTGGGGAAAGCTGCAGGTGACGGGACATGACAGAGTCATGGCGACTGGACACCAGCACAGGCTGCTTATTCGTTCGAATGATAGTTGAAAATAAAAGTTATAAAGTGCGTTGAATGCATGCAGGCATGTGAAGGAGGGTAAAGAGCAATATTGTAAAGACTTTGAAAACTAAAGTATTCGCCCATTCTTGCCAAAGGGACACGAGCTACCACTGATTTCTTGAAAGACAACTTGTAAACTCTGCAACATATCTGTAGTCATTAACATAGTTAACTATTTACCAGCCAGCCACAGCACCAGCGAACAAACGAGCAAACATGTAAGCAAACGAGCAGACAATCTAACAACGTAAGAACGTACTAACGAAGCCACCTACCCACCCACTAAGCCAACCAATTGCATATTATAGGCTTACTTACCTTAGAGCCCGCACAGTCTGCCAGGTGAAGGGTTACAAAAATCATTCCTGCCAGCAAAACTTTGTGGCGCCTGCTTATCTTGGTGCGGCATGTTCTGGAATACTTCCGCTGACCGCAGTAGCTACACGTTCCCCATTCTTGACCGGAACACCGCCACATCTGCAACCACAAAGGATTCCATCTTCTCTCACTATCCTGACAACATCTTTTGCCTTACTGCTCCTTTAGCTCGTTTTATGAAGCTGATGGAGACTTTGGCTTATCATGATTTTGATTCACGTTCCCTACAATGAATTACTTATCAAAGCTGGGTCACAATATTGATGCAGCACTTCTAGACTTCGTCAGTATGAAAGATGGACAGTTTCTTTAGTGTTTCACACACAAGTTCACTGTAACACGCAAGATCGAAAACTAACAAAGTGCTGGAGACCAGGGCTACCAATGATTTATTTTTAACCAGGACTGTCTGGTGGCCTGACCTACACCTGTGGCTCACACACCTAATAAATACAGACAGTTAAAGTGCCAGCACCATTGGACTATTCTGTGGGACTGGCTGTTCTGAACATCCTAAGTTACACAGATCAGTTTGGTGTATACTGAGCAGAATCTTCTATAATCATCACCTGCATGACTTTCTCTATCCTGCACAAGTATCTGTTATAAAAACAACATATGGTCACAGGATTTTTGGATACTGTGCAGCTAAACAATTGAACTCTCTTCCTTTCCATATCCAACACCTTCCTACAATTGAATCCTTCAAATCTGCACTGAAAACGCACCTCTTCCTCGAGCATTACTCCTAAGATAGTCCACACAATGCTCGTCCTTCTTACCCTCCCCCTTCTGCTCTTGCTACTTGTCTACCCATCTTTCTCTGCAGAATCACTATATTCTCTGTTACTTTTACTTGATGCCTTTTTGTGTTTTCTATCTTTGTTTTCTGTTTGTCGTCAGTACTGTCGTTTATTCTTCGGTCCCTCGTGTTCTATCCATTTAGTCCATGTTTCATCCCCGTTTTAAGCGCTAAGAGCATGCTCTCTATGAGTGTGAATATGCGCTATAAAAATCTTCATTTATTATTATTTCCCTTACGCCAACAAAAAAGAGCGGTTGCAGCTGCTGCTCATATACGACAGATGATTTCTACTTCTACTGTCATTACTGTCACTACCATCAGTATCAGTATAAGGGTGTAGAATGCTTCTGTCAACAAGAAGTTAAAACTTGAAGGAATCCTGACCGCACCATTAGTACATTCCACTCTCTGGAATCCTCTGAAGAAAGCATTAGGGTGGAAGAGGTGTTAAGTATGGGGACTTTCATTAGTCATGAAGCGACGGTGAGCCAATGACCTTTGGCTAAAAATAAACAGCAATAAACAATTTAAAAGCTGTTCTTTCACGGAGGGAGATACATCTGTTTCTTACAGTCTGCTGTAAGGAATTGCTCATCTGTTTATCCTGCGGATATCGCAGGTAAAGTTTTCAGAGGATCGATGTAAGATCCTGGAAGTAACTAAAATATCTTGCGCACCTGGCCGCGAGAGCCCGGAATCTCAAGGACAGCAGATCTCCTTCAAAATGACTGCTTCTGGTAAGCAGACGAAGTCCAGGTTCGTACACGGAGAGAAAGGAAGACAAACGAAAAAACGCGAAATGAGTCACACCCTCCAGCTTATTGCGCTATTCTCTATGCAGCTGTTTCCTTGATGATGAACAGGGCTCAGAGGGTCCTTATTCTTGTCTAACGAAGGTAAGGCAGTTCTGACCCCACAAAGTGACCTCCATGAAAATTCCTGCTCTTATTTCCATGCACGTGGGAACATCTCAACTGGGTGGGCTCTATGCAGAAAGTACATTTTGAGAAAAATAAATAACTTATTGTTTTAAAAGCGAAAAAAGTAGAATACTCAAATCCTTCTTTACTCAGCATGATGATTATAGTGACTGTATCAGGTATAGAATCATCAACATTCAGAGCATACCGGAAATATTCCGTGTGTGCTGCACGTCTTCCATAAAGCACTTTTCTCTGCAAAAATTTATCTATCCTTTTTTTGTTTCCAACAATTTATTGCAAAGCTAAGAAGGAATGGCAGCTACAGAGGCTGGAATGAACCGTGCAGACAGACGCTTGATTGGAAGATACGCAGATTGCGTCATGCAAGAGCCTTCGGATTCTTAGTTCACGTCCACTGCTTAATCTGTTCAACGAAAGCTTGAATTTTTCTGGATTTTGCATTCATACAACGGGGAAAGGAAATAAATGCAAGGCGATAGTTAAGTAGGATAGATACATTTATTTCATGTTTCCATTCGAGGCATGTTTTCAGACAGTGCTTAAAGTGTTTTTCTTCACTTTCTTGGTCCAGATATTTGCAGATAAAACTGCCTTTTGACAGATGATCATCCGTCAGCAGAGAGAATATAAAAACGAACAAGAACACCCATGCGTCTCTTTGAAAGTTAACAAGTTCATTCTGCTGAAGCAGAGCATCCCTTGATGATAACTGATGACTGATGACTGCATAGGGAAATCAAGAGCAACGTTGTGTTTCTAAAAACATGCACGAGCCCCAAACAGCAAGAGGAGACAACCAAACGATGAGTATGATTCTTCAAAAGTTCATCCCTTGTGTTGTTCTTTCTCAACTCGATGTAGAGCTAGTCCCACTCTTACTCTACTTAAAACACTCTTACTTTATGATCAATCTTCTTCTTCTTTTTCTTCTTCTTCTTCTTCTTCTTCTTCTTCTTATTATTATTATTATTAAAATAATAATATTATTATTATCATCATCATTTTTGTTCTTGTTCTTGTTATTATTATTAGAGTGCTTTACCCCGACTATCAAAGGCAGTTTAGTTCGTTTAACCACATCAGAGGTACAGAAATAGACAAAAGTTAAAGTACACCGTACGACGGCTCTATTTATGCTTACATAAAATCTCATACCTCTCTCTTGCACAAACGAATAGACAAACTTATAAAATAGTAAACAACACATTAAAGCACTAATATAGAAATCCTGTGAAAAGAAATAGCCGTTAGACAGGATGTTTTCACATATACTTTTGACTTGAATTAAGATCACCAACTGGGAGGGTCCATCATTTTATCTTTGAGAAAAGATTAATGAATGCTGTAGGGAGTGTTGACCGGAAATTAGCTGGTGTCACAACGCCACCAGGCAGAGAGCAAAGACTGCACCGCATTAAAATGCAAAAACAAACGGACGGCGCATTTCAGGTCCATCTGCTGGCGACCCGCACACACGAGGAATCTTGACTGTCAGTGAGAGTAAAGGTCGAGGGAGAATTTGCAAGCAGTGAAGACAAAAAAAGCCTACAGGCAAGGGAAAAACAGCCTAAGACAGCGAGGGGGGGATCTCCCAGCAAGGAAAGACCCAGCAGTCAGCAGGACGGCATCACTTCCGTGCAAACATTTCCATGCAGACAACCGCCATCACGCCCTGTGCGTCGAGAAGACGCCTCTTTATGATCGTGAAGGACCCTTCGCGTAACTGGATGATTTTATCATGATATTCAGATTGGACTGTGCGGATTCTCCCCTTTATTTTGAATACATATCGCTCAAACTTCGTGCATGGGCCGCTGGCATTGATTTCTGCCCGGGCGAAAACAGCGACATTTACAACCAAACAGTGTCAAAATGACAGAAGAGATATGATGTCACATTGTCTTTAACAAAAACGGTGTTGCTTTAAAGCTGTTACAGGCAAAAGGAGAACCTCTCAGAAGAAACAGAAGGGATATTTTTGACAGGTTTACTGCTGTTTTCCCAGCCCTAATACCCGCAGGAACACAAACGTGTTATGAATGAGTGAGGAGTCCTCCTAGGGTGAACCACAAGATTACGATACACAATTCTAGTGTTCTTCGTTTTTTTTCTGTAAAAACCTGTTTCAGAATTTTGATATCAGCTAAACCTTTTTCTCCTTTCGTCTTTAGTAACATTTGTTTCAGAGATTTTTTCAGGTTCTTCTTGTCGCCCCTGGATCTTCTTATGTTTCATTAGATCCCCTTTGTTCGCCACCCTGCGTTAAAACTTGTTTGCGTGTCATCGTCTAGTCTCAGCGTGTCCTCCTCTCAGAATGTTTTTGCTTCTCGCAACATTTTTCTAAAAGTTTAGGATTCTTGCCTATTCCCTCTTGTCAAGCCTTATAATTTCTATTTGCTTTGTGAAATTTAAAGTGGGGTTTTTTTGGGTTTTCTTTGTTCACATTCTCATGTTTGTTTTTAATTTTTCTGTCTCTTATTTCTGTGTACTTTTCTGCATTATAATTATTATTACTACCACCATGCAAGCGTTTTCCCCTTTTTCTGCGTCGTTTCTTGATTTGCGATGAAACCTGTTGTTTATTTCATCTCGATCTTCTTCAATCTCCCTCTACCGTTTTACCTTTGGTCTAAAAGCCTCTAATCCATCGGACCGACCGACCATGTTTCGTCCCTAAAGGAAAAGAAAGGAATTTGAGTCAACAGTACAAGCGCTGCAGATGTATTTACAATCTGTTTGCCTCAGACAACTTGTAGATTTGCGGATAATATATCCACTTGCAAAGTTCGTAACGCTTTACATTTGCCAACAAACGGCAGTAAAGATATGAAGGTTTACACACCCGCAGCGGCATAGGAAGATGCTAGGCTTTGGTGGGTAGGGGGTACAAACTCCATCCTGACAGTGAAGGACGTTCACATTCTTGGCTCCTCCGCATCCTTTTTGAGAGGGCGGCTGCCCATCTTCCCCCTCCCCCCGGTTCATACGCTACTAACCCATACACATACGTGACGATAACAATAATAGATGAAAGATACACAGCTTAAAAGTACTTTAGGGCTGCTACTTCTCTGCTTAGCGACTATTAAAGATAAACAATATTCTACACGACTGCCGTTTAAACAAGAAAGTTGCACATTATAACTGTACTCTCACTGGTCCCTTGGCGCTCTAGGTCTATCTACAGTTTCTATCAAAAGATGCCTTTATTTCTCGCTGTGCTCACCCCTATTCCTAAGATTTCTCTCCCTCTTTCCAGTGTCCAATATTTTTAAGCAGACCATATCTCTCTCCTACTCTCTCAGATTTTCTCTGTGTGTAAGATATTTGAATGAATCATGCTGTATGTGAGTCTGATCCCTAGTACTTTCCCAGGTCTATAAGGTTAATGGCTGATAAACGTTGCAAGAAATCATCATTTTTTTAGTGTAGAGCTGTATACACAAGCTATAATTTATAAGATAAGTCAAATAGCGCGCACATACATGCGCACGCACAAACAGAGGAGATAAAGGACGATGCGAGAGACGCATGAAGCGCATAACAAGAAATGAACGACAGGTCTCACAAGTTCTTCTGTCTGCTGCAAACAACGCTCATCGCGAAACACATGAAGTCGGTGACACTTGCACATACCACGGATGTGTATAGGGTGGATTGCTGTCTGTCTGCCGAGACCAACGCTGAGCCTCTTGCGAAGTTCTCCGCTATTAGTCTCGGCGAGCCTTAACAATGAATGTGAATAAACCGGAAGCTACTTCGTAACCAGCCTCGTTCTAGTAGTTAAACTGAAACGTGACTAAACCGGAAGCTATTTCGTAACCAGCCTCGTTCTATGACTTCACTGAAAAAAAATCGTCTGCAAGCAGTCTAGTAATAAAAGTCCGTGCACATACCAAGGACTGCACCCGTAGTTCGCGCGCGAGAGCGCTACAAACGTGAAGTTTACTGTCCTACAACACGTAAAGCAGTAAGAATCACTCCGCAGAAGAAAGAAGTTCCTTCGTATGATCAGTAGAAACGCAAAAGCGCTGTCCTAACCCTCTTAGGGCCGTTTTAAGCGCATTTAAACTTGAGAATCTCAATTTGTTCTTCAGGTCGAGGTGACTTGCCTATAAAAATCAGCACGACAAAGAACAGTGAGTGAGCAATAACCACGTCCTCTAACTTTAACACTTTTTTAAAAAGTTGCTGCCACATGGCAGACGAAGACCAAGAAAAAAAGTTTTGACTAATTAATGAAACAAAAATGAGTTTTGTTACACGAAGAAGCTCCTTTGGCGGCGAACGTACAAGCTTTCTTCTTTATTTTTACCGAAGGAATCGCGGGTCATTAGCTCGGTTTCGCCTGTGAACGAAGTCTTTTCTGCCTTGGGACAAGTGTTCTCTGTCCACGTGATCGAGATGCCATCCACGTCATGCCACCTTTTGTCCTGATGGCTGACGTCATTTTTGTCCTGACCGCGAATGTCAACGGACGCCTAACGGACTCTCGAGGAACCTTTCACTTGATGTTCTCGGTCTTTCATGTGCACGGCAGATGATCTCATTACTGGATGGCCGTCTGCACTTTTCGTGCGCTTATTTGGACCACTCGACTTGGCCCTCTTTCTTGCCGACATCACTGTGGTCCGTTTTCCTAGAAAGGAGTAAGACGTGTTTCCTAAGCTTTCTTTTTTCTTATTGCTGGCCTTCCTATGTCCTTTTGAGCAGCTGTTATGTGCCCCGATGTTTACTATATTTCTATTTAACGCAGAAATTTATCGAGAGAATAGATTAAATGCAAAAGTTCATGATTTTCACACGTAGGAATAGCCAAGAGAACCTCTTAACTTCATAAAAGCATAATTTCAGAGTATTTTTTTACACACTAGAGCAGAAGAAATAATTAGTTTTTACACACCACATTTGCAAAGCGAACGCCAAAAATCTGAACGGACTCCACACAACAGAACATTCGAGCGAACCCGAAAACAAGCACTTTGTCGATCCTGTAGAGAAAAAAACCTGTTTGGTTAGGTTTCAGAGATATTCATTATTTTTGTCGAAAGTTCTTTTATCTGACGTAAAGGAACTGAAGTTGGGAAGATTACTTTTTTTGTCTGTTCTACAAACTCTTGTTTACCTTTGTCATGATAGTGTATAAGGTATATAAGGTGATTTTTTTAGATCACGAGGTACTGAAAGTACTAAGGAAAGAAATTCACAAGTGTAGAATACTTAAAAAAAAACATGATCTAGTAATTTTCGCAAGCCCGAAAGGTAACAAAGAAACAAAGCAACACAAGACTTACTACATGCCACACGTAGCTGATTGTCACCATAGTAAGCCCTGTCGCAGACGTCGAGGTTTGGGTAAGCCTAGCTGCCAGCAAACGGCGCTGTCCGGCCTCGTATCATGCCTCACGCTGCACGTGCATCGTGCAAACGTGCGAAGGATCAACGTGCGCGCGCCTTTCTCCGAGGCACTTGGCGCGCCCCGAGGCGTACACCACTCGACATGAAGGTAGCTATAGCTGAATAAATGAAGTGAGGTGTTATTGATCTAAAGTTCTTCCCCCCCTAACCCTAACCCACAAGTCACCCAAGGCTGAGATTTTATAACCTTGCCTTAAATGTACAATCATTGAAATAATTACCTCCCACCCCAAACCAAACAATCCGAAGAATCCAGTCACTAGACACTTTCATCTCCCGTGCATATGCGTGACAGAGTGGGTGAGTAAGGGCAGGAGTGATTTTAAGGTGAATGTGTGGGTGAGTAAATGAGTAAGCGTGCAAAATCTTTCCGACCGCATCAAAGTCTTGGAACTCATCAGTTGTCTTTCCCATTCATAAGGGCGTGAGCACAGGCAACGTCTTTAAAAAGCCAACGCAGCAACAGTGATGAAGAGGCCCCGACAAATAAACTGAACAGCCTTTGCGCTTCTTGTAGCAAAAATCTGCAATGTCTGCTTCTGCTGGGCTATGTCTTCAGCGCGTAATAATTTACAACGCACAGGCAGTTTTTTTCCCTTTCTTCTCGAGGACCCAGATTTTTTTCGAATTTACGAAAGCACACATATTTAATTGCTTTTCTTTCGCTTCAGACGATGCTGTGGCCGAACCTAATGCAAAAGCTCTTGAGAATGCGTCCTCTCCCTGGTGACAGCGTTTCTGTTCGAGCACAAAATGTCCTCAGTCCGCTGTTGCTGGAAACTGATGCCATTCAGTTTTGGTTAGGGATACGTCGCTTCGTTCACATAGTTATGTTTACTTGCAAATACTGCTCTCACTATAAAGCCCAAATTTTCATTATTGTGACAGTTTCTGTCAGGAATCGTTTCTTTTGGGAATGAACGTGTTTTTTTTTAATTCATAAATTTGCGCATGTATGAGCATGCACAGTAAAAACACGTGAGGAAGAATCGCTGTAGTGTATACTATAGAGCAGCATCACCCATTCTGTCCGCTACCCTTTCTTTCTCGGCAAATCAGATTTATTTCACAGCATGCCCAGGAAATACCTCCTTCTGAGTCAGATCACACTTAGCCCCAAGGTAATGACACACCCTTAGTTCCAAGACTCGCTTCGTAATCTATTAGTTGACCAGGCCCCCCAAGCACCTCTGTAGACCTTTATATGTGGAGAGCGCACAAGCAGATTGGTTCTAAATTCATGGTTTTGCCATGGGTTCACGAGATTTAGTATGCTCTTTTCATACATTGTCTCAATTGAGTTGTTCAGTTTATAATTGTTCTTAAGTTTTTTGATTGAAGGAGGGAACTCAAGGGTTTTATGGGAAGGACTGAAATGATGATGAACGGTGGACGATGAAGAAGAAAAGAGCAGGGTGGTGACATGAGGTAACTGTCTAGAATAGTGGATGGCGGCGCAACCCCCCCCCCCAAAAAAAGAAGAAAAAACACACACAGATAAATTGTCGATGCACTACAAACCCCCCAAAAATCCACAGGCACCGACATGAGCTAGAACACAGTCGGTAGTCAGCCTCGGTTCGGCTAGTAACGGAGTAACTAAACCATCAGCGGAGGACATTGTCATCATCATTAACGCATTTGCCTTTATTATTATTTATTTTGATTTTAAGCACTCCTGACTTCACCTGTCCTCAATCGTTTTTTCTGCTTAGTCATTCGGTACAAAAGACAACACCCAAAACCCTAACCATAACCCAAATACTAACCCTAAATCTAGCACTAAACCTAACACAAAACCCAAGCAGTCCTACTCATAGATGTACAGCACACACACACACACACACACACACACACACACACACACACACACACACACACACACACACACACACACACACACACACACACTGCATTTTCATTAAAAAAAAATTTAAAAGACGATATGCGCATGCGTGGCAGTACAAAAAGTGTTGCATCCTAGAAGTGCTGGGTGGTGGTGTGGGTACAAGAAATACAATTAGTATTAGTAGATCTACACGAGAGAGGAGACTAAGCCCCTGCTGAACACAGCTCCCATTGGCATCCCTGGGTCGATCTCTTGCTTGCTGCCAGGTTTCTCTCGAACAGTTCTCTGCTTCTCTGGATATAAAAATAGTTTCAAATGCTCTACTGTAACAAGCGTTCCTTATTTACATAAACACAACAACCTGTATACAAACATTCTCTATTTGCATAAACATAGTTTTAAGCTTAGTTTTTATTCCTCTAACTTGTTTTCGCCTCCTTGTCCTTCACTTCTTCCTCCTCCCTAATCTTTCTTCCCTCCATATCTTTTTCCAGCGGTTGGATTAAAAGCAAGTCCGATAATCAGTCCAGAAGGAATATTAGGTTGTGGTTTCCATGCCGGAATGCGCTGCTGCCTTAATTCTGGTATTTAACATTGTCTCGCTCCGGACGGGTGTTTCACCTTCGGAATTAATATAAGGTGAGTCTTGACGAATGTGTTCTGCAGCGGGGTTTACAAAGGTGTGTGTGTGTGTGTGTGTGTGTGTGTGTGTGTGTGCCAGTTGTTATTTTCTAAGATAAATATCTCGCGATACGATCCCTAGAATTTTCGGAACAACAAGTATTTCGATACAGTCTTGGACATCCATGCACAACCATATTTCTCACAAGAAAAATATAGTTTATCATTTTTAAATGTAGATTTGGCCCGACTGGAAGACAATAATTGTCTATTTAACAGGAATAACAGAGAAAATGTAGCAGAAAAAGAGACTCGGTAAATGTTTAGTTTTTATAGTGAAATTTGTTACAGTCTGCCACACGGCTAAGTCAGGCGCTTCTCTCGCAAGCTGATAAACCAGGGATCTTCGTAGAGTTCAGTGCCTATCTGGTTCAATCAGATAACAGAGATCTATAACCTCGTGATATGTTATAGTTAGAAAAGAGGTCAAATTTATAATTACATTGCTGGAATAGAGAGAGAGAGAGAAGTGGGAAAGTAATGACATGGAAGGCATTCTACCGAGACTGTGCTAAAAATAGCCACCGACAGCTATCATTACCGGCGGTGTGTGCAGCCAGCACCTGAGACGGTAACAACTTTTAGTCATCGTCGACGTCTTCATCATCGCTGCTGTTTACTGTGACATTATCAGTCTCGACAAGCAGCATGTGTTGCAGAGCCGCTTACACTTGCTGGGTACGGAAACTGGGATGAAGAGTGCATTGTTTATAGAGTACCTATCCTCACGTTTGCAATCTTGAAGCAGATAATGGTTTACGAGGTACTGCCGGCCTCAGTAAATATGGAACAAAAAAGCTCCTTCGTGCAGATACGCGCGCATAGTGTCTGAATAGAAAGAACTTCAAAACGTACAGAAACTCACCTCTCGTCAGGTGAAGTGTTTGCCTTATATGTTCAAGAACTCTTGCAGAAAACCTCTCTCACCACGGCTTGTCCCACTCGATCACCCCATTAGGCGGCAGATCAAACGGGCTTAATTACAGTGTAATCCCAGAACACCCCGCGCTACCCGACACACTGCAGGCGCCCGCACCAGTCACCAGACCTAACCAGGGGAGATTACTGCAGAGCCTCGCCTTGCCAGCGTATCGCGTTAAGCGTGGATTAGAAAAAAAAAAACAGAAAAAAACCCATCAGGATTCTCTCACCTGTTTACACTGTGTACCAGAAAGTTAAAGGTTAAAGCTCACGCGAGTTCCGCAAATATGTATGCAGCTGTCCTCAAGTATTACACTTTCATCGTTTGAGGTAACCAGCGCTATCATCCACAAATATTAGCTGGTGATAAACACTAACGAACTCGTGATAGATCATTCATGTAATGTTTTATTTGTGTTTTCAATCAGTCATGTGGTTGTTTCCACGAGGAAATGAAATATTATCCTCCTTTAAGTCATTTCTGTCACATTTCAGTTTGAAGCACAGTCCAGACTAGAGTGACTGATAAAGAGAGGATTTTATAATGTATTCTTGATTAGTATCTTTTCTATTATAATTTACTTTCATGTTTGCGATGGTAGCATTCGTTCACCGACGCTTGTGTTTTTTTGTGTGTAGGGTCGTATGTTTTTTTAGTACATCGCATATAGCTTGACTCCACACGGGGAAATGAGCTCTACAAATTCAAATTACAGTTTTATCGCAGTACTATAATATTTATTCAATGCTAACTTTACCGGACACCGGGGATGTGAACATCCTGTTATTCTACAAACCGTAACTAAAATTTATACCACAGGAAACTGTCGGAGAACATTAATAAGTAACTCAGACGATATTTGAGCTGAAGTTCACGAATAATTTATCAACTCCAGAGACAGATGATTGTTTCAAGACATTAGTATTGTGTGAAGCTGGTCAAGCTAAGGACTGTTGGGTAAATAACTCCACAGGAGAAGATGAAGGGGACTATGGGAAACACAAGACACCTCCCACTCTCAATGTCTTGTCGTAATCAGACTTTATGGCGGTAACCTAAACTGTGATTGAGCGCGCCCACACACACACACACACACACACACACACACACACACACACACACACACACACACACACACACACACACACACACACACACACACACACACACACACACACACACACACACACACACACACACACAAAAGAGACCACACGATCCTATTCCCAGTTTCACAACAGCTAACAAAAAAAATCGCAGTTCACTAAATTTATGTAGTGTATCGACTTCCCTACATATATGGAGACAGTATATCGACTCCACACTCTACACGCCCTGCATCGTGAGACTGACGTATTTCAAAGTACACTTGCCATAAACAAGCTTTGAACAAGGTTTGTTTTAGCCACCACTCCTACGTTAAACCTTATATTAAACAGACCTGATCTATCCACTTTACTTGCTTTGCTTTCTAATGCCATCTGTCTGCCTGTCTGTCCGTATAGTGTGTTTGCGTGTTGTGTGTGTGTGTGCTATGGTGTTTTTGTGTGTGTGTGTGTGTGTGTGCTCGTGTGATTTTGTGTGCATATGTGTGTATGTTGTCTGTGTAGATATGATTGTATATGCAGGTAGGAGTGTACGTGTTTGTGGATTGTACCTCTGTGTACGTGCATATATGTGTATGGGGATATGTACCTCTGTACATTCGTGTGCAGACATGAGTGTGTGCATCTGTGTTTGCGTATGTACATTATTTACATACACGAATATTTGTATGTATGTGTAAAAGTGCATTATGTTTGCATTTTGTTTTGTATGTCAGTATGTAAGTACTTGTATAGATGCATCTATGTGCATGTGTGTATGTGTGCATGTACGTGTATGTTTGGGAGAAACATAAACACAGGTCCAACCGCGTTCTTCTTCCTTCTTTCTCTCCAATGTACATCCAAGTCGGCGCTGGTGACGTTTTCTACGTCATCGACGATGCAATGACAATGACGATGAGGATGATGATAGCGACGACGAAAATCATACTGACGTTTCGTCCGTTCGGCAGGCTTTTTCAACAGTATCTCCTGTTTTAGTTCGTAATAAGCCCCAACACAACGCTGCTTGTTTGCCTCGAGTATCTGGATTTAGTACTCGCCATATAGCAGAAGTCCGGTCGGCAATGAAGCTGATAAGAAACAGCTGGTATGTGGCTGCACTCTCACAGCAACGTCTTGCTTCGCCTTGTGCGTCGGTCGTAAAGGCTGCGAGCTACAGCCTCAGTCTGCGTGCGACGATTTACGACTATTAGCAAATCCTTCATATAAAAGCCCAAACAATTTTCCGGAAGCTTCTTTGATAAACATCCTGGATGTTATCAGTTTTCCTTAAGGTTTCTCCTTGTTCCGAGCGGCCTGCTCTCCCTGCTCTTTCCTCTACCCTAATCTTTCTTTCTTTCTTTCTTTCTTTCTTTCTTTCTTTCTTTCTTTCTTTCTTTCTTTCTTTCTTTCTTTCTTTCTTTCTTTCTTTCTTTCTTTCTTTCTTCACCACCTTATTCGGTTTTTTTTTCGATCCTCATTTTCCTTTCTCTTCCATAACGAAAGTGACCTGGTGGATGCAGGTGAAAGACAGGTTTGCCGGGTACACTAAAAGCTTCCACGTAAAGATTGTCTTGTACATGAAAGAGGCTCTGTTTGCAAAGACAGTGTTTATAAAGAATGCAAACCAAACAAGTTAAAAGAGCTCTCTATTCTCGAACCTCCTGACCAGGGATTAATTCTTGAATATTTGAACAGCTCCGCTCCCTTCCTCTCCCCTTTTCTCTTCATACTTCTCCGCCGGTTGTTCTGTTGGTGCCGTGAGCCGGACTACATGTGTGAGTAACGTGCTAGACTGCGTCCTTGGGACTTTCTGCGTGTCTTTGTGTGATTGTATGTTGTAGGCATGAAGTATATGAAAAAGTTCTGAAAATATGGATGATACAACTAAGGTAACATATGGAAGATATGACTATGGTTACATATGGATTAAATAACTATGGTAGAAGTGTCTGTATGCAAAAAGAAAACAAAGACTGAAGACAGGAGAAAAATGAAATAGGAAGAAAGTGAAAAATTAAAAAAAGAAAGAAAGAAGAAAATGTGTTCTTTCTTCTTTACAATAAAATGGCTTGTGACTTTTCTTCGTGATCTAGAAATGTTATCCCCTCCGACACATGCTAATGACCCTCTTGTGCAGCTTTTACTCGCGTATTTTTACTGCATTGATGTACATTATGGGCGCAGACGACGATCACCCAGTCCTGAGAGATGCAGCGCTGTCGCTGGGAGAAATGTAGTATCCTTGTTGAGAGGTGCAAATACATGTGCACGGCTGCCGGGTGTTCAAAGGTCGTTGTAACGAAT
Source organism: Marisa cornuarietis (assembly GCA_004794655.1). Taxonomy (NCBI): domain Eukaryota; kingdom Metazoa; phylum Mollusca; class Gastropoda; order Architaenioglossa; family Ampullariidae; genus Marisa; species Marisa cornuarietis. The sequence continues at coordinate 2,290,261 of SMMW01000554.1, read as the reverse complement.
TATATTTGCTACAGCCTCGTATTTGCTTGTGGAGCCCGACAAACCAGAAGAAGCCAACAAGTGCCAATTCGACTTTAAGCGCCCTCGTTAACCATCAGCTATCACGTGTGCTCTGATTAAAGGGTCGCTGTCCGTCACTCTTTTTCTTTCTTCCCTCTTCCACTTTCTGTTTCCATTTGCTCTTCTCTCCTTCACGCTTAGTCAGAAGCCATCTTCGCCCTCACATTATCATCGTCATTTCATCCTCATCATCACCTTGCTCTATCGCACCTTAATTATAGACAAATGTAAATATTTACGTATATGTTGTGTCGGTAATAAATTTGCAGCGGTCTTTCATGTATAAAATGTTTGCAGGATTTTAAGAGATAAACACCCCAGTCCCCTGCAGCTCCTATTGGTAAAGCAAAATGAATCTCTTGTAATAAGTGATCAACATACCCACGATGTCTGTTTTAGCTGAGAGTTACCTTCAGTCTCACTGTAAGCTGGTCAATGCCACCTTCGAAGTGATGCATCACAGTTTATACGTTGAATACAGCTGAAATGTTTTTAGCATCGACGAATTTCTAAACTTTTGTATCCAACGCAAAAGTTCATCGAAAAGGACTTCCCAGGAACCAGGATAATCATCATGACACAGCAGACGGCGAAAATTGCCAGAGCACAAAAAACCCGCTTGTCAGGGCACTGAGAGAGAGAGAAAGTAATAGAGTTCCTTCTTTTTAGCTAGTGGAGGAGAGGAGTGAAGGCCTTTGACTGCAGGAAAAAGTCTCACTTTCACCTGCTCCCTTGAGCTTTCCGGTCAGTTGTTGAGGAAGATAATACCTACCATAGAACCTCTCATTCCGTTTCCTTCAACCCGAATGTATTCCGCTCACCTGCTTTCAGAGTTCATCCTCTTCCAAATTTTAGACTTAATGCCAATCTGCTTAAGACTTTAGTAGCGTAAGAGTCCACTGGCGAGTCAGGGAGACTTGGGATGATTAACATTCGATTAATCGAGGCACGCATCGCCCACGTCTGGAAGAGACAACTCGGGGTAAGGATTGGACAGAAAACAAACAAAAAACAAGCAAAAAACCTCAGTCAGGCAGAAATATGTCAAAAGGAAGACTGACAGAGGGAAGAGGGCTAAAAGTTTCCCGGTGATCCCCTTATCCGATCGCTAAGTCTTCCGCATGCAACCCACGGGTTGACATGGGGGTCACAACAGTTCTTTCGGCTCAGAAGAGAGTGGATAAACTGTGATGAGACTTAAAAATACTATGATGAGACTTACAGATTCCGTGATGAGATATTGAGAAGTTTATGTTGAGAGTCGGTCAACATTTCAACGCAAAGGCTGCCTCAACAACTGAAAAATGCCAAACGCTGCTTTGTTCATCTCGTTCAACGACTATTAGTAGAGGCTATGCTGTTTTTCCGCAGCGTTAAACTTTCTAGCTTCGCAATAATTATGTCTCTGTCTCCTTGTGTGTGGACATACTCTCCATCAATATTAATATCAAACAGCGTAGAGTATAGCGATCATGGTCTTTGGCGAGACTGTACCCTAGCACAAGCCTTAGTTTAACTTGTTCTGTCCCTAGCCGTAAATAGCTACACTGATATTTGACTGTACTGCCCGCTAGTCAAATACTGCATGCTAGTCAAATGCATCTTGCTAAGACTTGCTCAAGGCAGCACTGTAAAAATTCCTATCGTTGGGGGAGTAAGGTGTAAAGAACTCGCTTATCTCGGGCCCAGCTTCTTGTGAGGGTGGTACCCATCTCTTCCTCTCTACCTTAATTTAACTTCAACTATCATTTAGAGAGTCAAGTAACACACACTCCACATATATGCTGGGTCAGCTGGAGGGAGGTGGTGGTTGTTGCGCGAGTATCGAACCGGCAAATACGCGTACCTTCAGGTTCGAAAGCCGTTTGCTTAAATCACCAGGCAATCGGTTTCCCATCTAAGACTTGTAAAAACAATTTTGAAAACAAAATGTCAGTTCTCGGCGTTCTACCATCCTAATATAATACCAATAATCTCACTGAACTGTCTTAAGGTGACGCTGCCTTCTGCTCAGGTTATCATAATTTTGTTGACTTGAACAGATCAAGGAGTAGCTGTCCCCCCAAAGAGCTCCGCAACATACACAAGCAGCCAGATGGATCCATGCCTGATTCATGGATCTCTGATCTAGCTATCGAGGGTGGGGGAATTATTATCTGTGCTGTCAAGAGAGTTGTTCTTGATGTCCTCAGCCCCGTTGTTTGCCAATATACATGCATGTTGCAGGAACAGTAAGCCAGGTGCAAAGCTTCGCAAATTCATCATCCTAACCTATGCATGCTTTATGATCCTAGCTTGCTTTTCCAGTCAGCTGAAGAAGTCTCTGAGAAAAGAGGCATCAAAACTAGCGCCACTTCGACATCTGCGAATCTTTCGATGTTTTAACAAGTATGCGTTCTGTGTGAATGTCAAAACACTAACTTTTGAGAACCCTGTGTTGAGAAAGTAAATGCCTAGTTGTCAACAAAACCTTGAATATGACATCCCATCATTTTTTTTACATTACATTTTCATGAACATGTTCATAGAAATTATATATTGGTAATATATTTACAACATCTTGTACTGAAATGTAAACTTCTTACAATAAGTGACAAATACATGGACAATACTTTATTGATCCTTGCGGAGATTGCACACAATCAAATCTTGTCAAAAATAAAAATTATATCACTATAACCAATCACTCATCAACTAAAAGTTACCTATAATAATGGGCTAGTTACATGATTATGTAATTTACCACGGGAGTGGGTAAGTATTAATCCACGATCTAATTCGGACAGATATTTTATCTTTGACTTTCCAGCCAATCTGCCCCCCCTCCCTCACGTAATGTAGGGCACGAAAAGAAAAGATCATATCGGCAAGAGCTTTTACCGGCTGGAACTCTTTAGCAAGAGAGGTCATAAAGTCATCAAAGCAATGGGCGTCAGCTTTGCAGCATAAAAGCGTCTTCGTGTCGAGGCGCATGCAGCGAAAAATCGGAGTCTGAAGATGAGGAGCAGTCTGAAATAACCACCCCCTCCACGGATTGATTATTCCCTCTTGAGAGGTTTGGATCTGAGTCTGTGGTGATAGACATGGAGTAGTCAACGATCTCAGACATGCATTAGTCAGTAATGTGAGAGATAAGAGATAGACACTACTGTGTGAGAAATGGAGTAGTCAATAGTGTCAGACATGCAGAAGTCAGTAGTCAAGAGACATGGAGTATTCCATTGTGTGAGACATGGAGCTAGACACGAGTGTGTAAGATATGGAGTAGTCAGTAGTATCAGTAGTCGATAGCAGTAAGATATAGGTTGAGACGTATTGAATAATGTGGGACAAGGGGTGATCAACATCGTCAAACATGTAACAGTCAATGGTGTCAAGTATGGAGCCAGCATGGAGCAGTCAGTAGGCAGGCATGTCTGTCTTTCCACGAGACTCTTGACTCCGGATACAAAAGTGTAGGTGAACCTGATTCGACAGCCATTTCGTTATGAGCATAACGTGATAATCATGTAATCATAAGTGTAATCATACAACCATGAGCATTGTCAGGGACACAAAGGATACAGTGGGTGAAATCTTGTAGCTATGCAATCCTGGGCATGCGTTGTCAAGCGTAATCATGGTTGCAGGTAGGTTTTCATATAATCATTGCATAACTTCGATAAATATGTGCTCAGGCAACTGTGTGACGATGAGCTGAATCATGTAACTCTGAAATGTAGGTAACTGGTCAGCCATTCACGATATGCAGCGCTGTAGTTCTGGATGCTAAATCAACCGAAGTGCGAGGGCATGTATTATGTAAGCAAGAGGATAAGGAACAGAAACTGAGAGAGGAAAAGCAGGATTGTCAGCAGCATCTGCACCGGTTGGTAAAAGTAATACTGTAATACTGTACATCGGTGAGGAAAACTAAAAATAAGCTTATCTTTACCGATATCTCCCAGAATCAAAACCCCTGCTCATGCAGGAGACTTGTATTTAAAATACACAAACACATAGACACATTCCTGCATATTAGACGGATAAATGAGAAGAAGAGAGAAAGAAAGGCAAGATGGAGGTGTTAACATTTCTAGAGACCGCGTTCAGTGCCTGAGAAGGGAAAACAATTAGCAACTTCTGTGTTTCTAACATTGATTACAAGATGGAGAGTAGAAACTGCTGAAGCGTTATCACGCACAATACTCGATGAACCTGCCATCACTATCTGTGGGCAAGAGGCACTGCAGTGTCAACATCATGCAGCATCCCATACAGTCACGTGCATATTTGGTTTAATTTTATTTTATCTGTGGCTCTAGATATCGAAAATAACGCTCCAATGCAGTGTAACAAGTATTTTTGCAGTGTGACATCCTTTGCAAGGGCTGGTCAATGATGAGTTCTTTACTCCTTCGTTACACTGACCCCACGAATAACAAATTAATGAACAGAATGAGACGGGACATGTCTCACTAAATTCATTAAAAAAATCCTTCCCGCGCAAATGCTGATACTCCTGCTAACACATGCTTGATTCTTATAGCTATATGCATAAAATTTCGACCTTTCACGTTTGTGTCATTTTTGTCTCGGGGAGTACTTTAAGTTATATGGTAGGTCATTGCATGCTTGGCTTCCCGACATGTGGCTCTTAAATATCTTGGAAAACCCATGATTATTATTCAAGAGAACTGTCAGGCATCTCAGCCCATAATCCTGAGCATAATAGAGTAGAGGAGAAAGAGAGGCTAATACCGTTTCAGACGTATTAGTGACTATCGGCATGGTCACCTGTTTGCCGGAAAAGCAATGAGTTCTACGACGTCCTTCCAGAAGACGCCATCTTGTCTCGATCAAAAACCCACGAAGAAGAAGAAACCTTCCATTTTCTTTTTTTTTAATCGCATTAATGGCTACATTAGCTGAGGCCGCATTAAAAGCGACAGTTTGTAAGGGCTATATGGTACGCAGCTTTGGCTGCTCAAGAAAGGTCATATGGTTAGCTATTAAAAAATCTTTTTAATTAACAGAGAAGCATCAGGGAAGACCTTTTTTGTCTAGTTTTATTAGCTTGGTCAAGATTACTATGGTAATCACCATTAAATCACTCTAGTGATCTTAACGATAGCCACTAATTTGTCTGAAACGGTATTAACCTCCTTAGGTCAGGATGATGGCTGGGGTCAAGGGTCAAAGTAAAATCAAAACACTACATTTTTGTAGAGCAGCCCAGACACCTCTCACTAATCCTAAAAAGGCATTGTACTGATCCATACATCTACACAGCAAAGATAGATCACTACAATGTACGACAGGCAGACGAACGAATAATATCAGTGGTTAAGTAGGCACATATATAATATCAGAGTTTAAACAGGCAGACCACGAAGATCATTGGTAAAACAGGCAGAAAGAATAGGTGACCAGTCAGACTGTCGCAGACACCGGTCAACAATGATCCACATCGACATCTAGCTGATCAAACAGATCCACAACAAAGCTGCCTCAATTAATTTTAACTTTTATTAGGCAAGCTTAGAACATTTAGAATGTCTTTTTTGATTGATGCTCAGTTTTCTTTTTGAAAAAAAATCCTTCGACACTAGCAGTGCATTTGCAAAAGCGAAAACTAGTTAATTACTGGCTCAAGATAATACAATATTCTTTCCCCGGATTCCTGAAATTTGCAACCACTTTGTAGCAGCGAAACCGAAGCTGACCTTATTTTACGGTTCAGGGTGAGTAGCATTGAAGCTTATATGAGACTCCTAGATTTGGTGCTGTAAACATATACCGTTTGAAGGTTACCATACTGTCCCGATTAGCCGAGCACAGACAGGCTTGTGTATGTAGATGAACTATCTGACCCCAAACCTGCCTTTTGCCTTGAAGCATACTTAGCTTCATGCACCGAGGCGCCAGCAAGCTGTGGTATGACGACAAAGTTTTTTTTTGAATAAGACACTGCACAACACATTTCTAGTTAGAAACACTTTTAGGTCTTATCTCTATTTAGCTTAATAGAAACACACTGCCCAATACAGTTTTGAACTTTTTAAAATAAAAAGCTTTTGAAAAAAGTCTCAATTTTTTTAATTTAGAACAGTTTTAGAGTTTAGAAACATGTTGTGCAAGTAGGCCTGGTCTTGTAGATGTTCTGTTATTTTAATCGAGAACACACACTGAGCGGAGTCCCTCGTCATCAGAGTGCAGTCGAAATCTTTCTGTTTATAGACCCTGAGGCTCGGCATAAATGAGGGTTTTACGAAGCGGTATGACGCATATGTCCTTTGCTCAACGCCCTACCCCAGAGTAAAAGCGTTATTGATTCGCTGGTGAAATGCTCATATCCAGATCATTTTTATATCATCAACGTGAAATGAATGCGGTAGCGAATAATCTAAGAGCGCTGCGATCGCAACTCAAGAAAAAAAATAAAACAGTGAGAATACATTCCACGCATCTCATCCAGGCAGGTTTTTAACATAATTCAGGAAGACTGTTTTTATTTCTTCGGGCTTCGAAAAATTTGTAGGCGTCTCATCCCTCAGGACATTTTGAATTTGCTGATCCTTTGGGCAGACCTTCGTCTGTTGATCCTGACAGAACGATTCTAATCTGAAGATTGTAGTCTGGACGTGGCTCCGGCCACACTAGATGGATATCTTCTCAAACATTTTTGTCTGCCATCTAAACCGATTTGAAAAAGTGATTGACTCCACGAGATTAATGCCAATGAGATCAACACCCCAAAGTGCAGATGGCTACTGGACGTCAACAGATGTTTGAAGAGAGGATTTCACTTCATGGAGTACTTTTTAAAGAATCAGATTCGCCAAAAGAAGGCCGAAAAGTGAATGAAATTCAGATCAGTGTTAGACAATAGTAAACATTATCATACCACCACCCATGGATTTTTTCACGTCAAAGAATTCATTAATTTTGTGTTGTTGTTCTGGTTGGAATAATTCTAAGGTTTGTCTCGTGGTTATTTACGCCTGTATTTTTTACTTCATGTGACAAACAGCTTCCGTGCTAAAAATATTCTATTTCTTAAATAATTTCTTAGGGTCTCTCTGGCATTGAAATCTTATGAGGGCAGGAAAACTACACGGGCTTTCCCACCCACTTAGAGAGGCAGGTAAAGTTACATTTCTTACACCAGAAATCACTCCTCTAGACAGCAACTAACAGCTTCCTAGATCACATATTAAGCTACACATTTGAAAGATATTGATACTCTCGTCCGGGAATAGACTGGGAACAGATCGTGGACAAGTTTATCTCCTGAGCCTGGACCTGGATTCAGGAAGGATTGATTTTTCTTCTTAGCAAATGATAAAGGGAACAGTATCAGGTGACAGTAAAGACATTTTCAATGCGAGAAATAAGCTTTGCACGATGTTGGAGAATCTGAGAGGAAAGTACAATCGATTTAAAGATGACATTTTAAAAAGAGACCTAGAATGTTGCATTTCCTGCTGGAAGAAACCTTTATGTAAAGGTGGCAAATATTTGAAGGAAACTCAGTAAAGATGAAAAAGAGTAAATTTAGGATCAGATGCGGAAGTATCAGCATGAACTACACCAATACACACATACCTGGAACAGCCCTAGAAAACCTTGTACAATCATTCGTACTTGCGTGTGCAGACCGTCATCAGATTTCCACACAGCTTCCACAAAGTTATCTGGATTTCTTGAAATGCCTAAGAGTAATGTTGAGAAGCTACACAATGGCTGATTCTGAATACCAAAGGAAAAGCGAACATACCATGTTTGATAAGGCAAACGTAATTTGCATAACGATCAGTCCGCACAAAGCGCCGCCTATAATGTCCTAGTCCCCAACCGCGTCTCTTTCTAGCAATACATATACTTCTCTAGAAGTCTCCAAGGGCAGTGTCAAACAAACACTCGATGAAAAAGGTTGTAATCTAGCATCAAGGGTTCATAAGAACTGGCTGCAACTTATATTGAGATACGGAAATGAGACTGCAACTCTATAACCAGTACCAAACATATGCATTTCGGGGATTCAAGAAGAACTTATGTTTATATACATAGAGAAGGACTTTATGAACATGTTTTGCAGCCAAAGTGAAGTTCTTGGAATGATATCTTTAGCTAGATCACAGAGAGAAGATGCAGAGTGTTCAAAAAATGTACTCACCTTTTGACTCTACTACTCACTGAATTTTTTAAAATTTCTTTTGAGATCAAAAGGACCCTAATGATGGCAGAAGTATGACTAAGTTTTCAAGAGAGAAAAGTTATCATATAATGTTATTAGAAGCATGATAATGTCACTGAAGTGCAAAGACAATTTGGAGGACATCACAAAGATATATAAACGCAATGCACCATTGTGTTTATCCATGTCGCATTCCCTAGTAATCTTGCCAATAAACAATGCCTTTATTGTCATTTACAGAATGAGTGTGTTTCGACCATGTATTTGTAAATTTGAACTATTAATATTGTTTATAAATTGCTGAATACTGCATTTATTGTCATTTAAAGTGCGAGAACATTTTGGGGACACCCTATATTTTAGTACAATTTTCTCGGTTTCATTCAAGAAATCACTTTATACAAGAAAAAAAGGAAGAATAAAGAATACTGGACATAGAACAGGTCCCCTATACTGGGAACGACATGATCGTTTTTTTCTTCGCTTGTGACTTGCTAATTGAATGCACTTTTACATAAAAAAATGACATTCACATTCTTTTTATTTCTCTCGTTAATGTATTGCTAGTTTCTCTGATCGTTTTTCACGGTTGTCTGTGGCGTTCTCCATCTCCTACCCCGAACGAATGATGAATGGGGCTCGGCAACCTCCATCAGTCACGGAACAACACATAACAACAAAAGCTGCCCGTTGCATCAAGGAATACCGTTTCTGCAACCGACAGAGAAGACGTTCCTGGACGAACTGGGTAAATGGGTTTGTTCCACTTGTTGGCAGGTCATTACTGAGAGGGTGGGGAGCACGAGGTAGTGGTTTGGGAGGATGGTGATGTTCATCCGAAGCCTGTGCGACAAGCGTTCCATCATTAACCCCTTCGAGGACTTTCTGGTGAAGCCATCGTGTAACTAAAGCTCGAGCGGGCAAGAAGATTGGAAGCAAATCGCAGTCAAAGACAGACGTGCCATCGCTTCAGGGAGGCCGATTATTTCCTGCTTACTTCTAGTATACGGTCTCAATAAGCGGCTTTTTTTCCGTCTCAATGACATCTGCAGGTTAAGACAGCGTGGAAGCCTTTATATACCAGCGTTCATCTGCACGCTTTCCGATTGATTGGTGTCCATTGTATCACGGGAGTGTCCTGTCTGGATACGTCACTTCCTGTATTATTTTTGGGGTCGGGGCAACAGCACAGCGTCCATTGTTTTTTTTAATACTATGTAATGTCTCAACGGTTTTTTTTGCTAGCAGTTCTCAAGAAGCAAATTCATTCCAGCAAGATTGTCTGTAAAGTAAAATATTTTTATCTGGTTTTTTTTCGTGCCCTAGCAAAATCTGTTAAAAGTTTCCCAGGAAAAGATTCTATACTGATTAACGTACTCCACGAGTTCTCTACCTTCATATATTAAATGCAGGCTTTGAACCATTGCCTACAGTCAAGCAAATAGCTCCACCAGACTATGGAGCTTTCATTATATTATTGTTGACAAAGGACTTTCGGGAAATTGAGGGAGACAAAAAATACGAATCAAGGGCGCAGATGTGATGGAAGTATGGATCTCTACGAAAACAACATCAACTTCATGACAATCCAATTTGTTTTCTTGGCGGGGAGGCCACTCTGAGGTCAACATCGCAGTATTTTTGCTCCAAAGAGACACTAATTGATATAAAGGATTTCATTGACCCAGCAAACCGTTCCTCATTCTAATCAGGTCCGCCTGAATACAAGCTTCACCAAAGTAAAAATAAAAATAAACAAATCAGGAAGAAGAGATCTCTAAAGGTCGCTTGTATCGCTTAGCACGTCATCAAAAGTGTTTTTGATTACCAGATGGAAGTTAGAAACACAATGACTACTGTCAGAGTAACAGGCAAGCAAGGACTACTTTGCATTTTAAAAACACAGTGTTCTGTTATGGTTGTGTTTATGACATAATCTAAGGGACTAATGAGATTGCACAAACATTTGTTTTATAGTGTTTGGTGGGGTTTTCTTTAATCTACTGCAAATACCTTCAGTATTAGTGTGCAACAAACTATGTGACGTCTTCTCTCGTTCTCATAATCATTCAGTTCACACTTTATGTGCGTTTTGCCTTATTTTCAGCGTTTCCAATCAGTCATCTTCAATTTTTCTCACGTAATAAATTATCTTCCACTTAATTGATTTTTTTCTATTTTCCTTTGAAAATTAAAATTTCTTTGACAGGATTAGTATGAATTATCCCCTAGCGTGTAAAATCTAACAGGAATAAGATGTTCCACAAAATTGTTACAATGTTTAAAAAATGAGTAATTTATTTTGAGAACAAATTAATTTCAAGTGCAAAAATGTGGATAACGTCTTCACGAAATAAATGACTACCTTACATCGAAATGTCAGGAGGGTGAGGTTAAACAGATCGAGTGGCAAGGGAGAAAAACCAGTTGATGCCTAAAGATAAACATGGCAACCACAAAAATATTAAAGATGGCTGAATCAATTTTCTACTGTTCTCTAGCCTGTGTGAAGCATTCAAGCAAAAACTTACCACACATTTATAGTAAATAGGATTATTTAATTTTTTGCTTGGAAATGAGACAGCAAGTCTCTATCCTAAACACCTGTTTACGATGGTTTGATTTCGCGAAAAACTCTTGGTTTCGGGAAAACTCATTAACAGAAACTACATCTGATTTGTAAGGGACTCGTAAAAATATTGCTCGCTCACAGATCTGTCATAAACACGTGACTGTCTAAAATCACTGCCGCTTCTGCTGGAGAGTGTGGGATGATCACTCGGAAAAACCAATTTCCGAATGTGCTGGTCTCAGGAGTTTACCTTTCCCATAAACATTACTCAAAAAGGATCCAAGAGACACAGTAAAACGTATCTTAAAATTAGTTTTGCCTAAAAGGACCAGTACCACCAACTGGGCTAGTTTCGACGAATCAGGAACTCATTCCAAAATTGTCTCTCCTACAACGATGACCGAATTTGCGATGTGAGTATGAGTGAATAATGGAGGTTCAGGAGGGATAGAGAAATTGGCTGACTGGCTGCATGACATGAAAAGCAATTTAAGAAATTCAAAACTTTAACAGACTGACTACCAGACGGGAGACATTTGAAAAATGGGTTTTATGTTTTTTTTCCAGCTGGCCAGCCTGACATCTGACTTAAGGCAGTGATGGATCCCCAGTACCATAATTCCTCATTCCTGCCTACACATTCTGAAACCCCTTTTAACGAGTCCTTGCGGAAATATCAAATCAGTTTGGACAATATAGATCAGTGCTCGCCAGTCACCTGCTTCTTCAAACATCACGCAACCTGTAAAGACTTTGTTGTTGAGGAAAGAGAAAAAAGAAGTTTGGCAAGATAACAAAATACTAGAATGCAAAATGCATTACACGAAGGACGTTGAATAATAAGAGGGTTAATGATTTTTTACAATAGAAATGACATATCATTATCACAAAAAATGTAATCAATAATCAGCCTTCACCTGTTGCCCATTTGGCGCTGTCAGCCAACATGAGTTCGACTGAGTCGCCGTTGTCTCACAAACTTTCAGCTGATCACACACTCGTTAAAATAAGATGCAGTGTTTTACTTGTTAGGACGTGCATAATGCTGCATTGAGAAGGAACAGAACTTAAAAACTATCTTTTTGGCAGCGAAAATCTCTTTCATTGAGCATTTCACCTAAGACAGGCTCAGGGGACTACAACTATCGAGATATAACGCTTCTGATAGAAAAGAACATATTTCTTTTGTTCAGGGAAGATCGCCTCCAAATGTGCCGAAGAAATAAAAAGAACGGACGATTGAACGATTGAGTTTTTTTCGAAGGACAAACTTGTTTAGAAGGTAATATTACACAAGTGGTATGATTTCGATCGGAGGCCTGTCAAAGCGACTTTTAAAAACACTATAATATATGATTTTAAAAAAAAAATCAAAAGCCGTCCAAGAAGTGAACATTGCTGAATTTCGTATTTATCTTGGTTGCTTGTAGTTTTCCTGTTGTTACGTTTGTCATGTTCTATATTTTGTTCTTACATCAGACACATGCACACGCACTTATAACCTACCCACCCACCCACCCACCCACTGTGCAGAACCTTAAATACATTTTTACACCCACCCTGACAGTATGAGAAAGTATGTCCACCCACGCATGCAACTCCCATACACACATATGCATTCACACGTAAGGAGTTCATAGCCACACATTCACAGAATCCTACATATCGTCAGCATTGGTTTCTTTACTCATCATGTACACATCGATTTTCGCAAAACCTTATTCCTTTATGCGTCAGTAAATTGTCTCGTTCTTAGCAATGACTGATCTGCATTGACCTTTATGTGACTGAGATGCAGACAGATCGCTGTTGTACAATTTAATTTTTAGATTTTTTTTAAATTCTGCAAAAGGTTTTTGAATGTTTACAGTAGAGAACAGGCCATGGAGTAGCTCCAGTTAACACTCTTTATTCATCCCGTTTCTCTATGTGCAGCGGGACGTAGATAAGACAAATTTTGAAAAACAATATTTTCACTTTTCACGCGTCTGTTACTAAGCAACAGTTGTAGTGATGAGGCCACGTCATCGAGAGGAAACCTGTTTCTTTGTTACAAGAAAAGCTCAGTTTTTAATATTATATTGTAGTTTAATCGTTTCCAGATACAGATTTCAGCAGCTGTCCACATACAGTGCATTTTATACATTGTACCCGTCCTTCTTCACATTTAGTACACCCTCGCGAAACACAGATACGAGTCGCTCTTTACAGGCATATTGCCATGGTCCTGGCTAATCATGCACCTGCCGAGATCTACTAGGCCAGCGGAAATTGCAGAGTAAACTCTATAAATTAGTTCGTTTGAATTATCGAGCAATTTTACACTTTGATAAACTTTAGCCCTCTCCTCTGATGTGCATGCCAGTGAAACAGGCGATGACAGCAGTCAATGAAATAACATCTGCGCTGTGGAAAAGGAAATTTGGCGTTTGTTTTGTTTGCTGATTAATGCTGTTCTGTCCGAATGAATTAATAATATAGCTAAGGCATCACCTTCCTTGATAACGGACACAATATAGGACCAAACTGTTTTCGATTGGACCTTTCGGTAGTACATGCCAGTAGCCACTCCTTTCACGAATCGCCACAACTCATTGGCATCATGTTATGTATTATTATATATTCTACATCGTGCAATATGTTTAGTTGCTAGCACTTCATGAATAGCCACAGCTTATGGATATATGTGTAAATATGTAGTTTATATATTATACAACGTGTTCAGTTGCTAGTAAAGAGGGAACGCATTATTACAAGTAAGGTCTGACCAGACTTGTAATGGTTCTGCGAATACTGAATAGAATAAGTTCTTGGCAGATCGGCATGACAAACACTTTTTTAAAGCAGACAGACGAGGTAATAATTACAACGGCACTGTTTTTGTACATCGTTGCTCTTTTAATGAGGGTATTTGTCAATTATTCAGCGCATGCGCATTACACACTTGTTGGTGGTTAAAGCGGAAGCAGGGGGCTCAGACTGTGACCAATCAGCTGCCTTTACTCAGTCATAAGAACGAAAAGAGAATGGGTAGAAAAGATCACTGTTGTGTTATAAGCTGTTGCAGCTGTAAATAAAATAAAGGCAGACGAGGTTAGTATTATCTGCTTCCCGGTGGCAGATTTGTAAAAGAAAATCGACTCAAATTGTAGCTGCAAGCGATAACCAGAGAATTTTGTGCTGACAGCAAACTCAGCAGTATGCGGTCAATATTTCGTGTCAGGATTTCAGATGAATCAGCTAAATCCCAACATGATATCATGGGCGTGAAAGTCAGTGAAAACATAGAAGTGTCACCGCTCGCAGTGGAAGCTCGAAAACCTTTGCCAGGATTGAACCAAAGTAGCGTGAAGGATGGCAGTTGCAGCATCAGACATTGATTCCGAAATAAGAACAAGTTGTCGGAGAGAACTTATAAGAGTGATAATTAATTAGCACTGTGGCATGATGTACGTTAGTAAATAATCATAAAGCTGTCGAATAATAAGTATTTTTATAACAGGAATGAATCCTTGCAGGAACAGAGAAATATTCAATTACATTTTACCCACTGTATTTAAATATCACCGCGATGAGTTTCCAAATCAACAATATATATATATATCTAAATAAGGAAAGATCAACAAATAGGGCGTTATTTGCTTAGTACAATTTTTTATGACCAAAACACACACACACACACACACACACACACACACACACACATGAAAGAGAGGAAACATTTTCCTAGCATTTTCCGTCCATATATCATTCCGGCACATAAAATATATAGTGAAACACCGAGTCAGCGCAATTATTGTTATTTTTAACTATTTACAATTCCAGTTATTAAGTTACGTTAATTGTGTTGATTAATAATATGCTATTCATGAGTAAGTTACTGTACATCTACAGTTTCAATGAGTGTAAGCGGCTTTTTTTCTCTAAAACCGCTCCACTCCTGTGAGAATTGGGCGTCCTGGGTTGAGTTCTCGTCTCGGGCACTGTTTTTTTCTCTGCATGTCTCATTTGTTTACAGGGCCGGCTGAGTTGCCGTGATATAGCCTTTGCTGCTCGCTTGGCGTAAAACACCAATTCCCCCTACCCCTTCCTGTCCAGTTCCCCTCACTCGGAAAGAAAAGTGTTGATAATGGTAATTCTCACCACCAGCGCACAGTATAAGGTGGAAGAGCCAGACACAGGCAAACCGTGCAGAACTCTTTCATGCATTAAGCAGCCTGCCACACATCGCTTTCATCGTTTTGTCACCACTCACCGTGTAAAAGAACATGTATTACTTCGGCAAGAGCAGGCAACTGTGAAAAGCAAATTTATTTGATGAGTTTCCCTTTGATTCAAATCGCTTTTTATCCATGTCAGTGAAGGTGAAATGGTTTAGCTTGTGGAAGACTGATCAGCTAAGCCACGCACATACACATGACCACCTTTTATGGTTTGCACGCTTGTTTCTAGCAGGACATGTTGTAACACATTGCACAGCCCTATTACCCAAACATACAAGACATTCGTCAGTATACAAATCACCACAAGACCACAGTGAAATACTGTACACTTTCAAACAATATACGGTCAACTAAATACCACAAACAACTATAAACACGACCTACTCAAATAATGAAAGGATCACTCACACATCATAATATTAAAACAGCTGGAATCACCGTACTACGCACACAAAAAGTACACAGGGATGCTCACTATGAAGTGGATGGAAAGAGGAGGAGGGGGGGGGATAAGTAAACTTCGTCAACCCTAAACTAGGAAACAAATTGCATCACCACGGCAAGCAGCGAAAGGTGCCAGGCGCTTGATGAGAAAGATCAGCTGGAACAACGCCGCTCAGTTCCACGTTATTTCAAACACTTCCTGCCTGCGAGTTGGCCGCTTACACCATAAAATATACAACACTGTGTCAACGCTTCGTCCCTGGCACCGGATGATTCAGGGTTATTTTCCGTAAACAGCGACCTCGCAGAACAAGCTGTGAGAGGGCCCCGGGCTGCACGAGCCTGGCTATGGTCTCCTTCAGTAGACGGCCGCTCCTGAGGTAAGGCTACAATTTACGAACCTGTTCCGAGAGGAGGACTTTACTGATAAGCACAGATAGCGGGAAGGGAAGGGGGTGCGAAAACTCGCTCGAGCGCGCACGCACACACATATATATATATATACAACACGAATGTGTATAAATGCTCTCACAGGAATGTACGTAAGTCCGAATACACATATATACAACACACCTTCCCTATCACCAGTACCCTCACCACTTCTACATGTCCAGCAAGGTTATGTTCATTTTCTACATGACGTAGAAGCAACCGGTGAATTTTTTTTCTCATTTTCTCCGTTTGGTATGGGCAATTTTGACGCTGGTTTTTTGTGAAATATAGGGGAGTCAATATATCTCATACAAATGGCCAAAACGAACGAATTCCGATGACAGCTCCTGATTTGAAAATAGCCAAAAGAAATTCCTGCTGGAGAAAGAAATGAAAGGCAGCAGCTAGGCGCGTCAGGAAACTGCCTGCTGCTGCCACGCATTTATCGCCCCCTGGCTTTTGGTTGGAGATAGAAGGAACTACAGTGTCGTGCAGAATCCTTCCGCGGAATACGACTGGGACACGTTTTAGTACAGCACCGGTGTCATTTTTCTTGGCGGTGATGCGTTCCAGAGTTTGCCTCTGAAATAAGCGTTTCATTGCTGTACGAATAACCTGCGATCTTCCCATGCCTCGTATCCTTCATGAAGTGATGAAGATAAAGTCTTCTTTCATGGGCCTGCCTCCTTAACTGTCAGCTGCGTACTGGGTCATTCAGTAACCTCCTTGAGCGACTAAGGAGCGGGTGGTTCTACGTCCAGTGACCTCATCATTTCTTCCACAAGACCAAGTCGAAAAAGAAAAATTCAATAAATAAAAAAATTAAGAAAAGATGATGCATTGTACAGCAGAACGAATTCTCAAACATAATGGGAAAGAAACACTTCACACCACGTATTCGGCTCTCGTTTCTTCACGAAACACTAAATTCATGTGTGTAAGGTCCGATGAATCGTAAACTCATTTAGAAATTGCGTCTTCTACAACGATGACAGTATATGTGATGTCGTGTTTAGCATTATTATTATCCTGTTCCATTCTTCAAAGTTAATCTCTTCCACATTCACAGTTTTTCTACAGTGCATGAGGCTTGTTCCTCCTTCTTGTACTGCCTACTTCCGAGTACATAATGACCTCAACTGAAAACGCAGTGTTGTCCCCTTCTAATCTTACTACAGAGTTTTGTCCCCACAACGATACATCATTCGATATTTTTTTTCCACTCTAGCATTACATAATAGCTTTCAAGCAGTTGTATACACAGGGTGTACTAGAATGTACAAAATGACATAGAAATGATCTCAGACCGGCAGACACGCTTAGATTGATGCGTTAATAAAGTTAAGCCAGTCAATGGAGGTTAAAACAACGCAGTCTAAACATATTGTTCGTACCTTAGATGTTCTCCAGGATTATCCATGGGGTAAGAGTTTCAGTATGTGTAAGATGTGTCACGTTTCAAAGGAAAAAAAGATAAAAATTCCCCCTCATATGATTAGTCTGCAGTACGGAGGGTATAGAAAAGCATCTTAGCGTCTTTTTTCTAGTACAGCACATTAGCAGGACGTGGCTGAATTGAAACATTGACGTCCGCCAAATGACAAAATTTGGCCACGAGGCTGTGGTCGCTGTTGTAGTTCGTAGCCTAAAAAAAGAAACATCATGATGCTGTAAAGAAGAATGCCACGCTTCAGGCGTCCATTTATCCCAGTTTCTTGAAGAACAGGGTTCAGTAAATAACACTCTTTTTCTCTGGCAAGACTAATGGCGCCAGTGTCTGGCCGTCCTCAGAAAGTGGGACAGAAAAAAGGAGAGAATAAAATTCTCTTCCTTTCTCGTATTTTCTCTTCGCTTTCCGAAGATGGTTATCCTGGCTCGTATACACTTCCAACGACAATTTACCCATGAATAAATTGCCTTAGTCTAGGCAGGAAACCAGTGAGTATAGTTAACCAGACAGACAAACTTAAATCCTAATTCAGGAGCCACTAAAAATGAGTGAGCTTAGCTAGGCGTCCAGAATAGAGTTAATTTCCCCCAAAAGGATGAGATTGCGCAAAGGTGGTGCCTAAAAGCAAAAGGAGAATTATGGGCAGAAGGGAATAGAAAAAAACCAAGCAAGATGTGGAAAGTCAATAGCAGTCGCTCTGACCAAATGATGCTCTTTGAGAAAATATTAGATAACAAAACTATTCATTTCGCTTTATTAGAAAACACGTTGACTAGCAGAGAACTCCGAAGGGCAATATTTCTACTGCTATAGGCAATGTCTTTGTGTCATCTGATAGCTTCAGGTTATCAATTCAATGAAAACAGTACTTACAGAATCGTTTTGTCACATGACATCACATTTGACTAGTTTAGGTCTCAAAACGTTTTGTGTTCGTTTCTGGTGAGATCGACCAATAATAAGGTACCATCTGAATAAAAACGTTATCATAAGGGTATTTCATCCATAAATTTACAGCTGTGAAAAAGAGAACGTGTTGGACACGCCTGCCTAAGGACATAAATACGGAAATTTACCTGCTGCCTGCGGGTAGGAGATTTACCTACCCTGGGTAGACGAACCCAAGTGGCAAAACTTACTTTGTAAAACACTATTGAATATTGGCTAGTGTGAGACTAAAGGCAGCACGCTTGTCCCCTTTCCCTCCTCCTCAAAGTCTCACAAACGCCTTCTGCATGATCGGCGCTGCGGGGATCATCTATGCTGACGTCACATCCCACGATGACCGGTCCTTCGGGGTGTATTGTGGGGGGGGGGCGCCGTGCGGGGTCGCGCGCGCCTAGCTGTGCTGATTTGACGTCACGACCTCCGATGTGCCGCCCATCCGGGCTAGAAATTTCTGGGCCGCCTCTTCTTTGTTGGGTTAGTTTCCGCTTGTAGTTAATGCAACCGAGCAATCAATAGCAAGAAGCGGCAAATTAGCCAGAGTGGCTTTTCTGACCTTGTCGTCGGCTGTGCAGGACTCAGAACGTGTTTTGTAACGGAAACTGTGAGGTTCTGTTGGCTGTGTACAACGAATACAGGAGAGACTCTTGTAAAAGTGATATTTGATAGTTATAAATGGCGACATTTTGTTTTATACCTTTCCAGATTTGTTCCAATTGTGCTCATTCTTACACGTTTGTTTTTAAAAGGTGTAACGATGCACTATCGAAACGCCTTCTTGCAGCCTCTCAGCTGATGGATGTCTTCAAGGGGTTGGGTTTCCTCCCAGAAATGGCGTACAAAGCTTCTTGCAATCAGTTTTCGCTTTGTACTCGTTATTCTGGGCTGTAACCTTTTCCCTCCATGTCTCTTTCTCACAGGGTGGTTAGTCGATCTTTCAAACTTCACAGCAGAGGTGGGGCTTTTGTTTTCTCTTTTGGCCCAGGAAGACCGAGTCCACTGGTGCACTAATTCTGTGATGGGAATTAATGCCTAGCACTGGCATCGGATCTAGCACCAAGGCTTTGTTGATCTGTAGGAAATTGGTTCTTGCTAAATTGTCGTATCGTCTGCGATGCTGTGTTTCGTGGATGAGTTTTTTTCCTTTGCTTTCCTTGCTTTTTCGAGCACGAAAATGGGAAATGTCAGATCCTCATGTCTCTAACTTAATGCGTTCGTGCGTGGTAACGCCGAATCCGATTTGTTATGCTGATGTTAGTACTTGAAGTGTCTGCTAGTCTGTTATTACTGACTAATATAACTAATATAACTACTGTAACACTGTTACATTGTTAACACTCAATGATTCACTGACTCACTCACTTACTCATCGCCTACCTACTGAGCACGTTCGCTTTCACCTCTATTGTCAGTGCATTTTTTACTTCTGTTACGCCCAGTGATAGGACTAACATCATTCTTTAAATTCCCCCGCGTGTGTATCAGTGTACTCCCCTCACTCAGTTTTCAATCCTAGTCAGCTGTTCTATTCTCGGTGGCTGAGGGGGGGGTATGCTGACGTGTTGGCGTCTTCATTGAAACTTCGTGCTTTTACTTCCACAGACAGACAGACAGACAGACAGACAGACAGACAGACAGACAGACAGACAGACAGGCAGGCAGGCAGGCAGGCAGGCAGGCAGGCAGAGAATTGACTGAATAGAAGAGACAGAACACATTATGGGAAGAAAACCCAGACAGAAAAATAAATCTCCCCGTTTTCAAATGTCTGGAAAAAAAATTGCCCCGCCAGTGTGGAGACCGGAGCTCGCCATTTGTAGTGGAGGTCTGGCAGGGTAACAGCAGCTCTACTGCTGGTCTCCATTATGTGAACTAAACGTTTTAATACCCACAGGATAGGGAAGCAGATGACTGTTACCTTAATTCATATTTAATGCGACGGCTTGAAGACAGTTCAACTGACGCACGAACTACAATTTTTGCGGAAAGAAAAATGTTCCAACCGGAAAAAGATGAAAAAGTCTGTTTGAACTTTAAATCGCCTTAAACAGCTATCATCGTCATCATTTTCATGCGTCAGTGTTATGAGTTAAGAATATGCACATCCACATCTGTCACCATTAAAGTCTTTGGGCATCATTCAGACTTTTGACTGAGATTAAATCACAACCTTTGACATAGAGACACGTTGGAAGCGAAACTCTAGGCACCCACATCGAAGTCGACCAAATGCGCGATTTAATAAGTCAGGCAAATTGATCTGGGCGATGGATCGACTGAAAGAATCGAAGTTATATTTGTATCTGAAAACAAGCTCGACATGGTGATATTTGCTGTAGCATAACTTAGTCCTTTGCGTTACGACACGTGCGCTCGGAGATATCTGTACTTCAATATTTCAGGGTTCTGACGTGCGCCACTTTCCCAGACATACCCAGGGCCATAGTAATCAAGCAAGATTAAGTCGCTTCCCCTGGGGGAAAAATCGGAAACCAAGGAAAAAACGTCTGGTTTCCGTAGTTACAATAAGACCCCTAGACCCCCTGGGTATTCTTTTTTAATTTTTTTATATTTTATACTTGTTTCCCTCAGGGCGTCTTTGCCACCGCTTTATAACTATGGCTTCGCAGGTTAGAGAACATCTGCAGGATCTAAACACTGTTTTATAAATACAGAAAAAAGTCATTTGTACTCTTTGTTCCTGGGCTGGGACTCACCTTTGCTTTATAAGTACAGCTCTTTGCAATATTCCAGGATATTTTACTACATCAATCGTCTTACATTCATTCATTTTCCACGTAACTCATTTTTACTTTCTTTCGTCTATATATGTGTCCTTTGTGTCTGCCTTTCCTGCTTCTTTGTTTTTGTCTCCCTTTCTCTCTCTTTCCTTTGAAAAAATTACGTAACCCTCTCTAGAAGCAAGGATAATATTAAAGGTTACTTTCCTCGGTCGCTTTGTGTGTATTTAAGTCATTCATCATACACATTAGTAGCAAACCTTCCTGCTCCGAGGCAGTTCCATATAACAAGGAAACAAGTGTCCGCTGACCAGCCCTGCAAAGGTAGGCAGACAGCAATTAGAATGTTACGGGTCGTCTTTGATGTCGGGAAGTTCTGACAGCGCTTCTGTGCGGAAAACTGCTGCTATGTGAGCAAATCCGAGCAATTACCAGACGAAAAGGTCTTCGGTGCTGCTCGTCAGATGGATCCTTAATTTGAGATCCCGACACATTGGCAGACAGTGAGTGCTCGCTAGATTCTTTGCTACCAGGTCTTGCGTACTAAATTTAGAATTAAAATATAATTTATTTTTTAATCTGCACTTGAAACAGAGAAGCGACGGTTGTGCAATCGGCCTTCAGATCGACACCAGGGCCTAGTTACACAACATGTTTTTATAACAGTTTGAAGCAAATTTAGAATTTTTTTCAAAACTCGCTCCTATAAACTATGCTCCTATGACCTGTACTCTATAACCTGTGCCATTTAGATTCGTTGCGCAAAGGCATTAAAAAAAAGTACTGACGAGATCGAAAGTCTGGAAAAACATATTATTAAAAGATCTTATTAATTTTTTTAAAAAAACTGATTAGTTAAATAGATTTAAGGTTAAAAAATGTTAAGAATCAAACATGCATTGCGCTATTGCCTATACTTTTAGCAATCTCGACATAGCAACATGAATACCAAACAAAATTAATATCAAACGCGAGTACTTTCTTAATTTAGAAAATACAGGCAAACGTTTGACTAAGACTGGTAAGGTTTTTATATAAGCGTCAAGTAAAAACGTTCGTCCATCCATATTTGTCCGGGGCCTTAACGAAAGGTCAGAATCTTGCTGCAGGATGGAGTATGTGCGGCCTGTCTGTGACTCCACTCCGTATTTCGCGCGACACGATGTCGAGACAAAGTCTGGCCCGAGGATACAGAAGTGCAAATGTAAATAACAGTGCCTGTGATCAGCAGCCAGGCACTCGCGCATCAGGTCTAATGTAGTGTGAATCTCAGTGAGTGCACTGGCGGGGGAAACTGTGACAGAAGGACTGAGAGGCCGATGAGTGGTTTAATACCCATGATGACCCAGCAAAGCCAAGCAGGTCGCCACGTCTGTCCCCTAACAAGGGTTTCCAACCTCTGCGGCCCGCCGTTAAAGGTAAGGCCATCGAGAAAACTCGGGAACATCTTGACACACAGCAGAGCCACACCTGGTCAGCTAACGCATCCCCAGGACACCGACGTAAGAAGGGACGCGAGTGATCTCGACTTCAACGTCGTCGCCACAAGATGATGACGTCTGTAACCTCACTCAGCCTCCCAGCTGTCGGTAGTTTGGTTGCAAAGTACAAGAGTCGGTCACAGATAACTTTCGTGCATGGACACGTGTGTGTGTGTGTGTGTGTGTGTGTGTGTGTGTGTGTGTGTTTCGTTATAATGAGATTAAGAAAATCCTTAAGTAAGCAGTTTAACAGTGATCCCCCGACAGTTTTCCTCCTCCGGGGCACTCTTGTCATTAGCCATGCATTTGCACTCATTTGGTGAAGGAGTGGCAAACGCCTGTCACGACAACAGTATAAATCGGATGTCGTGGGTTCGTATCTCGGCTCCGACATATCCCCCATTCTCTCTCCCTCTCTTTCCCTCTCTCTGGATGTGAAAGCTTTTTTTTGCCCTGGCCGTTCAGGTACTCTAGAGAGAGAGAGAGAGAGTATGTGTGTGTGTGTGTGTGCGTGTGTGTGTTTACGAGGGTGCATTTGATGCCTACCCTAAAAAGATCTGTGCTTGTACGCCTGTATCCATGGAAATCGCATTTAGTCCAGCTGGTGGAGGAACAGGCGCTATATAAATGCACTTACAAAATTAAATTTACTCGTTTTAGCATTTTATGTCTCTTCTCGGTTCTCCGGTATTCTCACTTTCCTGCGTACACCACAAGTTTCCTTTAGATAGGCATAGGAAGGCGGTTACAGGCAATATACATCTTGTTCCACAACAAGCCACTCGAGAAAATCCTTTTCAAAAATCTTTAAAAGAGCACTGTCAAAAATTATGTGATCTCCAAGGGGACCAACTCTTAGCGCCGTTTTTAAACTTTCCAGTGATAAGTAACAATATCTAGCAGTCGATAACTTTTTTGTCCCCTGAGACTTCGCTACTTATACTAATTTGCTTCTTTAGAGTGTCTAGTGGTGACTAAAAATTAAAAACTTTATCTGGGGTTAATAAGTACATTGCGTCGGCAAATCCAATCCATGTTTTGCTATTAAGCTTCGTCTCAACAGCTCAGCTTCAAGAGAAGCTATTTAGATAAAAACAGGGGGGGGGGAATCAGCAAAACATACGACACAAAATAAAACTCAGAGTTACATTAGAGAGGACAGGCCCATCAAAGAGGCATTAAAGTATCCCCATAGGACGGAGATTTCCATGGTAATCGTCGACAGTTGCGTGGCACGTCTTAAGATGGTCGATCAAGACCCCGATTTTCAGATGGAACTAACTACCGGCAGTGCGCCAAGTGCCTAGGTTACCATCTGTTGATTTTGAAGTGCGCCAAGGACCAACTTCCTGTCACGAAGATGGGATTTAGTCGGGGCGGACAAAAGTATTGTCTTTTCATAAACCTGAAGATTATATTTTGCAAGACATGACATTCTATTTACCGTCATGCAATGGGCAATGAGTGATGACCGGCAATTAGACAGCCAAGGAGATTTGTTTGCGTCTTCCTGTTGCTAGAGACAAAGAAATTTATCGGAAACAAGCCCTCTGATCAACACCGCTGGACTGGTAATCTTGTTAGGAAATCCTTTAAGACCCCAACGTATGGCCAAGATTTACAAAACTCTGTAGTGGTCTTGTTGTGATCACATCTCCTTCTTCTCTCTCATTTGTCCCCATTCCTCTTTTTTCGCTTCGATTTTCTCCTTTCTTTGTTGTTTTTTTCCTTTCTGTCTCGTGTTTTCTATCGTTGTGCGCGAGCAGCCACAAAGAAAGCCAGACGCAAACACAAGTGCAAACTCGCATAATTTTTTAGTTGTATTGGCTAGCAGACAAAACACAGTCTGACAAGTACCGTGTAGGTACCATGTGATCTGTATTAAGAATGTAACAACCTCTAATTGTCAACCATTGTATACCAAGAACAAGTAACGGTTGTCTTGAAAGATAAGTGCGTATGCTCATTTTTTACTATCCAATTTCAATCGTTGCATTTTATTTTTTACAATTTGATAAAGTTTCATATATAGAAACGTAATAGGAAAGGTAATACGATCTCTTTCACAACATTGACATTTTACAGTCAGGAAATGTCAGATTATTTTAGCTACATTGCTTTCCAAAAAGAGAATAATTAAGGTAAAAAAAATTATGCTGAATAAGTAGAAATCCGATCGTGTTCTTAAAATGTGCAGAGTGACAGGCAGCGTGCATTGATTTCTCAGGTAGGGAAAGGCGTAAAGAACACGTGAGGTCACACCAACATTACTCTGGCTGACACTTTCCAGCTGTTGGCCTCCAGCAAGTTGGCCACACAATGGCATCCACAGGGCCTGTCACGAAAGCCTTGTTACCAACGATGCACGCTAGGTGATATGAACTGGGGGTACCACCACCTCATCCTCCTTCATGCATCCGGCTGCACGCAGTGCAGGAAGCGGGAATAAGACATAGATACGCATATAAATACAAGTAAATCTGAAAACAAAACCTACATACCCAGGCACACACACACACACACACGTTCACAATAAAAACACTGCCACATACACACCATACGTACATACGTAAGTACACAAGCTCGAAGACACATGCAGGCACTGACATATAAATCCTCTCCTCGTTCCCCCTCCCCAGTGAACGACCACGCCCCCTCTACCACACCCTGCCCTTTCTTACCGACGCTTGCAGTGGAAGATTTCTGGAGCTTGCCTTGATGAGCGTGCTGGGGGCTTCTTCAGCCCCCGTGACCATTTGCAAGATAATGAGCGTACCGGGTGCAAGTGCTGGGACAGGCAGCACGCGAAGTTCACGTGAGTCCAGAAAATCGCCAAATGGCGCGATGTGCAGTGTCAGATGTGCAGCATCAGGGTTTTCCATCTTGCATCGTCTGCGATCACCCCAAGTGGCTTGTTAGGGTGTCTTTAGACACTGCTACTCACTACTACAGTAGTCTACTAATGCTTAGAAATTTGTGTATTTTAAGTTAGGTTCTTTGATACGAAAAAGAGAGTTCTGGCGTCTGGGAATTTTATTTTTGCAGTCCATATGGGTAAGCTGGGTTGTTTCGCCCCACTCACAAACCAATTAAACGCGTTCAATACAACTGCCATTCAAAACTCTCCAGTCCACCAGTTTATTTGCCTCTCTGAA
Source organism: Marisa cornuarietis (assembly GCA_004794655.1). NCBI lineage: Eukaryota > Metazoa > Mollusca > Gastropoda > Architaenioglossa > Ampullariidae > Marisa > Marisa cornuarietis. The sequence goes on along the minus strand of SMMW01000554.1, from coordinate 2,264,579 downwards.
CGTACCCAACGAACTCACTTTACAGGCCACAGCTGTGCACTCGCTAAGAAGAAAATTCATTTTCTGCGAAGTGAAAGACAAGCTTCGACTTGTTTCTCACCCTTTCTCAATATATAAATATATCTGTGCGTGCACGCGCGCGCGCGCGTGTATGTAAAAGTGTGCCGATACGATCGACTACCAGATCTTGTCTCTTTTCTACCTACAGTGCACATATATTAGTGTTTACTATTTATATTGATTCACAGAATAATTTGCCTTTAGAAAGCTCAGTATGAGTCACAATACGGGTAGGAAGATAATCACTTTGATTTTTTACTGCTTTCTTTCAAGATAAACAACAGCTGACTCGAGAGCTTCTGGAAAACGAGGCTTTATAATTACCATCACTGTAATTAATTTTGTGATGTAAAAACCTTTACAATTGTTTTAAACTATGCTAGTGATGATATATAAGAAGATGCATATTTCTGGTGTTACCTGCCCTGTTTTAAGCCACAAATGTAAATTGCAGGTGACTACATCGACAGTAAAAGAATGTTATAAACACGGCAGCAGCAACACTAACTCCTGAGTCAGTATGTTTACTTAGGCCTGTGGTCACATATTTATGATCTCACTGTTACAAAGCTGTTCGCTTATTTTTTATGGTGTCGACTGCAAATAGGAATTTTCTCTGGTTGTCCTTACTCCCGATCTTAACTATGGACGAATGTTTAAGCAAGTGTGGCAAAGTTTCCACATGTTATATAAATTTTTTGCCAAGGATGGCCACACGTGCCTCCAAGCATTCCAGTTAAGCAGAGCGTCTAACGGTTCTCTCGTAATATTATCTGTATAACTTGGATGCAAGTGGTTCTTGGAACCTCGCAGCTCGCATACGATGGCTTAGAAAGCTGTTTTTTTTTGTTTTGTTTTTTTTGCTACCTGCTGGCATACAGTAACCAGTCGTGCACACCTGAACAGAGTCAAAACTCTCCATTAAAAACACTTGGTACCGTGACAACATTGAAACGAAGCGCTTCATGGCAACAGGTACATCATCTACTTGTGATGATGATGATGATGATGATGATGATGATGATGATGATGATGATGATGATGATGATGATGACGTGACTGTGATGGTTTTACGAGGACTGTTTTATCAAGAAGTGGAAATAGTTGACGGTAGTAGAAGCTGTAAATCTTTCCTCGCCCTCTTTCGTTTCTTAACTCGTATGATTTATAGCCACCTCTCTTTTGCTTCCTTCCTCCCACTCATTACAGAAATGGCCTGTGACTTTTGGTTCTCATTCTGTCCTTTATTAAGTTACCGGTGCCAAGGAAGCTTGCTTCTCAGCCTGGCACTGCAGCTGCTCTCAAGACCCGTCGTGTGTAGCCGTACAATCAGCCTGCCTTATCTCTTATGCATTATGATCTGATCTCTGGAGGACGTCAGTCGAAAAGCCAAGAAGCTGCGGTCTACTGAAATATAGCGACTCACGCATGAGGTTGGTTAATAACACCAACTTGTTTTTAATGCTTTCTCCAGTCTGCTCCAGCCAGTAAGATCATAGTCAGTTCAACTGTGTATAAAATGGATGTTGGTTTCTTTCTAGAATAAAAAGATTTTTACATCTATTGAAAGACATTTCTCTATCGTAATGAAATGTTTAAGTATGCAAGATAAAAGGCAGGCGAGATCTTTGTACTTTGATCGTCTGTCTGATCGACAATCCTGGACACACACACACACACACACACACGCGCGCGCGCGCGCGCAAGCTCACAAACACGTGCGTACGCAAACACACACACACACACACACACACGAATGCAATGCAAATCCCACACCCACGCACACCCCCACACCAACCCTTTTGCGTAGGAAGAGACACAAAGAGCACCATAATCGACTTAAGAAAAAGTAAAAACCCTTTTAAGCCAATGAAGCCAAACTGAGATGTGACCAGAGAAGTTTAACGTATCTTCGATAATTACGGCGAGTTTGAGATCAAAGTTGAATTCAAAGAACCCTTCCAAACAAAGTGAAGTGAACTCGAGCATCTTGCTGTTAATTAAAGGAACTGTAACAAGGCTGGAAGGCAATAATGGGAGGGGGTAAAGAAGTAACAGAGCAACAGCAGAGCAATGGCTGAAGCTGTACTGACCAATTAGCTGCCTTCTGTTGCAAATAATTTGTTCTTTATTTCTTGTGAGGCGGGTGGTGGTGGAAAATCTTGCAACCACAGCTTTACCTCTCCTCCCCCTAAGTTAGCATGCAAATATTGGATGTACCTGTTAAAAGACGGTTAGCGGATGTTATGAATAGACTACATGTTAGCAGACCGGACAGGCAGGCCATTGTAGAGACCGCTCTGGAACTACACCATCAGTATTTGCTGTCGTCGAGCATACTTGTCAAATCGAACTCAGCAGAATCTGGCAAACTCAGAGAAAATGCCTTTCGATGCAAGAATCGAACCTGACAGACCGAGGCAAACGAAATAATAAAATGTTCTACTCCCACCCTCCCACAACCACACACACACACACACACACACACACACACACACACACACACACACACACACACACACACACACACTTCCCGTCCCCCACACCTGCGACAGGCAAGCAATTCAGTCTTCGTGCACATGATTGTCTGAGCAGCTTGTCATTGTGCGAAAGCTAAACAGGTGAATGAATATGCCCCGCATTATTCATCGTACCTTTTTGTTTTTGATTTTGACTGACGTGTGCGCTGGCATAAGCGCACGTGCACATACACGCAAAGAGAGATAAGCCCACTGAGCAATCCTGCACCGGTAGATACTACCGCAGTAATTGGCTCGCATCTCCTTCCGAATACAGAGACTACAAGACAGGGAGAGAATGTCAGACGACAATGAAATATCTTTCGAAATGTCTGCCAGTGATTCTTTCTGACTGTTGCTGTCCGTTTTTTGTCTGTTCTCATTGAGTTGTCGGAATGCCTAATGTAAATATTGCTAAGAATAAAAGGGTCTTTGTATGAGTTTTTTTTGTTCGGCTGTAGCTCTGAGCACATTTCTGGCCATAAGTGATATTTTGTGTGGCTCGGGTAATTCCTAGTTTTTTTGTTTTTTTTTTCATGACAAAACATCCAATTTATATGTCGATACATGTGGGATTATCCATAAGGAAACTAAGCACACAGATAAACTGTTGAAGAAGTATAAAGCTATATTGCATTTTCACGCTGAAGATCGAGTGCAGCATCGTTATCTAAATCGCTATTTTCGAAAGGCAGTGACTAAACAGCAGTACAAAACTCTACATTACCTCCAGAACACAACTGACTAAACATGCCAAGAAAGATGACTGAAGAAAAAAAATGATTCCTTATAATCTTTAGTCTACCCCTAGAAATGGGAACAATGTTTATTTTTTTTAACACATTTTATTATGCCTTTCTATAAAACAAAGAAATCAACCTAATATAACTAACCAATGGATAAAATAAAAGTTTGGGTTATTCAGGAATATTTCCAGCCTTTTTTTTTTTTTTAACAAACTTTGTATATCTGCTTATTCAGGGTAATTCCTAGTTAATTACAGTATACTGCCGGGGTTTGCATTGTTGTTGTCAAGCCTCCCGACATCTTCTTAGTTTTAATGTTAGTATTAGTGTAAGTTTGATAATGAAAGCTAAGTTTTTTTAAACTGTTTTTCATTACACGGTTGTGTGGTCTGTGCACTAGAGTTCAGCGCAGAACGTTAAGAGTTCAAAGGTCGCACGGTACAAAGACTACATAGTTTACTGAACACCCAGCAGCGAACAGGATACGGATTCAGCAAGAAAGGTTGAAGCAATTAATCATAATAAGAAGAATAAAGGGTCCCACCTTAAACATGTTGTGCCTTAGACATGGCGAACCACTGACAGATTGCCTCCTCTTTGGCCACTTTCTTTACCCCATTCACTGCTAATTGGGAATACCTTGGTGCTATAGAACCATTCCTTAGAACAGAGGTTGGAAACGTCCGGCCCGCGAAATCCTTTGATCCGGCCCACAAAGGTAACTGCAGATTTCAGTAAATCTATAAACGTTTTTCCATAGTAACATAAACGTATATTAAGTGAATAATAATGATGAAGTAAATTTTGAAGGACAAGCAAGGAACGTGAATTACGAGGGAGACAGGACACGCGTATCGTTCTTAGCCACGTCAGCTCATCAATAAAAAAAATTATCGTCAACATTGCTGTGTAGGGGGTACCTTAATGCACAGTTCACCTGGTGGATTGTGATGACTCACTGGGATTGTACACGTTGCAAAAGTGCTAACATAATGCGGGGAAACAACAGCTTGACCAAGAGCAAGATAATTTTTAAATAGATAATTATGTGTGGCCCGCGAATGATGTTATAAATAACAAATTGGCCCTCGGAGGAAAAAAAGGTTCTCTACATTGCCGTAGAATAATATGCCCATGATGTGTAGCCCCTCCTCTCTTTTCTCTCCTTCCTATTGTAGACACACTCTACACAGCTGATAAGATTATTTTATAATAACTGACCTTGTCAACAGGCTCAGAATGAACATAATGTCATGGGCTTGACAGCTCAAACTACAGCCATGTGTGAAAGACCATTTCTTGTTCAGGTTCGTTCTGAGATACAGTAAAGTTTGGAGAGATTCACCGTTTTCTCAGCTTCGTTAATGCTTTCCGTAAAAATTCTTGCAGGTTCTGATTCGTGAAAGTTCCGAATACATAGACCTTTCGAGTGACTAAAGCTGTCATCCCACCTTCGGTGACTGTACAACAGCGGTCCAAAATACACAGCAAATTGCCATCGGCCTGTGGTGTAAGAGCGAAGTGCAACGACTCGAAGAGCCACCATCACCCTAGCTTGCTAGTTTGCTAATTTTGTGCATCTGAACGTCTTTGTGTCTATGTGCGTCTCTCGCACGCACTTACGCACCCACACAAAGAAAGGAAAGAGAATTCGGCTGGTTAATATACATGCGGTCAGTCGATAGATAGATTGATGAGAAAGGGATATGACTAGAAGAGGATGAAAGAGGAGACAAGATGAAGTCTGAACTATAAATCCATCGCTGTCATTATTTAGAATGTAATTCTGGGTCAGTGGAAAGACCATAACGGCTATCTCTGATCGTCTATACATTTTTATTACTCAGGCGTCTCTCATCGCCAGCACAACTTCAGTAATGAATGTGCGTGTGCGTGTGTGTGTGTGTGTGTGTGTGTGTGTGTGTGTGTGTGTGTGTGTGTGTGTGGTGGGTGGGTGGGGAGCTGCTCAGGCATAGTGTACAAATCGTTACACAAATTACTTCTAGGTCTTCCCCACCAGACCATCAAATAACGAGTTCACAGCAACCGCTCTTGATGTCAGACATTGCTGCTGATACTCCAGTGACCACCACTCACCATTTGTTTTTTCTGTGAGGGACTCACTTCAGCACCCAGCTTTCTACCTCAAATTACGTCTTACGTAAAACTGTCCGCCATGTGTTAACTCATCCTAATTTCTTAATAATAATAATAATAATAATAATAATAATAATAATAATAAAGCACTTATATAGCGCACTTTTCAACAGCGAAGAACTTAAAATATGCTAACGCACAGTTGCAAACTGTAAAATTAAAGAGAGAGAAGTGCAATGGAGTGAGAGAATGATCAGAAAAAGAGGAGACCATCAGTTACTTGAGATACGAACGAGCTGCATCCTAAGGCCAACCTTGAAGACTTTCGCAGCGCTTAGGGCAAGAGATCCCAGACACTTTAGAACGTGTGGAAAATACGATTGTCTCAAGCTGTCGCCTTGCAACATTGGTAATATCACAGGCTGTATCCAAAGTTTCTCAGCAGCCGAAAGCTTAGGACTGCGTGAGTCTGGCTGCGCGAGGGAATTACGACTACTGCGAAAATAGCTTATGTTTCTCCTAGTGAAAACTGTTCTTCACAGGACAAATGAGGCAAACGGATGCGGAGGCTAGAAAATTCTGTGTCTGATGTGTCTATAGGGAAGGGGCTAAATAAAGTCAAATACTGGGCGACTCAAAGTGGATAAGGAAGAGGAAAAATAAACTTGACGAAATTTTAAATACATTTTGAAAATAAAAGCTTCTCGCTTTACAGGTACAGTAGGTTACCTGATCAAGTGTCCAGACGGCTTAACCAGCATAATTTGTTATAGTTTTCACAAGTACGTGTTAGTATGTCTGTGTGTTTTATGTGTGTATGAGCGTTAGAAACGGCCATAACAAATATAGCGAGCAGCGACCATAACAAGCACAGTTAGCAACGGCCGTAACAAATACATTTTGTTAGAAACTTCCATAGCAAATACAAATACAAATGGCAAAAACAAATATTGTTAGTTAGCAGCAAGTACAACAAATACGTCCTAACAAAACATTTCCAAAGCTAATTATATGCCGCGCCAGCTCTTAACCATAGTTCTGAGACTACTTTGAGAAAACGAGCCCATAAACTCTTTTACTTATTCTATCGATAGGAGTTTAGCTTTGCAAAATAAAGGTAAGGTAAGTTAAATAAAGTCCCATGACTTTATAAAGTTTATTAATTAAAACAAGTAAAGTAGGTAAATATAGTCGTAGGGGAAAGAAGATGTAAAAGCTCTTACTTATCCCTATGAGGGCGGTGCCCATCTGCTCTCTCTCTCTCACTGCCTCACCTTCCCGAACCTTCTTTAGAGTCAGGCACCCAGGTAACAGCTGGGTCAACTACGGGTGTATCACACGGGTACAAAATAATGATGGGACCGTGACTGATGGCAAGAACTAGAAGTAGAGAAACGGACCAAAGAAAGAGAGAAAGAAGGAATGACATGTACAGCTAACCTGCTGCACAACACATTTGTAATTTAAAACGCGTCCGGGCCATAAATCTATTTAATCAAATTTATAGAAACACAGTTCACGAGTTTAGAACTTGAACTCAAATTGTTTTAAGGATAAAACTGTTTAAGCCAAACTTTCTTTCCAATCAGTACATATTGGAAATACACACAAACACACTCTCTCGCACGCGTCACATACTTAGATAGAGAGAGTCGAGCGCGTAAAAACGCGCATTCAAAATAGTCGGAGAGACAAGCAGACAAGGTATCTGCACGCACTAGAGAAGAAAAACCTTGAGTCACAGACAATCACAGAGAATCCAGCTACAGAACTCACCTTTGACTTTTGAGCTCCAATACTTGCGAAGAGCGTGTGTGGCTGGGAGAGCAGGAGGCAGCAGGAGGTGGGAGGATTATTATCCACAGTGTCGCTGGCCGGCCGGCAAGGCCTTGTAGAACTCGGCTTCTGCCGCCAAGCAGCCTTCCTTCTGGTGGTCTCCCCTCGCACGGACTGCGCTTCCCGCTAGGAGCGCGCGTGGCGGGTGTGAGAGTAACCTATGTACCTCACCGCACCCACCCACCCGCCAGCAGGAAGCTCACAGATCATCGCAGAATTAATCTCTAGAATGACGTACACTTGTCCACCACTCAGCACCTCCAACCCAATTTTCTTGCTCTGACATAAAGCCCTCCCGCTTCTATTGTTCTGGAAATTAGTATTCTGTAGTTATGTCACTGCACCCGTGGTATTTACTACATAATTGTGGCTGCTATTGTGTCGAGAGAAAGTGACAAAGGCACAATAACCTAATAGTTTATAGAAGAGGCCAGAGCATTACTGGCGATTCACGTCTTTCTGCTCATAGCCAGCTGCACATTTTCTTTTAGCCCCTGGAAAACAGTACTCGATTCTCGTCCTGACCTGTTACTGGAAGCCCTCAACCCTCACAGTTTCTTCGGACCGCTTCTTTTTCATTCTTTTTCTTCCTTTTCTCTTGGAACAGTTTCGGAATGTTCAAGACTTCGGCATCACTACACTTACAAATGAACATTTGATTTTGACTCAGATGCATTGAGAACAAAGCACTTGTAAAACACTTCAGCCTAAATAATGTAGCCTTTAAGGCTGAGGTGAGTATGTAAAACTCGTCGACGACCTTGGGATAGGCGATTTCGGACTTGTCATGGTCTCAACGTTGTCCTGACAGGTCAGACTATCATTATATGTAAGGAACAGGTGAATTGCAACATCTGAATATTGTGGAGGACCTTACAATGCGTCAAATTGGAAGCTACACCTGACGGAAATGAAAGACTACTTCTGCCACTTTCATCTGGTTGCTGTAGGTGGACGTAAAAGTGCAGCGTGCTTGCGCCAATCTCACACAAGTCTCATGCAAATCTCGCGCCAGTCTCGAGCTACTCTCGCACCGTCGTTTTTTTTATTATTTTTTTTTACCATGAATACAGATGTGTGTCCAAACCTTTTTGTTTCCACAGTTCTAGATTATGTCTTCGCGTTTCCTGATGTTGAAACGAGTTCTTGACAACAGTGCACTCAGTTCCAGCCTGACACTCCCTAGAAAACGTTTCAGTCCTGAGGTATGAAGATTTGTTTGTGCATCACATAAATAAGGGTTAGATTAGATTAAAATTGATGCAGGGTTCCATCTTCCTCCCCCCACCATACTTTTGTATTTAGAATAGATAATGGTGAGTCCATATTCTGAAGCGAGATTGAGATCAAGAACGTAAAGGCTAACTTTATAGGATGTCAAAATAAAAAAACAAGGACGAAAGAAATAGAGATAAGAAAGAAAGGAAGGAAGGAGAAAGTTAAAGAGGAAGAAATAACTAGAAAATGTAGCGGTCAGGAATGTGGTGAAAATTCGGAAATAAATTAAAGCAAGCTTATATATTAAATTATTCATTGAGCTGATTGAATGTGAGGTATTTTGGTTTCCTTTCAGTGACCTTTTTGCAGCTATGTCATTTGAGCTAAGTAAACACGGCTTTTCCACTTAAAGTTATTAGTGTTGCTTTTATTTATAGAGGACGTGTTGGACGGGCAAACACTCCGAGGTTTGCTCTGGGTAACAAGACTTCGGGTTAAAATATTGTATCATTCGTTATTTCTTTCTATTCCTCCTTCTTTTATTCTTCTCTAAGTGCCCGTCACCAGGTTCGTTGTCGTCATCCGCCCCCTACCTTCTCCCCTCCAACTCTTCGTCGTTCTGATCTATTTTTAAACTGAGCCTTGTGTGCATTCTCAAAATGCAGCGTCTAATATATCAGTCGTTTCGACGGCCTTTTCTGCCTGTGAATTTGTCCCAGACATAACAGACAACATGAAATATTACACCGTCTTATTTGGACAGTGAATCGATTAAAGTTTTTTTTCTCTTTCTTTTTCTGACCATTTCTCTCTCCCTAATCTCTGTCTGCGTCTCTATCATGAAGCTTTAAAGAAACAAAAACGTGTGCAAACAGGAAAGAGAGAGAGAGAAGGTTTATAGGAAATCTCTGAGTGCTACGTGTGTCCGGTCTCTGCCCAGTCAAAGCACTGGACTTGTTCCGCTGTTTACAAACAAGATTTTTTACAGCAAATCTATGCTGAAAAACACGGGAACAGGATGAAGGAAAGAAGATGACAACTTCATGTGTGCGCGATAAAAATGTAAACACATGTGCTTCTGACTGTGACCTTTAATGGGTGAATCCCCATAAACTACTCAACCAACATTTTGTGCCATGTCTTCGATTGAATAAGGCACACATACTGCAGCTGCTTTCACAACCACAACCACAGACATTGTCACTACCATCTCCACTACCACTACCACGACAGTCTCACCGATCTTTTCTCACGGGAGATATTCTATGTTATCTGAAGCGATGTTTTTTTTTCCTTTAAATTTAATCTTTTCTATCACTTTTCTCTCCCCACCCGTATACTCCGTGACATGTCAGGAGATCTCTCTGTTCGCCTGTCGAGAGCCCGTCTACCTCTGCGGCTCTTTCCGCTGCACCGCTTCTGTCTGGAATGGGAGAAAAGACTTCTAGCGCGCATTCTGTCGTCCCCTGCTGTTTATGCACAGCCATCTTCTTCTTTTGTCCATCGAGGTCAGACCCGAGAACCCACATGAAATGGAGGCACCCCATTCAGTTTTGTTCTCTCTCTCTTTCTCTCCTGTTTTCTTTCTTCCTCTCTGAAAAATTGATGGCGTGGGAAGATTTTTATGTGTTGAGAGAGAGAATTATAAAAGTAGTGCCTGAAGGTTCTCTGCGATAGTGTCTAAAGTTTGCCATCTTTTCCTGCTCGTAATTGATTGACGGGATTGGAACAACGCGCCGACTGTGGTCACCTCGCTATCTCTTGCGCACGTGCAGAACTGCACGTGCTTTGAGGACCAGTGTCTGCAAAAAGGCAAGCAAGAACATTCTGCGGCATAATCCTCGTTAACCCACCTGTTTCACATCACACAGAGGAAAAAGTGTTTTTCACAGCACGAAAAGCACAAAGTGTGTTTCACATGACATGAAGTACAAAGTGCGTGTTTCACATCACACACTTCTCTAACTCTTCGTATCCTTTGTTTCTCAGTGTCTTCTTTTGTATTGTTCAAAGCTTATTCTTTAAATGACTTACTCCACCATCACCGTTACATCGTTTTTTTTAATGGAATTTCATGCACGAATCTGAATATGGCTTAAAGCGTTTAGAATAATAATAATAATGTGAATTTATAACATGCAGCATCACGAACAATATAGATCGCACTCTCTGCGCAGACCAATAATAATAAATAAAAGATAACAGTGGAGGTAGAACTTATAGACACACTGAACAACATAAAGATGAGGCACAAGAGTAAACGTAAAGCAATGGATGAAGGTTTGAAGGGATAAAGGTTCTGTAAACAGTGTGAGATGGAGTCATTACATGATGGTTAGCATGACAGACAGTATTGCAAGGGAGTTAGGAATAGGAATTCAGGGATAGTACTTTGTGAAAAGATATGTTTTCAGAGAGCGTTTGAATATAATCTTCGAGTCAAAGTGGCGAATGTGATGTAGAAGAGAGTTCCACTGCTTAGTAGCATAGAGGGAGAACGTCCGTTGTCCGTAGGTGACTGTCTTTGTGGGAGGGAGGAAAGAATCCGGGAGTCTGACGAGGAGCGAAGGTTTCGGGCAAGGGTGTGGACAGACAAGATTTAAGTAAAATAGTGGGGAGTGGGGAGCCTTCAAAGAATCCATAGCATAGGGTTGAGAGCTTTTAGTCTATCCTAGCTTTAATTGGTAGCCAATGAAGAAAGTTAAGAAGGGGTGTAACGTTCAGATTTGCGAGTCTGGAAAACGAGACGAGCATCTGAGCTCTGGACTTTCTGAAGCTTATCAATGAGGTACTGTGGACAGCCATTAAGAAGAGAGATGCAGTAGTCTAGTTTAGACAGAACAAAGGAGCAGATGAGAATTTTGGTGGTTGAGATGGACAGAGTATGGCGACTGGAGCTGATCATCCGGAGCTTATAGTATGCAGAACAACAGATGTGAGAAACATGGTTAGTTACAAAGTTACAAAGTACATGCTTATCAAGAGACCTGTCAGCAGACATTATGTAACCTAAGTTACGTTTTGAAGTCTAGATTTTTGTTTTCATGCTGCGATCAATAATTTTTTTTCTTCGCTTCTGCTATTGACAGGAGGTCGCAATACAAATGCTCAAAGGAACGATGCAAGATTCGATATCCATCTGTTGACAAGATGACATCATTCTTGACTTTCTACCCGCAAGACTAGTTCAAGCTGAGTGAAAATTCTAAGGTCGCAAACTTAAGTTTGTTAACATGGTAAAACTGGAAGTAAAGTTGCTGTTTGGGGCGATAGAATTATGAGATGCATTGCATACACTTCAGCCCACGCGCTCGCACTTGCTATCAGAATAAATAAAGACACCAACTTGCACCTACAACAGGCATGAAAACATGAAAATACCCTAAATTACATTCTGACACACCTTAACTTTCCTCCTGGGTCATATGTTGACACAATCAAACACAATTTTGGTCTTTTGTAACACACTTCCTTATTTAATAAAAACATTGTCATTCTACAGATTGACCACTGCCAAACATGAATTTAATTTTGGTTACTTTCAGGGCTAATCATGCAAGCGTTACAAATAACACCAAAAATCTAGGGAACTTCTAGAAAAGCAAATAATATACTATTTGTTAGTTAACCTCTAGAAGACAAGCAGCGTTTGAGGTCTCTAAAGTTAAAGGATTTGTGATGCAATTAAGCGCTGTGGCAACGGTAACGACCATCAATACACGAGGAAACACTGGAATATGAAAGATCAAGCAGTAATTGATGTCCTGGACAGCATCTATGCGTAGGAAAAACAACATTTAGAACAGAGCAATAGAGGAAGTTTACCAGCGTTTCAAATACAAAAGCGTGGAAACAAAAATCGGTGGGAGAAAATTGTCAGAAACAAGTAAGACGAAGTGGAATATGTTTGCTTGACTGCTGATTGGGGACCACAAGGGAGAGAACAGGAATGTTGAAATTGACTTAAAGGATCATTCATTATTCAACGTTCATCTACCACTTCCTGTGCACAATTTATACCTCCGGGGACGTCTTTCTCCAACTGCCGTGCAGCGTATCGGTAAAAGTGTTGTAGCGTTGCACCCAGACTTCACCCATACGGACAGTAAGCATTTTAAACCTGATAATTCCGATTTGTGTTTTAAAAGTTGTTTATATTCCGATTGTAATGACATGTGTGGTCACATGACCTATTGGTGACCAAGGAGACGAGGTATGCAGAGGGACATTGACTGGGTCTTTACGGATTTATAGGAGCCGGTGAACCATGCGTTGTTTATTACGCTGATCAAAGAGATTATTTGCCTGTCCTCCTGAACGTTGTGAAGGCAACTCTAGAGTCAAATTATGCAGAATTCAGCCGACTTTGCTGCCATCATTCACAGAGAAAAAAGTTGGGATTGACAAGGAAAGAAGGCAACGAAGGATAGCGACAGGAAGATGGAAAAGGAGAGATGGCTGGGGAGTGGGAGGGTGTTAAAGGTGGTATGTATTGACGAAGATGGGAGCTTAGACAAGGCGAAATGCAATAATCGATCCAATAATCGATGTCAGCATCACTCAGGGGTACTTGATAGCAGCTGAAGTTGTGTCACCGGCCCTCAGTCTTGCATGCTTCAGCTAACTGCTTGAAACAGCTCAAGTGCCATGTTGCATACCCTACTGTTAACTCCACGCGGTCTTAGGAAGGTGTCTAACCACTTGTTAACTCACTGATGTTCGTAGTTGAAAGTCCAACCACCTGTTAATTTTACGAGGTTTGTGGGTGGCTGTTATTCTAGCCGTTCATTCCAAGGTTTTGAGAGACGGTATGAAAGTTACAAAGCACATCAACTTTTCTCCTAACCGAAAGCTTAAACATCACACAGAACCAACAGAAAGACGAAAAACCTTAATAATAAAACATCGTCAACCACACAGTAGTCACTCTTTGTGTTTATTATCTTTCATTATTTAATCTACCTAACAATAAAATTTAATATAATGTTTGACCTAAACTGGTCCGGTAATTCAGGAAATGGGCTGGTTGGTGTGAAAAAAAGATCTTGAAGTAAAGAATTGATACGGAAGATTACACGCGCTTCTGGTATTGTAACAGATTCCAGGAAGTTTCCAGAAAAAAACAGTTCACACCTGTTTTATTTTAGCACCTGTTGCGCCCGTGCTTTGGTTGACTGCTGCTGCCCGTTCGGAGTGTCGTATCAAAGTTTCTTTGACATTAACTGACATTAAAGTTTGCACGCACCGCTTTACACTATCTCTATAGATGAAAGAGGTTTCGGTTCCGTATCTCCTGTAGACGAGCCGCCCTACCTTGCTAACATTTTCGGAAAAGGGAAAGAAACTGGATATCTATCGATCTCCAGGGACAAATGTTTGTGTGGATGTACGTATCTGCGTGCGTGCGCGCGCGTGTGGGTGTATGTGAAGGGTAAAGGGATGGAGAAAGGAAAGAAGGGAAGAGAGAAAAAGAAAAGATAAACCCGAGTTAATGTCTCTGTGTTTTCGTTTTCTAAGTAGAACGGAAAAGATTTCACTTATTAGCATCCTGCTTCTCCCCCGTAGTGAACAGCTTCAGTAATAATAAAAGAAAAACAACATCATCATGAAAAAAGAACAACGAGAACAAGAACACGAAGCAGAACAAGAAGAAGACGAAGGTGGAATAGAGTGCAGGTTTTGTATGCACGTACATGTGACTGTGTATGGGAAAACTGCCTGGGCCTGAAGAAAGTCCGCAACTTTATTTAGATACCATGGCTGGGCGTCTCGTGACTCGATGCTATCAGCATTGAAAGACTGTAGCCAGCTTTTCCGCGCTCGCTCACGCGTAGTTTTGACAAGTTTGTGTAAACTCCGCGCCTCAGAACTATAGGCTGATTGTGAGTCCAGGCCAAGGTCCAGGTGAAGAATGTTACACTGAAACATGCATTTAGAGCTAAAATTGTGAGAAAAGGAACTAGCTTATGTGTTCAACTATCTGTATTCATTGCTTTTTCTCCTCCTTTTTCATTTTTTAGCTCCTTCTCCCTCTCTCTATTTTGCTAGATTGTAATTTACACAAACGTGCGTACATTCCTTCCTCCTTAATTGCACTAGCACACACACACACACACACACACACACACACACACACACACACACACACACACAGCACAAAGCACACACGCGAATAAATTCATTTGTAGAAAAGGGGGGATGGATGGGTAAGTTTATAGGCAGGGTAGAGCAAAGAAGTAATTGTGTGAGAGAGAGAGAAATAATTTGTGTAAAGACCACATCATACTTTTCATCGTCATTGCCGTCTTTATGAGAAATGTCCATCCCGACTGCCCGCATCCAATCGCGAAAGTTGACTGAGGCTGTGATTTGACTGTACATAATGAATCTAGCTATTTACTGCCCACATGTACGATTGTACGATAATAACTAGTAATACCTTGGAGAATGTAGGCGGAAACAGATAGCAGCACAGTCTTTGGCTGTGTATAGTCTTTAGGGGGTGGGGAGGTGGAACTGGTCGAATGATGAGGGGATCCTAATCCCAGTCTATTTCTCTGCCCAACCAACCTAAACGTTATTTAAGGTTGAGATGCCAGACTTTACTCTGGCGCAACATCCGCAGTGCAGATATTTTGTCCAAGGAGGTTAGAGCCCACCACAAGATATTACCATTCCTTCAGTTTCTTGCTAACAAACAGATTGCATCGTCTCCCAGCTTGACTAGCTCTTAGTAAGAAAGAGATAGGTAAGGGAGCGTGCAAACCAGAAGTGCAAAGGACACACTAAACAAGAAAAACTGGACAAGTTATCGAACGAGAACAATGGCGTCTTCTTTCTTCCGAAAGCCGGAAGTTCATGGTCCACAGAGGAGTCTACACATTGCAAGCCAATTTCCCAGCAGGCCAGACCCAGGCAAAGCTTCGCCATTGATGGCGTTTTGTAACTGGACTGCTTGTGATGCAAATATTTGAAGTATCTGCTTAGTTCGCGCCTCGAGCTGTGTTTGATTTACCATGCTGCAAGTGCACCCTTAGTGCTTCAACCACGGGCATATAATAGGTTCAGCATAAGAACTTCCTGTTTACCAAAAAGCTGGGAATGCTTGCCTAGTCTGAATTTTCACACAATTATTATGCTGGATCGTTTTGGAAGCTCCGAGAAATCCATCTGTGTACAGCTCAGGCCATGTTAACAACTGTCTCCTACAACAATGAGTAAACTGCCTGGAGGATCTGATGGAGAAATTGAGAGGACCGAAGATCAATCATTAAATACCACAGACGGGTAAAAACATTACCCAGTCTAAAACGGAGTCCATTTGCAGTAATAGCAGACAGTGATAAATCAAACATAGCATCTCACACATTTGTCGTAATCTCATGATGGCTGAGGCTAAAATAGTTTCCTACAAATATGTTTTATGGATTTTTCCTTCGGCTGTTGCAAGGGAAAACTGGATCCTGGACTCAGTCACCTAAACACTTTTCTTTTACATCTAAGTATTTGTGTTATTTCAACCAGCATTTCCAAATATCACAGTGAAAACAAAAAAGCTTTTTTTAACAAAAAAATAAATTCTCTTAGATCTTAAATTCTGATTAAGTCAGGGGGAAATTTTTCTTCATGACAGGTAAGTGACATGGTTTGATCAATGTCGAAATTAAGAAAAGCATTGCTGACGTACCAACAAAAGTCGTGAAGGTTTTTCTTTGTAGCAAAAAGGAAGAGAATGTAATTTCACTCAAATTAGACATTTCTGGGCGACAATTTAGGTCGACATTACCTCCTCAGTGAGGACCAATTTCTGAGAATGAAATTATATTTGTGGTTGCACTCAAAAGGAAGAAATATTGGTGGTAAGAACATCGTAATGTTGTTATCGTCGTCTTTGTTATTGTTTCATCATCATCATCATCATCATCATCATCATCATCATCATCATCATCATCATCATCATCATCATCATCATCATCATCATCACTAGCACCACCGTCTTTGTTTGTGTTCCCAGTAGCGTTTTCAATATTTTCTTCTGGTGCTAAAGTTACCTGACGATCACATCTTTGTGTTCCGACTGTTTGCTTAGCAAAGCTTTGCTCGCATTGTCTTTAAATATCTTGTATCGACTTCTAGGCGACAGCTCATATCGCAGCTAGCAGGCTAATAAATCAAAACCATTTCTACAGAAATCTTAGCCCTTCGTGTCCCTTCCTTGCCCACCGTGGAGTCGGACATCGTGCTCAAACACCGCAACAAACAGACGCTTCCTAAGCCGTGACCGTGTATAGTCTCTCCCCACCCCGCGCGACGTTTATCGGGATCAATTCTTCGACAAACTTCATAAAACGAGTGAGTGGTAGGGGGAAGCGCAAGAAGTGGGGTCTACTGTTTGTTTCCGGTTTGACATGCGCGGTGTTGACTTAATCTACAAGCATGGCCTCGAGTCAGATTCAGGTCCATTGTTCGCAAGGAACGCCGCCATTTTGGGTTCCTGGCATCTGTTCGGGCAAGTCTTATGCACCTTCCCCCTCCCCACCTCTTCTTTTGCTGTTGTTAGTCGTCGACCGTTAGACATGCCCGTGCCACGTTATCAAAGGCAAGCTTCCTTGGGGCATCCCGTGTGCAGCGCATGGGTCGTGCGACAGGAAGTACTTTCAGTCTTGAAGCAGTACTTCATCATCGTTCCAGTCTGTTTGTTGTGGGCGAGACGCGAGCTTTCAACACGTGTTTACCGACTCCTGGGCTCGCGCGTCGTGCGAGACAGTGCGCGGCCCGCGGACAGCACGTGCGCGCACATTTCTTTGCAGCTGACGTCTGCTGACGTTCATCGCGTTATTTTCCAAAGCGGACACCGGCGATATGTCGGCGATATGTCGGCAATCGCTTAGATTTCGCTTTTGTCCTGAGAAAGGTGATTTTTCTCTGTCACTGGGGAGACGGCGGTCAAACAGACTCTCACTGTACGGGCGTGATTACGCATGAGATGAAAGGCTGGTCAAGACGGATCCGAATGCTGACAATAGACACAAACTTGCAGCGTACGACACCTGTGTGCTATCTTTGTATACATGACTGCATGATGATGATGATGGATTATCACCATCGTCGTCATCTTAGCCCTGACTCTCCGTAGAGACACACTAACAATCTTACCGCCAACACCCCTCCCCCACGCCTCCCCTCTCCTCTGTTGTCTGCTGTTCTCTGGGGATGATCAAATGACAGTCATTCTCAGACGTTGTTTGCCCATCTTTTCTTTTGTCTGTGTCTTCTTTCTTCTCCATGAATTGTTCCCTGTAGACTTATTTAAGCAAACTCTGATGATCTCGAAATCTGCCTACACCACTTGAGAGTCTGCATCTCTTCCCGGTGGGCACAAGGTTCTCGTCAAATTTAACTGAGGGCCTTAAATGTTTCGTACGTACTCAATGGTGATGCAGCCTTTGACAGAGATGGAAGGATCTTCCTGTAGCATATACTCTGCATTGCTTACTTTGTCTTTTGTGCAGGTTAAAGTAAACGTTTAGCATTTTCATATTTAAATATATGTAGGGAACCACAGAACCTCATTTTGGAGTGGAATGCTACTGCCATTCCATCATCTGGCCCCTCTCTCTTTCTGTGTGTGTGTGTGAGAGAGAGAGAGAGAGTGTGTGTGTGTGTGTGTGTGTGTGTGTGTGTGTGTGATCTGTACACATTTGTTACACTTTTGATGATTCTGCACTGGTCTCTGTACCCTATGATCTTGATGCGTCAAGGCGTTAAAGCAAGCAAGAACTAGTTTCTTTCGCAGTCTTTCTTTCAGTGAGTGGCGAATGAATGCTAATATTGACTAAGCCTTCGTGTTCTAATGCATTTCGAACAGCGCACAGGCAAAATTACCGTGCACTACTGTCTTGATAGCCCCATGTCTCTCTCTCTCTCTCACGTGTATATATATATATATACATACAGAAACATTATATTACACACACGTCAAACATTACAGCGTACGATTTGGTTGATTACGGAATTATCAGACATCACAAGGCTGCTGTGAATAGGGTAAGAATGTCTATATTCACAAATAGGTCATTGCTCAAAGTTGCTGTTATCGTCACTGTCTTGGGTCAAGGCACCTATTCACACACTGAAGGAAGCTGTTCACAAGTTGTTGACCTTTGGGGCGGGTCACTAGGGTGACTATGCGGCGATAGTGGATGCAACACCTGCTGATCTCAGTGGGATGACAACGGACGCTAGGATCCCTAAAGTTATCTAGGCTATTGACAGACGCGAAAAACTAATCCTCTCTATGAGTCCATTGTTTTTCCCCATAAGTGTTGAGCATTACATTCGATATCACGGAGAATTTTGAATTTTTCTGGTGTTTATTTGCTTAATCTTTATTCTGTGCAATTCTTTTTGCGCGTAACTTTCTTTTTAAAATTTCGTTGTAGTCCGTGTTCTGACGCAGCAAAAATCAATCTGGAAGTTCTAGATTTTGACTAGGCTTTGTTTAAATAAAGAAAAACAAATAAAACTGGTACACTAGCTTTGTTTAAAAAGCACAAAAAATGAAGGTGGTACTCTGTTGCTGGATTGATAAACTGTCGACATGCGGAATGGTTAGTCACTTAACGATGGAGATGAACACAAAGGTCTTCACAAGGTAAAAGTATTCCTGTGCAGTCCTGACATTCGTTATGTTAACTCTTTCTCTGCATGGTGATTTTGTAGGCGCGTGAGTTTGTAAACGTGTGTCATCATGTACGTACGTGAGATGTACAAAACCTTTAAAGCTGTGTAATTTTAACTTTTTATTACTTGTGTAAATGTAAGGGTTTATTTTGAGGAAGTGAAAAAAGCAAATAAAACCCTTTATTACGTACTGGCGGTTTATTCTCTGATTGAGATTTATTGTTCTTTTAACGAAGTATACAATAAAGATTAGCAGAAAGCACGAAAATTTTTTGTTTTTTTGCTGTTCGTTGAAAGATAAACACACAAACATTCTTTTACATGGATTTCACATGTATTTTCACAGCAAAGACCCATGTAACTATTTAAATAGTTCATATAATATATGCATACTGTATGCATATATCGATATACATAGAGAACTCGAACTCTTTATTGATATATGACCATTACTGCCAATATCATGAGTTGAATCTCGTTTCTTTGCATTCACTCATAATTATATACTCTCATTCATGTGCAGGCATAAACATTCTTATACATATATATCTGTACACTTATGAGAAAGCGTTGCAATGAAGTTCCAAACTTATTACATAGGGTGACACATGTTTCGCATCTCAATAGTCGTTTTAACACTTCTTAAGTTGAAACACTTGACTAAGAACCAAGCTAATTGCTAGGTATTGTTTACATTATTACATGGCAGAATTTCAATAAGCAGTTTGTTTTCGTTATATGGTGGGACATTTTGAAGGAACCTAGGGCGGATGTTATTATGCTGTGGACAGTGGAATGAAAGGTGAGTTTCATCCTCAGTGGATCCTACGCAAAATGGACAGTCATTTATATAATGAGCGTTCTGATTATAAATGAATCGGTTCTTGTGAGTATTGATATCACTGACTCCCAGTCGAAAGCGAGCCAAGGGATCCCTAAAACATTTAACATTTACATATTCAAAGTACAATTCTGGTACGAGGACATTTTTAAAAACACTATACATACGGAAATGATCACTCTGCCTCATGCGAACAATTCATTCTTGCTGACCAACATCAATTATTCTTTGTTTCATGGTTGACGCAAACATTTTATTGTTACCCACGCCCTGGTTTACCCATACCTGGTTGAAACCCATCGATCCCAGCATTACTCGTACTTTTGTAACCCAGTTCTGTTTTCCGTGAGCATCTAGGTTGTACAGTAGCTGATATGCTTGTCTGGGTATACGGTCTGTGTTCATCAGCGTGAGGCGGAGCCAGAATTTAATAGTTTTTATGCAGCAGTTAACCAAGAGTGGGTAGTGCCCGAGTTCCCCATACACCATATCAGACAAAGAGGTGCACTTTTTCAACTGGGCTATCAACCTGTAAAAGTCCCCATATTTCTGCAGCATATAAAAGCATAGGTTGAACAATGGAGTCAAATAATTTGATTTACATAGAGAGAGAGAGAAAGAGAGAGAGAGAAAGAGAGAGAGAGAGGGGAGATTGAGAGGAAAACTATGCAAATGCACGCGAACTTTCATCTTAAAAAGTAGTTTTTGAATTCAACTACATGGCATACGGATAGACTCTTCTGCTACTCTGTAAATACCAATACATTTTAATCTGCCATTAGCTTTGCTAGCAAAACGGAAGGGTGCAGTACCTTTACAAAACACTACAATTCCGCAAAAAGCTAGTTGATCAACTAAACGAAAATAGCTTACGCCCACTTTTTCGCTGTTGTAAATTGTATGCATTTAGGGATTTCGGCAGAAAATACTTTAATGCTGGGATAAACAACAAACCACAAAACCTCTAACCTTAACGAATGAAGATGTCCTTCTAACTTGTGCCAGGCAATTCATCAGAGACCTCAGCCTAATTAAGATTTTGCGCCCAACTTTTCGAAATCTTTTGTTGCGTGGCGACAGTCGCTCTTACACAAGTGTTTCCACAGTAACGCCCGACCCCCCCCCCCGATATGGAGATTAGTAGCTGAGTGCTTCGTGCGCAAAACACTCCACAAAAGGCTTGAGGCTTGCTGGCTTGGCCAGCATGCTCTGCCTGCACGACATCACCTTGTTTGTCCCTCCGCAACCGGAAACTCGGATAGTCGCTTGAATGTCTAATTGCTTCCTATGAATTTTACTCCGCAGAAAGAGGGAGAATGGATTTACTGCCGATGATACACTGGGCCTGTCGTAGACACGTAGACACCAGGCTCGTTTGTCTTGTGGGTTAGCACCCTTTTCTGCCACCCGCTTCCGTGGTTGCTGTTGTCCTCGTGAGCGCAATGCGAGGGAATTACATGCGGGTGATGAGGAGCTGGACAAGATTTACGATTGTAAGCGGACAGAGGCATACTAAAGATAGAGGTGACAACGATTGCACCAGATGGCGTGTTGGTATACAGGGCTTTCATTTTGTAAGGTGTTTGTCTGCCGCGACTGTAAGTGATGGTCTAAATGACACATCATTAATCAGCTTAGCTGCATTCTATATTGATCTTCTCTTTCTGATACTCCTTATCATGATTTCTAACGACTTTATGTAAGCTGACACACTTAATAGACCTTAATGTTTGATTAGCATGTTCATGGTGTACTTTGGAGCGAACTAACCACTTGCTGTATGATCCCTTTCAAACAACACCATGCTGAAACTCCTCTGTGTAAATAAAGTGAAGAGTGCTAGGATAAGAAAAATTAATTAACGATAGGCTTTGACGTCAGCTATAGGTCAGCAAGTGCAAGAAAAAGTAAGATTCCTATGGATAAACAAAGTACAACAAAATATCACGAACACAAAGACCAAAAACAGATCAAGAAATGCTTGTAATGACAGACGTCCATTAAAAACTTTCCCGAAGACCTGCTAACTGTAGTCTAAATCGAATTGTGAAAGACGTTCAGAAGCCCACACATGCTTCAGATTAAAATTTAAAAGTAGTCCTCTTTGGCGATTTTTCTTAAGCAGAAGATTTTAATACATTTTTATGTCACCCAGATAAAGAGTAGAATACTTTGCCAAGATCGCTGTCATTTAATTTGGGGGAGAATGTAATCAGCACTGGTTTAGGGTTTTCTTGGCATGATCCATTCACTTTCTTTTTGCTACAACATTATAACATACTGTAGTGAGTGCGGTATACCAGAGAAGCAAAGAGAAAGACTTTTTTGACGATTTCTAAAAAAATACTTGAGATTTATTTTCCTTTGTCTTTCCTTCTTCTTTATTTTATGTTTCTTTTTCTGTCTTCAGAGATAAGAGGCAGACCTGTTATTATCGGCCGAAAATGAGTAAAGAATTGTAAAGAGGAAGCTCCAGAGCAAGCATGCAGAAAGTAGGACATCACGTGTTTGGGGGTTGTTTTTTATTGCTTCATTTGTCCTACTTTTCTTTCTTTATTTTTTTCTGCCTCTTTCCGAGCCTTAATTTGACAATATTGTTTATAAGTACTCAGTGAAGTCACAATTTGGATCAATGTGTCTTGTGTAACATGTGGCTAGCAGCTACACTAAAGATATCATTAAATGAGCGAGGCGCACACAGATACAGAGTAAGAAACAAAGAACGATAAAGCAGAATAGAAAGAAGAGAAAGAGAGAGACATTCAGATGTGTCTTGTCCTCCATCGCTTGCAAACAGAACCACATCATCAACTTTTCACCATGCACACATCAGGAGTTATTTGTTTGCCTGAAGTTTTATATATATATTTATATATAAGTTTTTTTATATATTTGTATCACAGTATAAGTCCTACAGAAGCTATATTCACAGGATACACGTGACTGCAGTTCTAAGTCATGGATATTTGACACAAGTGGGGTGTCTTGGCATCAAGTGTGTGCACCTCTGCGTAGTGTTAACCGCAATTATCGACGTTCGACGCGAGTGTGGTGTCGCGGTTGTGGGAAAATTGGCAGCCAGTCAAGAAGTCCCAGGCAACCGCCGAGGGAGAGAATCAATCTGCATGACAATATAGATCCCAGAAACCGTCGTCAGTGGCCCCACACAGCGCCACATAATGACATGGTGTGTGACAGGCGATCAAGAATTGACCGCTGATTCCTCGCATTCAACCCACTCGTGACTTACACAAGCACCTCGTCTGGTAGCAGTAGACAAAAACAAACAAGCCAATATTATTTGTATCCCTACATCGTTTCCTCTGAACGAGATTACTGAGACGCCATGCTGTTTCGAGGGAAACAACTACGCAGCGTCTAGAAAGTACTTATTATATTATTATTTGATCACTTAGCTGTATTTCACTGAGAACTAGATATTAAATACTGCAATTGGGATAGAAATTAATGTACGTGGAATATTCAATCACTCATACGAAGCATCAAAAGAAAGCATCAAAAGCTGTCATGATTGAAGGAATCTTCTTGCAATTTTCATTGCTGGGTCTAACCCAAGCGGCTGCTCTATACGGGTTGAGTGGCTGCAAACAGTTGTTGCGAGGGTTATATAAACAACCCTGAAACCGTTTCATTATTGCTCCCATAAATCGATGTTTGGGTCCCTTAAGTGATATGGCTATTGAGCTTCAACGGTACAGTTAATACAAATACGAGGCTCTGTTCTATGAGCTGCAATGGATTACCAACGGCTTAACGAAAACCTTTGTCAGACTAGAACAAGGGGAAAAAAATAAAGAAGCAAACGATAAAACTACCTTTCTCCTAAAATACACCGGAGATGTCGTCAATGAACGATGTAATCAGAATAGAACTGAGTCAGCCATAATGGACAGATATAGGCTTCACAGTCTGCGCTCCAGGATGCCAGCCGTCCAGGCCTTTTCCAAATCTGCTTCCGTTTGTTTACCTAATACCTGCCTTCGATGTTTGATAAACAAGGTGCTACTGTTTTTCCCAGAGGGGATCAACATTTCTTCGAGAACCCATGGCGATGTCGGGTCAAAGCAGAAAGGTAAACGATCATGGTAACCTACCCCTGTCCTCCTTTCCACTAACATTGCGTTTGAGGGCCATTATCTGGATGGGAGGGAGGGAGGGAGGGTAGGGGACAGAATACGGTGTAGAGAAGGAAAGGGAATGGAAAACCTGGGAGGAGGAAGTGGATACAGAAAGAAGTAAGATTCGTCGAAGCAGTTGGCAGCTTTCTTCCTGAACTGCGATTTGTCATTTTGATACCCGACATAAAATGGGTACCTCGGCTTTAAATCTGGCTCTAAAAAAAAACAGACAATATTCTGCAAATGTTCTTTCGTCAGCGCTGAGGAATTCAGTTTTATTTCTATGTCTGCCTCTACAACTTGTCTCTATATGTATTTAACTTGATGTATGTAAGTGTTATCTATGCATTTAAATAATGTATAATATTTACAGAATTAGTTTATATTTGTTTTTCAATGAGAAACTAGGATTTCAATCACGGTTTTGGCAGTCATGCTGTGTTATTGTGATCAGACGGTTCAGCATTGCAAGATAGGATAGGAGACGCCAGCGAACTATGAGTAACAACATCACTTAGAGCACAGTGGATTATCTGTAACAACATCACATAGAGCACAGCTCTTGTTGTTTTCCTGCCTGCTTTCTTCCAGTCTGCATTGTTTGCAATTCAGTAGGCCGGCTTTAGTCAGTATGCAACCAAGAACCAAATCAGGCTGCTGCCCTTAGTGTGTGTGTGTGTGTGTGTGTGTGTGTGTGTGTGTGTGTGTGTGTGTGTGTGTGTGTGTGTGCGTGCGTGCGTGCGTGCGTGCGTGTGTGTGTGTGTGTGTGTGTGTTTTCGTGTGCCTAAAGCGTGTAAAGCGCTTTGGTCCCAACATGAGCTGGGGGGTCTCTATATAAATGCGCTGCAGTAACATTATATAAAAACAAAACAAACTGGCCAGCCTTATACGACTCAGTTGTCTCTTGATAGTTGTGGAAATATCGTTTAGGCTGTAAACAGTTGTAAAGTAATAAAAAAAAAATGAAAAAAAAATCTTGAATTCATCTAATCTTTGCTGCAGACAAAATGTCCCTCCATGGCAGCCTCTCCTCAGTGCGCTTTTGAGAACAAGTAGGATAAACATTTTGATCTACTTTGAGAACAAGTATGATACATATTATTTATCCACTTTGGAGGAAATCTTTGCAGTCTGCAAAACTAGCACTCAACAGTCAGTTTCGTTCCAATAAGTTTTGCCCAGGTATTAAAGTGTAACGAAGGTATAGTAAGGGTAATAGGGTAAAAAAAAATAAAAGCAAAGTTGCGTAGTGTGAAAGATGCTTTAATAAAGCTGCTTCTAAAAATGTGACAAACATGCAGCAGCACTCGATCTTGGCCACGGTTTACTCTCATTTTGCGCTAACTTTAAAACGATGAAGAAACAGAAAGCACTCTAAGGAAGGAGTTTACTGGGACTGTGTACATTAACCTCACTGTTTATTTGTCAGATTCATCGCACTGTCTTCTCCTTTTTCTTGTGCGAGACAGGAGGAGGAGAAATAGCAGGCTGCGACGACTCGTACGTCAACACCGCTCTCCTCCGTGTGTCAAACATTCGCGCCACGTCGCCAGCGAGTGAGGGCATAGGTAAACTCATATCTGACCTGTGATCCAGTAGGGTTCCTATATCAACGATGTACATCGCTCTTAGAGTCTGCTAGGTTGATATGCTACATCAATGAAAAGTTCTTTCTGCTATGTACTGTGGACATTTTGGAATGAATGAAAAGTCAGGATAATAGAAAGTAAAATGTTGTCCTTTTTGATTTATAAAAATGAATCTATTGCCTTTTAAGATGATAACAAAAGTACAAGACTTTGGGCTTTATTCTTTCTCGCATGCACAGGCACCACACGCACACATCGCACTTATAAAGCAAGATAAGGAGGGACAAAACATTTAGAGAGACACAATAAAAAAGACAATTTATTTCCGTAGGATCCTGCTCACACACGATATTGGTGGAAAGAGGGAGGGAGAAATCAATCATACGCTCCTGTATTTCACTTCTCTGATTTCGAGAGAGAGAGAGAGAACAGGGGTCGACGGATCTAACAGGAAGAAAGTTCGACTTTTGAATAAAGATGGGGAAAAATGCTTTACAAATTTAATTTGCTTTGGGCAATACTTGACTAATAGGACTAGATTAGATATTCTAAAACCATATATACTTCCAACATGACTTGTGCAAGCTATAAGACACGTCCAGTGCCATAGTCCATACAAGTGATAAGTACAATTCTACAAGTCTTTCTTCTTGAAAATAATACATTGCTAAAGCAGGCCTGCAGACACATAGGTATATGGTATGCTACTTTATGCTAATTTATGAGTTTACTGCTACTGTTGCTGTAGGAAATGAGGGTAATGGCGAGAGAGGTTTTCTTGGAAAATGATGCTGCTCTCCTCATTATGGCATGGCATATTCTTGTTGCCCTGATGTATCTGTAGTGTGTTTGGATCGCTGCTGTTTTTTGTTTTTTTTTTGGTCTGCCATACTCTCGTGTTCTTTTACAGTTTCTCTCCTCTCTCTCAAGTCCATTTGCTGGCTTGTCAAACTAATACGGTGTTCTGCAAATCTGCCTACCTCGCACATTCTTTGTTTGTAAATCCCTCTAAAAATGCCTATTTCCGTAGCATTTAACCCTAAATTTCGGGCGGTTGGTGATGTAATGCCTAAAGCACCTTTCTGTCACCGCGAGATTGTGGGTTCGGATCTCGGCTCCGACGTTCTCTCTCTTCTCTCTGTGAATGTGACCCATGTTTACAAGGCTAACCGTTCAAGGTTTTCTCTGAGCAGTCCGGTTTCCTCCTATCTATCTATCTATCTATCTATCTATCTATCTATCTATCTATCTATCTATCTATCTATCTATCTATCTATCTATCTATCTATCTATCTATCTATCTATCTATCTATCTATCTATCTATCTATCTATCTATCTATCTATCTATCTATCTATCTATCTATCTATCTATCTATCTTGTGTGTTGAGAAAGAGAAGATCCATTCGATGCCTACTCTAAAGAATGTGTTCTCGTTCATCCGTGTAAATGTTCTATATATCAAGCGCTTTGAGCCCAGCTTTCATGTTGGGATATGTGCGCTGTATTATCAGGAAGAACACGAATTACATTTTCTCAGCTCTCAGTGTTGATAACTTTTATCTATTATCAGAAATTTGATCTCGACTTGCTTTCAAGAGTGCACCTCCCGAAACAGACCTACTCAGTCGGTAGAAGTGCAAAGTGTTTCTCAACGGAGCTTCGTAACATCTTTTTCGTGTTTTTAATGATGGTGACAGTTCACAGCCGCAGACAAACCAAAGCACACCACGCTGTTGCGATTAGTCAAAGACTCATTCTCGCTAGTTTAGTAATGCTATTTGATTGTGCTACTAACAATTGTAGTCGACCCTAATTCCACAGTCAGCTGTCTAAATTCGTATCTGATATGAAAAGTCCATAGCTGTAGGCAGGTCTGTTTTCTGGACCTGTTACCATGGAAACTTTCAAAACTCCTTGACAAGGAAGAATCGCTAAAGAATGTAAAGGTTTATAGGAGGAATGGCAGAGAGCACAAGGAAATCAAAAGACCTCAGTCCTCTGTCTGTTTGAGATAATGATTTTGATTGGACGGATCTTTTATATGAATGGGCGTTGAAGTACACATAGACAATTTTGTAACGACATCTTTAGCTCTCCCTGAGAAAGGGGGGTCCGGCTGTATTTCATGTTCCCCGAGAGAAGTTCAATTGTTTAAGACTGGAAATAATAAAATAATACATAGTCAAAAAAAAAAAGAAAGAAAAAGAAAGAAAGAAAGGAAAGGAAGGAAAGAAAAGGAAGGAAAGAAAAAGAAAGAAAGAAAGAAAAAGGAAAGGAAAGGAAAGAAAGAAAGAAAGAAACGAAGGAAAGAAGGAAAGAAAGAAAGAAGGAAAGAAAGAAAGAAACTTTCTGGATTGGATTCGGACTTGGAGGAAAGAAATAAAACTTTTCAAGTCCGACTTGATGGCAAAAAAACGAAAAAGAAAGAAAGAACCTGGGGATAGTAACTCTGGCACAGAGCTTGCGTAGTGCTTGATACGACCTTCTCCTTCATTTACGCATGCGTGCTGTTGCCAATTGACTCGATAGACGGTCAATGCCTGGTGAATTTCACAGTTCGATCACCGAGCACGACAGATTGCTTACTTCCGGAATGTTTTCCTCATCGTCTCAAAAAAGAAAAGAGAAAAAAAGGAAGTTTTGCAATCACCTCTGCTGGGCTTAAAACTGTAAATAAAGGAAAATCATTTTATTTACAAAGACTTCAGGATTTAGTCTCAAAATACGCCTTTCATCTAGTGCGTATTGCTTAGCTTGCTTAAGTTGTGTTTTACCTAGAGAAAAAAGTCTCTTGTGTATGCTTGTTTTGTCTCCTGACAAAACAGAAGATTCCATACTTTTTCCAACGTTATTTAAAAATCGCGCAGAAAAATAAGATAAGGACACAATTTTACTATAGCTTCCAACTTATCCTGCTACATTTTTGTTCTTTAATCCGCATTTGCTAGATGATTGTAGCATTCGTAGAGTATTCATTTCTGTTAGGCTTTCTTAGATTAGGAAAAAAGTATGATTTTCTATTACATTCCAACTTCTCGTTTCCACCTACCTATGCATACACGCGGATGTACAGGAAAAATTACTCTTGGAACAGCCGGTACCTTGAGTCTAGATCGAACCAATGAGAGGTTTCGATGTCTTTTGGACTGCTAGAAAAGTTTGCCATCCTGCTTCAACACTATGTATATCTCTCCCGTCCAGACACTATTTACCTACCATTTCTTTCTTTACGCTAGTTTCCAGACAGTTGGCTTGAACCTCTGACTTGACCTTGTGCCTGACTCCAAGCCTGTCTGGACACAAACTTTCTCACCTGGCTACCACAAAGGCGTAACATCTTTGGTTTGATGTTAGATGTTGAACTCATCTAATTAACATCAACTCATAGTTGTCTAGTTAACTGTAGTCATTAACCTTCCACGATGACGTCATGAGTTTGACTTCTTTCCATTGGCGTGGATGTTTGAATGTTTGTTTCTGGTGAGCGGAAGATCGTGGTGTGCTCAGATTTGGAGCGTCGTATTCTTAAAGTGGCAAACACCTAGTAAATTGAAAAAATGCTTTCAATTACTTTCTGGTCAGTAGAAAGAAATTGCTTTTGTTTTTTTTCTATTAGGAGTTTCTAACTACAGATATGTATTAGGTTAATCGTTTCATCTTTAATTTGTCTAATAAAGTATTTTTATCAGCCTAATAAGAGATAAAACGATTAACCCAAAAGCGGCAAGAAGAGACAGAGACATTTTGTGTGACTACTTTCGCTGATTGTCGTCTGTGTATTCTTGAGCCAGACTGGTTTTGTAAGCAACAACAATGCAGCTGCATTGAAACTGACACACTAGTGTGGTACACAAAGTAGTTCTTGCAAAAGATGGATCGAGGCCGTGATAAAAAGTTGTGCTGATTCTTGCTCAAGTGGAGAAACAGAAACGGGGTTTTTAGGAATTTGTTTCATTATGTAAGCATTTCGCAGAACTTTTGCCGATATCAGAACTAGTAAACATCTTTGGGCTGAGAGTTCTTATGTGCTTGGTGTAGGCTTTGAAGGAGAAGGAGTTTATTATAGAATTTTGCTTTGAGGTTCTGAAGGAAGGCAGGTGTAGGGGAAGTAAGGAGAGAGATAAAGAGAGAGCGGGTCAGACACAAAGAGGATGCAGACCACACACACACATACACACACATATAAGAACACACATACACAAAAACACTCAAACACACACGCACACACATGCAAACAAACATAACACACCCTTTACATGTTGATGATACGTTCATTTACTCGACTGCATTCGGAGTTTTGGGCTTTTTATAAATAATAATAAATTATCTATCTATCTATCTATCTATCTATCTATCTATCTATCTATCTATCTATCTATCTATCTATCTATCTATCTATCTATCTATCTATCTATCTATCTATCTATCTATCTATCTATCTATCTATCTATCTATCTATCTATCGATGCGTGTATGTTGTGTATATGTGTGTGTTTGCGCGCACAGATTTTTATTTACAGTAGCCTCTTCGATGCTTCTGATCACCACAATCTCGGGTTGTTTATTTATTTTAACGTAAAATATAGGAGATACATCCAAACTCAAGTAAAATGGTAAAAAAAAACTTCTTCAAGAAGACTGCAGCATCTGTGAGCAGCAACCGAGGGGGACCCATGAGACAAGTCAAGTCGACCGGAATCGATAATTTAGAAACGAGTGGGCAATCAGGGCTTACGTAGGCAAAGCGAGTACAGTGTAGGTATGATGTCAATACCCTCGCTACCAAGATTTTTTCCAGAGAGCGGAGGGCGAAGTGCAAAATAACGCGCATAGCATGCAAAAATATGATGACAGTCATCGCGAACACTCGGGGAAAGGACTGTTGTGCTGTCCTTTACTCTTCTCGCTCAGCGCGTCCTGTCCTTCTAACAGTTCACTCACTTTAACGCTTCCATGCCGTCTGCTCCTATTGTTCACTTTAACACCTGCCTGTTCTCTACTCTCGCAGCTCACTTTAACCGTTCTCTGCCACATTTTCTCACAGTTCATTCTAACATTCCCATGCCTGCTGCTCTCATGGTTCACTTTAACAGATGCCTGATAACTATTCTCACAGTTCGCACTAGAAACTCACTGCCATTCTTCTTTCATAGTCTGATCTAACAGCTACATGCCCTTTCTCTCATAGTTCATTCTAGCACCATACTGCCCGGATCTCTTACAGGGACTATAACCTCAATACGAAGCACGGTCGCCACAGTGGTAGGAGGCCAGGAACCCCTATTTGCAGTCAAGCGACGTAAGCTGGTCTGGCTTGGTCATGTGACCGGGAACGGCACTCTAAGACTCTGCTCAAGGTACCTTGGAGGGAGGTTGACGCCCCCGTGGCTAAAAGAAAAACTGTCTTTCAAATGTGAAGGATAGGACTGGTCGTCCTGTGCAGGACCTGCTCGCCATCGCCCAGACACGCCTAAGTGGCAGGCCTTGTCAGCTGCCGCTCTATGTGCTTCCCCCAACGACTGGTATCCATCAAGGGACGAATGATTGACTGATACCACCCTCGTCTTTCATAATTCACTCTAACAGCTTCCTGTCCCTTTCTCTCACAGCTGGCCCTATCAGACTGCCGTGAACTTTGCGAAGCAATATGGCGCTGGTGAGTCAATATGTGATCTTGTCCTTACAGAAACAAAACTTCTTGAACTTCTTCTACCCCCTTCTGGACACACTTTTATGAGTGTATCAACATTTGGTGAATGACAAGCTGTCACTTCCACCTCCTTGCGCTTGAAGTCTTATCAGAAATAACGGGTATAACAACAGTCACTACAGTGCACATGTTGTATGTGTTGTAACAAGTCTCACAAAGATTTATTTCAGAAGTTGTTTTGTTCTTATAGCCAGTCAAGCCAGTCTGTATTTATTTTCAGAACAGCCATTCTTACCTTCCCACTCTTCATCTTCATGAAGGATTAAACCCTAGTTTAGATGCTGTGATTTCCTAAGACAGGTGGCCAAGGCATGTGTCTTGCAAAAGAGGTAACATAGACTTATAATGTGTTATTTTCTATACTATATTAAGCAATATATTATGCCTTTAATTAAAATGTTGCCAGGAAGAAACGAAAACTAATCAGCAATTAAACAAAACAAAAAGGAAATATGTATGCAAATAATGTTGGACAGTCAAGTAAAGAGAATGAATAGCGGCAGTGAACATAGCAGCCTGAATAACTCATGTTCAGATAATCTGGGTATTCAGACAGATTTCACTGGATAAAAACTAGATAAGACTGTTTCATGCTCAGGAAGAGGCAAACTACAGGGTTTACTGTAACAAAAATTGTTTTTGAGACCAACATGACATAATAACTCATACTATGCTAATATTTTATCGATGTCCTTTTGTTTATTTTCTTTCTTTTCCTAAAACGGTTGGCATGCTACATTTGTTTTGCAGAGGAAGTTATTTTCAGAGGCAAAACGCGACATAAAACATAATTTGTTCATGAAACTTGTCTCTTGTGTTTCACTTTGTTAATAATACTAATATTTCCTTCTGACTAAAAATGTCACTTGGTATGACATAAACTAGTTTGAGCAGAATACAATGTGTTCATTGCTGTGTCTTGTATACTGTTTATCAGATATCTGCTGTTGAAAGAAGTGAGTATGTTGCATACTGGCATGTGTGTGTGTGTGTGTGTGTGTGTGTGTGTGTGTGTGTGTGTGTGTGTGTGTGAGAGAGCGTTTATGAGAATAAGAGGAGGTGCTTCTTTCTTTTTCTTTCTTTCTATCTTTCTTTTCATTTTTTTAGTACTTTTGTTCGGAAACTATTGCAATTTATCACCATGCAATGTGACAGGCTGGGCAGAAATCTGGAATGATCTTATCAGCTGTTTTTGAAGCAATATGTTCTCCGCTTCAAGCTGTATTGGCAAACCCGAAAACCATTGCATTTTCTGTTCTGATTCATTGATCCACGACCATAGGGCCCCAGTGCGACTCATATTTTCTCTGAAATGCAAGCTTGGGGTGGAATAAAAGAAGCATTTCACGAAAAGCCATTTCTGCAGGGCACTCGAGTCAGCAGACACCCATAAACAGGCTGTAAGGCTATCAAAATGCTGGACCACTTTTTGGCACGACACTCTTGGTTAGAATATTCAGTTTTGCCCTCAACAGCTTTTTTCTTGAAAAGAAAGGATTGAATTGAATTGAATTGAATCGTTTATTCAAGGGCCATTGTCCCTTTGGAAGGGGGAGCAAACAAGCAATCAACAAAAATAATACAACAATATTACATGGAGGTTAACACTACAAACAATGACTTCAGAAGTTACGTGGTTATGTAGATTTATCTTCTACTGTAGCCTTTCTAAATTTAAAACCATAGACAAGATATAGTGCCAAATTGTTAAGAGCTTTTTCATTTGATGAGGACAACAACAAACATTTTAAATTTGTTTGAGCTAATATACCATTTTCTTTGTATGAATCTTATTCTAAAACGCTGTAGGGCTTTACAGCAGAGAACAAAGTGAACATCTTCTTCGTTTGTTTTACACAATGGACACAGCAGGTCATGTGTAGTCTGTCTTCTGTATCGAAGATAATGAACTGCAATATTGGACACACCTACTCTAAATTTAGCCGAAACTGTCACCAGATAGTGCTCTAGGTCCATTTGCAAGTATTTTTAAACATTTCTTGAAATCTGATATGTCGAGTAAAAAGAAAACCTCTCGCTACTATTGAAGTGATCTTCCCACTCCTGCCATCTACACAAAACTTGTTCCTTTAATTTGCTTAAAAACAAACTTACATTTTGCACCCCCTGATTTAACCACGCAAAACCAAACCCAAGAGAAAATAACTTTGTTTTAATATTAGATACCCTATTTGTTTTACTCTTTGCATCTAAATCGAACAGCCTTCTGTAAACCTTGCGGGGCAGCCTACCATCATTCATTCTAACTAGTTTCAACCAGCAACGAACACATTGAGATGCCGTGTCTAATCCCTATAGTTCTGCACCATATTGCAACATAGGTTGAATTTGGGCATCAAAAAGTTTCAAACATACATCTAAACTTGTGTTATTATAGGATCTAAGAGTTTTCATTATTAGAAATAAACCCTTTCTTCCTCTGTTTGCCAAGTCCTGGACATGCAGCTGTAAAACTAAGCTTAGTAGAGAACAACGATCCTAGACATTTATAAACATTAACAACAGCCATTACAATACTATTATAGGTCCAACATTCTCTTGCTCCTAGAAACCCACCCTTGCAAAAGACTGCAATATTACTTTTATCTAGATTTACATGTAAGTCCAAGGTAGATGTAGCTATACTTAATTTTTTTAACTGGTTTTGCAAACCAAGCATTGTTTCTGCTATCAAGACAACATCATCTGCAAATAGTAATATCAGTAATATCAACAATTCTAAATAATCTATTGATACGGAGGCTCCGTGTTTTCCCTTTTGAATTATCTTAATTACCAATTCATTGATAAAAAGGGAAAATAATACAGGACTACACACATCCCCTTGCTTTAACCCCCTTATTGCAGTTTATATGATAATTTAACTGTGCTCCACATCTAGTTTTTAATTTACATTATTATACATGGCTTTGATGGATCTAAATAGCTTGCCTGGAACCCCACTTTTTAACAAAATATGCCATAATAAGTTTCTATTTATTGAATCGAAGGCTTTGTCAAAGTCTATAAATGCCACATATAGTTTAGAATTTATAGAAAACTGCAAGGTAAACATATGATCCACAATTGGGTATCCTTTCCTAAAAACAGAATGATATTCCCCAACAACCTGCTTTTCATCCATCCACTCCTGCAGTCTACTATTAATTATAAAACCATACACCTTACTTGTGAATCACAGAGGGAAATGCTTCTTTAGTTGTTTGGATTACCCCTATCACCTTTCTTGAATAAAGTAATCATTATTGATTCGGTCCATTTATCTGGAAAAACACTCTTGTCAAATAATTCATTAAAACATTGATGAAGGAAGTTTACCGCACTGTAGCATGAATGCTTTAACAATTCGCCAGTTATCACATCTGGATCTGCAGCTTTATTATTCTTAATTCTTCGCAAGGCGCACAATACTTCTTCTTTTGAAATTGGTCGGTCAAAAATATTATCAATATCCTCAGGTGTATCATTATTGGGGCAGCCATTGTCTTTATCGAGTAAATTCTTGAAGTGTTGATACCAAGCGTCAATAGAAATATTGTTATTAAAATTACTATGCTTTGTAGACATTTTTGCAGCGTAGTCCAAAACACTTTTTGGATTTTTATGGCAGCAGTGAACTTATATACTATGTATTTTTGCGAAAAGAAATGATATAGATTGTGACTGGCAAAAGACGGATATGAATGAGCAGACATGCATAAAAGATTTTACCGCAAATTATGTCTGAATGTAGGAATTTAAACTTTAAATGCTTTGTAGCGGAAACCACAGAAAGCCGTTGCCAGCTGCTAGAGGGTGAGAAAAAAAGCACTTGTGATGTCCTTTTTGTGATGTTGGTCAATTGTTCTAGAAAAGGATCGAAACATAACGTTACGGCGTGGTGCACTGTGGAAAATGCCCGCCATTCCTCTTTTTACATACCGTACGAATGGAGCCAGACATCAAGTCAGCGTCCGTAAAATCATGCTACCATTTATTTTCGCGATTTCAAGTTCTTATAGAGAGGGCGGCAGCAAAGGAAAAAAAAAGAGATATACCAACATTCGGAAGGCAGTCACGATACAAAAACAAAGGTTCTGCTTTTATGAGATCGTGAAATCCCCTGAGTTACAGACCTGTCATAACTATATGAATCCTCTTTAGTTTACATGGTCAACACTGGTTACGATCAAAAAGAGAACAATTTACAGTGGTCACTTTTTCCGTCTTAGTGTCTTCTGCCAATATTTTTCATATTTTGTGAATTCGGATGCCGGAGTCCCTGTCAAATCGTGCTGTGTTTAGCACGCTGAAAAGCAACTTCAGCGTGTGCTTTATAGTGTATTATTTTGTATTATTTAGGACAAACGAGTGGAGCCTTTATTTTAAAAATATGAAAACAGTGAAGCAAGAAAAAAAAACATGAAAGTATTCACTTGTTATCTTGTTTTAGTTGACCATGCTGATGACAGCAAAGTAAAACATTTATTCAGGTCTGGATAGTCCGATATTCTGATAAATGTTGTACTAAATGTAACAATAAATGTTGTACTTAAAAGCATTTATTGGGGCCTAATGATTACTTTAACTCGTCGAGTACTTTTTCAAAACTAAGAATAATCTCATTCTGTTATCGTTTTTCTTGCTGTCTTTATCGCCTTACTGCAGTCCACGACACAAAAATATTGAGTTACAATAGATATTCCCATCTAACGCATCGTGTGGTATCGGAAAAATGACAATTATCTCTACGATGATTTGCATGTGATGTCATCGTTTCAATATCTATTTCTCTGCTCGCTAGGCAATTCAAAGGCAGCCTGAATTATATTATCAATAGATTTCCTAACCTTTTCCCTTGGATCTCGCGAAACATTTCTCTATTTCAGTGGATAATTTAGTTTACGAAAATCTTTTAATCAGCGTGTCACTCAGCTGGAGGATTAGATTTGCTTGTTTTCCGGTGTAAGAATAAGGTAAACTGTGTGCGCGCGTGCATGTGTGTGTGTGTGTGTGTGTGTGTGTGTGTGTCCGATGCGTTTTTCCTTCCATTGTGGTAATGTGGCCGCTTTTTTAATCTCCTGCAAACTGCTTGAGAAGAAATTATATTTCTTTCTTCGCTGTCTGACGCCCACTGGCTTTGTGCTCCAGCTGCTCGCAATAGAGTAACGGCGCCGCGAACCGTTTACTCTAAACCTTTGTGATGTCACTTCCTTGCAAAGAGCTTAATTCCTTTTCCTTCATCTGCTTGTTTGTATGTCTTAAAACAATATGTTTGTTTATGCCTTTTTATTCTTCCTTTTTTCCTTTCACTGGATTGAAATAAATCAGTGTCAATGTGCTATTTCAGTATTAATAATAATAATTCCTTGTTTCAGGCTTTTAGGCTGTTAATTAAAGTGTTGAGTTTACTTAATTGTACAGATACTAGCTTCGCGTTTTAAAAGCAGTGATTAAAAAACAGCTTTCATAACCAAAGCTCATTTTCTTCACTGTATTCTAGTTTAAAATCGCATTGGTCTCCTCCCTCCGTGAAATTTTCGAAACCTTTCACAAGACCTTCGAAGAAGTCAGCAAACAGCTGGCTGTGATCCTCGGCAAATGTGCCAACAGAGGGCGCTGCGGTACTGTTACAGGAGTGACCGAGATGCTGGCTCGTATTTCATTGTCGAAGCCTGGCTATATTGACGCTGTCTCACTTTCACGATGCCTTCGGAGCAAAGGTCGATCATACCTGCTGGCGATCTGAGACATCGGAGTGTCAGCGACCTCTTTGCAGTCCCAGGCCATTGTTCTCTATGAAACGCTTGCTTCTCTAGAAGTTTTCCCTCCACCACTCGGGTAGAAGATGAAAAACAGAACCCGCGCGTGACTTTCGTGAAAAGAACATCAGCCACAGAAAGTTTTTTGTTTACTTTCTGTTCAGGGTTCAGATCGAATAATCATTTTAACAGTGCGTTTATTCTTCAGTAATGGTCAAAGAGCTTTTAGTCGTTAGCTGAAAGGTTTAAAGTCACTATCGTTAAAAAAGAGCTTTCGTCCTCGTGTTTATTCACTTATTTCTTCAAGTCTCAACAGTTTTAGATTGTATTCAGGTCGCGAGATCAAGCAGTATGCGCTCTTGTGTCTGGGAGAAACATTCTTATTTCAGTGTCAAGCAAAACAAAATGAACTGACTGAACTTACTGGAAAATGTCATCCTGAAGTGTAATACTAACAAGTCGTCAATGGACCAGTTATACAGTTACACCAAGAGCAGGCACCTCCTTTCAACTAATCTAACGAAAGAAAGAAAGAAAGAAACAAACAAAATCCCTGAGTCCTTAAACCGTTGCTGTCACAACTGACCCAAAGGACCTTTAACCCTACTTTGACAGCCGTTTGTCCTACTATGCGTATAGAACCGTTGCTGTGCACTGCCGTACATGGCATGCATCTGCACGTGTACCTGAAACCGATCGCCTAAATCTTCTTAGCGCTAGCAGGGAGGAAAAACAAAAGATCGCTTAATTTCTAGAAGGTTCGACACTATTACGAGCGCTCACGCCTTCCAGCTCGGGTATCTCGCGGCGGAGGTACCTCGGCAGGTGTAAAGTTTAACGCTGATTGTTTGGGGCAGTTAAAGGGAAACACAACACCAAATGGTAAGCCGGGCTTAAATGATGGATACTGACATTATGAATCATGTCCAAGAAAAAATTTGAGTTGCAAAACGATCATTTACTTACAATTTTGCTCGGGCACGATTCAAAATGTTAGCATTTTCCCCTAAAACCCAACTTGACATTTGAGTTTCATTCCCCTTTAACTGTTGTTGCCAGCAATATTTCTCTTTATGGGCTGTCTCCTCTCTGCCAGCACTTCTAATGCCGGCTATCACGTGATCATGGCTTTTTAGCACGGCTCTCGTGTGGCCAGTTTTGTTTTAAGCTGACTACCCTGTGACCATGATTTTTGAGGCTGCTTCTTACGGCACACGGACGGTGAAGGGTATTGTCGACTGGTTAGAGCGCTGGCTTCCAACCGGAGAGGTGCGCTGGTTCAAAACTAGAGAAGCACCCCAAAGTGCAGGAATGGTATCTGACTCCAAAGAGGGATGGGGAAGGTAGCACAGTGACAGAGAAGAGATGGGCACCGCCCTCACGTAAAGCTGACCCCCAGAAAGACAATGTCTCTAACACCTGTAACACGATAAGGTTAGGGGACGACCTTTACCTTTTTTAAACGGACGGTCTGCTAGTTAAGTGTTTGTTAGGGCGAGAATCGTCTGTCCTGAATTCTAATTTCGTCGCGGGTTTGCCGTTATTTCTCATCGCTTTGCTCTTTATACCGGATTGACATGACAAAACCTTAGCTGACAGCTCGTAGTAAATCACCAGATTTAGGAAGTTCTGAATTTTTCAACTGACTTTTGTGTTAATGAAGGATCGGGAAGTTTTATTTTAACTTAGGGTTTGTTTTTAAGGTGTACTCGGCTGTAAAAAGGGTACATGTGATTATTTATAGTTTGCTAAAAAGCTGTAAAGAAATAAAGTTCTTATTGCTTACGTGTCGGTGTGACTTTCAAAAAGAAGTTAGGCACGGTCTATTCATTAACTAACATTCATTATATAAGACCTTTTGAAATAAAATAAATGCAAACTGATAAATTAACCTTTGCAGAAGAAGACGCATTCGTTCATTTGCCAAGTGATATTACACTTGGAATTTGACTTGATGATGGTCGCCACTTACGAAAGAATAATAAAAAGACTCAGTCTCGTCGAGAGAAACGGTCAAAGTAGATAACTGTGGACCATATGCAAACGTGTACGGCCTTGTCAGGTACTGATTATATACATGCAGGAGTATGTAGTGGGCAAATAATGTGTAGTGACTTTAAACAGTTGTACAAATGACCAGGGACTATGCTTGACTCCATGAGCGCAATACATTAAGTATCTATATCCTTAAAGGAGCGTGGTGTGTGTGTGTGTGTGTGTGTGTGTGTGTGTGTGTGAGCGTGAGTGCGTGCGTGTGCTGTGTATGCATTTTTTATTACGTGGGGTATCTACCGGTAAAAATGTGAATAACTTCGACAAAATGTTTGCCTTTAACAAAATGTGCCTGCAGCTTAGATTATTTTTTTCATTTGACAGTGACTTTTACAAATAAATAATTTTAAAAAATCAAATATATGGCAAGATTAGAACAACTGCCAAAAGATCACAGATAAGAAACCCGTTAACTATTGTCATAAATATATACTTCTTCGTAAAACATTAAGAAAAAAATGTTTGTCACAGAAGACGGTATAAGTTTTTTTCCTTGTGATTCACATTAAATACTCACAAATCCTACTTGCAGAATGGCGTTTCATTTAATTTTCATAAAGAATTCTAGCGACAATGAACATAAAATTATCTGCAACTGACAATAACATTTAATCTGAAGTTACCCTTTTAAAAGCCAGAAAATATTCCAAACCCAATATTGTGCAAACAACAGCTTCTTCATACGCACGTTATTATTAACGGGTGCAGTAGTGTGATGCTTGATGGACGGGAGTGGTTGTGTGTTTATATTTAAGGGATCGCTACTACGGATGTTGCACAAAATGGTGTAGACTGATTACTTCCCTTAAGTGTGTAACCAGGTATTTCACAGAACTTACCCACAATGCGGACACTGTCGTCGTTCCTGGTGATAAAATGTGGCATGTGTCACCATGACTTATGCAGAAGACAGCTGGTGAGGAGCGATGGCAGGCAAAACACATTTAGCGTCTCCCTGTAATTTTTCGGTCTACCCATGCCACCTTGTTATTTTTTAAGGCAAATATTTGTACGACCAGTCCTCTTCCAAGTCAGCTGACACCAAAATGTTTCGTGGAAAGGGGAAGCCATCCCGATAGACTTCAGCATATTCATGCTGTGTTTGTGCACTAATTCTCTCCCCTTGTATACGAGCCTGGCCCTTCGCTGGTCGTTAGTGAGAACCGATATGGTGTTGATTTGTCAGTAAAAGTATTTAGTGTACTGTATAATATGACCTCGTTTTGGAACAACTTTTCGATTTTCGTGTTTATTAGGCTGCTCGGCTAATTTTTTATCATAAAAATGGAGAAAATGGAAACTAAAAGTTTATAAGGAAGTAATGACTTAGATCTTGCATTACTTTAAATTCATACCCTTTTTATCTGTTTTGTTGCCTGTCACCTTTCCACTTCACTGTTCTACATTTTTACATTTTGAAAATGACGATTTCAATGTCGCTTTTTACAATATATATATATATATATAAATAACTCCGCCATTGCCGGTCCCAAGCACTGATGAGGAAGGTTGGCGTAGGGCTAGCAACCCTACCCTGTGAAACCTTTCTACACTACAGAAACGACAGCTATGTTGTCGCCTCACGTGCCAGACGACACAAAGAGGACTGATTATATAAATAGCTGCATAGGATTTGTAATAAATGTGAGGAATATTTCCACAAATCTTGAAAAAAATCGTACAGCTTATCAGCGACCAGAATTTTTGCACCCTGACATTTGTAAAAGAAATTCGATCGGGTAAAAAAGCGAATTTGCTGCACAGACCAATACTCGAAGATAAATAAACTCTCAGATTTCGGCGTAAAATGAACACAGGAAATGATGATAGTGGTGCATGACGATGAAAGTATACACAGGAAAGTAACACTGCTCTCAAACATTTTTTCAATATCTTTCAATGTTTCTTCTGTTGTATGTGCAAACAAATAATAAGAAAATATCGTGCTAAGGTCATCAGGTGCAACACAAAAATACACGTAATTATAACTCATATTTTCCCTTTTTCTTAGCCGCTTCTCGAACGGTGGAGTGACGCTGTGTGTGTATGTGTCGTTGATGAGAGGCTAATTTTAACGTTCAACTAGGAAAGAAGTTTGCTATTCTGTTTCCTGCACCATGTGTTGTGATGTCGTCGTATCATGTTTAGCTTTAAAAGCAGGAAGTATTTCTGGATAATCTCATCGAACATAAAAAAATCCTTTCTGACAACCTCTCAAAAGTTACGAAAACTATGTTATTTCCCGTTGCGGTCAAAAAGCACAGCATTCGACTGATGTGTAGACTGGGATCACTCGCAAGCTATAAAGAGACTAAACGGACATGAACAAGTTATATTTTCATCACTACTGCTTATCGACGCTGACCATCTTCTTTGATTTATAGATCTCTAAAGTCTTACGCTTTTTCCACCAGAGGGACATTTTTTTCGAGAATGCTAAAATAAGTAAACATCTAAGAAAGTGGATCTCTAATATGTTTGTGCTCAAAAGACATTCCTTCGACCCGGACAGACAGTAAATGTTTCCCAACTTATCGATAAAACTACAGAAATATTGACCCCTGGCGTGTGATAATGATAGAGACGTTATCCAGAGGAGACAAGCGGACGAACAGACAAACAAATAGACAAACAAACCGAGTGAATATTTGTACTCTTCGTCCAAAGACCATATTTTAACCTTCAGTCACTTTTTGAAACACGATCCCTTAAGCGATTCAAGGCACGATTAAGTCTTCTACGCTATTCTCTCCCTTTTCTAAATTCTTCCTATTTTTTCTACCACCACTCATGCCAGCACCACAAGACATCAAGATCGATACAGGGCGTGCGCGCAACACACGTCCGCTGCTCGAATCACAATAGAGTCGGACCAGCCAAAACGATAACCACTTCGTGAAACCTATTTCAAAGCCTGTACGTATATCTTCAATTTGGTACACCCCCAACTCCCAAGGACACAGATGAAAAAGCCTTCAAAAAAATCATCACAAGCTAATGACAGCAATGTCGGCTGTTCAAGTGCACGCTCTCTGAGGTCCCCCCCCCCTCAAAAAAAAAAAGAAAAAGGGCAACCATAAGATGTAGAGTAATTAGTAATAAGGCCTTCTTCATAAAAGCAACATCACTATCATTAGCATTTCAAGAAGATAATGCTTACACAGGTAAAAGTGTGACCCTAAAACTCCTTTTCGGAATTTAGTTTTCATGAAAATGAACCCCTCCTCCCCCCGCTGTCCACGCAAATCTGCCATTAGTTTAGCTTAACTGGATTCAGTGTCGATTGTGTAGCTCACTTTATTCTGCGTTCCGCAACGCGTGAGCCCCGCAGAGGGTTGAAACAAGAGAAACCCGGTATGGCCGAGCGCCTCCGTGACGGGCACGCGCGTTACAGAACGCAGTACACGTTAGACCTTTGATGGGCTTGATGTGAAAGTGCAGCTCTCCTCTCCTCGACACAGTTAAGTCGTTTATTTTTGGACATAGACTTGCTGAGAAACAACTTTCAACATTTTGGGGTCTGTACCATAGTCATAATAAACTGATTTCAGGAATGTCCAGGCTATGTAAAAATGTAGAATAGTCAAGCGAGGAAAGGTGGCAGGCAACGAAAGAGATAAGAGCGTTTGACAATCATCATCAGTCGAAACTTGACCAATCATGACCAGGAGGTCGTCACTAGTCACAATTACTAGGTAACCTTGGCCATCTGAGAGCAGAAGGTCAACACAAGAAGATATTTGCACCGATGTTTAGACGACGTGATATCAGAGATTTAAATCCGAGTGATTTAGCTCTCTCGCAAGCCTCGGGTCTCACGTTTTTACTTCCCGTCAACAGCACGGCACACCCTGATTAGCAATTTAAGTGTGGAATTGAACACGTTCTAGTTGAAAGCAGGAAGGGTATATAAAATTATACTTGACAACGCGTTATTCGATGTATGTGTCTCTTTAAGTTAGATGTCAGTATTACAAAGCAGCAAATGTCAGAGCACCCTGACCTGGCGAGACTGATGGCCAAGATTTCTTCATTGCCTCTACTCCTCAGCTTTGAGGCAATTACTTAAGGACACGAGGC
The DNA here is from genome assembly GCA_004794655.1 of Marisa cornuarietis. Taxonomy (NCBI): domain Eukaryota; kingdom Metazoa; phylum Mollusca; class Gastropoda; order Architaenioglossa; family Ampullariidae; genus Marisa; species Marisa cornuarietis. The sequence goes on along the minus strand of SMMW01000554.1, from coordinate 2,221,245 downwards.
CAGGGATCTCGCTTTACACCTGATTCAAGACAATCAAGGCACAAAAAATTTCCTCTTTCATTATTTTTTTTAAATTCCATTTCAGACAAGACTCGAACACAGGGCAGTGCCTTGTGAAGAGTGGTATGCTGTGGCGTTCACATTATTTATGGTCAACGTCGTTCTTGCTGTTTGTGACCCACTCGGTCACGCTACAGCAGATGGCGCTTCATCGACTGTAGCAAACGTCACTGGCAATGCTGTAAATGGGCGAGGGAGAGAGAATCCAGACGCTGTCGTAAAGGAGATTCAATCGTTGATTGACTGACCGGTCGATCCAGTTCTATACACAATGTCTCGGTGGTCTGCAAACAGCTGACCGCCATCAGATGGGCAGCCTCCAGCACAGGACCGATACTATTTCCGACTTCACTGCGTGTGCAATATGCGAGCAGTCACATGACGAGCACTTGTGACCGCACGTGGTCAAGTGTCACGTGCACTTTGATCCATCCTGCTCACATACTGTAATAATATGTTGTATTTGTTGCTCTAAGGGTCGTGACATCATCAGCCGCAATTTTGGTAGTTCAGCTCTCCAAAATATGTGGTGAACAAAGTGATCGAAAATTGTATGGTTCCATATAAAAAACATGGCAAGGAGTATAACAACAGCGAATTCCGTAAAGTCTTCTTCGTTAATCAACGTTGGGTCAGTACCAAGATGGCGTCTCCTGCTGTCTCGGTTAAAAGCAGTCTTCTTGGCCTCGGTATGAAAACTATATCAGGATAAATCTCCCTAGAGAGCTTAAAACCATAAATGTATACACAGCTGAATCCCATCTTTATAGAACAGTCTCTCTTCTGTCTTCGCCCAACTGTCGACAGGCATCTGTCGGCATTTCCAGAACTGTCTGTCTCGTCACCTCATCGTGACATTGCCTGCTTATCTCCATTGGTTATTCTGCCAGCGGGCTTCTTCTCCGAGACTCCCTTTTGTCTTGTGCCCTTGCTGGAACTTACTGCAGACGAAATGATCCCACACGCAGCCTTTTGAGATGAGATTTGAGTCTATGTACCCACCTCACGGTGTGTGCATATACTTGCGTGTGTGTCTGCCAGCTCCTACCCCCACCTCTACGCTTATTTGTCTGTGTAATCACCTTGGGGTTTGTGTGCCTGTGCCTTCCATTTGTGCTTCTCTAAGCCTTGGGGAACGCCCATCAGCCCTCGACAGTCAGGCACCAAGAAATCTGACGGCCAATATCATAATGTGTGCAAAACTGCAGGATACGAAGTTCTTTGTCGTGTGTAAGTTTTGTTTAAATATGAGATATGAAAGATACGTCTCGCCAAAGATTTATTACTTGTTTATGAGGGCCTCAGGATTGTTTATGGAAGAAGGCGCCATGTTTTCTTTGTTGTGACATCGCTGCTCATCTGTAGCTTAACACAAAATGTCTGACGTCGTGGTCAGTGAAACAGAAGCCCTCCCATTTAAAACCAGTAACAATTATTTCGTGCTGTTTGGTTTGTTGTTGGCATTTTAGACAAAAAATAAGCACAAAACTGTTCTTACGAATGGCAGGCAATATATCAAGCATGTTTAGATAGTAGGAACAAGATCGATTCCAATCGCGATGCAAATGGCTGAACAAACTGGGTTTCGGGTGTTTAGCTGCACACTTTTGTAAATTTGAGCAGCTCGATGTTTACGGTTTAACGGTGAGATGATCTAAGACAAACTTGCTAACCCTCCAATTAATTTCCTATCCATCCCAATGGAGAAGAAAAATCATGCAGATTTCAAAGCATTTTCAAAACTGAGTAAACGCTATGCAAATATTTTAAAATGCGTTAACAAAAATAAATACATACACATAAATACATAATACATAATACATACATTAACATAAAGAATGCATTTGTACATGTTATATTATAATGAATTCATAATGCACACGTGAATATAAGACACATAATAGGTAAACATCATACGTTATCATAACACATACACATAGTACATACACACAGTACCTACAAACTTAACATACAATAAATACATACATTATGCATGTGCAAATAATAGACACGTAATACATACATTCAACGCGTGCTTGATACACACATTTGTGGTTTTGTTTTAGTTTTTTTATTTGCACTCATTGGATAAAACAAGCACGACAGTTTTCGTTGAGCTCAACTTTAATATAATTTGACAACATATACCAAGTTTACGTATTGTGTATATATATATATAGTTCCCAAATTTCTACTGAAACAAAAATGAGTATTTATCGCTAACATTTGAGCTATTTTAGGACGATTATGTACTGCACGTGCGTGCGCTTAACACAGTCAGAGGTGCTAGTGGCCTGGCGCTGAATACTGCCGGCGTGGCTTAAGAAGAACACGGCTATGCACATATTTATGTATACATAATAAGATATATATATATATAGTAAGATGAACGTGCATGCGTACAAGAAAACAAATGAAATGAATAAATAAGAGCGGAAAGTAGCGATATAGATACAAACAAACAAGCAAGCAGACAGACAGACAGACAGGAATACTACAATTCTTGTTTAACTCCTGAAGTAGTCATGACTCTTTCTGTATCGACCTCTGGAGAGTTGCTGGTGGCGCCAGGAACACAGCGAAGTTAGCCGAATCACACAAAAAGCTGAAGTTTATCACGAAGAACTATCGACCACATCACCACAGTCAGACGTATCTTGAGGTCCGATGCGTGGTTGCGATGCTTCACTGAAAGAAGTGGGCATGACTTGTGCCAACCTTTGCAGACTGACTTCTTCTGGGTCTTGTCTGGGAGTTAATGTGGCGTTAGCACTTCTCGCAGTCCTCCACCTCACTCTCTCTCTCCCTCTCTCTCTCTCCCCCCTTTCATTCTTTAATGAATAATGCGTATATATGTTTGTATATGTGTGTCATTTTAGGTACTTCTGCTTTTATGTATATGCTCTCTATATTATATATATAACACGTATATATAGTTATATAGACACACATATGGGGTTGGGTGTGTTGTAGAGAGTGTGTGCATGTGCGCGCGAGCGTTTGTGTGCCTCCCTACTCCTGTGCATAACTGCACAGAACTTATCAGCTCATGCAGACGATAAATAAAAATTTATGACAATGACAATTATGTCGATGATACTGGCGTTGCGATGTGAAATCAGCCAGACCGACAGAAGAGAGAGGGTTGAAGGAAAAGGAATCCAGAAATAAAGACGGACAGATAGGAAAAGAAGTAAGAAAAGCATCAGCAAAAGAAAAAAAGTTACTTTGACATATATTTACAACAGAAGTCAAAGACAGCCGGGCACTTCAGTCTCTCAAGTCAAGGCTGTTATCTGACTCCGCTCATTACGGATCGGCACGCTGCCGCGTTCTGTAGGTCTGTGTGTTACTTTCGGGATAATGCACTTCAACAGTAAAAGTGCATAGAACTGCACTGCGGTTGTCTGCCCGCCACTTGGCTCTGCTCTTCGTCTCCGAAGGGAGATAATAAACCCGTTTTTATAACCCTTTCGGCATTTCATGTTGCCTCAGTCTTCCAGCAAAGAGTTTCACCAAGAGAGGACCGTGTTACCCGAGCGTGTAAAGTTAGGTGGCAACCACGGTGCAGGGCCCTTTGGCCAAGTAAACGCCGCTTGGGCATGCGGCACCTTTGTTCTACAGTATTGGCAACTTTGATTTACAAGCAAATACAGAAGAAATATGTTCGTGCTTCTAATAAAAACGAATGAAAACGATTCAAATTTACATTAGCAACAATTTTGCAAGTAACTCCTATTAGTAACAATTTTTGCACTTAGAACAAACGAACAAAATGTAGTTATAAATACAAATAACTTCTTACACACATTGCTCTTGTAAAAATAGTAAATATGTATTTGTATATATATATATATATATAAGATTAAAAAGAAATAAAATGTTTAAAGATGATGCACAGTAAACATTCTTCTGAAACAGCAGATAAGGTTTGCTGTTAACGTCCAAAACAAAAACAACGCGTATATTTTAAAACACCTGACCCTCGTGACTGTCTGGTCTTCATTTGCTAGAGGAGTACATGAGTGAACTCATCTTTTCTTCGAAACGTTTGAGAACTCAAGCCTTTATTTAATCCATGTGGAGCAGCAATATGTCTATATATATATATAAAGTATTTTCTTCAGGAACCAACAGTTCCTCGGCAGAACCGACAAAGGGAAAGCCCCACGGTGAGACCTCGCATCTCCCAATTTGCTAGTCATGCCTGACGCCTTATATCAGAGGCAAATCGAGGGGTGTATGTGTAATGAGCACTGATGTTAAGGGTAAGAAAAAAGCGATCTCCCTCTTTGATGCAGCTGCTGTTTGCACTCTGCATGATGAAACGATCTACAATCGTCTGGTGTAGAAAGAACTGAAATGCCGAGGACTTGGGTAATCTTCGTGTCCTCCTTGACCTCATATTACAATAAAGCGTTTTTCTAAGAAATCTGCCAGCATGGAAGAATTTAATCTCGTACATTTTAAGAAGACCTGTCCTAAGCTCCAGCAGGCTTTGAATGGCTGAAAAACATGTCAGCTTGACGGGTTTTTATGAGAGTCTTGATAGAGCTCTTATCGTCCATGCTGAAAAATGCTTCTATTTCCTTGAAATATTGTTTCTTTTTTTTAAACCCAGTATTTATAAAGTTTTTGGAAAAGAAAACAGTCAAAATCTTTCAGTCTGAGAGTTTTGACAACCGGGCGCCGTAAGCCATTGTCTGGTATCCTCGTAAGAAGAATGATAGTGGGTAAAGGGAATGAACGCACTAGGATGCGAGACAGCCTGGCTTCACTTTCTCGCCTCAGTGTCCCCTCTTGGTGAATCTCTTTGCTTCCAGCAAATCGGTGCACAGTGCTGGTGAACTGTAAGTCGCGTGACCACTTTGGCAAGCCCTCGCTAGGATGTACAGACGTCTGAGCTGTCAGCAGCTGTCTGCAACTGTGTGCACTCGCGGCTGTAGCAAGTCGTAAACTTTTCCAAGAGGTGCTTGACAAGACAAAGTGCTTTGCTTACAAACCTTGAACAACGTCCTCCAAGTTTTCCTTTGGGGAACTCTTGCAGTGTTCTTGAAGTCACTGGCTAGGTTCTTTTTTTCCTATTTAATCTTTTATTTCTCTACACTTGTCTTTTCATGCCATTTCGACGTTTTCTATATAATTACTTTTTGCTTTCAATGGTTATCCATTTATTTCTGGCTTTTTTCTGTATTCTTATACCTTATATTTACATATAAAGAGATAGAATATGTGTATGTTTGTGCGCACGTGTATGTGTGTTTATGTGTGTTAATCATTTTTTCCTTCCTTATCGAATTTATCTTGTTTTTTGCTCCATCTTTCTTTTTTTAAATTTTAGTTTAGTTTTTAACCATTCCTTTTTGTGTTTTTAAATTGAACAATAGTCATGTTTACCTGTGTGCTAAGCTGCAGCTGAGATTTGTGGTCTTAGAAAGTTAATAGCTTGTCTTTGTCCACACTCAGATATCAGGGTCATAACGCTACACAATTGTGCAAGAGCCGTATGCTAAATGTTCCATGTGGAGAGTATGGTCAGTAAATCAGATTTGGGGAGAACGATCTCCAGAGAGAGCTTTTGGTTCCATATTGAAAATTATGACTATTGGTTCTCGAAGGCAAACACATATTTCTGTCTGCTTTTATGAAATGATGTTTCGTAGCGTATGATGCAGACAGCATATAAGGAAGAAGAGCAGCCTGTAGACGACGGGGAATCTAAAGGCCAGCTGATGAGGAAAGGAGATAGAAAACAGAAAAAAGGTGGGAGCTGGAATGGAGGTTACCTGTCGTACGTGTCGAGAAGGAAACGGAAGCTCGCCATCATCGCGAAATTCAGGAGAACTTGAGAAAAAAGCAGGGAGGTTTTTATGGTTCAGTGCTGTCGTCACACAAAGGCCGAGCACTCTGACGCCAGGGTGAGACCTTTGGTTCAAGGGTTTGGGACATAGGGTCGCTCTGTTTTACAGAGAAAAGTTTAAGCTGTTATCATCACTTCTGTAACAGCAGTTTCGTGTTCCTCAGTGTAGTGCATACATTTTCTACAGGGTTGGGTGTAAAGTTACTCTACCGCTAATGTAGCGTGCACACATTGACTCACACCCACACACACACTCTCTTTTTCTTTCTTTCTCTCTCTCACACACACACAGAGGCACACACATGTAAGAACACTGTAGAACCTAAAATCTGTTTCAACTTTTCTTTTTAGTTTTCATGATGCTTTTTATTAAACCTGCACATGAAAGAAGACCTATTAATTATAATGTATGACTAGTGTAAAATATTATGCATAGAACTTGGAAGGGAAACAATTTAAAGTATAAAAAGTATTCACGTAAATATTTACAGGCATCCATCTATGCATTTATTCATCATTAGTAAATTACATAAATACACCCATTAATAATGTAGAGAGACATATCAACAAACATATGTTTGCTAGGTAACGGTTCTGTTAATTTTACTTGTTGCATGGTGTCTATACTGAAGCCAATTGCCTGTCACATCATCTCCGTCCCTTATGCTCGCTAATCTTTCTTCATTTCCACAACTTCCTCGATCAGCCAGTCGCCGACGAGCTCGCACGCACGCACGCACGCACGCACGCCGTCCACGTGCGGCATTGCGCTTCTGCCTCGTTGTCTTAACCATCGTCACGTTTTCACCCGCAGAGAGCATAAATAGCCATATAAAGCCAGCAATAAAATAAAGGTGGCAAGAGACATACGGAAGTGCTGGTAAACGAACTTGGAGGTTGTTATATGACCAACTTAGCAACACTCTGGCTTTATTCAAATCAAATAGGTCTCCACCCCCAATCCAAAAAAGAATAAGACATAAAGAAGCTTTAGCTAAATATAAAGATCCTCTTACATGCACATGTGGAGACAGACTAAGCATCTCCCTCGTGATGTGCGAGTGCAGTCACGTGTACAAGATAACTTAGATGGGACTTACACAAGAAAAGAGTAATATTAAAGATTAATAGCTGCCTCTATCTGTTCAATGAGCTTTAACATACTATACTCTGATTAGTAGTAACGATATGTGTTGCCATCAAAATATTAGATTCAAACCATCCAAAAGCTAGATTTTAAAAATCCGACATAAATACAATACTGAAGGAAAAGGCTCTAACAAATTAATAATAATAATAATGAAGATTTTTATAGCGCATATTCACACTCATAGAGAGCATGCTCTTAGCGTTTAAACGTGGATGAAACATGGACTAAATGGATAGAACACAAGGGACGGAAGAATAAACGACAGTACTGACGACAAACAGAAAACAAAGAAAACACAAAAAGGTCTATTCGATTCAAGGTCTATTTAATTAATGAAAAGTAACGGTAAATATAGTATCACAAACTAAACAGAGGTTTAGAATATATTGGCAAAGGGCGACACAAGGGATCACCATTACTGGGGACTTGGCAGGCCTCCTGGACCCGAACTTCAAAGAACAACAACTGGAAGTGGACAACGACAACAGTAGCCAACACCTGCCGCGCAACGGAGTAACAACTTTCTTCCCACACTTACCTATAAGCCCCTTCCTCACCCCTTTCGCCCCCTCCCTCATATTCTCCCTCCACACCCACCCACCCCCAACTGTGCGAAACTGCCTTTAGCCAGAAGTACTTTTCTCTTCTAAAAACATCAACGAAGCTGTAAAAACAGGCTCACGTCTCACTCGCTCTGGGATCTGAACCGCTTGGAAGTATCTAAGAGAAATTTTTTAAAATCTTTTTTGGATCCTGACCGTTGCGCGCGTCTCTCAGCTCGGAAACGAGTGACCCAGCTACTGTTTATCCGGTGATATGAAGGCACTGGAGCGGTGCTTAGCTGGCGCCATCCCTTCTATTTGATTGAACGACGCTTCATTGCACGCTTCCGGTTCCTGTTCGATTAGGTGCGCGGCGCGGAAAATGCCGCTTTGTCAGTTTCGTGTGGATGACGCGAGATGGCGCGCCTGGCTGCCAACGACATTAGGTTTACGTCAGTTATTGCCCCTTCCCGGCGAGGGCGCCACTTGCTTCCTGAATGGACACAGGTAAGGAAGAACGATGGAGGGTTGGAGTAGACGAAGAAAAAAGAGAAAGTAAAAAATGAAATAAATAGAAATTCGGTTTAACATTTTGCCATGGGGTTTCTTCTATCCAACATGTTTTTAAAAACGTTTCTAATCCCTACATAGAATTCTAGCCCAACCATTCCTGCTCTCAATCTGGCTGTCTTTTTGTTTATTTGTCTCACATTCATAAGTATGCGTAAGCATCATGAACATCACAGCCAGGCATGCGTTCGAAATAACTAAAAAAAGAGAAAGTTTATGTTTTGTGAAACGGCAAAGATTTATATCTGTAGCTAATGGCACTCGGTAACTTCAACGACTGCCAGAAAATGACCTCCAGTCTATGCGGATTGGTTCATATTCAGACAGACGAATACACAATGATTGATAAAAAATCTTGAAGCACTTTATTCTGTAATCACAAACCTAAGGCACAGATCAACAACGGAGTTTTTTATTCTTAAAAAAGTAAATTTTTTCAACAGAAACACGATCTACCTGTGCATGCAAAGGACATGGAGGTCGCTCCATGTTAACCATTGACCGAGCGCGCTAACTTTGAATGAACAATGAAGCTGAGCTGAAGCAGTACCAGTGTGCTAATGGTTGGGGTAACATTGCGATGTTAGCTAGAGCATCACCCACGTGCCATGATGTTAAGTAGGTAGCTTAAGCTGGTGAAAATAAGCTGGAAGTCACGCTTTTGTCGACAGCAGATGGCGATGATAATCGTTCTCCGCAGTGTATGCAAGATTATCGAGTTCCCGGCGTTTGAAGCATGTCAGGCCAACGGTTCCCGGCGTTTGAAGCATTTCAGACCAACGGTTCCCGGCGTTTGAAGCATTTCAGGCCAACGGCTATCATGGCTGGTGCGTTTCTGTTACGCGGAAAACCATAGCAGCGTCTGCGTGATCAGGGGGCTGGTGACGGATGATGCTGCGGTACTCCTAAGCCGATCGCCATTCCTTATATCTACAGGTTTATTATCTTTTCCTATAGAAGAAGAATTTCTTCTGTCTTCACTTAATTCAAGATCTTTAAATTGGTAATGAAGATGCGTCGTCTCTGTTCCTTTGTTGTCTCAAGCAAATAGCACAACAGCTTGGCGTGGTCGGGAAGCAAAGGTTGAAATCGAGATGGTTTTCTGCTACCTTCTTTCCATCTTTTTCAACCGGAGAAGCTTCCGGAAAGGTAGATTGTAAAAGCACAAGCCACCAGGACCATCTACCGACCCGCCGGTGCTAACAGACTCATACGTCATCGCTTCCTCTTGAAGTACAGACAGGCTGTCAGAGCCTTGCTGAAGGGCTGCGATATTTCTTCTGACGAACCGCCTCCTGACCATCAGACGTCGTGCCTCGCTTTCTTTTCTTTCTATTTTTTGTGTGGTCCCCATTAGCGGCCGCAGCCCTCGTAGACAGCTCCGTTCACAGCAACAAAACAAGGTCATCAGAAAGTTCAGCCAGCGAAATAAAACTTCGCGAGCGTTTCTTGTGTAATATAAACCAGGATAATAGATCATTTTGATCCTGTTCTTGTTAAAATTATACAGGAGGGTAAGGCAAAAGAGTAGGTAATTTTTCGTCCATTCCTTATCTCTTCCCCTCCCTCTCTCCATGCCGGTCATTCACACATACCTCACACACACGCACACACACAAATCATTTTTTAAATACAAAATTTACGTGTTATTAGTATAAGCTTTCTTTCTGGATATAAATAGAGAGAGAATATAAACCACTCCCACAAAAGCAAACCTATCTTATAAAGGAGGAAATTCTTTAAAAGGATTACATAGATGCCTGATGCTAATCATTTGCAGTTCATTTCAAAGGTTTGTCATCGAGTGAGACGCTGTTGATAATGGCGTGACGCAGGACATCGAGTGTGACACGTCACTGAGAAGAGGTCGTAGAGGGGGTTTGGGGCGGCAGTTGAAGAAGCTTCATCTCAACGGTCGCCACCTGAATTTACCTCCCACCGAGATCTGTAGAGTCTGCTTCCGTTTCTGTGTGGCTGTTTTAAGAAATTTCGATGCCGTCCCTTTGCGGTCTGAGAATCCTGTCGGCAAGGCTGACCTACTTGGTAGTTCCTTGAATTCGACAGTGACATTTTTTCATCGTTGAAACGTGGCTCCGTGATGGTGATGACCTGTAAGTGCAAGGAGGATCACATTCTTTCCGCGCCCATTAGGAGTGGCTGGCATCGCTGTTTTCCACAGCTGTCTTCATAGGTCCTCTTCTGTGTTCATCTTCCCTTCATCCACACCCCTCCTGAAGTGGCTGAACTCACTATTCAGACCACTTCGTCAACCACCTTTCTGTCCCCACCACTGACACACAAGAACAGCCTGACAGACATTGTTCTGTGAAAGTCCCTTTGACAATGGTTTTAATTAACGGCGCCAGGAACACTGAAGTCAATGCATATTTAAAACCCGATTAAAAAAACCGATTTCAACGTTACGACCACTTTATACTCTTAATGGTATTTTATAGGAAAATTCTATATTTTCTGGAGCATCAGAACTTTCTGTCTCGGAAAGAAAAAGAGATATGTGACAACTCAGCTATCGTCCGCTCCTCGAATTTGTCAGTTAACGAACGGTGTAACGTCATGTGCTCGCGCGTGCACACACACATACGCGCATATCCAAACAGATACAGAGATAGAAAGAGACGTAGAGAGGCTGAAACAGTAAGAGTCAACAAAACAAAACGACAAAACCCAGTTTCCAACCTTGGAAAGTCGATATAACACGTAACGACATGTTTTGAACAGCGCAACCTCCATTTGCGTCATAGACGTACATGTGACGTAAGCGCCTCGTCACTGTCAGGGTGCAGCTGTTTTTAGAAGCCATATATTTTGTTTCTATTCTTGGTCCAGAATAGCATGGATACGTGGGTGACGTACGGGTTTACGAGTCTGTTTCTGCTTTAAAATTTGCACGCTTGCAATTGCAGTTTGTTCGCCTCCATTAAAGCATGAGATGTAATGTTTAACGAGAACAGTTGGTCCCACGCAGATTCAATGCATCATAAGACCCAAGACTTCTGCCAATAGTTTTATATATCGTGCTTGTAACGATCAACGTTCTTGATTTTGCTTAATTGTCTTCTTTTGATCCTGGTTACTGTAGGAACAACGTGCATGATTCTCTCGTTCTGTCGCAGCTAAAGCTGACTGATTCGTTTTAGGGAAAAAAAGTTTTTAAAAAACTGAAACGTGGGGGGAAAAAAATTCTCGGAAGACGGAGGCAGGCCGCAGCCATTAGCTGCGGTCGATGACAGCTGCACGTGGCGGAAGGAAAATGGACAGGAAGTTAATGAAGGTGGCGCTGAAAGAGAAGCCCGCGCATGAAGGATTTCAACGTCGGTTTGCCATTCTCTGGGTCAGGCCTTGGCTGAACCTAGGCCAGAGTGACTGATATCCTTTAATGCCAGCTTTATGATCAGATGAATGGTGCTCTTCTTCTGTCATGCTTACTTTAGCTTGGTTTTTAAACATTTTGTTTCTGGGTTGTTGTTTTTTTTTTGAGAGCAGTGTGTTGCAAAAGCGCTTCCTGGACTCACATTTTCATGCTTAGATTAAATCGCTTTCGTTGTCAGGGTGTTTGTATTTCTCTATGCGTCTGTGACTATCAACCCTTTCTCTCTTTTAATCTGTTTTTTTTTTAATGTTCACTCATCCCTTATTCTTTTTTTCATTTCCTTCCATATTCCTTATGTGCGCGCACCACCCTGGGACTACAGTATTGCGTGGGCGTATGCTTGCGCGCGCATCTGATTGTTTGTATGTATGTACTTTATCTTCTACCTCGCTGACTCACTTCAGACTCACAACAATAGAATTCAGTTGACAAATAGCATAAGATTTTTTTTTACTGGGTGCTATATAGTATTATTGAACAAACAAACATACTACAGCAGTCTTTTTATTGTTTGTTGGTATTTTACATAGTACGCTATAGAAGCATCTACTGCATTGCAACTTAATTTTATTGCTGTGACGAGATCAGGTGCAAGCTTTGAGAAATATTTGACTGATGTTGGAAAACCAAGCTGGAACGCTAGGGGGCGCCAATAAAGTAACGCTCTCTCTCTCTGCTTTTCTTGTTATATATGTGAGTCAGGGTGGAGCTAATTTCTTGACCGGTCCCTGTGTCGTTTTCGAACTAATCATGTACATCTTTCCAGTCCTGCGGCTTTGTCAGTATTGTCATTGCTGCCGCTTGCCGAACGGTCCTCGAGTTAATGGCGTCCACACGACCTCTTTCCTGGCGCTAACTCTTTCCGTCGACGTTAACTCGCAGCAACCACCATCACTCATGTTAGTAACAACCCTTGGAATGACATGTTCCGGACATTTCTAGGGGGAAAAAAAAGATAATAATAAGGCGAGCGGACGGATGCAAGGGTTTTGCAGCTCCTGTCGTCTTCCCAGCATATTTTTTTCAGATCTTTTCGGCTGCCGATTCCTGTCAACCCGTGATTATTTTTTTTTCTTTCATTTCTTCCTTCTAGGGTTGTTCCGGTCCTGTGACTTGTAGCCACTCATTAACAGACGAACGAAGAAATCGAAGACACTTGGAGCTTAAAGCCGCCCAACAGGAAACATCTCATCGACTTCTTCCTAAAAAGAATTCCCTTCTTTCGCTCAGTTGTTATCTTCTGGACAGTGAAATGTCAACGACAAAGTCCGGGATTTAATAATAACAGCAACAAAATCTGAAACCAGCGCTGCAGTTTGATGAATGTGATGCTTAGAAGCAGGAGATAAATTTAACGGGCAGTCATCTGCCAGTTACATGATTTAAGCAAAATATGTGCAAGGAATGTAAGAAACTATTAAATACATCTTCGAGAGGGAGGGGGCATGTGAAAGACACACCACTGCGTCATCGTCTGCTAATCAAATGGTGTGTGCGGAGGGTAGTGCGAGTGTCAAGCTGAAAATTGCACGACAATCAGTCTTTGTGCGGTCATGCAGTTCAAACACTCGCGCATGGGAAAGACAGAACGCAGCAGTTGTCACTTACAGCTGCCAGTCTGCTGATGCACGAATCACGGTGCATATCCCTTGACAAGACGGTGGCAGAACTTCAATTACTTGCCTTCACATTCCCCCTCCGCGTTTTACTGCGCACTAGGCGAGATATCCCCCCCCCCACCCAGCAAACCTTGGAAATAAAGACAACGTTGTGTGGTAGAGGTTCAGAAGGTTCGCAAACATAACAAACACGCCTGCATCAATGAGAACTCACGATGGCGCGCACACACACACACACACAGGCACAGGCGCTTACACAAATGCGCAGGCACACAAGCACGAACCTGCGCATGCACTGCCGAAGTGAAAATTATGCTGGCATTTACCTACGGCGAAAGAATGGCTTCTTAACCTTATAGATGGATTTAGCTGTGACAATCACAAGTGGAATAAAGCGCGCCAGAATTTATTGTTGGTTCTTTTTACTAAAACGAGTCTTAAAGGTTTCATTAATCTCAGACAGACAAAACGCTGCTCTTGTCGGATACGCATGACCGTGTCAGGCGGAGACCGCACGTGCTTGGTATCCAAAAGTCGTGCGGAGTTTTCACGCGTCAGAGAGCTGGTGGGGGGGTGGGTGGTGGTTGCAAGCGCAGCCGCTAAAGCATATTTTCGGCGAACAGCCAAACACAAAATCCGACTAACTTTATTCTGCGCACCCAGAATGTAATGTAATTGCAGGAAACGGATAAAAAAAGAGAGCCGAAATGCTGTTCTCCCAAACTAAGAACTTGAACCCGCTAATGAACTTGTCCAAGTGAGAACTCGACCACTCATCCGTGTTCTTGTATCGGATTATGAGACACACGCAGCCGCAGAACTGGGCACGTTCAGCAACTCAGCTGCCTGGCTCTGTAGATGCGGCCGCGCTCTCCATCACGAGATCGTGTCAATGCTAGAGTTTGACAAGAGTTACGGCTATTTCTTTTCCTAAGGGCACCCTGGCATTGATTATTTTTAATTCCTATCTCCTCTCTTAATCACTGTGTGTGTGTGTGTGTGTGTGTGTGTGAGAGAGAGAGAGAGAGAGAAGGGTGAGAGAGAGCGTGCGTGCGTGTTTGCGTAAATTTATATACCAATTATGCAGATGTTCACTGATGGGACGAGCATCTGTGTGCACACGCCAAAATTAATGTGCTGAATAGCAAAGAATTAAAAAGTGACAATGAGACAATGTATGTGTGCGCGCGTGCGTGTGTGTGTGTGTGTGTGTGTGTGTGTTAGTGAGTGAGAGAGAGAGAGAGAGAGTGAGAGAAATACAAGAAATGGTTCAATACGAGAAGGCCAGCAGAAGAGGCTGACCTGTATTGTATTTATTATACCGGAAACTTAAGGATTGCGTCCGATGATGCTCGAAAGTCTAATTCCGGTGTTTTCTTCTCACACATGGAGCCTCTCCTTCTGCGGCTATTGATTCTACTCATGCTGCGCCCGATGTCCCACTCGCAAACACGTGCCCTCAGGCACAGCCTGATGCAGACATCGAAAGAACAAGGCAGATAAAGAAGGTGATAAAAGAACTGTGGAAAAATTTTATACATGCCTTCTTATAGCAATCACCTCTCTTTCTTCAGTCAGAAATGGCAATAATTTAACATTGCTGACACGGATGTGTCTTTACTTTTTAACCTTTGAGAATGCCTAGGCCATTTGCACCAGTGAGCCATTAATTCTAGACTGAAAGTCAAAAGTTCAGTGGTCTAATTCTGGTGGGTCAAAGTATGCATTCGTATTCTTCTTTCAGATTTGGATTTCAGTTGGCTCCAAGCTGACACTAAAGCAATATTGATCGTAAAGTTAGCTGCTAGTAGTTCCACCTAGCGGAAATCCTCCATGCTTCCGTTGAACAAGTACCCACAGCACTTCGTAATTCTGCACATTAATTAACTGAGTTCCCTGACTACTAATGATGGCTAATGAGGAATGAAGGGAATTATCTCAAACCATAACGGATATAATTATTTGAAATACTTTTACCGATAAAGAACATTAGAGATCAAACATCATCGCCAAACCTCCCGCAATTTTTGCGCTGGCTGCTCTACTGTGCATGAGCTTACGTCAGTGTCAACAACGACCAGGTCGCGCGGAAGTCTCGCGATCCTACGCGAGTAATCTGGGCCCAGAGAAGACCGAGTGATAGATCACAACAAAGGTCACGACAGCAATTTCTTCACTGCCGGCCCAACTATCCGTCACCGCAGCCAGACAAGGTATAGTTAGATGCAAAACCATGCAGCAAGAAGGTGCTCACACAAACCACCATCGCTTATGATTGATGCCGAGATAGAGAAAAGATAACCTATTTCCTTTTTTCTCTTGCTCTTTGAAATAGACACTGGCCTAGCTAAAGACTCAAAGTTTGTTTGCTTCTTCTGCTTCTTTTTCTTTTCTTCCTCCTCCTTTCTACACTGGGAGAAGAGAGGCGTATTTGGACAGCAACAGGATTATGACAGTGATCGCGGTAATTACTTAGATGAAAGGCATCTTTAGAAGCATCGTGCCTATCACTGTCAAGAATGATTTGTCGAGACAGAACATTGGTTTTTAAAAGTGATATTTAATATTTGCTCGTTTGCGGCGGAATTTTTTCAGCATGAAGACTGCTTTGGCCATTCCCTTGATTGAGCTATTCGGTCTCGAGTGAAAGAAGAGGTTTAAGGTTCCTTTGCTTTGAATAGCAAGACGATTTTGAATGGCAAAACCCAATAGCTGTGACAATGGCATGGCGAAGAATGAGAGAAAATTACAGCAAGTGTTCAGAACAGTTTACGTTGCTGTGCGGTAATGTCACGTAGCACAGACCACGTAACTATCTACGTGCCGCATTGCGTCATGCTATATTAATACGCGAGATGATAAATGTACTGTGTACTATTTGCTACCCAACAGACTACTTTGTTCGGCGTTTCCCATAATTACGAGTATCCACTGACAAGGAGTGAAAACTAAGCAATACTCCAAAAGGGTGACGTTGGTACTCTGAGGCATAATGTTTCAATATATTTAAGAAGTTTTTAAAAATCAGTATCTCTGTATCTTGTTTTAATTTTTTGTAGATCAAACATAGCAAAACGATACAAGGAGGTGAATGAAAAGAAGCTGAAATAATCTCCTCTATATATTTCGTTAAAAACTTGTTAAAAGTAAATATAAACATGTTGAACGTGAAAAGTTTCTGTAAAAAGAGCGGCAGAAAAGTATCCGAACGCAGATACGAGCGCATGTCTATTAGTAAGCTCCCGCACGCATATAAAGTGCACGCGCACACACATACTGACATACGGACACTCAAATACTCACAAACATACACTCACTCTCAAATACCCACCCACATACTTTCTTTTTCTCTCTCTCTCACACACACACACACACACACACACACACACACACACACACACACACACACACACAATCTCACATGCAATCATACACTCACACATTCACACGCGCCTGCACATTAGTAAACATACACCCGCCGACGGGTTAGTCGATCTTTTTTAAACACAGCGAATTTATTTTATTTTTTATAAAACTCAGGCCAGCTTTTTTGGCAGCCCTTATTTCAGCCTCGTTTGTCGTCCAAAGCCTGAACGGCGGGCCAATATCACATCCATGATTTTGTGCAACTGATAACGCAAAAATTAAGGGACCCACCCCCCCAAAAGAACAGTCATTTTATGTGCATATACATACGATTTATAATGACAGCTGTAAGCTACTCACGACCCTCACTCTAGAAGACCGCAGGCACTAAGTTTTTTTTCTAGGACTCTGCCCGCACCGGCATCTTCAGGAGCGGCGTCGATAGGACACGCGCGATGTTGCGATGTTGTGGGCACTAAAAGCGTTGCGCAGTAAAGCATCCGCGCGGAGCTGACAGGCCGTGCGTTGCGGCCGATGAGGCGCACAATGATAGCATCATGCGTGTACTAGCTACCCGGGGGGGAAGGAGGGACGGGGCGAGGGGAGGTTAAGAAATTTACATAAAAAGCACAGTTTTACGACGAGTGCGCCGTTTTGAACTGTAAGTTATTACTCTCAAGAGTCGCTGCTTCTTGTGTTAATTTTCATGGTGCTTCTCGTGCAAATGAAATAGACTGCGGCGAAATAACGTCAAATAAAACCAGCGTCTCTTGAAGCGCATAGGCGCAAAGTAGGTGAAAGAAAAAAAAAAAACAGAATACAAAAATGAACATAAAATGTTTATTTGGTAGGCGACTGGATCCACGCAAAAGAATTTGATAATGACAAGAAAAAGCTACAGCAGGAGCAGTAGAAGAAGAAAAAAAAAGAATGATGATGATGATGATGATGATGATGTAGAAAGCGAGAGAGGGCAATGAGGAGCGAGCGCATGCAACCCCCCTTCCCCCACACTTATTTATGTATTTGAAAAGAGTAAGGCAGGGACCGCAAGGGGCAGCGGAAATTGAGGACAGAAGATTGAGGTGTAGGTTGTGCCGATGGAGGCGACTGAAGGACTGGATGATGGATTGAGCTCAAGGGTGGGATAACGCCACAGTCTGGAGAGGATTTCTGGAGGTGGTGTGCTGTTATCCGACGCTTCTCATCACCACGTGAAGGAATAAAGGAAAAAGACATCATGCAACTGAGATAGGAATCGTTGGTGCATATGAATACAAAAATAAACAAGAGCACGAACAAACACAAGCGCATGCATACATGCAAATTGGACACATCATCAAGACTATTTATCAATCAGTCTGAAATCTGCCCTCCCCTCATGTAGCTATTGTTATTTTGTTTATCATAATAATTTCAAAAGAATAACAACTTATTAACACTCCTGCTGCACACTCTTCTTCCTTTAATTGTTCTATCTGTCCCCGCTGTGTTTTCTAATTTCACACTGCCACCACCACGCCACTGGTCCAGCCCCAGCCTGGCCAGAGATCTGCATATATCAAGCAGCATGCGATGATTCGGTAATCTACGAAGATACAGTGGACATATGAAATCGACAGTAACTTATGAATGACACAGGAAAGGCTGACTCAGAAAAACGTATTTTCTATGCACAGGAAGGGGGTTGGTGGTTTGGGGACGATGTGCAAAATGTAGAAATTATCCGCGTTTAGGTTACGCAGCGTTTTAGAAGTGAGGGTGGCGGATGATTCAGGGGAATGGAGTCACAGGCTGTAGGTAAGACGTCCCTCGTGATGTTGCCTTCTTCAGCATAGGTCAAGGGACACAGCCCCGTGATGAGTAGCTTAGAGGGAAAGGGGGCGTATAGTACGCGTACAGACAGCCATGACCTTATTTTCGTGAGGATACACAAATACACACGCGCGCGCACGCACGCACGCACGCACACACGCACACACACACACACACACACAAATGCGCTTATACACATACAAACATCCACTCGCTCATATATATATATATATATAATATATACGCGTGGGTGCACACATAGGCGCGAGCTCATATATATACACACGCGTAAAACCCATGCACATACACTTCCACAAAAAAATCCACTTGCTCGCCCATATACGCACACGCGCGCGTGCACTCAGACGTGCAAAAAAAGCAAGCAACCCAGATTTAATTAACTCTGGCGGTACTGTATCACCGACGGTCATTTGATGCCATGAAGATGAGAAGTGGCTGCTAGCTCCACATTTTATTACAGCATTTACAGGGGTCGAGGTCACTGCAGGGCTGCACACACAGTTACTGAAGGTAAGGACAAGACAAGGAGGTCTCATCTAACAATTAATGTGTGTTAGTCTTTACTAACACGCTTATCTGAAAACTCCGCTGATTCCTGATAGCATTTCTCTTTATAGAGAAGACAGAAAGTCAAGTGCACACAGCTATTATACGCAAGTGTCTTTGATTAAACAGAAAATGTACACGCGCGTCGCGAGAAACGAAAAGTGATCACTTTTGCCCTCATCACCGATATCACTAGAAGTAACTGAACTAACATAAACTTCCTGCAAATAAAGTTAATATCTCGTTGTTTATTTACAACACTCCTATACATACAGAGTTGTGAAAGAAAAATGGAAAGATGTCAGATTAAATAAGCCGAAAATGCTGTGGTTTCCTCAAGCTCAAATCGCAGATTAGAACACAACAAAAAATAAATAAAACATAAAAGAGAAAGATGCTTAGCAAAACCCAGGATCAGTCGCACGAGAATCCCTGTGGGTTAGGTTCCTATCTCTGAGCTAGCAACACTTGCCTGAGATGTAATTAGTATTCATTTAAAAAAAAAAAGAAGTAGGTGTACATGATTTTTTTCTTAAATGACGAAAACAAGAAATTTCTGTTTGTCAGACGTGATAGTAGACAGCCACACCTCTTCTCACCCATCTCCCGTCCCAGACAACACCCCCTACCCCCACAACAATCCCCTCCCCTCTCAGCTTCCTTGCAATGTAATCGCCGTCGCTGCTGGGCCCAGTCTTGGGACGTCCATGGAAAGACAACTCGTGCGAGTGTAGGAAGCTGAGGCTGTAGGAGTGGCCGTTCGTTGCACTTCATAAACACAGTCCCAGGCGCGGGGACCAAGTCAAGTCTCGTACTTGCTGCGGCAAAAAAAGTTTCACGTCTTTCTATGAACGTGGGACCAGGCCACAAGCAGACAGTTGAAACTAACCAGCAGACGATTCTTTCACAGTGTGGGACTGGTGTTGAAAGTACAGACGAAGTGTGTGGTACGTGTGTCCGAATCGAACTGCAAGTATACAGTCTACAGATATACTGCCTGGCCTGACCGGGCGGGTGGTTACGGGTATATGCTGCTTAGTCTCAACAGTAAGTGACACAGTTTTCAACTCTTTGACTCATTTACTAGTAAACTTCGTCTTAAACAGTTGAAATTTATATCTTTTTAAACCGATATTTACGGAGTGTAGACTTGTGTTACAAACAAAGTAAATAAATGTCAAAATGTGTACACAAGCGGCACGTGTGTGTGATTACAACAGGCACACCCTTACACAACCAGAGCACTGTGGCTTTTTGCTGGCTTTCTTACTACAGTAGTTAGCCTCATTGTGTTGTATTCGAGTTACGAGCATTAATAGCTCGATCATTTGTTTACAAGAGCAACAGCTGGTTTTACAATTCCTGTTACTGTAATTATTACTGATAGATGGAATTAAACACACGTATGATCAGCAGGTGGTTTAGACGTATAAAGACGAGGGTTTATTACAAGGGTTTCCAGGTGTTAGCGTATATTGTACTTGTCGATAATAGGTCAACTGATTTAACTCATTTGCCTCCGACTTTGACACGACACCGCATTCTGGAATCCACGAGGTGTATACTTTTCCAGTTTTACTGAACTGGACTTGCTGATCACAGGATAAGAATATTTTTGAAAAGTAAGGCAACAGTATGCAGTGTTTTGCATTTCCACGGTCGCTACCGTGTCTGTCACCCCCAGCAAACATATCATGAATCCTATTCTACAAGTGTTTGCAAAGTCAGCCATAATTTTCCTGGAATGCATTTCAGCAGAATTTGATAAGTATGTTTGATTCACTATAATGCTCTTACAATAGGCACGTGAGGATTTGCATGTATAATAATATTTATTATTTAATATTTATTATTTTTATATTGATAAATTATCAGCAGGTATACAGAGGCCAGTAAAACAACCAGTGAATGTATGTGGTAGATTAATCCAACAATTAATACTAATGTAAGATTTAGTTAAACATGACTAATGTCCTGCAATACACATTTTTGTCATTTAAGGGTTACTTAACAAGCAAGAGATATTGATCCCACATGCAAATGGCACTATCCCATATTGTGACTGGTTCACAGTGTATTCCCAATCCCAGCCACCACCCCCTCCTTTTATCCCATTGCCATCCCTGTTGTCAGATGTATGTGGAAAGAAGATTGACGGATTACAACTTCATCTTTGCTATGTGATAATGTGATAGGGGTGAAAGCGTTTACACTGCAGTTCAACAGTTCTGCAGTGAAACATTGACGTTTCAACAAACACAAATCACTTTCTTCTGTTGTCTCTGCTGTGTATAAGCTGTTATATTTCTTTTATCAGTTTTTTTTTTAAATCAGCGCACATTCTTCACTTGTTTGCATTTTTTGGTTTCTTGCTCATTATTTTAACAAATAACCCTCTTTTAAGCAGAATTCTAATTGTTAGCTCTTTGTTCAAAAAAGACATTGCTTTTTTTTAATAGCTCAGTTTTTAAGTATGAGATGTTAGCTTCAGATAGTCTGACAATAAACTTGGTCTATTAAACTTAATGCTCATCATGGACTAATTCAGTCATTGAGGTTTACAAATCACTTTGACTAAAATATTACAAAATGAGCAGCTTTTATTCATTTGAACAAGGTCATGGTCACTTTCTATAGTGACTAGGATTAGCACTAGGAGATTTGTAAATATTGGTACTAACATCTATTTAGCTCCATGATTTGTTCATCCTTTAAGACTGGGAATTTGCAGGATAGATTTTAAAAAGATTGAAGTAAACAAAAATAATCTGTAAATTATAAAGCAAGATATGCTTACAAGCTGAAAATGTAAACCTCAAATTTTCAGTAATGATGCATAATATATGTATGTGTGTATTTACATGTTTTGTGATATGTATGTTTATTTATTTTGTGTATGTATATGCTTACATGCATGTGAATTCATGTGCTTGCATGTGGTTGTGTACAATTTATGCATGCACGAATGCATGTGTTTATATGTGAGAGAGAGTCGACAATTTTCAGAAAACTGAACATCATGGCAAATACTGCCATTCTTATTCTAAATCCTCTGTGACATTATTGAGAATTCTTGCTTTTCATGAGCATTCATGTTTTATTATGATTATTAGTTGCTGTTGAGATAGAGGCAGAAGCATCATTATCAGGATTTTTATTGTTCTTGTCAATTTAGCTTAGCCACCCGTTCTAATAGTGCATATTTTGAAACTTTCAAAATAGAATTCCTAGTTATTGTTTTCTTTTTTGAATTAAAATAACATGGATTGTTTTGTCCTTTATTGTCATACAGCATTTCTTTGGTCCTACTATGTTACTAAGTGAACTTTTTGTTGACATGGAAATTTATCCATAAAACAAAGCTGTCTTCATCTTAATTTTTAAAGTAAAGCCATGATGCTGAGTGGTACTATGATGATCAGAAAGACTAAACATGTTGTATAGAAGATTAGATTGCATATTGGATAATTTTCTGTTTTTATGATTTCTAATAACTGTAAAGTCAAGCTGTGGAAATAATTGGCAGATAAGGTGAAGAGAAGACTAGAATACTAGAAGATACAGGGCTCTCCCCCCACCAAAAAAAAGTACTCACACTTGAAACTGCAATAAATGCAATGCTTATCGACTTAAAAACAAGATTTATGGTTTAAATTTACAAATACATGGTAAAAAAAAAATGCACTCACTCTTTCAGTAACAATAAAGGAATGGGCTGTGTGTTTTAAAGGGAATTTGAAGTGTATCCTTTAATTGATGGTTTTATGATGGGTTAAAAATACTTGCATCATTGTGTTTGTATCCTTGCTGTCAGCTAGTAAGCATTTCTGCAGAGTTTGTCAGCATTTCTTAAGCTTTAGTTTTGAAGTTGATGGCCTGAGAGTAAAGATCCACAGTTTGATGTAAAAATTGAGCAGTATACCATCGCATGCTTGTTTCTCATGTGCAGGTTGGATTGCAAGGGGTGACAAGTTCATTGATGCTATTCTATTTTATTATGTTAATACTAAAGTCCACAGTCACAGGAAAAGTAAAAGAAGTAAATTTAGCTTCAGTTTTTATAGTGTAACCACTTAGTTGGAGCCAGTACTGTAATTAGCCACAGCTGCTCTTTATGCTGTAGGTTGGTTGGTTTGAAAGAGACTGCCGCCACCCAGTACAGAGGCTCTAGTGTGGGAGACTTAGCAGGGATAGATGAAAGGGAGTAATGAACAGTTCCCGATTAAAGTCCATTGTACTTTTTATGTTTAGTGTCATGCGCTGGTTTAGAATGTGGTGTCATATGTCGGTTCAGAATGTGTTATTTCAGAACTATCATCCTTTCCTTGATCAGTTACCGAAGGAAGTGCAGTATGTGTGTAGAGGGAGGGGGCGGTAGGGGAAATCGGGTTCAGTAGTTAAGGAATAGTTGATAACATCTGTGAAAGTTTGTAGTGAAGACTGTGTTAGAGGTACACGTATGGCAAAGCGTACATGGGGTGAAGGGAGGGAATAGTTGGGACTCTTTCACTGCCTGAAACACACACCGCTCGAGCGACGGGTGTGTAGTAGCTTCTACTTGTAAAACGACAGCGAGTGATACCCGGCTGTGTGCGTCAAATCTCGACCTAACCGGATTCAGATAATAGGCCCCACTCAGACGTTAAAGGCATACCCGAGTGCAAATGTTTTCCAGACTGTACTCGGTATGAGATAGTATTTTCCGAGTGAATAACTCCTACCTGGTCTCCTCCACCCATATAAACACCACCAAGCATAGAAAGAGCTTATAGCTCCTCCTACCCACTACTCCCAGGGCAATAATGTACATGGATATGCTTAAGTTGTCAGGGGGGGGGGAGTCAGTGGGAGGTTTGAGACTCTATAATTATTGGGCCAGGACATTTATGACCTCTACGCATTATCAGTTGAAAAACTGTCATATGAATAAAGTGTGTTCTGTCAGATCTTCATGAGTGTCTCGGTGCACCAGTTGAAAGTCGAACTGAAGGGTGTGTCTCCTTGATGGCGCACGTATTTACCTAAAACCGTATCCGTGACTCCCAAACCTTTATATATATATAATTTTGGAATAGGGGAGGGAGGCTGACTCTAACCTAACGGTTATTTTCTTTGCTTTTTTCATCGGTGACCCAGACTACGGGACTGTTCCCAATCGCACGCCATAGCACGTCCAATCTGTTCTTCCCGATCAGCTGCGCTCGCCCAAAAGCTGCTTTTGAAATCGTTTTCCTTTTTTGTGAACGAACTTTGCGAAACTGTCATCATTTGTGAACCCGGAGGTGGTTGATGTCTGTAGACGTTTTCCATTACTTCACCTGATAGGCGTGAGTGACGTAGCAGTCTTTTTTTTGTTTTCGTAGGAATGCAATCTTCTTAACGTCACGTTGACTCCTTGCTAGAAGGGCAGTGGAGTGACGAACAGCTTGAACTGGATATTCATGAACGTATAAACCCTGGAAAAACGAGGGGAGCAGGTACAGTCCTTTTATTTTTATTCTTTTATTGAATATAGAATAAAATGAATGGGAAGGCCTTGGCAGTGATAAGGACGCTACAGTATCGACAGCGGCCTTAAGTTCATGGCTTATTGCTCACTGCACACCGTTTACAAAATATATTCTTATCGCAGTACTTAGTGAAAGGGTCGTGGTGGTGGTGGTGGTGGTTGGGGAGGGGGGAGACTGCAGTGGGCGTGGGGAAGTGATATGCGTGCTTGTGCTCGACCTGTACAGTATCTTAGAGATAAAGTGTACGTTACAAGTTACATGAAGGCAGCACATAGCCTGTTTCAACCCGACACATCTTGAGTATGTTACTGTGACCAATTGTTGGTTGACGGTCGTACTCCAGACTTACGGTGTTGGACAATACTGTGCGACACAGAATGTCAACAACTGTAATGTTCAGTGCGTTTTGTAGCCATCATTTCCATCAGGGATTAAAGTGTGAAAACATTAAAGGAAAATGCAATTCGAAATTGGTTTGACTTCCCCCTTAAAAGTCCTTCCAAGTTATTTCCTCAAAAGCCTAGCAGTCGTGTTTGCATTTGTTATGACTACGTATTGTTTTCGTGACCCCGTTTGGCTTACCAGCGGCGACACACATACGCTTCCCCAACACCCTCCCCTCTCCTCTCATCACAGGTGAGGGAAAAATGATTCTGCGTGCTCAAGAAGCGTTGCGGAGAGCGGGGCTGAAGCAAGAGGAATGTCGTTGACCCATTTATATGCGCCTCATATCGGCATGACTCAGCCAGCGATGCCTGGGGAAGATACTATCTCTCAGTGCTGTGATGAAGAACGAGATTCTGGCAGAGTCGTGCATGAAGGCCGTGCATCTTCCTTGATGTCTTGTACTCGTCCCAGCGGGTGTGTAGGGAATAAGTGTTTACTCTTCCCACCGAGTTAACGGACGCGTTCGCATACCTTCTTTCGTCTTTTTCTGCTGACGTCAGCCTAAAACCCTAAACCTTAACCCCATCCTTAACTAACCCAGACTCTAACCTAAACACTAACGCTAAATAACGTAGTAACCTTAGATTTACACTTCTGGATCCAACGAAAAGAAATCCAGAACAAAGAAATACGATTTAAAAAATATATTTTAAGACATGCAACTGAAAAGAAAATCGAGCACGTGACATTACCACAAAAAGAGACCGTTTTATTACTATACTTCAGCGGGTTCACGACAGTTAATACTACAAAAATCGTAGTTTTCAGTCGTGTAATGTGTGGCGGTGCATCGTTGTTTGCTAGCGTCAGCCGTGTGTTGTAAACCTGTTCTCCTAAATTGTCGACTGCGTGTCTGCAGCGACAGGTATTGTGTGGTTCACCTGCACAGACAGTTTTAGTTTGTAGACAGCTTCGTTTGTGGTAGAGCAGGGTGAAAATCTCCTCCATAACGACAGTCGCTGTCTGGCAGATCTTTGTGGATACCTTTTCGAGTTTTGAACTTTGACTCGACCTTATAGTCAATAAGACTGTTGTATGCGTGGTAGTTGCGCTCACAGTTTTGAGTCTTGCCGTCTTGCGCGTCTGTGTGCATGTGTACAGGCGCGCGCGTATTTGTAGAGCATGACTATCAAGCAAGTGTCAGTAAGGCATTCTGTTTTTCCTCTTCGTGTGGTTAGGGGCTGTCTGACCTTCTAGACTATGTTGAGGAATAGTCTGCCCTTCTATACCATGTTGAGGAGTACGTCTTTTCAGTCTCCATTTTGCAACATGCATCCACAGGTGCCTGCTACTCCTGCCCCAACAGCAGCAGGTTATCCCTCACTGTTCACACCCCTCACCCCATCCCCATTGCCACCGATCGTTTCTGCAACAGCAGTTCTTATATTCTGTGTGAAAATGAGCTTATTGAATTGCTTTTAGACCTAAACCGGCTTAAAAAGTCACGACAGATGGGAAATTTTATTTGCCCGAAAGGATCCATGGCCGCCAGGCCACGTCTTGCATCTCTTACCGTCAAACTTACAGTTACTCGACGGGGAGGATTGGCGTCTCGCTCCGTACGACGACCCGGCGAAAGGATCCGATGGCCAAACCTATCAGATAGACAGGGCCTCTCCAATTTCCAGTCTGGCTCCCGAATCAGCCAAACAAGAATCAATAGAAAGGTCTGACTGAGAAATCGATTTTTCAGTGCGGTAAAGAGCTGTCACTCAATGTTTTATTGGCGACTTGCAGTGACTGTTGGCTTTAAGGTTCTCTTTACGGGCTTCCTGATTCATCGGCGAATGATGACTTCATCGTCGCCCTCTAGTGACGCCACTCCTAAGAACTGTAGATCTTTCAACTTTACACCCTTCTCCTGACCCCCCCCCCATTCTCGCTCTCTCTCTTGTGTGTGCTTAACCGACAAAACTTTGGTACAAGACATTATAGATCAAGATTCAAGTTTCTTTTATTCTGTCGCCCTCCAGGGGGGTATTGAGAAATTAGGAAATATCCATGCATATTCATTCACATTCTTATTATATATATATACATATATCTCATTCACATATACTCAAAAATCATCCACTCATTCTTTCCTTTTTCCAACCTCTTCATGTATACTTGGATATGTAATCGAGTGAGTTAAAGCATGTGAGCACATGTAAACAAGGGATAACCACACTCTTGTTCTCTCTCACTCTCTTTCACAGGTATTCTGTATTCTTTACTATTTCTTTATCACAAGGGGTAATGTACATATTAGTGCACTCCCATCCATCCCTATGTACAGTATCTCTCACACCTCACGTTTTATCAATGTAACTGTCCTTAGTAATGTCTTCACGAATCGAGCTAATCTGCTGAGGGTCTTTTTATTTTTTGAAATTAATAAAGACTGGAATTTGTAAGCATTTGGGTTATGAATATAGTAACTTGGTAAGTAATTTTGACGCTGGACATCAAATTTGTTACAATTAAAAAGATAATGGAATTCATTCCCTACGTCCTTGGTGTTGCAGAGTCTACAGAACTGTTCATTTCTAGGGATATCTGTTTGCCTACATTTATTCACTGGAAAGTGGTTATTCAATGACCTAAATTTTATTAAATCATGTGGGGGAAGATTTTTAAGTAGGGTTCTAGTAAGAAACTGCTTTTAAACATTCTATAATTTGAGTATATTTGTTTGGAGTCTAGTTCCCCTAACCAATTCTGAATCTACTGGTCCTGTAGGGACCTATCTACTTTCTTCTTGAACCAATCACCTGATATGTTTATGCTTTTCTGGTTTATCCATATTCCACTTAGGCCAAGATCTTGCAGCGTTGTCTGGATAGTACTGATATAGCGAGACTTAAGGATGTTTGCTTCATGTATGTTTAAGAGCATTCTATATGCAGTGCTTGATAGTTTATTGCTATTATTTGCGTTAATCAATTTAAAACAAAAGCTAAGCATCCTACTTTTAATAAGAAGACCAACAGGGAAGCGACCACACTCTCCAAGCACTATACAAGAAGGGGTGGACTTTCTTATTTTGAGGATCATTTTGTAAAATCTTAGCTGTAGTTTAACACCAATGTCACTAATTCCTGATGCCCATATTTCACAACCGTAAGTAAGTACTGGAAGGACAATTCTGTCAAACATGTCAAGTTGTA
The DNA here is from genome assembly GCA_004794655.1 of Marisa cornuarietis. Lineage (NCBI taxonomy): Eukaryota > Metazoa > Mollusca > Gastropoda > Architaenioglossa > Ampullariidae > Marisa > Marisa cornuarietis. Next base: position 2,193,199 of record SMMW01000554.1, on the reverse strand, counting down.
TATCTAGTGGTAGCTGTGACTGTTTACATTTTTTCAGTAGAGCAAACATGGCTCTTGAGGCTCTGTCAGATAGATCTTTTTGTGCTACTAGAAATATGTTATTATAGTTTAGTTTCAAGTCAAGATAGGAAAAATAATCTACTATTTCAAGTTTCTCACAGTTATATAAAAATGTTGGTTTCTTTCTTATTTTACCTCTAGAAAATATAATTATTTTTGTTTGTCTGAGTTAATTGTCAGGTTCCAATTGTCACAGTACTTTTTCATGCTGTCCAAAGCATTCTGTAGGTTTTCTGGCGCACAGCCTTACGAAACACAGAGACCGAGATGACGAAGTGAGAAAACCAGATAGTCCAGGTCTAATTTCACACGAAACACATAAAACTTATATCCGGTGAATCAGCACATCAAAACCTATCAAGTGGGCATAAATCCACGACACTATAACGCCAGCAGTAATTATGCAATAATCAGAAAGAAATCACAGAGCTCGAAAACACAGGTGCTACCTCCATGAGCACAGCTCACTCAGTCGGAGACGGCAGACATTTCCTGGAAACCGCTACTGACCGGTACAAATTTAGCAGGCGTTTACACACATTGTCTCCACTATCGAAGATAGATTCTGCAGCAAGTCATCGGAGAGAATTTACGGTGACAGCATAAGCTTTGCTGCGAATATGCTATAGTACGAGCACTATCTGGAATTGCCCTTGTGGATAAGTCTATAAATAGCTATAATGGCGTGAGTTTTTCACCAGATAACGGGATCTCAGATTGTCATATTTCTGCTTTGTGTATGCTCGGCGTGTGTTTGGGGCTTAGAGAGAATAATGAAGGTTCAAAGTGACGGCTTGTGCCGAAGTGTTTGGGAGGAAGTCTCGTCCTCTTTTGGGCCTCATTTCCTGTCACGATCTGAGATGTCCGGGCTCAACTTTTGTTCATTTCTCGCTTCAACATCGATTGTGACAAAGACGTGACTTCTGGTAGTCCTGCCAATTGGGTGCTATTGACCTTTTTTGTCTGTACCAAGTCCGAGAGGCTCTTTCTTGTGGCGACCATGGGTGAGGAGAAAAGTGAGTGTGGAGGGTGGTGGTGGCTAAGTTGGGCGCTACTGAGCCTGCAGGAAAAGAACGCGACCATTATTCAGGAGCGCTTCCGCAGTCGCTTTTCTATAAAGGCGTGAGTCGGGTGGGGGAAAGAGGAGTGGACTAGATACCAAACGGAACGAAGGAGGAATGCTGAAGTGTTGGTGGTCCTCTGTGAACTGCTGTCCAAGGGGACGGTGGGACGTGAGAGGGATGGAACTAGACGCCAATGCATCTTTTATGCTTGAATCACACCAGTCATCGTGAACAGCCAGATGGCTTTTTCATCTCGTTGCCTCCCAAGAGACTATATAAACACTAGGGAAGAAACTTGCAGGGTTTGGGTCAAGATATTAACTTTGTGAGTTTGACTACGTCTAGGGGGGGGGGGCGAAACTGACCATAAAGAGACAAGTGGTTAAATCATGGTCCGCCTTAGTTCCCAGATGGTTCATATGGCTTGGTGTCCAGATCGCTTTCTTCCGGTCAAGTAGCTCTTACCTAACAAGGGTCTTCCATAGCAAGCTATTTTAACTAATGTTGATTTGTCCTGGCAGAATGCAAAGTTTGTTCACAGAAACGCTAGCAGCTGTTTCTTGCAATTGCATGTCACTGTACGTATGTACCACTCAAACAGGAATTTCCCGATTAGGAAGCGACGACATCTCGATTTTGAGAGCCTGTATCACATGTACTGTTCGTGTGGCAGTTAACTAAATATGAAATCTTTGCATCTTTTATCGTCCTTTTTTCGTCTCTCTATAGTGCGATTTCAACATTAGGGTTGCCAAAAGCTTTTACGAATGAGTATTCGAGAGAAAAAGAAATAATACGAATGTATATATATATATATGTGTGTTAGGGTAGCAACAGTTTGAATATAATGATTCTAACTTATCTTGCAATCGGCAGACCAGCACACAGCTGTAAAATTCAGGGGCTAGTTGCACAACATGTTTCTACACCTTAAAACTGTTTTAAAGAAGGAAATCTAGAAACTGTTTATTCTTAAAAAAATCGCTCATATGCCATTTAGACGCAGTTGCACGAAAAATGTGCTGACGGAAACGAAAATCTGTTGTTTTTTTCGTTTATTTTTTAAGTTCTGAAAATGTGTTGTGCCTTTCTAGACAGAGTTAAAGCCTAAAAGTGTTTAAAATTAGAAAAATGGCATGCAGCTGGCCCCAGAAATATGCAGCCACTATAATAAAGGCTGCACCGCATAACGCAGTAATCACTAGAATGTGTCCTTGACAAGAAAAAAAATTCAGCGTTAGAGTGACGGTGATGGCTGAAGTTGGCGTGTGGCTGGTGGTGGTGTCAGGGATGAGTGGGTGGGGCACGCACGCCCCTGATCGTCTGTCTCGCGCGTGTGGACGCGTCGTTCAGTCCAGTAGACGTTTATGACAGCCTAGTTAAGATTCTTGATTTGTGACCCGACGGCGAGTAATTGGAGAGGCGCAGGGAACTGAGGTTGGCGGTGTTATTACAGGGAGGGGAGCGAATATATAAAAACAGAAGAAAACTAAGCAAAAGAAACCTTATTGATTGATTGATTTCATTTATTGGCTTACAATGCTTCACAATGTTCCTTCTCGCATTCGCACACGAACGCACGCACACCCACACACACTCTCACCACCTCTCATTCACACTTTTCAGTAAACACAGTTTTTTCAGAGTGTCCAGTGATCGTTGATGTTTAAGACTGCCACGTTATCTGAATATCAACGGCCAGACGACAACCATAAAGTCTCCGTCGTAATGGGGACATAACTGTGACTCGGTCCAGAGGCGGCCATCAACGTCTTAGAAGATGAGAGATGACTCCTTACTGCCTGCCGCACTACTGGTCGTTTGCCTCTCGTCATTCGGTACTTACCGTGCCCGTCGTAATGTGGACTTCCAGTCTCTGGAATAAACAAACCTACTTACTTAGTTTATTGTTCTACAACGTCTGGGATTATATGTTCATTACACGTCCTCACCTCCTCGGCAACCGAGTTCACCGAGAAGGACGAAGAGCGGCACGGAGGAAAAGAGGAGATATTTCATAGGAGAGTTTATAGAGGCATTACTCCACGTAGGTCGCGAGCTTTGAGTGAAGAGATTCGAGATCTTTATTTCGTTCAGTTGATAATCCGAAATAAAATAATTTGATGGAGTGAATTATCAATGTACTGAGCATATAGTGCTGTTATGACAGATACAAATTAGCAGAAGAAGGCAGGCACAGAGCGATCTGTAGAAGAAAAGGTGAATGCTTGTTGGAGATTTAGAGGGAAACACTTTCTTCTACTTAAACATTGGGCCATCTTTAGAAAATCTCGACCACTTTTCCACTGCTGCAACCTTTGCACGAAAAGACATTGATATCCACGTCAGCAACGTTCGTGAAGAAACTTTCACTAACCTAGAGAAAGAGACACACGAACGTGTGTGTAGTGAGGGGGTTAGGGCGAAAGAGATGTGCGTGGGAGAGTGTGTGAGAGAGAGAGAGAGAGAAAGAGAGAGACGATAAAGCCACCAGAAACATTTTATCTTACACCTTTCTCAAAATACTGCCGTTGTTAGACCATTGTCCTCATGCAGGTTCACGTTCATAGAACGGTTACATTTTACAACCAGTGGTTACCAGTGGTTTCAATTCACAAAAGAGGAGAGTTAGACGAAAGCATATGTTTTTGCACGTGAACTCGCAATCCACAGTCGAGATGGGACTAAGCCATCGAGCCAACTTCCCCTGTTCGACAGCGAAGTCGACGCCGACATTTGGGTTTGGCGCCGGGCGGAAGCTGTGAAGGACAAGCTGCTAATTTCAGTAGACGCCCATGATGGAGAATCTGATACGTGCAGAGGTAATATTTCGTTTTGATGATAAGATGCGCGAACAACGAGGGCGCTGTGTGTGCAGGGCTGTGCACTGTAGTTGGTCTGAGAAGAATTGTCGGTACAACCAGGGATGTGCCGATAACACATGCTCACGATCAAACGGGGATTTAATAAACAGCAAAAAGGTGAAGGAGGAAGTTTGTGTGTGTGAGAGAGAGAGTGTGTGTGTGAGTCTCTCTCTCGGGGGAGGGGGTTAAAAGAGGGCGAATATAAAAGGAGGCTTATCAGCAGACAACGCGATACCAATGGGGCGATTGGTAGGGTGTCGCGACATCGTGCTAGTCTGTCGTTTAATCGCAGTCTTCTTGAGGCGCCCGGTAGGGTAGTGGTTACAACACTCGCTTGTCACGACTGCAGCGAGAGGGTCTGGGCTCGGATCCCACTCCGGACACATTTTGCATGTGACACTTGTTCGAAGGGCTGGCCGTAGTTTTTTTTCTGGGTGGGTGCTCTTGCTTCCTACCCGTTCCCTCTCCCCTCATAATGCAAAGTCACATCTCTGTAGAAGCATTTTAAACCAATCAACCAAGTTCTCCTACAAATATTAAATCTCTCTTGCTTTTTTAAGCATGCAAACATGTATTCCTCTCACAATATCTTTTATTTTTTTTTAGCTTTTTCCTATCATTGTTCATCTAGTTACAGTAACGCCCAGCCTACATAAATCATTGCCTGGTAATCGTTGTTGTCAGCAATGTGTTGTTGACTGGAACAATTTACCGACGCGTACACTGCGGCAGGTTTCGTCTTGATGTGTTTTAGTGTTATCTAGATATGATGGATGCGACCAGGCCAAGGACGTGTTATTGTGACGTCGGTCCCGGACGTAGGTAAGTCGCCCACTGGTGTCACATGCTCCTTTATCAGTTTTATGGCTGTCAGTGAACGACCTCCTGCAGGTGTTCCTGAAGAAAAATTGCCACTTGACCATCCTAGAAGCAGCATGGCTTAAGTCAATTTGTAGAAAAAAAGGTGTGTAAAACGCTGTCGTTATCGATGTTTACTTGTACGTAAAACAGATAAGCAGTAAATTACAGACTATGAACGCTGGTAGACACTGTTGCCACCCTTCAATTTCTGTCTCTCCATTCACACATAAACACACAGTACATATGTTGAAATAAGCTAGAAGACCTGGCTTATCTGTCATTATCACCTAGCCAGCCTCCCATTACCCTCAACAATTTTAAACAAGACTCAAGTCGGGATGTCGTGCTTTCTTGCGGTTAAAACCCCGCTTACACAGCCGCTAACAAAACAGCCATGAAAGGGAATAAAAATAAACTCTGCCATAAGAATTACCCTGGCGCCGTCTGTCGCTTCCTTAGGGACTGGTGTGGCTAATGGCGTTGACTGCCCCGCTGTCACAGACAATACCGGACAAGCCCAACTCGCTGTGTGCAACCGCGACCCGACATTCTCCGTTGTAGAGACGAACCACGAGTTAGAGCGGCTGGGCAGGCTGTCACTTCCCCCTGCGTTCTCTCAGTCCATCCCAACCCTCCCGCCGTTCCCTCAGCCTCACCCCCACCTTCCCCACTACGCGTTGGGGCTTGGGTGGGATTAAAACGCGTTACACGACAGCACGCATATTTGTCCTTCAGACATGCATCCGGGCGTGGGACGAGGGTTTTACAGAGCGGCCGCGTCAGCTTGCCTTTAGAAACCCAATATTAAATCTTTTATGAATCAACCAAGCAACCAGGCAAGCTAGCGAACTGGGACGAAAGGTTCTGCACAATTAAATCTAACGAATGATCTCGAAAGCTCATTTGTAAACTTCCGGTTGCGGCGTGTCTGTAACGACACTACGTGTACATCGCAACATTCCCTTCGTGAAATAGGCTGCCTGCTGCTGCAGCCGCTGGCCGCACCCACCTCATTCATTCCTCTCAATTCCTCGCCATTCTGTCTCTCTCTTTCCTCTCTGTCTCTCGGCGACCTCTTTCTAGAAGTCACGGTCGTTATTTGCGTACAATTTGTCTTGCAATGAAAGACAAACATTTCCCTGTATTTAAAGATTTAAAAATTAATGTTTTTCTTTCTGTGTTTGCACGCGCTATAGCCAGCGAGAGTCGCTCGGCATGAGGCAGGAACGAGCGACTGATTTCTCAAATATTGGTTTCCGACACATGACAATCTTGGCAGCCGACAGAATCCACAAGCTCTCACTGTCGGACGCCATTCTGTTTCAGAAACGTGGTTGTGAGAGTCAACACCGCTGACTGGCAGAGTGGGTAGGTGGGTGGTTAGGCGAGGTGATATTGATTGACCACCAGTGTGCAGCAGATCTACCCGTTGTCAGAACGAGGCGATTTTTTTTTCTTAAATTGTTTACGTCATTATCGGGTAACCAAGGCGCTACAATGGTCATCACGGGATGAAGTTGACTTGTGCGCGCTGACTGCAGGTGGAGAGTCGCTGTGGCTTGTTACTCATTCAAGCACTGGGAGCCATTTCTTTCGCGAGAGACTCGAAATGCCACACCTATACTTGTGATGATGATGATGACACCATCTCCATTCCCGTTGAGAAGGGGAAAGTCACTCTGCTCACTGTCTTTCCTGGATTTCTTGTTTTCGCTGAAAGGTTATTTTAGTGATCCAGACCTCGTGCTTTTGGTGTCAGCTATTCTTTTGGAGGCAGAAAATGGTGCATGAATGACCATGAACCGCTAGGTCACGTTTGAATAGAGAAACGATGGTCGTGACCGTTCTTTCGGTCAGCTGCTTGCTTCAAAAGGAAACGTTGCTAAACGGCAAAAAAAAAAAAAAAGTTCCCTTCCGCAAGTGTTCTCTCGATGAGAACGTTGTTAGCCACCTTAAAGGGAAATTCATGTAGGTCGCAGAATGACGGGGTAACAAAGTGGAAACACTCTCACTGTATCTGTCCTCTCGCCAGCGAGAACGAGGCAGCGCTAAGCAACGTTTGAAGATACAAAATCGCCATTTTAGCACCAAAACGATACACAGTATCTGTACTTTTGGAGCCTTAGATATGAAGAATAATAAAGAAACAGTTGTGGACCGAAAGCGCTAAGGTCGCCTGATAATCTAGAGATCATCGTCTTGCAAAGTGATGCACAGCTGTGGCTACAAAGGGTTTATTAGGGCGTACAATCTCCGCTCAACATCCACATCCATAACAAGCCCGAAGGTTGTAGGGCTAAATCCTATCTTGACGTCTTATTTAATCACTTCGTACAGGCTACGGTTTTCGTGAAACAGTGCTCCAGAGTGCGCACCTGCCTCAGCACGAGTCTTTCCCACGCGGATAGGAGCATCTCATCACGTTGAGAATGTCGCTCTCGAACTGTATTCATCAAGTCGTTGCCTAGGGGTAAAACGGGTTGGAGGATCAAAGACACACTTCTTGTCTCCATCGTTACGACCCAGTGTCCAAGCCCCATAGTTATTACTTTACCCCAAGTAAGTTTCGCTCTACGATCCCAGAGATAAAACAGCATCTGCGGAGTCTGGAGTCTGCTTAATAACTTTAGTGACAAGATGCTTGCCTTTATTTCCCTAGGACAACGACTTACCTTCCCTTCATGAATACGCCCCCTGCGCCTCACGTGGCTTGCTGCTAGGCAATCCTTGGTTCTCCTTCAATCTACCGCGGCATCAATCACCGGACACGTCGACAAACTCGCACGCCAGCGCACCATTTAGATCGAGCGGAAATCTGTCCACCTAGTCTTATTAAAATTGAAATTATATTTATCCAGATAAATTTTAATAACTGTCTCCAAGTTAGATAATGGTGTTCCTTTGCGCCCTTGTGCATGAGACAGCAGGCGTCATAGCTCTAAACCACGGGTTAATTTATCACAAAGGTAGATATAGACCAGAAATGAAACAGACATCGCTCTAGGACACAGGTAGGTACAGGTCGACAGATAAGATCAAGTCCCCGACCATTCTATTTTTTGCATGAATATGATCCCAAAGTGTCCTTCGGGGCTTTAGCTACAGGTCGGTGCTGAAACAACCTTACAGGCAACTTTGTGCACCTCTGGTCCATGGCTGTTGCTATAAGCGTAACGCAGTGTCGGGGTAAGCTAAAGGAAGTAACACAACGTGGCACTTTTACAATATGTTGGTGTATGTGTGTGTGTGTGAGGGAGGGACTGGGGAAGGGTAGGTTGGTAGGGTAGTCATACGGAGGAAGGAGAAAAAAAAACAAACAAATTTTGCGATCAAAAGGGACAGAGCGAGATAATCACTGGGTCAAACGTGTTTCAGTGTCAAGCTTACTCCTTCTGGAGAGCTCGGGGGCTTAATTATGAGAGTGACGTCCCTTCGCCTAACTGGCTTGAGGGGATGGCTCTCTGTCGTTTTTGTCGTTTTTTTGTATCGTCCGTCGTATTTTGAGTTTCGGCAACCCGTATTATGATGAAGTCGCCATCCTTGCTCCTCTACAAGACTGCTGCATGTTGAGGACGTCCACTTGGAACAGTCTGCAGCTGTTGCGGGATGGTGTTCTCAGCAGGGCCATGAAAGAGGTGTTGCGATCCGACCCCATCCGCCCGGTCTTGATACACAGCCTTTTCCCGGCACTGGACGGACGGCTGAAGAGGGTATTTCAGAAACTGGACATATGCGTGCAGACAACTGGCTTGGACAATGTGCTAGTCGATGATGGCCTTTGATACTGTCTTGTTGGATTTGGACTTCATGACTTGCGCGGTGGTGTGGGATTCATGTTTTTATCAGTGAACTTGAGCGTGTGCTGGCGTTCCAGTGAAACTTGTGCCTTCTGTTGGATGTTGCATTTTCTGTGGAGTGTATGACATGTTTGATATTTATTCTATGGAGTGTATTCCGGATTGTATGACATGTTGGATATTTGTGCTGAGGACTGTGTTCTTGCTGTGTGTGGACGCTGCCCTGTGACGTGGAGGAGACGGGCCGCTACACACCCACATTTTGTCGTCATCTTATTTTTTGACGTCAGCGCCTTGAGCTGTCCACAGGCCAGGATTTGGCGCTGTACAAGCCAACATTATTATTATTATTTATTATTAATTATGTTTTGAATCGGAGGGTCTGGTCTCATTGAGTGGGCTTGCGTTTGCAAAGTAAAGGACATAGCGAATCAACGGAGGCATATCTACGGTGACTTTGAGAGAAGTCACGACCATTCTTTCCGTATTATTATTGCTAGTACATTCTTATTATTATTACTAACTTTACTAAAAGGAGGGAATGGCGTTGCCTGGGTATGTTTTCTCCCTCCAATCCTACCAGCTGTGACTATATGTGAACGTATCACCTGATTTTAGTCAAGGGGTATTGAGTTTAGTCCTGCATGTGTCGCGTCGATGATCGCAAAATAGTAAAAGTACTTGATCAAACAAACAGTGGTGGACAGCTGAAATAGGTACTTCTGTTCGTTCAATGTCTCTATGCTTGGGTTCTCCCAAACAAACGATTCGGATTTGCACACACACACATGCAACACCATTGTGTGCTTTTTTTCTCTTCTTTTTCTTAGATTGATTAGTAAATGGTTGATCTAATTTGAGAAGCGCCACGGGTAGTCTAAGCTAAAGGTGAAGGTCATCCTCTAATCCTTTTCACGTAGGTGGGGCGATCATGCTGTATATATATATATGGTCGGTGTCCATCTCCTGCCCCTCGCTCCTGTACCTTTCCCCAAACCTCTGTGGAGTCACGTACCTATTTCCGCCACCTTGGTCGACTGTGCGCCATTCGGTTATCGAAACTGCGCGTTCGTCTTCGGTTGCCAGAGGCTCTAACTACTCGGTTATCCACTGCATGGTTGGCGAGGAAGGACAAGTTTTCGACCTATGGTTGATTTCAGACTAGGAAGTAAAGGTAGGGAGAAGGAAACCAGAGCTTCCGAAGAGAACCCCCAGCAGCCAGCTCTGCCAATTCATGTCAATACAGACAGTTTCGCGAGACGAGATCTGAACCCAGGCCTTCTCAGTGCAGTAGTGCCAAGCGAGTATCTTAGCCCTTGGTACTACAGGTATCCAGGTACTTCACTACCTGGCGCCATGTTGCCATTCCTGTTAAAACTCACAAGGTTTGTGGGCTGATGAGCTATGGACCTTTCCCGCCAGTTGTTTTATCGCCTTTTAAAGTGGATCTTGAGAAGGACATGAGGAAAAGCTTAATCAAAATTTCTGGCGGATAAGAGACACAAGTTTTTTTTCTATTCTACTTTAAATCTTTCTTCTTTCCCTGACACGTGTGCCTGTACTATGTGCTGCAAGATTTTCTTGTTAACATAAAAAATTTTTTGTTCACATTCCAAGAAGAGTTTTGGATCGAAAGTCCAGGTATATTATGGATTATGGCCTTGTTAGTGAGTCCGGACTTCAAACACTAACTTCTGTTGCTATAATTGGCTTGGAAGTATAAAGCAATTACTTTTCACTCTTTCAAGCCTGCTGTTTTGTTCATTGGTGTTTTTACTGTGGGTACTTTATTGTTACTGTTGGTGATTAAATAACGCAGGCTCCGCTGTTGTCAACTTTTACGACTGCTGCAGATGTGCAGGGTGTCCCGTTCTCTCGAGTGGCCGCCACTGTTGCTGTCGATAGGTTGCACTAGTTATTCGTTGCCCAGCGTCCAAGCCGCGTGTTGCTATTGTTGCCGTAGTCTCAGATGTGCACACTAAGCGTTTCCAAGGCTACAGAGTCAACCTGATGTGGACTGGAAGTCCTGGTGCACCGCTCCCACAAAACACGTTGTCGATACTTCACCCCATCCTCTCCGTATTTAACGGTGTTGAGGTCGCGAGCCTTGTCGATCGGCTTATCGACGCATGTCTTAAGGAGAAAAAGTATGTGTGAACCTGCTGTCGTATCGACTCGGTCGTCGCTTGTTTGACAACACCTTGCCGCGCAGCTTTGCTGTTGTTTTCTGCTGGCGAAGCGCGAGACAATTGTCGCAAGGGACTCGCCTTGCTGCTCATGTAGGGCAACGGTCGATCTGAGTGAGATTGGATGGGGATACCAGATATACCATTGTAGTAGTAGAAAATTCTGCCGAGAGCATTATCATTATGTGTGTGTGTGTGTGTGTGTGTTCTCCTTTGCGCAGACAACCCTTTGGTCTGCGGATCTAATAATGTGTTTTTGGGAGGAGGGGGAGAGAGATCCACCGCTTTCCCAGACTGAGAGAGGTGAAGTTTGGCGATATCTTTTTGCTGCTCTCAACCCAGAGGAGAAACTAAGTTTTCTCCAGATCATCTGTTGCCCCAAACCGCTACAAAGTTGGGTGTAACAAACGATGTCACTGTCCCAAATGTCTAGAGACTTACCCGAGACTTTGTGTTTCCTTACGGACCTTCTTAAATAAACAAACCTTGGACTTGTATGAAGGTTGTATACAGACTTTTCCAGACTCGGCCCATATCTGTCTATTAAGAAGGACCTTTACTGGCGGTTGATCTAACCATGCTTTGGTATAGGGGTGGTAGATGTTGTCATGTCCTGTGTTCATCCTGAACGTTAGCTGTGCTAACGTAGCGTAATGCTCAGTCCATGTGTATAAATTCACTATAATAATAAAAATAATGGGGCCATGATGTTGTAGACTCCTGATGCATATCTGCAGCTAGTAGAAAAGATAGAAGCCATGTTTCTTAAAAAAACACACCTAATTAAATATAGCACACCTTGATTACTTTATTACTTTGTTCTAGTCGATCATCCCCAAGATAATGTTCATTTCTGAGCTAGATATTATCTGTTTAGTCAAAATGAAGTTTTTCTTTATGATACATGCTTGTCGCAGTTAACGTAAACAACATAATTCCATCAAAGAAAGAGTTTTTTTCCGACACAGTTATCAGACATAGGCATATACAAGTTTTCGTAAATTACATTTGACACTGGACGTTTAGAGTGTGCTAGCCCGTTTCTAAAAAATAAATCAAGGCATATTGTCTGTCCAAAGACCAGAAAGAGGAAGTCTGCATCCGGGTTTATCTGTACTAGCTAGCGAGCGAGAGAGTCATATGGCATCCATATGCAGTGTTGGGAGAAGACAAAAAAAAAAAAAAAATCGGCACTGAGAAAAAATTCTTATTATTATTTTGTGGACTCATGACCAGCAACAGTTTAGCTTAATAATGTTCGTGTGTTTGCATCGTCTTTAAGGGCAAGAAAATCAGCTAGTGCGCGTTTGTGGACAGCCTCTCGGAGTCCTTCCTCCCCCCGGCGAGCAAAGCAAGAAGTCACGCAATACTGCGACGTCGACGAGTTCGCTTCTTTGTCTTTTTGTCTTTCCCTCCACCCCCCACCCCCCCCACACACATCTCTCTCCCCACACTCTACCGATATTTATTGTCGCTGATTTGCTCGCTCGGAGAAATTAGTTCTGGTAGAAGCAACACTAGCAAGACAAACAAGAACCGAGAGGTGTTGTTTTCTTGGCGTCTATAAAGTATTTTGGGGGAAAAATAGGAACTGACAGTTTGTGTGTTGTTGTCCGACATAGTGTCTATGGCTCTTTTTGTTTGGCGACAGGATGGAGATTATAAGGGACTGGTGTGTGTGTATGGAGGGGGGTGTTTGTGTTTGGTGCGGAAGGTACAGTTTACTCATTCAAAGATGAGGGGGGTTAGGGGATCCCATACACGTAGACACAAGGCTCGTTCCGCGGAGAGAAGCAGTTCAACGTCTATATACTCAAGGGGATTGAGCCCAACATCAAATAATCTGTCATCGTACGGATCTTTCGCACGCTCCCAGTCCAGGTAGGAAATATTGCCCCCAGTAGTAGAAGTGGGTTGATGATAAAGAGCTTTGCGGAAAAGGTGGCTGTGAGTGAAAGGGATCAGCTGTTTATGTAGGTTTCACATACAAAGGAGAGGCGAGCGTAGATTGCCGCTTGATTGCGTTTTTCCAAAGCAGAAATCACGCAGTGAATCTGTCCTGCGTAACTGGCTTAATAAAGTTTTGCTTATTGCAAAAATATGATGGCAGGAGGTGTGTGAGATGATTGCTTTTTTCCAACGCAGAAATCACGCAGTGAATCTGTCATGCGTAGCTGGCTTAATAAAGTTTTGCTTATTGCAAAAATATGATGGCAGAGGGTGTGTTGGTCAAGTGAGAAGGACGAGGAACCAAACAAGGAATTCTGCCATTTTGTTTTAAATACAGACATAAATGATTAGGCGATAGGAATTTCAAGACTTACTATGCACGAAGAGAAGAAATTGTAAGAAAAGTGAGCTGGCGGGAACTCGATCTGAGGCTTGTGTGACTAAGGACCATTAGCTAAGGCAAAAAAAAAAAAAAAAATCTAGAGATACACTTCCCGTGACATGTAGCCAGAAGAAAGCTAGTGTATATTTTTACAGAGACGTTATTTTTTTTAACCAAAAAGTTATCTAAAACCTAGGAGCTTTTGCGTGGCGAGTCGAACGCTTTTGACTTGAAAAAAAGCAAAGAAAGAAACTGGTAGGGTCGTATTCACAACGTGATGCTAGGCACTTAGCTAAAGGGAAGCGATGAACTAAACGGCTACTTATAAAATATTAACAATAATATTATAGTTGACTGCTACGGGTTAGCCATCCAGCTAGCTTCTAGTGACTTTCTGTGCGCATGGTCCCGGATCACCAACACCACAGCACTGCAGACAGGATAGACTTTGGTTGACGCAGTATCAGGGATGACTGGCGTTTAGCTTCAATATAGTCTGCACCGCAGATTTTAGTGGAGGAGCAAGAATCCCGCCTCAGTCATCGCGCAGCAATGGACACGGATCATCTGTGCCCGCTCGTACATCGTATTGGGCGTCTTTCAACATTAGAATGTAGTGTCCATAATATGAACAAACTGCAGCTAATAAAGACCCCTTGACTGAAGTTTGTTACATAATGTGCTGGCGTCTGTGTGTTTTTAAAAAATACCAGCGAAAAGATTGAGCTGTCCATTGAAGCGAACGATTTCCAGTTTTGGAGCGTCAAGGAAAGCTGCCTAAACCATAACACACATTGTCAAACAAAATCTTTAGTATTAATAGCACCTGCAACAGCCTGCAGCACCAAAGATCTTTACGCAACGTCAAGCGTGTTTGAGACGACACCTGGCGACTCCGATTAAGTAACGACGATCGTCAACGACCGGTTGATGGTGAAGTGCGTGACAAGTCAGTGGAGCATGGCGTTCGGACAGGAATGGCGCCATCTTCGCTGGTCGGGGTGAGGTCTCGCAGCGTCCATCGATTTCTGTTCGGTTCAGACGGTGCCGAGGGCTCCAGTTCACTCTACGACGAAAACGAAACAAATCGACGCGCAGTAATGACGGGAAATTTCTTTGCTGACCTGTTCCTCGCCTGCTCTCAGGTCAAGAAGCTCGTTAAGTTGGAATGCCAGTCGACGTATTAACGTATTATATGCAATCATAGGCGGGCGTTGTGAAGGAAATGTGGTGAACCATAAACGGTGATTGGCAGATTTTATTGTATCAAAAACGTTAAGAATAATAGTAAATAAATACATTGTTTATTACCAGTTTTGCCCTGTTTTTCGAGAATATCTAGTGCATCCCTAACTTTTCCCATAGAGTTGCACGGGAACCACTTTGCGCTATAGAAAATTTTTTTTCGTTTCATAACGCAATATGTTCAGGATTTTGAAAAGGATACTCGAAGGGTTATTATTCTCTGAAAGGGGTATATCCAATGTGTTTCTCCAGATAAGATCAGCTTCAAACGGCTTGTATGTCATTCACATGTTGTTGTCTCTTTGTTTTGATACGAGCCATGCCTCAAAGGATACAGTACGCGTTATCTGTTTTTCGTAAAAAAACAAATCCGCTAAAGTTTCAAACCTTTGTGATACTTAGGACTCACAAATATTACCAGCGAAAAGCACTTTGTTGTTGCAGCGCCACGTTATCTATATTACTTTGGCCATACAACATGCTACAGCATTAATCACTTTTTTTTTTTGCTTTTTTATTATTCATATCAAGGTCAGTTACTCGCCGAGTTGTCTGAACATGTGACATGATGACGTTAAAAGCTTCCCTTCTCGATGTTTCTGTACCGGATGTGAACTTGCCATGGTCTTTCTAGGTTTTTTTGGTATGGGGCACATCCGGGAAGAGGCAACGGGAAAACCATCGTCGTCACGACGCTAAGTGATCGATCAAACATGCCAGCGATGGACAAAACATCGCCGAAAAAGGGTGAACAGAAAATAGTGACTGATGGAATGAGAGCCACACTACTCATTGCCCCCCTTAAAAAAAGACAAAACCCCGTTGATTGAAGGCAGGAAGAAATTGTGTTCCGCGGGCGTTAGGTTAGAAAACTACAGTTCTACCCCGAACTGCAAATAAAGAAGAGCTGTTGCAGAGGGAAGTTACAGTTCAAATTTTGGATTTCCTCAAAGCGACGGTCTTATTCTTGGGTGAATCCAGCCGGATGATGGGTGGGGTAAACAGTAGTAGGTGGCGAGTGACATGTCTTATCGTGCTGGATGGAGTGATGGGACGTGAAATTTAAAAAAAAAAAAAGACGCTTCTTTTTAAAAATCCTGCAGATTTTGTTTCACGCCTGAAACACGATTCAATTGTCGCCGGGAGCCCTATCTACGTGTAAGAACACATGCTGTCGTTTCCGAGTGCCTGGCTAATGGATTTCGAGCAATCACCCATTCTGCAGGATTCGTGGGGGAAGATGAGAGGGTGTGTTCCAGGCGAGTGCGCTAAGGGTGCAGAGGGGGGGGATGTATGGGAGCACTGTGAGGACAGCAGGCTGTTTCCGGAAGTGCAGCCTAGTGCTGCCACGTCTACTGTCATGCTGACACATTTACGTGACTGCCTTCCATCTAGTAAAGTCATATCTATTACCTGTGTTACGAGCGCTAAAATGGAGCCATCGGACCTCAGTTTTGAAAATTAACAGTAAACACACGTGTCGGAAAGGCTATAGAGACGCGCACGCACGCATGCACACAAGGACAGGCACAAATGCCTTTCGACATATGCACGCAAATACGATCACCCACGTAACATTTCATGCATATACTTAGCAACGAACACTTACTGAAAAAAAATCTCCTAGCGCCATGCGCATGTAAATGCATTCCTGCTCACTGACGTTCTCCTTGAGTCCATGCTTGCTGACTGAATTCTCTCCCTTGTAGCATGCCTCGTCACTGAATTCCGTCCCTTGTTTGTCTAGTCCCTGAATTCCCTCCCTTGTATGTCCGCTCAGGGACATTCCCTCTATTGCAAGCCACTGACAAACCTTGCGAGATCAGGATAGGAGCGCACTCATTGGCCTTTGGAGGGCTCTCTACAGGCAGACAGTATAAAACTTCATGCCACCGAAATGCAGGAAATATTTCACATCTGGCTGTGCATGGCATTTGCGATAAAATAGCTTTTGCGATTTCGCTTTTGAAAACCATAGTGGCTTTCGCAGCTAATAACATGTGAGCCGTCCCCAAAGATCATTACCTCTTTATTCGAGCATCCCTCTAAAGTTCATTTTTCTCTAAAGCAGCTCCTTTTATGAAAGCGCGTTCATTTTTGTCTGTCGACAGTAAACCGGAATATCTTCAAACATGATCGGGCTTTCTGGAGGCTTTAGCCGGAGAATTAAGCTAGATCACGTTGTAGATGCCACGCGCGCAAACACTGAAAGCCTACGTCTGCTAGTTTTTGAGATGAGGTTTGTGGCTCATTTTATCTTGATGTATTGAGTTAACACCAGTCCTGTCAGAGTGCGACACGAGCCTAATCAGAAATGGAGATAGAGAAGGGCGGGCACGGGTCCGATTTACACGCATCAATACGTTCTTCTCTCTTCTCCTCCGTGTCGATGCCGCCAACGCCCAACCGTCCTCGTGTAAAGCGACTCCAAAAGCGCGGCGGAGATCAAAGGCTATCGAGGGTCAGTAAGGCCGTAAGGAGTCTTGAAGCGAGTTGATGCAAATTCGACTACAGGTCATTATCTTCTAGCTCCTCTAAAATCCATCTTGGTCATCCCTGTTTCGATTCCGCGTGGTAGGTTTATGTCCATCATTTTTATTTTTTGGAGGGCCACCCAACTGCAGTAGTTCAGTGAACATAAGCAACGCAGAACAAGCCCTATATAAAAGACCAGCTCAAGCAGGTGCAGGTTCACTACCTCACACTTCACACGTGTGCATGCAGTCAATTTCATCTGCAATGAGCACAGTTCTCGCAAAGCGTTGGGAGGCTGCAAGTAACAGTGACAATCATATTGGATGCACCATTTGGGTACATGTACTCCGAAGCTGCTTAATTGTTCCTTCCATCATCATCATCATTTTTTTTTTTTTTTTTTTGCTTTCTGTTGTAGGATGCGCAGTTAATTTCTGGATTCAAGCCCTCTCTTTTGCCTAATGCTGATGTCAAAACCTATCTCCTCATCGTAAAAAAGGAGGGAAAAAGCACTCGCAGCAGGTGACTAGGCAAACTTTGAATACATGCCATGTTTTAAGAGCTCGTATCATTCCACGCCTGTCAAAAGGAGTTTCTGTTTCATTACGTGGAATTCTTTCTGGAGGCCCAGTCCGTGGCTGCATGTTGATAGTGGCTCTGTTGAGACCACGTGATGACGCACTGATAAGCCTAGGTTCCGTTTAAGTCCCTCGTCACAGTCTGTGAGATCAATAGAAACGCGGACAATAGGGTTAGCTGGTGCTGGTGCACTTCCTGTTCTTCAATTTCTAGCTATTGTCCAGGTTCATTCACTTATTCCCGATTCGATTACCCGGATAACAGAGATGCTTGATCTTGTGAAAATTAAAGCCTTCATTCACAGCGGAGAACAAAACCTTGCACTTCGCATCCCTTGCTTTGTTGTCTTCAGGGTAATAGAGGATATGGTGAAAACTACATATGGCGCCTTTGGCCTTGTGGATGGCTTGCATTTTAATGACTGGTGTTAGTGGTGGCTTCAATCACCTCTGGTCGGACTTTGGTTGGTCCGGAATCGCCCACATCTTAGTAACGGTCGGAAAGAATCAACGGTAGTCAGGGTGAGGTCCGTAGACATAGATCGCCAGCAAAATAGAAGACTCGATAATAGGGAATCTTTTTAAGGACAACGCAATTTACATTACAAAGGCAACACAAGCTAAATTATTAGCACCAACATTTGGAATCTTTTCAGACCTTTTAGTTGCAAAAGAATCGTTTAAATATTTACTGCCACGTGTAAAACATCGCTGTGGTCCGGTACTCGGAGGACGCCATGTTTTCGAATATTTGTTTCCTCCGAACAAGAAGCTGAAGCTCGTTAGTGACGTTACACGCAGGTCGCTTTCACGGTGCACAGTGCTGAGGGAAAGGCTGTCGCCAAACCAGGGACAAAAACGATACGAATAATCGAGAAGTCAGCAGATCATTGCATTCCCGCCTTCCCCTGCTGTTCATGAGTGTATTCTATCTCAAATTTGTGTGTGGCACAGGATATGAAAGCAGTGATGGCAACGTGTTTCAATAGACACATAGATAAGGTTGCAAACCTATTACGGCGTTTTCACGTTCGTGAAGTCCGACTTGTCGAATAGCATGGCAGCCTTCATGTGTCGCCTCAAAACTGCGTTCTAGACGTTTGTAAGTAAATACTTGTGCGGGCACTCAAAATGTTCTTTTCCGAACTATTTAAGCTTAATTTGTGCTTTGACTTGCCCTTTAAGCTGGTAGCCACATGTACCTTTAAGGTCTCATTGGGTCAGCTTTCGGCACTGACGAGCTCGAGAGAACATAGACTTTAGAGAGAGAAGGACTAGCAGCTCAAGCACGGGAACAGATAATTTGCGTCGTGCATGCGCTGGACTAAGCCATTGCTTCGTTTTTTCCGGTTTCACTTTACACAGTGTGTCACAGAGCTACTGTCGTAATTATTTTGAGATATGTGTGATAATAAGTGATCTGTTATAATATGCAGTCTGTTGTAATATGTTAAATAATTCGATAAGATAAGCTAACACAACGCCCTATGTGAATGTGTTGCAAACAACATGTTAAACAAATCAGTAAATAAGGATTTAAATGTGTTACAGAATAAATAGAGTTTAAGGTACGTTCCTTAGAGCCTTGGTCTGAATTAATGCTGAATTAAATCCATTAAGAAAAGATAAACTCGCTATAAACCGCTTTCTGTAACCACTCAGAAAGGCAATGAGGTAGAGAGCGAGAGCTTGCTGACATAATCATCTTCTTGACTTTAAATCAATACATATACTACGATACAGCGCTGTGTTTGAGCAAATATATTTTACATTATGACTTATATATTAAAATGTATACATCAAAGCATACTTTCTAAGAGGATCTCTTCAATATCAATATTCCACGATATACTCGCGAATACACCACAAAGAGACCGGACGCTGCCTGTCAATGGGTTAAGCTTGTATACAGGTGGACGGGGAGTTGAGTCAGCGCTGGCCCACTACACGCGCGCAGTGTCGGCTGTCCTTTCCTTCATTGTCTATGGAGAGAAGAAAATTTGATGGTTAACTAAAAAAACCAAAGTGCACGTAGACTTTATTAATAGCTTTATTATTACTCGTTTTAATCTGTCGCTTTAAGTTTGAGGAACGGCTTGTTATAAATCATCATCTTTTTACACGTCGATTCGTTTTTGTTCCACCTCCTCTGTCCAAGACATAACGTCGAATTTTATTTTCGGTGAATCTTTTATTGTTGTGATCAGCAAAACGTGCGCTGCAAAATTTAACATCTTATGGGGAGCGGCGGTAATTTTGTCCTTTTTTTTTTTTTTTTAGTCTCTGCGACAGCCTGTCGATGTTACGCTTCGGGTTTGTTCTTCATGCCTGCTGGGTGATGGAACCTCCCATATCTGTGGCCAGCCCTTATCTCGTCTCCCAAGTTTCATACGTATTTCACGCCATTAACATCCGGTTCTCAAAACTCTGAATTCTCCTCCCGTTTTATGTTGCACGTCAGCTCTCCGTGACAGCCAAGTCTTTTTTTTATTTTCGTTTATCTAAATGTTTCCGTTGTGTATATTCTTATAGAGATCGCCGCTGCGTTACACATGATGACGCTTACCACAATGGCCGACGTACTGAGAGACAGAATAAGCCCATTAGCAGACCGCAAGTAAACAACCCTGTCTCTCTCCTCAGCGCCATCTTTTTTCACCATGCCGATAGAGATGAGGATTTTATTGTGGGAGATAAATCCGTTTTCGGTGTGGTTTATGACAGAGATTTTGTGCTGTACGCAATTGTTTGCGTCCGCTGGTCAAACGAGCGCTTTAGGTCCTGCCCCACATAAGCTGCTACACCCCCTCCATCCCCTCTACTCCTTCTACGGTTCACGGAAGAAATGGTGTCGGCAGTTCTGCAGCAGAGAGAAACCTGAAATGGTTTGGGAGGTGGCCAGAGACTTAACTTAGCTGAATGAAAAGGTTTGGGTCCAGCCCCGGCCATGGGGAGAGAGGGACGAATATGGCATTGGGCATCTGAGACAATGCAATTCGATTAGGCCGAGACGGGCTGGTGCTCTGTTGTGGCTGATTGGACAAATGGATATGGACGGGTTGACATCTAGGGGTAGGTGGAGGTGCGGATGGGATGGGATTGGGTGGGGGACTGACGAGTCCCCGCTTTGGAATATGTAGTCATCACTTCGAGGCAACGAAAGAGGTCGATCTTTTTTGGCGGTAACAGAGTCGACGGCGTCATTTCGAGTCAACAGACTTCTTTTAGATACATCTTAATAAATGTTGTCTTGGTCTAGGCAAAGGAAAAGTGCCATCTCTCATCAGACAAATTGCTTTGACCTTGTAACATCGGTGTTTCTGACGGTTGGTTGTTATCTTATTTTTTGTTCTGCCACGAGGCTCTTGTTTAGTTATGTAGTGTGTTTTGCTATGTACCTGATGTGCATAACTGCAAAAGATGTTATTAATGTTACAGTGACTACCAGGTTCTAGGAGAGTACAGTTGATGCCGGTTGTGGAGTCATGGCTATCTTGGCACGTCTTTGCCACCGATTGACTGAGTTTCGCATCGTGAGGTGCCTGGAATTAACGTAATATAAAGAAAATGACAAAATTTACAGAAAAGTGGAATGCACATGTCTTAAACCTCTTAGCCCTCGTGACTGGTAGATGATTTTGGTGGTTGGTGTAGAAGCTGGGTCACAAATTCCTTCCTCAACTACCCTTCATCTAGTCCAGGGGTGGGGAACCCTTTTTTATGCTAAGGGCCATAAGGATATTTACATCACTCGCAGAACATACAAAAATATCAACTTTAAAAGTCGCTTGATATATTTGGTCTAGCCGAAGTTTCGCTATTGTGTGTTAACGCTTTTGCTACGTGTATAATTCCAGCCTGCCTGGCACTGACTGACCTCTCCGAATAGGCAGACAGGCTGCGAGTAGCCGACGAGAAGCATACCTGTCTGTTCCGTTACTTACTCGTATATGTACGGTCTATCCCGTACGAGACTTTCCTTGGTTGTTCCTCAAAATTTACGTTTCTGTTGCGATTCACTTAACATAAGTTTATGTTCCTTTGAAAAAAGCTCCTAGATTTATTGAATTTTGACTCCCACACGCAGCTGCCTTGTCAAAACCGACCAAAAGATCTCTCGGGCCTTACACAGCCCGCGGGGCGGACGTTCTCCACTCCTGAGCTATTCGTGGTCAGATTTCAGGGACACTTGTGATGAAAAAAAATCTTGTTAATCTTGTAGCATTTCGGTCGTCGACGAGAGAGTTGTTGTGGCCTTGACTCATCTCGGGGCTAGCCTTTTATGAGGGTGGGTGCCTGTCTTCTCTCTCCCGTCCTCTCTTCTTTCCTTCCCCAGCGCTCTACCGAGTCAGTTACCCAAACAACAGTGAGTGATCAACTAGGGAAAGTAAGCTGCGCCGCTCAGGTATCTAACCGGCCACGATGTATGCAGACGCCAGTGCTTTACCTTTCGTCTGTGTCCTTGCCGAATTTTCATTAGAAGAATGTAAAACTTTAGGGGTGGGGGTATAGGGTTGGGGTCGGCTTTGGAATTCATAATTCATCCTCAGCAGCAACGAAAAGAAACTCAGGTGTCGAATTAATGGAAAAAAGCATTTCAATCCCGGAAGTTCTACAAAATTAGAACCCTGAGATAAATAATATGTTGAAGATTTGGTTTAGATAGCATTTGTTCGCAAACCATCCTTTAAAGTAACAGCTAGCGGCAATGACTTAGACGCATGCGCAGAAACACGGGGGCTTTTTTTGCGCCAGCCGCAGTTGCTTTTCCAGTGTCCTTGCGCGCTGCAGCACGTGCAACTGAGACGCTAGCAGGTGGAGACAACTGCAGTCATTTGATCCCGCCATCACAGGGACACCTGGCTTTGTCTAGGGCGGCCGGGGCGCGCCTGCATGTTTGCTTGCACTTACCTTGTCATAGGAGACGCTACAGCGCGCCTGGCCTCATTCATCAATATGCACGTGTTAGGTCTCTGCCCAGGCGCAGACAATACGTGTTCCTTCATGTCACAGACCATCATCTCCCTGTGCTTGCTTTTTTCTTCTTATTCTTCTTTTGTCGCAGGGCGGTGCCATAAATTGTGTGTTGTCTGGAAATGCTTATTCTAGGGACTCACATTTATTACCTGCACGCTGTCGCTTTTGGGAAAGGACATTCTTCAAATGCAGCAGACAAGGAATAGGGCGAACACCTCGTTACTGGAATTATGGACATTGGAAGAAAGGGCAGGGAACTCATGTTTATTTCAGACTGGCGCAGGCTTATTGTTTATGCACGGCTGATTAGTTCAGGTCGTTTGGGGGGTTATGGAGACGGGATTCTTTTTGAAGGTTGATATTTTTTGCTGATTTTGTTTGTTTTTACCCCTTAGGCAACAGCTTAGATTATACTTTGGTGAGCTAGCGTGCCCTGCGCCATATTAGTAGGTTAGTGGGGGAAACGAGCTCTTAAAAACCAATTCACGGTAACCGGGTATTATTTTCACCTACTAAATGATTTTATATCACACTCATGTGTAATCAGCAGTTAAAGAAAACCAAGCAACTCATCACGTCCGAGAGTTTGGTCTTAATATGATTTTGTACTTCGAGGAGACAGCATTTAAACTATTGACTCAAGTCCCGTTTAGTGGGAGTTGGTAACCATTCTCCTGACAGGAAATTCAGAAGAATCGCTTTTTCTGTAATGGTCGTTGGGATAAATGCATTAGCGGGGTCTGCGTACCGCGTCCTTTATTTTCCAGCACGTCTCACTGGCAAGAAGATATTAATACGAATTACGTCCCATCGGAGGAACGAGCGTTGCCGCCTTTTCGGGACCTCCGGGGGTTGTAACTTAGTGAATTGCCATTGGGAACGGCCTTTCTAACTCAGCCTCGACCTTGCTGATGTAAATCTTCAGATGGTTTGAGAAAGTATCGACGTTCGAATGGGTATTGCTGCTACTTTGGGCATCGACATCTCTCGCCTGGTTTGTTGTATTTGGAAATAACCCTGACTAGTCTATTGTGACCGAAGAAGGAATTGAGTTGGAGGAAAGAGAAAGTAGGGGAAGCAAAAGCTTAAATTCCGGAAATATTGTCGATGAAGAGACAAGATATGCGAACAAGAAATATGACAGAGTTTTTCGAGGAAGGGAGGTAAGCAGAAATATTGAAAATGTTTGTATGTATGGGGAGGGGTGGTCCGTGGGAAGAATAGGAAATAAATTCGCCTTGGTCCAAGAAAAAAAAGCTGCATGCAGGCCAGGGAGAGGGAGGGGAAACAAGCGAAGACAAGCTGTGCGAGGTGGACATGGTTCTTCCCTCCGCAAGTGAGGAGGGAAGCTGATCGTTGTTAGACTGGTCCAGTCAATGTGCAAGTGATAGGAAGTTTCGATGATTAGATCATGAGATACATGAGCTATAACCAGATTCGAGGGCAATAACCCATATCAGTGTCTCTTTGAAGCTTGTTTAGACCCATGAAGAGTAATCCCTATCATCCGAGCAGATAGATAGCTAGAGGGTCACATGATTCAATGCACCGATCATCAGATGATGAGGTGCAAGGCTGAAGACCAAAATGTCATAAATGGCTCTTTAAGAGCTGCTTAGGCCCGTGGAGGACGTCGTAGTCATCTAAGATTATTTGTGGGAGGTTTTTGATGTTGCGCAGGATACAGCAGTCGATAGCGCGGGAGTGCGAAAAGATCATTGATAGTGAAATGTGGTATGATTATAGGTGGAAACATGTGCGTGTATAGAGAGACAAAGATCGTGTAAGAAGATACATTTGAGTAGGATGGGGGCTGGCCAGATAGAATGCTTTGCAGAACAGAAAAAAGTAATGACCTGATAAATTTATTTTCTGGTCAATACTAAGGGGGCATAATTCGAACTCCTTGACTCGAGCATGAAGATGTTCGCAACGGCCATTGATGTGCGATTGGTGATTGATCTAGGACTCGACCTGTGATGCGCTTATGATTCGATGGATGTTATTTACAATTCTGTAAAGGTATATTTAAAACTGGTCAGTATATTTATTCGCCGAATGACAAATTCATAATTCTACGGCTGATAAATGTTCAATTTTCTGTCTCTACTCCCTCTTCTTTCCTTTATCCACTATCTCCACTATTTTGTATTTACCGGGTGCGTCACAGCTTGCGGGGACCTGCCGCGTGGAGTTTGCAATCGCTATGAACCGCCAGGCTATTGATTGAAGACTTCGATTTCCCAGTGTTTGCGGGCAACACTACCGGGAGTCACCGGTGCAACGTGGCCGATCGTGTTTTTTTTTTCTTACGTCAGTGCCCAGCAAAAATAATAAAACAACAATAATATTTGTATATATTTCTAATGTTTTACCCGTGTACATGCTAGCTCATTGAGCGAATCGATTGTAGGGTAAACGTCATCCCCTATTTGTTTTAGGTCGTTTGGGAAGTGAGGTGTCAGAAACGTTAGTCTTTTTCGGAGCCATGAGGGAGGTGATTGCCTCCCCCTCTCGTTGCTTTACCCTTTTTTCAACCTACTATGGAGTCAGATACCCATTCCGTACAATTGGGTGGAGTGGGGCAAGTCGCCGCACCATATCAGTATCCACTCGACTTGTCTCTAGGTTCAGACGCCAGTATTCTCACCACTCGGGTATCCACTTTCTCGAACTGGTTGTGGATTTTTGTTGTTGTTGTTGTTGTTATTGCTGGAGGTTTTCCCTCCAGTTGCAGTCAGTTTTGAGGGGTACAGGTAATATAAGCGTTAACATTTCTGAGGTCTCTCTCTCACACATGCACACACTAACACAGCGTTTCATAAGTCGGAACCTGCTCTGCGTAGAAGACTTTATATCTTTACAGAGAAAAATTAGTTCAACATAAAAATGTGTGTGTGTGTGTGTGTGTGTGTGTGTGTGTGTGTGTGTGTGAGTGAGAGAGACTGGCTTATTAATTGACTAATTATAATCATTAATTAATGGCATAATAAGAGATACCACTCATTACAATCGTCTAGTGAAATATACATGCAGTAGACATAAAGTCTACCTTTAGAAAACAGTCGTATTCTTCGCTTTGTGCTTTGATTGACTTCTCACTTGAGCAACGCGACATCGGCTGCATTCTGAATTTTCGAAACAATGCAGCAGGGAAGACAGGACTTACGAGGACATCAGTATCAGTATCAAGACCACTGTTTTTAAAGGGTCCTCTTATCAGTAAGCAACACTGGTGTAATCCCGGTTCCAGCGTATGTGAAGAGCTCCAGGCCAGCACTTTATTTATTTCCGGTTCTTTTTCATATTTCCTAAGAGAGCGTTCCCTTGTGCACATGACAAAGTGGCCTGTGCTGAGTTTCTAAAAACGACTTGTTTATGATAAAATACGTTATGAAAGTCGATGTATGGTATAGACTAAAATGTCGGTGTATGGTATAGTCTGTCTTACATGTCGGAGTATAATATGGACTATCAAACACATTGATGTTATAGTTTGAACTGTCTCGTTTCATATAGAAACACCTAGTGTATTTCCATCTTCTTTAAGAGAACATGTTTTTTCTACTTTTTTTTATCACACTCTACCGGAAGAAGGCTGTCTGTCGAGTTAATATAGACACGCCTATAGTCCGTAATTTCTTTGAAATATGGCAGATTTGTCTCTGCTATTCTTTGTGGCAGTCTGCCAGAAAATTGCCTTTGTTTTCAGGTAATCGTGGAGCGGGATGAGCCTTTTGGTTGAAATTAGAAGATCAAGTGTCACTTAAGAGACCTGGCTAGTTCTTGGCCATGTCTTGTGTTTTACTTACCTGAGCCAAGTAAGGCTCCTGTAGCACGCCAGCTTCTGCTTCTAAATTAATTCTTTTTGGTTGTGTTCGTGATGTTGCTGTTTGTTCATTGGAATAAAGTCGAACAAACTTTTTATCTTTAACTTATTTCTATATCATTTTAAGGAAGTAGAAATGGCGTTTGAAGAAGAGTGGAAGGACGAAAATATCAGTAGTGATTGCGGAGAAGCACAGAATTTAATGAATACACAGTTGCTGGATTTAGGGAAAAAATAACAGTAATAGCTCACTTAAAGGATCGCACTGCCTCATAAGACAGACTGCAGCTTTCTGTAGTTCGTGTGCAATAAAGTAGCGATGGCGCGCGGGTGTAGAGTCACTTCACCTGTTTTGTTGCTTCGTTTTATTCTAAATGTTTGTTGCTACACGCGGCGATATGGTATTGAGTCCGCACACATACAATTAAAAACATCACAGGTCTATGTTCTCTAATTCCAGCCCTCCTAAGTCCTCTCATTAATTTGCTTTGCTCTGTAGGTTTTTTTTTAAATTTTATTCCTCCCTCTACCGTGATCTTGTTGACCTTTCGTTCTCGCTCGCCTTCGATCCATTAATTATTCATAGCCTGGTAGGTACATGACCGTCTTCATTTAAAATACTTTGTGGGGCATGGTCTAAGTCCATCTCCATTTCGAAATCGGGTCGTGCAACGTGGCACACACTACAGCAAGACTTGTTTTGGTGACACAGCGTCATGACCGAAGAGGATTTCATTTCATCCCGGGGGACGTAACGGAAAAGTCGGGTGTTTGTAGACTGCGTCTGATTGAAATTCGGACAGCGTGCAGCAAAAACGAAGCGTATTGTTGCCATCTGTACGTCCAGCGGCGAACGGCCTGGTGATAAATGGCTTCATTTGCCATGTCTGGCGCTGTATGAGCGGCTGCCAAAGAAGATTTATGCCTACTATTGATAGCCGGCCCACCTCATTTTAACAGGCGCACAAAGGACTTTGGTTCGGGAAACCGTACACGGCGGCCTGTAGCCCTCGGCGGAGCTTCCGACAGCAGACACCACTGTCGGATGCTAAACAAGAATGTGTTGGCGACAGGCTATTCACCAGCTTCCTGCAGACGATTGCATCATGCTGTATAGGAGCTACAGCACTGAACTCGGATCCTGGAATTATGAAAAAAAAACTTTTAGGGGGGAGGGTTGAATCCTTATTTTTATTATTATTATTTTTTTTATCTGGTTTCGAAAGGGCTGTGGCCAACGACGCAGCTGCTTCTGGGGGGGGGGGGTAAATTCTCTCGATTGCTTGCGGTCCCCTATGCACGCAGTTGCACACACACACACACACATTCACACATAAGCAGGAATAGTACGAAGGTGGACTGGGTGCAAGGCTGGATGTCATTCGCGCCCGCCCGCCTTTGGTGCGAAGCGACTGAAGCTTCCACAGTCTGTCGTCTCCACGACGGGCGCACGGGTCTACCGTCCGTTGGACACAACTGGGGCCAGTTGCACAACAAATTTCTAATTTTAAACACTTTTAGGCCTTAAATCTATTTAGATAATCAGTTTAAAGTGCACACCACAATTTTAGAATTTTAAAAACTTAAACTGCTTTAAGTAAGATAAAGTTGCTTAAGTCTGACTTTCCGTCCTGTCAGTACAACTTTCTGTATTTTCTTCTGCAATGCATCTAAATGAGAGAAGAGATTTTGCTTCTTTAGAGCAGTTTAAGGTTTAGAAAAATGTTGCTCACCTAGCTCCTGGTCTCTAAGTGGCTTGACATGAAATGTGACTTAATATTTCTAATTACTTGATTGTTGCACATAAGTAATCACATTAACTTTAATCTTTAATTATAAGGGATTGGTCCTTTGATCAGATTTAGCTTAACAGTTTGGATAATTTTAAGAGCGAACTAAATATTCTGTTTTGTGTCACGCGTCATTAAAAGGTAACCTGAAGATAAGAAGTGAATTTTTATTTTAAATAAACACGTTTTTCTTCTACAGCTCAGGGAGTGCGTTTAATGGATCACAGAATGCTTCTTTCTTTTTTTTGTTTCCTCTTTTCTTCTGTTTTGAGGTGAGCAGACAGGAAGTCTCGTTTTGAAAAATCGGAAATCTTTCCTTTTGTGCCGTTTTAGCCTCATGGCGTACGACTTTCATTGTTTTTAGAACTCTACAGAAAGAAAAGCTTTTATTATCATTGTATCAGGGGAGAGCATTTTAAGCCCCAACGTGCACGTGTGCTTTGTAGAGTGGTTAGTGATGACTTCCATTGCTGTTCTTTGAAATCCTAAAAGTAGACTGCACCTTTCAACATTCTTGCGTATGACTCTCTCTGATCACCGGAACATTGAGTTTCTTCTTTGACATAAATACTGTGTCCATATTATTTCTATGGTAGCGAGTGTAACTTGCATTTTCCGGTGCCATTTACACGATGCTGAGCCACTGTCAAAAGGCCACGGAGGTCAGCGTGGTTTTGCAGTCGTTGTGTTTTCCGCCGCGTGTAATCTCACGATGGCAAGCAGTTTGCATCACTAGGTCTCTAGCTCGATCATCCTGCTTATAAAAAAAAGAAAGATCGCGCTAGCAACATCATGTAACGAATCGATTATCTGTGCCTGCCAGACGTCTGACTTCTGAACATCGCTAATTCGTTCAAAGCCAGCGTTTCTGGGCGTGATTGTTGTTATGGTCTATGGACTGAACGATTTAGTTGGCTGGTAGCACGATTCTTCTATTGACCGCGAGAGAGTCTGTTACAGTCGCAAGCCGAGGCCAGGAAGAGCCGAGGCGGCACAGGAGGACGAACCAGAGAGGTTCAGCTGAACCACTTTGGACGAACTTACCGAAGGAGGAGAAAACAAGATTCGCATTGACTCGAGTCGTGTCAGAGCATACTGCGGCAACTTGTCTAACCGGGGAGCAACAGCAGCAGCAAGATGCCCACCAGCACAAGGAGCAAGTAGTGCTGAGGATGACGCTGTCGAAACCTTTCGCACGGTGTTGCTGTTGCCGTTATCGATGTCATCGGGAACCGTGCAGGGTCACCTGCGTGGTAACCTCACTGCCACGTGGCTTAATAATGTTTCGTCGCCTACGGTGGAGACAAAAGGGGGATAGTGACACTTTACCGGCGGCTGTCACCTGCCCCTGGTTTAAGGTTTGATGCGATCTCTGACCCCATCAGCAGTGCCTAGCCTTGCCCCGGAGGGGAACGACAACGGGGGCCAGGTTGTAGGGACTCGCGCCACTGCTCGACTGCCACTGGGAGTAATAGCGTCAGAGGGGAGAAGTGTTCCGGAATGCGGTATGTTCGCGACTGTCTGTAAAAACTACTTAAATCACTGCCGGCTTTCGAGGCTAATGGGAATACGGCAGGGAGAGCTTCTGAAGAAACAGACCTGACGACAGAGCGTGTAAAGAGGTTATTATTAGCCGTATTTTTGTGAATTTAATGAGTTGGATTTATATGCAGACGTTTTTTTAAACTTGGCTGCACCTCAAATGAAACATACACAATGACTAAAACTGCCTGTAATCTAATAATTAAAAACGTGTACATCAAACGTAAAACTGCAAGGAAGGAAAGTTAGGGGGGTTGCAATCCATGATACATGATAAGTAATATGAGTAGTCGACCTAAATCTGTACACATCTGCAAATTAGATCGTAATGTTATGTATCTAGAGCTCGTCCAAACACTAAGACATCAGAAGTAAATAACATTAATGAAATAATAGTTTTCAGAGAAAAGAAGCACAGTGAAAAAATGAACGGGACCTGTGGCTCCGAAAGAAAAACGAAAATACCGCCCTCCTGGTTTGTCTCTTACGAACCAGAAGAAACAAGTAAATGCCACTCATCCTTTTTTCAGTTTCACCCTCCTGGAAAGAAAGAAATAATCCTCTTCCATCCTAAATTTTGGGGCTCCACTCTTAATCTTCACAGAACCCATCATCCACCGGTTGCAAGCGTTCCGGTTCAAGTTAAAACTGTCTCCGTTCATTCAGTTTCTTTAATAAACTAAAACCTGCTTATTCTTATCTTTACCGTCAACACTAACAGTAGGGGTTAGGATACAACAGCAAGAAATTCTTTGGAGGGCTGTATAAATACGGTGAGTACGGAGAGTGCACTTGTCTCATCTGCAGCCAACGTATACAAACGACTCTCTATCACAACCTGACGTTCATCGTTTTTGTCCTGTAAACTTTCTGTCTTGACAAGAGAGTAGATGTCACGAAAGACATACAGGCACAGGGCGCAGCAAAGCATTACCGGGGGGTGGTGATGGGGGGGGGTGTAGAAGGCATGTTAACAAAATAAACTTGCCTCTCAAGAGCTTGGCGTCTGTACTCGATGACCCGGCGTGAACCGGAATGTTTATGTTTGAAGTTTCCTTCCAGTGCTGTCAGACGTGGGTAGTTTGACGGATCCCTCAGCTGACACCACCAAAACGCGCCTGATATACTAGTTTGAATGAAAACTTCAATCATAAAACCTTCCCATTTACGAGAACTTCTCAAAACGCAAATGACCTTTTTTTTTTAAAGAAGGGGGAAGAAGGGCTTGTTTTGAAGAAATGTCTCGTAAGTAGGAAATAAAACTAAGTGAAACTCTTGGTGAACGGCGAAGTCATAACGAGTACTTATCTCTCAAAGGATGACTTGTGTATCTTTAGATGTAAACAGTTTTCAGCAGCTTGTCTCTATGTCGATGGTGTGGAGCTGGAAAGTGCGAACCTTTCAGTATTATGTATGGTAGCAGCAATGGTGACAGTAGAGTGTGCGCGTGCGTATGTGTGTGTGAGAGGGCCATGAGTGCGTGTGTGTGTGTGTGTGTGCGTGCACGCGCTTCCGTACCTGTGTGTGCAGGTCTGACTGTTTTCTCTCTTTTCCTTCTGACATATTATGATCCCTCGAGACCGAGTTTATTTATGAGCTCTGACATTAATTCTAGGTGAATGTCACAATGACTAGCTCAACAGTTTAAAAGACAATACAAGCGCTCAGTGAAAATCGCTGGAAATAGAGCATAAAGTATCACAAAAACATATTGCTGTGGTATTTTATGACGAAGGGGCACAAAATATTATATTAATTTTTTTCTCTTTATCACACCTGGATTTGTCGAGAAAACAGGAAGTGACGAAAGGATAGTATTTTCAAAACTAGCATCGTCTGCATGAACTGAATTCGAAGAAAAAAGATGCAATCATCGGTAAAAGGAAACAGACCAGGACACAAAGTGTTGTCGCTGAATGTTCTCTGACACTCGGATGGAGTTTGTACTCATGAAGGAAATCCTAAAGATAATGGCATCAAACGCCAGTGGATTAACTTTGTTCAGAGATGTGTATATACAGATCTCTGCTTTGTTCAAACGTGCCGTGCGACCTTCGTCCCCACACCGCACTCAAGAATTTGGTCCACACATGTCAGAATCGATTGTTATCCAGTCACTTATACAGAACAAGCAAGTTCCTACAGCAGAGCCAACTTTACAAAAGCACGAGCTGTTAAAGCCAACTACGACTGCTGGTAAAATGCTTAAACAAAGATCAAGCATCGAGACTTTCTACACCGTCTGGTCTTAAAGTACCATTGTGACACACTCACAAAGACATCATCAGTCGTATCCTTATTCGGCATAATGATAAAAGCAACTGACAGTGTGAGGGCACCATTGATGTGCGTGCTCGAAACAGCTAAACGAGAATTGAGGGTGACAAACAAACGTACGAGGAGCTTCAACGGGAACACGTGCGAGTAAGTAAATAGTAAAGTTTGCGTGCAGCTAAATGAAGAAAAAAATAAGTTTTTACATCGATAAATATATATCAAATATTTATAATTTTATATTTTTTATGGTTCAAAAGTCATTATCAGCAGCCAATTGTAAGTATAAAATAAAAATGCAATGCTGGAAATAAACCATCTAACAAATAAAAAAAATTACAAGAGTTTATCTTAGACAAACACAAATTTGAAATGTTTATATTTTTATTAACAATAATACACGTGGAAAAATGTGCTCAAATGCGGCTACAGCAACAGAGAATCAATAATAATACAACGTAGACTGCAATGACCGTGGTTGTTGCTCATTAAATTTTGATGTGGAGAAGATTGACTTACCAGTCTGTTGAGTGAACTCGGTTTGGACCTTTTAATTCAGTTGAAGCTTCTAAATAAAGTTCAAATCTGTAGGGCTGTATTCCAAAATCAGCCGTTTTATTTTCTGTCTCAAAAAATCGCTTCTTGAACACTTGAACCTGAGCGGTGTTTCTTCATTTGACTCAAAGACATGCATAGATTTACTGAATTGAACCACACTCGAGGTTACAAATACTACGTGGGCGTAAGAAAACTCTTCAGTTAAGGAGAGTAATTTTCTTTTGCTTTCCTAGTGGCATGTGAGAATGTCGATGTTCGAAGGCTTATATCTTGAAAACTAAGCATAATTATTTACTATTATTTTGAGACATTATTTTAAAAGGAACTTAACCCGACCAGAAAGAAAAAATGTTGCATTCGTGTTGTCCTTTAAAATCCAAACACCTCTCACTACTGTAACTCCTATTTAAAATATTTAAATGCTATCAGTCGTCTTCATCATTCCTTAATAAAGACTCCGTGTGATAGATAATTGCTTTTTACTTGATTTATTTATTTAAATATTTGGAATGTGAACATGTCGTGGTGTTTCTTCTCTGTCGTAAGACACGTGAACTGTGTGAACACACTTGACGTCTGCGAGTTGCTGTGTCACTGAAGTGTACTGCACTGAGCAGGCGAAAGAAAGTACTCAAGGCAATGAAACCACACTGAACCAAATGGAAAAAAAACTAAAATAGATCAATTTTACAAACCCGGTGGCAGGAAACATGGGTTGAAAATATCCGACTATAGGCACTCCAAGCTGTCTATAAGTGTGACATAGTCTTATCTCTACAGAGCGCCAATGCCTGCGGTGGTATGTGTCTTCATTTACTTGCGAAATAATAAACATCATCATCTGTTTGTATATCGGTAGCCTTTTGTAAAAAGAGGTGAGGGGGGATTGTTATTTTACGCCGAGTCAGCAACTGAGGCTATATCACGGCAAAGCAGCCAGCCCTGTAAACAGATGCGACATGCAGAGTAAGAACAGCAAGCCCAAGATGAGATCTGAACCCAGGACAGCCAACCCTCACTGTATTGGTGACAGGCGCTAACCGTTGCACCACTGGACCGCGTAGGAAGAGGCTCAAATATAGAGAGATGATGATGATGATGATGATGATGTCGTCGTCTTGTAATGCGCCAGTTTCCGCATCTCCGAGATACGCTCAATGTGCAGATAACGGACCGCTTTATCGGCATAAGGTCTTTTTGATTCGTTACGATGGTCGAAATCTTCTAGACAAGCCATCAGGCTGTGAAAGATCCTTTTTGTTGATTACTTTGAACAGAGAGTTTGCAAAATACCACGCGTTTTTGCCACCTGCCAGTTAGCAGGCTGCGGCACAACCACGCTAGGGTCAAGTCCGCAGGGTACTTCACCGTCTTGTAAAATAGTTTATGTCGATGTTCGTATTTTTAATACTAGTAAAGTGAGCGACCAGCAGCAAAGGAAATGAAACAAAGTGCACGTGTTTTACGGTAATCGTATGGGTAAATATCTACAAATAACCAGTGGATAGCCCAAACAACGTAAAGCAGAACATAAATACCTTTCATACATGAGTTCACTTGTAATACATAGAAAATCTAAAACCCACCCAGGTGAGAATGTAGATCTTCAATCAATGAAGCTTAATCTAAGCGAGACAGATCAATCACAAATTTCGTGTTTATGTGTAGATCAATGAGTTGTTTTTTCACGTAACACGTAATTCACGTTGCCATATCATCATGCTATCCCTGTGCAGTTTCCCAAATATGTGGTAGTGAGAAATTCTGATGCATGAGCTAGATGATGCCAGCTTTGCAAGAAATACAAACCGCTGACCTGGTCGTATGCGGGAACAGGTCTACCGTCCGTATTGGTGGTGCAGCAGAATGCAGGCTGACGGGATGGGGGAGTATGAGGTAGCGTGCAAGGAGCGAGTATCTGGCTCATGAATAAATTTGTTGGCATCCAGAGGACAGAGCTTTATCCCCCGCTAACACGAGTGGGCTTCAAGACGTCTTTACTGGTGTCCTGGGGCATTTAACGCTGGACTAGCACCCGTGTCTTCATTACGCCATAACGAACGGCCTGCAGGCAGCGCCATGCTCTCGGTCAGTCTGGCAGCATCATTTGCTGATTGTGCAGCCCATAAGAGGAGGATGGAGACTGCGTGGCGCAGAAAAAGAGAGAGGGAGAGGGAGACTGAGCAGATTGGGCATAGCTAGGATCGTGGAGTTTGTTTGAAGACATTCTGTCAGGTCCCTGGGCACTGAAAACGTAGCCCTCTATTTACTTAACTTACGTATTCCTTGGCCTGCCGAGAGGTTACCCTAATGTCAGGCTAGCGTCGTATTCCCGTTTGCGAGACGGGAAAATGACGCGAGTAATGAGGTCATTTAAACGTTTGCAGTAACGTTTTCTCCGCGGCCGCCTAGCATTGTCAGTGCAATTTTATAATTTTCTTTTTATATTTACACTAGCGCTTCATTTGGATGTGTTTCCATGCGCGGACACGCATATGATGGAGGGAGGAGACGAGAAGAAATAAGGAGTGGGGAAGGGGAAGGTGCGGAGTCAGGAAGGGGTGGAGAGAGGGGCAGAGCGTTGCTTTACATGCAGAGGGAAGCGCATTGTTCATTTCCTAGGCGCCGATGAAGCGCTATTAGCCTCCCCACAGCTTACCCTAAAACGTTTTTGCCCCTTCAAAAGTAATTTGCGCTCTTGATTAGCCCCAGTATTTCTAGTTTTTGCCTCCTGGAGCAGTTTGCTCTGGCTCGGTAGTCAGCAAGTGTGTGGCGAGTCCTTGGAGACTTGCTGTTCATAATGATGGTGGTGGTGATGGTGGAAGCGGTTGTTTTGCTCAAAATATGTAAAATGCAGCAAGTAGTGGTTGTGTCGAACGATGCAGTGCGAGTTTAAATACAGTGTTTTATTGACAGCAGTTCAATGCTTACTGCAAGGTTGGCCTTTATTGCCAATTTCTGTCAGTCAGCTGTCGTATTGTGGCTTTGTTTTCACGCTAGAATGAGCACCTGGCAGGTATTGCAATGCTAGCCGCCCATTGGAAAGAAAGGGGCACAATTTGCTTTACTTGTTGCGCAAACATGTAGTGAGTGAGGAAAAAGGCGTTTATTGCAGTCTTCTAGCATAAATAGTGCACTGTGCTACCTGATGTGTTTCATGACCGTTTCTTTGTGTGCGCGTGAATACATATTCCACGTTAAAAATTCAGAGTTTTTTCCTCGACGTTTCGTTGTTCATTTTGTTTTTTTTAACACAGCTCAAAGATATTTACATCTATTGATCGATGCAGAAGGCGAGGTTGCAAAAAAGAAATGAAGATTGAAATAAAATAGACGCGCTCATGTTCGGAGGAGTTCGTCCGCGACATAAAGTGTAATTAGGGAGGCCCATGGCGCTCATCATTAAAAGATGTATACAGCCTGCTGCTTTCTTTTCAGGGACACACTACTTCTGGTCACGAACGTGCTGTGGTTGCAATGCTAATGTTTCTTCAAGTGGTCGACGGTAAAGGGTGGAAAGTCCCCTCCTTCCTGACCCTCTTGTAGAGAAGAAGGTAGGTTTTTATGTATTTTTGTGCTTGCATTATGCTAAATACGCTGTACGAACATCTGGAGACAGCTAGAGCTCATGCCACGCTTCTCTTTGCTGATTCTTCTCCTGCAATTAACGCTTCATTTGTTAGCAGAGAGTCTAGTTTCAGACTTCCATCTATCCCTCCACCTCTCTGGATCCTGGACTTTTTAATAAACAGGCAGCAGAGAGTTTTTGTAAACGGTCTTCTCTCGGATCCTGTTGTCACCCTCAAGGTCCCCCTCA
The DNA here is from genome assembly GCA_004794655.1 of Marisa cornuarietis. Lineage (NCBI taxonomy): Eukaryota > Metazoa > Mollusca > Gastropoda > Architaenioglossa > Ampullariidae > Marisa > Marisa cornuarietis. The sequence goes on along the minus strand of SMMW01000554.1, from coordinate 2,156,950 downwards.
AGGCTGCTGCTTATCTCCACTACCTTTTATACTCTATACTAACAGCTGTAGAAGTACTACGGATAAAAGCTTTCCTCTAAAATTTACGGATGACGGTGCCTTGCTGTCAGTTGTGTATAATAATGTTCATGTTCACAGTGGTCCTCTTCCTGACTTTGTTCGCTGGTGTGACGACACTTCCTTCTCTTGGATGGCTCAAAAACTAAAATGATCTTCGACTTTCGGATGAACAAGCCTGATGCAGTTATCAGTACTATCCATGATGATGCCGTGTCATAAATATTTAAGTACCATTTTCGATAACAAGCTTAAATGAAACGTAAATACTGACATGATCCTCCGTAAGAGCCATCAACGCGTATACCTTCTATAGAAACTCTTCTTTCTCTGTCAGCTCTGCCATCCTCACTCGGTTCTATCAGTCCTTCATTGAAAGTCTCGTCACATTTTCTTTCATCTCTTTGTTCCACAACCTCTAAAGGGAACAGGAACAGTTTTATCTCCCTGGTTAATATATGTTCCAAGATCACCGGAGCCAGGCAGAGGAACTTGGCAGCCTTATGTCATCAGCAAATCTTTAGGAATGCATCCCATGTCCTCTCTGTTTCTGATCATGTGTTGGCAGGTGAGTTTTCACTCTTGCGGTCTGGCTGTAGGTACGCGGTACCTGAATACCTGTATCGTCACCGCAACTCATTTATTCCACGTGCCGTTTACGTGATCAACTCCGCTGGCCGTGACCTTGTGCCTGAGGTGACCTGAGGTCACCAGCTGTATCTTACTGTTGCTGTGTGTGTGTGTGTGTGTGTGTGTGTAATATACATAGCGTGTGTGTGAGAGAGAAATTATTTCAACATGAATATGTATGTTTTATGTATTTATCTGGAATTGCCGCTGTGGAGTAATAAAGTCTCTATTGTTTTGTATTGTATTTTGAATGCCAAGTCCCTTAAGTTACAGATTTTCAGAAAGCAATCTTTTAGTGCGGGAGGAACAGCACGGATGTTTTATTATTCAGTGTCATTTCATTTGTCTGGGACTATCAGTCGTTTTTTTTATAATTTTATGTGTTTTCTGTTCGTGCCCACGTTGTTGTTGTTGTTGTTGTTGTTACTGGGATGGCGATTCCACACTATGAGGGTGGGAACTTCGGGTTCTGTGGGTGGGTGGTGACAGGTGTGTGTGAGTTGGGGTGGGTGGGTCGGTTTTTCGTGATGTTGCTGTTATTAACGTTGATGGTGGTGGAGCCGCCCTCTTTTACTTGTTATTGCTTGCTCTTTGGCTTTGCATAAGGTATGTTCTCACGATGCTTGCCACCTGTAAACTATGGCGTACAGTACTGGCTGCTGGTCCCTGTGGCGCTATCCTATATTTCATATTTTACCTATTTATGTTTGGTTTGTATACTTTATACTGTTTATAAAGTGGATGCCTTTCTTCGTGCGTCTTTCTTCTCTCTTTCTCAGTTTTGTTTATATGAATGGGTCCTTTGAATTCAGTTTCGTATAACTAGTTTTCAATTTGTGCTTTGGAAGATCGCGCGCGCACACACAAGCAGTATGTTGGGGCGCTGGGTCTTCTCCCATACCCTAAGCCCGCAGGCATTCAGTGTTATGGATAAAAGTGCGCGCGTGTGTATTAGTGTGTTGTCGTGCTGTTTTATATATATATGTGTGTGTGTGTGTGTTCCCGCGTGCTTGCCTGTTTGCGCGTGGGTGTTTGTGTGTGTGCATGCGCTAGTATGTACTATATATGAGTGTGTGTGTGCGCGCGGCACTAAGCTGATAGGCTGCAAGGCTGCTTAAGCACAATTGTTACTAACGAAGCCCATTAAGCACTTTGCTGACGAGTGCCCAAGTGCTGTCGGAATGGCTCAAACGTGATTACAGAAGTCTGTCGGACACGGAGTCCACGCAGAAACTCGACCCTTCATTAAGCGCAGGCCTTCCTCTTAACTCTTTTCTGTGCCGGCTCGCGCGGCAAGACAGGACAGAACTGCTGGGCGACAGATCTCTTTCATTGCAAGAGTCTGTGTGTGCATGTTACATGACGGGCACCCTGCTGAGGATAAACCGAACATCATTCTGTACACAGGTCAGAGAGCCAGTCATTGCAAAGATGGCTTTTTATTATGGGCGCAATGTGTCTTTATGCGCCCGCGTACACATGCACGCACACATGCACAAGAGAGAGCGTTTGCCTACTGCAGACTTTCTGCCGACCGCTAGTATAGTTTATTTATTTTTTGTGTGTGGAAATTTCAGACAAATGGCTGTCCTTTGAATCACGTGAACCCAATCTTCCGCAGGCTGATTAGTTCTGTGAAGGTGGACGCCCAAGATCAGGTCGCGTTCTATCCTTTTCAGGCCTTGCGCCCACTGCAGACGGCCTTTTGACCAAAAAGAGTTTGAGAAGGCGTTTGTCTTTCGGGGTTCAGACGCTGGTGCTGCGTCTATTTTCTTGTTTAGTTTCCTTTACTCTTTGGCCGTTACCACTGGTAAAAAAAAAACCTGCTTTATTGTGGAAGAAAAGAGGCTAAGTATTAGCGCCAAGTCTTGTTCTTCTAGTCTTCTCTTTACGACCTTGGTGTTTATGGCACTGTTTAGCACTTGTTGAGGTATTTCTCGGTAGCCTTCCTGCCATGATGAAGGAGCAGAACATGGTTTGTGTGTGCACCTGCAGCATTATAGCCGCAAAGACACGCCTTCGGCGCAGGCTGAGGAGCACGGAACAAATACAAATATGCGAAGACCTCACCAAAAAAAAAAAAAAAAAATCCCGACACTGTAAACAAATGAGCAAACAATCGACGCGACTCCGGATCAGACCAGTCAAAACCGACCGCTAACACCGCTCGCAGGAGACAGTATGTCGACGGATTTCCAGAGCGAATCTCGCGGTAAAACGCAGGAATCGCGAGATCATCTCCCTGACGCTTCCTGGAGCAAAAGTGGGGCTGTGCAAATAGCAAAAAGTGGTCGTGAAATTACGATGCGCGTATTGGGGGACAGAAGATAGACTTCGCTGTCTAGGGAAGTCTTAGAATACGCTCATAGACTATGCAGTAGCTGTTAGAAAACCGGCTCTTGATGATAATGGATATATATATAAAGGGGGAGAGAGAGAGCGTGTGTTTGTGTGTGTGTGTGCGTGAGAGTTTGTTAGAAGAGACAAAAGGCTGTGATGGATGTTAGTTCCAAAGTATATATTTTTAAGCAACAGGTGTGGACCGTAGGACATTATTGCAGTTTATGTATACATATTTTACTGACTGACAATAATGTAGGAGACGACGTTAACAAGGATGATGGCGATGAAAAGATGGGGGACGAAAAGGGAGATAACTGATGATTGTGGAGGTGATAGTGTCGCTGCTGCTATTGTCTTAATTTATACACACGGTGCATCATATGTTTCGCTTGTTAGTTTGTGTGTCCCTTACGTGGACAAATTTTAAAGAGGATATAAAAGGATCTGAAGTCGAAATTGTCAATTGCGAGGTCTTGACGACAAGGCACAGCTGCACGTGTGCTCGTTCCTAGAGAAGGATTTGAGTGGTGCACGCACCGCACACGTCAATCATAAGCGGACGGGTGGAGGTGGGTGGTGAGGGAGGGTGTACAAAACGTCGAATCTTGAAATGTCAGGTGTTGAATTTCAATATGAGCAGCTGCTACCTCGGAGGAACCGAGAGACGACACTTAAGAGGACATGGAGACGCGGGACTCGAGCGCCATAGCAAGTCGTGTCAGGGCCGGAGTGACGTGTCACTTAGCAGCGTCCTTGCCCCTGGGAGTACAGATAGGCTCTGAATGTTGCGAGACTGAAGATCGATATTGCAGTAAAGGTGAACAGAATTGCTTTTCTTTGAACATAGCTATGATTTATCAGATTGTAGACTACGTTTTTTGATAACACTGTTGACGTGGTAGATCTTTGCCTCCTGTGGTTTCCTTGTGCCTGCTGACGTGTCAACTTGTGTCTCTCCGTCTCTCTTTCACACACACACACACACAGAAAGAAGATATAGAAATGGCGGAGGAAAATCCGTTTCATGATGATTACTTGTAGCCAAAAGCAGAGACTAAACGCTTTCATCCTGGTCTTATTGCAAAAGGTGTTATTTGACGTTGTTCCGTTGAGGACCTTTTAGCAACGTGAACAGTAATTCCATTGTCACCGTTGTTGCTCCTCAATGGTCATAGTTGTGAAGCAAGAGTGAGTCGCAACCCGGGGATAATATAAAGAAATTAAGGGTAAACTGCTTGATTCCAAAATGATAAATCGGTGACAAGACACCGCAGATGTTGCTTTACCCCAGGCACCGTAGTTATAAAGACGTGGCAAAGTAACATAAATCAATTCTTTATTTTTACAAGTTTTGCTTCGCAGCTTTGGAAAGAAGACGCCTACCGTTGGTTTCCCCACTTTGCCCCGGGAGGCAGCATTTCACCTGGCTTCATAACTACGGTCCCTGCGGGGAAATGTAATTTTGAGGCAGTAGATAATGCAGGAATTCGCATTGGATGTAATCTCTGGCTCATCCGCCCTCGAAAGTGGGCTGATAGCGGGACACGTCTCCGTCTGCCTGCTACGTGGCATGATATCCCGGTTGTGCTTTCCTGCTGCACTCCCCCTTTCCTCACCTCTGCGCAAACGACTCTAAAACAACAGCATTTAGCATAATACGTGACTTTCATAAATCGTATAATATATACAAATATGTGCAAGAAAAACGTGAAATGTTTTGTTGTTGTTTCTTTGTTAAAACGTCAAATAGGAAGTGAGCAAGTGCTCACAAAACAAACACAAAATCGTAGCGCATGTGACGTGGCACCGTTTTTCAGGTTACCTGAACAGACGGTGTAGTACCTTGCTAGACCTAGACATCAGCGGCGGGCAACGTAGCACAGCGTTGCCTTGTGTGGACGATCGCCGGCGACACTCCTTGGGTCCTGCGGTCACTCCCAGGGCGGCTGTTAGTAAGAAGGAGGATGTCTCATTGATCTTCGTCGCCAGGGACTCATCCTCCGCTCGCTGGTCTTCAGGCAAGCGTTTTCGCTACGCGCGGGCGCTTTCTTTTGACCGTCCACGTTCGACGGTCGCGCGGCGCTGGTGGGTCGGCCGAGCTGTTAGTCAGGCCAAGGAGTGCTCTTGACTGCCGTTGGCGTCGTGGCTCGGCCTACGTCCTTAACGACTTTGAGGCCAGTGCAAACTTTTCGTCTACACCACGATCGAAATTGATCAAAAGCACCAACCGCGTATGCACATCTTCCTAAGTGTGTGGTGAGTCTCAAGTATTTGATTTTTTTATTGCAAGAAATGTTTTTGTTTCCTCGAAACTAAGTTCAAACGGCCCAGTAGTAGATGAACAAAAGGTTTTAAGTGTAGGAGGAGAGTAGAACAAATCGTGCTTTATTTAAAACATTGTCGATGAGATAGCAGTGAACTAAGAGGAAAATTTGGGTCGAAAATTGTTGAAGACTAGCAGCAGGTAGAAGCGCGTCTTATCTGAATGGGAACAAACGAAGGGTGAACGAGATAATGAACGACAAAACTGGGCGAAGAACGAAGCTGAAAAACTTTTGTTTCAATTGTAACGTGAGTATGATCGACGTGCACAGACGTACACACTCGGGCTAAAAGCACGAACTGAGTGTGATGGGATGGAAGTCGTGGCTTTGGTAAGGCAGGGCTAGGGGTGATGTAAGACTTGCTCATACACGTGTGCTGTATTTTATACTTATAAACTGTTACTAATCATCCTTAGGTTTCACCAAAGTGCCTCGGCTACCGGACAGTGTGAAACATCTTAAAGTTTTCTCAAAACTGTGCTGGCAAGTTCACAACACAGCGTCTGTCAGTGTGTTCAAAAACGAGTCTATAAAATGTCTGAAGATAAAGGCTAGCACAGTTTTTTTTCCTAGCAGGAGATATGGGGACGTTTTAGGGCCTCTTTCTTAAAGTAGCAAGGTTGTCTTTACTGAAAGTATAGCTTCACATCGACCTAAAGACTAGTGGAGCGCAATTTTTTCTAATGATTAGGTGAAGATCAATGGAAGCTAATATTTCCCCCAAGTGTGGTTGAATAGCTCCTCCTTCTGTTCTTCAGATGTACGCCTGCAAACATCACCAGTCACTGTCAAAATGTTAACGTCATTTGTACCCAGATACCCGTAATTAACATATGGTCCCAGTTCTCCAGCTCTCGTCCTGTACTTTGACAGGCTGAGGCCCTCACAATGTAAGCATGTTAAAGTACAATCCTGACGTCTATAGTGTTAATCTCTTTCTCTGCAGGGTGAGGCAGTTTTCCTTGGGGCGTATCACTAGGACGGAAGGAAGGGGCTGTTCATCCAGATTTTAAGGAAATATTATCTTGCACTGAGTCTTACCCTATCATAAGAAAGCAGTTTTACATCCCACTAGTCCTTCAAAGGTCAATGGTGGTGGGGACTGATTTCGCTGTGGATTGGTCCATGGAGTAAATTACTAGAAGGGTTATTGACATGACCAGTGGTGTTAGAGTTGAAAATGAGCCGTGCTCAGCTTGTTCAGTTTTCCGTAGACTGCTTCACTCAGAATTATTACAACAGGAAATTATGCAATCGCACATGATTTACTGAACCTCTTCCGGCAGAGTTGCAGTATCGATCCAAAGAGGCTCCGGTGCTTGTCTTCAAATTTCTTGCCTAACGATCATCATCATCATTGTCGTCGTCTGATTTTCGTCATCTGATCTGTTTATTCGAAAGAAAATCTGAGAAGCGAACAGATCACTTAATCATAAGAAATGAAGACTAGCTGTAAACGCGCATTAGTCTGTTTATTCCGTCTGAAGGACGGAGGGACGAGAGAGGTGAAAACATTGCGGGAGAGGGGTGGAAGAGGGCGGAACTAAAGGGAGATCATTGGTAGTTGCACCTATCACGCATGCCCTGCCGATAACTTGGTTTCCGTTATCTTTTGTGGAGGGAATTTGCCTGTCGATGCAATTTATTTCCGAGCACCAAATCGTGTTTGTACAATCATGTTAGTCGACTTTTTGATGGAAGAGGAAGAACCGCGCAGGGTGGCGCAGTACGGGGTGCGGGCCTCTAAGCAGGCTTGCCTCCAATTGCATGATGGGATTAACGAAATCAGTCTGGGCCGCCGAGAGCTGGAGAGTGGGCTTTCAGGCAAGTGGCAGGCAGACTTTCATGCCCTGATCACATTGTCTCCTCTTGGTTTGTTGGCGAAGTGTTGCCAGATTTGTTCGGGTTCGCTTTTTCTTGTTTCGTGAGTGTTTTTTTTTAAACATTTTTTTAAAGAGCTGGATAACTTTGACTTTGTGAGATTTGAGTGTTTACACATGCGCGAACGAAAGCTCTGTCTCCCTCTCTCTTTCTTTGGCTATTACAAACGCACACAATTAGTAGTTTGCTATTTGTCTCGACAAAATATAGTGTTTCGTAAAAACAAGCGAAACTTCGGTGTGTCTTTGCTGAGAGAAAACATATTACTTCTATCTCTCCATCTCTAAGGCGATACAGTTTGCTGTGTGTGTGTGTTGAGTGAGGAGGGGGTTGGAGGTATTGCAGTAGGAGACCACCCAGATGTATTACATACTGTGTAACGTTTGGTGTAACCATCTGTAATTGTCGAGCGTCATCATGCTGCGTGTCACGGCCGGTGCGCTGTCAGAAGCGGGACTAAGGCCGGCCTGCGTCATGTCACACAACCGTTATTAGTTCTCCATGAGGAAGGTTTGCCAGATTGTGCCTAAGAAAAGTCTCGGCCCTGGTGTCCCAAGGTCCAGACGTGGCTCGTGAGGGAGGCCAAGTCGAGTGACCGCAGCAGCGGGGCGGCAAGTGGCTCTTCCTGTCTTTAATGAGAAGGCACGTCAGACACTTAACCGCTAAGTACGGTCTTAGTCGGAATTCTCTCAGACTCCACTCTTTATGTTTTCTTTATCTGTACTTTACAGCTCCCTCCTTCCTCCCCACCCATCCACCCCTTCAACATTTTCCCGCCGTACTGTTGTCTCGGATTGCATGGTGAAGGAGCAGCGCGAGTTCTTGAACTGTTTGCAATGTTTATGCGTGCACAATTAACATAAATAGCGTGCTAAGCTTGTTACATCAACATATACAATGGATGTATATCATACATACAGTCGCGACTCCGTTATCTCCCCAGCCCTATCCCCTCCGCCTTCTCCTGGTACAATGGATTTCCTCCGAAGTTATTGATCGTGCTGGACGGATAGAAGCCTGATAAGATAGAGAGAGAGGGGATGTGTGGGTGGGATAGAGAGAGAGATGGCAGTAACATACTACAAGACTTCTAAATGTTAATGACAAGCAGGTGTCATGTTTACAAAGACTTTCAGATAATTACGAAGACAACCCTGTGGAACACGCGTGCAAAACACGGACGCACGCAGATCGTTTGACCTTTAATATGCCGTGATCTTTAGTTACTTGTCAGCTTTTTTGGACCTTGAAGGTCTCTAGTTAAACAAGGAACTATCATTTTCAGATTAATTACTATTTGCGCATGTTTCCCCTCCATCCTTGCAGGCTGCGGACCGCTGACTGCTGTTTCTTGTGACTTTACCAAGAGCCTTGTCAAAGTCATCATCATCATCCGCAGAAACGAAATACGCCCTTCCTCTGCACTACCTCCTCTTCCGCCATCACCCGACTCTTTCTCCACCACCTTGTGCCACCTCACTCGCACCCCCCCCCCTGTCTCTCAGTGAGAAAGCCCTCGTCGGATTCCATGATAACTGATATAGTAAGTTTCTCGCCCCGAGGGTGAAAACCCTCATCAGGGATATTAAGTTTGTCGCAGCATAAAAGGGATGCGCGCAGAAGTGAGAAAAAGCAACTTTGGGCAGAAGGATCTCGTCTGCGCTGCGCCAACCGGTGTGATAGAGGGAAAGGGTGGGAAATAGGCCAGGAAGCCCTTTTTTTTACACGTGTCAAGACACCCCTGGTGTCGACGTCGGCATCCTCGACAGGTGGCGGCGCTAGTGTAGGAACAGCGGAAGGATATTGCTTTTAGTTGTTGGACGTCGTTCAATGGGTCTACAAGCTTGTCGCGGAAACACGTGCACGTGGGTGGGGCGTTATGCATGTGGAGTTTGCATGCGTGGGTGCGTGCGCATGGTCAAAAGGGCACGCACGGATCGCCTGTACCCCCGAAGCATCTCAGTGTTATGAATCTAGTACCATTTGTTTCTCGCCTTCTTTGTCATCTCTAATGATCTGTGCATACACGCTACATTTCTTATACTTTCGTTTTCGTTAAATATTTTGTAAACACGGACATGCATCTAAGTTACAAGAAAAGGCTTTTGGCAAACTAGGCGCGTGTCAGGTAGAAATGCAGGTTGCGTAATGTGCGGTTCGCGGATCAAGTAGCTGGTAGGTAATCGTCTTACACAAGCTAGTAAATAATTTAACTCAATTTTCTACATCTCTCTCCAGGGGCTACCATCCCTTTCCCTTCCCTTCCCCACCACGACAGCAGGGATGGAAGTTTGCATGAGTTTGTCAAGAGTAAGGCGTTGAAGCAAGCGGTTGGTGAGCGCTGTTAGTCTAGGGGTGAGCGCTGGGTGCGAGCACAGCGCGGTGCATCTGTAAGGAATGTGTACCCGCGGTGTTTAGGACTTTCATTTAAATTCAGAGATATCTCTGCTGTCAGCTGCAAGACGCAGTTTGATGTGCGAAGCAGCAGCAGCCCCACCGTGGGCGGATAGGATCACTTGAGTCACTGCTCGGAGTCCATAAAAGAATCCGGTCTACGTCATCTGGACTGGACAGAGCTCGGTGTCAAGTCTTTTCTTTGACTGTGCGACTTGATGAAAGGACCGATAACGTCTTTCTCTTTTATTCTTTGCATGCAGCCACCTTATCATGAGGGGATCAACATTGACATGACGTGCTTAGAAACCTCCGGAATCACGTACAGACAGCCGATACAGAGCGGAAAAACAGGCTTTATTCTTCCTCTTCTTCTTATACGGTGACGGTAATCTGACGGGTGTAAATTAAGGATATCGACATAAGGTGTTTAATACTTTCAAAAGCATCGCACTGACACCGCCGATGTATTGTGCACATGGAAAATTCACGTTGGCATTTATTGGTAGAAATAACACTTAGTGGGGCTGATCAGCCCGTCTTTTAATTTGGTATTTTATCGGCACCTTCAGTGATTGTCCTATAATTTCGTTTTGTGTGACAAGGTATCTAGCTAGGTTTAGGCTGCGGTGGAGGATTGTGGGGGAAGGAAAGTGAGAGTGTAATGGCAAGGAAGGCGCAGAAAAAAAGTGTGAGAATTTAGTCGATGAAAATGGAATGGAAAGGGAGCTCGCTAACAGCCATGCTCGACTGCCTCGAGGAACAACGCCTCTCCGAAGAAGACCGTTGGTGTCTCGTTTCCTGCTGAGAACTGAAGTGTCCGACATGTACAAAATTACCTGTCAGTTGCAGTTTGCACCAGCAACCTGGCAGTCGCCCTCCCGCCATCAGGATAAGGGGCGGGGTGAGAGAAAGTCTGTAGCTAAGTGAACGGACTTGTCGCGCTAAATGGACCCACGTGTAACAAGCTATTGACATTTTTCACGCGCGGCTGTTAGGGCTTTCAAAAACTAGGACTTCATGGGCCTCATTTTTACGAGGAAGAATGGCCCTAAGCTTCGCAAAAAATAAAAATAAAAAAAAATAAATAAAAAACCACACAGGCACTATTGTGTACTGTTATGCATATTGGATGACCGATATGATAGTATGGCGAGACTGTCATTTCTTTCGTTTTCAGGTGATACAAAAACTTTAAAATCCTTAAATTTTAAGAATAAAGGGAGATGAACATAAAAGCTTTCAGGATATTGACTATACGGCAGCCTGTTTGCTTGTTTTTATAAATATTTAAAACCTTTTTTGTTTACCTTCGGAGTAAGAATAACTAAAATTTCATACAATTATAGTTGACCAGCTGTTCACTAAATGCGTGATATGCATGTAACATATAGTAATGTCGGCCTATCTGTGGCGGCCTTTCTTAAAATTTATTTGCGTATGATACTAGGCTTGCGGAGAGAAGTTAGCAGTAAACAGCAAATCTAAAGGTTGTAATTGCAGGTTTCCTGTTTCTTATTGAAAACTACCACGAGAAAGATTTACTTCATCATTTGTGAATCAATTAACTGATCAAAGTGCTTATTATTAGTTCACATGTTTTGAACATTGTGACATGTTTGTACTGCAGAAGTGCCGCCACATACAAAAGCCTTTTAGAGATTAACCCCTGTGGAACCTAACTGGTTCTGTTCTTTATGAGCTAATCCTTGGGGATGAAGTCATGGTAAAGAAATCATAACATTTTATGAAACCACCTGACTACAGCGTGTTAATCATTTCGTTTTTTATTGTAACTTATGACATCAAACCTGGTCCTAGGGGCTGGTAAAATCATTGCAGAAGACGATGGCCTATTTTTTTAATTATTATTGTTCTATAACTAACCTTGCTGTGTAGGAAGGAGAATATAAAATAAAAAGGAGAGAACGAGGTGAGAATTCCAATTTCGGTACCGCTGACCTCTTGGCATAGAGGTCAGTGCCAACATGTTTCGGTAGCCACTACACCAGCCCTCTAGGCCTCGTTTGGGTTTCAAGATGACGCTTGGATAAATAAGGTCTATTATCTGCTGAAACAGCGAAAGCGAGGTTGTGGCTCACGGCCACAGAAGACAGGCGAGCATCGGGGATGGAGGGGTTGAGGGCGAACAGACGCCGTGTACATCATGCTTACTGTAAGAGTCGCTGTGGACGCATTCCGAGTCTATGAAGGAAGGGTTACCCAGTTCGTAGTGCTGGTGGTAGTAGGGGCTGCTGTGTGAGAGACAGAGAGCGAAAAAATGTATGGGTGAGACAGAGAGAGAGAGAGAAACAAGAAGGTGTGAGTGAAAGAGAGAGAGAGGAAGCTGTTAACGTGATATGTGGGCCCTGTGGCTGCGGACGGGAAGTAGCTATGGACTGAACTAATGCTATTCCGGAAGCAGGTGTAAATGTACGGGCTACCACGACAGCACTGTGCACTTTGACCCCACTGTGAATTAGCTGGATAGCGGATACAGCCGTCTGTGTGTCGCTTTTTGTCGCACTATTTCGATTAGTATCCAAGAAAATGCCGTGGTCATCTGCTCATGTGACAGCGAGATGCATGAGACAACGTGGCTGACTGTTTCATTATTGTATGCACGTTCATTCTTGTACATCATCATCATCATCATCATCATCACCACCACCACCACCACCACCACCACTTTCTTTATCTTTTGTTTTCCTTTTTAGAACTGACTGCCTTGATTATTTTGGCAATATTATACCTTACGTTTCATTCAGAGTCAATAGAACACCTAATAAATAGAGTAAGTGTTTACATGCTCGCTAAATGAGTGGCTAAGAGTAAGATTACCTCACCTGTACCCTTCCACGGTAAACAGCGGATTGTAACAATGAGTAGGGGAGGCGGCATCAGTCACGTATCCTGCTGTCTTTCAAGTAACTTTGGATACCTGCAAAGCGCCCCCTTCGAATCTGGCTATTGTTCGTGAGAAAAACATTTTTCACCTCATGAGAGACTTTCAGCTAGAGGCTAGTGAAAGAATCGTTTCCACAGGTCACCCATCGTCACGCAGAGATTACCATGGTAAACAGCTCTAGCAGATGTTACTGGAAGGGAAGTAGGTGACTTCTGGAAGAAAAGCGGGACAGACTTAAGTTGTCTTTAAGAGAAACGTGACACTTTTGTGTCAGAAAAATTAGCTGTGTAACGGGAAAGGGTCACATCCTTTTGCTACAACTCAAGGGGGTTTTATGTATTACTTTCTGCATTACCATCAGGGGAAGGAAGTCGTGCATAAATATTTTAGGACTGGACAAAGCACGAAAACGGAAGAGTTGCTGTCCTTACAATCCCGTGGTCAAGTGCACTTCTGGTATCCTGTTGCTCGACCTGTGACAATTACTAGAGGAAGTGGCAGAGACGACAGACACTTCCATTCTCTATCACAAAGAATTGCCGTTAACGTTGCAGAGAAACCATCTGTCTTTCCGTCTCTCAGTATCTGTTGAAGACAGTGAAGCATTCAGAAAGCGAGCAACATGGCAGACCTTACATACTTCAGCGTTATTGAAGCACAGTTTATTATTCCTTTATATTTCCCCCCATTGGGAACACACACAAAAATGTTATCAGCGGAAAACAATCCACATGAAGTATCGATCAGCTGAGCGATCGGGGAAATAAAAGACGAAGGGCGCAGTAGCGGACCTCGCGGCGCCAGTCTTTTGAGCATGCGCAGCCATGACAAGCGCTACTTTTTCTGACTTTCAGTTTAAAATTTAAAGATAAGGCTCTTGCGTGACAAGTTCGTTGGCGGTTTTATGCTGTTGTGGGATAGGACTGAAGGTCTCGGTCATCCTTGTGGCTTTCTTTTGACCACAGTTATGTCGAAGTCAGTATTTTTGAGATTAAAGATGACACTATAGTTGAATTGACTGTTTTTATCTGAAAGGTAGTACTTGTTAAGGTCGCGCGTGCTCACTAAATGACATCTGTAATGGGAGAGAGCAGAAGTTCCCCTGTTTTCTGTAACAATCAAGCTAGTGTCTCGTGTAGAAAACCATAGTTAAAGAAGGTAAAGCAGTTCTCACTTTGCATTCGTACCAAAGGTTAAGCAGGAAAGGGAGAGAACTGTAAAGAAGAGAAATCTGTGTAAAGTCCTCTAAAAGGTGCATGTGACTGGTGAGATTTAATGGAAGGGAATTTAAATCATGTTATACCCTCGCTCCAGACTCAGTGTTGCCTCTTCAGAGTTACTGTTCATGCACTGCCAGTCCCAGGTGCAGAAGGCGTGCACTGGAGCCACACTGCGGACTTAAGATGGCGGCAGTGGAACGTGCTTCTCATCTCAGCGGAAGTTGCGTGGGTGGATGGTGTCCGCAGCCTCGCGTTGATGTTAATTTTGAAAAAAAAAAGCGCAGCCGAGAAATGTCTTTCGTTCAAGCTTGTCTGCTTTGAAACCTTTTATCTTAATGTCAAAAGTGCGGTGCAATATTATACTCTTCTATTAATCAACATCCCCTGGACGCTATCCTGCTAGCTGAACACGAGAGTGCCTTTTGAAGACGTCTATTTTCATGAGAGGGAAAAAAAGAGTTTGGGGCTTATGACTTTCCTTGGTGCAGTTTTATGGAGCCTTATTTTGTTTCCGATGATGAATAATTGTGTGTGAAATACAATCGCATAATTGTAGCAGTCGGATGGGATTTAACCTGGCTCTTGACTGTTATCAGTTAGCTTACCGATGTTTATCAATCTCCTCGAGAAAAACGTGTGTGTGTGTGTGTGCGCGCGGGTGCTTGCGTGCATGTGTGTGTGTGTTTGTGTGTGCGTGTCGTTTGCACGTCCTGCACACATGAAACAGCTTGCTGCACGTGCCCAAATAACTATTAGTCTAACACTCAGCAACCTTGACCTATTTTCTTCTAAAACCTATTCCCAAATCGGTTTTGAAAACTCTCCTCCCTCCTTTGTAAGGCGCGCTGACCACAAAAGCTCCCTTGACACTGTCTTATCGAGACCCGACAAGACTCAGTACGTACTCGCGTGCAATTGTCCTGCACTGCAGACTCAGACAGTCCTTGAAAAAGTGTGCTACAGATCAACCATAGAGAAAGTCATTTCTTGCGCCCAGTTGCTTCCAAACTCAAACCCAGTATAGATTCTGCAGTCTGGATGTGGTGACGCTGAAGTTGCGCAGAAGCGCCATCTGGTGGCAGATGCGTCGACACGAGTAGGCTGATGCAGCGGCTCGATGAGCCAAGGGAGACGACTAGTGCTGGAGACACCCCCCACTCCCACCTCTCCCCGCTTAGCGATGTTACCTACTGCCGGTAGTTTGACCCGCATGTGATCAGAAGAGGTCGCTAACTGCCCTCCATTGCGTACGGCTCGAACGATGGGTACGTCAGCAGGAGATACCATGAGGCCGTTCCACACTGTAGATAATAACCGGAATTCACCAGGAGCCATCACGTTTGCTGCACCTGTCCAGTTCGACAAGGTCGTGCAGCTGCAGCAAGTCAGCCACGAGCCACTTTACAGAGTGGAGTGAGTTCACAAGTTGGTAATGTTGCCCTTCCAAAAGAGCATCTGGCCGTTTGAAGAAGGCTAAGCCCTATTAGCAGCTGTTTACAGACAGTGAGCTGAACCTAAATGAATGAAGTCATTAGCAAACAATAAATAAATAAACATCGATGCTTATTTCCTTGTCCCTCCAACCTCGTTGCGAGAAACGGCGCGAGCGCGAACTAGCGACGGAATTTTTGTTTTTTCGTTGACGAGAGAAATAAAACTACCTGTGATGCTCGCTAGATTGCCAATCGACCACTTGTCTAATTTGTTCTCTCCCTTGTTGTCTCTGAGGATTTCCTTTCTCCGTTCTCTCTTTCTCGCTCTTCTCACCAACGCTTTTGCACTGCCACTTGTTTCCGATCTCTTCGTCTTGTCCTCTTCCGTTCTCTTTCTTGTTTTTCATTCGCTCGCTCTGAGAAGGCGCGCGTACACACACACACACACACACACACACACACACACACACACACACAGAGAATTGATCGATGTATATTGATTTGGAAGGGCAGCTGCTGTGACTAGCAGAAAGTCTCTAGTTAAATTGCGTTACATAATGTATCGACGACTTGTGTACAAACACTTCCATTCTGCTGTATGTACGTCACAATATGCCAGTGTTCGTATTTCCGGTCAGGACATACTTTCACGCTTAATCTTTGTCCATTTTCATTAGGGTAGTTGTTTAGCTGTTTGCTGCGAGAAAAAAAAAAGATAAAATAACACGACGTTTAGGACCTAGATGGCAGACATTTGAAAAAATATTTTCCAACTAATCACTAGGGTATATCACCCAGGGGATGGATGTAATTGAAAAGACTATTGCAGACAAATGTGGGTTCCTACAGGGACATAGTTTGCGTTCCACCTTGTTCATGGCGAGCACGTTATCTGCTCAAGCCACGGCTTCACAGGCTCGCTGCGTCCACACTGGATCCTTATTCAGATTATTCAAGGCTCTCACTGTGACTTTTTTCTAAAGTGATGGCGTCGTCCATCAGGTGCGTTCTTTGACCTCCTGTTCTCTACCCCCTCATTAAAAATAACGAGAGAGCCAGGGACTGTGACCTGTTGAGGCTGCTCTGCTGAGTATATCAACATCCTGCCCTCCGCCGCAATGACGAGTTTTAGGGATGGCGGTTTTATTCTAATACAAGGTGGGCTGCTGGACGGTGTGTCAGCTGCCCAGTCTAGTCATCAGCTGCTGTGCTAACGTCTCGGGTCGTGTCGGCGGTTGCTATGTACTTGCTGGTCTCGGTAAAGGCAAACTGTACCACTTGGGGAAATCGCTGTTTCAACAACCTCGTGTCCAGCACAAGCTGCGCTCTTATCAGTATGATGCTCTGTGCCTTTTACTTGGTTGATTGGTGATACCTGTTGCTTAAACTGTTCTTATAACGTTCATCGTACTCCTTGGTGATTCGCCACGCCCTCTGTTGTCGCGACAAAACTTCCGCTCTTTCTCACGCACCCAACCATCCATTTCACGCATATGTATTTATTTTTTTCAATTTCTGTGTCTTGATGAAATAAATTCAGTCTAGTTTTAATTTTTTTTTTCTTCTTAAACTGGATTATGCTGTCCAGGGTGCTGCTAGGTTCGAATGTGTGATGCATAGTCAGCTGGTAGAACCATAGGGAGTTGAAGCAAGGAGAAAGAATTGTGTGCGGGCTGAAGGAACTTCAGGTAGGCCTGGAAATCGATTTCTCATTTCATTTCCAGCGAAAGGAGATTGGAGCTGTCACGGATAAGTCACTGGAGATGTGTAGTTCTGGGCAACGACTGTTGCAGGAAAAACGAGCAGTTTTTTTCACATAATCATGAAATGCACGCTTTGATGCATTGGGCAGCACTAAACAAAATTAGTCCAGACGCAAACTGACACGCTAAAAGTACGCGAAGCACGGGCATAATAGTATATATGAGCTAGCACTGACATATCACCACCTTTACACACAAACACTAAAAAAAAAAAACACTTAAAAATCAACAGTGCCACACCACTACCTACCCACAGAAACACTCTAAGTGACACTAGCACTTAAAAAGTAACGCCGATGCATCACTGTCGCTGATACTCGCAAGGCAGCAGTCGTTACTTAGATTAAGAAAGCTGTATTGATCTGTATTTGTATGTGTGTACATGTATATATGTACATATGATGCAATAGCTGTCTAATTTCCGTTTGACACACACACACACACACACACACACACACACAGAGGCATGCAAAAGCATTGGCAGATGTTCCTGCTTCCTGACACTTCCAATCCTGGAAATGCATTCGTGGTGCCTGGTGAATGCTGAGGGGCTAACTTCATCTTTCTTTTTTATGTTGTCCCTTAGCATTATGAAATGCCGATGTCTGCTGTTCGTTTCCTTGTTCGCAGCTATTTACCTTCTGCCCAGCTTCTCCTCGGAAGTCATCAGCTTAATGAGAAGTGACAAATGAAGTACCCGGAGGCAGTAAAAAGTCTCTATTTGTGTGTGTGTGTGTGTGTGTGTGTGTGTGTGTGTGTGTGTGTGTGTGTGTGTGAGAGAGAAAGAGAGCCAGTAAAGGTCGCCAACTTCAACAGATATTTGCATTAAAGAAATACTTCTTGTTGCCGCACAGCGAAACGGCAGCGACAGCTGGAACTAGGGTCGACAACTGAACAGAGGGTACCCGAGGGAACCTCCTTGCGCATGTCAGCGGCCTAGTTACCTCTCGGTATTCCGCTCACACACCTGCACGAACCTTTAAAACCCTCGATGACACCTGACGACAAATTTACGTCATTGCCGGGGCATGAGACATGTGCGCCACAGCTTACATCTGTAGTCACCTGGTGTCCTTTAAAAACCCAGACAGCCCTTACAACTTCGGCATGGTATTAGGTAAGGTGTTGAACAGCTAGGTAATAGACTTGTATAGGTAAAATTATGGGCTTGAGTAGCTTTACACGGCAACATCTTAGTGACAATCTAATTATGTTGCTCACATAACACTCGTATTTTCCTATTACTGTCATTACTGTTATAAAATGTCTGGCTGGATATTGTTAAATACATGGTGATGAAGTTTCTTATCGTGGCTTTTTTGTATTGGTATTCATTAAAAGCAATGATGAACTGTTTAAGACATTCTTCCCCCCCCCCCCAGGTGAGTTTTGGTGACTGGCTGAAAGATCGGTTAAACTAGGTTCTTTGTTTCCGCTACCCATTTCCCTTTCTCCAAACTAACCGTGCTGTGTTGTTGGTTTGTTTCCATCTCCTTGTACAGCGACAGTAGTTGTGGATCCTCATGATTATCGCCAGCAACACTCGGCGGCGAGTCCCCAAGGTCAGTGCCCATAATCTAGGCACACACCATGGGTGTAGAGAGAGAGAGGACTAAAGAGAAAGGATAGAAGATGAGAGATGAGAAAGAAGGCGGTAGAGGAGGCGAGAGTTAAAAAAGAGAGGGAAGAAATATCAGCAGTGCAAGGGTCACATCCTGTTTCGTGGCAGACAAGCGTCTGCCGTTGAAGTAGGGCTCTGGGTGGCCCGACCCACATGCTGACACTTACCACAGTACTTTTGACTTCCCTTTTGTGACCGGACGGTTGAGTCCTTCGGGAGCGCTGGAAGCCTGGAAATTATGGCGGTTGCCGTAGAAGAGGGAGCCAGAAAGTCGAGGCCATAGGGGGTAAGGGGTGCGGGGAGCTGGTAGTGGTGATGGAGGGGAGAAGAATTTTCTGCATCAAGAGGCGGGGTAGCAATGAAAATGGACGTTCCCAGTCGGTCGTTAGAACGAGAGCGGTGATGTGGACTTCCTCTTCTTTTGATGCTGGCAGGGAAGGACTGATTCTGGCTACCTTCGGACTAAAGAGATGCTGTATTTTTGTGATGCCGTTTCTCGATTTAGAATCGTCTCAGAGAGGAACAGAGAAATTGTTTTTTTAAAGTCTAATCGTGAGTAGCCAAGAGCGAATGTAATAAAACATGATATATAAGGTTACAGGCACATTTTCCATTTCTGGAGAAAAAGTCTCAGAGGTAGTGAGGCGCCCCGGTCACAAAAGCTCCCTTGACACTATATTACCGAGAACCGACACGATTCAGAACATACTTGTGTGCGATTGTCTTGCACTGCAGTCTCAGACAGTCCTTGAAGAAGTAATTAGTGGCCTCCCGTGGCTTGTTTTCGTTTGGGATACTAAGAGTAAGACTGATACAGACTTAGGCGAATGAATACTAAATTCCAGGATCTTCTTAATTAGACACATTTTATGAATATGTGACTGTTTCTCCAGTTTTCTGTATGATCATTGGATAGAATTTAGCAAAATGTTTCACTGTGTAGGGGACTAAGAAAACCCTCAAGACTTGTTACCCATTGCAGAACCCATTGCAACCAACAAATATATCAAGTGCTGTTGGTTTGCAGTATTTTTAATCAAGTAAAATATCCCCCGAGAAAGTGAAATGCAACAAAGAGAAGACTTTGTGGAAGGTTTAGGAGCCCAATGGCATTGAAGTCAGAAAAATGTTTTATTATGGGCGAAACATGTGTCTGCTGCCCACATAGCACCACAAGTGGCACCAGTAGAAGGTGAATGCTGATGCCGTACATCCAGACTCCAATCTCCATGCCTCTCTCTTTCTCACTACTCGTTCCGTCTCTCTCAAATGTTAGACCGTGAGTCTTCACTCCCTCAACCCTTTTATCTCTTTTTTTCCCCCTTAATGTCTTCCGTCTAGATGGCTGGATTGAAATCGGGTTGGAGGTTCATGCAGCGGTATGCGTAGAATAGAACCTCAGTTAAAATAATTTACATAAGTAATCAAATGTGTTTCAAGTACAAGAATGTGTGCAGTCTGTTCTCCCCCTTCTGAAAATTCGGTCTCAGAGAGACACTTGTTTGTTGTTTGTTTGTGTTTAACGCCATGCCAGCAACTAAAGTTATATCACGGCGAGTCAGAGAGACACTTGAGAAAAGAGACAGGAGGAGGGTGGAGAACGAAGCACGTGATGCTGATACAAGTTCCATATCGACCTCTGACCTGCTGATTATAGGTCTGCACGAAATAATTTTGACGCAAGGCAACAGATTCACCCAGTCTCCTATCGCTAGTGAGCTGTGTGGTGAGTGGCTGTCAGCTTGTTGTGGTCACACCGGAAACCCCATAACGACTGCGGCGACGCCTGGCTTCAGCCACTCGGGGCCCGCACAAAACTACGGCGCAGGGTTCAGCGTCGTGAGGAGAGGAGGACGCCAAAGGTTCCACGCCACACATTGACACACACTTCAAACACTGATTTCTGCTAGGAACGTGCCCGACTAGTCAACGAATTTTGCGTACAGTTTGTACTTAACTGACGTAATTTTGTACCTGCCTCCGTCTGACATGTTTGTTGGTGCTGTTGCGAGGCCAGACGAGAGAGCAATCCTGAGCAGCGCGCGCGAGAACTGACCTCCAGCCTGGCACTTGATGGCGGCGGCGGCGGCGGCGTGAAGCTAGCAGCCAACGGTCCTGGCAGATGGTGGTGTGCCGATGCGGCTTGTTAAAGGGACTCTGCCGCTGCAAGTAGCTTGCTGCGATTACGACTGACGGAACGGGAAAGGGTCACAGCAGCAGCAACTCTAGCAGACGATCGGGGGTCCTGCCTCGCTCTGCTACACACCACTCCGAGAAACGTGTTCACGGTGGCGCTCTACCTCCCCTCCCCTCCCCACCCCACCCCACCCCACAAACTTTCAGTTTTATGATGAAAGTTTACATGGCGATAAGTGGGAAAAGAGGGTAGTAATAAGTCTTTGGAACCCTTTAGCCTCATGCACTAAACTGCTTGCTACCAGCGTGACGTATTGAGCCACGTGGCCCGGTGTGGCATACTGATCCGCGGAGGCGGCAGGGCCTGAGAGAGCGGCGATGGGTCGTAGTCCGCTGCTGCGGGGGTCCAGTCCGGCTGCGCGTGTGCACGTGCCGCGTGATGCACGACGATTTGCCTTCAGACGGTGACAAATTGCTCCCCTTAGTGCGCGCCCGTACACCCCTTTTTGCCTCCCATACCCCACCCTCCTGCACCCTCGTACGATGTTCGACGCCACGTGAATAGTTTCGCCCATCAACCGAGTTTCCCCCCAAGCGTTCTGTTCACAGAGGATGGATCTGTCTGCGATCGGCGCCTGAATATATATACACACCACCACCACTGCTACCACCACTACCAGGCAGACTGGCTGGGATGTATGCAACTCGTTTTCGCGTCTCGTAAAGGTTGTCCGTTCTCTTCTGCTGAGGGGTTAGGTCTTGAGGCGCGACTCACACCACACCTCACATATTTCATCCACGTTTCACTCAGCACGTGACTGAATAAGAGGGTGTGTGTGTGTGTGTGTAAAAGGAAAACAATGGTACGTCGGCTACCCGCAGGAGAAGAACGTCTGCAACAACAGCCACCTTCACCAGCATCACCATTGCTGCAGCATAGCGTTGCAGAAGGAGAAGCGAGACGCTGGAAAGGTCAGCGGCGCGTGTGAAGCCAGTGGGATGCCCGTGCTGCGCTGGTGTTCAAAGCGCGCGGGGGCAGGAAGCCAGGTAGCGCGGGACTGTGGTGGCGGTGCTGAGAGCGCCGTCGTGGGCAGGTAACTGTCGCCATCAGAGGCTAGGAGGGAGAAGGCGAGCTGCGTGTTCTATGAGGGTGGACCGGCGGCTGCACTGGAGACGCTTCTCCGCAGGAAGCCAAGCCCGCTGTGCTTTCTTCACTAGTCATCGCGTGAAGGAAGAAGGTAAACTTTTTGCCCCATCAAGTTTATTTTAAATTTTATTTATTTATTTTTATCTTTTATATCATTTGACTCTCGCGATTTAACACCACAATGTGCCGCTTTCATGAGATTCCCGCCACATGTAATTTTTCTCCCCTCCTGTTCGCCTGTCTGCGTGGTCGTGTCTGTCTGTCCATGCGGTTTTGACCCCAAGTCCAACGTTCTTCCGGGTGTATCCCTCGCCTCAAATATATCCTTCGATACGGCGTCAACCAACCATCAACAAACTATTCTCGGTGTATCCGCCTTTCATTGATCAAGGGCTTTTCTCATTTGGCAGAGTTTCACTAGAAACATACTACCTTAACTTTTCTTCACGATACAAGAATACAGGTTCGGTTTCCTCCTCCATACTCTCCTCTGCATACTTCCGATAGTAGCGCGAGCGTGCAGGCTTGCGTGCGCGGCGTTCATCAAGAAGCTCCCTTTGTCGTGTATTTCCTGCCGCTCTCTTGTACAATAATTTTTTCCCTGCTAGAACTGCATGTGCATTCATTCACCAGCTCGACAACACCGTCTCCACAATATTCAGCCATGCCAGCCAAAGCTCTTTTCGCTTATGTGTCGCAGTGAAGGAAGTCTCCTGCCTGTACAAATCTTACTCCTCCCTCACGTCTCATGGACATTTGAGAAGTCTTCCCTGTGACCTGCGCACGTGCAGCTAGACAGAGGTGGCTGTGAGGAGGGAGAGTGAAATGGGTGGGGGAGTGAAAGAGAGTACGTGTGAATGGCAACAGTGAGTGAAAGTGAGAGAAAGAGATGGACAGAGAGAAATGCAAGCGAGTTAATTAGAATTCATAATCCAAGATCCGCTGTCACGGATTCTAGTGTCACTCGCAGGCGCTTATATGGTGACTTGATTTGACGTCCATTTCCCCTTCCCTACTCCCACTTCCTCCACCCCCTTCACCTCTGAGAAAGCGGTGCTGATCCTCGGTTTTGTAAAAGACAACAGGTTTCTTTTCCCGAGTTGTGTGGAACACTTCACTCATAGAGCAAACCTATTCAAACATGCATGCTCTCCGTAGTAGGGGTGAGCCAGAGGTGGTGGTGGCAGACACGACCGTCTGTAAGGAAGAACACGGTGCTGAAGACAAGCTTGGCCGGCCCTCAAAAGGGACATTGTGATGACTAGATCAAAACGGTTATTCCATGAAAAAGGTCAAAGTAAGGTTTGCGACATGACTAGTATAATCAGTGTAGGTATTACATGTTTACAGGTGTTGCCAGAGCAGGTCACATTTGCCATGTACAATTGTTTTGGTTTTTATACTCACGCCTAGGTTACAGGTCATCTTTAAATCTTTCGCAACAGTGAAGATTATAGGTGCGCTAAACGGCCTTGTCTACGCTTTAGAAAAGGAGAAACAGAGAAAGAAAAAAAAGGAACATAGACACTCACATGGCGCTGACGTGCATTCATCACCAGCAGCTGCATACATCGCACTAATCTTATCTTTCAACCTTTTACGTGCGCTTGTTGATGCAAATCGTCTCAAACACTTGAAGCAAATCGCGTTGGTGGCGCTAAATTGAGTTTGTATCGCCATCGTGACCACTCGACAG
Organism: Marisa cornuarietis; assembly: GCA_004794655.1. Classification (NCBI taxonomy): domain Eukaryota; kingdom Metazoa; phylum Mollusca; class Gastropoda; order Architaenioglossa; family Ampullariidae; genus Marisa; species Marisa cornuarietis. The sequence continues at coordinate 2,133,397 of SMMW01000554.1, read as the reverse complement.
GCCTCCGACATCATTCGACGAGCGAATCGGGTGCCCGGAGCGAGCCGACACTCTGATGACTTCCCTCACGAGGAGCAGCTTTTAACATCACGTCACTCTAAAAACCAGCAAAAAACAGTCCTTAATGCTACATCCATCGCCGTAATGTTTTCGCATGATCCGACCATGTCACAACCATGTCCGGTGCAATTTGGAACCTCAGATGTTTTTGGTACGAAAAGCATTTTGACTCTATTTACGCATATACTCCATCTAGCGGCGGGGAGGATGCAGATAAACGAGGATTTTTCTGCCCCTTTCGGTAGCATAAAACGTTTTCGTTTTAGGGCTTTGTGGATTTTTTTTAGGTAATGGAAGGTTGCACAAAAATCGGAATGTGCCAAACTTTGAAGGGAAGAGCGTAGTTATTCTTCTTCGTACTTTACAGCTGCATTATAGATGATAAACTGCTGCGTCTTGATGTAGTAAACGCATAGTTTGTTGAAGTTCTTTGCGTGCCGATTGTGTGTGTGTGTGCTTGTTCGCTCACATCGGGAGAAAAAGACCGATCGCGTGCATCTTTCGATATGGTACTTGTAAAGTCAGTGCATAGAAGTCTTTGTATGTAAAGGGTCAGTATGATCAATTAACCGCTAGACACTCCACCCCTTGTCGTGACCAATCATATCGCGACTTTGCAGAATCCGCAGGAGAAAATTTTCCCAGACATAGTTACTTCGCCTGTTCTAAGACAAACACCGTGGCTAGTGGTGGAAATAATAAAATGGTTTCAGCTGGGCGTATTTTGAAACGTTGGTCACGTCATCAAACGAGGGGTTGTTGGGTCCCATACGATTGCTCCTTTAGAGACGCTAGCTTCATTGATTTCAGCGGAGCAATCATGGTAACAAGATGCATCTGGGGTTTGTGCTGTTCCGATTCTAGGTACAAAAAAGACTTTAGAATGGACACGTGATATTTACTATTTCCAAGCTTGTATCGTGACGGAGAAATGTCTCAGATGGATAACACTTCGCAATCGACCACATGGGCAGCTTTGCCTAAAACTTCTGGTCAACAGCTACACTGTTTACGTTTCCATCAAAGTCTCATGATAAAAATATATATATATATAATGTAGCGAAGAAAGTGTCAAGACAAAAGAACAAGCAGTACTCGACATGTAATTTTTTTTTACTTTCAAATGATAAATGTCAGATATTACCAGATAGGCACATGTTCATTGTTTGTCGGCACTAAATAGTTTGGTACACGTATATATGGATTTAAGACACATGCGATCGCATAAGATTAATATGACTAACTATGATCACACCAGGCGTGTCAGATCAACAACTGTGTATCAGTATCAGCATAAACTGCTGTTTTGTCACTGTCATTTTGTCGAGAACAGTTGAAGCAAGGAATAACTCTTTAGTATGTTATGTCGTAATACAGACCAGAATCAATAACAACACTGAATGCGGTGTTTGGTAAATAATGTTCAGCGCGGACAACCGGTCGCTAGTATTTACCACCATAAAAGCATACTTTATTATTTTATTAATAAATTGTTTGCTACGTTTATTCAACTAGTCAAAATTCCTCACTTATCCTGCTTTGCAGTCACAATGGGTTTCCGTAGTCGCAGTCGCTCCAACGGTTGTATGAATGTGATGTTACACAAATCGACTGTAGCTCGCATGTTAGTTTTACCAGCAGTAACCAGTGGTCAGACGGTGGATGGCGGTCTACTGCCATCGCTTGGAGATCGTGTCCATCTCCAGGGGAAGCTGACATGTCAGGAAGAATCCCAGCGACACCACCTGACACTGGTATGGCCCTTCTTCTGCTCCCGCTGCTAGCGAGATCTTCGTCGACAGGCTTCCTCTAGGGTCGTCATCAGATTCAAGCCCGAGACCCGCCAGACCCCGCCGACCCCTGCACGCGCCTTTCGTCAGACGATGAGCGGTGGGATCAGAGGACTTCGCCCGGCAAGCTCTGAGCATTCCGCCTGTGTGCGCCGTCTGAGAAATGTAGTGGAGGACACTTTTTTTTCTCTTTCTGTTTGTCCACTAGGGCACCAGGACCTTCCGTTTTCTCTTTCAGCGTAGCCCACCACTTATGTGAAAGGAAAAGGCTTGGCTTTCCATATCTTCACCTCGTTCTCTCATCCTCCATTTGATTTCTTATTCCCTTTTTGATCATTTATTTAAGCTCCAAGACATGATGCTTACTGAAGCAGATTAACTCCTTCCTTTTGGTCACAATGACCTGCTTTATCTCTCGACGATCTTGCAAGCCTAGTTTTTAACCTGAAGACGAAGCTCTTTGTTTTCTCCCGCAGAGCAATGTTTGCCCTGGCACTTCGTTCCTTTTTTGCTGTTTACTCTTGCATCGTCCACACCCTCCCGACGACCCTACCCCAGCGCACAGCTCGGTCGCATTGTTCCCTCTCCACTTTTCCCCCCATTATGTGACTCACAATCGAGATTTTTTATTCTTCTCTGCCTCCATCGCCTCCCACGTGTTTCTTTCTTCGAAGCGGTTAGCATGGGTTAGGTGTATGCGTTGGCCTGGAACCATTATGGACCGACAGGATATTTAGGTACAGTTATCACTGCCTTGTCGTGATCATCCTGCACATGCTTGCTGTCGTCACTAAAAACGGATTTTGAGAACAGGCGCTGCGGAAGGGCTTGTGGTCGGTATCGGGTGGAATTTGTCAGTCCAGCCTTGTTGCTCGCGACTCAAGTACCTTATGTGTCAAACCTTCAGTCCTTCCTAACGACCATCAATCAGAATTTAATTTATGGAACTTCTGGTGGCTACAGTAATCGATATGTAGGGAAATTTTCACATCACACCAAAGATCAGTAAAGAATTAAAGATTCCCATACAGCAAATAGAAGAAAGAAAAAAAGGATGGTGATTTCAACGCGATGATCAGATGACGGAGGGAGAGAGGTAGAGAGAGAGAGAGAGAGGGAGGGGAGTTAGAGCCACAGTGTAACAAGTCGATTACATTAGATTTATTTTCAGACATGACATTCTATTACGTTTTTATTTACACCTTCTACTCAGTCTGACCATGGTGCGCACCTCGCACTGTACCCTCATAGCTAATCTGTTCGCCAGGGGAGCGGTCCCTAGCTGCGCTGGCGAGTACGAAATTGAAGCCCGATCTTCAATCACTCTGCCTCAACTATCCTCGAGGGCTTCGATCTCCTCTGGCAATATATTGACGCCGCTTCCTGGAGTGCCAGGTTTTATTTTTTAACTTTCAAATGCCCCTCTCCTCCCAGCGGTGCGGTGTTGCTTATTGCACCATCCGGGGACCTTCAGCAGAAGTCCTTCATCTCTCGACGAAGCTGGTATGTGCTGTGCCTAGCCGGGAGAACTGGGGTGGTATCTCGGTAAAATTTACTCCCCCCCTTTCTCTCTCTCTCTCTTACCGCTTCCCTTAATGCCTTCACTTCTTTCTGCACGAAAAGAAGTGTTACTTGGTTGCCTGGGCATTGTTATTTTTTCACCACCATTCCCTCGCTTGTCTTCTGAAAAAAAAGTGTAGCAAGGTTACGGCAATGTAATAGTAAGAGCTACCATAGCTGGTTGATGACTAGACAGTTCGCTTTTTCCTCTGTAATCAGGATTTCTGGTGACCCAACGGTTGTCGATTCGCTTGTCACCCGAGCCCCGAGTTTCAGATCCCGTATCGGGCTTTCTGGGTTTGTGTGTGTGTGTGTGCATGTGACGCTTGTTTGCAGTGGTAGCTGATTTATCGCGATGCAGCCCTAGTAGCTGGCTGGGCTTTGAATCCCCAGTACCTCCTTCCTGCCATTAACTTTCTGACCACTTTTCCCAACTCCTCGTCTATTTCATTGGTTTTATTTTGTTATTTTTAGCTCATTGCCCCCCCCCTTTTTTTCTTGTCTGCTTGTTCCTGCGTTTTCTTCAGGACTAGAAATAAAGAACGTGTCTCTTTCTTTCTTCTCCTTCGCTTTCTCTTCTTCCTGTTCTCTCTGGCAGCTGAAACTTCAACAAAGCAGGGACCTTGCATTAGTCTCCGAGCACACTAACTTATGTCGCCAGTCGCGCCTTCGGCACCGGCAATGAAGGTTATCAGAGTAATCTGACTCTGTCAGTAGGGCATTTAATTGGCGAAACAGTACTATAAATAGACTGTAGAACAATGCCATTGAGCTTCTCCGCCATGTCTGATGAGATCAAATCACTGCTGACTCACTAGTACGCGTTCGATCTTCTCTTTGTCTTTGTCTTCAGAGAAGACACTTAAGTTGTTCCCACCTTGTTGCTGTGTTATTGTAGCATTCATTATCAGAACTGATTTGTTTCTATGACTACACTTGTTTACCTCTCTAATTAAACAGATTAGCTTAAATAAACATGATGTGTTACCGGCTCGTTTAGTTGTTAATGACAATTCTACCTCTTAAAAACGACATAATATTGGAAAGAGCACTTTGGCGAAAGGAGAAGGTAGGGGAGATAAGAGAGGAAAAAGAATGTAGGAGAGTGAGGTAACCATACAAAAAAACCAGACTACGTTTGTTTTATGGGACGTCCACGAATTTTTGTATACACAGAGCTGAAAGTTCCATAGATATTTTTTACCTCATTCTCATACTTGGGTTTTTTTCTCCCTTTTTCACTAGCAAGGGTCCCCTTTCTATGAACGCGGGCTTTGCTTTGCTTCTAGCTACGTGGTTTCCCTGCTTGAGAACGATAGCCTTGCGCTGTAGCTCAAAATTTAGAGGCAGCAAACAAGGCGCTGACTAGCGGAAAACGTGGGCAGAGTGGCTGTTGGTTCGGCACCGGGCGCCAGACATTTTCGCTCCTCGTCACGTCTTCGCCCAGACGGCTTTACCGATGAGTGACGTGCACCTTTCATACCTGGCTTACCTGGGCTTGTCTTCTCAACCTGTTGAGCCGCTATTAAAGGTCTGCCAGAGTTCAAAATTATTTCTTTATGTTTATCTTTCAAATCATGGGCTAGGATTAATACGAGGTTGTATATTATAAATTTTTAAGTGAAAACTTCCGGTTTCCGAGATAAGAGGCCTACAAACAGTACCATTTACAGAATGAGGTCTCTAATCTCTGGTACTGATTTTATATATATATATATAGAGAGACACATTCAGTTAAGCTTTAATGACTACGGCTATTGCAATAGCCGGGGCCATATAAAACCTATCCGCGGATATCTTTGATGTGAAGTTTTTTTTAAACCCCTCATTCTGTGCGTGGTAATAGTTGCGGGCTTGCATCTCCAGGAAATTGACGGATTTTTCACCAAGATTGACTCAGAGTCTTGGGAAATAATAGTGTCTTGACTGAACTCTGACAGCGATTTAACAACTCTTCGCACTCTTGTAGATCTTTAAGCGATGCTTACAGTCGCTGTTGAGGATTTCTTATTCCCTTGTCAGTCAGAGGGTAAGGGCTAGAGGGCTGCTATTAGTGTTAAGAGGCGGTTTCGTGTTTCTAGTCTTCGGTAGCACTGCGTACGGCAAAGGTAGAACAGTGACAGTTAACTGCAGAATACAAGTGGATATGTACTCAGCAAGTTCTCTGACTTACATCAGCTGCTAAAGAGACCGGAGGCGCGCGTGTGAGTTGTAGCTTCCGAAACTCGCGTTCTGTTTATTAATCCCAGTGGACTATTATACTCGGGAAGTAAGGTCAGTTACAAAAGTTACAAAAATTAAAACCAAACAAGTGTTATTTACAAGTATGGTAGGATTATACCTATAGGAAAAGATTGCGTGTGTTTGTATAAAGGGGTATTTTGAAAATATATACTATTGCGTGATATAAATAAATGAATACAATGAATATCACTGAAATTAAAACAAATAGTATACTGGCCTAGTTTGAGTAAATTTGCCAACTCTGATGAATACACGACAGGAATGGTGGATTCCGAAATGCTTATTGGGTGAGTAGAAAGCAGCTGCATTACCTAATCTTTATATCTAATTAGTTATAAAAAGGTTTGATGTAAGCATAATTTGCTTGAGGTAATAAACCTTATACAGAACTGTTTATGATAACCGACCTCCACCGACGCAAAAGCCTCAAATGCAATTTTTTTCGTTACTGGCTTCAGTTAACTACATCGACATTCAGACATTAGTTTTACAGATAACGGTTGTACTTTCCGGAAGATTGGTGATGGCTAGATAGCTACCAGTTGTTTTGTGATAGGCTCTAATACATTTTCTGTTACTGACTTATCCGAGTCAAAAGGTGGTGCCACCGATGCTAACTGTCTTATTGCTGAAACAAGTTGCTACTGAAACTGAAAAACACAGGGAGATAACATTATGTCTTTTTTTTAGTACTTTCGGAGATAAAGTTTCGGTAACCTGCTTTCTTGTCCACCAAGAACGTTACTTTTTTAATTCAGTGATGTTTCACCAAAATTATTTCGAATGTGTAGCGGTTTTATCATTGTTTTAAACGTGGATGCAGTCTGCTACAGCAGCGGCCACTGTGCAAAACGTGCAGCAAGTAAATTCCTATTTTCTGATTCGTCAATAGTTCCTCAGGCGTGTGATGTTCCCTCGTGCACGGTGTTATACCGCGCGGCAAATAGCCCCAATCTCAAGTAATTTTTCACACAAAGCATGCAACTCTACAGGCGAGAACTTTGCACGGTTCGAATTGAAAGATTTTTTTTCTCCCGCAAAGCTCTACAGCGTGCATTGAGTGCAAATGAAATACAGCGGCTCATGTGCAGCGGTCTACCATTACAGAGCAGTCAGAATGCTTTTACCAGCAGCTGTGGATGTGGGAGAGAAAGAGAGATGGAGAGATGGTAGGTGGGGGAGATGGAAGAAAATCTGATTCTCTGTTGCATTGTGTTGTTATACATTACATTCAGCAATTCTTGAGCATTCCTTGCAGACTGTGTGGGTTTGTTTTGCTTGTGGGCGGCGGGCGGGTGGGCGAGTAGGAGACTAGTTTCGTCGCTGCTTGGTCTGATATAAAACTCACAACCGGTGCTGAAATGTGCTTCTCTTAAGAATCGGCACTGCAAAAGTGCACCCTTTTCCATCAAAACAATTTTCGTGGGAAGCTTCTCAGGAGGAAATGAGCAAATTGCAATGTGCGAAGTTTAAAAACTTGGAGGGGTAAACACTTCTTGGCACCTTGTGATCAAGAGCATCTCGCCACATGGCTAAAGTATTGACTAAAGAGGAGAACACCTCGAAGACAAAGAATTAGGCAGGCGTCTCCCATGTGTTGACAGGGTGGAGGATAGAATTTGTGCATTTCGCTCAGTCTATCGTCTCTTACCGTGTTTGAAAGAGGACCCTGCCAAGCTTTCAGAAAATGTTTTAATTTTCTGCATATGGCTTTCAGCACGCGTTGGCCCAGTGTGTTTAGAGGAGGCTGGAGAAATATACGGTGTCTATGCGAGAGTGAGGTAGGAGGGGGCTGATCTGTAGGGGGGCGGGGAAATGACAGACAGATGCTAAAAGAATTGAGTCTGGACAAAGAGAGGGTTATACACAGGAGAAATCTGCCCTAGGCTTTTCATGTAGTCACCGTGCTTCACAGAGTAGGATGTAAGGGGTTTCTGTCTCTTGGCTTTCGAAGGATGTTACTGTTAGGACTGGTCGTGCCCCGTTGTCTCCTTGAATCCCCTCCCTTCCAGCCATATTATTTTTTATTCTCTCCACCACCATTTTTGCGATTGTTCTTTGTCAACCTCAGGATTAGTGTCCTCACACGGTTACTGATGTGTTGGTGTGTACGTAGATATAATGTAATACGCACAGAGAGAGAGAGGCGGGGGAGAAGAAAGAAAAAAAAAACATTTCCTTTTTGTAAGCCCGGAGTATTTTGCGTGATTTCTGCGCTCATTATCTTTCCATACACAGGAATTCGCTCATTGCCCCTGGTGCCTCATTTTCTCGCGCGGGGCTTCCTGTTGTTTAAAAAATACACGCGAAACCTCTCAAGATGTTTTAAAAACTTTTTTGCAACACTCAGCTGTCCGCTTCCTCGGGGAAGGCATTTAAGGCAGCAAGTGTAGTATCGGTGAAGAAAAAAATAAGTGAGAGAAAGTGTGGGGTGGGGGTAGCTAGCCTACACTTTCCTCCCCCCCCCCCAACCAACCACCACATGATGGCGATGTTCCTTTTAGCGGAATGGGGCTGAGGGGACGTCATGCAGACGACAGGAACAGACTTTTTTTTAACGTGAGGCAGTGGCCGGATTGATTGCTGTATCATTAGATTCGATTAATCAATACAGAATTTTGTTGCTCCTGCTATCCGAGATCACGGTTTCCTGCACCCCCTAGTTTGTGGATTACGTTTTGAGTGCTTTGATGCCTGGAGAAGGCCATGGGGCCAGAGACTGAGAGAGCGAGATAGCATGTAATTCTGCCTTTCTGTTTTTACATATAATGTACGACTAGTTCTTGCAATGTTATTATAATAAAATTTAGTAGGCCGTGTACTTTTTATTAGAAAGATGTATGTGGATGCTCGGCGTGCTTAATATATGACATGTCCTTTTTAGTATATGCGCGTTTTGGTGTTGTGTAGCAGTAATTCTTTGTGGACACTTTACGTATAACTAAATTTGTCCATTCTTTGCATAATTTTTTTATCTGCTCATCATTGTGCATCTGTTTAAGTGTAATTTGTTTAGACTCCAAACTGGACGATTTTACTTTTTGAAGTACCTTTAGTCTTTGTCGTTCCTTTTCTCGTTCCCTTTATAGTAAACGAATTGTCAGGTAACGGAGAAACTTACGTATTATTCTGATGTAAAAAGTTGATTCGTCAAACAATCTTCCACAACTTTTTGAAAGATGCACAGAGAGATTTTAGCAGACATCCGCTATTCCTCTCTCCCCAAGAGACATGTAAGAGATATGAACTAACCGTCTCAGCTCATCCCTGTCTTAACCCTTTCAGAGAATATTACAATTTTCTGATCTCAGGGGAAGCAGATGTGAAAGGCACTGAGGGTTACCATCACACCACTGATCATCTGAACATCCAGACAGCAGATTCTCTTGAGGCAAAGTTGACACACTCCATGTCCCAACGCTTAAACTAGAAACCGTGCCTTGCTCAGACGGGACAGATCATCCAGATCTGAACCTTCTAAGAAGAGGTCGCTGTATACGTACCTTAAAGACAGACTAAAAGCTTTTGAAAAAGAAAGTAGAAAGAGAGAAAGAAAAACATAGAGCGTAGCTTAGTGGAAGAGTTTGTCAAAATCTTTGCACAAATGTGCAGCAAAGGACGACTAAACTTACGTTCATCTTATGTCTCATCGAACGAGGGACGGGAATTTTCGATTGCGTAAACTGTAAACCGCGCCACGGTTTAAGATTAAACAAGGTGGGCCGCCGTTGCCTACAGCAAGGAGATGAATGAAGGAAGGGCAGCAGTGCAGAAACAAGCTGGCCTGTCGCTTTCCTCTGCTGTGCCTGCTGCATAGAGGCTGCTGGGAAAGACGATGCGATGTGAGCTCGTAGCCGGCTGGTGATCGTTATGTTACTGTCTGTCTAAAGTGTTTCGTGGGCGACTACAGAGCGTGTGCACCGTGCATTAACTGGGGGAGTTGTCTGTTCCGCGATGTGCTAAAGCGATTTTTATTGGCTCGCATCGCGAATCGTAGTAGATATCAAACATCATTTCCTGTTTGTCAGTGAGCTCATTGCTGGGCCGATACTGGCGAGTTTTCGAGTTGATAAACGTGTCTGCAGGACTTGGATACACAGACTGTGTAAGTCCTTCGAAGAGGGGAAAGGTTACTAAATGTGTACAAGACGAGTGGCTATTGGGGGCGCGGCCTGCTTTGGGGTAAGTTATTTGATGTTGCCAGACAACTGCCTTGGGAGTAGGTAAATTGTTTGGCCCGGAACTTGTAAGGGTCGAAACGCGAAGGCTATTTGTACCAACTTATGCGGAGTAGCCTCCCTTATATTGATGTCCCCGCTCTCTTCCCCCAACTCCGTGCGATCATCCACCGATCAGCCTTATCTAAAAACATAATTATGTATTAGTCGTGCACATGCAGGTATGTGGGCCGAATTTCGAGCGGCTGGCGTTAGTGATAGGCATGGTGGCGTAAAACAGAGTTGTGTTCCCGTCCAGCCTTCTTCTCTAGTCTTGTCTGCAACACGTTTTGTAGATGCTGGAGCTTTGCTTTTTAACTGCTTGGTTTTTTAAATTCTGAAATCCGTTTAAAAAGCACTCGCAGAACGCTCATATATTTACTGCTTATCTTAAGAGGGAAAATGTTATGGAACGTTTGACCAAGTTTGACAAAGTTGAATGTGAAGGTCAGAAAAAGTGGTTTTGGATCGAAGTTTCAGGACATTGGAACTTTGACTCAACATTCAAGTTGAGACTTGTAATTCCCAATATATTGTGACTTTGGAGCGTGACGAAAGTTAAGAAGGGTTGTGAAGCTTGTGCTGTTATACAACTTTGGTGTAACAGAGAGTTAAAACACAGTATTATGTCAAGCAGGAGATAGGGAATGGGGAGACATTCTGGGATGTCTAAGTTAAAAACATAAAACAGCTGTTGAGTTTTTTTTCAAATATTTTTATTTTTTGTGAAAGCTGTCGTCGTTTCAAATGATGAAGGCAACCAGTAGCTTGGAGCAAGCACAACTTGACTTTGTGTTTTTCTGAGGCTACATCGTAAGAAGAAACGTAAATGGAACTGGAACAACCGTATCAAGCCGAAGTAGACTGAAGCACTTTGGAAACCAGCAGGAAAGACATGTTTGTATTTTAGGGCGTGGGGGAGTTTGCCGTGTGTACTGGAAAGAATGCAGAAAGCAAATAAAGCCTCGAGAGTGTAAAATGTAATTAAACGTTATATATGTAACAAAGGAACGTAAACAAATTTTGTAAACATGCGGCTTGCGTGGATATATATGCGCGTGAAAAACACATCGCAGTTTGCATCAACATGTCTTACCTACGCTTGTACGCCTGCATTCATAGCACTTTGCGTCTAAGCCTCGAGAGTATTAAGACTAGGGACGAGAGAGGATGCAGACAGGGCTTGAAAGCATTACCTATGTGCGCAGTTACTTTTGACGGATTCCTCGTAATTAAACATGGCAGTTGCCACGGGTTTTATTTCTTCTTGTCTTGATTGCTGCAGTTTAAGAGTGTTCGGCGAACTCTTTTGGAATTGTGTGTGCGTGTTTTTTTGTTGTTTTTTTTTTTTAATGGCGAAGTTTTCCTCGTAAGAAAATGGGTGGCCCGATGGCGCAGCGGTTGTTTGTCCCAAAGCAGGTGTGCGAGGCTCGAGATCTCGTCTAGGCACGCTGCTGTTTCTCTGCAAGCGGCAGCTGTGTGCAGAGCCGGCTGATTTGCCGTGATTAGTTGCTGGCTTTGTGTAAAGTGCCAAATCACACCCTTGCCCCACAACATACACTTTTGCCCCCCCCCCCAAAAAAAAATATCCCTCACCTCCTCCTGAACGAAACACGGTGGCATTAAGTTGTTTGTCTCCAGTCCTTCACGCGAACTACGCACAGCTTAAAAATAGCTACCACTGGCTTACTGCTAGTATTAACTAGCTTTCATAATGTCTAATTATATGACGAGATGACCTATCTTCTGTATAGTTTGTCCGTCGTGCGAACCAGCAAGTGTGTCCTTAAGGTGCATGTCACCGGCGACACGAGCCTATCTTTCTGTGACGTCACCTCGGGAAAAGTCGGGGCGCCGGCGGAGCGAGCCGACCCCGAGTCACGTTTGTGCGCATGTCCGACGCGCTCTTCCTGGGCCCCGGTGTGATGCCAGGCGCGCGACCCGCCAAACTGTGTAAGTACGACATCTCGCCAAGCTGCTTGCGCACCAGACAAGCCAGCCCTCCCACACGCCTCGGCTCGCTAGTTACCCCGAATAATCTCCATCAGGGGAGGGGTCGTGTGCAGCAGATTTGCCTCTGGCTTCTTCCACACACACACACACACCTACACTCAAAGGTGCACGTTACAGTTTCATAGCCTTTCATCCTCTTTAGTTCCGGACAGAAAGTGACGATGTCCAACGGCGGATGAGGTAAATCTCTCTTGTTTCAGTTTAGGAGGTAGGAGCATCAGTAGACGTGGGATGTCTATGAGCAGATTTGTGAATTGGTTCCTGTAGTTGTAGCTGTTGTAGTAGCGGTTGTGGCGCGGTTAAGATCCCACTCAGCTGTGAAGATGGCAGTAGGCCAGAATGGTGTTTGTTTTCGCCTTTCCCAGCTGTTGGGAATATCAGCACACTGTGGCGACGTCTTGTTGCAGGTTGGGGGAAAGGGGAGGTGGGGTAAATACAAGTTTTTTGTGAGTTGTTCTCGGTACAACAGCTTAGTCTGCAAACAGTCTGTATCCCAAAGACTGCTATAGGGACTGGCAACAAGAAACAAACTTGTTTATTATTTCTGTTAATACCACCACTACTTCTTCTTTCTACCTTCATTATCACCACCACCGTGATGACAACGTCGTAACAACATTGCATGGGGCAGTTGTTTGTTGTTTTATACATTTTTTCGAGTAGCAAACAAAGTGCGTTTGCTTGCTGGCAAACTGTAATGTTAGGAGACAGTATGTTTATGTAGATGCACACTAACACAGGTGAGGGTTCTTAGCACTAATTGTGGTCATATTCTGTGCAGGACGCGTGACCCTAACGGTACATAACTTAATATTTGAAGTGCACGTGGTGCTAATATTGCTGGTGTTAGTAATGAAGACGAGCTTTAAACAGCAGCATACGACAGGATCGAATAGTTTGGCTTTATGCTTTTCTTACTTACTTCACCTCTTCTCGGTGCGTTCTGGATGCTTTTCTTACTTACACAAAGTACATTTTATTAAGTTCCCAAATTATTACTTGTATCCTCGCTACTAATGATACACTCAAGAACAGGACTATTATTTGAAACTGGTACATTCTAAATCTTTCTTTCTCTTTCACACACACTCTCTCTCTGCGCTAATGTTACTCAGAGACCAATGTTAAGAAGAAAGATGAAGAATAATTCAGCATTATTGATTTTCTTTCTTACCTAAACGTCTGCCTGTGATTCGATTTTTTTTTCAGGTGACTGATATTCTCGTCCAGACGGTAGACTACCAGAGGTCAGAAAAGCAACTTTCCCGCAGTAGCGATCGCAGCTTCACCAGCCTCACCTGCGCACCAGGCTCAGTCCCCCCCCTCTCCTGCCCGTTGACTTACCTCCCTCGGACCTGTCGCCCCTCTGTCAAGCGGTCGTCAGTCAACCTTCACCCTTCCCGCTGCTCTAGACGCTAAAGGCCACAGAGTCGGACGGGAGCAGACAGACGCTGCGTGGTCAAGAGTGAGAAAGAAAGAGAGAAAAATCACCCCAAGGACTTAATAATACATTAACTTGGTTGTCAGGGTGCACTGAGGAGTGCCGGCGCAGCAAGCGGCTTGGTCCACGATTGGCTGAGCTCGTGGTGGGTTTTGCGTCAAGCATTCGGTGAACGTCTAACTGAGGGAGCAACAAAAGGGCACGGCCGGCTTTTCCGCCGTTCGCGGGTGTGGTTGGGATTCACCACCTCTAGACCAACGACGGGAACAGGGTCTCCGCGATAACACGACGAATACCACCACCGGCAGCGACAGAAGCTGCAGCAACTGTTGATGTGATGGGATTACCTCGACGTCCTTCATCCACTTATTGAGTTTTGGAGTTGGCTTTTGGGGTTTTCTTCTCTGCCCACCTCTCTCTGTCTCTGCAGCTCCCACCCCCTTCTTCTCTTTCCCTCCTTCTCTACCCAATCGATACTGCAGGTCCGGCGACGTGCCTGTGAAAAACTGACCACTATTATTAGTTGTCAATCGGCAATCAGCGCAGGAGGCCACGTGCTCGATCTTCTTGATAAATCGCTCGCGACGCGAGCTCCCCGGAGAGGCTCGTGCCCCTGCAGCCCGCTTCCCTGCGGCGTATGCGACCTGTCCGGCTGTCTCCGTCCGCCCCCAGTCAAGCCCGAACCCTAGCCGTTTGCATGTACGAGCACGTCTAAGAGCTTGATCGCCCACGTGCAGTGGCAGGTTTTCGCCGTCCCCTGCCGCTTCGAGTTTTGAGAAGGTTATTTACTCCTTCCCCTCCCTAATTCTAAGAGACGAATTGTCTCTGAAAGGTTTCACGCCTTCTCTAAGTTCAAAACCCTCTGCAAGCGCACGACAATGGCGAGTTTCTTTCGTCGTCGTAGAGGACTCCTCATCAAAGCAGTTATCATCATTCCGGTGTTGTGGTTCTTGGCGGTGATGGTCTTCAGTCGCGGGCCGCAGTTTGGCGCGGGCGAGGACAGCGGCTTCATGCCCAGCTTGTTCAAGGGCAACAAAGAGCCACCTCTACAACCGCCCAACTTCGCCAACAATAATAATAATAATAATCCTGTTGTTCATGCCGTCGGGGGGAAAGATCGTGAGTCGATCGTAAAAGAAAGAAGACAAATCGAAGACGATGATGAGGTTTTACGAAGGAAGGCGGAGGAGGAGGAAAGAGAAAAAGTGCGCAAGCAAGAGGAGGAGAAGAAACGCTTAGAGGAGGAGCGGAGGAAAAAAGAGGAGGCGCTTAAGTTTGAGCCGGAGCAGAAGAAGGATGTACCTGATCCCAACGGTCCTGGTGAGTACTCCAGTCCCTTCCCATGGTTCCTCTTGGTCTCTCTTTCTCTCTTTCTCTGTCACTCAGTGTGTGTTACGAAATCCCTGCAACACACGTACGTGCGCGTGCACCACACCTATAGCCGAAACGACAAAAAAGAGCAGCAAAGTAGGACATCGGAGACAAAGGGGATTCCAGCGATACCGATAGAGTAACCTCCCCTACTCCACTCCCATTGTGGCCTGTCTGTGGAGACGCGGTCTCCATTGGATTCTTTTCGACTAGGAAGACAAGAGTTGGCAGTCGCAGTCGGTTGAAAAGACTTTTAAAACGTGTGGACTACAAAAGTTATTATTGTAGAGACAACAGTATTTCCGTTGTTAACGGCCAGTGTAATTTACAGGCTTCTTATCGGCATCAATAGATAAAGAAAGACGCATCAGAAACAATCTAATGTTGCCATTCACGCACCTGCGCAGCACTCACACAGCATTTTGCCTTTGAAATCCAGTTGGATAAAGGTACCTTACAATTTGCAATACCTCTTGTATGTAAAGGCATGTTCAAATGTTAACTGGTACCAATATTTTCAAAGGCGACTAAGCAAAGGAATGATTGAAGGGTGGCCGAGAGCTGTTTCTGTGTAAAGGAAATGTGGCTGTTTATTGCTTTAAAATTTATCTTTACAGTAGGCAGATTGTTTGTTTACTTATTCTAACGTGTTTCCGTTCACTAACACTTGCCACTTATTTCTTTGTTTGCTTGCTCAGCTGAAAGATGCGTTTGTTCGAAACCTGCTGCACTATTTTCTAAACGCTCGGATCCAAAAAATCAGTCCTGGAACCTGTTGTGCAATGTTATCTACACTACATTGTCAGTATCATGTAATATAACAATATCTCCGCCACCAACACTCGGTGTGTATGTCAAGGATTTAAACGATTTCTTTGCGTGTCGATATTTTAAAGGGAAAAGCAAGGGGAACGGTAAGTTGGCCTTAAACCGATGGATACGAACGTTTTGTACGATAACAAGTTTACGTATATAGCGTCTAAAATACAGGACTGAGAATGTTTAATAACAGCGCCATGTGTTACGATATCGAGTGACGTCTCTGAACTGTCTCCTGAGTGGGGGTCGTCAAGCCGCTGGCATTCTGGATTTAAGGACTGTGCAGTGAAATGTCGAACCAAACCACAGTTTTGAAAAGTTCAGCGAAGTGGATAATACGGGAGGAAAATGTTACAAGTAGTAACATAGAGCTACTGTATACTTCGATATGCCAATCGATGTGGAAGAAGTTGCCGGGCCAACGATCGCGGTGTGTTGAAAATAATTTAAAAAATGCCATTGAAAAACTGATCGAACCACTATTGGTGTCACTTGCGTTAAGACCCGTTATACTGACAGTAGAATTTGCACAGCTTCTCGTGCACAATACACATAACCTGCATTTTAAAGGTAGGACGCAGCCCAGACAAGTCTTTCAAAGCTACAGCTCTCCGCAGATTGCAAGATTTCCGTGCCTCTAGTAGATTGCAAACTATCAATCAAGGTCAGTCGGCAAAACTGATAACAGTACTACAGCATCGCCAGACATTTTCCTTGTCAAATGGATTCGCCGCAAAACAGCTGACACTCCTCCATCATCGCTCGAGACTTTTCTTATCCAGTGGGTCCGCCTGCGTCACGTATAGGAATATGTTTTCTTTTGCGAAAGAATAAGCAAAAACTTCGGTCTTCAAGTAAGCGATCGCTTCGGAACCTAAATCCTTGCTCGGGCAAAATTCAGCCCAACTTACCCTTTCCCTCGCTTTTTTCTTTGAAGGCTAGTCGAGTCGGACGATCTGCCCTTATTTCTGGAAAACAGCGTGATGTAATAAGCTGAAACAGCATCCACTGGTCAGCAACATGCATTAATTAACCATTTCCCTGATAACGAAAACTTGCACGAGGGACTTTGCAATAGTCTTTCGCTCAGCTGTTCTGATTTTATTCAGTATGCGAGGACTGTGCGAGCTTCAGGTCCTCCCGTCCTTGACATTTTCGCCCCGTTAAAGGTCGCAGGTGAGAAGACGCTGGTGCATGATGGGACAAGATAGTACCGTGAATGGGAAAGAGTAAAATTAGGTTGCGTTCATCTTGTTGTCGACATCTTCGTCTTGTTCGCCATCTTGGAGCCGTATCTGTGAACCGGGGAGATGTATAATGCCTTCTGTCACACCCACCCACCTACCCAACTTAGAACACAAAACATAACACTAGTATGTGAACTTGAAAATAAATGTGATGTTCGAAAATTCTTGAAGGGATGAAATGAAGTACATTACAACGTGTACGTTTATATATATATATGTATATATATCGCAATGTCTTTACAACATCAATACATAAACACTTCATATGGTCTTAATTAAAGTCTTATTTCTTACTGGCCTAAAGCCTCATAAACATCCCTAGCGCTAATACGAGAAACCCCAGAGAGCACAGGTGTATCTAACAACATTAAATTTTATCACACAGTTTATCGCGTCTCCCCTCATGAACGTCTTAGCAAGCAGGTTCGTTATATATTCCAAACGTAATTAACGCCTGTCTTAATCTTCAGCTCAAGGAAGGCCCTCCCCTTCCAATTGTGTGAGTCATGGATAAGTTGAGGAGCATCATGTTTACTGGTGACGCGCGAGGTATGTTCCTAGACCAGGGCTGGGGAACGTCCACCCCGCGGGTTGTATAATGCTCGCGAAATAATTTGGTCTGGACCTGTCCTGGCAACCGCAGGCGGAAGTTGAAATTCAATAAATCTAGGAGCTGTTTTCATAGCAACAAAAAAATTATATTAAATGAATCCTAATAATAACGTAAATTTGAAGAGGGTCAAGCAAGGAACGTCCATTACGGGATAGACAGCACACATAGGAGAACATGATGGGGCAGACTCGTCGACTGCCCACGGCCCGTCTGCCTGTATTGCGGTCACACCGGAGTGGCAGGCAGACTTGGAGTTTACACGTTGCGAAAGAGTTAAAGAATTTCTGAACGCGTCCCAAGGCAGCGGCGTGGACGTGGCCGGTGGTGACGTGTGCAGGCGGGGGTTAACAACGGCTCAGCTGCTGTCGTTGTTTACCAGCACCTCGCGTCCTCTCTATGCTCTGTTGACTTGTCTCGCGCTTGCCGTCCTTTAGCAGCATTTTTCTAGGTTTTTTTTTTTTATTTTTTAAAACTTTTTCTCCGGCATTCAGGTTCTGTTCAAGAGAGGGGAACGTTTTCAAAGGCGTTGAAAGTATAAAAGAGGACAGGGAAGGCATATCTAAAAGGCATATCCAGTGCTCCGTAGTGGAGAATCGGTATAACTGAATGCATGAAAAAGCCTTTAGAACGTGAATGAGTGTGGACTAGAGGGTTAAGTTTCCTAACAAAAAAAAAAAGACCGTTAGGACTGGAGTTAGATATCCGCGGATAAATTCAGCAGGCACATTCTGCACTCGTGGGTTCAGGTAGGCAGGCAGGCAGGCAGGAAGGCAAGAACTGACAGAAAAAAAACAGAAGACATTAAATCTCCCAGTTCCCGAGGTATAGAACCTTCACATCAAGGCAGTACTACGTAATTTATAAGACATTTGAATGGTGAATGCGTTCCAAATGCATATGAACAACTTTATCACAACAACCGAGATAACTTTGCTTCTAGATATTTAAGTCCAGTCACATGTTAGTGGAACTTCCGAAAAGCATTTATTAGCAGCAGCACATTCCCTTTTTCCCCTGCCCTTTAAAATCCCACTACTGCCATAACCTTCGTCATCAAAGAGGTTTAGCCAACGCGACTAATCGCAAGGGTGTCGTCTCTGGAACTACTTTCTGCGGGGTGACGTCACGCTTTTGTGCAGGCTTAGGCATCGGAGTTCAGAGGTCAGGAATTCAATACATTCCTGCCCGCCTCTCCTCGTGGAGTTTGCCGAATGTCCAAAGTGTGAAGAGTATCAGTAAAAATACTTTGAATGTACTGTTCTTATATGTCTTGTGACAGCAAAAGATCTTATGATGCATCTAACTGACGTTCTAGAGTCTAGACGGTTGAATGAGCACGGTTTCGAAACTTAGGTTGTTCTGGTTGACTACTCGTGTGCTTATTTCGTTTGCTCTCAAGCGTAATATCTGCTAATGAAGTTGTCTGTTTTCCATGTTATCATAGTCAGATAATGCTGGAACGTGCACGGGCGAAGACAGTGATAACTGTACCTTGTGCGCTTAACTGTGAGGCAGGCGCTAGAGGTAGGCGTTATGCTGGAGAAAGATGCCTGGCTTAACGCTTATTTTACAGATTTTACTAGTTAATCTCCGCTTGACAAAGGGAGGTATGTTTGCTGGCGTCATCCGTAGTTCTTGTATGCATTTTTCCTTGCTCTCGGTGCAAGAATTGCTTCTGTTACATGCAAAAAACCTTTTCACAAATGAAACAATTTGCCTCGACACTCGAACGTGGTAAGCGTAGTTCATTAGGGCTAGAGTTTAGAGACTGAAGATTCTGGGTAGCCACGTTTATCTGTCGTTCTGCTTGCTCCTTAAATGTAGATGAAGGCTATTTGCACGCTTAAGCTCTTGCTTGAGTCACTTTTCACCATGAAAAAATGCTCGTGGGCAAACATTCCAAACTAAAATCAACGACGCGCTTCTTTCCTCCTCGCCACACCCACATATTCCCCAGGCCGAGAGACACAGAGAGACTGAGAGAGAGGTGTGCAAGAACAGGCACGGTGTTGTCTCATGGGCCTGTAACACTCTGCCCTTCCGATCGTGAATCGGGAAAACGGTGACATCGACAACAATCTGAGTCACCTGAACGGCCATGTCGTCTTCTCGCCACCATCACGATGCCATCGTGTTCTTCCATTCAGCGGCAGGTCGTATTCAGATCGTCCACAGATGGTGCTTTATTGTGAGAAGGGGGTAGGAGAGTTTTTGTAGGGGAGGAAAGGAGGATGGTTGTGTGTGAACGAAGGACCAGCGAAGGAATAGCTGCTTTGTCTGTTTGCTGATCGCTCGGCTCTCTCATGGGCGCGGGCGGGGCAACAGGATGTTGACCCGGACGTCATTGTCAAACGATGAAGGGCAATGCTTGGTGTTCCCTCCCCCCTTCAAGCATGCTGCCATGCGCAATGGTCGGCGAGGTGCAGCACGTGCGGCATGTGTGCAGTACTCTCAGACTGATGAATTGCGCCCAGAGAAGTTGGGGGGTGGGGTGTGTGAGAGGGGAACTGTCTCCTCTTCGTGAACACATTCCCCAAGCGGGTGAGCGTGCGAACTATTTTTGTTTTTGAATTTGTGCCGGCTGAATATGTGTGAGAAGCTTTACTAGGAACAGTTGTGAGCCATCTGTCTTATTTGAGAAGACTTGTTGTCTCCAATCACGTATGGTCTCTCTCTCTCTCTCTCTCACACACACACACACACATGTACACCTGCTGGCGTATATAATGTGTATTTATATAAATATGCCTGTGTATATATAATATTCAGCTGTATATAAGCGTCGGCCTGTTCAGGGGTTCCTGCGAGAGCTCAGGCCAAATGAAAACATCCACTAAGCGATTCTGGTCTCATTTCTTAGCAGAATGTATGGCCTAAACGGAACTCGGTGAAAAATATCGAACAGTTTTAAATTTGCAAAGGTCCACCGAAGACAACTGATTTTTTTCAGTGGAATGACACCCTAGTCCCAGTAAACTTCGTTCAATGTATTTAGCATCAGGTATCGCTGAGAAAGGATCCGAGATCGGAGAATGCGATGGAATATTTCTAGAAGTTTAACCGCTCCCTTATTTCACCTCAGTATAAGGTAGCACGTGATAAATAATTCAAGCAGAGGATGCTTGCTCGTCCTTCCAGATATCCCAGCTTAGGCCCAGTCTCTCCCCCATTGCAACCCATCCTCGACAAAGCTCGGGATGACGCTCATGCCTCCGCCATATTTGCTGTGAATACTATGCATTACAAGCTTGTTCGCTTCCTTTCCTGCCTAACTTATCAGGATTTGAAACAATAGAACGATAAACTGACAGATTAAAAAAAATTCAGCTAGGTTCTCTAAGGACTCTTAACGACTTCAGTAGCCCCTCGAGAAACTAGAATTTATTAATATTACTCGAATGTGATACGAAGGATAAAGACCGACAAATTATTTAAAGGATGTTTAAAACAAGTTTTGTATGACTAGCGTCGATCTCTTAATCTCGGACATTCACGCACGACTCATGAGTATCCTCTCTCAGATTTCTCCTCGACTCTTTTATCTCGTGTAGGCAGACACATCTAGACGCCTACTTGAAATCGCACGCATACGTTTCCCAATCCTTCTAAGTATGTCTGTACATGCGTACGTAGTTTTAGTTTATTCCTTGTTATTCCTCGATGAGCATAGTGCCACAAGTGCATGCGTGCGTGCGCGCATCATATTTTCGTGCGAGCGTTTGTGTAACTCGCAAGTGTATAAGAGCTTCTCGAGAAGTGTCGAGCTTCATGATAAGTGCTGCCCTTTCCAGCTCACACCGGCCACGTCTCTTCGATAACACGAGAGACCGGATTGCCCCGATTTCTCATCAACGTGACAAAGACGGTCTGGCGTCAACACGCAGAAACGCCATTAACATTACACAGACGTGAAGGGCGTAGGCAGTGTTGTCATAGCGATTTTGTTTCAACACCTATCTTGTCTTTCTTACACATCTCTGTCTCAGATGCCTTTCTCTATGTTCTCTTTTCTCTCCTTTTCTGTGTATCTCTGACTGCAAACTCAGTCACAAAGCATTCACAAGTCAACACACACGAACGTAAACAAAATCGTAAGTGTTTGGAATGCAGACTTGCATCACCACGATGTTCGTCATACTCGCTTCTCATACCCCCTCTCTCCCTCACACACACACACACCCCTCCGTCCGGAAAGTACGTGCAGAGGCACAGCACCGTAGATTACGTAGACGTGGCTCCGCTTTACGTCCAAGGCATTTCAGCTCACGCCAGCCGCCTTTGTCCGTCTGTGTACTCAGTGAAGGCGGGGAGACTTCAGGCAGGTCACGTTCTGTCGAAACACCATTTGTTGCTGGCGGTGACAAGTCTTAGCTGTTGTTCCTTCCTCTCGCCAAGAAAACATAAATATTTTAGTGAAGATAAAGAAAACGTTGTCAAAGGATGTGGTCAGACAGGATCCGGAGTAGCTGAAGCGTGTCCTGCGGCCACGCTTCTTTGAAGAACACGCGATGACAGGCTGTGGATGATTGTCGCTGAGTGATGTGGGCGACAGACGTCGACGGGACAGGAGAGATGAGACGAAGTGCTCCTTCGGGACAGCAGATCTCGATTGACCTGGAAATTGTGGTCAGCGTCCATGTCTGCTGTCACTGCGACTTATGAGTTATCGCAATTTTCACTCCACCCCAGCTTTTTAGCGACCACCTTCTTCTCTTTTGTGCGAGTCTGCTTCGTTTCTTTTTGAGTATCGTGTTTTTCGTGATTCTCGTGATTTTTTAAGGGTCCAAAATATGAGAGAGAACACTAGAGAAAGTTTTAGACTGGGGAAAAAGTAAGACTCGCTTTTTCATCAGAGTCAAAGAGAAAAAGGAAAAGAGCATTTTATGCTCATTTATGTTCGATCTTTCTGATTTTTTTTCATAACCGCCACTTGAAACCATAAGCAATACTTTAAAAAAAGAAAACTATTACCAGACGCCAAGAGACTGATGTTCTGTGTTCTTTAATCTTCTGAAGACGGATGTACTCCAGGAATAGGGATCTTTCAGTTTCTATGATCTTTTTTTTATCTTTGTGGACTTTGCCACTTCCCTTTCATCATTTCACCAGGTTTTTTTTAAATCCGTTTTTCTTTGTTGGCTCGGTGTTGGGTCTGGTCCAAGATTCATTTCCCATTCTGTTTTCGCTGCTCACCACTCTGCGTTGAATGTTTAGACTCAAAATTTTGAGCTGTTTGTGATATTCGGCATTCTTTACTCCCTGTCTCTGTTTCTCTCTCTCCCCATCCCCCTCACACCGAGATATCGAGAAAAAGACTCAGGTACTCGAGGCCAACCTTTAGAGTAACGTTTCTATTAGGCTGGTTCTAGCTCGATTGTTCTTGAAGTCTTTGCTCCGAAGCGCTTGACTTTGGTAAATGCAAGCTCGGCTTCAAGACTGACAGGAGGGAATTAAACTTCTGGCTCTGACTGTACTGTTAAGAACCTGCACACATGACAGATCTTCGCGCGTGACGTCAACATGGGTGGGGCCAGACGCGCGTGACCTGCACGGCTTTATTTGAGATCCACTTTCTTTAAAGCAGTGTAAGTTATGTGTCCTTGCAGTGGGCGTGCTTTTTGCTCTTGTACGTGTTCAGTCTAGACAGCCATGCGATCTTCGACGGAAACGCGATTAGGCTAATGGTTAGAATAGCGGTGTCCTAACTATAATGGTTCGATACCCGTGTGAGGCAGCTTGTTTTTTTCCAACTGACCCAGTTGTGAAGTGGATACAGTGTAAAGGGTTGACTGAAGGTAAAGTAGCGAGGGCTCTTAACACTTCTCAAGGACTGTAAGATCACGGCACTACCTTCACCTTTATTTTATGTGTGACTCTTGCCGTGTGTAGCTGCCAGAAATAGCTTCTTAGGATTTCCTCTTCTCACACGTGGCTTCAGGGCGTAGTCAGCAAGCAAACTGAGAGTTTATTCAGACCTTGTTGATGTACCTGTGATGATGTACATGTGCACTGGCTTAACTGCCACCACGTGACTTTCAAATTCTTGCTCATTCCATTATCTTCTCCTTCATCTCGCTTTGTGTACCACCACCAGCGGCAGAAACAACATCCACGGCAAAAAATAAAACAGAGATCTGACTAGTATAACTTATATTTATTCTATTTTCTTGTTGATACTTTCTTGCTAAATCAGATGTTTATAGGACGTTTTTTTGTGTGTGTGTGTGCAAACATTATTTATTAATGTAGCTTGCTAACTGTTGGTAATATTTATGAAAAAAAGGCTTTCGATTTTTAACATCGCCATATGCAGGCTGTCTTTCTCTCTTCTTTCTTCCCTCACACACACACACACATTTGTCCTTCAGAAGCTGGTTGTACCTTGTTCATGGAGTGCTTGTAAAGCGCCTTGTTTTTCATGCACCGGGGTGGTATTTGCAGACAATCTACAGCAGGCGGTCTACTAGTAGAGACGAGTGCGTTTTGCCTTTCACATTCAGAGCAGGACGCGGCTCCATGGAGCGACCCGTCTTCATCGTTGGAACTCGACCGGCCTGCAGACTTGCCAACCGTTGTAAAGTACTAATTAAAGTGTCTGATACAAGAGGGGCAAAGGTTTTCGACGTTCCCTCCCTTTCATCTCCTTTGTCAACCCTGCTTCTCATCGCTTACTTTTTTGGACATCAGCGCCTGCATACAGATGGCACTGCGCTGTCTAGACGAGCTAAATACAATCTACAGGGTGACTGCCAAGTCCTGTTACTCTCACGAAAAGTTAGAATGCAGTGTCGACATATCCTGTTATGAATATCAGGCGCGCAGTGTCTGGGCATGGGATTATAAGATTTGCTGTTCCTTACAGCTGTCTTAGTATGGTCTGTTTTTGTGCTGCGTTGTTTTGAATAGGGAGTCAACTGAGGTTTTCGTAGCGGTAATAGGATTTCGAGGTCAGCCTGTAAGATGTTTTCAAATATCTCATCACTTAACTGAAATGAAGTTGTCAAAGATTTAGAGGTTATTGACTTTCCATGCCCTCTTGAAGATTATTGACACATTTCTGTTATTGAGCTTTACAATACAGAGCAGTTGGATCAGCTGTCTTCCACAGCTTCAGAAATCGTCTTTGATCATAAGATGACAAGCTTTCCTTCATCCCACCATAGATCTTTCTCCACTTTTACAGTGGCCTGTTGGTTGATGCACATATGTATATATGGACATGTATATGCCATGCATTTGTAGATATAGACTAACATGCATACAGAGATAAAGGCGCCTGATTCTGGTGAATGCACGAGCCTGCATGGTCCATTCAGGAATCTGTCAGTCGACAGCATGTTAGGAGCAGGATCACGAGTGAAGAGCAGTCATGCGGACTGTCCCCTCCCCTCTTCCCGCCAGTGCAGTGGTCTGGCAAAAGTCGCCTTATTGATCTCACGACATCTGGTGAGGCAGTTACGGTGGCTAAACTCGATTTGAATGTCCGCTTCAGGGACTTTGTCTACCCTAGAGGCTAGTGTCACCCACGCCGGTAGCGGGCGCCAGGCATGGTGGGACTAAACGAAACAGAACTCCCTTGTTTTATTGTCTCAGACACCCGCCTCTTCACCACTAGCTACCATGCTGCGGCTGTCCACAAGACATTTTGCGACATACTGCTTTAGCTTATTAAGTTTAGGTAGTTTTCCTAGGGTTGGTATCCAAAAATATTCCTTGAACGTTCCGTGTGAAAAGATGCAAAACTAAAAAAACTGGAAAAGATTTTTTTACGTGATGCCACCATTTAAAGAGGAAGTGGGAATAATTAAAATTAGTATATCTTTTATTGATATCAGTGAATGCACATTATAGATTTTTTTAATACACAACTGGTGTAAGCATCTAAACATTTATGTTATAAGTGTTTCATTTACAGGCCGCTTGCGTATTAGTTGCAGTAAATATACTTCAAATAAACTGAACGTTAAAATGTCAAATATATATATATATATATCTTCCGGCTTTTTGCGGAATTTTATCATTTATCATTCCTTTTCAAACTTAGAATGTTAATTAGAAATTTCTAGGATGAAAATGCGTGAATATATGGGGTCAAGGTTATTGCTCTTCGCATTTTTACGTTATCGGTAGGCTTGTCTCCCTTCAAGCTTCACCTAGCAAGTGTTGCAGGGTATTAAGATGATTGACATTTACAAGATAGGCTTTCAAAACAAAAAAAAAAACAATAATAAAAAGACGCTAAGCTTCGGGCGACTTTCACGCTCCCCTTAACACGTTTCTCAATTTCATTCCTTCGTAATACAGATCTGCTGGACAAGGAACTGTACGCTGACGCCTTGCTGTCAGACATGGAAGACCAAACAATGTTGATAAACTGAGACGAAATAAGAGCATTTATGATAAAAGGAAATATAGGTTAGTCACATGCCATTGATAAATTTTACTTTTCGAAATCATTAGCTTTGTTGAAATACTTTATCTTAAGTCATTTTGTGATGCTGTTTTAGAACACTAGTACGTTCGGGGACTAGCTTCGGTTAATACGACTGGCTTCGGGACCAGAATTTATCAGATGGTTGTAAAGATGGTTCGCCTTCCATATGCCGTATCCTAGAAACTGTTAACCACTTACAGTGAACTGCTTCATAAAATCCTAGGAACCTTTACCTTTTACCAAATTTTATGGCCCGCTTTACAGGTACTTAAACCGGCTGTAAATTTTAAAGTTTCTCGTTTGCAATTGTTGCTTCGACGACGGAAAGTGCCATTGATTTGGCCAGATGGAATCGACCACGGTGCTGTGGTCATTAAGTGGCCGGGCTCTTGGGGTCAACTGGTTTGACTCGATTTGCGCGATCCCACGTGGGGCAGTGCAGGTCACGGCGGGACTGGCAGACATCAGGGCTTCGCTCGACAGATGGCGCTGATTGCTTTCAAAGCATCGATCTCCCCGACAGTTGCAGCGATGCATCCAAAAGTTACATCCTGGATCCAGTGTTCACCTTTTACCTCTTTACAGAACGTGTCCACTTTTAAAAAAAGCAGTTAAAAGGTAGCTAGAGAGAAATTAGCTTCAGTGATTGAAAGCCCATCTAATATACGTGACAAGCATTTCGCTTGCAAACTTCCGCTTACAAGTGATCAGTGCTCGTACAGCAGACCTACATTTATGATAAATGTAGGACGGGAATTTTTCCATAAAAATGTCCGTTGCCAGGCCGACAAATTAACACCGTAAAGCGCTTATTCATTTATCATACGGCGTAGCCATCAAAGAAAGAAACAGAAAAAACAGTAATGTGCAGGATTTTTTAAATTTTTATTTTAAAAATCCGGTGAAGCCCTTTCAAATTATTACTTTGGATAAAGCCCATTAAGAAGAATTTCGGGTGAGCGCATTAGAGGAAAAGTTCCTGATGCTTGTTCTTAAAACAATGTATAGTTAATAAAGAGGACAGTGATATTTTTTCGCGAAAATCTAAATAGCTTGATTGCGTTATAAATAGCTGAGGGAGAAAAATCTTGACATATTGCTGTAAACTCTTTTTAAAATCTGCCGTCCTTAATAAGAAGAATGTATATACACACTAGCCATTTAAATGCCACATATTCGACAAGCAATAACTTGATATAATATCCTGTATTCTGCAGATATAGGAATCCGTTTCATCGCCCAACGATATGATAGCAAACTTACTTTGGAGTTGTGATCGTCATAGCCATACAAAATCAGAGAGTGCTGTTTCACAGTGGTGTCTTATTTACTTAGCTGCATAGAAGAAATAGCAGTATAAGCTGTAATAATCTTGTCCCGTTGATACGTGTTTACCTCCCAAGTTATTCAGGCATTTTCGCCATAATAATACGTACCAGTCACTAATCGAATTGTATACCAACCACTGTATACCAGTCACTCATATAATTGTATACTAATCACTAATCGAAATGTGTACCAATCGCTAATCACTTTAAATGCGCCTAAACCAAAAAAAAAAAACTTCATATTTTTGTCCCACTGTTTCAACCTCAAACCTCCTGCATGTGTATGTGTGTCTTATTCTCTATCTGATACACACACACACACACACACACACACACACAGTGCTTTGCTTAATGGAAGAACCTGTAGACTCACTAGTTTTGGGCACAGAATACTGCACAGTAAAAATTGTACAATTGCCTGGTTGCGCGTGTATCGTAAAATTTTTTCCAAATGGAGAAACTACACGCATAAGAGAGGTTAGGTGGTTTCCCTGGCACATTTTCCTGATTGTTTGCCACCATCCAGGCGACGTGCGGCGTCTAGACGAACTGCAGGCAGCGTTGACCTCGTCCTCAAGAGGCCAGATAATGTTACTGCCCCTGAATTTACGGTTGTTTCCCTTTCATAACGGCAATGTTTTATTGGAGTCATGCTTACAGAATAAAAAAATATCTAAACAAAAACAAAACAAAACAGGATCGCGTTTTGTAGAATGTAACAAATCATTATCGTCTTAGGTCCGAGACAATCCCCGGTTGATCAACTGGCCGCCAGAGCCGTCGGGGATCGAAACTGGCGCCCTCTATCCGGGATGCCGGCAGCAATAATGCAGCCCGTCGGTCATCATTTTTGTTCTCTATATTAACCAGCAGCGCGCTGTCTGCATCAAAACTCATCGAGCTCAGCAGCGACTGAGGCTCGCCAGATCTCGTTGTTCACTGCCGTTATCTTTTACTGTAGAAGGTACAGTTCTGAGTGTTAAAATAGTTGCCATCCTCCCCAATAATCATCTCGCTTTCTCGTTCTTTTTCTCTGTCTTTCTCCCTCTCGCTCACTGCGGGACGGGGCAGTTTTTATTCGGCGCTCGTCTTGAATGTAACGGAATCTGTCTCACACAATTATCCATCAATTATGGCAGAAATGTGGCCAGTGCTGACAAAGTTACTGTGGCCAGATGATAAGGTTGCATTGATTCTGAGACAACTCCGAACCTCCGCAAGTACAAAATTGAAAACCTATATGGAATCAGGCAGTTTGGGATAAAATGAAAAGACTGTAAACACTCATATTTCTAATTATCTGTGTCTTGAAAGGCAGAGAGAAACAGGAAGTAGGAGACAGGGGGTTCATTGGAAGAAAAGACATCATTAAGGATATTATTTGACGATGTAATAATGACTGACCTATCAGACGCTATGTTACTTATATTCTAGACCATGACGGATAACACAGTGAATAAAACCTGCAGGGATACAAACTGAATCAGGCACCAGGCAGACAAAGAGCTGTGACAGACTGCAGCAGCAATTACTCTTTGTGCAGAAGTGGACGGGGCCTTTCAGTTCCCACTGATTAAGTTAGCTAAATAAAGGGCTACATTTCCATTGATTAAGTTAGCTAAATAAAGGACTACATTTCCATTGATTTAGTTAGCTAAATAAAGGACTACATTTCCACTGATTAAGTTAGCTAAATAAAGGACTACATTTCCATTGATTAAGTTAGCTAAATAAAGGACTACATTTCCACTGATTAAGTTAGCTAAATAAAGGGCTACATTTCCAGCGTTCTGACGTGGAGATGGATCGTTAGCCTGACAGTTGGCCTAGCTTGGATGTACACGTATGGCTCCAAGACTGGTGTACCTCCAGTTTGTAGCTATAGTCTCAGGGAACCCATAATTTTCGATCAGACGCTACACTAAAACGTCAGAGGTCTGCACCTGTTAAAGTATTCTTCTTGGATGTCGGGTTTCTGAGACGGCCCTACGAATTATTGTAGTGTGAACTTCCGGTAGGTCTTGTTTGTACGTCTCGCTACTTTCGTATTATTCAAGTCGTTGTGTCGTGTGCTTATCGGGCGGACTTGACACCATTTCACAAATGAATCTCTTTTCTAGTCACTCGATATCACGTTCCTAAAACAAACCGTAGAATTAGAACGAGATAGGACTTCACGACACGATCTTGCTTCAAAAATGAGTGCCTGGCTAATGTATCAATTTACGATAATACGTGCCCAGAACGGGACTCGAACTTTTTCATTTGTTTTTACTTTGTGAACGACCTCCACATGTTGATGCCTGTGGTAAGAGTCAGCAGTTAAAATCCTTAGCTTGCGCCGACATCACCATTACACACTGCTGTGTCTTGTTTGTGTGCAGGCGAGAGCGGCAAGGCGGTTGTCATCGACAAGGACAAGCTGGCGCCGGATGAGAGGAAGAAGTATGACGATGGCTGGCAGAAGAACGCATACAATCAGTACGCCAGCGACATGATCTCTCTCCACCGCAGTCTCCCTGACGTGCGTGACAGCGAGTGAGTCGCCATTAGGCTGCTGTGTGCAGTGAACCAGCCTCACGCCCTCATCTGAGACGAACGAAACAGGGAGAATTAGAGCGATGTTTGAATGTCCACGACAGGGACTTTCATTTTTAATAACGTATGGAATGGTTTGTAATAGGATCAGATGTTAATTGCTTTAAAGATTTTTATCTTATTTGTGTTACTCCCCTACGAAATCTCCCGTGTCGGAGAAATATATTTTTCCGAGATTAGATCAGTTTTGTTTGAGTGCTTTCAGACTTGTTTTGAACCACCTGTTTCGTTCGACTTCAGACGAAGCCGGCACAAAACTAGCTTTTCTGCTAGTCTCTATTTAACAGTCAATATTCGTCACCGTCTGTGACCCAGAGTGGGTACCCCGGATGGCAATGGGTGAGAGGAAAACGTCTGTCACACTGAGGTGAACAAATGGAAAAAAGAAAAAAGCATAAAACACTGACCACGAGTAACAGAAGCGCCTGTCAGAGACTAGCTTTCTATCTCTCACACACGAACGCTCTTTGGGAACAGCAATGCAGAAACATGATTTCCCTAGTGAGAAAGGTGTTGTTTAATGGCTACACAAAGCACGTCTGGGTGCATTTAGTTTAACCGTACTTTTCCTGATTTTTTTAAAGCTATTTGCACGACCTTTTCACAATTGATGACTAATTTAAGGCTGCTTTTTTTCTTATAGACGAGATTATCCAAAAGAAGGGTACAGGTGTCTTATTCGAAGTAATTGGGAAGATGGCGTGAACTTGCTTCATTTCCTATGTTTGACCTGTTTATCTGTGTCGGTCCAGCTGTTGGTATCTCTGCAAACCTCACTCATCTACAAGCATTGTTGCGGTGATGTTTTGACGAGCAAGTAATGAACATTATGTTCGTGTTGGCATGTACAACTTGTTAGCTCGTAGCCGCCTCTTGAATAGCTCTGTCACTGTTGGCAGCAGAGGGGATGAAGGCAGCAGTTCATCTTCCGCGTCTTCTACTGGGTAGGTTTCCATCTGTGGCTCGTGCCACCCTAGTCCTGGTCACTCGTAGCCCGAGTCAAGCTGACCTTCACGCCACGATTAAGCCTCATGAAGGAAACATTCTACTGTCGCTTCCACTTTCACCCAAGGACCGGTAAAGCTGAATGATTAATAGGAATGTTGCGGGCTGAGGTAACAGACATGAGGAGACGAAAGAGGGATCGTTTAGGAGTTGGATGGGGGTTTTGAAGAGAGCAGAGTTGTAAAGTTAAGAAAGTAGCTCCTTCCCTAGTTTGGGTGCCGGTGAGCTTGGGTTGTTTCGAAACAATCGTAGCTGAAAGGAAGGGGTACGTAGTAGCAGCGACAATGCCAATAAGTGTTTCCAGTATATGCTACATGCGCCTAGGCACAGTCCACAGCTTACCGCATTCTTATTAATGTTAAACCTTGATCGCAGAATTTCTTCCGTTGTAAGTGTTGATGCAAGCTCAGAACAAGGAAAGCCTCCGTTTCCATTCTTGATTTCGTGGTTCTCTCCTCCTCGCTACGCCTACCCACACGCAGTGAGCCGCCGCAATGATCATCTAAATGTCACTCGTGAGGCAGTGAACACAGCAGACGATAATTGGTTAATAATGATAGTAATTTTCCAGCAGTAATTACCTTTGTCTTTGGAACTGATAAAGCCGCCGTAAATCCTAAAATGCTTTACCGCAATGAAGAACGAAATCCCTTTCAGCGTTGTGCACCGACAGAAGTCACAAAACTTCTCGATCGAGATTGCTTGTGGTGTGCATATCACCGTGCAGCGGCCAGTCACGTGATCTTCGTCGATGAGCAGCTGTGCTGTTCTTTACCCCGGGTGGGCGTCCGAGTCCATGCACGCGCAATCCGCTCAAGTAAATTAAGACAGAAGTGAAACGGAAGACGGAGGAATTTGATCGAGCCTGGGAACAGGCCTTGGAGCCAGGCCCAGATCGAAGCAATTGCCCCAGAGGGAGGCATCAGCGCACTCATCTGGTGGAGCTCCTGATTGCGCGCTCTACAGTCGCTGGCGGGGATATATAGCTGGCTTGTACCGGCTGCTTCATCATCGGGTCCATGAGGCATTCCCGGTTTCGGGTTGCTTAATGCAGCCAGTTTCTGTTCGCGAACATGGTTAGTTTTATTGCCCGACCTGCGGTGGCTATTAACGGCGACATATTCCTTGCATGCTCTGAGATTTATTTCTTCGTGGACAGAGAAACCGTGAAACCCTCCCTAAATCTTTTATTCGTTTGCAAAAAATAAGGGAAAGGGGATTGTAACGGGTTTAAAAAAAAAAAAGATATTTGACGCATGCACGCACAGACATACACACACACTGGACTGGGTCTTCAGTTGTGTTGCGGACTCTCTCAACGAGATCAATAGACTTGTGTGTACTCATCCATTAGGCATCCTGAACGTCCTCTGCTCCGTTTCCTGCGCTCACAGCAGCCCCTGTCCTATTCACCACCTCTTGTCAAAGCTCTCGGTAATGGCCGCCCATTACTTCCAAAAGAGGCGCGAGTCGTGAACCGCGAAGCAGGAGGCCACACACGCTTCAACAAGTCGCTTTCCCGCACAACCTCAGACCTGCCTCCCTGCCTCCCTGCCTTCTTACGCGCGGCCTTTCCTCACGCCATCGTTACCCTCGGTTTGCAACCCCCCCCCCCCCCACTCTTCCCACCCTCACGTTTTCCTCGTCTGTCAGGCTTGTCTGCTGCGCATCCTCATCTCTCTCTCTTTTTTTTTTTAAGCTATGAAAAATGGTCGGCATGCGGCTAGAGAATGGGATTTCGCGAAACCACAAGACGCCGGGAAGACTTCCTGATCATGGCTTGCTTTATTTATCCCTAAGGAAATCATCTGATTTGCAATGGCATTCTATATGCGATGATTTGAAGTTTGCTTTTTGTTCTTTTTGTTCTGTGTCTTTCTTACTTCCTTCTTCTCCTTCCACCATTACTACCGTCACCTTCCTTCCCCCCTCCCCCAGCATCCGCCACAGTGTCTCTTTGTATCGTAATCAGGGGTCAATCTCTTGACAAAAGGACGTTGATTGTACTTGATAAGAAAAAGAGCGGTTTCGGCACCGTCCACAAATCCGCATGAACATTCCTTTTGGTTTGCGTCATTTTCTTTTTTGGTTTTGATTGTTCACCCCTTTAAAAGAATTTTTTTTTGTTTTGCTTTTGCTTTCTTTCTTTCTACTCGCGGCCGTGGACGTGAAGTGACTTCATAAGGTATAATGGAGACTGCGTCCTGCCAAAACCAAGGCGTTTTAAAGGAGAAGGAACAGCATGCCTGAGACGAGATCTTAACCCTGGGGTACCCGATCCTCACTGTTAGAAGTCATAAGATGTAAATCATACAGTGACATTAGCAACGTTAACACTGACGCCAGGACAAAGGCGTCTGTATTTCAAGAGTATTATGGTCACTGGCAGATTCAGTTTGAAGAATCCAGTTTTACAGTCGGAGAGGTTTGCTTATCCCGCAAGATCGACTTTAAAAGAATTTTCTCGCAAAGCGAGCTGTGCTCCACTCATCGTTGTTCAGCATAGAAATGTGGTGCTGCCAGGTATTTTTAATTTTTGTGGTAATGTCACGAGGTGTGGACGCATAAAGTGTTATTGGCATTAATAATTTTGTTATTTGTATATATTTATAATATATATTGATTATCAAAGTTTAATAGATGAAGAAGATAGGATCTGCAGCTAGAGTAGGTTTTCTTTTTGCGGGCCGGTCTCAAAATTTTAAGCTATGAAGTGAGCCGGTAATTTACCAGAAACCCACGCCACGTGATTAAACAGCAAACCCAGTGATAATGAAATAGACAACAAATGAGTAAATAATTGCGTTCTGTTACCGAATTTATTGTGTAAAGTGAAGCTGTTTGAATTCGCTCACAGTAAAAATTTAAATCTTTGAAGGCAGCCGCCCCCGGATCTGACATCAGACATGTCAGCCGTGTTATTTGTTATCTTTATACTTTATCTATGTTAAAATGTTACAGACTGTCGTTTTCTAACCTTGGTGTACTTGATGAATTAAATATCAATCAAATTTAGGCTAAATAAAAAAATGAGAAAACGTGCACTTCACTTTTTGCCAGACGGGCAGGTCCAAAGACGACCGCGGGCCCCCATCCGTACTTTGCCCATCCCTGAGCAAGAGTGTGACAGTCATGTCGCTACGAACACTCGTGTAGACAAGCCCTACACACTAAGGTTTGGGGGAATAGAGCGGGTAGTCTGCTCATACTCGAACACCGTATTGTTCCCTTAACGGATTATGAGATGGTAGGTAGACAGTGAGAGAGCGGGAGGAAGTGACGCTGAAAAGGCGGAAGTGACGTAGCTTGACGACGTTGCGCCCACGTCTCCGTGCGAAGGAAGAGCTGTTGTTTAAGGTTGCGTGTATATGTCATGTCCTGCAGCCGACGCTAAAATATGGATCGGGGTTTTCGACATGTATTTCGCGTCAAGGGAACGTGAATCAACGGCGACCCGACGTCAGTAATAAATAATTGGTGACCTCGAAGCCCGGCTGTAGGGCCCGGTCGCACGGACGTCCACAAGTCCTATCCGAGAATGTACCCTGAGGGACTTGTTAATGTACGGAGAGGACGCACAGCTCCCATCATGCAAACCATTCTAGATAATGGCGGATAGCAGCTGACAAGGAACAGCCACTGAGCAGAGGCGGAAAACGTGAACCGTTATGGGTGGATGAATGAGGGATAGGTGTGAGGATGGGGAAGTAAAGGGTGGCAGTTGAGGCGGTGGGTGGGTAGGTTGACTGAGAAGTTGTATCGATCGGTTTCAGTCCAGATGAGCACCAGAGCGCCTTGAGTGCTTTCCTGGTACAGCGTCGGAGACCGGCGCCAGAGGATCGCTTCTTCGGGGGGGGGGAGAAGCCGGAACCCCTTTGGCCATCGATTAGACAGGAAAGCGCCAGAACGGGCAGAAGTGGGACGACCTGATTCATGGACTTTGCGCCTCAGCAGCATCTCGACATGATCTCTCAGCTCGATTCTGCGTCTTGCAAGCATTTTGTTTTCCCCCCTTTTTTAAATGTTACTTTTTCAATGGGTTTACCTACCGTCGTCTTCGTAGTACAGTTACTGTTCGGCGTCTCTGGTGCCTAATTTACCAATTGGCGTTCCGATTATTTTTTTTTATTTTGCTAATGTTTGCTTTGAAATG
The DNA here is from genome assembly GCA_004794655.1 of Marisa cornuarietis. Classification (NCBI taxonomy): domain Eukaryota; kingdom Metazoa; phylum Mollusca; class Gastropoda; order Architaenioglossa; family Ampullariidae; genus Marisa; species Marisa cornuarietis. Next base: position 2,098,504 of record SMMW01000554.1, on the reverse strand, counting down.
AAGAGAAAAATTTGGTCCACTCGTATATGCTTTGTAAGATACATGCTCGAGCGCGAGTGATGTAAGTGTACGAAGCGTGGGACGAAGAGATTTGTTGAAAGGCTTGTGCCGCGGCTGCGCGTGTGAAGTTAGGGCCGCTGGTAAAAGGGGAACTTTTAATCTATGGCGCCAGCGGGAGAAATGAAATTGCCGCGCGCTTGTCATCATCAAAGCAAGATGCTCCCTCCAATGGCTGTGACCCCCGCGTCCAGGACTCGGGGCTATGATGGCCATCTGCGAGGCATAAAAGGGAAGCAACTTTTTACAAGAACGCCGAGGTCAGATGCAAGATGTCTCGGTCGCCGGTTGCCAACCCCGCCCCTTGTTCCACTCCTACCACCCCCGCTCTCTTCCTTTTACGCGCAACCTTTCATCAATCAGCGTTTGATTGGCCGATGGGGGGGGGGAGTGGAAAACTTTTAAATATAACTAGCGTTTTTATTTAACGTAGTGGGCTTTCACATCGCCAACGAAACGATGCTTCATCAGCGTTTAGTATCGCCATTCACAGTAAACCGGCCAAACATGGACAAACGTTTTGACTTCGTTCGGCAAATTACTTACTTGATTTCTTATTTTTTTAAACCCTGAACTGCGTCTAAGGTTCATGAATATTGTGTACAGTTAAGAAGAACCTTCACAAAGAATATCGTGCATTGACACCAAATCATGGTATAGACCACCAGCTTCAGTTACCTCCCACCAACTCATGGATCACCAGCTTCAGGTCTCTGCCATCAAATCCTAGGCTGTTCCACCAACGTCAGTTAACCCATCTACCTCAAGTATTCCTCACAAACGTCTAATATGGTCAACCAACACGCATTAAACGTTTGAACCTCAGGTAGGAGCCCTTAAACTTGCTTCGCTGCGCGCTTCTCCTTTGCAGTTTATGAAAAAAAATGGACGTCAAAGTGGTGCGTATAAAGCGGAAGGCAGAACACGTGCACCACTGTCGGCCATTAAGATTTTTTTTTTCTTTTGGTCGGGCAAGCGAAGAAAAGATTATTTGTGAAATAGCTCGTCCGATCTATTTATAGCGTCTTAGTGCGTGTGTACGTACTTTAAAAAAAAACTGTTGATGCCGCGTATTAACATTCCTAAGTCATCCATGGAGGTACAGGAGAAGTAAAGTGTTAGTGTTGCGCAAACAACAGGAAGAGTGTCAGTAGTGTTTCGCAGATAGGACGGTGTACAACATGAGAGCCAGGGGTGGCTTATCGGTCGGCTTCACGCCCATGGAGCGGGAGACGGGACAAACCTGTATTTCAGGCCAGGCGGAAGTTTGAACCTCCAAATTGCTCTCTCGACAGGACAGAGCTAGCTAAGTGCATCGGACCTTGTGTCTGTGTCAAGGTAGCGGCGGCCGGACGTTGAGATGCGATAAGGGTGCTCGGTTTTTCTCGGGTCGTGCTGCAGGCCCTGGAAATGGAGAAGTTAATAGTGTTTTACCCGGTATATTTTAAACCTGGGTTTCTCCGCTTCCTTTTCATACATTTCACCTCTCAGAAATGTTCAACAGGAAGGATTGAACTCTTTATATTCTCTTTTTTTAAAACAGTGTTTTTGACTTGTAATCGAACTAGCTGTCAAAACAAAGTAAAACAGATTTTTTGCTCTTTCAATCTCCCCAAAATAGAAACTTGTTAGTGTTTGCCATTCTTTTACCGTTTAACAAATGAAAAAATGAAAGTAAATTCGGCCGAAAGCAGATAACATATTCTCTGGCTGTCTCTGTGGGTAGCTTGCGCTATAAGTTTGGAACTTAACAGCCGACCTTTTGTCTCCTCGTTCTCCAGACGGCCCTGGTGTCTCTCGTATCAGATCCTGCGGCCAGCCACTAGCGCTCCTAACAGCGGCCTCGTTAACATCCAGTGATGGGGGCTGGTTGATGACGTAAGCTTCCCACCCGGCGCGGAGAATTAATGTTTTCGAAGGTTCCCGATTTCAGTCCTGCTGTAGAACGAGCGAGACAAATGATGACACTCTTGTGTTAATTCGGTAGTTCTCTAGTTTCCAAGAACTTGTCACGTGACATTTCTTTTACTGGTTTTTGTTTACAAGTTTTTAAAAGGGCGGGGGGAGGGGTATTGGTGCTTTACGCTGAGCCAGCAACTAAGGCTATATCACGGCATGGCAGTCAGCCCTGTAAACACATGCTACGTGCAGAGATTAAGAGGGAGTGGGAATGGCTACTGTAGCTAGAAAACATGAAAAACACTAAACTCCGATTTGTATGGTTTCTTCAACTTGTCCTGTACGACCCGTGATTTACCGTTGCTGGATACCTTCACCCGAACACACATCTTCCGTGACCTAACCTTGACTCAGACATGCTTCGTCTGTGACCTTACAGTCAGGTCACACTTTCGTTAACATTAGTCTTTCTGCACTTTGTCTCCCTCCCTCCTCCCACCACACAAATAGACGTAGAGCAGGCGGAGGTCGTATGACCGGAAAAGCTGAATGATGAATAGGAATGTTACGGGGTGAGGTAAGAGACAGACATAGGGAGATGAAGATAATGAATGATGAGGCTTTTCCTTTGACGGATTTTGTAAATCGAATTTTCTCTTGCTTCGTTTCTCTGTTAGAGGTTTCAAATGCGTTTGCCTTGTCACCAGGTGCCGGGACTTGAAGTACCGAGAGAGCCTGCCGGACACCAGCGTTGTGGTGTGCTTCCACAACGAGGCTTGGTCTGTCCTACTGCGCACTGTACACAGCATCCTTGACCGCTCGCCGCCTCATCTCCTCAAAGAAATCATCATGGTCGATGACTTCTCTGACATGGGTATAATCTCATTCTTAAAGGTCTAGTGGGATGCAGTTTGTTTCTAGTAACTGGGTAAAGATCAGTCCAAAATACTACTTTACCAGATCTGGGTAAGTACTCCCATTTCAACCCCTGTCCGTTATCGAGATACACGCCTACATCATGGAAAGATACATGCATCATGCTTAGAAAGAGTACATTGTGACATAATGTTTGTACACATCTGCCAAATTAACGTATAGTTCTAGAGTTCCTATTGGCTGAGGCCTTCATAACGAAGACGTATCCAAGTACAATCTAGACATCTGTATTATTGACCTCTTTCTGGGCTTGGTGATGTTTGTAGACCTGTATCTACAGAGTGGGCGAGAAGTATTCGTCCTGATCTGCTGAACTAGTATCTTGCACTGAGCTTTTCCCAGTCTTTAGAAGTTGAAATTGAGCCTTTAACGATTCTTTTTTAATTTGCGAAAATTGGTTTCATTGTTTTCTTAGTATTTATTTTATTTTCATTTACTTACTGCGTGTAGCCAACGAATGTTGTCTTTAACTAACATTTTAAGGTTAATTCTTCAAATGTGCTGACAGTGTTTGCTTTGGTTTTGCGTTCAATTGTCACAAATATCATAGTTAAAGCAGTTGCCTTGTGTTGCAAATCACTTCAACCACATTATCCTCGGGCCTTCTTGAAGGGTAGTAGCCTTATCACACCAGAGTGCAAGGGAGAAGGGAAAGCCCGTCCGACGAGCTTGCACGTTTGTCTTTGTTTGTATACTGTCAGTGCTTTGAAGGGCTGGCGCGAGTTACTGGGGGAACTCGATCAGTAAGCTAGCCAGCATTATTCCTGCGGCACCGTGTACTGTTACCATGTGTACTTACTGTACATGCCAGGCTTTCTATTCCATATGGGCGGATCTCTCAGACTTCTACGTGTGGGGCCCCTTATAGCTTTCATCTTGCCCTTTCTGACGTGACCCCCATGCATCATGGTTTATTTCAACAAAATGTCTTACCAAGCTGCTCCAAAGGGCAGGTCGCGAGCAGCGTCGACTAGCAGATGCTGGTGACCCCCAGGAGCCTGCTTGTCTTTCCCCTCAATCACTACCTGGAGCTCACGATGACCTTGCCCTTGCTGTGTGCAGATCACCTGAAGGCGCCGCTGGAGGAGTATGTCATTAAACTGAAGAAGGTGCGCGTCGTGCGGACGAAACAGAGAGAAGGCCTCATCCGCGCCAGGCTCCTGGGCTTCTCCGCAGCCACCGCACAGGTAGTCACCTTCCTCGACTCCCACTGCGAGTGCACAGAAGGTATTGACCAGTAACTTCCCTTTTCTCAGCTTCATTCGAGAATTATATCCCTTCAAAGTGTCGTACTCGACCTTTTCTTTCTCTCTCCCCCCTCCTCTCCGTCCCTTCTTTCTATTCTCTCACATGTTAACATTTTCAGTCTTTCAAACATAACAAAACTTTAAAAAAAAACTTCAAACAAATGGAAGAAAAGGAGTAGCAGAAAATATTCGGTAGGGTGAAATTAGCAAAGAGCAAGATTTCGGAATATTCAGTGATTTCCCCACGACCAGTGATCTACCTTTTTTATGTCGTTTTACTTGCTAATTACTTCGATAAGGTTCTTAAAATAAAAAATAACACTGCATCTTCGCCTGAGGGGTCCCGCATGAAAGGAAAGATAATCCTCTCTATTCTGCCCTCCCAGTACTGACCGTCCCCAATTCCGGTGCCGGTGGTTTCGAGAAGTCCTTAACCACGCGGATTTTTTTAAGTAAAGCACATTGCTCATCGGTTGTTCACACGTGAAGATTACACATGATTATTTCCACGTGTGGCACTTTTATTCTGCGCTCTCTCCTTTTTTTCCCCTCAGCCGCGGGACTTCTAGGAATCACCTGCATGGCTCGACGCTAGTAAGCCAGTTGTTAGATTTGCTTCGAAATTACGAGACAGTTCGAATGATAAGCTGAGACTCAGACGTGCATACAGTGATAGCCTTCTGAATGGATTGTTTGATAGGTCTCTCTGTCATTAAGGTTTGCGCAACCGTAAAACGTTTGTCACAGGTCAGCAAGGACCAATGTAGAGGGGTGTGTCTGTGGATTTTACCTTAAGCAGACATAATTTCTCTCTGGGGAAGGTGGGAGGAAGGGTATGGTATATGTTTCCAGGTCTCGACTACCCCTGTCTCTCCTCTCGGTACTTTCATTGCTAACTTGACGTATGACCCCAACAGCTTGAAGCTTACGTTCTTCACGCGGAAACTAGAATCACTGCTTCCGGACAGATGATGCATTAAGAAGTTGTAAATAATAAAATTAAGTAGCAAAAATTGGGTAAAATGTCTTCGGTATTTATCATTATTTATTCTAAATTCATAATTCTAATCTTTGTTATTTTTTATAAGTTGAAGATACGTTTTTTTCTGTTCAATTTGCTTGCGTCTGGTAATCATGTTGCAAATAGAAAACCTCTTAACAAATACCAGTCGTGCCGTTGATTTTTTTTTTAATCTGAGCTCGTCATTTTATAGACAAGATGCTAGCGCTGAGGTTTTTGTTTTTAAAATTACTTTTAGCCACTGCCAAATGACTGGCAAAGCCCACGCCGGCAAGGAGTTAAATTTGCCTCTGCTCACTAAAAATCTTTTTTTTCCATTTTCCAGGGTGAATCAGCAAAATTTTGTATTGCCTGTTTCATCGTGTTTCTACGATGTGCTTTGAATAGCGTCATAGACATTATTTTACTTTTTATTTTTGTTTTAACTTTTTTAATGCAAAATAGCTATTAGTCCTGCAGACTCACCTATGCTGTGCTGCATCGCCTTCCACCGCCAGATGAACGGCTTTTTTTTTGGGGGGGGGGGGGTCTTTGTCAAGGTCACATAACGCGCTGTTTTGCAGGATGCACGAAGTTGAATGCCCTTTCAGAAATGATATGATGCTTCTATAAACAGAATTTTGGGACATAACTCTGTATGTGTGCGCAGTGGTAGTTGTACGTGGGCACAGGCATGTGTTGGAACTGCATGCCAGGGATGGAAGATTTGAAGCGGAGGGAGGGGGGGATGGAAGTGGAAGGGACCAGGTGGGGCGAGAAGAAGGTATGCTGTTTCACGTCTTGCTTCGCACATGCAAGTCTGTCACTTGTGGCAGAGACGGTCACGTGCGGTAGCCCCTGGCGACCAGGAGTCCGGCCGGCGAGTGGTGTCCGCTGGCGTCTGTACAATCTGACCTGCTGTCGTCTGTCCCTGTAGGGTGGCTGGAGCCTCTCTTAGACCGCATTGCAGAGAACAAGTCCAACGTGGTGTGCCCGGTCATTGACGTTATCGAAGACGAGACCCTCAAGTACCAGTACGGCAGCGCAAAGGCCACCAGCATCGGCGGCTTTGATTGGAATCTGCAGTTCACCTGGCACGGCATCCCGGAGTACGAACGGAAGCGGCGCGGCAACGATGTCGCTCCAATCAGGTACGCTCTCACCATGAGATCCCTCCAATCAGGTACGCTTTTACCTTGGGATCCCTCTAATCAGGTACGCTCTCATCGCGAGATCCCTCCAATCAGGTACGCTCCCACCGCGAAATCCCTCTAATTAAGTACGCTGTCATCGTGAGATCCTTCCAGTTAGGAACTCACTTCGAGATCAGTCCTGTTAGGTTCGCTGTCACTTTAAGATCGGTGCAATCAGAAATGCTGTCTCGTCGAGATCAACCGAATCAGGTACGGGCTCTAATATGGAGATTAGTCCTGTTTAGTTCGCTGTAACTGGGTTTCATTGCAAAGTCGTTCCATTCATAATTATGCTCTCACCTGCCAACGCGCTGGCCGTTTGCTAGTGACGTATCTGAACATTGAAGCAACGTTCTACCTGGAACAGTCTTGGGGCTTTTTGTTTACCGGCGTGTTTCTTTTTGGGTTTCTTCAGGTTAAGAAATAACTGACAACGGGAGTAGAACGAGACGAGAAATAAAGGATAGATTGAACAAGAAGTAAAAATAAAGTGTGGAGGGAAAAGTAAACAAATGTGAAACGTGAAGCAAGATGTAAACAAAATAAGGGCTTAGATCAAATAACAAAGTCGGCACTGTCGGTTATCGGCCTTGTAGAATGAAGCCGGGCTGAAGAACCTTAGACTGGCCGATCATTGCCGAGATCGGAAATTTTCGGTTTCGTAAATCGTGTCTCTGCGACAAGCTTCTAAACGGCTTCTTACAAATTGTTTTCTTGACTCTGTAACAAGTTAATTGCCACAGAGAGTACCACAGCTGCAGATGTGGCCTACGTAATTTCGTGTTGGGCGTTAAGCTCCATATTAACCGTTTGAAATGGATCTGGCTTCCATATTTCCCTCTCCCTATTCCTTGGGATAATGACCTAACAAACTCATTTATTGCCGCTCGATTCCTTACAGCGCATAGACATTCGCTAAAAAAAGAAACAGGCTGGCATCGACGTTTCTTTCCTGTCATCGTAATGGTCCGCAGTCTCGTGTTTCATTTAAGACGCAGTAATTACTTTGTATCTGTGCAGTAGACCAAAACGTATTGTATTTTTTTTCAGTTGGGTAGAGAAGTTTTCTTCCTCTTCCCCGCAGACTTCCTCCCTTCAAACTTCGCAAATTCTGTTATATAAATAAGAGCAGAGTCGTCATCCTGGATGTATCTTAAGAATGCAGGCGTTACGTTTGATCGCGACGGAAAAAACTAGGTGTCACTAAAATCGGTGCCGAGGTTTCCGGAGAGATCGACAACTGTGCAGCACAGCATCAAGTTCTCTCTGCGTTGGCGAGGCCTGGGAGAGTGCATTACGCATGCGCATAAAGCAGCAGCTGTAAATCAGGCTTGGGGCGCATGAAAAGAAGAGAAAAACTCAAGGTGGCAGAGTTATGCACGGTTGCAGCTCTGGTTAGAAGGGAAAAGACATGAAAGGAAATTTTACGAGGTGGGAAATGTTATCTCCAGAGAAAATACATTGGTTTGCGGAAGCTGACAGGGCTTTTTATAAATATTCATGCTGGTGAGCTGTACACAATCGCGTATATAGGGTTGAAAACTCTTACAGATTTTTACATCACAAATAGCTGTTTGCTTTCGTGTATTTATGGCTTTTGCTTCTCTGCCTGTGCTTACGAAGGCATGTGTGTGTGTGTGTGAGACAGTGGCGGTTCGGTGGCGCAACGGTTAGCGCCTGTCCGATACAGTGAGGGTTGGCTGTCCTGCCGTAATATAGCCATAGAGTGGCTTGTCGAAAAACACCCATCAGTTCCCTCCCCCCCCCCCCTGTGTGTACGACAGTGCGTATATGTGTGGAGGGAGACCATGGTCTGATCTTCAAACGCTGCTACCCATATTTTTCTCTCTCCCCCCTCTCCCCAATGCACTAAACATTGCGTTGTAGTGAAAACAACCTACACAACAGCAGCAGCTGATTTGCGCGTCTGGTCAGGAAATAATTCCTTCGGCCCGATGCCGTTTGGCTTTCTTTCTTCGACGAGCTGTGATAACGCTAAGCTGCTGCTGTACTGGCTAAAGACGGAGAGATCGGCGCTGCCACTTGGAGGAAAACGGAAGCGGAAACGCCACTCGTGGGGTGTGGTACGAATTGACGTATTTTGAGTCGCGGAAGTCCCAGTGGAAAATGTCGTCTTTATGTCTTGCAGTCAAGTGTTCATCGCTGGTCCCCACTGCATCCCGCACTGGTGAATCCGAGTGGTAGAAATGCACTTCCTAGCTATGAGACGAACACGGATGAACTGGCTGTCGAACAACTCATAATGTCGACATGCTCTTCTAAGCTGACGCTCTACAAGATACACATGCGTGTTGTTCAGCTCTTTCTATGCATTGCCTGACACCCGAACAGCTTTGCTGACCAGGTACGGGTGGAAGACTACGGCATAATGGAAGCAGTGGTACCTCTATGGGGAGTTCGTGATGGCGGAGGAAACGAAAGACACGATCTTCTCACATCGAAAGTCGAGCGTCGAGAGACGATAGATAATCGTGTCAGGTCCTGATTTAAGGCATCAGCTTACGGCGGCTCACTTTTACCGGAGAGGCTGAAAAGCCTTCCGTTAAAGCTCGCTCCAAGAACATTGACATAATTGCTGACTTGTCCAAACGGCTTGTGGGCGAGTCATCATCAGGGCGCGTTGTTGAGTAACGCGGGACCCTAGGGACGGTAACTCCGTAAGAGAGCTGTCTCCCTTGCCTGGCTAGTTTGCACAGCGCTGCACCTGTGAGTTGACAGGCGGTCAAGTTTCCTGTGCGACAGGTTCTTTTGATACTGCAACCTGCTGGGGAAGCCTGACTACATTCTGAAAGGTTTGTTTCAGGATCTGTAATTAAGCACCTTGCGTCGTTCCCTTCCCAGTCCCACCGCCCGCCCCCTACACCAAGTGTTTCTTTCTTGCGAACTCCCGGTACATAAATAGTTCAAATGAGAAGGGATGTTGACAGATTGAACATCACATTTAACGTAAGTGAAGACCAGTCTGTCAAACAAAAAAAAGTAAATATAAATGTAACTTGCACAGCTATTCTAAAGGTATTTATAAAAAGACACCGTTTAGTAATGAAGCTCACTGATGGAGGAGATTGGGGAACGGTGTAGAAATGTATATGTTTTATGATTTTGGTATAGGAGGGATGGGGATGAGGAAGAATTGCAGACAGTCGTCATCAGGCCTGGTGTTATACACGATCATTTCGGTTGGCGAAGCAGACGACCGCAAGTGGGCGAGCTGTTGTTTTTATTGTGACGATCTGTAAACACCACGCTGTGTTAACATTAATTTACTGAACCATTACCTGTCGAGACCGTCACGTTCAGTACATCGTCTTGCAAATAATTCATTCCCTTTCCCCGAGTGTACTCGCCTTCCAAAATGTCGAAAGTTGCCTAGAAATAGCAACAACGGCGACTGCTAGTTAAAGGGAAAGAACCTCAAACGGACACAGTAGGGGGAATGGAAGAGTTTCAGTCCCTTGCGATGGCCTACATTGTGGATTTTTACTAGGCAGGGGTGATAAGGACAAAAATACATTTAAAGCATATATTAATACATTAAAGTATGATGATTATTGTGTGTATGTAGCAATAAAGGCTACGGTAGATTCCGTCAAGCTTTACAATAATATAGCTATTTTTAACTGTTACAGTGTTTGTTGCCATGTGTTTAGATGTTGTTTTTTTAATTTTTAGGGAGGAGTGTATCGGAATAATTAAGAGCTTGCTTTTGTGTGTGGTTGAGGGGGGAGTAAGCATATTTAGGATATCATCACATGTAAATTCCATTTATTGCGCTTCTTTGTTTCGCTGTGAATGCTTCATTGAAATCGTATTTTTATTATTTTAACCTCCAAACATATGCATGTGTCCACTAGTAAAGTGTTTGTTTTGTGTTTTTGTTTGCATGCGTTCCAACCCTAAGTACTTGGCTGTGGTGCATGATTACTTAACATTGTGTTACATATTCCAGAGAAACTTTCTTTGCATGGAAAGAAAAATTCCTGTATCGCAGATTTAACCCACAGCTTGGCCTCTCACCTTTCTCCTACCTTTTCCTCCCTCTGCGACTGAGGAATTTTCCACGCCTGGTTGAACGCTTAGCCTGGCCATCAACGATAGTGACCGTTATTTCTTTGTTACTTTGATGCGTGTCATTTTCAGGAGTTGCAGACACAGCACAATGATGATGATCTTATTAATGAGCAGACGTAAGCTAATTAGGATTTTTTTCTGGTTGGAGATGGGGGCTGCAGGGGAGTTTAGTTACAGTTTTGCAGCACGACTAGCACGAGGAGCGCTTCGCAGCAGCCACTTGTACTGTTCGACATCGTGCATCTCCGTGACTGGGATGTGAGCGGGCTTGTTAGAGTTGCTTAAATCAAGGCGTTGCCTTCTGTTAGGGTGGCTGGAGCCGTTGCTGTCGCGGGTGGCCGCAGATCCTCGTCACGTGGTGTGTCCAGTCATCGACAGCATCGACATGGAAACTCTGCAATATCACGGGTCCCCGGACCTGCCCGTGTATGTGGGTGGCTTCACTTGGGAACTACAGTTCTACTGGATCCCTATACAGGCCCACGTTGCTGCCAACAGGACTTCCCGTGTCTCCCCAATTTGGTTAGCCTGGATACCATAGACCTGGGCCTGTCCGAGCGGGCTGTGTTCAGGGCACGGAGGCACTTGGGAGGGACTCACGCTTCTAGCCGCCTGGAGATCGTAGACTTTGCTGGCTAGTGTGCGCCTTTGCTGTGTGGAGCTGGGTCTCCAGATTACTATTCTTGATTCTATGTGTGACCAAGACATGACATTGTGTTGTTTGATACTCACTGTCATCAGGTCAACAATGTATAATGACGCAAAGTCGTATTTCTGTCTGTCTTAACTTTAGAAAGGGATTGTGATTGCCTCCGGTCTTTGTTCAAGTGGGAATTCATTGCTTTTGGTTAATGCGTATTTTAGCCTGTGTGTTGGTGGTTCTGGTGCTTATTTTGTGGTGGTGCGTGCTTTGGTGGGAGATGCCAATGCTTGTGTCTCGCATTCTTACTGACTAAAGATTTGTCCTCTCTAACTTTCGACTAAAGAAAACGGACGATAGATTGTATTCAACAGATTCATTCGTTCTCCGTTTCTTCTCCAGTCCTCCGCGTGTTCGTCATCACATTATCATTATCCCGCCAACTTTCCTATCAACTATCCTACTATTTTTTCCGATTGTTCTTAGTCTCTGTGTACTATGGAGCTTTCGTTATATGTAGAAGTGTAGCTTGATATTGAATAGCTTCACATACTGGTCATCAGACCAGCCTAACTGTCTCTAACCATTCTATAACCAACCCGTCAGCACCACTTCTCGCGTCCCATCTTTTATTTTTGCTGTCCACTAGCTACGACAAACTCCAGGGGCGGTAGTTAGGAAGTTAGAGTAAGTCGTTTCCCCAGGGCAAAATCGGGAACTCAACGAAAAGCGTTTTCTTTACGGCTACAGGGGTAAAACAACATATGCAGGATTTGGACACCAGTTTGGGGCAACGACTTACCTATGCTTCATAACTACGGCCCCATGTTTAGACACTCGCCCACTGTACCTTCGCTTCATTTAGTAACCGACATGGAGCGGGACCTTAGCTATTCCATTAACGTCTTTTGCTTACTAAGGTCACTTACAGAACATTTCGCATGCTGTGATTAGAAACTATTGTATGAAATAATTAAAGGTTGATGGTGACGGAAGAACTGGGTTTTTTTTAGGTCGCCAACCATGGCTGGCGGATTGTTCGCCATAAGTCGCGAGTACTTCGAAGAACTGGGTACCTATGACCCGGGTATGGACATCTGGGGTGGCGAGAATTTGGAGCTGTCGTTCCGAGTAAGTACATCACGCAGGTCGGCATTTTACGCAATACCAAAATGTTTTTAAAAATCCTTTAGACCGGTCTACCGTGTTCTTTTGTATGCGCCGCAGTGAACGGCGACTGGTTTATTCTGACCTCTGCTTAAAACTGCCTTATTAACCGAACATGTATTACTTGACATGTGACTATGTTTGACAAATCCTGTATATAAGATTTATATAAGAGTCATATAAATATTTGCCAAATGTGAAAAAACATTAAAGACGTTGGGGATACTTTGTGCGTTTGCGTGCGTGCGTGCGTGTGTGTGTGTGTGTGCGCGCGCGCGCGCGCCCTCAGGTCTGGATGTGCGGTGGCGTGCTGGAGATCATCCCATGTTCCCATGTCGGCCACATTTTCCGTAAGCGGAGCCCCTACAAATGGCGAACAGGTGTGAACGTGGTCAAGAAGAACTCCATTCGCCTGGCTGAGGTCTGGATGGACGAATATCGCCATTACTACTACGAGCGCTTCAACAATGACCTGGTCAGTAGACGATATTGAAATTAAACCAGGTTTATACGCTACACGAACGTTTGAGCAATTGACAAGTGTTGTGATAAACTGCCATTATGCAGAGCTTTTCGTGACAAATATGCGGCATCTGAGCATTTCGCTTGTACAACAAGGATAGTGAGAGATACGGGAAAACTTTCACTATCAACGGTTTTGTTATTGCATTTGGGGAAAAGACTGATGTGACCATATCATTCTCACTCAGTTTGTCTCTCTCGATACCACTCTCAAATTAATAAATTGAAGCATACATACAAATTTTCTTTTGTTTGTAAATATGCTTTTGTCAGCTTTTAGCTGTTTTCAAACTTAATGAGTGACAGGGCTCTGCGCGGACTGATAGTTTACATGGTTAATTATACACAAGGAAGGCTTTAATTACTAGCCCACTTGCATTCAACCGTAATCTTGTGTCTATCCAGGGAGACTATGGAGATGTGACGGAGCGGAAAGCCTTGAGACAGCGACTTCACTGTAAAGACTTTCGCTGGTATATCAAGAATGTGTACCCGGATCTCTTCGTGCCCGGAGAGGCTATCGCCTCCGGCGAGGTAAATAATTATAATATCAATCGTCATGCTGTTCTGTAGCGCCTTTCCCCACCACTGATAGGCATACTTAAAACCCTTTAGGTAAATTCCAGTGCACACGAGTACACACGGACATCAGTGTGTCATACAACTTCTCTCTCTCTCTCACACACACACAAACACAACACACTTGAGGACAGCTTATTCTAAAGGCCGCGCTGACGGACGCCTTAGTCAGCCTTTGCATGCGTAATGCTGCAACTCAAGAAATGGGGTAATTGCTTACGAAATTTGCCTCGGGCAAACAAGACTGCATAATTCTCAACAGGCTGGGTGCACAGTCTGGATTGTGTCATCGCCTTGACGTTCCCAACATAAACGCATGCATCATAGAGCCTCTTTCCTGATGTACACTTGACGACCTGCAAGACACCTGCAGGTGGTTTGATATTGTTACACAAGTGCTTGCGATCACCAGCCGTTACTTTCCCCCACCTACCGCTCCGAACTGTTTCAGATCCGAAGCAAGGCCAAACCCATGTGCATCGACAGCCCGGCCGACCACCACAACTACCACAAGCCCGTCAACATGTGGCCCTGCCATGGCCAGGGAGGCAACCAGTACTGGATGCTGAGCAAAACCGGCGAAATTCGTCGTGACGACGGGTGCCTTGACTACAGCGGCGGAAATGACGTCATTATTTACCCGTGCCATGGGCAAAAAGGCAACCAGGAGTGGACTTACAGGGAGGTGGGTGCAAGTAAAGGGTGACAACTGGTCTTGCAGATTTCTGGACATGCCAGTTGCCTTGTTGGATTTTCTTATCTTTTTTTTATCTTCTTGTTCATCCCCATTTTTCTTATAGTGAGGGAATAGTCATAAGTTTTTTTGTTTTGTTTTCAAATTTTTCTGAGATTACCTGCACAATTTGACAGATGGTATGAATTAGAGGTAGATCACACGGAATCATTTCGAATGGAGGGGCAACGGTAAAAAAGCAAGAAAATGTGCACATGTAGCGATCTTTATTACGCGGTAGCTTATAGCGCCGAACTCGTCCTTTACTCTTTCGGCATCAATACTTTCAGCTCCTTAAGGGAAATAAGTCACGGCGTGCACTAGCAAGAGTGCTGCTAGAAGTTAGTCTCCCCTGAATTATTTCACAGTTTCCTTTTCCACTTTATTTAAAGTGAGCGGGAGTAATAATAATGTCTATTTATAAACAGGTCTGACACAACGCCTTTATGCCTTGAGAACAGTCGGTCTTTGGTGCTTTTCTTTGTGTGTGAATGCCCTTTTGATTTTGTTTGTGTTGCAGGATAATACCCTTTTCCATGTAAACACACAGAAATGCGCCGAGGTGTCCGTGGACGGAAAGACCCTGACGATGAAGCAGTGTACTGGCATTGACCGTCAGCTTTGGCAATGGAAGCGGAAGTCCCCTAGCGGCGCCATCCCAGCTTGAGGTCGCCACCCGACAGAGTTGCAAAGCAGGGTTACAACAATCAACAGTGCCTGAAAATTTAAAAAAAAAAAAAGTTCTGGGATGTTCGGGGAGGGACTAGGGAGTGTATTGTATGTAGTATGTTAGAGCGGGGAAAATGAAGACGAGAGTCGCTGGCAGCGTGACGAGGACGGGAAAAAACCAGGGTTTGCGTGAAAGAGATGCGATAAAGTGAGGTTAGAAACCCTGGGGGCTTTGTGTGAAAATCTGTAGCAATATCTGTGATGAACTGTGTACGTCTGTCGCGAAGAGTGTGGAATGTATATCTTATCAAAGCCACGACCTCCATCTTGAGGTGTTCCGTAATCGTTTTAAATAATTGATCATGGCTATCTTGATTTGTAGCCAGTAGGGCAAAAACTTTGATAATATGGCTGCAAATTTGAATACATCTTGGCTTTTGTTGTTGAACTGTCTGAAAAACTATCTGTAAAACTTGTGGCACGCAAAAGTGAGAGTGAGATAGAAAGGCTGCGGGCATGAATGCGAGCGCTTACCAAAATTGCTAAGAATGTTCTTTCCATGTGGCAGGGCCACAAAGTGATTTGTTAGGATTTATGGAAGTCAGGGGGGTGCCTGCAAATTCATGGGGTTTTAGAAAATGTGTTTGCAACATTGGCGGTGTTTTTCCTACCCTCGGCCTATCCCCCCTCGGTAAGGATATCACCAGTATTATGATTGCAAATGCTGTTGATCATGTTAAGTGTTTGTCGCCTGAATATTTTCATCAGAAGGAATCAAATTGACAATGATAATTTGTACGAATCTGTGCAGGAGTTAGAAAACAAGCTTTATCGGTAAAACCCAATTTTCAGTGTGTCTTTACAAATGTGATGGCTCTTTCCTTTATACCTAGTAATTCTAAAATTTTATGTCTGTGTGTTTAGTTCTTCGGATCACATTCCTAGAACCTAATCTTGGGTGAAAGTTTGATTTTCTTCTGGTGGAGGGATTTTTTTATAGCAAACTGATATTGTAAGTAGGTCAAGATCCAAGATTTACAAAATTTGCTTATTGTGATTAAGCTTCCCTAAGTTATTTTTTTAATATCGGCTCTTTTCGAGTTCATACTGACTAAGCTTTCACAACAGCATTCGGGATATGCATCCTTACCTAGTAAGTATTTTCTTTTGATTAGACTTGTGAGTGAAATGTTAGATGAGAACTAGTGGGCAAACTATCTTTTAAAGCAGTGAACACTAAAGATTTTAACAGCGTATAATATGGCGGTGGCCTCCACTGAGCCATGCAACTTTTTTATTTTAAAAAAAATTGGTTCCCTTTAGAATTGAGTCGCGATTTTAAAAGGTGAACGTAACAGACGGGACGATGCCACGTCTTCCCACATAGTTTTTGAAGACGAACACGCTATTCATTTTTTGGTTTTCTTTTTTCTATTTTGGTTAGTGTCTGTTCAAATCCAAGGAGTTTTCCACAGAGCACGCGCAGTGCAGTGTTACGAGGCGTGCATTGTCCTGTGGTGGTAGAATGCACATTCGTAGGTGATCACAGCACTGGTGGTTACCGGATGTGACGTGTACAGACCAGTTTTCGCGCTTTCCCCGAACCTTACTCTTCTAATTCCGCCCTTCTCACTCACCCCTCCGCCTCTTAACCCAGTGTTTGTGGTTGTGTACACCATTTGCCCGCATCATACAAGCTCGGATATCCAGGTGTTAACTGTGGACAAGTGCTGTTGTAGTGTATTTCCTCTGACACATTGCTTGATGCATATCATGATGTAAGCCTGCCAGTTTGAATGCCGCTGGTTTGAAAAAAGGAATACCCAGCAGAAGAAGAGAAGTTTTGTGTTTCATATTAAATTTTCATCACCGTGGTGGCTTGCGCCTCGCCCATGACCCGGAGCTGACCTTTCCCCAGCGTCACGTGTGTGCAGCGCTGCACTGGCGTAACCAACCGACTTTTGTTTGTCCCCTCATCTTGGGTTCTGATTGCCTCGCTTTGCAATCGTATCTCACGAACAGACTGTAGACGGGCCGAAGGTACTCGTGTCTGTACATAATCTGTTTGTACTGCAGTTTTGTTGTTTGGTGTTTGCGTCAGGTACGTCAACTGTTAGTAATGATGAAGCCGACGATGATGCGAAGATGATAAAAAGAGTACCAAATGTTATGTAATTAAATGTCCAATATCCCGCTGAATGTCCCTTAGTCACAAGTTTTTGATAACACTAGGCTATAAATGGAAGACAATCTTATTTTATGTTTCCCTTCTCCTTACATTGCGTATCTATGTGGGAATGCGAAGCGGTAGTTTGTGTTTATGGTTGAAATGCCGTTTATAGATGCGTATGTTCCAGAGACGCAACATTTTTGTCTTTTCTCTCAAGCAGTTTGAAACCATCTCCTTTATTGCGCCCACATATTTTCTGTTTTAATTTGCTTTTATTTTTCTTCCTCTTTCAGCATCCTCCACATATATCTGGCAGCTGAATTTTTGTTAAGAGACAAATCAATTATGTACTGATAACAGTGTTTGAGGTACCAAAAACTCCATTTTGTTGGGAAGGAGGGCATAGGTTAAAACTTTGTTTTAAAGTTTATGGACCGACCTCGTGTGTCTGCGAGTTAAGCATTCCAAATTCCGCTTCGTGTTCAGTCACAAGGTTTATCCGTTGTACGGCCGGCCGCCTAAAGTCATTCCATATAAGCAAGTTAAAAAGTGTTTCCTGTTCTTCGTATGTATTGTAGCCATTTTTGTCGAGTGGGGATCCTGCTACCTCTTGTTATGTTCCCCCTATCCAGCCCCTGTCTCTTAAATAAACGTAAGTCTTATTTTACAACAATGTGTGGACACTGTGAGTATTCACATCTACATACCAGTGTACTTACTTGTGCGTTTTTCAAAATGAACTGTCTTGAGACAAGTAAAGGTTTTTGTTAATTTTTGGTTAGAACATTGCTAACGTATATACACAAATTGTCGTTTTCTCTTTTGTCGTTTGAAAATTGTATTTACTACGCTGCTGGTCACTAATTTGAAACTTAATGTCAGTTAAATGTTGAACCTAAAATTTGGTTGGAAAGCAATGAAGAAGTGTGATTTATGTGTTTGTAGGGCAGATTACCCTGCTCTTCGGATTCTAACTAAAGATAGAAATGGATTTGTGCAGTTCACCAGGTACATTTTTACGTTTTTGCTTACATGTGTTCCCCTTCTCTGTGAGGCCAAGCCTGTCGGCCATTGCTTAGCTTCAAACCCTGTTTAACTTGAATCCGCGTAACGTTCCTCTTTTTTTTTTTTTCGTCCGTTGAGGAAAAAATTTGCAGATTGCATTGGGCCAGCATTCCAGGGAACTCGCCTCCGTCAGCAAAAAGCAGTTCACTAAGCAATACTTGAGCGTCTGTTGACATGGCTTTTGAGTGAATGTAGGAGTGCCAGCAATGGGCAATGTTGTTCTGAATGGCAGGTTGTGCAGAATCATTTGAACGGCCTAATAGGGTGGATGGTTGTAATAGGGTGGATGGTTGGCTGTTGAGGCCATGTCACAGCAAAGATCATAGTACAGCGTGAACAGATTCGACTGATGTGGGTGATGATTACATGGACGATGTCGTTACTGGCGCGTGGTGGGGGTGGGCTCAGTCGGGACAATCTGTCAGGACAAACTGAAATAAGTAAGAAATTAAATAACAATTCCTTATACATTCCGTTAGTGGTTTCATCTACATTGATGTTTCAAACAAGCAATTCTGCAATCAGCTGATTCGAAATTGGATCAACAGCAGTTTCAGATGCAAGAAAGATCTTTAAGGTTATGAGGGAACCATCATGTAGTGGCAAATGCTGGAAATAAAAATAAAGCGAATTAAAAGCATTGTCGTAAACAAGCAAACCGAAAAACGATGCCTGAGAGGACTAATATAGCGTTGTTGACAACGATTTTTGACTGATCTGCATATAAATCTTGTTTCATTAATCGCTGTGAATCTTTCCTTCCACCATGGCCGCGATTACACGCTCCTACCCCGTCCCACCCACTGTGCTTGCTTCAGACTGTAACACGTAGTTACAACTAAACTCCTTATTGTTGCGCTCGTGAAATAAAAACCAAAATGTTACAATCGTAATCATGGAGTTTGGACCCACCCTCCTCTTAAGGCTAACAAAGAATGAAATAACTGCGTGGAATTCATTCTAAATTGTGGATAATGAACATAGCCAAAGCAAAATGAAATCCATTTTCTATTCGTGAAGTGTTATCTCGAAACTGTTTGTCGTGATCCTTACTGTATGGACCGTAAATGTGTTTCCCGGGAGACAGAGAAGTGTCTTATCTACTTGACGTCTGACTGGATCGTGGATATGTGTAAATCATTTTGTAACTGAATGTTTGCAGAATGCATTCCTTGCAAGTATTGATTGTTGAAAAAATTATCATTCTGTATTCTTTGTGCAGTTTGTGGCTTGAAATAGACAGTTAACGGCAGATTGGTTTTTTTTCATACGAAAAGAGGTGCAGGCATTCAGGGTGGATTTACTTGTTTTGTGCTTGGCAAATCTATGAGAAGTCGACTTTATAGCGTAGGTTATACTCTGGAATGAAAGTTTGCGAACGTAAAAACCATCACTTCTTCTGTGTTTGATCTGGTTTCTGTATTATAAATTTCTGCCTGTATGCCCAACAGCTGTAGAAAAGCATCTATTGTCTTTTTTTAAACTGATAGTAGGTTTTTTGGGGGGTGAGTTGGAGAGCGTGGGTTGTCATTAAAAAACAAATATCGCCATCTGCCAAAACCTACATCGACTTTTTTTGCTACGCCATGTTTGCCAGGCAGATGTGGGATCAGGCAAAATGGGATCTCTTTTTTTTCTTCTCTTTTCCCTTCTGTCAGTGTCTGCAATGAAGACGATATCAAGTTCATTCTGTGATTGTTAGAATATGTTGTATCTTGTTGAATTTTATTCCCCTGGTAATATATTGATATAACAAGAGTTTGACACGCTATAATGTCTGTTAGCGCACAGTGAAGTGAGAGAAAGAAGACTGTACAATATTTCATATACTTTCATGGATGTGTTGTGTATTATGTTGGTTTGTACCTTTCTTCTTCTAGGTTTCTTATTCGCTATTTTTACGAACAGTTGAGCGACGATACCGTTCTGAAAAAAATAAGAAAACGTTGGTAGAGGTGTACAATGTGTGGTTCAGAAATCCGTTGCCACTGGCCACGAACTCGTCAACATACATATTAAGAACATTTCTGTGACACTTCACATACTTTGTTTTGTTTGTGAACTACAGACTGAGCCATGGGGACTGGGGAGTGTATGATATCGCTTAATAAATGCTTACATGGTGTGTTTTTTTAGTTCACCTCGATAAAAATTTTTTCGTTCCCTTTTTTTTAATTCTTGAATAAACATAGTTTTCTCAAAAGTAGAGCAAAGAAATAGAGCAGATGTAATAGTAGCTTATTGCAAGAAGAGGACCCAGTGTTTCAGAGTGATTGTATGCTCGTCATCATTATTATAAGAAATTAAGCTTAAGAATGGAGTGCTTCGCACTGTACTTACATAAAGTCCACATGTGTGCAGGAGTTTGAAATTAAAATCATGCATCTACAATGTACATGAAAGTTAATGAACTGTGTTGTGATGTCATACATGCACAAATTCTGTGTTGATCCTTTTTGTTTTTGTTTTGTTTGTTGGGGGTGTTTTTCGAATGTTTTTAGGCACGAAGTCAGAGTTTCATTGTGGAGTTTGCTTCGGGGATATGGGAAGGAAGGAAATACGTGCATCAAAAGAGCACACGTGGTTTGATTGGCTGTTTGTAATCCCGACATTCTTCTTGCTGACAATTTCACGATGTACAAAAGTGCACTTGCATGTGTGTTGTGTAAAAATAATTGTAACTTGCATGAATGCTTTTGGTTTTAATCTGCAGAGAGCTGCAGACTGTTTTCTTTCTCTTTCTCTCTCTCTCTCTTGATTTCTTCCTTCACTTTTCTTTCTCGTACCCTTGTTTCTTAAATTCTATACAGCCCGCTCCCCGTCTCCTCCTGTCTCTTGATTCTACCCATCTGCAGGGATGCACTTGTTTTCGTTTTTTGGGCGGGATTGGTTGACAATAACGATCGTCACAATTAAGAAATGCTTTATAATTTTTTTTAATTTGGCTTGGTGGTTTACGCTACAGGTTGTATTTGGGGATGTATGTTGAAAAGCTCCAAGCCTGTTTTTCTTCTGAAAAATTTACATGCCATTTTTTGTGACTGTTGGCTGCTACTGTAAACATTGAGCTTCAACTGTTTTGCTCCCTGTGTGTGTCAAGATGGTGAGCTTGAGACATTAGTGAGTTCATTGGATTGATCAAGTGCCTTCATTCAGTACAGAAGACGTCATTCTCAGAACGAGGTTTACCATTACCTGACGCCAATTGGGTTAATTTTGTCGACTCATGATCATTAAAATGGTCTGTTATGGAGACGTTCGTTTGCCTCTGTGTGTGTGTGTGTGTGTGTGTGTGTGTGTGTTCACGCATGCATGTTAATATGTTTGGATCACTAAAAAACATGCTTCTTATATACAAACCACGCCAACGTGAACGAGGGAGTTTATTCAGGAGTCTGGCAACAGTAACAGCAATAATAATAATAGTGCATAACCCAGTTTTAGGAGGGAGCCCATGGGGTTTATAAACTACATCAATAGCTAATAGCAAATGATAATTTAAGAAAGTGAAATATGCTTTCAAGGCAGCAAGAAATAAAATTGAGAGAAATGGGAAGATCACTGCACCAAACTGTAGTCTATAGGTCATCAGTACATCGCACGGGCTTAAGTTACACAATACAAAAGGTGAAAAACTGTAGACGTAAGCGATGGCAGATCCCTGTATTCGCAATACGAAGATAGCAGGTGAAGTAAATGAGTATTTCTTCGTTTCTCTTCAGTAAAGAGTTTTTGTAAATAATTTAGTTTTAGTTTCATTGCACGCAAGATTTTTTTTAACTATTTCAAGGAAAAGGTACTTGTGTAATTAGTCAAGTTTTGGCCTAACAAATCCTGGAATCACATTTGTAGTTGAAATGTCTTCTGCCACTAAACGCTCCTAGCCTTTGCGATTCTTGAGCCTTATGTGACCTTCAAGTATTTAGAAGAATAGCACATTTCCTCATGCGGAGGCAAGCTTGAAGCGAAAAACTAAAAACAAACGGATAGTCAACAATACAAGAACGAGAAAAAGTGTATGAAGGAATATGAAAATCCGAGGAGCGAACGAAGGAGTTCGCTTTATTGTGAAATATTTTTTAAAGAGGGGGTCTTGATGCCAGACTTAAACGTAGACACAGTTCGGAGAGAAATGGGGAGAGAGCTCCAAGGGGTGGATCCAGAGAAGGGACACAAGCGCCTGGTCAAATTTCTCTCATCTCATGCGTGGAACAGAGCAGGACAACAAAATTTATGCTGGGATATGCTGAAGTGAGGCCGTGAAGAGAACGGTAACACAGAATGATAATATGCAAATCAATGCCAGCTCGAAATGGCAACCACTAGGTGAGCAGGGTAGTAGCATGTTCTGTTTGTCGCCTTTGGAAGACAATACAAGCAGCTTCATTCTGAAAATTTTTAAGTTTGTCCAATAGGCGTTAAGGGAGATTAACGTGTAGAGTTACAAAAATTCCAGCAGGGACAGCACAAAAGCAACAGCCTGACAGGAAGGGTCCCATGTGAGTGATCCTCTGAAGCGCAAGGAAGATGAACTTACAGACTGCACTAATGTCAGATTTGAGAGAATGATGTGTCGATGATAATGACAACATTCCAGACAAAATGGGAAAAAGAGGTGTTCATCCCAGAGAAAGAAAAAGTAGTAGAGGAGGGTACACATTTGAGTTTCGTTGTAAGATCAGTAAAAGGACTCAGTGTTAACGCCATTCAATTTGCTGGTGGACATCCAGGTTTTCACAGCCTGCAGTGTGCCGTGTGGTGCCTCAGACTTTCTGGAACTGAAACGAGGCCAGGGGCCAGTTGCACAACACATTTCTAATTGTAAACACTTTTAGGCCTTAAATCTTTTTAGATAATCAGTTTAAAGTGCACACCACAATTTTAGAATTTTTAAAGCTAAAACTGCTTTAAGTAAAATAAAGCTGTTACAGTCTGACTTTCCGTCCTGTCAGTACAATTTTTTGTATATTTTTGTGCAATGCATCTAAATGGCAGAGAAGAGATTTTGCTTCTTTATAACAGTTTTAAGGCTTTGAAACATGTTGTGCAGCTGGCCCCAGACCGCTAGCTACTTGTATTATCGGTCTGCATGTGATGGTGCAGGCTCAAGTGGCTGGTAGTAAACAATGAATAAGAGACCTAAGAGCTGGGAAGCATCCTTTCTTCAAAGTAGCAGGTAAGGAGGTGGTGCCTTCAACTACGCCAGACTGGACGCAGGTCAGTCAGGTAGGACCTGTACCAGTTGAAAACAGTCCCAGAAAGACCAAAGATATTAAGAAAAAGGATGTCGAGGTCCAGAATATCAAACGCAGTCAACAGATTCAGCAACGACAACAATGATGTTAATAATAAATATGTTACTTGCTTTTAATGATGTATGTGAAATAGGCAACAATGACTAAAAATAAAGTCTTAACTGCTTCTGTTAGCGTTATATTTAAACATTCTAAACAGAATTATAATATAATTTAGACAGAATTATGATAAGGAGCGCTCGGAATGCGAGTCTGCGTGAAAACCGTGTCTAACTGTAGATGTTGTCAGACTGAAAACACTGGTGTATATGTTGCTCACTTTGCTCTTTTCAAGAAAGTCGAACAGGCGTTGCGTCACACACGAAGTTTACTCGCCTTCCTGTCTTTCTTTACTGAAAAAAGTGATGCCCAAAAAAACCCTTCCCTGAGCTAATATTCACAAGGTCAAGGTGACAAAGTCACGAGGAGATCACTTGCTCTTTTGCCAGAAATAGATTTTGTCCCACAAAAGTTCTTTGGTGAACTAAATAAGGACATGCTGCCTGCTGCATGCAATGCATTGTGGGAAAGCTAGCAGTCTGCTGCACAAAGACAATCTCTTCTTAGCATTCATCCCATCATGGTTGTTCTTCGCAAACGTTGTAAATGGGAACAATACAGTCGACTGTCCAAAGACTTGGGGATCATAGAATGTTTTTTTTTTTATTTTGTCAGTTATGAGAAAGATTTTGACATATGGGATATAAGTTTCGTGCTTAAACCGCCACAGCAGAACAAAAGCAATGAGCTTGAAGCAAAAACAGAAATGTCCTATCCCAAAGTCAAAGAGGGTTCTAGAAGTGTTAACTGAAAATGGAGCGAGGTTTGTCTTTCATACTTTTTATTGTGACGGTTACACTTCTCCCGAAATGTTAACTAGACACTCTTTTCCCACATAATTTTTTATTTCCTAGTTTGTCGTGGGACCTCATTTCGACCGGTCTAGGAGCAGAACCTTCAGAGAAATTAGCGTAAGAGTTATCAACGGTGTATGTATACTGCGTGCATATAGGCATTCATACAGGTACATATGCGTATGCTAATATATATATATATATACGTTTATACATAAATGCAGATGTTCATAACTTATTCTGAGCAACTCTTGTTCGAAGAAATTCCTTTGATAAACCAAAGGGATCTAAAATGTCACTTTTATGCTCACCCCTTTATAGAAATAGTAGGTTCTGATGATTCATGTTTTTTGAAGACATTCGTGTATCTTCCTTGTGCGGCACTCAATCATCTATCGTCAAGCAGACGACGGAGGTGAGGTCAAAACGATATGAGGCTTTTGCCACTTTGAAGGACAGGTGAGGGTGAATCATTTGCGAACTTCCTGTGCGTCCGGCATTCGTCAATGTCTGCAGGAGACAATTTATGGTTACGTTACCATGTCCTCTAGTGCCCCGAACGATATTTTCATCGTCGATGTGAGTGGAGGCGTTCAAATGACGTCACAGGCATGTCTGTCAGGTGAAAATGTTAACGTCCGTTGTTTTAATACCGGCGTCACGCCGTGTACCTCTGTACGTGAGCATGAATGTGCGTGTGTATGCCTGTGTGAGTGTATATTTGTGACGGGGTGAGAGAAAGAAACCACTTTAAAAAGACAAACTACTTGTAAACAAAGTTTCACCCCCTCCCCCTGAACTCGGTGACGGTCTGCATGTTAAACAACACAAGGACAAACAAGCGACCTCATTTTTCACGAAACATATTCTTTCTTGAAGTGGAGAACTGAGATACTAAACTGGCGATTGTTGAGAAATGTGTTTTCTTGGCTGCTCTAATACTGGTGATGATTTAACTGTAGTTCAACTATGGTTCAAGCCAGTTATGACTAAAACGCACTAAATGCAAGTATTTTATAGTTGCAGTTTCTGTAGCAAAGGTTGTTTTATGGGTTCGGGTTGTTAGCCCCACGCCCAACCCTCCTCCTTTATCCGGGCTTGGGACAGGTAGGTTACCCGGGGGGTTTCCAGGCGGAGTATAAATACTAAATACTATCCCGAGCACAGGCACTTTAGATTAAAGCGAAGAACAGCTTGTTTGTCCTTGTGTTGTTTAACATGCAGACCGTCACCGAGTTCAGGAGGGGGGGGTGAAACTTTGTTTACAAGTAGTTTGTCTTTTTAAAGTGGTTTCTTTCTTTGAATCGCCTTAAACATTTTTTAAGGGGAGGCATCATCACGTCTGACCCTGTTGACGATGGTGGTAACGATCAACAAGATGTGTATAGTGTAGTGTGATTTATAAGGGGAACAGAACGGGGGCTGGAATAGAAGCTCATGCTCCGCCTTGCACTCGTCGTGCCCTCAGCTCGGCAAACCACTCTCACCTCACTGCCCCTACGACTACTGGGGTCTGCAACCCTTATCTTAACCTATTTTTCAAGAAAAAGAAACTTGGTTACGAACCAAAGAAAACATGTCCACATTTCCTCTGCTTCATCCTTCACAACCGTGCTTTATGCAAATACTGTTATAGTCAGTAACGAATTGTGTTTTCTTTCTACGCGGAATGGATTGTTAAGGTCAGACTTTGCCCCTGGCAAGAAATCCGTTGTAACCATGTGACATTACCTAGTTGAATCGTTACTTAATCGTTATATAGACGCTTTGGTTTTTATATTTTTTATTGTTTACTGTTTTAGAAAGCGTGTGTGTGTGTGTGTGTGTGTGTGTGTGTGTGTGTGTGTGTGTGTGTGTGTGTGTGTGTGTGTGAACTTGATAGGTTGACACCTATGAGTAAGAGCTACAAAATTTGGGTTAGATTTAGTGTTAGGGTCAAGTTTTTGGTGATGGCTTTATTTGGACAGAAAACGATCGAGGTGAAGGTTTGTGAAGCTGACAATCGAGTTTAGCTGCCCATTCATGCATAGAACAGGTCAATCACCCAAACCAGTGAAAAACAACCCAAATATCACACACAGGTCTGCGAGACAAACTGCCACGCTCTGCTTTCTGTCTTACAATGGGAGGCCTTCTCGACGCTGCAACTGTCCTTTCTGGTCCACTTGCGAAACACTTGCCTTTCTCCACTTTACAGAGCTTTCTTAAAAAGAACATAATTTGTGGTGCCGCTCCTGCACATGAGACTGGCAGTCTGCTCAGCCTGAGCTTCTACGACCTTAAGAGCCGGTTTCGTTTTTTGTCCTAAAGAATTCACCTCTCAAAATTTTGCTGGCGTTATCGTCTGTTTTGTTTCCGCTTCCACCTGCCACTTTCCTTCCCCAAAATCTGCACGGTAATGGTCTGTCAACCACTGTCAGAATCAACTGTTAAATCCCTCGAACTGAGATTATATATAATGTGTACTATATACACAATACCTTTACGGTCGAGTGATGTCTGATATACCGGACTAGCACTGTTTGAGAAACAAATAAAGAAGAGGACAGGCAGTTAATTAAGGTGAGGCTATTCTCTGGTCCTGTAATACAATTATGACACTTTCCTGTTTTGATCGTCAGATCGGGGCCTCAGCCACACCAGCCGCCATATTTCTCAGTCTGGTTTCATGGTGCATTATTTCCTTACACTATCACGTCCAGAAAATAATATATGACAGGGAATCTCTTTGTCCTTGAAGGACAGAACTAAATCTACCTATTGTATTACGTGGTTCTTCAGAATGTAGCTATCTGCATGTGTGTACCTAAGTCAACAATAGAAACAGATATTCGCACACACGCTTACAAATATGAAAATGAGTATATATTTAGGCATCTTCTTACACAATAAAGAAGTAAGATGGCAGGGTTTTTTTTCGTGAAATGTTGCTCGGTAGTCTGAGCACGCACATGCAACGCAGCTCGTGACTAGACCTAAGTAAGGGTGTCGCTGCCCACCTGTCGTATGGCAAGCTTCTAGTAATTTGTATCTCTCACTTAATCTTGACCTCTGTGGGTCAAAAACACACTCCGGCAGCATGGAGTCTGCGCTCTAGCTCACCATGAAAGGAGCCGCCTCATTTCAAGACACCTGCGTCACTTGGAATGACAGGTACAGGTCGCGATGAGGAAGAGGAGTGTAGCCGGGACAAGCTACTGCAACAGCCATCTTTCTCTCTGGCGTGTGTTCTTAAGTCACGATCGTTTATCACGACTCTTGTGTGACTATAAACAACTTACTTCTGTAGCTCCGTCACGATTAAAACTGGAGAGAACAAAAAATAAAAACAAACAAAACAATGAAACAACAGGTTTGGTTAGTCTAGTACGTGACTATGAGCCTTAATTAGAATTAATTCTCTTTAAAGTTTTGTTGTACTGTGACATGGTACATGTGTTCCTCTTTCGCTTCAGTCTAAACGTTACATTCAGTTTCAGAGTATAATATGTAGGATAATGGTTATTTTATAAATACAATGTGAACTATATGTCGAAGAGAGGGTACTTGAAAGAAATTTGGAAGAGAACGAAAAGTTAAATCACGGGGAATCGTCACCACAGAGGTAATCTGACACGAGACAACTTTTCTCACTTCTGACGAAGAACCAAGTCCACGATGAGAGTCAAACCGTCTTCTTTACGCTAAAGACTGGACTTCTTGCTCGACATATTCCTACGCCTCGATTGACATACAGAATGTTACTGGATTGTCAAGTGAGATAACATTTCAGTCGTTGAGAAAGATTGCACAGCTGAGTTCTTAGGTGTTACAGCGGACGTTAAATTACTGCCATTAGGAACACCGCAGTCACGTACAAACGATAGCTTCCCACTCTATCTCCTTGTCCGACCCGTGGACAAATAGTGCCTGTGACAGGGCGTCTGCACATTTTTAATGGAGACATTCGAATGCGTATTAAGCTACTAAAATATATTTCCCGGAAATACATAAAGGTACAAAAGATTAACAAAGGAAAATTTTGTTCCATGTGAGTTTTTCCTGTGTGGCTGAAAGATTTCGTCGACAATAGAGTGGAAGTCGTATGACGTATGGAGCCTAACGCACGATACAGGACACCACCAAAATCCGGAACTATACACAAAATACTATGTTACTGACGGAAAGTCTTACAAATATTAATGCGAGTAGGACTGCTTTTTCCCTGACAGTGAAATCAGATAATAGATGACACGGGATGATGTCCTCATTATACAGTACAGCTGTCTGTCATCCATACGACACTTTTTCCCACAATCCCAGACTGCGGCCAATGCCCCGCTTCATACTTCACAATTATAGCCTTAGTATGATGTAACATGATTTGCTCTTTTATATTTTGTGATAATGAACACGTTTGTGTATGAGAGGAAAGAGAGAAAATGACATGTGTCTAAGAAAATAAACGATAACGATGCATAAGGAGAAAAAAACAGAATTTCCAAATTTTAACAGAAGCGTGAACAGAAAAATAAAAGCAGAATTGTAACAGGCATCAAGAAAGTGTTTGGCATAATAGCTCAGAATGCAAGCTACCTCGCTGAATATCTCCATATTTTACAATGCATGTCACCATGGCAGCACTTCCGAAATGGTCAACGTCTTCGTCATCATGGTATTGTTGCTGCTGTTGTTGGCTGTTGTATTGCATCCAAAAGAAGTCAGGTAGCATCATTACATTGTAAAGGTACACGTTTACTACACTGATGTTCGACCATCTTGTTTCACATTATGAAATGGATCTTGACAAAAGCATATTTAAATCATGGGAGATAATATTAAAAGAGGACGCCTACTCTTCATAACTCTGATAACATAGCAAGAGTCATGTTCATATAGTTTGTCATATAGCAAAACCCTAGAAAAACCTATGAAACAAAGAAGAAATTCCTTCCCAGAGCAGTGTTATTGTCTGTCATCGTCTAATAAGAATATTTAGCTGACTCACGTACATTGTAAAGTGTCCGAATGCATTGGCGGTTCATCTGTATTTCACATTTACACGCCTTGTGAAATTCACAGTTTGTTGGTTCGCTATAACTCTCACACTCAAAGTTTTAAAAAACTGCTGCTTTGACAAAAACAATGGAGTCTGTACAAACAACGGGCTTTTGTCCTTTCCAATGTCAATGTCAATGCCACTACTGTTTTCATGGAAGGAGTCCTTGTCGATGAGAGCACATGACCTTCTACAGTTCATTACGAATGTCTGTTTTAGTTATCCGTAGAACTTTCTGCATCCCAACTTAATACAAAATAATAACGAAAACTGTCATGTTGGCTAACACCTTCCTTTTATATGACTCGTTCAGTCAGATGTAACACTTATTATCTCTCTCTCTGTGTTTCCTCTTTTCCTTGTCTTCAGAGGGTTTATCTATAAGTTTTGCAAAATTAAAATATCCCTCTGTGCTCTGTGAAGACCTAAATAAAATGTTCTTAAGATATATTGACCTTACTAAAGCTCTTAGACCGGTGACATCTAAGATGTTTAAAACAATCAAAATTAACAAAGTAATCTTAATGCAGATTTATTTCATTCTACAAACACCACTGGAAGTGGCTTTGTATAATGGTGAGAGTCTAAACAGGTGTGAGTCGTGACTAGAGACTTTAGGAGCATCGTCACGAACTTGTAGAGTGAGGAAGGAGGGTGAGTTCAGACGTCAGAGCAGCAGACCGAAACACTGTTGCGAGTAGGGGGAGAAGATACGAGAAACTTGGCTGAATAGAGGAAGTCGGTGAAGTTGTCACAGAAAGCGGGGAGGTGGGGGCGGGGTACCCAAAAGGCCGATAGGGTGGATGGGGGTTTTGTTAGAGGGAAAGAAAGAAAGAAAGAGAACCATTTCAAAGACGCAAATCACGACTAAGAGAGCGAAGGATGGTGACGGGAGATCGGGATGGGTGCAGAAGTGGATGGGGGGATGGAGAGGGGTCGATGAACGTGAAGGACAAGGTCCTGCGAGACGGGAATAAAAGGAGCTTGAGACCTATTTGCCAGCACTTGTCCTCACTACCCCAGGTCTAGCACGTCGAAAGTCAGACTGTCAAAAGGTGAGTCGTTAAACAACATTCAATAGCACAGGACAGGCAGCTGTCCAGCTGTTGTCAGATACTTTCTTCCACAAGAATTCGTTTGCATTACATGTTCTATATTTCAGCGGGATGTCTTTATTCTGATTGTTTGGATTTTCATCGTTATTCTTTATTACATCTCTTCGCTTATTCATAAAAGTGTTTCTCAAGAAAAAGATCATCTACAGCTATGTCTTTCATGTCTTTCCACGTTTAAATGTAGTAAATTCTTATTCTTGAGCAGAATTATGCTAAGGAGATTTGAATATCTTGCTATGCCATCCTAAGATTTATCATTTGATCCGTACAGTGTTTCTCGAAGGCAAAGAATATAACATGAATTTAAGATAAAGTGTGTCGCAAACGTTTTCTTTCGAGTGACCATCGACAAAGTCTTAAGGATGTGCTATAAGTAAGGCGGTATTCCAAAATACTAGAAAAAGGCACTAATACCTAAAAATATACGGCGATAAAAAAAATTAAGGACAGGTCGATTTGACCACTTGCCAACTCAATCATTCGCGGACTCGACCACTACCCACAGTCGATTCGACAACATCATCATCTGTGCAATAATTTAGCAACGAAATAAGTGAATTGTAATGTTATCTCCTTTATCGTCCTTGTTTGACTTGCGCAAGTCGATCTTGCTCTCTCTTTTATTGTGTGTGTGTGTGTGTGTGTGTGTGTGTGTGTGTGTGTGTGTGTGTGTGTGTGTGTGTGTGTGTGTGTGTGTGTGAACGCTGCTTTAGAGAAGTACTTTTTTGTAAAACAGTGTATATATATATATAGTCTTCTATTTGCATGTAGTACAATATGCTCAGGATTGTTTAAAAGGCCTCCGCAGCACACTTAAAAAGTAGCAGGTGTATCTTCACACATCATAGTGAAATAACTTGTAATTCATCTGAGCAAGTCTTTATAAACTCTATTTGCTGCTAATTCGACTAACAGTTAGATATGCTGTGTAGTTTTACAAACCGTTTGAAACAGGTCTGGCTTGTTGCCGTGTGCCATTTGGCTGTGCCATTCCGATTGCTTAGCTATTGCGTAAATTAAACTTGGCATGAAATGTTTTTTCTTCTTCTGCTCATACATAGGTATCCATGAGCCACATTGCTTCGAACGATATGCATTTTTTGCCTTGATAGCAAAGGCGACTGAATTCTTTTGTCTATCACGTGACCAGTTTGTATTGAAAAACGTAGCTTCGTTTTGTTTACACATAACGAGCAAGGAATGTGTCATTACACTGAATAGTAATGTCTATACTCGGTGGTGGAATCGCGTGAGGCCAGCGATTGAATCAACTCTGTGTTGTGGACGGATCGACTATACACTTAGGTCGAATCGACTCGTGTATGGCCCAACTGACTTAGTCAAATCAGTAAATAGTAGAATCGAAAAGCTGCTATTGTCACCAGTAGTTGCAGTACATTCATTAAAATCAAAACATGAAAGCAAAACGAACAGTTAATTTGATTTTCGTTTGCCGAGCACATCACACAGCAATGCATCGTCGTAGGTTTGTGTTGTTGCTATGCCACACACTGCTGTTAGCTAAAAGCAAAGACGACAGCCATGCAGGAGAAAGTGCTCGAATGAGGTAGCAGAACTACCTATGCTTCGGTAGCTTACGTGGAAACTGGTCCAGCCAGCGTTTGGACTGAGTCGCTCAAACATGACCATATAAGGCACTGTGCCGTCATTGGACGGGTTTCCTAGGTCTCTCTGTGCGGGCCTTAAGTCAGAAGCGGTGCAAGCTGCATAGATCTCTTTTCTTGCAACGGCTATCCTTTGTGATTGTCCCACGAGATCAGGAGAAAGAGGGGAGGGGGATTTGATGTTTTACGCCGAGCCAGCAAGTAAGGCTGTATCACGGTAAAGCAGCCAGCCCTGTAAACATGAGTCACATGCATAACGTGAATAACGTGCCCGAGACGAGATCTGAACCCAGGGCAGCCAATCGCCTCTGTATTGGTGACAGGTGCTAACCTTTGCGCCACCAGACTGTCTCCATGAGATCAGAAGCCAGTACAGTTGGTTGTTTCTGTTTCTCACATCATTCGTTACTCAGACCACCTGCTTCCTCTGAAGCACAGCTTAGAGTCACGCAGCGTAGTGGACAGCCACTTGGACTTAAAGTTCTGCCTCTAACAGCTCTTAACAGAATTGTTAACTAATCCTCTCTTAAAAACGATCTGTGTGTGTGTGTGTGTGTGTGTGTGTGTGTGTGTGTGTGTGTGTGTGTGTGTGTGTGTGTGTGTGTGTGTGAAAGTCTTTGTTTCTCAATGTCTACGTGTACACAGCATATTATGGTACCTGCCTGAAATTTCTAATTGTAAACTGCTTATTACTTTAGTTCCTATGCAATAAGAGTCAACAAATGCCAAGGAAATACGGCTTTCACTGAACTTAAATGCGACTTTTCTCTTCATTCCAGTATCATTTTAAAGGGCACATTCATTTGTAAAGTTAGGAGTTTTTTCTGTATTTATTGGAAACTTTCTTCCAAAAAGAAAGACGCTACTTTTAATTCCACTTTTTTATTCCTTAAATCACATTACACAGCAAAAAAAAATAAATAATATTTATAAAAATTATTCAAACCAAATCGAAGGCACCAAAGAAGGCAGTTTGTGCAAAAAGCACAGGTGGCACGTTTACCTATAACCATGATCACGATTTTTACTCTTTTTTCAGATCAATTCAAATCAACACGATGAACATCTCAAAGGTTGCGGTTTTTCTTGCGGGTTTCCTTGCCACTGCATCTGGTAAGAAACACCCCCCCACACACACACACACACACACAAACACACATCGACTAATAAAACACTTAGCTACTCTTCGTCACCTCTGATCTTTTAGTTTTTCCTTTTCTATCCTTCCTTCCTTCCTACATTCCATTCTTTTTCTGTCTTTTGTCCCTTCTTTTTTTTCGTGTTTCTTTTCTGTGTTCCTTTGTTTCTCCTTTCATTGCTTTAGAAATAGGATTTTATGACACCTTTGTGAAAACTTTATTTATAAAATACTAAATAAAGGCTGGAACTTTTTCACTGTCGATAAACCAGAGATCAGTCACCTCCTATTCACTAGGAGAAGACCGTAAAGGATGCTACGCAGAAATAATGTTACTTTGTATGAAAGAAAATGTACTGTAGGTTAACTGTCATAGTAACAGTTATATGCTGGCTTTCACAATAACTCTTTTCGTTCCTTGCTATTACATTCAACCTATTTGTTACTTCAGATATTTGCTTTAATAACAGTGTCTTTAGTAGCCATATTCAATGCATACTTTTAATTCTGTTGATTATCATATTTCTTTTGGTGACATGCTTGCTATTAAAGCCCACGGCAAGGAAAGTAGGAATTTTCCCAAACCCTCGAGAGCTACTACCTACATTCATGAACTCACGTACATGGCCACAAGAAAGTGAAGTTTGTTTAGCGCATTGATTTCGCTTTTGAGTGGTAAAATGCGTTGTATAAATCCCATTATTATTTTAAACCTTCAAGGTTCAACATTTACAAATCGAGCAGTAAAAGATGCTATTTGACTCCATTCTAAATGTAAGAAAACTTCAACGCAGAAAGAGGTCAAGAAACATGGCGCCACGAAAATGTCAACAGTTGGTCTTATTAATATATCCTCCAGCTTTTCCGTTGGCTACAGACTTGACAACTTGAGATTAGCCTTGTACAGTCTACATCAAGTGTCTAACCTCTTCAATTTTTCATTCATGGGAATGTTGGTATGCATGTAGCACAACGAAGGGGAGGGTACTCGTTCGGAAGAGGGGAGATAACATCTTTTACTTAGCGCAACTTGTAAAAAAAAATGAAATAAAATAAATAAATAAAATAAAGATTAAAGTCTATGAACTTTAAAGGAATTAATGAGGTTCGTCATGACATTGCCACTAAGGTAACAATAAATCATGCAGACGACGTACACGTATCTAAACGCATTAAAATTATTATTTAGCGAGATATTTTTAGGGCAGTTACCGTATCCTTTTATAAAATTGTGATTTGAAAAAATATCAATCTACAGGA
Organism: Marisa cornuarietis; assembly: GCA_004794655.1. NCBI lineage: Eukaryota > Metazoa > Mollusca > Gastropoda > Architaenioglossa > Ampullariidae > Marisa > Marisa cornuarietis. The sequence goes on along the minus strand of SMMW01000554.1, from coordinate 2,064,211 downwards.
AAGACATTGTCGTTGAATAAAATGTCTCATGATTTTCCGGTGAATGTGCGGCAGCAGGAAGTTATAACTGTCTGGGAGACAGTGAAGGATGGGCGGCGTGTTATCCAAAGACAGCATGCTATTTCTGTTGGCAGCTCCCACCCGTCTCCCATGCTGCTTCTCCCCCTCCTCCCTCCGCTCTCCTCCGTGTCTTCACGTTCGTGACAGCACCTGCCGCATGACAAATGATAATCGTGACTCTCTTGCCATCTTTCGCGTGACACTGACATGAGGGAAAGAAAGTGCGCCCCCCCCCCCCGCGCAAGTGACACACGTCACTCTTTGTTTGGAAGACGGCATTTTAAAGGCCACGTGAATCCTTGAGAAAGGTTAGGGGTCAGGGGGAGACAGAGCAGGCGTAAGGGCGTGAAGGATGGCGAGGGGAAACAGAGTTATGGATGGCTCAAGGAAGAACATTAAAAATTAAATGTGTTCTTGCACGGTTCCGTCGGTCCGATTCCTCACTCCGTGTTTGTGATATAAATCATACCTGTAATAGACGGCTGCTGACATTTTTTACGACATTTGTTACTTACCTTTATGAAGGACTTTCCCTTCTTAGCTTTTGGGTTATGGACAAAAAAGGAAGATAAGTTTTAAACCAGCTTCAAACACACACAGAGAAAGAACGCGTATTTCAGAAATCCTTCGCTCTTTGGAACCTCATTCAAACAGTTCTAACCCTACCATCTATTTCGATATTTTCATCTATTTAGACTAATGCAAAAGTTAAATATAAAACTTTGCAGGCGCATGAAGATCACACACATCTTAACGTATTTACAAACACCATCTTAACGCAATTTCCAAACAAGTGTAACAACCTGTGTCTACGTCAATAAGAGAAAGCACTTGTGACTAATGGCACCTGATTCAGCCTCTGACTGTAACTACCCATAAAGCGAGACATCCTATTAAAACACCTGTTAAAAGTAGTGCAATAATGTTATTAAAAAATACTAATTTTTGCAAATAGTGTTTTAAAATAAATCTAAGTGCATGGTTCATAAAGTATGTGATGTGTGAAAACAATACCTTTCAGCAGCATTAAATTACCATGTTCTCAGTAGTGGTGCATATCTCTTTTTTCTTATTTTTCTCTTCGGTGACCTATTCATCGTTCGGAGACAACAGTTTAAAGCGATATTGGGTGATGATCTAAGAGAGTATCAGTATTACAAATGTTAAAAAAGGCGATATTAAACGGCCTCTGAATGCCGTTCAGAAAGTATGAACAAGTGGATGCGTACTTTGTCTACAATAAGGTATCAAAATACAAACAAACAATTTCTCTATTGTTGCCTTCCTTTTTCTTGCAGCGCAGGGCGGGTTTGGAGGCCTAGGATCCTTGGCTCCTCTGATGATGGCCCGAGGTGGTGGTGGTGAGATGGGCATGTTGCCGATGTTGATGATGATGGGACAGGGGGGTGCTGGTGGCGGCGGTGCTGGTGCCGCCGACCCGATGAGCATGATGTTGCCGATGATGATGAGCTCTGGCATGGACATGACCGGTATGATGCCGATGATGATGATGATGATGAACAGCATGGGAGGCGGCTCTGGGGGAGGAGGAGGAGGAGGAGGTATGGGCGGTATAAACCCCATGATGCTGATGATGATGAATCGCGGTGGGATGAGCGAGAGCATGTTGCCCATGCTGATGATGATGAATAGCGCTGGTGGACATGGTGGCGGCGGCGGCGGCGGCGGCGGCGGGATGAGCGACCCCATGATGCTCCCGATGATGATGGGCATGAGTGGCGGAGGAGCTGACGGCTTAATGAAGTTTCTGCCGCTTATGATGATGAATGGCTTAGGGGGCGGTACTGGCACAGCTGTCGATCCCACTGCTGCTGCAGCCGGACCCTCTGCACTCTTGGGAGGAGGCGGTCTGTCTGGTGGTGGCTTTGGAACGGGTGCCATATAAAAGACGGTGTCTGGGTATGAATGCGTTTGTGCGATCAAATCGTTTGGGAATGGGAGGGGGGTTGACCGTGTTGATTGTCTGAAATACTGAACTGGCCAACAGAAGCATCTATTGCGATTTTTCCACATCCTCGGGAAGGGCATCTGCGTGACGGACCAAGAGTCATTCCCGGAGGGCACCCATCATCCTTTGTAAGTTTCACGCTCTAAAAGTCGCTTCCATGCCACGAGAAAAACAAAACAACAACCGAAAAAAAAACACAACCAATTAAAAAAAAATGAGACAGTGAGGTGAGAAAGCAAAGTTTAGAGGATGATGGGAACCAACCAGATAAATTCTGTGCTGGGCTTTTGCGCTAACAACGTGCGTTTTCTTGTAGTGAAGGACAAGTCAAAATCATGGCAGATAATTTCGTTGGTTTAAGCTACAACGACGATCATGTGTCATTCATTCTGTAAACAATTTAGTTTCTTCAATGGTTAGCATTAATATTTTCAGTGGGTTTTTTTCTCTCTATTTCAGTAAGACCTATTGCAGCTGGTTATACACACATACAGTCATACACATACAAATCTGCCCTGTCGCCCCCACTTGCCCCTCTTGACCCCTAACTTATACTCCTACATCACATTACAATAATTTACCTAAAGACCTACTTGTAGCAAATAGGTAATCTGTAAATGTCTCTGGGAATAAGGGTTTTCTAAAATTTAATAAAATGGCAAATAATGCAAGTAACTTATTGCTTTTTTAATTTATCGGTTTTTTTTTCAAATGTTTGAAGAGGATTTTTTTCATGTACTGTAACTTGTTAATGTCACTGAGTTTTAAAAAAATGATATATATTTATTCAACCTCTATTGATACGGCATTTTCGTTTCAGCCGTGAACATGGGTTATTGGTAGATTTTATTGTCAATGTTTAAATTTTCAAACTGGAGGTTTGTGATGCTTGCAAGCTCTTATCTTACTGTCATGCTGAAAACAACATCAAACTCCGTTCTTGAAATAAAAAACAATCTTCAGTCTATTCCTGGGGTTCTTTTGTCAGCTTGGAGAGATTGACTGTTCACAAGGTCTCGCTGCGAATGTTTTTGTAAGGATACGCACTTACGCATGAGGAATGCTACTGATGGTGCATGCACAAAATGGTTTATTCTTGGATAAAGAAAAAATAACTCTGACGAAGAGAAATAAAAAAAACCCTACCCAGTCAGTAACTGGCTTTAATAAAACGTTTCCTGTCATAAAGACATGCAGGATTCGCCAATGGGTTACCAAAACCATGCCACAGAGCAGCGTCCGGGAGATGTGGATCAGTAATTTCCTGTAAAATTTGGTATCATCGTGGAAAAAATTGCACTTAACGGTCAACATGAAACATAAATCTAGCGCCTTATAACTTTTATGAGCTCTGTCACATCCCTATTTTCTGTCGTGACATTGTGAGCGTAAAGTGGAAAGAATATGTCAGCCTGACAGTTTGTCGTTTTAAGAACACTTCCTTCAATCTGTCTGTCCGTCAGCCGGCCTTTTGTCTATGGCTCCCTTTTAACTGCTTCTTTGTCTTTCTCTCTCTTTCTCTCTATTTTTTGTGAGCTCACATGCCACATTCATGGGCGTACGCATTAATCAAGAAAAAAGAGAAGCCAGAACGATACAATGAGCAGAAGACAGATTAAAACATGCGTGCAAACAGACAGGCGGACAGTTGGACTAGTAGACTGACGTAGAGTCCAGGAAGGCAACTACAACTGCTTTTCAAAGCGCTGCGCAGATAAATGAACATGCCCTCGCGCGCGCGCGCACACACACACACAAACAAACAAACAAACACACTCTCTTTTCTCTCTCACGCTAGCTCTTCTACTAAGAACACACATCAGCAGAATGGCGTGACTTAGAAATAATCAACAACAACGTGAAAGACAGTAACATTTTGTGGTTTCCAGTTTTAAAAGTATTTTCATCTGCCAACAACGACAGACATGTAAAAACAACGACAGCGGCTATGTTAACGAGGATTAACATTATTCTTACTGTTATTGCTGCAGCTGATGATGGTGATGATATTTTTTACATGCAAGTATAAACTCGAGGGATTTAAAATCTGGAAGAAGCTCTTTTTACAGAAACGGAAATTAAAAGGAGTTCCTTTGTCGTCAGGCAAACAGTGTTGGACATTTGTTTTCATCAAGACTCCTCCGTGGATCTGAGGTGCTTGACACCTGTAAGTAAGCGGTAAGCTCATGCGTGACAAGGTCCACTGCATCGTAAAAGAACGCATTGTTCTCTGCACAACATATTGGGAAGAATGTCAGTACATACCTGTCTAAATTACACAAGTAAAACATTATTTTACCCTTTGGACCGTTGACACAAAACATATTTTAGTAAAAAAACAAACTATAGCAAGATACCCTCTACATTAAATGGAGAAGACAAAAATACCCAAGTTTTAAATAAAACCAGAACAAACTCTGGCTGTCATAAGGATCTTATTACAAAACTTTTTCATAAACTAGTTTATCATAAAAGTAGGCTTTCTTCCGGGTCATTTATAAATGTTATGTCTCTTTTTTGAGAACAGTGAAGGGTGGATGAGAAAACGAAAAAGCGAAGACATTCATCCCTTGAGAAGAGAAAGACTAAGGGATGTGACTCTGGCTTGGCGGATTTTACGGGGATTTTCAATGTAATCTCAACTCAGTATCTCGCCAACCCCGCTTCTCGCCACACTTTGTGGCAGAACGGATCTTCCGCCCTCTTTAAGTTCCCCCTAATTATGAATCACATATTATCTTTCTGATATTTTGTGTTGAACAGATAGTGGTGATATCACCAGCTGAGACCGTATTTACGATTTTCTGTGCTTTTGTAAACGGTCCATATAATTTTTTTCTGTGTGTGTAATTTTCAAAACAAACTGTTAATGTGTCAGTCGTGAATATTTAGCCGAGGTTCTACGAGATCCAACTTAACGTCAAGGTGAAGGTGGAAGAAATGAAATAAACTACCAATGAATTAATCAGTGAACGAGTAAATTTTTGAACGAAAGCTTCATTTACCACAACCCATTATCCCTTTTATCGAGCGTGCGCGTTTGTTATTGTAAAAATGTAAGTGATTTAAGGGACTTGGAGCATACATAAAAGTTCAGTTGCTTTCTCTACTCCGCTTTTTTATGTGAAGGTTCGCGCACAGCAATCCCACTCTTTCAGCGCCTGTCCTCACATCCTTATGGGCAAAGATGATCCTAGGGAGTGTGTGAAACTGTTCATGTACCTTCGCCTTATGCTGGAAATGTGGCTGATTAAGCATTTCTTAAACACGAGTTATGTCCACAGTGAGCAGAATTAAGAAGGTGGGTGAAACTAATCTAAGTGCGAAGAGAGGATGATGCCCTTTGAAAGAGCTTGAGTGTGAAAAGGTGGAAGATGGAAGGAGAAAGTTCTACAAAAGATTAGTCAGTGAGCACCAGGAGACGGAGAAACAGGGACCGACGTGGGCCGGTAACTTGTCAGGTTTGTTGGGGTTTTATGCGTTGTTATTGATATAGCGGGGCTGAATTTTTATACATATAAGATCTCTTTATGATTAGCATTGATTAGTATTAAAGAATTAGAAGGATGCTAGCTGTGTAGTCTGTGTTAACCGTGAGGTTGCTGTCTCTAGCCTCCCTTTGCAGCTCCTCATTTTCGTCTCTCCCCTACTTCTTCTCTCCCTTCCTTTTTCTCTCCCTTGTCAGCTCTTTCAGTTAATCGTGGCGCGCCCAGGCTACAGCAATATCAAAGCCAAGTGAAATTCCCCAGTACAAATAAAAGCAAACAAAACCATAAAAATCTATCAACAGCAATTACAGTCAGCCTGCTCGCTGAATATAAATCAGCGTGAATCGTGCAATGCAAGTAAAATCTCTGTCTTCAGTGTTTGCCTCTTGAATTTCAATATCAGAATACTCTGTGTGTGTGAAGTACATGACTGACGAATCTCAGTACTGTCCCTAAGAAGAATGTTCACGCCCCGTAGTTCAGTTCCCGTAAACTGCACTCTGTCAGCTCCTTGACGTGTAAATTACTGTTAGGTCGCGACAGCACAAAGACACAAAGGTTGTGTGAGAGCTGGAGACGGTGGTGGTTGGTGGTGGGCGGAGGAGGAGGTTGAAGGGGAAAAAGCAACAAAATCTCTTACGTCACGAGCCTTTATAAAGGTGAGAGGACAGTCCTTTCCAACGCCTGGCATTTACCTATTATTTAGTCTCCAGAAGTTTTGAACCGGTCTGCTCCATTGGCAGGTATGTGCTGCTGGTCCCTAACATGTTTGCCTTATTCTTTTACGCCGTTATGCGGCAACGAGCTTATCGCCCTTGATTTTTCTGGTTTCCGTTGTGTCTCTCGTGCTGCAAAGTGCATGTATAGGTAATGTTCGCTGACGCATTCGCCTTTCATTTGAAGGTTATGTCCTTTTATAAACCTATAGAGTGGCAGTCAGCGGCTACTCACTTTGCTGACATGGGGGCTTAATTAATACCTTTTTTTTCATTCCCACTTCATTTCTCTACCTCTCCCTCCCGTCACCGCTAAATCAGCTTTGTTTCTAAGTTTAGTTCATTGCAGCTTGTTACCATGTTCGGCACAGCTGTCACGTATTCATGAATCATTTTATGATTCTATTAATATTTTTAAAACTCTTTGTTTAAGAGCAGGTGTTAAGCACACCTCGTGCACTGGCTTTCTTAAATACGCGTTGTCTAGGTAGTGATTATGGAAATTATTTTATACGAACGTCCTGTGAAAACCTGTGTGGAATATCACAGATTCAGCATTGTGTATCCAGTTAAGGATGTCCTTTAGTAACAAACCTCTTGATAGTACTGGGAATAAAATATAAAAAAAATTAGTTGCATAATGTAAATAGCACGCTTGATATCAAAATTTAGAATATTGAAAAGTGTTATTTCTTCTTCTTTTAACTATTTATTTCACAATCAAGTGCTTGTAATCCAACTTTTACAGAAGTCCAGAAGTACTGCCTACAGTTTAGCATTTATATAGTTAACTTACAAAATAGTGTTTGTAGCATTAAGTTTCTATTGGCACTGTCGTCTCCATCAGTAACCCTGGTTAGCCCTGTCGAAGTTTAAATGGTAAATTTTGATGGAAGTTGAAGCCATCACATAGATTTACACAATTGTAGTCGCGGTGTTTTCTTTACGCAAAGCAACGACATGGTTCACTGGGTGTACCCATAGTTATCTCGGGACACTCCGCTCCTCTCATGGGTTGCCGAGCAGCGTCCACACACAGTTCATCTACCACACGGTGACACAGTCATGTAAATCCCACAAAGAGGTACTGCACATACTCTAAAAACTTATCTCCTCTTCTAGTGGAAAGCCTTACAGTAAACGATGCTAAAAAGGTATTATTAAAGAATTATACACCTTGTTTGCGATAGCACGAAAGCTGGATATCTTTTCAGGGGAAGGGGAAAATGAAACCCAGGCTGTAAGTCATGTCACTCCTGTGAACCACTAACAGCATGACAGTCCTGCGAACCACAATGCGTGTGCCCATCATCGACGCAATAGTCCGCTTAGGACCCATTTGTTTGGCGCCCACAGAGGTCATGTACGTTACGGTACAAAGAACAAAGGCCATCGAAATGATGACGATGATTTTGTTTTGTTTTTGTTTTTGATTTTCTTTACAGAAGGGTCTGCGCTTTGCTGACATCATCCGAGTATCTCGGGAATCACCTGATTCGCAGTCAGCATGAAGGTTCCGGTTCTCCTGCTTTTCCTGGGTATCTGCTCCAGAGCTCTGGGTGAGTGGATCAATATTGATGCTTTTATTTGGCCAACGTGATTAGTACATAAGTCACGGAGTAAACATGCCATGATGGCAATGCCTCATTAGCAAGCGTTCAGTGCTTATTACGCCCTCCTTGATGTCGGAAGTTAGATTTCAGTCAATATGCGTGCTGTTCTTACAAAATCATTAACTCTAACTCCAAGAGACACTTTTGTTTCAAACTAAAAGTAGTAACACGTTTCACTAGCCTGTCGCCAACATTAAGGTAATTTCTAATTCCATTTTGAGTAAATTCTCAATAGTAACGATTCCTAATTACCCTGAATTGGCGTGTTTGAAGATTTTCTTTGCGTCTGTCCTCGCTCAGGTCAAGGTTTCGGAGGATTTGGAGACCCATCAATCTTGGGAACCGGCACAGGTCCAACTCCGTTTTCACTGCAGAACCCGCTTAGCATGGTTATGCTGTCCTCTGCTCTGGGAATCGACTTCCACAAGCTCATCGGCCCGGCCATGATGGCTCAAGGAGGAGGCGGTGGCATGCATGGTGGCATAAGGATGATGCTTCCAATGATGATGAGCGGATTTGACCCCAGCGCGGCCATGATGGTGCCTCTGCTCATGCAAGGCGGCGGACCTTTTGCCTCCAACCCCATCGCCTCCATGATGTTAGGTCACGCGGCAGCATAAGACCGGAAAGAGGAAGAGGGTTTCGTCGTGCGGGCTTCGTGTCGCCATCAGATTTTGGGAGCTGAGGCCAAGAGAGGGCGGGAGGGTCAATTGTTGCTTACATAACCTAAGTCCACTTCATGATAACATTCACATCAAACTGTTCGCAAGGTACAAGTAAGAGACTATTGTTTCGAGACTGGCTGTTGTTCCCCGAAAACTTTTTCTGTTGCCTACAGTGATCACAAAACTACCCTCTTTTCTATGTATAGTGAAAAGACGCCATTGAATGCGATCGGTTAATTTGCTCAATCGGTTTACTATCTTTCGAAGATGGAAGCTATGGAGTAAGTCAGATTATAATAGGCAGACACTACTACTAAACATAATGTGCTCTTCGAAGTAGGCAGAACAACAACTTGATGACGGCATTCAGCCTACATTAGATCACAATTTAAAATCGAAACAAAATATTATTCAATGAAACACTTGCAAGCAAAGCGAAATAAAGTTTGAAATTATGGCTGGCTGTTTGTTACTGTTGTGAATACAGTACTCTTGTTTCTTATTTCCTGGAGTAAAATTTTTGCACATATTTTTTAGTTTATTGGATAATTTAATTATGACACCTTTTATGGAGTTGCGTTAGTACGAATGACGAGAAACGTGCTTTTAATGAGAGAAGCAACTAAGTTTAAAAGAGTGGCATTCAAGACGCATACGTAGTGTATTATCTGTATTTTCTTCTATAGCAGCACGTATATTTTTCTTTGTTTATAATAAAACCTTAAGAATACAAAATCTAAATTTCTAACAATTCGAAGCAAAATTCCATGCAAGCTATTGAGCATTTCCATTGAAGGAAATGGTGTTCGGGTTATGCGTCATTCGGGTTTTGGAGCAGATCGCTACCTCTAGGGCTGGTCTAGCCTGTGGGTTTAAAACTCTTTCTTCTTCTAGCAATTATCCAACAGAACTGGGTACCCGATTTACTTAATAGGTAAAAGGGGGAAATAAAGGATTTGGCTTCGTCTCATTTTTTTAAAATCCTGGCTGACGTTTCCAAGCAGGGTGGAAGTGCTGCCTGATAAGTAGCTTACAATTCAATTCAATTCTTTATTTACGAGAGGTAACATAATGAAGACATGTTTTTTTCATTTAGCCCTCGCCCTTTACAGGGGAAAATAAGCTAAGTAATTAACTATGTATAAAAGAAGAAGTGGTAATAAACACAACATAATATCAAAGAGAGTGAAAGGTGAAAATGTACAAAAGCAGTGGTCAAAAAAAGATATTAACAAAGGTCCTTGAGTAGGGAAGTATCTCTATTGTTTATGGTTAAGGAATCTTTGTTAGAGGAGGATTATCAGATTTTCCTATATTTTAGTGTATTTTAGTAACTGATGTCGAAAGCAGCTTAGGAAGTTCAACTTCTTAAGATAAAGAGGGAGGCTGTTCTACAGTATGCTTCTTGAGTATTTCAGACTTGATTTGAAAAGGTCTATTGGAGGGAATATTAAGTTTTAGAAAGATTCATGAGCCACTCATAGATCACTGCAGGGTTGCAGCTGGCACCATGCAGTAGTAATTATCTGAAACAAAGCAGGGAGAATGTGCAGAACTAATATACAACAGCGTAATAGATTGACGCACTTGTGCGAAAGACATTTTTCCATCTGTGTCTATCCACCTGTCTGTTGTTGTTTTTTTGTGTGTTTGCAGGAGTAAACATCTTCATCTCAAGGCTGACAAACAGCCTCAGTGGGCTGGTTTTTTAATTTTTGGTCTTTTTCATTGGGCTATTTTTTTTAGCACGTTGAAATTTTAAGTTCTTTGCTGTCTTACATAATTTTTTATTTCCTTTTCTTAGTATTCTCATCACTGTGGGTTTTTTTTTTCATTTGAGCGTACCACAATTTCTCCAGATATAGCTTCTGTTTCCTGTCACGCTTCAAGCAACAACAAACAAATGTCTGTCTGTCCTTTTTTTCTTAGCGTTGTTATTTTATGCAATTTAATCGTCTAAATAAATCAAAAAAAAGACATCAATTCAAATGCCTCGGATTCACACATTAACAAACCCCAACAGCCCATGCATTTACGCGCGCATCCAATGTCGCCACTCCAATGCCAATGGCATGTACCTGCCTGCGTGAAGGGAATCAAGAATTAGCATATTGTGTCCAAGGAAGGGAACAAGTGGACATTTCAGCGGAAATAAGCGACATTTTAAAACATGACTTCCTGTTGCCCGCACTCAACTTGTCTGTCATCGTGCTGACATGGTTATGGCAGCAATCCATTAGCCTCCTGTGTCAAGGGCCCTCCGTAAAGAAGGGGCAGGTAAGCCAGCTTATCTCCCCTAAACCGCATAAATTGTCGCCGCTCTTCTCAAAGCATAGTGTGTGTTGCTGTGGACATTTGTGATGTGCTGCGTAAATTTACTAACATCAGCATGTGTCAGTGGGCCAAACAAATGTAAATTTATTGTTAAAACGTTCGTCCATTGTTAGCGTCCACAAACACGTGGCTCAAGAATAACATCTATTGTCACTGTTGACAAATGAAAGTGGATTCATGGCATTTAAATTTACAACTTCCAAAAACTTACTTAGTGCTGTTTATATTATTTACTGGATTTAGGCTCTAAATTCACTTTGGACTTTCAAAAACTATGTCAGCGTTTTGAAATCTCGAAATTGCGTATTTATTCGTGAGTAATGTACTAAAGGCTTTTCAATAAAAGATCATAACAGTCATTGATTGGTTTGTTTAGAATTTAAGGACATATAAATACTGACTGACGCATTAAATCCTTCATCTTTTTTCTTTTCCTGTTTTTTTTCTAGGCTTAGCTTGATGATGATGATGATGAGGAGGAGGAGGAGGGGGATTTTTTAAAGTGCTTTCCATTGCTCAAAGGAAAGCGCTTTGCATTAATTTACACGCCTTACATACAAATAAACTGCCCCTTCCCATGTTTTAATAGATTTTCATTTATAAGGACATGATTTTAATTTTATCACATAAATAGGTGAATTAATTTTTGTTTCAAATTTTGATTAGTTAGCGTGAGAAGCCCAAGGCAGTCTTGTGGCTTCCACTCCCACATTTTTGGACTTCCAGGCAATACGAGCTTTTCTCTTTTGCCACTAGAGTGGGTAGTGGGGGGGGGGTGGTAATCATTCCTCACCCTTCTCCAACCCGAGCCAGGGGGAAATGGTTCCGTTGCCTTGTGGGCAATTTTAGGAAAGATAAATGGTAAGGGAGTAAACCCCTGCAGAAAATCATTATGCTAACACCTGACAAGCGAGCGAAGCGAACTCAGCTGTGCTGGATAACCAAACTGGAGCTCTCTTTCAAACGACAGGAGTCCGTCAAGTGTGCCATTATAACCTGCGCTGTTGAATACCTTTATGGAGAACATCATGCGTGAAACTCTTCACGACCGTCACATTTTTATTTCCATCGATGGAAAACCAATTTGCGACCTACACTTTTGCAGACGACATCAATTTGATACCAGACACCAGAGAGAGCTGCAAGACCTTAACAACAGAAAAACAGTTTGAACGCTTAAGGAATGGAAACCAGAACCGACAAAAGCAAAGTCCTGGTCACTGGCAACGGCAAAGCAGATATCTACAGAAACGGAGTACGGCTCGAAGATATAAACAGACTTAAGTACTTGGTAGCCAACTTCTCCAAAGACGGCAGCTCCTCGGTAGATATTCGTATCAGGAGCGCGACAGCAACAGCAGCAATGGCTAGGCTGGAGAGGATCATAACATCAGGTTTTACTACAAAATACAAATCCTTCGTAGTACCGATCCTGCTTTACGGATGTGAAACGTGGACCCTGCTTGCCGATGTGGAGAGCATTCAAGAACACGTGCCTGAGGAGGCTATTCTGATCTCCTGCAGGGAACATATAACCAATGACTTTGTATGAAACACGGTTGCCACACTCATAGGACACCAGGAATCCCTACTCACACCAGCAAATCGGCGTTAGCAGATCCGGCACGACACTCTGTTGAATACTGACCTTTAAGGTAAGGTACTCTGAAGGGAGGTTGACTCCAGAGGAAGAACTGACATGGATGTTCGAACGACCCTGAACCTCCCATCCTCCGCGCGACCCGCTGCCCCCTAAGTGGCCTGACTTTTAATTTTGTGTTTTCTAAGTAAGGTAAGGTGGAGGGTAACGCACACATAAGCGCCCACACGCACGCACGCAGACAAACACAATGTGGCAGCATCCATTCCTTTGGACTTGACTGTTTATGCCCAGGGGAACGGGATGTGGTCACGTGACAGGAACATTGTGGGGTGATAGGTTCTGGAAGGTTTGTTGGGGAAAACAAACGTATAAACAATTGGGATGTTTTATTGGGGGTGGTGGATTGGGCGGATGAACGTTTCTTTCCGAGAGAGTCTTGGATATGTTCCCCGAGAGAGAGAGAGAGTGTGTGTGTGTGTGTGTGTGTGTGTGTGTGTGTGTGTGTGTGTGTGTGTGTGTGTGTGTGTGTTCTTTGACGTTCCTGAGAAGAAATTGTTAAACTTTAAATGATTACATCCGTCTTCTGCTATATCTCGGAGGGACGAAATAAAGACCATCGGCTTACTTAGAAGAAACATACGCTTTGTGTTGTGTTATTCTTGCGTGACTGCCCCTCCTCCCCGTTAAACCACCCAAGAGAGACGTGTTGGTGACACATCTATAATAGAAGCACTGTTTGTTTGACGATCTTTTGCCGAGAATGAGCACCCTGTTTTAAATATTCAGCAAGTACACATTGCTATCTTCTACAATGTTCTGTCTGATGTGTGTTTTTAACAGACAGATTCCATCAATGTTGTTATCATCTACTTCATCACTATACCCCTGTTGAATCACTGAGGTCGAATCTGCAGTTTTAGTGCAAAGGAGACAAGCTGGCGTATGAAGAAGGGCGTATGGAGGCATATATTTTGAACATATGTGCGTAACTTGACTGGTTGATCGATGATGTCCCAGGACAAAGTGCTGCTCTACAATTTAAGTGCAGAAAAGGCTAGACGAATAGGCAAACAGACATACGGACAGTCCGAAACTGCAAACTGTGTGTGTGTGTGTGTGCGCGCGCGCGACCTTTGAGGAGACAAATATATTGATGTCCTCTAACAGCAAGCTGTAGACGATGACAACCATAACAAATCATAATTGCATAAAACATGACGTGTTCCAGTATATGTCGCACCATATAATTTATGGTTTTCCACAAATCATCCAAGCTGTTTCCTCTGTATTCTATGCATAGCTCTTCTCTCGAGCTTATTTTGAAGCGATACAAAATTATACTTTTTATTACAATTAGTCAATAATTACAGCTGAATCAGGTAGTCGTTTTATATAAGTCATGGTCTTGCTGAAAGACATTTTCTGTGTTAAAGCCAGACCCAACTGAATTAAGAACTACAGCTGCTTCACTGGTGTTTAATTTTACATTATTATGTTAGTGACCCTGTGTACCATTGATTACAGCTCAGTGTTTAGAAGTCCTCATATCCACATCCACCAAAAGCTCTTGCATTGAAAGTCACAGAAAGTCGACGACTTATGCAAGACACCGAATGTTATCGCAGATCCTATTCCTAGGTTTGAAAAAAAAACACAAGCTCAATAGGTCAATAAGTCTTTCGCACGTTATTCCTATTTTTATGCAAATTATGACTGGACAAATACTAAGAAAAATATAAATGCTAGCTTGTCTGATCTCGAATACCTACGATAAAATTAGCGAAGAAAATGCTTAAACCGTACAGCGGAGGAAGGTAGTGTGTCTGACGAATACGACTAATTCCATCGTTACGACCTGAGTTGATAAGGTAGGAGTTAGAGGTAAAAGGAACTTAGAATAATAGTATTGACGGTCTGTTCAGCGTTCCATCGGGGATCTGTATGAAACAGCTGACAGGAGGTGAACGAGCAGCTGCTATTTGGCAGCAGACAGCCATCGACTGGTCGATGTGACCACGGACGTGTATAGGTGGACTGCTGTCTGTCTGCCGAGACCAACGCTTAGCCTCTTGCACAGTCCTCCGCTGTTAGTCTCGGCGAGCTTAAACAATGAATGTGAATAAACCGGAAGCTTTGTAGTTAAAAGCCTCGTTCTAGTAGTTAAACTGAAACGTGACTAAACCGGAAGCTTTGTATTCAAAAGCCTCGTTCTATAACTTAATTTTAAAAAAGTCGCCTGCAAGCAGTTCAGTAATACAAGTCCGTGATGTGAAATATTGTTGAGGGACAGCTTTCTATTAAACACAGCACTTTCCGAACACAAACCGATAGATTTTAACCAAAAGCAGCCTTCGACTTTAAAAGCGTCCTTGCCGCCTCCAAACGGATAACAAGACAGAAAGGGTAAGCATCTGAACAAAGCGTTTTCTTGTTTAAAAACCTAAATCATTGTACTTGTATGTACCAAGGAGCAATACGTGTATTAAAAAGCTCAGCTAGAACCTGTAAGTACGACTTAAAATTTAAATGCTTAAATAGCACTTTCAGTTACTCAAGCATGGTTGTATTGAAAGTACAAAACGCTGAGATAGAGCTGAGAAGGGAGAGGCAGGTCATGATGATGATGATGATGATGATGATGATGATGATGATGATGATGATGATGATGATGATGATGATGATGATGATGATGTCCATTTGTAATGCGCACGTATCCATTCAGAAGAATGCTCATTGCGCAGCAAAAACAAAAGAAATAAAAAATAAGAAGAAAAAGTAAAGTAAATAAATAGATAAAATACCAGGGAGACAGAAGCGTGACTGAGTGACAGTTGAGGAAGGAATTTAAGATTGATGGAGTCAACAACCATGAGATGTTTCTTCTTGTGTAAAATGATGCATGTTTACTTTTTAAAAAAACGATTGTTAAATAGTAGTGTGGATCATATATATATATATATATCTAAAAGAGAGAGAGAGTGTGGGGAGGATGCGAATTCTCACATGTATGTATCTTGCAGCACATCCTGGCAATGGCGCAACGCTGCATCAAACAAACACGAGTGGTCGCATCCGTTGTCCGACTGTAAGTATTAGGGACTATGGGGTTATTATGGGTACATGACATAGTGCCAGAGGTGTTTTGTTACAAACACTGCCGTTGAAGGTGATTCACTACTTGTATTGATATGTGAAACTGCACTTGTATGTATATATATATAGATATAAACATGTGAATGCCATTTATATCTAATATGAAAAATGTAATACACTTGCATACAGCTTTTATATCAGTAGAAAAGTATAAAAACATACCACTATTTATCACGATGTTTTGTTATAAAATGATGGCTCACTAAACGGCACAATGTTTCAATCCTGGGGATTTCATGTCATTTTGACTGGCGACCCACTGTTTTATGTTTGTATTGCACCTGGTGTACACCTTGAAGGTTTGTTTTACTTTTCTTTTTTCTCTTTTCATATTCCTTTCTTTTTCTTTTTTTTAATTTTGACCCACGTTTGATGAGCATGTAATCTCTTTATTGCAATCTGTAAACGAAACCAGCAATGTTGCCAGCATTGACAATCGAGCTGTAACGTCATCCGATTCTTCTAATTATAGTTTCGTGTTTAATATTGATATTTTTAACCAGACTTTATTCTTCTAGACTGTTCCGTTTGACTTTAAAAGCACAAAATAAATACTTAGTATGTAAAACGTTTCTGTCTCAGGAGTTCTTGATACCCATTTAACTGTCAAGTGGTCGAGACTAACTTTTCTGTCTGATTATTCACTGACTGTATTTTTTCTGGAGAATAATTATCAACTAGGGGAATTTACCTGACATTTGAACTAGAAGCAAGTGTCAATGCCATTTACATCAACAGTGTTTTAATAAGTACCTTTATGTGTGCAGAGGATATCTGGTTTTGGCTGTGAACCTTTTCATCTTCTTATTCTGTGCATATGTTCTTTTTTCTGATGAAAGAATCAGAAATGTGCGTGCAAAAAACACGGAAATAGATCAAAGCGTTCAAAGTCCAACAAATTTTGCTTTTAAAACGCAAAACAAATCTTCTGAGAAAAAGCACAAACACAATGAAATGTACATCAAAAACAAATACGACGAAGAATCAGAAACGGATGGAGAGGTTCCACCTCACTTTACCAAAAGTGTATCTTCTTCTTTAGAAGAAGGTCCCCCCATAGGACTCAAAATTGAACAACGTATGGGCGATGAAAATAATGGGACAAGACGTGAAGACCAAAAAGTAAAATTTTCGGAGGGAACACACTTTTCTCAAAGCAAACTTGCACGAAGGAACCGTCTGACGAACCATCGGCAGAAGCCAAAGAAAACCAGTCGTGTAAACAGTTTTGATGTTCGCGGCGCTTTGGATTTAAGTAAAGACATTCAAAGCGATAATAGTTCATCTCATGACGCACTTCTCAAAGAGTCAGTTGCAGATGACTTCCCAGTCACCCGGTCCAGGAAGTGGCATCATGACATCCCCGTCTCCCCAGCATTGTCGAGAGCAAGCAGTGTTAATGCTGCTGCTTACATATCGGACCTGCTTGCCTGGGAAGGATCCCCGGTTCTGTCTAGAGGATGCAGACTAAAGCATTTAAACATCACCAGCATGGTGTTCGTCAAGGTACACAAATCAGCCAGCACCACCATCGCTAACATTCTGGCCCGCTATGCCCTGAGGTATGGCCTCCAGGTGGCGCTTCCAAGAAAGGTAGACCTTTGACCTTTGCAATTTGTAGAACTGTTTGGTGTTCATATTTTATGTCAATAAGCATGAAACCTTCGATGCTAGCGTCTTTAAAAGACATCTGATTATCAAAGATCGGGAGAGATGGAGGGGAAATGAATAGAAATAATAAAAGCCTCCTAACGTTTCGAGTGTTGTAGAGTTCTAGTTGCCAGCATCTTTTGTGAGTACCTCTCCTTTGCTGACTTTCTTTCCCTAAATTTCTAAAGTATTAGAAGAAAGTGTTATCATAAGCATTAATTCCTCTAGATTTTGTTTCTTTGTGCTTCAGTAGAGATAGAATATTCAGACATTAGACGACTGGTTTTTATTAATTTATGAGTAATGATTTTCGGATTAAGATGAGGAATATTTTTTATTCAGCTCTTGCACTGATGTTAACTACCGAACTATAGAATCAAACATTTACAAGAAAATATATTGCTTAAAAAAAGGTTTTCAAGCGCATCGAAAAGAAATTAATGCCTAGTATTATTGTCAATTATCTCTTTCGTTGCAGGTGCCAAAAACTAAGAGATTCAACTACTTTGATGAAATCATCACTCGGGACTCCGTTTTCCCGCCTCTTGGGAACGATTTTCGCTACAATATGATGTTTAACCACATGATCTTCAACCGCTCCAATGTCCAGCGCCTGATGCCCAACAATACCTTCTACTTCGCCATCATGAGGCACCCAGAAGAGAGGTTCGTGTCGAGTTTCTACTATTACGGTCTTGCCAAGACCCTGCAAACAAAATTCAACACAAGTCATCCGAGCGAAGCTCTAAGCTTCTTTTTGAGGACCTATAACCAGTTCAACGTCACTAAGCCGGAGCTATACAATTCGTTTGCTGGCAGCACAGGGCTGGCACCAGAAAAGCAAAGAGATCCGAAAAACGTCCACAACCACGCGACATCGCTTCAAAGGGATCTACACCTCGTCCTTGTCGTTGAGTATTTCGACGAGTCACTTGTACTCTTGAAACGGAGAGCATGCTTGCGAATGAAAGACATATTGTACTTGAGGAAGAATGCAAGGAAAACTAACACTGAATTTGTGATCTCCAATAAAGACCGTTTGCTGTTCAGAAGGTACCAGATGGCTGATTTTTTCTTGTACGACTATTTCTACAGAATCTTTTGGGACAATGTGTTAGCTGAAGGCACTGCGTTTTTCCTGGAATTGCGGCGTTTCAGAGAGATTCAGGCGATCATGGACGAGTTTTGTTTCAGAAATTCCTCTGGCCTTCGTCATGCTTATGTTGAGGCCTCGATCTGGAACGAAAGATTTGTGATCACACGTAGAGACTGTTTCCTTCTTCAGCAGTCTGAGATCAGCATGCAGACTTATCTTCTGAGACGGGCCAGGACATGGCTCGCTCTCAGTAAGAACGCCAGCGTCTAAAGGCAACGACATTCTAGGCGTCTAGGACAGTGTAAATGTGTCCTTGTTTTTGCAAAGAAGTCCTCGCATCTGTTTTGTTTTTGATTTGATTTGTTTCTTTGTTGGGGGTGGGCATCTTTTGTAGAAAACACGCTGTAATTGTTCTTGCATTTCTCCATTTCCTTGTTCGTCTTGACGATTGTGTCTGCGTGGTGTCTGATGACTTCAAAAATTTGTGCCTGTAACTTGAAGACAGGGAGACGAGACAAAAAGTTAAGACATAACCAGGCTGACAGAGACGGAGAGGGAAAAAAATGAAAAGGAAGATAAAGTAGTAAAGAAATAAAGAAAGATAGATCACATACAACAAGCAGCTTCCAGACACTGTAATCCTTGGAAGTTGCATGTTTTCCTTATTGAAGTAAAATATCTTTTGACATATTATCTTTCCATATCTACATGTTGTGTTTGAATGTGCGAATGCCATATAGAAAAAGGCTCATACGCCAGTGATCTATGAATGCAGCCCAGGGGGCTGTATTCATGAAACGAGGGTAAGTTGTTTTCCCAAAGAGATAAAGAGCAAGCGTTTAGTCTCCGTAGTTATAAAGCAGCGCCCAGATTCCCTTGATGTTGGTTTATTCTTTAGACCGTTGTTATAAAGCAGTGGCAAAGAATGCTTGGTGCAAAGTAACACAAAGCATTATTTGCTGGATCTGGACAGTGCCTCGTAACTATGAGAACAAGAAGTTTGTCCTTAATTTCTCCCTAACGGCTTAGCCTCACTTTATGAACACAGACCCTAAGCGATGTTTTATACACGGTTGTAAGCATTTTTTTTTTTTTTTTTTTTTTGCAGTTTAGCATTTTGGTCCGTATAGATTCAGAACATAGAAATTCATTATTTAAGCGTAAGTTGTCTTTTGACTTGCTTTTCCGTTTAATCCGAAGCATCATACATCACCCTCCTCCGAATTACTAGTTTGAATTCTTTCTGTTTTTCTTCAGTTAGGAACTCAACAGCTAGAAAGAATTTTTGAAAGCTTGTATTTCGCAAACATAATCAAATGATTTCCTTAGACTTAGGAATTATTGTCTTCTAACGAACTCAACTCATTAATTCGAGTAAAATTTACAATTGCGTGGGTCTGTTGAGAGAATTTAGTGACAGCAGCGCATGTACTGGCGATATGGCTGTAGATGTAACCATATAGATAGACGTGTTTAATCCATCAACCAATATATATATATATAATGGTAATGTTATCAAATGGACACAAATTTAGAGGAAAAAAGGATGAATTACGATCGCAGCAGACTAAGGTCGACAACTCAGATTTCCTGGGCTGCCACAGGGGGCTATTCAGAATAGAGTAGGCTCCCTGCAGGAGTCTGTTAACCCTATCATTTGTAGGATGCACGTGGATAGATGCGGCAGCTGACAGGGCACGTCACTCTTGCCTATTTTGGGCGATATTCAGCAGGTCCTGTACAGGACGACCAGTCCAGTCTTTGACGTTCGTAAGTCAGTTCTTCCTCTGACCACCGCGGCGTCAGCCACCCTCCAAGGTGCGTTGAAGGATAGTCTTAGACATGGTGTGGTGCCGGGTACACATGGCCAAAGAAGACCGGCTTACGTCGCTTGATTGTTGAAACCAGTGGGGCAATCTCGTTTCTTACAAAGTCGTTTGGTTCTATGTTCTCTGTATGAGATCTGGAGCAGCCTCCTCAGGCACTTGCTCTCTAATGCCTGGCTTCTCCTTTCCGTACTACCAGGGATTTGTACAGTTTTTACGTAATTTGTAGTGAACCTTATCTTATGGCGATGGCAGATCCTATCTAATCTAGCCATTGCCGATGTTGCTGTTGCGATTCTGATGTGGGTATCTGGCGTTGAGCTGCTGTCATTGGAGAGGGAGGCTCCCAAGTATAAACTTTAATCTTTATATACACCATCATGCGACAAAAATCTATCGGACAGAGCAACTATGTGATACTTTTCTCAGCCCAGACCCCTTTCCTCCGTAGACCCGTACCATTGGTTGTTTTCAAGCTGTTTATTACAACCAGTATAGCACAAATCAAGTATCTGAAGTTTGTTTAGTTTGCTAATTACATTGCAATCATATAGCATTCCACCTATAACTATTTATACAAATGTGTTGTCTCTCCTTCAAAACCATGGCCGTGTCTGCCCATACCTCTACACAGCTTTGGCATGACTGTCCTTGACATATTATGGTTATCCTTTTCTTTCTGGGAATTTCTAGACAATACTATGCAAGCAAAATTCTGAAGCTTATAGTCATCATCATCAACATCGTCGTCGTCGTCGTCATCGTCTTGTCTTCATGACGCGCTTGATCGTAATTAGCCCTGTCTCGAGCACACATATAACTGTGGCTGTCTTCGAGTTATGCACCGCAAATATGAACTGCAAAAACCACTATGTCGTTGAACCGGGGCGCTCGCAAAACTAGTGCTCGACTATGTCTCTCTCCTGTGACAGGACTAAGCCATTCCCTGTACTTAGTAAAGCTTGCTGACTCACCCTTGGCACAAACATCAAGGCGCACCTCGTTCGTGTTACAGAGGATTACACGCGTCCATGTAGAAGAGATAAATTTTTTGTCAGGCTATCCCAAGGGTGCAATCATCACAGAGGACGCCGTGTTCATAGTCGCTTCGCGCGTTTGCACAGCACAGGTCACAGGAAATCATTGATCTGGGGGCAAACTTTTTGGTGCAAAGTAACACAAAGCATTATTCGCTGGATAGGGACAGTGCCTCGTAACTATGAGAACAAGAAGTTGGTCCTTAATTTCTCCCTAACGGCTTAGCCTCACTTTATGAATACAGACCTTAAGCGATGTTTCCATGGGTCCAGCAGGTCTGAGAAATGAAGGGCCTAGATATTTTGCATACTTTGGCCACAGATACAATTTACAGACCCTGAGACAACTCTAAAACATTAAAGTCTTACCATTGATATGTTAGCATACAATCAATGAGAAATGTATACTGTCAAGATTTTAAGATATATATATATATATATTTAGCATCTAGAGGACATAAAGTAAGCACATACATTATAATAAACATACAAGCATATCCAGAAATACATACAAGATGTCTAACATTCAGTAGTCTTATACACATGTACCTGTTTCATTTTATTGTTGAAGAGTACAAAATGGAGCCAGAGAATGGATAAAGATGCATCAAACGTGAAAGAGGCATGCTATTCTTGAGCCCACTTCTGCAGACTTACAGGGCTGCAAGAATGCTTTCCTGCTAAGGTGTTTATCAACGACTGGGAGGAGCTTTGTACAAGATAGGCAAGATCGGCACACTAGGCAGGTTAAAGAGTAAAGGTGTCTTACAGCCTCGTGAGCGTACAAGCAGTAAAGGAAAGTGGTTCTCCATGCCTAGGGCATAAAGGCAGAACTCAACGTTCTGCTTCAGCCGTCATTACCTCCCCTGACAAATCAAGTTTCTTTCCGGGGAACAGGAACCAGCGACCTTTTGCTCCACAGTCGGGTATTCTAGCCACCAGACCACGAATTAATTGTGTCGAATGCACATGCATGTACACCCGCATGAAAGTTTACCTGAAAATATGCATAGATATGCATATAATGTCTAATATTCTATTCAACAACTACAAGATGGTTTTTTCCCCAAATCTAGGTGAACAACTTTACCTCCTTCGTTCTCAGGTCTGCAAACACCATCCTTCAAAGAAATATGTCAGAAAGTTAATATACAGAATGTAAATGACTACACTTTTCTTGTCACGGCTACAGCCAATGGAAGATCTGTGACCTTATGTTAATTAGTATATCTGTCACGTTACAGGATTGACCTCTTGCTGTGCATGACGATGATAGACCGCTTGCAGACTTTAGATGAGATATTTTAACATCCGTCTTTGAAGTTGAGTGTCGGTGTCCTTTAAATATTTATTAAAATTTGCAAAAGATATATGTACGTCGAGCACGGCAATGCTATTGTTTTACTTGACCTCATGGAGGAACCTTATGGCAGGGGGCCGGCTAATCTGTACAAATAAGTATTTCAGTGCTTGTGTGTGTGTGTGTGTGGGGGGGGGGTGCGTTTGTGTGTGTGTGTGTGTGTGTGTGTGTGGGTGTGTGCGTTTGTGTGTGTGTGTGTGTGTGTGTTTGCGTGCGTACACACGCGCGCGTGTGTGTTAGTTTTTAAGGTAGGGATATGTTGGTGTGAATTTTTTGGTGGGGGAAAGGGTAATCGATCTAATTTTAGACACACCTTCGTTCTGTCGTGTTCTCAGCGTTAGCGATGTCCTATGGAGCCAAGCTGATGGTACACAGTTTGTGATAAATGAAGATGTAAAGGTGTCAGGAACATGCCAGGCTATACAAGGATCGGTGAATATATTACCGGGTTTTTGTTCTCCCTTAATGAAACATATATCTACAAATAAATATTCTTAACCTTAAAGTGCGGGACTAGAAAACTCACTCACTCACTCAAATAAATCCGCCAGTCGCGAAAAGAGGTCCTTTCCATCTAAACCAATCATCGTTTACTATACCAACCCACTATGCCTTCGTCACCTACAAACTAATCCTGTATTTGCACCACCAGACACACCCATTGCCTACGCCTAATGCATATTGCTGTCTACAGGAATCATTCCTACAACCGTAAGGCCTTTTACCTTCAATAGTTTTAGAGAGGGCTTTAGAGAATGTCTCATAGGAGCAAACAACAAATGTGTGCCGATGATAAAGTTTTCTCGGATTAACACTTCATATTCATGACATCTCCCACGCTTCGTTTCAGGTTTTTCTTTCTTTATTTGTGAACGTCACGGTCCGGATACACTGATACAACACTGCTTCTAGTTAACTAAGTTTTTCTTTTTTCACGGACCCTTGTGTAACTACGCCCCAATCTCGCGGCCTCCACTGAGCCTACTGAGGGACTACTAAAAATAAAATCCCAAAATTTTCTTTCGTTTTAATAATAATAATTAGAGCTTTGTGAAGATATTAGGGGATTCTTTATTTTTCGCTGCGGCTTTTCTTAAAGTAAATTATCACTCCCTCTCTTGTCTTCTATGTCGACGTATATCTGACTAATCATACGAGACTATTTTATAAGCTCGTGAGTTTAGCCTTTCAGACGCTTATGCGTAATGCTACATGGAAAGTCAAGGCTGTTGGGTAATATTTCTCATGTGTGTTACAAGTAATTGTAGTTCTTTCTGTGATGTAACGGTGTTCCTTTTGAAGCATGGGCTACTATGACTTCATGTCACGCTAAACGTTAAGTGTGCGTTCAAATCTTCGGTCTTTGGGGTGTAGGGGGACCGGGGAGACCCTAACGAGATCATCGTAGGTCTATAAATAAGCGTGATGAGATTATCGAGGCTTAAAAATAAACGCAATGCGATTTTCCTGGTTACAAACACAAACTAAGAAAACTTAATGAGATTATCGTAGTTTAAAAATGAACGATTCGAGAATATGGCCGGGGTCTAATAAAAAAAAATTAACTGAATGGTATGATAGTAGTTTAAAAATAAGCATAATAAGAATAATATCATGGTTTTAATATAAACGTAAGGAAAGTCTTTCTTCAAAACCGCCTCCCCCCCCCCGCCAAAAAAAAAACTACAGGTAATGACTTCTGGTGAGCAGCACTGAAAACACATCTCTTCCTTGAGTATTGCACCTAACAACAGTCCACAGAATGCTACTCCTTTTTCAACCCTCCCCCTCCCCCCTCCCTTTCCGTTTATTCCTACCACCCTACTCGTCTTCCTCTGCCGAATAACAACACTCTTAGTTCTTGTTGCCCGATTCCTCTTTGCGTTTTCTATATTTGTCTTTTATTAGTCATCCTTCCGTTCCTTCGTATGTTGTCCATGTCTCACTTTTGTTTTAACCGCTAAAACCACGCTCCTTACTGCATTTATTATTATTAAATCTTTTCCATCCCTTTTCTTGAATATAAAAATAGAAGCTTAATGAGATTATTATGCTTTGAAATAAACATAATGGATTTTCTGTGTGGTTTAACTTTCTTTGTGGAAGTGTTCAGATCTGCCTATTTCAACCGACTCCATGTGATCATTGTGTACTTCGTGATCATCTGACGTCAATGAACTGACTTTCAAGCCGATTTTCCTCCTCTCATCCATCACTTTCCGCACGACTCTGCACGTCTCGTGTTTTTTTAATTTTTTTTTACATATCTCTTTTTAGCTGGATGCTTTATCCGTTGTTCTTTTCACCTTCATCAGCTGTCATCTGTTCTGCTTAAACGGCCCCCTTCATCTGTCCGTTTGCCTGACACGCCGGGTCACTCACTATCTACAATGTCTCGGTTCTTGAACGTGAGGTAAGAGCCCCGCACGCACCGCCTGCACGTGTCGACGTGAACAGCAAGCGAGTTATGACATCAGAGGATCCTTTAAATAGCGGCCACCGGCAGCACGACGAGTCTGAAGAGGAAAGAGATCGGTCATCGTCTTCGGCACCCATCGCCGACGTGCGACGCTGACTGACGGTTAAGGCTGCTGTACGCACCTACCAGGTGATAATATCTTTTTGACTGCCCTAATGTGTCGCCTGAATAGAGTTCACTGGTCAAAATATGATAGAGCGCTCTCTTCTTCGTTGCCTTTAGCTGCTCACGATCTCATAAGGGTGTTTGTATCAGACAAAAAGCACGTGGGCTAAATGTAATAAATATATATTTTTATATAGCGTGACATTTACAGTTACGTAATCAAAATGTATATAACTCTTACGATAAATAAGCTCTGTTTGCCTAAAACTTAACTGGTATAAAACTTTATTGGAAAACATGAAACACTTTCTATTTCTAAATAATCAGGTGACGGCCATATATTTGACATATATAATGATATATATCATGATATATATATATATATACTGCGGCTTCTTACTGACTTGAGTGTTTTGTGTGTTTCGTCTATTTCGCCGCTAACATCTGTGCTGTACTGATTAGGTACAAAAGTAGATCTCCAGTTTAGGAAGATATTTTTCCACTTCTTTAGTTTGTTCTTTCTTTTATTTTATGTTGTTGCTTTTTTTTTATTTATTTCTTGAAAATAAGATGGCGTCAATGACAGGACATTAACAAGGGTCACAGCGAGTCCTTCATAACAAGACTAGAGAGGAGAATGTTATAGTCTAAGAGCGAACTATTTCTAGCATGTTCGCCTTATAACAAGAGTGCCTTACTGTACTTTCCATTTTAAAATACAAGAAGAGCTGTGAAATAAAAGAAAAGCGACAAAAGAGAGGGAGAGAGCAGGCTACGACTAATTCATCAGCACGTGGAGCGGGCGACGCGCCTAATATGGAGATTCTGTCTGGTTCAGACAGTCTGACATTTAATCAACCAGAAACTGGTTTTAAGCCCATCAGTGATGACGGTTTGGGGCGGGGAGGGGGTTTAATGTCCAAATTGATAGATGGCGCACTGAAAATGGCTGCTTCCAAAGACTGAGATATCTACCCCTTCCACTCTTGTATACAATATGTGAGGGGTTCATACGGACAGTGACGGGCCTAAACATGAAGAATTTCATAAAATAAGTCATTAAAATTAATTTTTAAAAGGCCAAGTCGGCGTGACTGAGTAGAAACCGTTCAGTATTTCATTCTTGAAACTTCTTTGTTTCTTTCGACACAAGAGCTCAGCCAGTCAACTGTAAAGATCAACTTGCCGGACAAAAGATTCGCATAGCACATTGTGGGAGTTTTTTCCCCACCCTAAACTTCTTCTGGATCGTCGGTTCTGAAGCCAGCTTTGGAGCATGCATTCTTCCTATAGTTAAGAAAGGAAACTAGAACCTACGTTGATTGTTGATACTGCTGAACAATGTTCAGCCCAGCGATGATTGTCTGATTGAAAAATTAATGAAAACATGGCTTTAGGTAGGCATTTTCCCTCCATTGCTACCACTTTCCCGCCCCACCCCCCACCCCCAGCGTTTCTTACGACCCTCAGGCGATCCACCAAATTTCCGAGTTGGCAAGAATAGGGAAATTTAGAAGCTGTTGTGTTAATAACGCTACCTGTTGAATGTGCTACCTGTTACTGTTATTCTTTCACAACACCACCAGGCTTATCAGACAGCAGTGCCAAACAAAACAAAGAATTCTCGCCAAGCCAAGCAGATGCAGGCGATGTCTTAGAACTGTATTTTAACATTTTTCCTTTACATGTATATATTCACATAAGAACATGTTCCTGTTTCTTTTGCATATTCTTTTCGCCATCTATTTTGTTCTGAAATAAATAATGCTGATGGCAATACTTTCATAAAATTGATTTATGTAACATGCTGGGAGTATGCTTGCTGACCATCAGGGAATCTTTTGTGTTGCAGGTCATCATGAAGAAACAAGTGGCTTTTATTCTGATCCTGGTCGTCTTCCTGCCCACGGTGCCTGCCCAATTGCCACCAAGTATGTAGATGTTAGTAGTTTAATATAGATAGTATGTTCCTTAGCATTTGTCTGTATATTCTTTCCACGTCACTCCAGGATCGCTTCTGATATATGAGCGAGCATGTGTACAAACTTACGATCTGTGTGTGTGTGTGTGTGTGCTCGTACTTGCGTGCCCGCAGGGGAAGGTATAGGTTTATGTTGTTATTTGAGTGTTAAGATATTTCTTCATCGTTAATCTGTAATAGTAGTCCTCTGTGCTTCCGTTTGCCCACTTTCTTGTTTTTTTCACGTCTCCCCTCCCTCTGCCTCCCATTTCTGTTTGTCTCTTTTTTCTCTCTAATTATATCTGCTATTTGTCTCTCCATCTCTTTGCTGGCCCAGTTTCTGAAGTCGTCACGAATTTAAACGTTTCTCGTCGCGCCATTTTGTATTAGTTTATAAACGTACATCAAATGACTCCCCCGAAATCATTCGCAAGGTTCTAAATACATGACTTTTCTCAACAGACATGGCCTCCATGCTACCTCTAGTAATAGCCCAGTCCGGAGGTAACCCGAGGGTTGTGAGCAGCCTGCTTCCTTTGATCCTCCCGTCGCTGATGGCGAGCATGGGCGAGGCCCCTCCCATGATGCAGATGATGATGATGCAAATGATGATGAAGCTATTTAGTGGTGGTGCTGGTCACGGAGGTGGAGCCAATCATGCATTCTAACGATATCCTGCGCAGCATACCGCATGCTCTGATCCATGCTCGACAACTTTCTGTGCATCTCCATGACAACGCGGGTCGATTTACCTCCCTGTCTCTACAGTTCCTCCTAACAAGTTTGTCTGATTATTTAGGCAGCTAAAGAATTGACATCTGGTGCCTTCTGGTTGGTCTTTTTTCTGATTTTCGCAAAAACTTCAGCAGTGAAAGAAAAGGATATCTTATCTTTCTTAATTCCAGTTGATCCCCTCTTAGAAACATGATTCTGTTAAAAGTGTTTCAAAATTCTGTAACTTGCTATATTTTTGTTAAGTAGGAGATTGTGTACCTTTATTTTCTTTTTACTTAATGCAAGCATCTGTGAGAAGAGGACACAAAGAATAATAATCCTGCATGAAAGTGAAACCGTTAGAACTTTGACAAGTGTTCTTGACACCGTCAACTGAGCTCATGACTTCACGTGTTGACGAGAACCAAAAGAAAAAAAAAAAAGAAAAAAAATAAAGAACACAGCACAGCTGGTCTTGTTCGATTTTTATAACTAGTCCTATGACCCATGGGACTGAGACCACCTGTATATTCTGTGATCCTACTAACAAAATGAGAAAGTTCGTGCGTGATGCAACGTGAATCTGTATGTCAATTCCTCTCTCTCTCTCTCTTTCAAACAATCGCACGCACGCACGCGCGCACACACACACACACACACACACACACACACACACACACACACACTTTGGACATTATAACATGCTAACTCCAGACTTGTTTGCCAATGCATTTGCACTGGCACACGCTTTTTATCTTCCTTTATTGTTGTCTTCTAACAATTATAAGACTTTGAAAACGTTACCTGTAGCTCTACAACGTAACTTATGATGGACTGATATACCATGAAGTTTGTTACAAGGTTCCTTCGTTTTCTCGTCAAACGCGAAACGGTAGTCCCGGGGAGCTGGGCACGTGGGTGACAGTTACGACGTTACTCTGACTGCCCCATGTTAACATAATCCTGCTGCAGGGGGACACGTCAGTCACATAGGTTCACACGTCAGTCACTTAAAATCTCACCACACCGTTCACGAGCCCCTTCCCCGAACAAAAGACTTGACGACGTGAAAAGCAAAGTACAACAATGAAAGAATTAAATACAAGTCATACAAAATACTTCTATAAGGTAATTTGGCTCGTCTAAAATGAGGTCCCAGTACATTCCGGACCTCCAATGTTGCAGTGCTGTTAACGCCCATTTAAACCACCATCACTCTCACATACATATGTACATCAACTCTGGCAGCTATTACTGTTGCTCTCAAACTTGAAATTCTTCCTATGTCTGGGTCTTTCAAAGTTGCGAGTCTACGCTTGTAATAAGGTGAGTAGCAGGTCTCGTTGTCACGAATACCGAGCGCTGTCTCAGTCCAGGGACGACAGGTGGCATCTTCGACGACTTCTTGTTCACCCGACTTCATTGTTATATACAGCAGACAGCGGTACGCGCTGGGATTAACAGGGCCACGTACAGCTGCCCAACGAACACCTCCTTGATGCAACATCGTCTTCTCGACTTCGGTGCTTTAAAGCGCGAGCGAAAGCACAGACATTCTCTTCTCCTCTGAGAACGGTGACTTCTGCCAGCCTTGGCGTCGAACTTCTGCCTCTCACAGCAAGATCTGATCACGTGGTCCACGACGACAGCTAGCAGTTCCGACATTCCGTTGTCGCTGACTGAACCCAAGCGTTCCCACTTCCGAGTCTTTTTCTCCTCCTGGCTCAAGTCTCAGAGAATACACACGGACGCACACAAAATGCCATTGGATGAACACACACACCCAGCAACCACCCAGTGCGAGCAAGAGGAAGACCACATCCCACCTCACCAATGACTAGCCTTAACCCTGCTTAAAGGTGGCGGGGTGGAGAAAACGCGGCACCTAAACTGTGGAATGGTCTGCCATCGTCACTGTCCACCATCACCTCACCAACCACGTTTCGAAAAAGACTGAAGACCCATCTGTTTATTTAAGATGGACTTAAACTTAATCAAGCAACACTTCTGTCTTTATTTTTTTCACTTTCCTGGTGTTTTATCTATTTATTTATTTTATTTTTTCTTATTTATTTTATTTATTTTGTTTTTGCTGCGCAATGAGCATTCTTCTGAATGGATACCTGCGCATTACAAATGAACATCATCATCATCATCAGATCTAGGCCTTAGTAGTTATACACACTAAGATTGTTCTTGCACTTTTGAGACATTCTGTGCACCCAATCGAATGTTTCTATGTTAGTGTAAATGTATTTTTTTTAAATATTTATTTTTTACTCGCACTTGCTGTCATCGTTAATAAGCTAAAAACTTCTCAGTAACTGTTGGAGAACACACTCGGACACACACAGACTCCACAGAGCACGCCTGCAAACACTGAGTTCCACACATATTCTTTCAGACAACAAATCACTAACACCTGTACGTGGGCTCGAACGTTTCTAATAATCGGGTGAACGTAGATAATTCTTTACTAAATAATAAAAGAAAAGTTCATCACAAATATCCTACACTGAGTCTACCCAAAAACAAATGTATACAAGCAGTTTATATTAAAGTCTGTTTTTTTCAAGTTCTCTCTTCTTCTGTTGTTGGGGTGGGGGGGGTTGACACAGCAAACAGTTCCACTCTTTCAGTCTTGTTCACTGGCGTTGATCATACGGACAGCATACATCGAGGAAACAACTACGACAGTCTTAACGGCAGACAAATGATCAAGTCAATAACAATTCCCACAGTAGGTAAACGTAATTCACACAGTTATACAATCTTCCCAGGAGATCACACAGAAGCTGAGAAAATTAGTAAAGCGAGGAGCCACACAGTCGCTTATCAATGGCGATCCACACAGTTAATACTTCTCCACACAGTTTATATTTCTCCATACAGTTAATATTTCTCCACACAGATAATATCAATTCTAACCTCTTTCAAAAATTCTTCCTTCTACCAGACTCTCAAATCTGCTTCTCTCTTCTAATTTCTAAACAATGCCCCCTATATCAACATTAAATCCAGGGGTGACAATTCTTACTCATACAAGAATATACACAAGGGCGACAACCTCTTTACATCCACGTTCAGGGGTGGTAACACATGTTCATAACAGTAACCAATATCACAAATGCCAATTTTGCTTTGACTACCTTTATATTTGATGGTTCAATGAGCACACATGGGTTTAATTTATCACACACACAAACAACAAGAAACGTAAATAACACAAAAATATGTAGAGAACTGATAATGATTTTAACTGTTTCATCATCATTAAAACAGTCAAAATAAATCCCTTAATCAAAGGAAACCCTTTACAAACTAGCAAGTATAACAGTAAAATATAACACTGCATCACTATAAGGCATGCATATAAAAAGAATAATTTATGATTCCAGTTTCATTTTCATAAACACCTGCAGTTATCACACCTTCCCTTGAATAAGGCTGGGAATGATTCACACTTAGATTAGGGTAAGGCTCCCGGTAGTGTAGTGGTTAAAACACTCGCTTGTCACCACTGCAGTGAGCGGCTCAGGGTTCAGATCTCGTCTCTGGACACTCTCTGTATGTGACACCTGTTCGCAGGGCTGGGCGGCGGAGGTTTTCTCCGGGTACTCCAGTTTCCTCCCCCCTCCCTTTCCCCCCATAGTGCGAAATCACCGCAAGGTGGAAGCACTTTCCACTAAATAAACAACAACAACAACAACAACTTAGATTAGTTTTGGAAATGTTCAGTGCTCTTGACAATAAACTGACTGACTTTAATTTATTCGCCTTAACTGTTAACATTAAAATAAATTATATATTTTTTCAACTTCTTGCTTCAAAATGTGCATACCTATCATCTTGACTGCATCTCTCCACAATGAATGACAAAGTCAATGTTTTAGCAAAAGGTTCTACAACATCAAGCGGGGATATTTTTAATTCTTATAAACTAAATAACACTCATTTTTTCAAGGCAAACTGTTTTCAAGGCAAACTGTCACAAATTCGTCTTGTGCATTTCTCTCCACACATGGAAATGCTCAAATAAAAGGGGTAAACCAAAGATTACTTTAAAATATAAAATTACATGCTGCTTACATTTAACTGGGTAAGATTGTGTTTACTACCTGACTTCTGCAGGAATCATGCTATAAATTAATGTTGCAGCTGCATGCAAGTATCACTTATTGCATACCAACATAATTTAGCATGGGTATGTGTGCATGTGCGCATCCACACACACACACTCTCTCTCTCAGTCAAAGGATGGCAGAACGTAACATTTCCAGTATATGGAAGAATCTACTCAAAGCAGTTTTGGGAGCATACGCTACAACGTCTATCAGCTATCTGATTCTTTGACATATATGTCCAAAATTCTGACAGATTCAAAAACTGTTTCACCTTTTGTGGCATAGGCAAAAGATGCACTGATTCTTGAATACCCCTTCCACTTTTTCCAAGAGAACCCCGAACAGCAGTTCGGCACAGCCTCTGCAGGCTAATCTGCTGTACAAATTGTTCTTGGAGCCATTTTTGAAACTTCTCAGTCTGATTTGGAAACAGCTTGTTGTCGAGGTCATCTGCTTGTATTCTGGAGCCACACAGCACCAGGTAACGAATCATGCTGTACCGTGACTGGGAGCAGTGTGGGGACTGCCACAACAATTTTACTGGTGCCTGGCTGATATCCGCACCTGCACTGATCAGCTGATGCACAATCTTTAGCTCACAGTTGCTGCATTCTCTTTCACCAAGCAAAAGACTCTGCAATGCTGGTGTGGGTATTTTCTTCACTCGCTTGTAAAAGTCCATGGTTGATGACAGGACTGTGTAGATGTTGCCACGACGCAGAGGATCACAAGCAATAACCAGGGGAGATTCTCCTTTGTAATCCTGACCATTAGGTGAGGCTCCTCTGTCCAGCAAGTACTTGACATTATATCTCTGACAAAATACAATGCACTGATACAAAGCTGTCCAGCCTAGATTGTCCATAGCATTGATGTCGGCCCCTTGGGATAAAAGAAAATCAGCAAGTTGAAAATGGTTGCCTTCCACTGCTCGATGGAAGGCAGTCCTTCCTACAGAATCCCCTTTTCTGATTGCTGCTCCTGCTGACAGCAAAATTTCAACTGATCTGGAATCTCCTAGAAAAGAAGCTTGATGCAATGGCGTCACACCACAGCCATCCTGGCCATCAACTGCAGCTCCCTTTTGCAGTAAAAACTGAAGAAGTTCATGTGACCCTATGGTTATAGCTAAATGCAATGGCCTTCTTGCCTGAGCTAACATCTCAGGCAAATTAACGTCAGCTCCTACGATTACAAGTTGCTTAGCAACATTTACATGGCCCAACTCAATTGCATGTGTGAGAGGAGTTTTGCTGTAAAGAACGGTGCAATCCAAGTAAACTCCCTGCCTTGCCAGTTGTAGTATCACAGATATCTCTTGTTCTTCTATAGCTCTTACCAGCAAAAACTGCATTTCCTTCTGGCAGGTTCGCCGTGTGCTTGTATGAACTGCAATTGTAAAGGGTAAAAAGATTTTTTTTAACGCTGACCTCCAAAAAGAAGTGAAAAACAATTCATTCCTTTTCTTTGATTCTTATAATGGATATACATGTAATTATAAACATATGGATCGATATCATCATGAGTCAGTTGGGGACTTTATTTTAAAATCAGCTCATCTGTCTGTCACGCAAAGAAGTAGCATTTCCATTCACAGATGAGTTCAAGTGAACTACAAAGATATCATACTTGAGGACTGAAGTGGAGAAGACAGACACAGGCCAGTCATCGGAGGTGGTAGAGGAGGGAGACAAGGTACAACCTCGCTAGATTCCTGTTGCGTTTCAGCAGACTTCGATGCCATATTTACATTTTTATCAACAATCGAAACTTTATATGAAATGCTACCAAATTCCTATGCTCAGAGCATGAAATTTCAAATGTTATCACAAAATAAACTTCAAAGGCGTTGAGCGAAAGAATAAAACGCACGTCTCAGGAAAGGGAGCAAATCAAACGATCTATTAAAGTTAGTTACGTCCCATGCTTAAAGCGAGCGCTAGAGAGAATGCTTGGTGAAGAGAAGTATATTCGGAAGTGCCTTGTTTTTTGTGTACTCAAAATTGTGAAAGGAAGAATCTCATAAAGGGCAGTAGTTGAGGTTTACAAGAAAACAAGAATACATTCTTACATGGTTTGTGTCTCAATATAAATATTTATCTTAATATAAAGTAACTATAAATGAAGCAGGGGATTAACAAATAATACTCAACAAACCATTTTTTATAAAGATAAATAGCTTCCTATTTATTTATGCAATGAAAATATACCTAGGTAAATACTGTATATTTTTAAAAGGACAAGCTGTTAAGATCGGTATATAATCATATTTAATGCATTGCTTCAAATGATATGATCAAGAATGCTAAAACAAATAATAGAGGCAAAATATATTACTGTTGCTACAGGTAAGCTACTCTTATTTATAAACCAACTGCCAGCTGCTTGAGTATACTTTCCTACAGAGATATTGTAAATCAGATAACCCTATAAAATGGTAAAATGTGTATCTAGTAACATTGTCAGTAAATATATACACATTTATATACCAGACAACTGCAGACATGTATGGCGAAGGAAATTATTTTTAAGAACATTAGTGTAATATTTGTATGCTAGTGAGGGTATGCTACATTGCCTGGGCTGATTTCTCTTGCAGACTCTTCAGAGTGAGATATTATTGTCAACTTTTGATCTACCACTTCACTTGGACTCATATATTAGTAAAGAGGTTTGGTGTCAGTGTAGTGAAATAGTTAAACACTTGTCCTCTTGCACCTGCTGTATTCCTTATACAATAAAAAAACAGCAAAACATCTTCTCAGGAAATTGTTGTCTGCTGATAGTAACATAAGATCATCACTTTACACAAAACATCAACATAGACTAATAAAAACATTAAATTCTAGTTTTCCATTTGTAATCATTTATTCTGCCACTTATAGTCACTTTCACAATTATTTAATAATCTGTAGGCATTCATATATCACTCAAAACACAGAGAAGAGCATGACATCAATTAAAATCTATACAAAAAAAACATGCTGCAGAATGACCGCAAGCGGTATGACCATCTGCATTCATGTCCTATCCTTGAATTGACAGTATATCTGGATTGCAGCTGTGACAAACAAGTGCAGACAATGTGTGGTTTTAACTCTAGGAACTGTGAACTTACTACTTTCATGAGTCTCATAAAATTCCTGTTGGAGTCGTTCACTAAAATTGCAATTTGTTGATCAGAAGCTTGTGATACATTAATTGTCTCTACAGCGTTCTGCACCTTCCCAACCACCTGCCTGCTTTTTCAATGTTCTTGTTCAATTTGTGATTGACCAGGTTTGCACTGTTCCAACCCCAGCATACTAATTTTACAGAAGTTCTAAGCACACATTAAAAGACAGTAAACATGGCTATGAGCTTTTTTAATAATGGTACATTACCTACATGAGCCTTCCAAGTAAGGGGATCATCGATATTTACATTCAAATATTTGTAACTGTCTAGTACCTCTTCTACTTCTCATTTAATAAACATTTTATCAAAAACAACCGTTTCCTAAAATCAAAATTTTTTCTTTTGTTTTCTTGACATTCAACTCTAATTATCATCACACCATGCAACAGAGTGGCCAATTTAAATTCCTGCCTGTAGTAGGTGTAGTCATTGTTGGAAATCAGGCCTTTAAGTCTGGTGTTATCTTTACATTCAACTAAACAAACTAGTACCACTGTGTGGTATTGAAAGCAAATACAGGTATTCAGGTACTCCAGATGAGCATTAATTCTATTTTAGACATAATACAGCATCTTCCACACTACATTCATACCTTGTGAAACTGTTGGTGTACCTCCTCCTCTTTAATCTCATTATTGTATTAAAAACCTGTACTCCCCTATCCTCTTCTAGATCATTGCTATGTCCTTTTCCGAACTGGGTGCGAACTGGGTGGTAATGTCTGCTTATTTTAGGTTCTTTGTGATTTCTCTGTCTCACACACACATGGGGTGCCTATGAAATTATGTCCAAGTCACTGACATTAAAATTGTTGATAAAATTTGCTTTATTTTTATTTCAAACAACTCAAACATCTCGTACTGGGTAATGTAAACATTAAAATAAAGATGGTTCAGAGCAGACATCATTCCTGCAGTAGAAGTACTCCTGCAAAATGTGGTTAGAGACAAAGGGTGTGTACCTGCACATGCTTCAAACTCCTCCACTTCACACATTTTGCACACACACACACACACACACACACAGCCACATGCATATGCATACATCATCATAATCACTTTTATTTAAAGGATAACACATTAATTTCATGCAGTAAGCAATAATAATGAAGATTTATATAGTGCATTTCCAAAGATTTGCTTAGAGCGCTTTACATAAATCATATATAGACTTAATCATCAATAACCATGTACCCATTCGCATAACTGGTGCTCTCACTTTTACAACATACACTCACTCATACACAAAGTAAATTACAGACCACGTTGTGCATGCTCATGGTCAGGACAGGGTTACAGCAAAGTCGTCGTTCTGAAAAGATGCGTCGAGTTTAAGGTGGTAAGAAAATATGAGTGACAAAAGCAGACAGGTAATCTGTTCCAAGTTAATGGGGCTAGGTAGGAGAAAGACCTCTGTCCATACGTTTTTGTCTTAACTAGTGGGACTCCCAGAAACTTGGTACCAGAAGATGAGCAAAGAAGTCGTGTGGGTGTATAGATGGGAGTGAGTTCGGAGAGGTACTGAGGACCAGTGCCAGAAATGGCAACGTCAAAATGGAAAGTTTGCAGGTCCACGACTGGCAGCCAGTGAAGAAAGCGTATGACAAGTGATATATATGTTCATATCTGGATGGTCTGCAGATGAGGCAAGAGAATTACAGCAGTCCATCCTTGACATCAAAAAGGCACATATTAGAGTTTTAGTTGCATCAGTGGTGACGAATGGTACCGATCCTACGAAGCTCAAGGTAAGCATTTCTGCAGACATGAGAAATACAATGATATAAAGTCAAACTCTGATTGAGAATGACCCCAAGCTGCGGCCAAAGGTGGAGAAAGGAATAGTTGTTTATAGATAGAGATTGAGAGAGAGAACAATGACTCAGAAATTTCTTTAGACAAGTAAGTTGCAGTTCAGTCTTATCGTCATTCACGTCATCTATGCATTCCTGTGTCTGTATCAGTAGTCCAGAGAGTTCAGTAAGTGGAGCTGATTGATAAAGCTGGGTATCATCAGCATAACTCACATGTGACATGGTATGGCATGACATAACCTCAGACAGAGGGGAGGTATGTAACACAAAAAGTATTAGATGCAATATAGATCCCTGCAGGACACCATGGCTCAGGGCAGAAGCATCTGAGTAAACACCATTCACACACACACACAGTCTTGGTACGATCCATGAGATAGGCTGAAATCACGACAATGTTTATTTGTTACTGTTTAACGCCATGCCAGCAACTAAGGCCATATCACGGCGTGAAACAAGGACAAAGCAACATCATCAATACCAAATGAGTACTGAAGTCTGTGTAGAAGTATAGAATGATCTACAGAATCAAATGCAGCTGACAAGTCTAACAAAGCCACTTTGTCATCGTCAACACTGAGGAGTAGATCATTTACAACTTTTAGAAGTGCTGATGCATTATTTAGAGGATAGGCAACAAAGCTTCACCATCCAAGATAATCAAATGGTTAACAACAGATAAACATGGACCAGAGAAATCAGTAATAGGTCCAGCAGAAACAATCATTAAATATAAATCCCTTAAATAACTTATTTTGCAAAAAATATACATGTGCAATGCATCTCATCAAATTTTTATTACAAAGACAAAACGTCCAGAATTGTTCGCAAATATATTTTAGTGTCCAGAAGAAGTGAGTGGCTGACAATTGTAGCCTGAGAGTTTATTGAACCTTGAAAGTATCTCTCTCTCTGCCTCTACCATGTGGCGCCAATCATCTTCTGTCTCATGGTCTAGCCCAGTAAGATGGCAAAGCCCATGAGTCACAGTTGCCTGTAAACAAAAAAACATTTTAATACAAGCATTAAACAGTATTCTGAGATTTTGCATTTTTCAAAAGTGACCTAACCATCCCTGCAGCATGTGTTAAGGTATATATATATATATTTTGCTATTCACTTTGCAGACATGAAATTGAATAGAAATTTCTGTGAATGCTTGTTTGTTTGCATTTTCTGTGACTGAGGGCAGCTGATTTCTTACTGCTTAAAAACAGTGAACATAGATAAGACCTCTTAATGGATGATGAAACTACAAGAACACAACAACAGTGAACAACAGGTTCAGGTGCATGCTTAGCAATCTTTGGTATCTTAGGTCTCTAAGTAAACCATAAAAGAAGGGTAGAAAATTAATATTTTACAATCCTTGCCAGGCACAAGACTGGTAGATCTTGGATAAAAAGATACATGTACAGTGGTGAGATTTGTATTTTTGCACTTTCACATACCATCAACACACTGTGAAAGTTATCACCGTGTCTTTGGCACTCTTTTCGGATGTAAGCAGGTGCTAGATAGATGTCACCAAGACACAATTCATTGCCGTCAGATTCGTCCTGTTCTGGTAGCATTCCACCCTGTGTGGTCTGTTGATTAAAAAACAACAATTAAATTAGTATAATTTTTGCGCGTTATTTCACTCACTCTCAGGCACATGCACTTACTGTTCATTACGGTGGGCATTTAAGTGGACTGCACACCCACAGACATTCTCTTTCTTACAAGTCTACTTTTTTTGGGGGTACAGCTTTGACATGGGAGTGGGGGGGAAGACGCGACGGCCATAACAAAAATGGCATTTGTCGTCTGCTCGCTCCACTCAACTGCCCAATTGTACCTTATAAACTAACCCTAACCCTACCCCAAACCCTAACCCCAAACCTCTGACAAAATAACATAGACTGGCCTATGACGTCACGCCTCCCCCATATCAAAGTTCTGCCTGTTTTTTTTTTCAAAGCAGCAATTTCAGCGTAGAATATACCTCAAGTGCGGGAAATGACAAGACGTCTGTCGGACCATCCACTTGTCTGTAATCCGAGTTGAGAGTAGCAATATATTTATCAGTCACAAACAGGAGAGACATATCATATCGTTCTAGATTCATCAGTCTTCTCAAAATATTCACATCTTTTCGTAGGATCCGTGATGTTAATCTGACGGCATTTTGCATGTTTTTTATAACCAGTGTCATTATGGTAGCATAATGAACATGGTAGCATGTTACGGCTAGGTAACAATAAACCCTCCCGTTGCTCCTTACAACACAACACATTATTTAGCTTTGGGATTAATACAATGATTAGTCAAAATGAAGTTATAAGATTAAAATGTTAATGTTTTATATCATTATTTCAATTACTACTGATATGACTATGTAATGTATTTTTTTGTTTTGTTTTTGTTTTTTGTTTTTTTTTTGCTGGCGGCAGCCGAGCGAGAGCTTCCGCTAAAGAGAATCAGGCACACAGACGTCTATGATCGGGCAGATATCGTCGTAATAAGAGGTTGACATTAATTAAAGGTTTGGAACTTTGAGCTTGCCTTCTTAAGGAGTAGACTTATATGTCAGATTCATATACTGTACGCGACTGTTTCATTTAAACCATTTTTTTAATCTCGGAATTGTCACATTTTATACGATCCGACTACGTTCGTGATCCGACGATTTTTCACACCAATGTAAAGTAGTTAAAAATCTTTATCCTGTCCGATAAACATCTATAGTTCAGTTCCAGAGAACAATATTCTCACTAGTTAACATGTTACACGCAGATTCATCGATTTCAGAAATATTGCACAAAATCCCACACATGACACAGTTAAGAATAAAGATTGTATTGAAACTTTATCGAAGTAACCTATCTTTGAAGTAGATGTCAGAATGTTCCATCACACATTAGAATAAACGATCATTCTCTTAAAATTCAGGATGTTCCTACTTCATAGAACATTCTTTAGTTAAAATGCATTTAAAATGACACCACTGGGAAGAATAGCTAGCTGGATGAACATTGAAATGCGCATAGTCTTGAAAAAGGAAATATTCAATTACAGCCTTTTAAATACAGTCTCAGTTTGTCACATCACCTCCAATTATTTCTTTTAACTCGCATCTTGCCACATCGGTTTTAGGCAGAATAAATATATCTCAACATTTCTTCTTTTTATGGAGTATAAACATATCACCACCTGTAATACGACGCACATACACTTACCTTGCATACGCACGACGCATATTACACACATACACCACTCTCGACAAGCCCCCGTAGATGGGGTTTAAGATGAAGAGATTTCTAGTTGATTTATGGAAGATGAATTACTCACTGCTCTCTCTTTTCTATCTGGCCATGGAACTGTCGTCTTTCTTCATTCTTTTCCCAAAATTACGATGAACAAATGACGCACACAAGACGTCAAACACAAGACACCATTCACACACGAAACAATACAAGACCTACCCTTAACTCATTACACAGCCCTTGCTAAAACTGAAATCTCCCAGATTTCTACCAACTAGGTCATTATATTGTTTCGGTAAACTCCCAACTCAAAATAACTTAGCAAATAAACCGCACCCAACAAAAATCTCTCCTGGCTAATCTATAACACTACTCTTTGCTCATGAAACAATGGAGTATTAAATTTCTAACAAATAACAGTAACTTCAATTTTCAAACGGCAGTCAGCTTACATTATATTTCCATGTTCATTACGCCACCCTACTCCAAAATTGGACCGGGGCATTCACTACGGCTTAAGTAGTCAGCCTTAACATTTTCCGTCCCCTTTATGTATTTAATGTAGGGATGGTATTCCTGCAGGAAAAGTGACCATCTCATTAATCTTTGGTTAGAGTGTTTGGCATCTTTAAGACTGACCGAACCTCGTAGCCTAGACATTCCACCATCAGACCTGCAGATCTGTTTCCACTTTACTGACCCATTAGAAGTCGGGTCAAGCTGTTTGCCCACACCCGTGGCTCTCTCTAGCCGGTTAATTACCATGCCGCCGCTGTCCATTTGCAACCAGTCGACCATGCCCGGTCCTTGGTCCGTAATGTTTTGGTTGTTGTGTACCTGACCAAAGTTCATTGATACAGGTATCAGCTGACCGACATCTTCTCCACAGTGATGTGACGGACGATCGGTATCTCCTACCCCGTCTTCTGCCGCCCTTTCCCCTATGCATTCAGCTTTTGCCGAACTCTCGACTGCTTTAGACCTATCGTTCTCTGCCGCTAAGTCCCTAAACCTACTTCTGCAACGTCGTGGCGTCTGGCAACAAAACTTACCTTCCGCATGTTGCGCGACACCATGAGCAGCAGCCTGTTGACAGTCCAGCCATTGGTGCATACATGGTGCACATGCAGCCGTCCTGCTCACGCCCTCTTGCCCTCTTCTTGCGCTGAGGCTGGGTCCGTTTGAAGGTTGACTTGGCTTCGGGTCTCTGTCTAAACCGCCAATATGATGCACCCATTAGCAAGGCTACCCTCACCTTCGACCGATGGTGCATTTTAACCCTTACTCGGACTCTTTCTTGCTGTCATGAGACAACAGCCGCGGGGACCCTTTCAATCTCGCCACCCGTGGGTGTGACGAAATCACCCCACTTTCCGATATCAACTCCTTCCTAGCAACACCCACTGCTTTCTCCGCTTATTCCCTATTTTTCCAGCCGTACGTTTGCTTCTTAGTGGCCCTGCCGGTCTTATAGACAAACCTGGCTTGCCGTCTGTGATAACGGCTGGGACACAACTGCCAGTAAACACTCCCCTGTTCAAACTACCTATGTCAACTGCCTGTGACCTCTCACAGACAGCTGGCACTAGCTCTTCAGGGTCACCACTGTTCCCTGCCTGCAATGGCACATCTTCGACAGCTGGCAAGTGTCCCTGTTGCTTACTGCTATCCTGTGTAATTACAGGCACTGCATCGACTTCTAGTGTCTGGCCATCATCCACTTCCCGCGGTTCCCTACTGGCAACTGACGTTCGCATCCAGCTCTCGCCAATGCCACTTTCATACACCGGTTCCACTTTACCGGTCAGTGCCTGCATCAAGCGCTCGCCACTGACACTCACCTGCAGTGGTTCTCTTGTGACACTTGCTGTTCGCCTCTCGCGATAGCTGCCACCAACCACCTGCAGCGGTGTCACTTTGACAGCTGGCGTTCGCATCCCGCGATAGCCACTGTCATCCGCCTGCAGAAAATCTGTACCGCCAGCCAGTCCTTGTGCCTCGCCACTTTTGACATTCTGCAACGACCCCTTACCAGCGCCTGCGTCTTCTTAAGACCAAGGTCCTCTACTTGCAGATGCCTACTCTCCACGTGGCTCCATCCGGCCTGGTTCCCAAGATCAGGATTATCTTCATTTCCCGACCTTCCTCTGGCGCAAGTCATCAGTCCGTCGATGGCCTCCGCCCCTTCGTTAGCTACAATATCACTAGCCTCCACCTCGCCAGCACCGTCTGTGCTAGCCCCACTCTCACTAGTATGTAGTTTGCTAACCTCATCACCATTAGCATCTAACTCACTAGCCCCATCACCAACATCCATCTCGCTAGCACCTAGCTCACTAGCATCCACCGAGCTCACTAGCCTCCTCGTCATGAGTATCCCACTTGCTAGCCTCGATATTGCTAGCACAAACTCCTTAATCTCTTTTCCTACCAACCCCTCATCTAATGCAATCTCTCTAAGCTCTTTTCCCTTGTCCCTCTCGGGCACAGCAAACTGCTTCTAATCCTGAAATGGTACTTCCCCTTCGCGTTACTTGACCAACCTCCTAACGAATAGCTAGGCCAGCTACACACACACTATCTGTTCAGATCCCGGATGAGCTACCCAATATGTAATACGACGCACATACACTTACCTTGCATATGCACAACGCATATTACACACACCACGCTCGACAAGCCCCTCGTAGATGGGGTTGAAGGTCAAGAGATTTCTAGTTGATTTATGGAAGATGAAGAACTGTCTGGCCATGGAACCGTCGTCTTTCTTCTTCTCTTTAAGTCATTCTTTTCCCAAAATTACAACGAACAAATGACGCACACAAGACATCATTCACTCCCGAAACAATACAAGACCTACCCCTAACTCATTACACCACCCTTTCCTCTCACTTAAAATCTATGTAGGATGGAGGCTGGTGTGATAACAAGGCTATACCCGTTCACAGAAATTTTGTTTTTAGACAAGATGACATAGTCTTAAGTAAAACTTGATGTGCGGATTTTCTTTTGTCTTAGGCTGTAATAATGAAATTGTCCAGAGCCTTTTGGAAGGCTATGGCCCAATAATATAGATCTGTAGTTCTGTAACTTGGTTTTCTCTAGAAACTAGGACAGTAAGACAGATCTTAATGCCATCAGTATGTATGCTGTAGATTTCAGGAATGTTATTTATAAACAAAAATTATAAGCATAGATTAAAAGACACTTTTTTATTGTTACATTTTTACAGCCTGACCACAACCAATATGTGTCCTTGGCTGCTTACACTTCACCCCCCTCCCTCACCATTCCCAGTAGTACACAGTCACCACATGGAAGGCACTTTCTTTTTGTAAAAAGCTGCCAATGAATCGTATATCTTCACTTATTTCTTGTTAGAAAGCCATTTAATCAGTTAGCCCCATTGCCATGCTGCACTCAAACATTTACTGTATAATACTAACGCAGCTGTACCTTCAATAGCTAGTGACCGAAATCCATGATAACTACCTTCAGCAGGTGTGTTGATGTCGGAATTTTTTTTCACATTCTTATAAATTTTTCAAACTCATTGAAAGAGAGAAAATAAATGTGATAAATAGTCTAACAGTCTGGTTAATATTATATTTTGGTGGATGTACTTTCTACAGAGTATGTTTTCTTTAAGAGAATAACGTTTTTAACATCATGTCCAGATATCTTTCACCTAGTTGGATACAAATTGAAGTTCTATTAGGCTGTGTATGGTGTAGTAGGGTTTAATTAATGTTCTAAAAGTTAAATGTATGTACATACACACACATATGTGCAGGTGGACACGCATGCAAACACA
Organism: Marisa cornuarietis; assembly: GCA_004794655.1. Taxonomy (NCBI): domain Eukaryota; kingdom Metazoa; phylum Mollusca; class Gastropoda; order Architaenioglossa; family Ampullariidae; genus Marisa; species Marisa cornuarietis. Next base: position 2,020,207 of record SMMW01000554.1, on the reverse strand, counting down.
AAATATGTGAAAATTTGTATATCTACAAGATGTTTTATTGCTTGATTACACTTAAAGATTTTTTTGTCCTTTCTTTCAGGGTTGTCCTAACACTTCAAAGCGACAATGACTTTCCAGTTGAACTTGCCACCGTCCGAAATTGGGCGGCTGGCAAGATCAGAGCAGTCTGCAGGAGATGGAGAGACTAAAAAACAGTCACGTGAGGACTGGAAGAAAATGAAAGAACTAGAAGAAGCCCGTAAAGCTGGCACTGCACCAGCCATGAAAGATGAAGAGGGGAAGTAAGGCATCACGTTTTTGTTTTGTTGTTTATCTAAACCTAGATTGTTGTAATTTGTTGAATATTGTAACTTGTTGAATAACTATTCATTCTTAAATTTGATTTTGATTTCTTTTTTTACTCTCTTTATAATTATAAGGCAATGTATTTTCAAGGCAAGCCTTAAGTAAAGATATTTTGGCCATTTCTGTTACTCTGCCCTTTGGATTTTATACTTATTGATTAATACAGAGTTAGTAAGAAAGTGAACAAAATTTAGTTATAATCAGTTTTAAAGAATATATTGATTGAAGAGTTCTGATACTGTTTTCAGGGATATTAATCCTCACATCCCCCAGTATATCATGCAGGCTCCTTGGTATATAGGAGCCAAAACTCCTACACTTCGACATCAACGACCACAGAGTGAAAAGCAAAGGCAGTATGACGTGCTGGATGCTGAAATCAAGAAAGGCGTAAAAGAGGTAAAATTTTAAAGAAAATTGCTAAATAAGAATGTGATTAAATGCTATGTGACAAACAATGCAAGAATGCTACAGACGGAAAGCTAGTATAATACTTGCTTCCATCAGCTACCTTTTGTTGTAGTACCACACATGAGCTGACGGTGCATATGGACATTATTTGCCCCATATTGCCATAGATGAAAATAAAATTATAAAACATGGATGGCTTAACAATCACACTCATGCCTGACAATTGCGCCTTTTTTCAACACAAAACAAAACAGTTGCCTGAGGCTGCCAGATCATGTTTTTTTTTACAGTTGCTGTGGTTTCAGGACTTCACAATACAACAAAGTAGAAAAAAATCATAACAGACACTTTGGCATGGGGTTACCCAATAACTTCTACTCTTAAATAACAGAAATCAGACTTGAATATCTTCTAATTCTTGAGTTACAATATATCAGTCTCCAAGTTTGGATCCTCTATATATACACACCTCACACGAGCATACGCTAAGAACCTCACAGTCCTTCAAAATATCAGTCTTTGATGACGATACTTAGCATCATAAACTTGTCGTCCTTCTCCCATCCGTCAAACTAGAATCCAAATAACACAAAGGACATTTATAACCCAGGGGAATCAGTGAATCCTTCCCCAAGGGGGAATACTTTTAATCTCTCCGAGTAACACAGCGACTGATGATACTCAGAATGACGTACACACCAGCTGTGTCGTTGAGACAGTTCACGAGGGTCACACCAGAGGCACTGCCTCAGTGACGTCATGGGGCTAATGATGCTCCACTGGCCTGGAGCCTGTTAGTGAACCCTTGACAGGCCAGCTGTTCTAGTGTCTCATGGTACTAATCCAAGTGCTGCTGGGTGTCAGATCAAAGTGATCAGAAAATGTAGTCCTGGGAAGCTATTCATCCTAATCCAGTAGGCCCCAATTAGATCAGCCCAAACAAAAACAACTCGTGTTGGTCAAAAATGGAGTCGGTACTGCACCGAACAAACCGTCAATCGATAGTACTTTTCTTCAGTACACATACACCAATCCCAGCTAGGTGAGGTGTAGATGCTGTGACTCAGGCATGTCCTTCTCCTTTGGTATTCTGGGCCTGAGTGAATTTTCTACCCAGTTCCAGCCAGAAAGAAATTTATTTCTGAGTGAGATTTAACAACTTATCCACTTGCAGTTAACCTTTTCAGTCTTACCCCCCTTACACCACTGACCTTCATTACTGGATAAGCGACTCAGGTTCATGTCCGGTGTAAGTCTTGGCTTTCCATTAGACAGGCCTCATGTTTCCGGTTCTTTGTTTGCATACCCTAAATTCTTAAAGTAGATGTTTTGTTTTCGTAACAGAACAGTCTATACAACTGTTTCCAAAAAAATCAAAATCCATGTTTTTTTTAATTGTTAGTTGTATAGCAAGTCAATAGCATCATAAAATTGTCTAAGAATTTAAATGCGTTTTCTATATGCAAACAGAATACATTTTCCAGAAAATACTCATTATTTTGCAATCTTCTTTAACAAGGTTCTGATGACAGAAGAGCTTAATTACTCACTTCTAAAATTTCTTCTACGTTAGTAAGATCTGCCATTTTGACAGAAAACGGAAGCGAAAGCCAAAGAGGCAACGAAAGACACTTATCCAGTGAATGAAGGTCCATGACTTACACATTCTCACACTCATTCTTCCTATGTAACAGAGCCTAGATGTCATGAAGGGGTTTAAATACCAAGAAAACCCAATGACTGGTCTTTGACACTTGGCTTCCTATGACTATACAACCTTTCTTTATTTTCTTGGAAGAGTCAAGTTGCTATGATGTCATTCTGCATATTTTGTTAAATTTTATGTTCGTTGTCTTGCATACAACTATTACAAGATGCCTTTTGAACATTTAATTTTTAAAAATTTTATAGTAAGTTTGCTTTTATTTGCTTTTTTTTCAAGGGTCCTATTGCACTCAAGTTTCGTAAGGGAGCTTGTGAAAACTGTGGGGCCGTGACTCATAAAAAGAAAGATTGTTTGGAGGTCTGTGACAAGCTTTCTTTATTCTTAGCTTATACATTGCCAATATTTTGCTTATATAAGCATCATTATAAGGTTATGTAAGTCCAGTGTATATTTTCATTTGGGGTATGTGTGTTTTGGATTTTATGTTAAATATTTTATATTTTAAAGGCTGTGTTCAATAAACATATGTATTCATAGTTTTTGGTATTGTCAGAAGTTTGTTAGTCTGCTCGGAAACACTTCGGTTTGTACTTCATTTTTGTTCATTTCATATCCTTATTTGATATGTGCAGTAATTAATGCCTGTTATTGCCTAGTATGACTAAACAGTTTTCAGGGCAAAAGTAACACTGAATTTTCTGGGTGTTTAATTGAAAATTGAAATTTCCATCTTTATTCAAAACGCTGGAAACAATTATTTGTATCGTGTAGAATAACATTTTGCAAAACTCTGTTTTTCATACTTTCTTAACACTTTTTTTAAGAGCGATAAAATTCATTTTATATAGTGATAGGTCCACTAATTCATCTCCCTAGACTAATAATAATAAAGATTTTTTTATATAGGGCTTTTCCAGTGATTTGCTCAGAGAACTTTACAGCCTGAATCACTAACAATTCTGCACCCATTTTCATATGTAACAGACGCACATTTCTACAGAAGACATCCATTCATACACAAAGTAAATTACAGACGCACATTACGCACACTCAGTCAGGACAGGGGCGCAGTGATGTCACCATTCTAAAAAGATGCTGTTTGGACTTTAAGGTGGTAAGAATAAGATATATTTTTGGGAATGATGATTTCTTCTTCAAGACTAAGCGCTTGATTTATTTTCTTTGGTGTAGCTGATTTGGTGAGCATTCCTTAATAAGAAATGCTCCTTATTTTCAGCGACCAAGAAGGATAGGTGCTAAATTTACAGGAGAAAAGATTGCTCCTGACGAAATGATCCCCCAGCAATTGAACTATGATTTTGAGGGTAAACGCGACATCTGGAATGGTTTTGATCCAGTTGAACATCAGCGGCAAATATTTGATGACTACAGTAAACTTGAGGAGGTGAGTGTTTAGCGCCATTGATTCACGATCCTTTCAAAGCAAATAAATTTATCATTTTTGCTTTGTTGAGGGTTATGATCAGCATTTTCATCTTGCTGGAGATGAATAGCGAGCACTAAACAACCAGTTAAGCAAAATGTTATGAACAACATTGCTGTTACATGCCTAATTCATTGTTTGCTTGTCCCTGTTGTCTCCATTTCAAGTATTTATTGTGTGTTTCAGGCAAAGCAGGCACTTAAGGAAGCTGACTTGGAAGAAAAACTTTTAAGAAAAGCAAACAACGAAGAAAAGGTATTTATCAAAATTTCTTTAAGTGGGTGCTGCAACTGCTAAATTTTCTTATCAATAGGTAATCGTGGAGAAGAAAGCAGAGCAATAATGTCAACATTATTATTCTGAAGAATATTTAAGTGTACGTTAACATAGACATACATTCAGAGCCTTGTGTGCATACATGCGTGAATGTTAGCATTAACTACACTGCATCAAATACTGTACTTTTTCCTGCAGGAAGGTGACGATGAGGACAAGTATGCAGAAGATATGGATATGCCTGGTCAGAAGTTTGAAACAAAGCAGCGCATCACTGTGAGGAATCTCCGTATCCGAGAAGATACAGCGAAGGTACAGAAACGCTCCGTTTTGACAATATTTTCCATGATATAGCCACTCTCGTTACAATTATTATGTCTGTTTAAAAAAATTTTCACTTTCTTTTATTTCTACAAGTATTTGTAAAATAGACAAATTTTCGATAAAAGGAATAATTTTATTTAAAAAAAAACTTTACTAGCTGACTTTATATAAAAGTCATACATCTGCAGTTTTTGTTTCTTTCTTTATCCAAGTCCCAAACCTCAATTTCTAGCATGAGTTCTTGTCGTAGTCTCATTTTGCCTCCCATTCATCATTGTTTTTTCTTTTTCACCAGTACCTGTTCAATCTAGATCTCAATTCAGCATACTATGATCCCAAGACAAGATCAATGAGAGGCAACCCTTTGCAGGGTTCTGGAAAAGATGCTATAATGTAAGTCGTTGACTAATTTTTTTAATTTCTCATTCTGGTTACTCTTATCATTAAATCTGATGTCCACAAGATGAAAAGAATTGTGTTCATTATATTCCCTTTATATTCCATGCACAGGGAGTTGCAAATTGCAACTTAAGATTTTAATTTTTAAAGTGAGTTTTCCTTAATTACTGTTAGAAGAAGAATAGTTTGCACATGTATGTCAAAAACGTTCTCAAATGTTTTATCTGAGGAACAAGATTTTCTCATATCACTTATTTCTTTTCTGCAGAGAAACACAGTATATTGGTGACAACTTTGTAAGATTATCTGGAGATTCAGAAGAATTTGCTAGGAAGCAATGTGAGCTATCCATCTTTAAGCACAGTGCATATGATTGGGAACATGTTAATAACTAGAAACTTGTCTGCTATATATATTTTCAAACATGTCTTTTGAACAGATAAATTGTTAATTGGTATTTGAATTGTTTTTGGTAAATGCCATGTATAAACTCGCTGAACCTTGATGGCTGTTGTGGTAATTAGAGTGACTATAGGTTGCATGATGACTGTAGTTGATGCTCAGTATGTTAAGCAGTGTACATACAAATTTATCTATGAATGTATGCTTCTTTACTTGTATGTTTTTATCTGTATGTATTGCTATCCTTTATTTTTTTCATGTGTTTCATAATTTAGGCCTTATGCTCAGTTATATCTTGTCACAGAAAATTCTGAAAGAAATGACATTACCTGTTGCAGTATTTGCATGGGAGGCTTATGAAAAAGGCACAGATGTCCACCTGCAGGCTGATCCTACAAAACTGGAGCTTTTGCACAAGGAGTTCTTGCAGCGCCGTGATACATTCAAGCAGACAGCGAAGGACAGTGTGCTTGATCGATATGGAGGACAGGAGCATTTGGAGGCCCCTCCGAAGCAGCTGCTGTTGGCTCAAACAGTGAGTTTGTTGGTCTTCATCCCTTCGGCAGCACATCCTTATTTTGATAGTCTCCCCTGTACAGTTATGCTGGCATTGTCCATCCAAGTTTGCTTAATTTTGCATTCATGGCTACATGATTTGTTTGTTTGTTGTTTTTATTTTTATTAGGATGGTAAAATATATTAGAATAATTTTAAAAAATTAAATCCATCCTTATAATGTAAGTACTATTAGTCGCCCTTGTAAATCTTTTTTGCTAATTCAATAACTTGCACCTGGTACAGGTTTTTGTTATCCTATGGATATTTGTGACCCAGACAGCCGTTCACTGCGGCTGAAGACAAAAGAGTGTTTCAAAAACACACACACATGTACACACATGTGCCATGTTATAAATAAAAGAGACCCAGTTAGTATTTTGGAGGCAGCAACTTAAAAAAGGATTACTTTTTTTTAACATTGTCTTCTGTAAACAGTTGCACTGGCACAAATAGATGCATAACCTAGCTATATTGCAGTATAAAATCAGTTTACGATCTTTAGGCAGATTATAAAAATATGGATTTGTTGTCCCTTGTTACATTCCAATATCTCCTGTAGTGTTTGTGTTATATCCATATATAGTGTTCTGCAGAGGAAAAAAAAAAGAATAAAAAGGAACTTGTTAGACAAGATAATTTCCCATCATATTTTCTATTTACGGTATTTACACTTTAATTACATAGTATATACTGTAGACTTTGTGCAGGCAGTTCTGTGTTTCTTTCAATCTGTTCTAAATGATTTTAATAAAACAGGGCTTTTACAAGACCAATGACCCTGGCCATCCATTAAATTCTGAACAAGATTCTTGTCTTCGTGCTCTGTTGTGAAGCATAGTGAGCCTGGCTTTAGGCATGATTTCTACAGGATAAAAGCTTACTAATAATGATAATAATTATCATAAGATGAGGGAAATGGAGGGTGAGTCAGTGCATCTTTGTGTGAACTGATAAAATAAATCCATCAAATTGATGTACCTGGACTTCTTGCCCATTAAACAGGAGGACTATGTCGAATACTCAAGACATGGCACAGTGATCAAAGGCCAAGAGAAGGCTGCTGTCAAGTCTAGATATGAAGAAGATGTATATCCAAACAATCATCAGGTATGCAGCTTTAAGAGAATCTTTTGTAATGATTACTTTGGATAAAGAGCATTTGTAGCCTGACTACTAATTCCTAAAACTTGATTTATGGAGGAGCCTTGTCTTCTGCTTTTGCTACCTTTCAGGTGCATTTTAGTTTCAGTGTTACTGCTACAGGAGATTTTGTCATGATATATGATGTCAACATTGAAGGACTGGGCTTCTCAGTGCCATGGTTACTAGACACTCATGTACAGTTGTTTATTGGTTGATTATTTTGCAGAGTGTCTGGGGTTCCTTTTGGAGGGATGGACGGTGGGGTTACAAATGTTGCCATTCCCTGGTAAAGGAGTCTTACTGCACAGGTGAAGCTGGCATCATAGCTGAACAGGTGAGTTGGGGCATAAAACTGTTTTATGGTGAAGCATGCATGGGGATGGAGATTCTGTTAGGTTAATAGGGGAAAGTTGGTAATAGTTTCTACCTGTATATTTCATTATAGCATGTTGTAAAAATTCTACATAGTTACAACAAAATTTTCTAATCTTCTTCAGGGGAACAGCAGTCTTCACACTTTTAGGATGAAAAAAAGAAAAACAAGTTTTGTGATGAAATATTGCAGCGATAAAATAGGGACAAACAGGTTCCCCCACCTCTAATGTATATGTTTTTAAACCTTGAATTTTCTGATTTTGCATGATATATTACCATGTGGTTAGAAGTGTTTTAATCAAGTTTTCTTACCAGTTAATTAAAAGTCTTGATAAAGTACTAGTTCAGCTGAGGTTGTCCCATTTTCTGTCAAGTGATGGTGTGAACAAGACCTTTTATGTTTGCAGGAGAGCATTGGTATGCCCAGTCACCTTAGTGAAGAGCATGGCACGGTGGCACTTAGAGAGGAATCCACAGATGACCAGCCTGACAAGGTATGTAGGAAATGTAGGTTTCAAATTGCAGCAGCTAAATATTCCACTTTGCTTTCAGGTTAAAAAGTATGTGGCACATTTTCATTTAGTGAATTAAATGAAATAGTTCACATCACATAAGTGAAAGGTTTACATAAGATTCAAATTACAAGCTTGATTACTGATCAGTTGCTAAACACTTTTTTTATGAGCCATTTGACTGGCTGATCTTTTTGCTGACTTGATGAGAAGGAAGCCAAAGTACCTGGAGAGAATCCTCAACAGCTAGTAAACACGTGTCATACAGATTTTTGATGATGTTTGACTTGCATTGTTTCTTCTCTTATTGCTTTTTATGTATGTAAAATTGTTAATGAAACAAAGAAGGAACTCATTCTTTGTTTTACATCACAGGAGAAAAATCAGAAAAAGAAGAAGGACAAAAAGAAGAAGAAAAAAAGGAAGCACAAAAACTCCAGTGATGATGATAGTGATGATGAATCAGATGAAGAGAAGAAGAGAAAGAGACTTAAGAAGGTATAGAACGCTGCTTGTCATATTCTTCATGGAAATAGATCAATGTACAAGAAACTATCATCATAAATTTACAAGATTGTGATTTAAAAAAGTTGTCGGTGTGCTTCAGTAAGAAAACATTGAAATGTTGAACGTTGTTTTAGGATAAGAAATCTTTTCAAACTGGCATCCTAAAAATAATCCTTTAAATTACATATGACCTATTGAGTATAAACTTTCTCACTCTTTGTCATAAAAAAATATGTTTCCAGTTTATTATAGTTGCCAACAGTTTTGATTCAGGCAACAGTCACGACCCTTTCTTGTGTTAGAGCCAACATTTATTTGTTCTTTCAAAACATATGAATACTTTACTGATGGTGGGGACGAAGGAGATACAGATTTAGTAGGAAATGTCTGTATTCCTTAAGTGAGTATAATTTTCATGATGCCTGGCATGTCCTATGTTCACTTTAGGCTTTGGAAAGGGAAGATGCACACCAGAAGCGAATGACCGAGCTGTTGCAGATAGATGAGCGAAAGCGACCGTACAACAGCATGTATGACGTGCGTGCCCCCACAGACGAGGAGATGGAGGCATTCCGAATGAAGCAGCACAGAAGCGAGGACCCTATGGCTGCTTTTCTGTCCAAGTGATTCTTGTATGCGTCGACAACAGCTGAGGACAGAAGCTGATTATTACGCCCAAACACCAGCTGGTAGTCAACCTAATGCGAAGTTGTGCAGTGAGAGCAATAGCAAGTGCTTGAAAATGTGTAGCATTGCTGGGTACTTTCCGCATGGCATCCTTGCTGAGCTGGCAAGGTGTTTAACAGGGTGGCTTGTATGCTGTCCTAACCTAACTAGTTAATTTTAATATGAAGGAGGATTTCCTGGTGAAATGAATCCTGTGCTTTGTTTTAAATAATTGAGAAATGTTTTCAGGTCCAAATGTTTCACAGTAGATGTTAATGAAATGATGAAAACTGTACAGGAAATATTTGATAATGTCATGCATATGATCCGTGTTCTAATTAAGAAAAAGAAAAATGTTACCACTGTTGACGGTTTGGAAGAAGTGCGGAGATTAAAATCTACTTGAACCACGACGCTGTGTTGGTGGTAAGAAAACAGTGTTTTGAGTGAGGGTTTAGCATGCCTTATGTGAATGAATTTTTAAACTTTACAGCAGTTGACACTGACATCCACTTCCTTCTCGCAATCAGTAAGTTCGTCTGTTCTTCCATCCCCTTCACCACTACCATGTAGCCTCAAGAGACTACAATACTTTCTTTGGACTGTATTAACTGTTGTTCCCTCACCTTATATTTATTGTGATCACTGTTGTATGTGTTTGTCTAGTATGACTCTTTCTCTGCTGTCTCACCATGTAATGGCCATTGCTGGTGACACGGAATTCACAGCAAGCAGCCGACCATCCGCCACAATCATTATTTTCATGCACAGAGTAGTTGGACCTTAAAAGTTTGTTGCAAAACTTTCTTTTGTGCCTAGTCAGCATACGAGCATAAATAATAAATGTGGCAGGCCAAAATCGCATCAGTTACGCCGACGGCTTGCTCTTTGACCTTATCACATTCCTCGTGCACCAGGTGGTGAAGGATGTGAAATAGATTGATGTTTAGTTTCACTAGTGATGCACGTGCCCGACGGTGTTCAACGCAATCTAGGAAGACCTTTTTGTTTCTGGTGATGGTGGCGGTGAGGTTTTTTTTTTCGAAATTAGAATTTTACGGCATAGTGGCAGTCGCGCTTTTTGCTGTTGGTGGCCAGATTCCAGTTTTTGACAGTAACCCTTTAACTAGTTTCGCAGAGGCCATCTTGCTCATGCATGTTACATCGGTCGCATGCACTCCAAATCGGTCGTACTGCGCATGGGTACTTCTACTACATCCCGAAAGAAACATGAGCCAGTAAATCCGCGCTGAACAATTTTGCGCCGATGTTTTTCTGAACCATTTAAGCCAAAGATTGCGTAGTGCTAAAAATAAGATACATGCTACTTTATCAAAGAGGGCAATCTGTAGGGAAGGAAGAATTAGAACCACACAGCACATAACAGTCAATAATACCATAACACATTCATACCCAGCAGACCCTCATTCACACTCGCATATGATCAACATTCATTCGCACACAGCACGGTCGAAATAACAACAGTCTCAGCCGGTTGCTCCTGCATAGAGGCACTCAGAATTGACAAAACTTTTGACAGAGCATGCCTATAATCACATGGAAATGCAGACACTTTCGGAAATGTCCGCTTTTTACATAGAAACAACCAAGCAAAAGGCACTTCACTTATATTTTTTAACTGTCATATTCATTGAAACTGGATAAAAGCTTCTATAATATTCACAGGGCTAGCGGTAAGTAGAAATACTCGGCGTTTTGTGTGTGTGTTTTTGTTAAACGGGCAAATCTCCATCTGATACAGTGCACAATGTTCTCATTAGTTTCACTATCATCCCCAAAACGCCACCAATCAATCAATCAATCAGTCCTCTTCGTGCTAGTTGCACATAAGGCCTCAACCAGAGCCCGCCACTGATGTCGATCGGCTGAAACTCGCTCCAGGCGACCCCATGTCCAGCCCTTTCCTTTTATCTCCCTTTCCACTGTTCTTCTCCAGGTTTCCTTTGGGCGGCCTCGTTTTCTTCGGCCGTCTGGAGTCCATCGTAGGGTTATTCTGGAGAGGTCTGCTGGCGAAGCACATGTCCAATCCATCGCCAACGCCTTCGTTGAACCAGCGTGGTGATGGATTCGGTTTCAGTTCTTCGGTGGATCTCTTCAATGTGATGGTGTTTGGCCAAAAGATGTTAAGTATGCGCCTGAGGCATCTGTTCTGGAAGACGTCAAGTCTGATTTTGGTCATCTTCCATGATTCTGATCCATAAAGGAGGGTGCTGATCACATTCGACTTGAAGATTCTCAGCTTTGTCTTCTGGCTGATGTTTTTTGCCTTCCATGTGCTCCTGAGTGAGGCGAAGGCCTGGCTGGCTTTCGCCAGTCGGGCTCGAATCTCCACCTCCGGATCCCCGGTGTTTGAAATCTTGGACCCAAGATAGATAAAACTGTCAACTTCCTCAATCTCTTCTCCATTTAGTCTGGTTTTCTTGGACTCTGGCATTCACTCTCATACTTTTCGTTTTCTTTGCGCTGACCTTCAAGCCAAGGTTTCCAGCTGTTTCTGAGAAGGCATTTGTTTTCTCCTGCATGTCTTGGTGGCGGTGTGACAACAGGGCAATGTCATCAGCAAAGTCCAAGTCTTCCAGTATTGTTGTGGCTGTCATAGTCATGGTCCATTTGATCCCTCTCCTCTCTCTGTCGGTGGAATTCTTCATGATCCAGTTCATGGCCAGGATGAAGTGGAATGGCGATAGAATGCAGCCCTGCTTCACCCCAGTACTGACGTTGAAGGGGGCTGTGAGCTCCGTGTCACAGACCACCTGAGATTTGAAGTCAATGTACAGCATTGCAACGACCTGGACAAGTTTCGCAGGGACTCCGTAATGCCTCAGGATCTTCCATAAGGACTCGTGGTGGATGCTGTCAAAAGCCTTCTCCAGGTCGATGAAGTTGATGTACAGCGGTGTGTTCCACTCGTTGCTCTGCTCTAGAATCTGACGCAGAATGAAAATGAGTTCAGAGCAGGATCGTCCAGGGCGAAATCCTGCTTGCTGAGGCCGGAGGTCTTTCTCAACGGTTGCTGTCAGTCTTGACAAAACAATCTTGCTGAAGACCTTGCTGGTGAGGGAAAGGAGTGTTATACCCCTCCAGTTATTCTAGTCTCCAAGATCTCCTTTCTTGGGTAACTTGAAGATGAGCCCTGTCTTCCACGCATCGAAGATCTGTCCTGATTCCCAAACTTGCCTGAAGATTTCCGTCAACATGGGAGCTGTCACATTCTCATCTGTTTTCAACATCTCCGCTGTTATTCCATCTGCCCCTGGTGCTTTGCCGCTTTTCATTACCTTGATTGCTGCTGTCACTTCTTCCAGGCTTGGCGGGTCTGTGCAGATGTCAAGGTCTGTATCTGCTGGCTGGATGTCTGCGAGCTGAGGGGGGTCTGGTCTGTTTAGAACTGACTCAAAATGTTCCCTCCAGCGCTGTAGTTTTTCTGCCTCTCCCTGGACAACATTTCCGTTCATGTCTTTCACTGGCACTTCACTGTTTTTGAACCTGTTGTTTAGATGTTTATTGATTTTATACAGTGTCTTCAGGTCATTTTTTCCTCCTGCTTCTGCTTCATCTGCCAGTTTCTCTATGTAGTCCCTTTTGTCGGTTTTGATCATCACTCTTTGTTTATTTCTGTATATCTTTGTCTGTGTTGTTCCTTAAGACGTTCAGATCTGGTGTTGTTGATTTTCTGCTTGGTTGACTTTCTCTCGTCTATCCTTTTCCACGTCTCTTCTCTGATCCACTGTTCTTTCTTTTTTCGTTGGAAGCCCAGTATTTTCTCTCCTGTTTCCTGTAAGACTCGATTGAAGTCCTCTAAGGTCATCTCCTGCTGGCCCCCTACTGCCTGGAACCTGTTGTTTACTTCCACTACAAAGGCCCGTTTGGTGGCTGGGTCTTTCAGTCTGCCGGAGTCCACTCTCTGCTGACGTGCATGTTTTCCTCGCAATCGACGTAGCTTCAGAGAAACCGCGGCTATCACAAGAGTGTGGTCACTGTCAACGTCTGCTCCTCTGTAGGCTCTGACATCTTGAAGTGAGCTCCTTCATCTTCGGTTGATGATGACATGGTCTGTCTGGTTCTTTGTGATCCCGCCTGGTGATGTCCACGTTGCCTTGTGGATATCTTTGTGTTGGAAGAGTGTGCCTCCAATCAGTAGATTGGTTTCTTCACAAAAGTCTGCCAGTCTCTCTCAGTTGTCATTGATGGTTCCAATTCCATGCTTGCCCATGATATGCTCCCTGCAGGTATTGTCACTTCCCACCTTGGCATTGAGATCGCCGGCGATGAGCAACATATCATGGGTTCGGACACTCTCCGTGGCTGCCTGGAGCTGATCGTAAAAAGCATCCTTGTCTTCTGCCTCGGAGTCTTCTGTTGGTGCATAGCAAACTAGCACTGTCAGCTTGGTGTATTTTGAATGGAATCTTGCTCTCAGAAGCGTGGGTCCATAAGGCTTCCATTCCAGCAGTGTCTTTTCAGTTTTCCTATTGAGGAGTAGTGCTACTCCTTCAGAGTGTTGGTTGTCTGATCTTCCTGAGAACAAGATATTATGTCCTGATGGTAGTCTCCTCTTTCCCGTGCCGGTTCATCTGACCTCGCTGACTCCCAGGATGTCCAAGTTGTAATTGTCAAACTCCTTGACTAGTTGGGGCAACCTGCCAGTCTGATACAAGGTCTGGACGTTCCAGCACCCCACCCTCAACTTCTGCTTCGGCTTCAGTAAATCCACCATCGGGACGCCAGCTCCCTCTCGGGTTTGACTGTCGTCCGTCATAAGTCCAGTTCCCTGGTATGTTTCATTACCATCGCCATCCGTAACGAGTGCTCTAGTGTTGGTCTCTGTAACATGCTTTTTTTTAACATGGTGGGGTTGTTAGCCCTACCACAACCTAATTTACCTCTAGGTGAGGTGTCCACCTTAGTCGCCTCTTACGACATGCCTGGCTGGACAGCAGGGACCCTATTCTTACAATGCTTGCTAGGCAAGTATGCCCCGGGGTCCCACGGGGGCAAAACGCCACCATCTCCATCCTAAAAGAAATTGTTCATAATCATTTACCCTTTAGCCAGAAATCGTGCGGAGTAGAAATACTTTATGATTAAACAAACAAACAAACAAAAAACCAAAAGTAAGGCACTTTTTAAGGGTATGCCACGTGGTAACGATGCCAACACTAAGGGGGAAGGGGGGAGTGTTCAGTTTGATTTAGAGTCGAAAAGGAATATATTGAAGACTGGCAAAAATATGTTCAACAACCGACATCAACGCCAGACAGCGAGGCAATTAAGCAAATAGAACAACATACAATATACATAAACAAAAGTATCCAAAAGTATCCAAAGAGCATACGAGTTGCATGATGGAATAGTAATCACGAAATAAGTCATTTTAAAAAGGCGGGTCTGAAAGGGAACAAAATTCGAGAGCTTGCATGCACAATGAAAAAGTGTGCTTTTTCTGTGGCATTGGATTCCAGTTTTCTAGATTTCATCATGTTCGCTAATCTTGAGAACTCGGCGTTAACATGAGTTTTTCGCCTTTGTGAAGAAATGTCGCAAACGACATAACGCACCAAGATTTTTCATTGCCTGACTGTAGCACAGACAACATCGAAGGCGGGAATATAAAAAGAACCCCACAGAACTTGCGCAAGCACGCGAACACTTAAAAAACATCAGTAGGTGTCACGTGCGAAACTTATGCCTCCTTTGACCATAAATCGACAGATTTAATGTTTTCAACGAACGAAAACGCCCTTCAAGCACAACCCCAGGTGGTGGTTGATTTATTGTCTACTTCTCCTCTCTGCACTTGACCAGTGCCAGCCGGTAATGACTTGCAGCTATATGTAAGTCTGTGCCTTGGTAATGTTCATTACTTGTGCTACGAACAGAGCCTCATTTTACCGCCTACTAACGTTTAAACGCCGCGTGGTCAGCAAAGGTCGCACGCAACACACCATCATCTATCAGCCCTGGAAAGACTGGATTCCTTGTGTAGTCTGTGGACAGTGCAGGCTGATAAAAGCTTCAGGCTTACCATCTTGGGGGTCGGTGGGGGTTGGGCAGCTGATGCATTTTGGCATTTTGGCATTTTGGTGGTCTACCATTAATCACTCGCCAGGTCCTGGCCCATCTTGTTACACCTCGCGACAGATGGCTTGCAAGCAGTTGATGCATTTTTCATGCACCTGTCAACCACCTGGACAGACATTATCGACATCTCCGCACAGCACATTCCTCTCGCATCCCAAGATTGTCTAACCGAGAAGGGGGAAAAAAGGAGTTCGGGGTAGGAATGATGGTGGACTGGGTTTCTTGCTTTGTTGGTCTTGCCTTCGTCGTCTCCATTCTGGGGATGTCAATCCTGTTGAGTGTATCACGACACAGCCATAAATGGGCTGACACTGTCTCCACACTTCCGGTACTTTAGCGTTCTTTAACTCTTAACCCTTTCCTGAATAACCACTTAACGTACATTCACCCTGACTATGGCAACAAGTTAGAAGAATCCTCTAATACCAGATTAGTTCGTATGTTTCAATGCATCCCTGATCTACGAACAGCATTACAAATTCAGAGATGAATGTGGTTTTACTTTCAGTGTTATTATACGAACTGAAAATTTAACTAGATTAATTAAGAAACAACTCGATGGTGTCTGTTTCATAATTTAACTCAGGATTTTTAATGTCGATGGCAAACAGAAAACCGCTTCATAAAATTTATGAAGATGAACGCTTTTAAGAGCTACCTGTACAAGAAGTACTGAAGTCAGAACTTATAGAAAACAGTAAAAAAAAAACATGTATCTTTGGAGAAAGAATTAATTACCAAATAGCTGGTGCACACATCTCTCCAGCGTTTTATCACTTAAATCTTTCTAAACGACCGAAGCACCGTCGGTTCTTTTACATTTTGTTATTTCCAGCTGTCACCTATGGACGTGGCATGACGAGTCTCACCAAGATAGGATGCAGTGTAGTCATAGCAATATAAGAGGTAGAAGTAGTTTCTGACTTCTCTGGAAATAAGCGCCGAGACAGGAGTTGCACGTGTCATTTGTTTCAGCTTAATAGCTGCAATGTCTTTTGTGTTTCAGAAGCGGTTGGACACGGGATTCGGCGACAACATATAGCTTGACTTTTCCACCCCATTAAAAACTGCTAAATAAGCGTTCGCTTTTACTGGATTACTAGTACGCCCATCTGCTGCACCATCGACAGCTGGGTTGAGAACGAATGGTCCCTCCTAAAAACCCCTATACCTCCACAAAAAACCCATTACCGACAAATTCTGATGTGACTGGCTCGCTCTGTTCTGCAGCGAGAGGTGTTGAGGGATTTTCTACATACAAAATCAGCTCATATTTTTTTCGGTCAGAATTTCGTGTGGACAGAAACTAGAACACGTTGCTGTCGGGGCAGGTAATTCTGAACAAGAGGTAAACCCTTACCCTAGGGTTTTCTCAAATACCTACAATCTTATCAAGCTTATTGTGGCTAGAGCTGCTGGCCGTCCACAAGACGCAGACGTTTAGTTTACCTACCTCTGGTTCATATTTACAGCCCCTAGAATGTATGTATGACAGTGAAAAGATAAGTCCCGACGAGAAAATCTGAAACCTACTTTAGGGAGGTGAAGGTCGTCCCATGACCTTTTTCACGTCGTCAGGTAGTGAGATGTTAGAGACCTCACTTTTCTCGGGGCCAGCTTTACGTGAAGCCGGTGACCATCTCCTCTCCTTCGCTGCCTTACCATCCCCAACCCTCTTAGAAGTCAGATACCTTTTCTCACCAGCTGGGTCGACTAGGGAAACTGAGCTGTGCTACAGGGGTATCGAACCCGTGCGCCTCTCAGTTCGGACGCCAGCGCTCTCACTCGGCTATTCGCTCCGAAGGATTTTGTTATTCCGTTCTGATTGGTTCGTATGAATCTCTCTCTCTCTCTCTCTGTTGTTCTATCGTTTCGTTTGCTTTCTTTTTTCCATTCTTTTCAAATAATATTTGTCCCTTTTATTGGAAAAACAAGAAGATCATAATAACCAAGCGTCGCCACAACATCCACTACCATCATCGTCATCTTCATGGCATCATGAAAAATGAGAGACACTGCAACAATCTTTCCTTTAACAAATTCAGCACGTGAAGTCGGCCCGCAACAGCTACCAGAAATCTCTCGCTTGTCGTGTGTCGACCTTGCGGCAAATATTCAGCCCAAAGGTGGACATTGTTCCCAACACAGAACTGAATAGCGCAGCCTGCACAGATCAGGCGCCGAGCTCCTGGGACAACTGTGATCGATTTTACGAAAGCATCTGAGCCGGTTAAATGTTTGTCAGGACTAGCACAACACAGCTGCGGGCTGTTTGCTGAATGTTCAAATTGCTTTTCTAAGTCATAAAAACTGCTAGATTGTTTTCCCCACTGAGGGCTCGAAAACGGATGAGCATTCTCTTGATGACCTAGGTATACACTAGCTGCTATGGCTATGTAAGAATTCTCGTGTCTTTGTGGTCGCAAAGATCCCCTTTACCACCGTCGTCGTCGTCGTCGTCATCATCATCATCATCATCATCATCATCATCATCATCATCATCATCATCATCATCATCATCATCATCATCATCATCTTTCATGCTGTAGCGAAACTTAATCAATGTGCCACTCGCACCGACTTGAAGGCCTGTCACGTGATAAATGACCACGGGGAGGGGGCGGAGATGGCGCAGTCCTGTGCAGCCTGCGAATCGTTTATCAGAGCGATGCTAGACATCAATTCATACACGTTGAAGGGCTCTCTTGGTGTACTTTCTCGCCTGTGCCTCCCAACAGATGGTTGAACGCTGCAGTCTGTGGAGTGGGAGGTTTGAGGATTATTTACAGATGACGCCATTAATGATGGTGGTGGAATGTGTATCAGTGGCGATGGGTGCTGTGTTTGCGTACGCCCACGAGTAAAACTGAACGTGCCCAACTACTAAAAAAAAAAGAGAAAGAAAGATAAAGTTGAGAAAAAATTGTTCTTGTTCTCGTTTTTGTCTGCTACTGTTGCCGTTGGTCCTGCGATACAATAATCAGAAGAAAAGGCCGAGTTATTAAATATTTGCAGCGTCTGAAAACTACGCTAAAACCCGAGTTCACTAAGTAGAATACTTTTGATGAACCTGAACACACTAACTAAAAGGAACAAGGCATGACACATCCACGACCTTTCCTATACCAGAGGTTAAAAGCAGATTGTGATCCCTGTTCTTGAATAAGCAACGAAACATTAGCGCGTGACTTCTTCAGTGCCTGGTCATCACGAGGGTGAAGAGGGTCACAGACTAACCCAGAAACTCTCGACGTCTCCCGATTCTCCTGTGGCTGAGTGAGCTTTCCACAGATGCGCCTTAATCGACCGAACAGGAATTCTCTTGTCCTTCCTGCCTACATCCAGACCTCTTTGCTGAAAGTAACTTCCTCCTGTCTGGGTTTGCGCCTTTTGTTGGTTTTATTTCGTGTGTGTGTGTGTGAGAGAGAGAGAGATGTAGACAGGCAAAGGAAAGACACTTGGGATTGCGGGAAAAGAATCGGATGCACGAGGCTTGTTGTAAAGTTATCTCCACGGAGAATGAGTCAGAACCAGACTGACAAGGGTACACAACACCCTTACAGACTCAATTTAACCTCAATTTGTATTCTGCGTCCTATTTAAGACGCCTATTATTGCAACATAAAAAGAGGTGAGAAATTTGTATGAAATATTAAAGGTCCTGTTTCCTGACGGGTTAAAAAATAAAAATAATACTTTTTTCAGCATAGCAAGAAAAAATACATTAAATTGTGTGAAAGTATGAAAGCATCTCAGTGTTCGATTTTTTTTTCTTTTGATCGATTACCCTCCCACCCCTACCCCCACAAACACTAACGGACATCTGAGGAAAGTACAATTTTGCAGAATGTTTTTCTTTACAGTTTACTCAGCAACATTTTCCATGTACAATTAGCATTCACAGGCATTTATTCCTTTACAAGTGGCATATAGAAGTACAATTACTTTTGTAATTAACATTTATAAAGCAGGATTCACTTACATCTAGCGCTTTAGAACATCTCAAACTCCACCAGAGCCTCCTCTGACTACACTCGGGGAGCAAGTTAGACATATTGTGAACAAAAATTAGATTTCTCTTGATTCAATTAATCTGGCAGTCTGCCTTGAAGATTCTGTAACAGGGTCTAAGTAGCCAAAGCTTTTCCCTGGATGAGTTCGTCATTGCTGTTAAAAACTGATACATTGGCCTGTGAGTGTTAGTTTTTACTGGCCATAGACATCTTCGCTTTCTTCTGTCTGGGGTTTCTCCTTTTGTTTTATCTTGCTCGTGCATTTAATGGATGCAAAAAGAGGGATCAGGCGAAGTGAAGGTAAGGCAGCTGACACTGACTATGGGTTCCAACCTATAGGTAAAATGTTGAGATAAGGCCAGCTGTCGGGTTAATTACTGGGTGTTAAATCGTGCAGTCACACTGTTGACATGTACAGTGTGTGATGTTTGTGTGAGAACCATTCAGCTTCAAACTTGTATTCCGAGAAGGAAGCTGAGGTGATGTTTTGAAATAAAGATGAGGGGGAAGAAAGTATGAACTGGCAGCCGACCTCTCCCTGTCTTAATTAATTGTCTCAAGGGATCTCTAACTATACCAGTGACTGCTGCTGAACTTTTTAATGAAACCACACGCTCAATAGCCCTGTATTAGACCGCCGCCGAACAGGTAGCTGGGTCATAACTCCAAAGACTGAATAAATTACCTCGCTCAGGATGTCTGGGAGCTCAAGAGAAAGCATTTTGTTTTCGTTGTTACAATGTGGCTCAAGCACCTCCCACACACTGCTTCTTGTTTTATTTCCTTCAGGGTATCTTTGCCTAACTACGGTTCCAGGGGTAAAGGCATCTGGGTACCACTTCATAACTTCGGAAACAAGACGCGTGTCTTTGAGTTTCCCATGTGGCCCCAAGGCAGAGACCTACCCTCGCTTCTAACCTCGGCTGCTAGTGATATTGTCTTCCACAGAAAGGCAAAACCCCGGTGGTTAAAACTGTTAATAGGGATCAATATTTGTGACCACACTTAGCCTGATTAATTATCGACGTGCACAAAAAATAAATTTACTGCATCTGTTACTGGGTTCGGAGAAGGCATGAAGCGGGATGGGGGAAGAAATTCATGGGGTCTCGGTTATAATTCAGATTTAAATAATGTATAGATCCAGAGGCTCATTGCTACCTCTAAACAATCTGTCGGTACTCGTCACAGAACCACAAAGGAACAAGTGCACACCACAGAGGAGCAGTTCTACTTTACTCATTCACTGCACGCGCACGCACACACACACACAGCTGTGACCTGTCATGGATTTTGGCTTAGCAGATTTGTTTGTGTTTTATGCCGTCCCAGCAACTACGGCTATATCACGGTGGCTAAGCAGAGAAGAGATCGAAGATTATCTGAATTAATAATGGTGTGGGGCTGGAAACCAAACCGCATATCATGTTTCGTAACACAAAGACTTTCGTCAGAAAAAGCGTATTTTCTTCTACATGCTCTGCATTTATGCGCTGTTTCACATTTTCGACTTAATTTTTAACATTTTTAACATTCTTTGTCATTGCACTTCATCGACAGGGGATGTGGGGAAGAGAAATAAAGAATGACATGACAAAAGATTGCGTTTGGTATCAAGACTATTGTCTGTAAGGTATTTGTTACACCGCTACTTTCTAAGGTGTTCTTCATCCGTGTCCTTTACCTTCTACAGGTGCTCTCTACTACATTTTCATTCATCGTCTTAGCTATTTTTCGGTCTGTAGTCTTATAATAATGATTATCAGGTTTAGTTTGTTTCCATATATTTTTGTTACCCTTAAAGTCTTTCTTTGACATTGCAATGTATTCTGCCTGCTTGTGCTGCTTCCACGCTGTTGCGGTGGCCAATGCTGTTTATGCCACGCGTACTCCATTTCTGCATCAGTACCTTGGTCTCCATAAAGTAATTAAGCTATAATATATTTATCTCTTCCTTTGTCAGGTGTTATTATGTGCCAGGTAAAGAGGGATATATTAAATGCAAACAATTATTTGAGGAAATAAATCAATTCCAAGTGTTGGTGTATGTTTGTAATCCCATATGGTTACCACCTGTGTACGCCTTAGTGTTCCTCTGTGAGAGAGAGAGAGAGAGAAAGAAAAAAAAGAGAGCGTGTGTGAGAGATAGTGTATGTGAGAGAGAAAGACAGAGAGAGAAAATGTGTGGTTGTGTGTGACTGTGTGTGTTAGGGGTGGGAGGGCACTGTGTGAATGTGAATAATAATAATAATAATAATAATAATAATAATAATAATATATAAGCGCGCGCATTCGTGGGAACGTACTATGCGTGTGTGCGATTCTGTGACGTACCCTTCACTCTGCCTTCTTGTTTGCACGTACGTGTGTTATTTTGCGTGCGGGGTAAGTGGTGTGCAAGTGCACTTCTGTGTTGTGTGTGCGTTTGTCTGCATGGATTCGTTGCAGGCCTGCGTGTATGAGTTCCTTTCCATTGTTTTATTTTTTACGATAGTTCCCTAAGGGTCTAACGTAGATAACACTTGTTGAGATACAGACTGGGCATAATTTGGTACAATGTGATATTTGCCAATAGAACCTCTTTTTGTAGCTGGATACTTTGTAGACTCGTCAAGCAAGAATTTTTACGATATTCTCATTCTGTTATTGTTATTGAAAATAAGAAACAAAAAGCCAGAAACATGAACTGACGTGCGAACACGCGTGAGTCAACAACACTGTGCTCGCTCTTGTGTACTTATTAAGAAAAAGACAAGGGCAGAATCAACGAGGCAGTGCTGCGCTTCACAAGATTCTCCTCCTTCAAGATCACGCATGCTTCGTTTCTCACAGCCTTCCTAGTCAAGGACAACATATTTTGATTCCAGATAAGACAGGACAATAAGTACACACGTACGGCTTCTCTTTCATAACCCAGTGACAGTACTCTATCATTCTTAATGGTCTGGCGTGGTTATATGATTTCTAGCGTTTCATATTTTATAAAAAATTAAAAATAAAAACAGACCACTTAAGAAACTTGACAACATGGAATAAATTATATAAAATTACTATTTTCGTTTATCTACATTTATTCATTTGTAAATAATAATAATAATAAACAACACATTTATGTATTTTTTGGGGGGGGGGCGATTATGCTTGCATGTGGCTTTCACCCCCAACTGCTGGCTTCACCTCTTTTGGTTGTGATGTTAGTTCAACACTACGTATACCACGTCTGTGCTAAGTACGAAGCAAAAAGTGGAAAACTGTTAGCCAGCCACAATCAACCTTAGTTACTTTCAAATAAGTGTTTTTAACACACACACACACACACACACACACACACACACACACACACACACACACACACACACCGCAGCGTCGACCACTCTCCAAGATACCTTGAAGGACAGTTTTCGACATGGTGTCGTGCCGGGTCACGTGGTCAAGCCAGACCAGCTTACTGTTGCAAGTAGATGTTACTGGTGTTGTACGAGTGTGGCAACCGTTCTTCGTACAAAGTCATTGGTTTTATGCTCTCTTGATTGGATTATTTATCATAATTTTAACAGCGTATGTTTGACTCACTCCGTCTTTTTTCAGCCTCGAGTATACTAGTTTTGACACACATTAAGCTGAAGTTCTTGATGCAAAGATTATCTCTCAGGTGATAATCTGGTGACGATGCCGAGCTTACAAAAGACGGATGACACAAGACGACGACGCTGTGCTGGAAGTTTGTGGGGTTAAGTGTCATCGTCGGCCAGGTCTCGAGTACCAACGATAGGAGACAAAAATAGAACATGGAGGAGAGAAATGAACGCTCGTTGGTTATAGAGATGTTGTTGCTATAGAATATTTTGGGAGACATGCTTTTGTTTTGCGGCACAAAGATCGCGCATTACAAAAATAAAAATGAGTGTGGGAGCAGAGCAGGGAAGGTTTAGAAGGAATGAATAGAACTGGCTTATATGTATTTGTTTTATACAAAATGGGTTTTTTGGTGGCTGCGAAGATATAATGTATGCCTTATTGATGAGCGTAAATAAAGCATGTAAGGTCAGCCTCGAGACAGTTTAACATTGCATAATTTCATTTATGCATCAAATTTCGATAACTTTGTTTATTTTCTTGGCTTTAAAGCAGCCATTGGCTAAGGACACCCCCACAACCACCACTACCACTGTCTCCTCCTCCACCACTAATACCTACACATCTCCACCACTACTACTATCACAACACCACTACCTTTCCCACTACCACAACACTATCTTTACCACCACCAACTGCCTCCATCACCAACATGACAGCTACACAAGACAACATTAACATTAGAAACAGACAAGTTTAGGTGTCGGTATTCATCTCTGCCGGAGGATGGACTGATCCAACAAGAATTACATGTATTTTGACGGTCGATTCGATCGTTAGTAACTGGAAGGGTGACATACACAAAGTCAAATGTGATTTACTTACACAATACGTCCCCCACTCGACCACCCGGTACAAATATAATCCTGACCTGGAGACTAATATTAAGCTACTTTGTTATAATTAGAAGAAAGAATTTCTATTAAAGAGTGCACATACTTGTAGCTCAAAATACCCTCTAGTACAAATAAGTTTGGTAAAAGAGAGAAAGAAAGAAAAGAAAACAAATTCAAGACCTCGCAAAGGCTGGTACGTTCTTCATGACTGTAGAGCTTCCGTATTTAGACCCATTCTGAACGCAAAATGGTGATAAGAAAATACTTTATTTTCAGTAATTTTAGAAAAGTCCAAGCTATGCCATCTTTTTACTCTTATAATGTTTGCGCAAGATTTGACTTCTTGAGACGAGATATCTTTCTAAATTAAAATTAGTAGTGTTCATGAGGTCTTAAACGACGTTCTTGACACGCAGGCTGATCTGTGACCAGGTCATAAATGTGACTCACAGATACACACTTGCCGCAGCAGCTGCCTTCCCTTGTGGTCTGCCTGCTATTAATCATCGATTAAAGTGGTATTGAGTAAGTGCTCTGTTTGGAGGAGTGGGCATTGAACGTGTGTGAGTGTGCGCGCGTGCGTGCGTGCGTGCTTATGTATGTGTGCCTGTGTGTGCGCGCGCTTGTAGTTTCTCTGCTTATGCATGTGCAATAATAATAAACGCAAAATTTGTATAGCGCATACTCACACTCCTAAGGCTCTTAGCGCTTAAGAACAAAAACGAGACATGGGCAACATACGAGGGACAGAAGAACAAACAACATATGAACGACGGAAAGATAAACAGTACCGATGATGAATAACGACAAATACAAACGACAAAAGACGTCAAGAGGATCCAAGTAACAAGGACTGGGAGTATCTCGATTTTGCAAAAGGAAGACGAGCAGGTAAGTAGCAATAAGTGGAAAAAGTGGGGAGGGAGTGAAAAAGGACTAGCATTGTGTAAACCATTGATGTATGGTTGTGATCTGTGTGCGTATGATTACGTGTGTGTGTGTGCGCGCACGCGCTCGCCACACTGAAGCACCTGCACTGCCTCCCATACTTGATGTGTCATGCGAACAAGGCGCAAATGCAGATTATACACACTCATCATGCTTCGAAAGAGGATTCTGCTGTCACCGGGTCGTCGTTGATAAAATTTTCATAAAAAAATCGCTGTCTCTACTATTGAAGATGGAATAGATGCACCTAGCCCTAACCCTGATAGACCAGGCTGGCTATTCCCTCAAAGTCATCCAACATCAAAGCAAAGATGAATGCACATGCACGCACAGACACACACAAGTACAGATTACAGATGGTGGCAGCAACAGTTCTACTGTGAGAAGACATCAGCAGCATAAACAGTTGTCTAGGTAAAAACTCTTGTCTTAGGACCGATTAAAAATATTGTTAAAAAAAAGATGAAGGAAAGCAGAGAAACGTTTCCACTAAGGGCAATCACTTAAACATCGTCTGTCATCGAGATGCGCGTGTACCGTCTTTCTGTTTCTAAAGAACGCCCGTGCATGGGCCCAGTACTCGACCAGATGACGATCGAACTTCTTTGCGCTGTCTTAATTTTGATGTAAGAACCTTTGAGAAACTGCTAGCTACCTCCGCAAAGACTCCAGCAGGAATTTGTGATCGTTGGGACGCATTAAGACAGTAAAAGTTACCTTTTGAAAAAATGTCTGCTATCCCTCCGTTTGCTTGTCTATTCCTCCCTTTTTTCTTTTTTTTTTTTTTTTTTTTTTTTTTTGCTGACTGATGACCAGAGGTCCTGCCCAGGATTCACAAGGTCACACGCGATGATGAGTCTGTCCTCCCGGGGGTTTTGTTTTTCCTTTCCGTTTTTTTCAAAAAAGAACTTTTTTCTCAATGCGTTGACTGCTCTTGATACTCAATTTGTCTGGCCAGTGCCTCTTGTGCCGAACTCCTAATACTATTATCCTTGAGATATTGCTACTACTTTGCTAAAACATTTAGCTTGTGCCGGACTGCTAACATCGTTGAGATATTGCTACTACTTCGCTAGAACATTCCGCAGGAATTCACTGCTGTTACTTCGCTAAAATGTTACCAAAGTAATCAACAAATAAGCTATTGTTACGCCGCTAAAATATTTCCAAAGTAAAAAAAAAGTTGTTACATTAGCAAAATATCATCGCAGTAATCTCATACTGTTACTTTGCTAAAACATAACCATGGTAATAAACTGTTGTTCTTAGTTAATTTAAAGAATTTCCACCCTTACAAACTGACAAACTGCTGCTACTATGGTGTTATCACAACTGTTGGTACTTCACTAAATCATCACTATGAATATATTTCTGCTAGTTTGCTAAACAATACCATAATTATACTTTAAAACATACTAACAATACTTCTACTACTTTGATAACTAATACAATTACCATATTAATTATACTTCTCTTTTGCTAAAAAAAAAATACTATACACACATAAGCTACACATAATTACACATAAGCTACTTTCATGCCTTCATGTCACGACCTATAACCGAGGGTCGCTTACTCTATTCATGGTGCAGTGTATTGGTTCGCCAGTCTACGTGACATTTACGTCTCACCTCAGACACAATAAACACTTCCTGGTCTTAAATGTTACAGGACGCGATACAACTTCTCATAGACAGTATTATGTAGCATCTAATAGGCTGTCGATCAGGTGCGTGACCAAGGTGTAATAGTTTTTCTATTTCATTGGGTTTTTGCTTTTTTTCTTTAAAAGAAAAGAAACCTACAAAAGAATGTGTCATGAAGATGAAAATCACAAGGCCGTCCCACCCCCCCACCCCCCCAGCAGAGCACACACATTCACCATACAGTGATCGTGAACTTGGCAAAAAAAAGCTTTTCACGGAGTTTTGAATAACTGTTTCTGTGCGTTGTGAATTAGAACGCAGTGAAAGCATAAATGCTGGAGACGCATTTCAGACACTTGCATGCAAGCGCACGGACATATACCTGATTCGGATTTGCACGGATGCCCTTATTCATGTGCATCTCTTGTTTGAAACATTCATTCATTTTTTTAATTAGTATGTCCCACAAAGAACGCTGTACCTTGTGTTTCGCAAAGCCTCACAATTGTTTTTGTGAGCTGCAGAAAATATCTTTTTGTGTCTGTTCGACCAAGGATAGCTTAACAAGATGGTGGTGACAGTCCCGTCAACTCGTATGTATAACTGTGCAGCAGCTGAAGAAGTCGTTCCGGGTAGCCGGGCAGAAGAGGTGGATTCCATACTTTTCTGAATGTTTGTCGCAAAACCGGAGAAGATGTCGTGAGAGCGGTGTGCGGGGCCTACGGCCTATCGGTTTTCAAAAGTGCACAGCGCAGCCAGCTCTCTGTCGGCTCGTATGTCGTCTGCTCCTGAGCAAAGGCCGGTAACTCGGGCAGGACTGGCGCACACGGGGGCGGGAACAGCTATTGAGGACACCAGCGTGGCTCGTTCGCCCAAGTGTGTGTGTGCATGTGTGTGTGGCACTGAGTCCTCCGCGGTATTTTAGAAAAAAAAGAAGCGGCTGTCACTGCGCGAGCACAGCCGTCGACGGTGTTGCCGGGACAGCACGGGCCTTGCCCACAAAACGTGCCATCGATGGCTCCCTGAGCTGCTCCGTCAAAGGCTCACGCAGGTTCCGGTGGACAGAGTTATGCACCAGAGTGTCGTCTGGCCTTTTGTTTTCTCTGCTGGAACAGTTGAGTCGCAATGTGGCGCAAGAGCAGTTCAGTTATCGCCAAGCTCCTGTGCATGTGGGTTTTTATGGGAGCTTATCAGTTCTGGAGCCGCAGTCTGTCGCCAGGGAACGCCAAGACCAAACTGGGGGACACTCGCCACGCAGCAGACGACAGACGACAAACGGCAGACTTGAAAACTTTGGAAGCCGAAGACTTGAACTTTCAGGTGGAAAATGCAGGTTTCTTTAAAGGACTCGATCGGACGTACCCAGAGAACCGAGGTTAGTGTCTTTACGCTTGCTTGTCTGTATTGAGGCTCCCAAACATTCGTTCATTCATTCGTTTCGTCTGAAACCTTTGACGAACTGTACAAGGTAGCATATCAGCTGTACTGGTCGATACGTCCCAGATTTCTTCATTAGACGCTGTGAGTGCATAGAGCTGCTGTTTGTCATATTCAATGACTAGTTATGGGTATCTACGATCTTAATTTAATCTCTCTCTCTCACACACACACACACACCCACACCCACAAAAGCGCAAAAACTACGTACGCTATTTAATCTAGTATGTTGGTGTGAAATAATATATACTGTCTACCACAAAAGCTAGCTGTAAAAACAAAATTTTTAAAATTAAAATTCTGGAAGAAACGTACAATTATCAAGGTCGAACATGTGACGAATGGATGGACGCTGTACACGACTAGAAATCGACCCGTGTCATCTGCGCCTTGGGAGCCTGCACGGAGAAGGCGGAGTGTGGGAGGGTAGGGGGAAGGAGAGGGTCAGAAGGTGGGTGAGGACTAGAGGTTCGATCGGGACAGAGCAGGGAAGCGCGACCACATAGCCCCTCGACACCCAGAAGACCTTACATCTATTGACACCCACGAGACGTCACATTTCTTTTCCTCCACAAAGTATGACATCTGTAGACACCCGATGACACAAGCGACGCATCGAGGGAGGCACGGTGGCCGTGCACTTAACCACAACAGTCGGCGATTCCGGGTACATGACTGCACTCTTTCGTCGCCTCCGTCAGGCAGCGAGCAAAACATTTTTTTTTTTTTTTTACCTGAATATACTCGCACACTTATGACCGTACACGCGGATACGCACAAAAGGCAAGTATTGACGCGCAGGTGAGGCCACTATGGATTACTGCTTGGTGACCCGATTTCGTGTTGCGTACAACGCTGTTCTGCTTAGTTTGAATGTAGAATTGAGATGTAATGAAAAACTAGCCATGTCTGTCTGTCTGTCTGTCTGTCTGTCTGTCTGTCTGTCTGTCTGTCTGCTGGTTTTCTTTATTTTCATAAATAATCAAGTTGCGCTAGCATTTCTACATAATTGCAACGCTTCCACGAAGGTCCCTCACTTTGACATTGCATGAGCCAACAATCAACTTGTTCTCACGCGATTTTCCGAAAAATGTCTTAATTAAGACTGGACACTGGCGATTTACTGTGTCATTCTGACCGCTAGTTTGTTCACGTGGGGAGACGGAAGGTCGCCTGGCCGCTGTAGTGACATGCAGGGCACACCATCGCGTTAATTGAATTTTCACTGGCTTGTCAACACGTTTACTGGCTCCTCTTTCACGTGAGCGATTTGGCACGGCTTACGACAGTCAACACTCGTAACAACCGAGTGGTCTCACAGTGTATATGTGTGGTCACGTGCAATCACCATGTCGGAGGGAGTATTAGTGGACAGCTGAAAGACGCTGTGCACACAGCCACAACACAGACTGACAACATTATCTCTCCTAAACCCTCTTTTGGCAATCGATCTGCACACAGACCTGTCTGCTGGTCTCCACTGTGCATTTCCGCTTCCGAATAGGCGATTTCTTTCAACTCTTTCTTCCCTTTCACTCTGTGTCAGTATCACGTAAAAATATTCCAATGGTCAGTTCATTTTTCGTTTTTCTCTTACCTGATGAATGTGCAGTGATCAGTTCATTTTACATTTCTCTTTTTCTATATTTTTCTTTCTCACACATTCTCTCTCTCTCTCTCTCTCTCTCTCTCTCTCACACACACACACACACACTTTCTCTCTCACACACGCATTTTAACACACTCACACTCTCCCACACTCGTTGTCTCACACACACACACACACACACGTGTGTAGGAGCGCCCTCCTCCGTCCTCCCCTGATTCGTGATTTGTATGGATAGTATGAAACTGTTGGCGCATCCGCATCATCCAGCCTGCTCCGTTTCCAGTCAGATTGCTTCTTATATTCCTGCTGGATCTCCAGGGAAAAAAAATCGGCTTTGTTGAGGTTTTAGCAGACGAAGGCGTTCGCAGAGGTCTTTGGTACGTAATCGTGTTTAGTTTTGTCTAAGACATGCTTCCTCTACCAGTTTTTTTAAACTAATAAAGTCCTATTCTGGACTTGTCTTTACTATCACGTTAAGAACAGTTAGACACGATGGTTTCTTTTTAAAGCCCAGAACATAATAGCAGCAGCATGCGTATCAATTTACATAGAATGTTGAAGACGTACATCGTCGAATGAATATGCAGATTAGTTACTCGCACACACACACACACACACACACACACACACACACACACACACACACACACACACACACACCTTTTACTGTTATTGGTCGCGCAGTACCAATATAAAGATTGATTATCAACAGAAACAAAACTCATTATTCTGCAAAAGAAAGGGCAGCATTACTTTCACATTATAAATCCATTAAGAGCTGGGGGACTCCCGATATCGCGTTTACATGGTGTTTATTCTCGAGAAGCCAAAGTTATAAGCTTTTTCCCAGTGAACTACCAACAAAGTGCGTTTACAGTTTTTTCCCCTTAGAATGGGGCTACCCGGCTACCCACCCACCCCGTCACCGATAAATCCATAAATTGGAAATACGTGAGTCGAAAATAAATTAGATTCACATTATCTCTACTGAACATCATAGCTTAGCCAAGCTTACCCGAAACGTGCTTAGAACACTTATATTAGCCTACAGCTTCTAACACAAAGCCTATTATTTTATATTAAAATCTTGATTATTTCGAATAAGGATCGAAATTCAAATTTTGAAGTACGCTTGAATGCATATCGCTTTTACACCATCTTAAGTCGAACATTTATTTGCCAAACCATCGTAGGTTGGAGAACATCTGTGTATATAATCATAGACTTAAGTAATAGAGTTAACAGTGTGCATAAGTTAAGGAACCTTGCCTGGAAAAGTGTAAAGTTCCAGTGAATACAAAGTTAAGGTGTGGAAAGACCCCCAGAAGAGTGAGTTAACGGAATGAACATTATGAACGACGATGATCATGTTCAAAGTGTGCAGTGAGTTTTATCTTCCTGTTGCGCAACGCGTTCGTCATGGTTTTGAGCACGACCTGCGTAGTATTTAGATACGGGCGAACGTGACCTAGAAAGTATTTAGATATGGTTAAATATATCCTGTAAGAAGAATTTAAATACTATCAATTAATGCTTTCTATAAAAGGATTTAGATTTGATCAAATATGTCTTGCAAGAAAGATGTAGACAAGGTAACTCGTTTACCAGAAAGTCTCCAAATGCAATTAAACGTATCGCAGTAAGCGCCAGATCAAATCAATCCCGTTATCTTCAAAGAAATTAAACAATAACTGTCAGCTGTCACGAAAGGGGAGGCCTTAAATGCATGGTATCGTTAGGATCCCATCACCCCCACCCTCGTAGGCAATCCGTTTAGTCAGTGATTTCAACCCCCACGCTTTATCCTGTTGTCGGGAGATAACACCGAGCTTAGACTGGAAGTAAAGCGGGGAGAGGGTGAGAGGCGGGAGGGACTGTCTGGTGCGCGTCTTGTCTGTGCGGCCACCTGAACACCGCAGCGGCATCTACAGCAGACGCGTAAGGTCACCGTTTCTCAGCCGTGCAGCAAGGGACGATCGACGCTATCAACACTACCACCGTCACCAGACTACCACTGCCACCACCAACGCCACCGCCTCCGCCGCCACCACCACCACTACCACCCTCCAAAAACAGCAGCATCAGCAATGCTCCGCCATAGTGGGGGCTCTGGTGGCCTGCAGGAAGACCTAGCTGGTGTGAGCTCTACGGAGGCGAGGACGCTGCGCCCTGGTATCGATTTACACCGCCTGCGCCAAGATGGCCCAACGGCTAGCCAAGCGAAGCGTGAAGGACTCCCCAAACCACCTTACCTCCCCACCCCGCTTTCTGCCCTCGTTTCCGTCCAGAGAATGTAAAAGTTGTCTTTGTTCTTGAGGTGTTCGCATTTCGAGGTTTTCTTTAGTGTTGATATCTGCACGTAATCAGTAAGAGTTCCTTGTCAACACAGGCAGCGTGAACAATCTGCAGTATACGTACGGTATAGTGCAACATCTGCTTACAACTACACTACCTGCAGACCGTAACACAGCACTTCATCAATCTTGCAACACAACAGCCGTTATAAAATATCACACCTGAACACAAATATCACACTCTCACGCCATGTTAAAGAACATCTGCGTTGGAACACTACGCACAAGAAGGTAAGGTAATAAAATTCTTGAATAAACCCGCATACTACATGCAGTAAACACCTGGATGCATTATTGACTACATTCGCATAAATCGTAAAGCGCCTGTCAATGTGCACCGTATCACGGGAGCTGACCCCGATATTCTTAACACAACGTTCCGTCTTTATAATCACGCACACCGTGTGCTACTACTGGGGTTCCCCAAGAAAACCAGGGACCACTTGCACAATACATTTCTAATTTTATCCAAAGTATACAATTTTTTATTTTTATATAATTTTTTAGGACTTGAATATATTATTTAAAACACTTTTTACAGAAAGGTCATAAACGCGGTACCCAACACAATTTTAGAACAGTTTCTAAGTAAAATTATTTTAGAGAAAATATAACTGCTTAACCTGCACTTTCGCTTCCGTCAGCACAAACTAGTGTAAAAAATGTCGGCTCCCACGGATAATCAGTGAAATGATAACTATTGATGCACAGTGGGAGTAAAACTAATGAATGGGTTTTTTGCTCTTCAATTTCAAGAATA
This sequence comes from Marisa cornuarietis, assembly GCA_004794655.1. Classification (NCBI taxonomy): domain Eukaryota; kingdom Metazoa; phylum Mollusca; class Gastropoda; order Architaenioglossa; family Ampullariidae; genus Marisa; species Marisa cornuarietis. Next base: position 1,987,838 of record SMMW01000554.1, on the reverse strand, counting down.
ATAAATAACGCTGCATGCATGGCGGTGTGGCGACCACAGTTCAGTGGGATATGAAAGCCGTAGAGTGGAAATACATCATATCACGACGCGACAGGCCAACTTGGCCACTACCAACAAACAACCACTACGATGAAATGCCTCGACCACTGCCTAGACTGTAGAAATTCTTTTGTAAAAAATTCCATGGTAATGTACACGGGTACACTATGAGTTAAAACGTAGCTTGCAAATAAGGAATGCAGTGCATTTCGACCGACGAACAGAACGGAAGAGAAATCTTTACCCAGAATTGGGGAGAAATAGTAGCTTGTTACGACATGTAGCATAGCCAGAAATGCAGGTTTCAAGTGTGTTTGCTTCTGCATGCCATCACTGTCATTATTTACAGCGGCTTGTCGCCCAGGATGCGTCGTCCAGTCAAAGTTCCGTCAGGTACTGTCATTGTCCACTGCCATTTGCAAGATTGAACATCCAGGCTTTGCTCATTGGAATGTGCAGTCAGCAAGCTGTACACAGGCTGTCGTGGAGTCCTTGAGAGAGGCTTAACTTGAGCTATAATCTACTATAATCTAACTATAATTTAGCAGACAATCAGACTAGTAGCACACGCGGCGTCGCTGGACTGAGATACAAGTATGCAGGACATTCCGAGGACAACCATTCGTCCCCGTTCAGGAGCAAGGCAAGGAGTCAACAGGCGCTAAGATTGAAGCAACTCAAGACAACTCAAGACAAAGCAGCTGCATTTTTCATGACAAAGTATTTTTTGCATTTGTTACTGTTTGCCCGTTAAAAAAAAGCTGTCTCGAAGTAGTAGAAGTAGTGATTTTCTAGATTCTAGTCTATGCGTAACACACTGGCAAGCATACACCAGTAGTTCGAGAATCAGTTAAAAGCATTTCATCTACTGTTGCACATCACAAAGGTAAGTAAATGAACTTAGGTCATAGGACATTCTAGACGCCCCCTATAGTTGTTTCAAAGAGCATGAACTCTTTATGCTCCATTCCCTTATTTTGTAAAAATGAAATTTCCACTCAGAGTGTTTCTCTTTCTCTCTCTTGCTCTAGTTCTCTCTGTGTGTGTGTGTGTGTGCGCGCGCGCGCCCTTACACGAGTCTTATTAACATCACAACCTCACTAACCCGTTCACAGCTACTTAGTGTCACGTCTATGAGCGGGTTACTGCATGGTCACAGGTGAATATGCTCATGGGTCTGTGCCCATCTAGTATCCACTTGGTCTCCCTCCATGCTCGCCCCGTTTATTTCTAATTGATTTTCAGAGAGCGCTGCTACTCTCACCTAACCTGTCCATGTTAGCTCCACTTAACCATAAAATCTTCATGCATCGCTGCTTGCTAGTTTGTGATAGTTAACTCTCGCCTTTCGCAACGATATGCCCGCCACTCGTATCATTACATCGAGACGCGTTTTAAGCTATTGGTATGCTTTTGAACACAAAATAACCAACACATAACTAAGTGATTTTGTCAGTGGTTGAAGGCGGCTGTGTGCATGTAGGCCATTGTAGGGGGAGACAGGGAGAGATATGCAGTTGAATAAGGACAGACTAGTAAAGAAGCAGCCTGTGGTCCTTTGACATTTTGAAGTTAGCTTTCCATAGTGTCGGAGATATGACACATGCGAGTTAGCTAGTTGTTTGAAAAATATCTCTCTTTCTGATTGTCGCGTTTTGTTTTATGAACTCACTGGCACATCGGACCTGGTCACGTGCTTTTGGCATTAGCTGCAATTGATCTGTCAGCCTTTCGATCCTCGCTGTCGTTTATTGTGGCTTCCTGTCTGTCCATGTCTCCCTCTCTCATCACTCCTCCTGTCTTCAGTGTGACTTTATTCAGGAAGAAAATAGTCCAAAACATGTGTGCATTCGTACGTTTGTGTTTGAGAGAGAGAGAGTGAGGGGGAGAAGGGGAAACCGAGAGAGAAAATTTATCGACATTCTCCGCCATGTGATCCTGTTTTTCCCACTCTTCCTTAATTTTTAATTGACCCTATAGTTACTGCGCTTGTGTAAGACTGTGGTGGCACCAGCATGCCTTGCGAAAGTCGAAATAATCGTTAAAAGCAATGTGTTCGGGTAGGCACGACACAGCGCGGGCGTGGTTGGTGGAGTTGAGTGAATTGAGAATGGAAGTGCGTAGAGCGTGTCACGGGGTGCCACTGTTGGAACCGGCGTGTATGGTTTGTGAGCGAATCGCGCCAGCAGCCACTCCGACCCCACTGTATTTTCTTATCTTCTTTCTGATCGCAATGCAGTAAGCCGTTTTCGACCCAGGTGGCTGTTGTGATTGTGTGAAAGGTTTACCCCGGTGGGTGCGTGGGGGAGTCTGCGGTGGTGGTTGTACAGTTTTTGCACACGCGACCTTGAGCTTGCTGTATGATTAGATCACACACACACACACACACACACACACACACACAGAGGCATGCTCGCGCGCGCGCTCACACACACACACACACAGAACACACGTGCAAGCGCGTGATGCTTCAGGTCGAGGACTAACATGACGCAAGGTAGCTGATTTGAGCTGTCATGCACTATATGTATGTCACATGCCGCACTAAATGCTGACCTTTCTCACACGTAGTATGCTCTCCCTCGTCACGTCGGGTACTGAGCACTGACTTGTCACTCACTTAGGACACCGAACAGACTCGCCCCCCCCCCCAACACACACACATCTCTCATCGTCAGGCGAGTGCCATTCTGTTTGTCTGTCGCAGGCTCCTAAGCTGTCGATGCTTGTTGCCAGTCCTGCAGCTTCGCGCTGAGTCATTCATTTGCGTTTTCCCGCTCTAGCCATAATTGCATTCCTTCTGCAAAAAATGCCCGCAAGCAATTGCTGGTGGAGTCTGTGTCGTGCTTCAGCGGGTTTTCAGGACACTGTTTCTGAGGCTTGTGACTCGGATGAACAAAAGCGTGGTGTTTAGGGACATTTTCTTGCGCATGCTGATTTGGTTTGTTTTTATTTTTTTTTCGGTTTGGAGGAAGCATGCTTTAACGAATGCATCGATACTGCAAATCTGTCATCAGTCCATTGAGAGCTTTGCACCTCTGTACTCATGAATAATCTCAGGAGGATTTTGATCTCAAAGTCATTTTAGGTTGTAATAGTCATCGTCGTCGCTGTCACAGTCGTCATTGATCTGGTTATTGGGGGTGATGCACGGGATCGATGAAGCGTTTGTAATTGTCGTCCATTCGTCGCTCTTTCTTGCTGAAGTGATAGAAGAATACTTTGAGGCGATCTATATCGTTATCGTAAGTGACTCAGTCCAAACGATACACGACGTTAAAGTGGAAAAGCCGCTGGGATCCCGTGAACGGTCAAAGAGTAGCATGGTTGCACCTGTTTGTTTTTTTATTTCTGAAATTTAGCATCGGAAATATGCTCAAACAAAACAGATTTGTATGGACTTTTTCTTCATTAAGCCTTAATTTTACTGACAAAATCACGAACTTGTATTAATACATGTCCGTGAACAAAATAGTCTTATTTCTCCATTTTAAAAGGCATAATGATAGCCATCCTGCTCCGAGAAGCTAACTACCCAAGACCACTTTGTCCGTAAAACTGTCCGTGTTAAACTGCCATCGTCTTTGGATCTTACTTAAAGACAACTACTCCAGCATGCGCCCAGCCCACATAAACTCACTGACAGATCAGATGGGCTGTTCAAGTCGCTAAAGACCACTTCCAGAGCGCACAGCGCACTGCCCTGTTGTCAGTCGATTACTCCGCTCTCTTCTCAGTCATAGGCTCCCCCTTCCCCCCTTTCACTACCCCCCCCCACTACCCACCTTTTTTCTCCGAAACATGATGACTTAAACATTGACGCAACTAGTGACGCAACGTTAATTACGTCATCTCATATTCGACACGCCCTAATTCACGTGACCCATATTGTTCCCGTAGCGAGGAGGGAAGAACTCTTTAACATAGTGTAGGTAGAAAAGTACACATAAGATTGAACTAAAGAGTAACCTTACACACAACTACACAGACATCCGCCAAATGGTATGCCATGCCACGAACAGCAAAATACAACCGTAGATCACTACGCATCGCTTAGGAATCCAGCAGCCATGAATAGTTCACTTGAAATAATATTGCCCTTACAATCACATATTATTTTCAAGGGGGAAGTGTTGGTGGTGGGGGTGATGGTGGTAGTGGTGGTGGTGGGAATAGTCCTCTTCCTGGAAGGTCTGACCTGCTTTTGGCCGATTGTGAATCGTGCTAGTTCCTGACCATGTAACAACACCTGTCGCACTCGACTTGGTCGACCTTCAAGAGGATAGTAACCCGTTCTGATTTTTGGAACTGCAAGGCGTTTTAAAAACAATGCGTACTCACAGAATTTCAGCATACATTGTAAAAACATCTCGATGACATTCTACGGCGCAGGATAAAGAGATTAATCAGTACTGCGCAGAATTTTGGAGCAGAGAACAAACTGCTGATTCACCTTAGACGTTTCATATTAAACCATTAGAAAAAATATAACCTGCACGCTGGGATCAGCTGAGACTGAACAACGTGTGTATCTGCTTTTTTCTCAATACACTGGTCGGTTCAGATAAGAAGATGCTCGACTGTGGTTTTCTCCCCCGCCTAGTTTATGTTTAGCTACATGACGTCATTACTTCTATAAACAGTTTAGTCACGGTGTTGATTAAGATTCTGCCCCGAAAGAGGTCTTTTTGCGAATGAAATATTGCATAAATGTTATTGTTAGAAATAAAACACAAATCTTTTACTTTTCTTCTTTTTGTGAGCACTTCTGTGATTTCCGCCTCCCTTCCCTTCCTCTGCCATATAGTCACTTTCAAGCTCTTTCACTTTGTCCCTCACTTTGTCAGTTTTTCTGTCTCTTCAAGTGGTTTTCCACCCGTCTGTCTTAAAATATACAAAAACATAATAGTTTCACTGGTATGTTTTATCATGGAGTAAGGTATTCGTTTTATATATATATATTCATGAAAACACTTACATGTTCTCTTAAGTACATACATATTTATTGGAGAAATAATGAGGTCAAATAATGGTCCAGATGTCATCATCTTGCCTTAGATGTGTTATCTCACAATGGAAGACTTTCTGGGAGTGCACAACAACACCACAGCTTTGGTAAACAGCGGACAACATTCACAAATACAAGTTTTAGCGATAACACTGATAAGACCGAAACAGATTTGTCAGGACTGCGCAGAAGAAGGTCACATGCTGTGACTAGCGGTCTCGCTTGTTGTTCTGACTGCAAACCTTGTGACGTGTCTGCTGGTGGCACCGCAAGGTATGGCTAACTGCTGATCGGATGCGCAAGAGCACTTTACCCTCTGACGAGTACTTTTGAAGACGTCCTTAACCTCCCAACATCCCTTACTCAGCTCTGAGGGAGCCGTCATGCTGTTCCTTCCCCTACATCCCCAACCCCACTACTAACCCCTTCCGTGGCGTCTGAGGCAGATGGCGCTAAAATAGCAAGTAACATGATGTTTACCATCTCATAAAAAACCTGATTTAACGCACTTTTAATACGGTGTATGCGCAACGACCCATTGTGCTTTTGCCTTTCACTTATGTACAGGTTTGAAGCAAATGGTTAAGTTAAATGAAACTTCATGGCAGTGGTCAACGATGTCTCAACAACGCGGGTTGGGGGGATTTTAACTGCAATTTTCTTTGATGTGCGATTATGTTTTGTAGCAACAAGAATCCGGTCATAGGCGACTCTATGGTAAAAATGCTGATCCTAGAAAACTTTCCGATGCAGAACGCAGGAGGTATCAGCCCTACCTTCCTCCTTTCATGGTGTCTTTCTGATGCAGTTATTCAGCCGTGCGTATTACATGTGTGTGTGTGTGTGTGTGTGTGTGTGTGTGTGTGTGTGTGTGTGTGTGTGTGTGTGTGTGTGTGTGTAAGAGAGAGAGAGAGTTCATGTTCTCATACGACACTTTCTCTGGCCTTAAACTGATAGGTTTTCGGACCTGTTGGAGGAGTTGACAAGCCAATCTAAGACGTTTGATCAAGTTAAATAAAATATCTGGTAAATAACTAGTTTAGCCGCTGTTAGCTAACAGTGGGATTTAATGAATATTGGACCCAATCTTCTCTGTAGGCGCAGATAGTATTAATGGAGAAGTTATGTAGGGAAAATTAATCGTTTGATGGACAGTATTTTTTGTTTAAGATGGTCAAACTCATTGACTACTGTTCTTGCTGGATTTGGTCGCGAAGTGACCCTGGCATACGATTTCAGGAAAACTGCTCGACTGAAGGATGTGAAATAGAATTTGGGGGAGTGGGAGACACGCGGAAACAATCGAAAATTTGTTTCCTTCATTACTGGGATAAAGACAACGAATGAACTCTGTACGCGTCTTCTCCTAACACGGCAGATTTATTTCCAAGTGGAGGAAAGATTCTTCCAGATGGTTTCTGGGTTTGCGTCCCTTGCGAATTGGAAATAATTTGTCTCTGCCTCTACATCTTTTTTCCACCTCTCTATCTCTGGCCCTCTCTATAACACTTCTTTCTTTTTCTTAACACACACACACACACCATCGTCTTTCTCTCCTGCTATTTGTTAGAAACACCTTAAAGCATTATAATTTATTTACACGTTTCCTCGTTTTGTTCCTGCTAGTAGAAATAGGTAATATGTTAGGGTGGAAAACTTGGTTACTAAAATAAAAAAAAATCTGTTTAGCTTCATGAGTGGCGGTAAAATGAGAACAACACTTTTATGAGGCACGCATTTCAAGATGAGGTTATCAGGTCAAAGCGTGGACAGCCACATCAAGCGACTAGTGTTTATGAGTGTCTGTTGGTCGCCTTCTTCCAATTCGTTCAGCCTCTGCTGCTGTTTAAAAATCAGATAAGTTTGACTTTCGGCATTTCTGTCTAGCCCTATGTTCTCTTTCATGCTGGCTTAGAGTTTCCGTGGCAATGGCCACGCTAAGGTCTTTGATAGCCTGACTAACATAAAGTGTGATTGCTGGCGTTGTTTTGTGGAAGGTAGCCTGAAACCATTCATTTCTATTTTTTGCTCTAGCTGAGGCAAGAAAAATACCAGAAAAGATGATGATTGCACTTTTAAAGGCTTCATTTGACGGAACAATACCACTATTGGATGAGCATTTCAGATGCGGCTGATTAGTTTCTGCATTACCAATATTTTAGCGTTTTAAGTAAGTTTTCTTCTAGTTTTTTTCTATGTGCAAAACTCACATTTTTAATGGCTCAATCCCCATGGTCAGCACATTGAAAAACAATCTTTTTTACGTCAAGTCTTTTTACAGCACGTTAGGAGTAGTTGCAAATGAAAGTTTCCTGGTAACTTTTAGTATTTATTTTTGCTTTTTGTCTGTAAACCTTTTTATCTTCGTCATCATCATCATCATCATCACCACCACCACCACCACCACCACCACCACCTAAAACTCAGAAGTGCCTAATCCCTCCGATCTTCAGTAAGTGCCGCTGCAAGCAATTAGCCGGCTGGCCGCACTAACCACAGCCATTTTGTTAAAAGGGGGAATTTATTATGGAAGTTTGTTTATGCGAGCACGTGCGTTTCTGGTCGGCTCGTGTTTCCACCGTTGCCTCGTCTCTAATTGCTTCACCGGTTTACAGCTCTGTATTTCTCCCTCCTCTCTCTCTATCTTGCTGACAGTATCTGTAAAACTTAAAACAATGAAAAGTTTTATTATTTTGTCCAGCACAGAAAAATGCAGTCACAGAAATAGGCGCGATGAATTTTCTGTATTTTGTAATTTGATAACATTAAAATGTTTAGTTTCCTCGTTCCTCGCTATTCGGCGGCTCCACGCTACCTTTGTTGAGCGCAGCAAAACTGTCACCAGAAGTCTGGCCAAACTGCGCTCGATGAAGTGTGGCTCTTATTTCATAAAACTGCCTGCCAGGTGGACCAAGAAACCAGTAAACTCTTTCGCGCACATCCCTCACGCATCATCATGCATGCACGGTATTTTTCTTGTCACGCGGCAAGCGACCGTCCATATTGTCCTACGTCGTCGCAGTATCCAGCCGACGCATTAAGACCCTTCTTAAATATAAACAAATATGAGCAAATTATGGACCAGGTTTGTATATAACCCACACATCAACACTTTTCCAAACTTAGTCAAACGTTGGACCAGGTTTGGCACAGTTTGTATATAACGACGACAACATTTTCCCAAACTTGGTCTAACGTTCGTGCGTATTAGACCGAGTGAGAACGGCCTTTGGTTAACGGTCAACATCAGTAGCCTAGACGTCGATGCGATGGTGATGTCAGCAATACCAGACACATCAAGTAGAAATGTATCAAGTTAGAATGCTATATTATGAACGTGAATACTGTTCTATTTTCCATCTGTTTGTCCAGTTTTAGCTTGGGCAACTTTCAGTGGTAGCGATGTTCTCTCGGTTATCGCAACTTTTATCTGGTGTTTTATTGACGTTGTTTCTACTTCATCTATTGCAGCCATTTTCGTATCAAGTTATGTTTATATTTATGCTTTTCGAAGGGATGGTTGTAAGGAATGACAAGAAAATTAAGACAAGCCATCAACGAGAAGAAAGCCTTTTGGTCAAAGTGTCTGTGGAGTACGAGATTACAGTATAGCCAAACATACATATTCAAGGGTAGAATAAAACGTAAAATGAAAAAGTCGCTTTTTCCAAGCATGGTCAACAGAAAAGGTTTGAAAAACATCGAGGTGCCGAAAAGTGGCGTGTGCTACTGAGCTGCATACGCTGGTTTGGACGTGGTATTAATTGCACTGAAACTTAAGTAGATGGTGGTTTTCATCTGTGAATTTCTTCCAGTGCTGCCTCTGACGGGAACAGACATAATACAAACCATATGCAAAACTTATCAACACACTCATAAATTTAAAAAGTAAGAACACATTCAACCTCGGTGTGCATATTTTTTTTTCTAACGCTATTGCGACGATACAGCTTGGAGACCACGTGACTTGGGAGTTTTTTTTTCCCCAACTCAGTTCGCAACGCTTCATTTTTCCAGGGACATCCTGTAGGGTTGTTTGTTTTTCCTTCATAAAATTGCCCGCTGGGCGCCTTTACCGTCAGCATTTTATAGGCACAGTTTATTTGTGGGAAGAGACACAAACGCTCCTAAGACACGGGCCAGATCCATATGCAAGCCTTTCGGGGACCTTCAGCTAAGACTGTAGAGAGGACGCAGGAGGAACTATACAGCCTAGGATTCTGCCGCAATGCTAGCGGTCTTTTGACCCAGCAACCTCCAGACAATCGATTTCCATTTGATCGGTATACTGGTTTGGTTTTCTCCTCCGCCGCTAACCAGAACATCAAGTCCATTTGTTAATTCGACAGATTATATACTGTAGTGCAAAACTTTGCTATCACAGAAGTACCGATCAGCCATTGGTTAAAGGTCAGGTTCAGATGTATTTTGCTGATTGAGAAAATTGAGTTTATGCGGTGCTTAATAGTTCGTGCTGGGGATAGATTTTAGGGCAATAGTTAGGATAAAGAGAAAGACAAATCAATCTAGGAACAGGCGTGTGAAAAACTCGGCTGGGAAAGGAAAAGCTGGGCGTTGCTCTCGTTAGAACGCCGTCCCCCCAAACTGGAAATTTATGTAACATTGGGAAACGTTCACGCAGTATAAAAGTAGGATGCACCATCTGCTTTGTTTGTTCTTCTCTTAATACCTTTTTAAGGAGAGAAAAGATCATCATCATCATCATCATCATCATCATCATCATCATCATCATCATCATCATCATCATCATCATCTTCTTCTTCTTGGTCATTTGACTGTCGTCGTCTTCATCATCTTTATCATTATGTTATGTCATAGAGGTGAGATGAGAAGTAATATTGAACACAAAGTCTGATGTCTTCACTATCTATAAATGGTGCATTGGGTCATGCTAGTTTGTGTTATTTCGATCAAGTTATTCTATTGCTGAAACAATAAAAGGCTCCCACAGGCCTTAAAAGATGGTGTTATCCACGACACAGTTTATCATCGTCAACACGGATTATTTAGTCTAAAACAGGAGTGTAAGACTCTTTTTTTTAAGAGAACTGGGTTGAGATCAGTAGAATATATTTCCTAAATCTAGGTGGATAAGCTGCTCGTATCTAACAAGATAGACATAGACCTATTCCCTTCAAAAAAGAAGAAAGAATATGCACGAGTATTCTTGCGCTGTCAAAGTTACAACCAACGGAAGAGCTTGGACCATATATTAAGTAGGCACATCTGTGGTCTTTCGTGAAGTCACAGGTTTGAACTCTTTGCATCATGTTGATTTTAGGTTTGTATGTCGATAACGGATTTGGAAAAATATTATTTAAGATTATCTTCACGATTTGAAAAAAATGACTCTTGTTGACCTTTAAAATATAGGGTGTTTAGGAAACATACGGTAATATAGAACAGTATATTAGTAATATACGCGATGTCGAGCAGTCTCAAGCTGTACAGATTACCCGAACACTTTATCCAGGATCCTGTAGTTGTAAGAGACGCAGTATGATCGCACAAATCAATACTGAACTATTCACACAAACCACACATCCGGCAGTTTTGGACCTGTACGTGTGCTTGTGCATTAATTAAATCGTGTCTCGCTATTAGCTACACCTGGCCACTCATCACCTCGGCGTGGGGAGCCTGTTAAAGTTGTGGCGTGCCACTGCGCTGTGTCGTCTCTGTGTCCTTGCGAAAAAGAGGCTGAGCGCGTGGGTGGATGAGAACAATCATTATTATTTGGGTTGTTTCTACAACTTGATGCATATCTTATTTCATTAAAATGACTGAATAATTCCAAATTGTATATATGTCCTACTCACACATTTTAGATAAATATATATTTGTGGTTGGGAGTTACGGAAGTGCAGTTAGAGAAATGGAAAAAATACAAGGAAAAAATAAAAGACTGTAAGAATGAAAGTAAGAAGGAACGAAGAGAGATCTTAAGGTAAAAAAGAGAAAGACTAGTACTGATGTTATTAACAGAGATCCCATCACAAGTGACCTTCACAATCGAAATTCTGAAAGTTTGAAAATCTTTTCCGTTTACGAAATCGAATCTTTGACATGATCATGAAGCACGCATCAAACAATCTGTGGTGCTGCTCAACACATATTTGTGAATGTGAACTAGCTAACAAATCTTGCATCCCTCCAACCCCGCCTGCAGACAAGTGTGTCGCGCGGTGTGGCCAAGCGTGTGGTAATCCTACATCCGCATCGTATGCTTTGCTTGCGTGCGTGTGGTTGTGCGATAGAGACAACGTGTGCTGCCATACCCAAGCGGGGTGGATGTGTTGCCAAGGTGACCTGGCGGGGGGTGCTCAGTGTACACTGTGCGAATCATACTCAACTGGTTTTAAACTGATCGATGGCCCAGTGCTGTAGGTATCCACATCATTGTGATCCACCCTGCACGCTGACCTACTGCAACCGTATTTTTCATATCTACCGGCATTGATTGAGCCCCAGACCCTCAAATACATAAATACAGAAAATTGCTAATATGAAAATCATAAGACGTGGATGAAGATCGCCGACGTTGAGAGGTGAAGCTACACTGTAGATATGGAGCCAGGCCTTATGGATACCCTAGCTATCCCTCCCAACCTCACAGCATAATTATTTGCAACAGCTCGTCAATAATTAGGTCTTCTTCAAGTGCAGAATAGTCCTTGGCTGTAAAACAAATTTGGGGAAAATGTGAGCTCTTTTTCGCGTGCTGTCGCGTTAAGAACGAGTGCGGAAGGATGTTGGTTTACCGAAGAATTACGAGCTGTCCAAGGACTGGTTTATTGATGGTTTATTTGCTGGTTTATTGATGATGTATCTGCACGCTGAAGTTGTGAAGACTGCTTTTACTGTGATGGGGTGTTATTATTTTTTTGTTGTTGATGTGTTGATGTATGGTGAAATATTAATGAGGCAAATCTAGTTATTTTATTCATGGGAAAATCTCGTGAGCATCTCGACCTGCTGTCCTGATGCGAAACGCATCACCCTAGCGGTGATGGTGTCCTTAGATAGTTTATTTCACTAATTACATTTGCTAATCACGATCATGTAAGATTTTATTCGTCATCTACTTATCACAGTCAGGTAACACAATATCCAGGTCGTCATTACTGTACAAGTTCTTTTCAACGAAGTGTAACATCTGGTAGATGTCGATCGATATGATATGGGTGACCTGTCACGCTGCATAAAAGCTTTATTCTGCATTACTAAGTGTGCTGTCAACTTGTGTTTGTAATTCACCCCCAGGTTTCGTTACATGCAATTATTCTGTTTGTAAACCGCACACGCGGGCGTGTGTGTGTGTGTGTGTGTGTGAGAGAGAGAGAGAGAGAGAGAGGGTGACGAATAACCCGAAAAAGTAAAATTTCTAATTAGATTTGCAAAAAAATGTATGTGTGGATACAGAAGAAGTAGACGTGAGAGCAGAGCTGCTTAAGTACCTAGCTGCCACTTGTTTGTAAAAGCGAGTTTCTTGTATTTTCCCCTGAACTCACTTGGCCTTGTTTCTCCACTCTTCACATGTAGCGAAGCTAAGGGACCGCTTTCTTCGGTGACTCTGAAACTGAACTGGATGCCATATCGCTCGGAGGATACATGAGAGCAGGGCTTTCACAGCTGCCAGCCTCTCTATCGAAATTCCCCACGATCTTGTTGGCTATAATACAGCACGAGAAAAATTTGGCCACCTAAATAAGTCCATGTGGCTGTAATATGGTGTTGCTGTTTGTGCAAATATGCTGTTTACTACCACATCTGTTCGGCTGTGTGATGGTGATCATGTACGCCTGTCAGCACTTTTAGCACGTGCCGGAAGAGAGGGCTAAGGAACGGAACTCTCAATGAAATCTTTAAGTTTAAGTAATTACGACGTATGTTTGACATAATGTTTGACAATTTGTTGCAGCTTAGATGACTTGGCCTCAGTCTCACTGTATTAACACTACTGAATGCATTTAATAGTGTATAAACAATGGTATTGATACGGAATACCTTTAATATTGTGTGAACAATGATATTCTTTTTTGTCCATTTTCACTCTTTTCTTTTTCCTTGTAGACAGCCCTTAATGCCGTTTTCACTGCTTATTCATACTTGTGAATGAGACTTATTTTCACTTTTTTAGGGACGAAATTTACTTTTCTCGCTGTTATTAAAGATGGGAAGCTACTTTTATCATTGCTGTTTCAATTTTTTGTCTATGCTCTTTTCAGGCTATAAAGATTTGTAGCTATATATATATACGAACTTGCCTTAAACTACGTGTGATTTGCTGCTGTTATATTTTTGTCTACTTATGGCTAGTGCTAAATTTTCTTCAAATAGATCTTTTTACTCTCCGCTCTCACCCACAGTAAAATCCAGTCTGATATATTCTTATGTGAAGTCTGTTGAGTCGTGCCTTTAGCCTACTCGTGTACTGCAGTCTGATCCAGTTTTGGCAGGCTTTTTCCTATTCTCCCTATGGTCTTTTCTGAATGTCCTCATCTTCTCTTTCTGTAGTCTAGTCTTGACTATAGCTGCGTCTTGTCTTTTTTTGTCTTGTCAAGTCTTATCTGCCTTTACCGCAGTTGTGTCTTGTTTTCCGTATGGTCGAGTTTTGTCTGCCACAACTCTGGTGGTGTCTTGTCTACCCTAAATGTAGTTTTATCTGCTTTTTCTGTGTACAGCCACTTCTCGACGCCTGTTGGAACTGGTCAACTGCACGCCGCGGGCCGTGGAACAGTTTCCCTGGGACTTCTTGACGCCGCAACAGCGCAAAAATGGTGTCATCATTGTCCACTGCCTCATCGCCCTCTACATGTTTCTGGCACTGGCCATCGTCTGTGACCGTTACTTTGTCCCCGCACTGGAGGTACTCTGCGAACGTAAGTACCTCCATCGCCCAGTTAGCTGGTTCTCTTGAGCTGGGGATCGTGCGTGAAGTTGGTGATCGTCGTCCACCTGTAACATTGTCGTCTGATGTCCACATTACTCATACTGTTGCTATGTAGTCTGATATCCACATTACTTGTAACTTTGTCGTCTGATGTCTGCAGTGCTGCACATGGAGACAGACGTAGCTGGAGCAACCTTTATGGCGGCCGGTAGCTCGGCACCAGAATTAGCAACAGCCATCATCGGTGTTTTCGTAGCCAAAGTTAGTGGCGTACTTCTCATCTTTCGTCTGATCTGTTCTCTTCTCTCTTTGTCTTGTCTCTCTCTCTTCCTTAATACCTGACACGTGCGCACGTGAAGGATATATGCTGAATGGGGCGTGTAACTGACGATCGCAGTACAGAATCCCGAAAGTATACGGGTTCCATGGTGACGTACATATGGACCTATAATTATGCTTTCTATGGGACCACTACGTTGTCGGCATACTGTGCTGCTAGTATCTGGAGTATTATTTATGATATGATCAGTCTGTCTGGTGGTGTAACATAAAATAAGAATCATCAACGACAGGCAGTAACAGCAGCTGGAAAGAAAATTGTTGAACGTTATATTTATGTATCTCTTGCTGTAATGGTCTATTAACAGTACAACGAACAAATATTTTTTGACAATATTTTTCGTTCTTTTCTTTTATGTCTCCACAAAAGTTGTGATCTCTTTGGGGGGTGGGTGTGCTAAGAACAAAACGTAAGATGCAGAAATAGTTTTTATTACAACAGGTTGCTGTAATAAATCTTACCATGGTTTTATATTTTAAAACATATTGATATAAGTAGGCATTAAATAACAGTCTTTTGGGCTTTTTTTTATGGATACCAATCTTTTCAATAAGAAAAAATCTAAGCTGAAATCATGTTTTCATTATTAAAGTCTTTCCAGCATAAGTTTGTTTCTCTATTTTTTCATATAATCCATTTGGAATCATAAGTGTTTACGTGGGACTCGGGGAGGGTATGGGTACCCTGAGGTGTATGCAAGGACATGCGCGCATCTTAAGTCACTATTGATTGATTAATAGAGGTATCATTTATTCACAAATTGAAATGACTAATAGGTTGATCATTTATTCACAAATTGAAATAACTTATAGTCTTGTCCTGTCCTCCTGTCTTACCAAAGGATGACGTTGGCCTTGGGACGGTCGTAGGCTCCGCTATATACAACGTGATGTTTGTCATCAGCATGTGCGGTCTCTTCGCCACTTCCGTAAATATTTTTTTAAGTTTACTTATTTTTTTCTAAATGCTACTTATTAGTTATATTAAAGTGATCGCTCACCTATCGCGGGAATTACGTTCCAAAGATCCCCGCGATAGGTAAAAAAATCCCCGAAATAGCAACGTTATATTTATTTTATTATTTATATATATATATATATATTAAGGCTTTATAAACCCTTCCCACACTCCTATAAACCTTTCCCATTCTCTTATTAACCTTTCCCACGCTCTTATAAACACTTCATATGTTCTTAAACACTTTCTACACTCATAAACCTACGTAATTTCAACAACATTTATAAAAAAATATGTGGGTACACAGTGCTGCTGCTGGTTACATTTCATTTCATCAACCAGTAGTGTGACGTGTACGATCTCACACTGGCAAGCGGTAGTCGCGCACAGTACTGCGTTTCCATTGTTTACAGTACGGTATTCATCTGCTGATGAAATACCTGTACATACAGTATTTTTATGTCAATTTAATAATCTTTTAATATGTTTGAATAAACTATATTTTTTATTGTTTTACATTTTTAGGCAAAAATAATTAAAATCATAAACATTATAAAAATAAGTAAATATTTCAAAATCCCGCGATATAGCGAAAACTCCGCGATACAGAATCAGATGTATTAGTGAAAAAACGTGATACAGTGAAGCCACAATAAATGAACCGCGATATAGCGAGGGACGACTGTACTTCTGTGGCTAGTTCTATCACTTAACTTTTACTCCGCATATCTGTCTTTGAGGTTTAAGCTCACTACTTCACATACAAACTTAAAATACCTCGTTTTTTCAACCTGACAGGTGAAGACATATGTTGCTACACGACAGAACAAAAAAGTTCACAGAGTACGGTACAGAAGTTTTTGGGTTGAGAAAGAGTTACGTATTTTGGCAGGTAGAGTTGCGGCACCCTGACAAGTGGAAGAGAACTAGTGACTAAATTAGAGCCAAATAAAGAAGTAGCGGAAGCAGAGGTCCGCGGAGGTTATTGTCATGTGCGCCTGACTGACATCTTCAGCTCGTGTGGTTGTGCCCTTAGTCCCAACCCACGGCTAATTATTCTCCGCGTAGTCATCCCGCTTTCAATATTTTCTTACTAATAATCCTTGGGTATTTTAGTAAAACCTTTAATCTTCCTTTTTTTCAATGCATATAAAATTTCATCGTTGTTTCTACACCAGTCTAGGAATGAATATAAGTGCATAATTGTTTTCATCTGATTAGTGCAGCTTGTAATTGATACAGAGCACGTCTCATTAATGCCAGTGACGTCAGTCAAGGGTTTGGCTAGACCCGGGCTCTTGGCTATACCCAGTCGTCACTCAGCGGTGGTGGTGGTGGTGGTGGTGGTGGTGGTGTGTGTGTGTGTGTGTGTGTGTGTGTGTGCGTGCGCGCGTGCATGCGTATGTGTCTATGCCCGTTCATAATCATCATCACCACCATTAGAAGGATAAGAGGAGGAAGAAGAATGCATTAGTCTATTTACATGCCTATGAGCTAGACAACACATTTGAGAATTCATTCATTAGATGCACTGGGATAAATTTTCCAGTTTTTTTCCTTTGCACATGTTTTCAATAAAAGTATGTCAATTCAGGAACACTTTACCGGAAATAAAATAAAGTCTTGAACGTATTTTACACCCGTAACACTTTTCCAAAACACTTTACTTATGTTTTTACTTAAGGTTCTTATCCTGTTGGGCAGGTAATACTCAAAAGAACATATTACTTTTATAGCTCTCAGATGTCTCGTAAAATATGAATGTCGTAGGCTAACTAAGGTTGTTTCTACTGTTGAAGGGGATGAAGCTCCATTGGTGGCCCATGGTACGGGACTGTATCGCCTACCTGCTTAGTGTCGTGGCTCTCATAGCCGTCATCGCCGATGAACAGATACAGTGGTGAGAACTGTCGCTAACAACTGACATTTGCACCTGGCGTTATGCACTTATTTACAATATAACATGATTTCATTTTAAATGGAAAGACGCTGAGAAAGGTTTTGATGGGTTTGAGAAACAAGCATGTTTTAAATCATTAAAAACATCGTTTGTCGAATTTTACCATAAAAACGTTTGAATGAGATAGTGTGTGTGTGTGTGTGTGTGTGTGTGTGTGTGTGTGTGTGTGTGTGTGTGTGTGTGTGTGTGACCTTTTTATAGATGCTTACGTCAGTTTATGTGAAACCTTTTATGTCGTAACAAGTAAGTTGAATTCTTGTCACGGACGAACTCTAAAATCCCTAGCTTGTCTTAAACATTTTGATATAGGTATTTTTATAAGAAAATCTTTATTTTAGACACGAATCTTTGGGTTCTGCGCGAAAGGTTTTACATATTGTATTTTATCTTCTCCGGGTCGTGTTGTAATTAGGTGCGTCCTGCATGGTGCGTTTTAAGACAGGTGTCGTAATGCTCTTTGTGCTGAATATTCCAAAACTTGTAGTCTCTTGCCTTTTCTGTGGCCCACTGTACTAGATGCACACCTGGTGGCGTTTGTTACAGGTACGAGTCTGTAATCCTGCTGGTGATGTACGTGCTCTACGTTGTTTTCATGTATTTCAACGAGCGCTTGGAGGTTTACTTCGTTCCACGCTGCACGTCCTGCTTCCGCAGAAGCGACTCCAGCAGCCTGCACACGGAGACGACCATCCTGTACAACAAGGTGCCCAACAATGGCGCACAGCTAGAGAATGGTAACGTCTTTAAACATTGTCTCTCCACTTTCCAGGGCATCGTGCGCATCTCATCTGGCACTTCTCATCTGTATAGCAGCATGCAAAGTTCCCTTCCTGTACGTTTTAGAAACGTTTGAAATGCCCTCCTTCCATCTTTCCATTTCATGGCAGTTTGAATTTTTCACGGATGCCTTGGAGATTAGGGCATTTATACCTTCCTGACGAGCAGCCACCAAGGGGTGTTTAACCAACCATTAGTATCGGTCACCGTGTCTGTGATGGTTACACGAACTAGAAAGTTATCGGCGCCATCATCAGTGTTTCATTTTTGTGCGATTATTTTGTCAAGAGCACAATATAATGCGTGAGTTCTGGAGGGAAAAAGTGACAAACTTGAAGGACATAAAGATGCTCTCCTGGGAATCGAGCCTTTGCACATTTTAACGCCAGCAGGCAATAATCGAGAAGCGATATGCTGTCAAGATTTCTTAAATTTGTTTTTTTTATAACCAGTTTTACTTTTCTGAATGCAGATTGTTCGCGGCTAGCCGTTACATGAGTAATTACTCTTTTGGCTGTCTTCAGCATGAGACGCAGTTCACTATGAGCGTTTATCTGCTTGTTTACTTGTGTTTGCTTTTTTTTAAAACTTTTGTGAGATGTAAATTTAGATCTTTTCCCCACACCTCCTACCTATTTTCTAAATTGGATCCCCGATATCTCGATGCGTGAGTTCGAGACGTGTTTTGATGTCCACGACAATTTGGACACGCGCAAGATAAAATCAAATAAGCACGACACTCTGTTTATCAGAAATAATATATCTGTTCTTATTTCCAGCATCATTGTACTTCAGCGTCATGTACCAGTACACATTACACCCAACATATAAATTACCTTTATAATATCTTCACTTTAATTACCTGCACTTGCTAACCGATAAAAGGGAAATTATCTCAGTAGCTGAGGTATGCGTATCTTTATCTAAATAAACTTTGTAACGTTATATGAGAAAAAGTGGTAGTTTTTGAATTTCTGTCCTATGAAAGCAGTCGAATCAAGAACAAATACGAAAACAATTAGTGCTGATGTAACACTGAAGAAGGTTTTGACGAGGGCAATGAACGTGTGGGCAGACGCAAAACGTCTTGCACTTCCTCGCGCAATCCCTTTTGTCACTTTATCCAATCAAGTGTTAACACGCTTTCATGCATACACTCAGTTGCTTTCGTGGTTGCACGAATACTTAACACTCTTTTAGATTTAGCAACGCGCCTTTTATCTGATTAATGCTTTCATTTTAAAAGTTGCTTGGAAGAAAAAATGGTTTATTAAATTGCACCATCGCGGTGCACTATAAACGCAATGGCTGGCTCCAACGTTTGCATATCAGGGGAGACAAGTGGTGTTGAATCTGTTGCAGGCGAGACAACTCATCTGACAGAGGCCCGTGAGTCTGAGGAAGGTTCTGAGTCAGAGGACAGTGCTGAATACTCCCTCCCTCCCAAGCAAAGTACATAACCGCTTCTGCTTCGTTGTACCCACTATGTATCTTGAGCAGCTCTTCTCCCACCTGCGTCTAAAGTAATTTTATCTCGATGATTGTTCAGACAGTGCAGAGTTTCATCCAGGGTTTTGTTTTAACAAGATATTTTTGGAGGCTAGGAATAAAGAGCGTCAGTCAGCGCATCATGCAGTAGACTTAAGCTATTGTCCCGTCGATCTGTTAGTAAAATTTAAATACACTAGGCTCATAATGTTGACAGGACAGGACAGGACAACGTAGTGTGCGTACTTCTGTCTTCTGGTCGATCGACGTGTCTTTCTTGTGATTACTGGAGTGAAGAAGCGTGTTCACTTGTTTCAAAGAAAGCAAGCGAGAAAATTCTTCGCTTAATAATTTTACGCATTGATATATCCGAGGACAACTTGGGTGCGTGTGTTCGTGGATGGATGGCTGGGTGGGAGTGGGGTGCTTGTTTGGTGGATGGATATCAGCAGCCATATGCTCTGCGGATAGCCCAAAGACTGTTTCACATTTTTGGCAGTAAGGGAAATACTTCACTGAGGTAAGTAATTTATTTGGAGATGGTTATTTTCTTGATTAAAGGGCCTAGGTCCTTCATTAACAGGTTTCAGACGGATATTTGGCAAACCAAAGTGTTATTCCGTGGCCTTTCGCTAATGGTCTTTAACACTGAAGAATTACTAGGGTTTACTTTCGGAAGGAAGAGTAAGTAATCGTGCAATGAAGAGCTGCAAAGATGTAATCATTATGCACGAATAGGTACATAATACCTTAATGATTATATTACAGTTATTTAATGCATGACGACATACTCTATGCTCAGATATAACGCACCAAAATCATTTTTAATGACAAAAGAAGCTGAGGATTATATACTGAAGCATATTTCTACCATATACTGAAAAAAGAAGTAAAATCTTTTAGAAATGAGACCACAATTTTTCATGGTGGTTCACCAGTCCAGGCATCATGCTATTAGGCCCATGTTTATCGTACCAAATAAACAGTAATGGTGAAAACAGAACTATAGATATTAACTTCTCGATATAAATTATAATACTTGTTATGCTACTTAACTTCTATTTTGCTACATATCGATTAGTCAATCGATGGACACCTGAGTCTAACAGAGAAAATTAGCTTTGAAAGATGGAGTTTCACCTGACAGCAGATGAGTGTTTTTTAGGTGACGGCAGTAAACATGCAGCTGTTGCTATGTTGAGGTCTTAAGGCTTCGTATACAGGACAGTGTGTGTAAGACAGCATGATGTTTATCAGTTCCTCTGTATCCAATATGCTTACTTAGATGTTGAACAGACATGTAAAACAAATACGTGTGTGCTGTGAGCTGTCTCTTGCATGCAAAGACTCTGCATGACGTAGCAACATACTTGCTACAACATCTTTCACTGAATGATCCTGGTGTCGAAATATATGCCTTGCTTATTGTCTGCGCCGAAGCATGTCACTAAAGGAATGCTTAAAAGTTTCGCTCTGCATGTTTAGCTCTGTTGCTACTCCTTTGGTTTTGTTTTGGTTTTTCCGTTTACAAAAATACTGTTGACGTCGTTCAGTCACACTTCGTGGGGTTTTTCTTTCGTATGTAAACTGCTATTGATATTATTCATTTTCAATTCGGCAAACATGAAAGAAGAAGCGAGAATTTGGAAGATTGTTCAGAGAAGAGACTACTGCGGTGTCCCTATTTAACGTAAGCTCAATTTTCCCCCGCCCCCCTCGAAAACGACTGAAAACACCAGTTGCATGGCCTGTCTTTGCAGACGTCCAGCACCAAACAATGTTATACCGTATGCACCAGCATCTTGCCTAATATCGCCAGTACTGTATAACCAACGCTGCTGCCCCCACCCCTTCAACCCTCCCCACCAGCCACATGCTCTCGTCCTTTGCTTTTCGACTGCATACCTCCAAATTGCAACTCCAGGCATGCTTAGACATAAACTGTCTCTGACAAAGAACTTTTACCACTTTATCTCAAGCTTTATTTGCATATCTTATAATAATTTGACAGTTTTTATAGTATACTTATATAACTTTCACTGCATAAGAAACTATTAAATGATCAGAAAAGCTCTTGGTAAATAAGGAGCTATATATTGAAAATAGTACACGAAGAGTTCTTAGTCATCTTGTTTTCGCTTTTTATTTATTTATATTTATTATGAGTTCATAAACAGACTCATGTGGGATATTTTTGCTATTTTGTGGCTGACAGGTTGAGTTAATGACAGCCAAAGCCTTAGAGTCTTTGTTTACTGTTGATTTACTAGTATTTGTTCTACTAGTTATGGCTGTTTTCTTAACTGTTTTGTGTTAGCATTTATGAGCATATTATTTTGTAGAATCAACGTTTCATTTGCTGTGCGCAGTTAACGATTAATTTATGAAGGCACTTTATATTTGTAACTGCTGCTTAAAATTACATTTTAAAAGTATTTAGTTTCTGTTGCCTCTCTGCAGTTTTTATATATGGAGTGCATGAAATGAAGCTGAAATTGCTTTTATGACTTCAGAGTTTTAGTTCACTTATCAACGTTTCTTGTTTCCAGCTTTCATCTGAAGCTAAGATTTAAAGGGCATGAAAATGTAGACATAAACTGTCGCTAAATTGTTGGCACCGCACACAAGTACGATTTCAGAAGCGCACAGTCCCAGTCGTTGTCAAGTATTTCACGTGAAATGATGTGTGTGAAGAAGTAGCAGAGTTGATTTGTGTCCCCCCCCCACACACACACCTCCTTTCGCACAGCATTAACTGCCGACTGCAAGTGCAAGGAAAACAACGCCTAACACCTATAGCAAGCATACTATTGCCGCTGGCCGCTAGGTGTCATCGTTTTCTTTCATAATCTAGTATTAGTCAAGCCATTATTTATGTTTCAGAAACCAGAGAAGTCGAGTTTCAGGTTTTAAAAAGCAACATTTCCACGCCCTTTAATGCTTATGCAAGCGCGTTAGTCTATTATGTGTCTCTGCTATGCTAAATCTGGTTGGTATCAGAAGACACTGTCTTCTTTACTGACATAGATATAAACGTTTCTTCTTTTTGATTTGTGTACCTTTATTTTTTCTGTAATAGTGAGTGTTTTTCTTTTTTTAAGAAAGCAGGTTGGATGGAAAAAGCCAGTCTCACTCAGTACAAAGCAATGGAACCTTTTTTATGCACAATTTAAATTGTCGGTGTTCAGTTTTAGAACAAAAATACGCGCCAGAAATATGTACTTCTTATTATTATTCCTTTTCACCCCCAGTAGAGCATAGGGCCGCAACTACACCACGCCACCGAACCCGGTTCTGGGCCTCCCTCCCCAGTTGGGCCCAAGTCATTCCAAGAAATATGTACTATGAAATGAGAAATAAAACTAACCCACCATAACGTACATTTATGTAAAGGATTAAGAGCCATGAAATGAACAATGAAGGGAGTCAAGGAAAAGAAAACAAATGACTATTGGGATGATTTGCCGTGTCAATCGAAGACAAACATCTATAGTTTTGCTAATGTATAGCTTTGTCTTTCCTAGCTGAAATCTGTTATACAACCTAACAACAATTTCGTCGAACGGATGCTCTACACATGTCCTCTACAGTTTCGTTCCTTGACAAAATGTCTACTAAGCAAGCTATCGCATATGACAGAAACCTTAAAAGTGTGTGTATGTATATACATGCTGTTGAGTGTGCCCTTGCTATTCGTTCTCTAATGATCAGTTATCTTTGACCGCTAGCTACACACGCTCACCAGGAAGCTGAGACATTCCACAAGCTTTGCGAGAAGCCGGACGGCCTTTTGTGGTGCTTCTTGTGGGTGCTGGGACTTCCGCTGTCGGCCATCATGTTTCTGACGGTGCCAGACTGTCGCAGACCTAGCTGCCGGAAGTTCTTCTTGGTGACCTTCCTTTTGTCACTCGTCTGGCTGTCATTGTACTCTTTCATTATGGTGTGGATGATTACTGTAGTAGGTAAGATGAGCTTTATGTTGATGTGGCTGTATATAAGCTTGCGTGCGTGTCTCTGTGTGTGTGTGTGTGCGCGCGCGCGCGCGTGACACACAGACAGACAAAATTTCTTGGCCTACCTTCCGTACTTGTGTATTATTTTGTATGTTTACTCATATAGAATAAGATGTGTGCATTATGCGTATGCCTGTGTTGTCTTGGTGTTTTGGTGCTTTTGTTGTATAAGCACGTTTTTCAGCATAAGCACGTAAATTTTCTCTTAAAACGTACAGTAATATTTGTTATGTCTGTCATAATATTTGAGCGTCTTTTGCATCCTTTTGTGGGCATGAGATGGTCGAATTCATACAAGTGAGGATGGGGAAAAGAGGATGTTACGCTATCGATGAACTGGGGTGCATATAGGTGCAGTGTATCATAGACGTACAGCTGAAACTCTGGTACAGGAGTATGCACAAACTCTCCTTTAGTTTTATTACTACGATCTCTCGGGGTAGGGGTAAGTGGCTGGAGTAAATCGGGTACATCGGGAGTTTCGCTAACGGTCGGAGATCTGAGGAAGACTGTTCTTGCCGCAGGTTACACACTCAACGTTCCAGACAGCGTCATGAGTCTGACGTTCATCGCCTTCGGCGTCAGTCTTCCTGATGTCGTGACTAGCGTCCTGGTTGTTAGAGACGGTAAGATCTGACGTTGGCGTCATTTATTCTTATACCTACAGAATAATGTGTGCCACAACTGCTCTAATAATAATAGCTAATATGATAATTAGAGCTCGTGTGTGTGTGTGTGTGAGTGAGTGAGTGAGTGAGTGAGTGAGTGAGTGAGTGAGTGAGTGAGTGAGTGAGTGAGTGACTTCAAGTCTACATTTACCTTTGCTTCAATTTCTCTTAAAGTGATTGTTATAGAGTATCAACAAAGCGAAAAATTATGTTATTCGTGAAACATAATATTAAAGTACAATTTAGTAGAAGTCAACATATTAGAATAATTCATGACAGGTGTTGGCAAGCTAATATACGGGCCTGAGAGCTATTCCTGTTTGCCACCACCGCACCTGTTTGTTTATTTATTTATTTATTTATTCTTTTGAATAGGACTTGGGGATATGGCCGTCTCCAATGCAATTGGCAGCAATGTGTTCGACATACTGGTTTGTCTTGGTATTCCATGGTTCCTGAAGACCTGTGTCATAAACGTTGGGTCAAGTGTACCGGTTTACAGTGAAGGTCAGCCACTACCTCATGCTTCTGCCCCACCCTTCCTTCGCCAACATCAGAGTTAACGATCTTTCTTGTATCATCCATACACACATCGATATACCGAGAGTGTAGGGTCGGGCATCTAGTGCGCACAACCGAGCGCATCTTGTCTCGATCAGTCTTGTCCCCCTTGCTTGCTTTGGTAGGGGAATATGCTTCCACCTAAAGGTAATTTCGCACTATGAGGGAATGGGGAGGACACCGGAGTACCGGAGAAGACCCCTGATAGCCAGACCAGCTTTTATCGGGGTACTGCCATATTGTGTGTCGTTAATTCAAGTACGGCAGGATAGTTTTTACCCTCAAGTCCATGTATACTTTGAATACTTTGCATGTATATCTGAAACTTTCACACGAAGCATGAGGGGACAGCTCATCACAAGAATAGGACATGCAGACAAGTGCGAGCGGGAAAAAATGTAAGTTTGAGGTAGCGGGTGGAGCCGGCAGAAAATACGGAACAGTCATAGAACACGAACTCCAGACTTCAGGTGGTAACGAGTGTTCCAATGGCAAAAAAGACTTGGGACTGCAGAGCACATAGCTACCAAATCCTAACAACAAAGAATGACATAGCAGTTGCATCCTCCTTCGAGAAAATTCATAAAGCAGTTGCCAAAATAAAAGAGGCTTTTTTGTTGACTTTGACTTTATTCGGTGTAGGCCATTGGCCATAACTAAAGATGAACATAAAAACATAGAGAACATAAAAAGCATATTTACATTGAAGTGTTAACCAGCACACTTGGATTTCTAGTTCCAAATACATATAATAGTAAATGCATCCATAATGTAATCTAGCTGATCCCCTGATTCATTTAAACTTTTGTAAATATACACTTTTCGGTGAAGCACGAATGTATACATGTCTCTGGATGTATCTAGTGTAACACACATCAGCACGCATCCAAGTATATGGTCAGATGTATATATAAGAATGCATAAAGTAATATTATTACTACATGCTTAGCGTCTTGGGCCTAACAATGAATTAGAACTAGTTAAACATATTGATAATACTATAAAACAGAATTTTACAATTAGCTGATGGAGCTTCTCACATTCATTGCACTATATATATATATATAGATCGCTAGACAACATGTAATACTACGTTGGTTATCTGACATAAGTATTAAAAAATTGGGAAAGGGATGGGTAGCGCCAAAATTTGAAGGAGATGAATTTGGACAACACAATAAAAAATGTAATTCAGTTTCTTCAATATTTTTACAGAATGGACAATTTTGACTAATGCTTGAGTCTGTTATGTACCGTTAATTTATGGCTCTTTAAGTTAGTTCCACCTAGTCTTCAGAGTAGGGCATTTCTCATCCCAATATGATTTAGATTATGCAAATAGGAAGACTGGGAGAGACTGCTTTTAAAACAGCGATAAGGATCAAATTGGTCACTACTTGTAAGCCTCTCACTCCATTCTTGCTTGTAACAATCTATCAATCTTTGTTTAAATTCTTTCAAAAAATTAGCGTTTCCCACACTCTGCTGTTCCCATACAAAGGCAAAACCATATTTGTACAGAATAATCATCATCATCATGATGTTAACCCAGGTGATTTGGTTGTTTACGTGATTATTATATAACATTGTGTGCACTTTTATAGGAAGCCTGCTCTCAAGTAGGTGAACTATTCTTAACCAGTACTTTAAGGATCTTGTATAAAAATTAATAAATAAAGGATACCTCATACATTCTCCATAAACCATTATATTTGGTGTTTTCAAAGACACCCCTAGAACTTTTTTCCAAGGCAAAGGTATGAACCCTTTCAATTATTTTTGTAAATGCACAAAGTTCTGAGATTACAGAACCATATAGAAGGACAGGTTGAATTAAGGTATTAAGAAGCTTGAAAATGAGGGAAGGAGAACGATTGTCAACCCAATACAATACTTTTAATATCCCTATCACTGCCTTGAGAGATTTTATTGCTAAATCCTCTGGTGCCTGTGTAAACACACATCGGGTTGATAATATAATTTCCAGGTATTTGTATGCATTAACAATTTTCTTTTCATTGCCATCATAAAACCATTTTTCTTGGTGAGCAAGATGACCACCTTTCCAAAATACAACAATATTAGATGTTGATAAGTTTATACAAAGGTCAAGACGCTCGGCCGTGTCAGAAAGTATAACCAACAGATTTTGCAGCCCAATTGCAGTGTCCAAAAATAATGCTATATATTCTGCAAACAGAAGGATAAATAATTCTAATGAATCTTTAGTTAGCTGGATTCCATGTCGGCCTTTATGACGAGTTTTAACTTTTAGTTCATTGATAAATAATGCAAATAAGGCTGGTGAAAATATTTCCCCTTGCTTAAAGCCACGAGGTCATTCAAACAAATTTGTAAAGTCAGCTCCAGTTCGCACCCTTGGTTTAACTATTGCATACATGCCTTTGATTGACGCATGTAATTTACCTGATATATTGTTCTTATTTAACACATCCCAACGCTTGTTTCTTGCAACAGAATCAAAAGTCTTTTGGAAATCAGTGAAAGCTACATAGAGTTTTACATGTTGTATTAACTGTCTTTGTATTATACCTATCAGTGTAAATATATGATCAATGGTACTCCGTTCTTTCCTAAAACCAGCTTGTTCTTTACCCAGAATGTCATTTTGTTTGTTCCATAACATAACTCTTCTATTTAAAATGCGGGTGTATATCTTGCTAGATATATTTAATAGTGATATGCCTCTATTAGTTTTCTGGTAGAGAAGTGTCCCCTTTCTTGTGTAGCAGTCGTATTATTGCTTCTGACCATGAGACGGAACTTCCCTTTGCCAAACAAGTAATTAAGATCTGCAGTAAGAAAAGGTAGAATTTGCTGGCATGAATATTTGTGTAATTCACTTATAAGAGCATCTGGTCCAGAGGCTTTATTAGATTTTGGAGTTGCTACTGCCAGCTTAATCTTTTCTTCAGTTATAAGACTATTCATGATGCTATCATCAGTATCTGGATCGTGTAGTTTTTCAAACCTTAGTTCAGTTAAGTTAGATGTCAAGTCTGTCTCCAACTTGTTTTCTGGGTCAGGTGTTGGTGTATTTTCATAGGGGCAATCAGGGAATGAATTATAGACATCACAGAAATATTCATACTCCTTTTGAGAAATTAAGTTAGATCGTGAAGGTTTCTTCAGAAGTGATTGCATTATATTCAAGAATTCCTTATGGTCATGAATAATGTCTTTTAAAATCTGTAATGTGTTATCTGTTTTTTTCAACTTGTAACAGGCAACATGTATCAAAATAAGAGAGAGAGAAAGATCATCAAGTTACATATTTACTGCTAACACATAGATCCACTGGATAGATGGCGCAGATGTGGCAGCAGTGACTAGACAACGAAATCCATCAAAAGAAACAGCGTGGCGGAGGCACAGAAAAACAATCCAGGAGATAGCATAAGTGGTTCATATAAATATTCTCAGGGATTAGCAACATGTTGCGCAGAGACGTGCGTACGTGCGCGCGCGTGTTACAGTATTCAATATTGTAAGTGCGCTGTATTCTATATTCAGTGGGGTAGGAACCAGGGGGACAAGGGGGAAGGGGGTGGGCAGCCACCCCCTCAAAAAGGAGGAGGCAAGAATGTGAACGTCGTTCTCTGTCAGCATGTAGTTTTTTCCCCCACAAAGCTGAGCATCTTCCTACGCCGCTGATATTTGGAAGCTACACCTGCTGCAGATGCGCTGTATTCTATGCTGACGTTGCACGTGTTACAGGGAGGATGTATTCTGTACTCTGTACGCGTGCGGCAGTTTAGTCTGGCGTTACCTGTCTTAGAGGATTGATGTACTTTGTACTGTCTTTACACGTTTGTTAATTGTCTTACAGAATTAATGTCTTTGTTTCTGACCTTACACATGCAGCTTACCTGTGGTGAAGGATTTATGTATTCTGTACTGATGTTACCTGTGTTTCAGGGTTGATGTATTCTAGCCTCATGCTGCTGTCCACCGTCGTCTTCCTGCTCGTTGCCACACACCTCAACGGCTGGCGGCTGACCAAGAAGTACGGCATCCTTCTGCTGGTTGTCTACGTGTTGTACACTGTCCTCGCGTCTCTGTACGAACTCAACATCTTCGGTTACTTCCATCCCGCCGAGTGTCCAAGTGATTACTGACATTGCACATCCTCGAAACCCGAACGATTCCATTTCTTGATGATTTTTTTTTTTAAAGACGAGACTTGAAAATAACCTCAAAGTGAGAGAGTGGCTGAGGCTTTCAGTTACATTCCATGCAGACTGCGTAGATACTGGTGGGCATTTTTGTTGTTATGATATGAAAATTTTGTGAATTTAAATGTTTTCTTGATTATTTGGGATTTTTTCAGTTCCGGCGTATGATTCAATTTTACGCTTAAACTGACACCCAGAAATCTTAGCCAAAGACTGGCATGCAATTGCTTCAGTTTTTTTCTGTCTGAGCGCTTTTAACTTATCCACTTGCAGTGAATAGCAAGCCTATGCGGAGTATTGTAAATCATACATCCTAAAATATGTAGTTAAAAACACGGAAATGTTCTTCTGTTCGGCTATGCCATTTTTACAGAAGTTTAGCCATCTGAAAAGTAAACTTTCGAATTGGCGCTAGCCTTCTCAGTCTGTTACATTCAAAATGTCAGCATGTCAGGTGACTGCAACACTGTTACCCCTCGTGTACAGTAATGCCATGAGTGTATAGTAATGCCATGAGTGCCTCCGGAGAAAATACGAGAAACTTGACGCCATTCTTACGGGAAGAGGGCAATGTCCTCAAACGATGTTACTTGAAGTTGTATGAAGCACGATGTTTATATTGACATGTTTATTTTTGGTGTCCGTGAATATTAACCCCTTTGCCAAGTATATGGAAAAGTATGCCAAGGTATTATCAGTTTTATTATTTTAGGAACGTGTAATGCATAATCGTGTTGTATTTCAGAGTTTTTTTGGGGTGGTTTTTTGGAGGTTTGCTGTTTTATACTGGGGAGGGGGGATGAGAGTTTGATGACAGTTTGCTCTCATTGCATAATTAAGTGACGCTGAAGAGCGATCTGATAACACTGTTGCACCATGGATATTTGCACGTGCATTCCACGCGATGCAAAGACGTTAGTGCAAAGGGAATGAAGTAATGTCTGGTCCAAAGTACACGATTACTTCCCTTTATGCAGCTATCGACGTGTAAAAAGACTTACTTCTCCTCCTGCCCCTGTAGCGTGGGGAACAGCTGCGTGATAATACTTTTTACCACCGCATTCATAGGCCTTTATTTTTTTAATAGCGTGTGGACAGTGTAGTATATTTCACTGCATTCCTCATTTGTTTTTATTAACCGGTAACATCATGTCTTCCAAATAACTACACAATTTTGCAATCACTTTGAGCTGTGTTAATAAGTTTCAGTAGCTGAGTCTTTCTTTCTGCCACACTAAACTCAAAGTGCTGTGATTGGCCTGCAGATGATTTTCCTTTCATTGTTCTCGGTGGATACTGGAAAGATTCTATTAGTGTGGAATGTGGGTTTGTGCAGAAGCAAATTGCAATATATAGCTCTATGTGTCAGCGTGCATGGGTGTTGTTTTAGTAGAAAGGTACTACTTGAACACATTTTTAATTATAACGATAATTATTCTGCAACACTCCGAATGATTTTTATTATTCAGAACAAGTGATGCCAGTGCACCTAGGTTTGAATAGCTCGTTTCAACCATTTCTTTCTCATTTTTTAATTATTTTTATTTTATTTTTATCTTTTCACTATATGGAGTAAACATCTCCAGAGAACACGTAAAGGGCCACAAAGTATTCGCAAAGTGGTATACTCCAAGGGAGATAAATTCTATCAGCAAATAATAAAAACTCACTCGCCTGTTTTCTGCCCTTCGATGATCATCCTTGCTGAAACTGTTCAGAAATTGAGTTTAGTATGGAAGGTAAAGTCTAAGCACAGGACCTGCAAACAGCATTGTCCCGCTTGCTCTCATCTAGAGTATATTCCTACAGAAGCATTTACAAGTAAGCTGTTTTAATAGCGTTTTAGTTCTCTTGACTTTTTAAACATATATATATATCCTAGACCATTGAAAGTGCAATAAAAATGATTTAGTTTTTGCTTTATATCTCCTCTCCTCTGATGCTGGAGATGTGATTCGAAATATTTGTTACGAAGCGGGCTTTGATTTGAATGTTTGCTGCTGATTTCACTGTCACTTTTCATAGCAACAATTCTGAACCACATAATCTAGACGTTGTTGAACCGGGTAATGGTGCGGCTTGGTTGTAAAGTGTACAGAATGTGAACCCTAACATCGATCTCATTGTTCATTTGATTTGCTAGTGAAATGAACTTTGATCCTCAACTCTCACTTTTCCCCTCCAGCCTTAACTTTTTCTTTCTTTCAGAGCGCGTTTGTGTGTGTGTGTGTGTGTGTGTGTGTGTGTGTGTGTGTGTGTGTGTGTTGTGAACCGTTTGCATTCTTGTGTGTGAGTGTGTGTGTGGTGCTTGCTAGCGTTTACACGATTTTGTGCGGGAGTGTTTAGCGTATTTTTTGTGGGACAGACAGGAAGATGCTGGACTTTATGTGTGTTTGATGTGACATTTTGTTACAGAGACGCAGTAAGTGCCTTGTAAGTTCTTCTCGCTAAAGCAAAATTAGTGCCTTAACTCAAGCAAATACGTCAGGCTGTTTACGGTCACAAATGTAACAGCTGCACATCCTGTCACTTCCAAGTTGGAGATGACGGTACTGGTCCTAGTGGAGTCCTCTTTTCTCTTCTTATCTCTCATTGGAGCGTTGAAGTAGTAAGGTGCTTTTTGAAGACAAAAATTGGTAACGTACCTTCTGTCGGTGGATCTCTTTTGCCTGGCAACTAAAGGTTAATTTCTCAGGAGGGGACGTATGCAGTTGTTCACCACTTTAATCTAGCCAAGTGTCAAATTCGCAGTAATGTGACTTGTATTCAGTTTGTTTTGAGCAGACTGCTTTTTTATGTATGAGAGTGTATGCAATCGTGTCTCTGAGTGTGTTTCTGTGTAAACGCGTGTCTGTATTTAAGCGTAATTGTGTGTGTGTGTGTGTGTGTGTGTGTGTGTGTGTGTGTGTGTGTGTGTGTGTGTGTGTGTTGGCGCTTGCATGTGCCAGTGCATTTCTTTGCTTGTCACTGACACCAAAGAACTTCAAACTCTTTAAAATGGAGCAAATACCACAATGAGCACCCCTGAGTCATAACATGGCTCTGTAGAGAGTATTATGCTTGTCTTGTGTGCATGTTACTGTCATGCCTTGTGGCGCACTGTGATTATCACACACATAATATGAATGGTATCTCATAGAGTGTAAGCTGCAGTTGTAACTGTTTTTGCTCTGCGTCGCTGTTCTGTTTCATTTGGGCGAAATGGTCTTGATTTTGCTGATTCATTCCTACATATCGATGCATGAAACATGATGAACATTAAAGATTTACACAAAGCGATGTTGTGAGTCTATTCTTCACCCAAAGTGATCCTCTGAGACTATTTTTAGCAATAGAAGACAAGGAGAGAAAGAGGAAGGACGGAAAGGAATGCGGCAGTAAAAGGCACAAAGCCCAAACCAGTCGTCAGGTCAAGCTCTCGCTAAAATTTATGACAGGAGTCAAGACCGGGTGCTGCGCAGTTCTTGTAAATCAAATTTCAGACCTTCTCGTGCCGGCATTCATAAACTTTTTCAGGACAACCACGCAGACTCTTTTGTGTTGATGTCTCGTTTCAGGGCAGCAGGAAGTATAAACTGAATTTGTGCATTCATATAGCTCAAACAAATGCCGGGATTCAGAGCAGCTAGATTACAGGTCCGTCTCTAGCTTCTCGCCCTGTGGTGTTGTTTCACACCACGAGGGGAGCTACTGGCCGCCTCTGTGCCATCAGGGTCGAAGGAGGCAGGAACAGATCGACTGACAACTCGCTGAGTCAGCAAGCGACCTTAGCCTGCCAAAACCTTCTCTCCGAGCAGAATGCCAACTGCTGGTCGATCGGCGTTTGAAAACCAATCAGTCCCACACAGCCCGAACGGCGCTCTTCCCATTTCGAGTCTTAACCTTTGTCGAGGGCTGAGGTGGACCGAATGGAGTTTAATGCAGTACGTCTCGGCCTGCATGATCTAAGAGGGAAGGTACAGGCATGTCATTTGACCAGTTCAGCGGTTTCTAAAATGATACCTCTTTCAGTTAACGAAAGTTTTTTTCACCTAACCTAGAATTATCATATGCTCACTTTAAGGTACAGCTGGAGTAATAAATTGAAATTTGGAGTTTTTAGCCCTTTGTGGAACAGACACGAATAAACAGCAAGAACACGAAATTAACAAGAAAATGAATCAGTTAAGAAATCACTCAAATAACCTTTAGTCTACACCACAAAAGAGGTATACATGATGGAACATCCCGATCTCCGCTCGGTCTCAAGCAGCAAAAATGTTGTTGAAACTGTAGAAATGTCAGTCAGGAATGAAAAAAAAATCTCTTTTCTTTTCTCTTATTGAACAGAATATACAACACCAAAGTAAAAGAGAAATGTAAGAAATCAAATGCTTGACACTAATTATTAAAAAAATACGACAAATATCAACAGAAGGGAGGAAACAAGGACACAGAGCGAAGGTGAGATTTATAAAAGTAAAACAGAAAAATGAACACGAGCAGTGAACAGTAGGAGAAATGCACGTTAAACTTAACCCTGCAGACCAAACAATCCAGCCCAAGGTCGAGGTCGGTTTCCAAACAAACAAGTAGGGGAGAGCACACCTCCATCCAAAAATAAGGTTTAATAAGCGACACTCGTGTTTTCTCCTCGGGCAGCGAGGCCGAGCCTTGTTCATGCCGTGTGTTGTCCAGGAAAAGAATATGGACAGATAGCTGACAGACAAACCTACATGAGAGAGGGTCGCCACCACCGCCTGTGGAGTCATCAGCCTTTCAGAGAAAACAGGCGAGGGTGTGGCTAGTCGGTCATCGTAATTAACATCCTGGTCTCTGTCAGTCTCTTTCCCTCCCCTAAAACCTTTAACTTCTGTATTGGCTAAGACATGAAAGTGGAGGGGATGTGAGGAAATTTAATTGTGGAGAAGTAACTGAGAGTCACGTATTGACCTACCATACCCTTCATTAAAAACAAAAAAAAACATAATTACCCTTATGTGTGGAAATGTAAATTAATGTTTTTATTCACATTATCGACGAATTATCTTTCAGTTTTGCTATCTGCATTAATATGGAATCTGCATCACGAGCGTCATTTATAAAATTACGGTGATGCATTTTTATGTACACCAAAAAGTATTCTCCTGTCGGAGACAATAAAATCTTGCTCTTTTTGTTTTTGATTCCCATGCTGCACCTCATTCCTTTTTCGGGTGTGTAAAAGCATGGACTGTGACATCAGCAAGAGGAGGACAGAACGGAACATGGGGAAATGACTAAAGGGAAAAGAGGGTGATTATTAAACCATTGTCTGACAGCGCAAATATTGTTGTCTATTATTCACCAACATGATATTCGTCATCTTCTTTCCCTTCAAACCCCTTCCTTTTCATTGCCGTTCTGAGAACAGCAGCCCCCACAACTATATGCGCAGCTGCCGTTGACACAAGTTATTATACTGCATGCGTCTCCAACGTCCAAACGGCAACATTGACGACTTTGCAAATATGCGACGAGCAAAAGCCCAAAGTAGTTACAAGAGGGTGCTGGTCTATTGATTAGGGCTTGGGTTCGCTTCCGATACAGTGCGAATTTATTTTCGCATATAACAGCTAGAAAATTGTAGTATAGCTACATAAAACCCGACAAAACTTCGAGAAAACCTTTAGTTCTGCTCCGGGTCGTACGCTCTTCATCGTTTGAAAACAGCTAAGGATGGTGCTACTAAAATAAGTAGTTGATACATTGCATCTCAAATAATTATTGTTAACATTCTATTTGATTATTTTTTCTTTACCTTTTTTTTCCTCCTCATTCAAAACCTGTTATTTTTCGTTCTCGTCATTTTTCATTTCTCGATGTTTTAAAATCATCTCTCGAATGTTTTCACCACAGCGCTGCGACCAAACCCCTTTGTACTTACACATTGTGTGTGTGTGTGTGTGTAAAAGAAAGAGAGTGTCTCTCACCCGCCCAGTCCTCTAACCGCGACTAGACATCCATGAGCCTGTAATCAATCTCGTACTGAAGAGTACTCCTCGCCCAACCCTAGCATTATGCAAAGTTCGCACGGGCAGGTCTGTGAAGATGGAATATCGATTGAAATTACAGGCCTGATGGATTGCAGTTGCAGGATTCCAGTTTTTTACGCACACGCTCGCCTTCAGCGGCTGGTCCCACCCACGTGTCAGCTGGTTGGCCTTGGTCGGCTGGGCAGCCTCCGATACTACGGGGGCTTACGGTCTGTGTACTCTGCACACCCTTGTCAGCCTTGCGAGCAATCGCGTTGGTGGTGGTGTTTTGGGGGGTATTTGCGGGGGAAGTGACAACTGCTGCCCTTTGCAAACAGTTCCGTGGGTGACGCTTCTTGATAAGCTGCAACAAGCCATTGACGTAAGGTGAACAGTGGGTGAGGGGGAGGGCGTGTCTGGATGCTTGAACTACTTGTGTGTGTGGGGGGGAGATGGGGTTAGGTGGCTGAAGTGTTTTGTGTGGGTGTTTCGGGTGGGAATGGGAATAAGAAGTATAACATGCTGTGCACGAGTATGTGTGCGCATGTGTCTTTAATAATAATAATAATACAGTGAACTTATATAGCGCTTATGGACAGACTCACGGCGCTTTACAGAAAAAGACACACACACAGACTGACATCCACAAATGCACGCAACATAACATGCAATTGTTGTCTATAGAAGGCCATATGAGATGAGTGATATGTAGAAGCTGCTCCAGTCAGTCAGTCAGTCAGTCAGTCAGTCAGTCAGTCGTCCCTTGCCTGGCACCTGGCGTTGGGGGGAGCACATGGATAGACGCTGCAGCTGATAGGGCCCGCAACTCTGGCCTATTTTGGGCAATAGTCAGCAGGTCCTGTACAGGACGACCAGTCCAGTCTTTGACGTTCGTAAGCCAGTTCTTTCTCTGACCACCGCGGCGTCGGCCACCCTCCAAGGTGCCTTGAAGGATAGTCTTCGACAAGGTGTCGTGCCGGGTTACATGGCCAAAGAAGACCAGCTTACGTCGCTTGACTGTTGATAGTAGAGGTTCCTGGTGTCCTACGAGTGCGGCAATCTTGTTTCTTACAAAGTCGTTGGTTTTGTGTTCTTTGTATGAGATCCGGAGCAGCTTCCTCAGACACTTGTGCTCGAATGCCTGGATTCTCCTTTCTGTTTCGGCGAGTAGAGTCCACGTGTCGCATCCGTAGAGCAGGATCGGCACTACCAGGGATTTGTATAGCCTGTACTTGGTAGTGAACCTTATCTTGTGGCTATGCCAGATCCTATCTAGCCTAGCCATTGCTGCTGCTGCTGTTGCGATCCTGACGCGGATATCTTGCGTGGAGCTGCCGTCCTTGGAGAGGGTGGCTCCCAAGTACTTGAAGCTACTTACCTCTTCGAGCTGTACCCCGTTCATATAGATCTCTACTTTGCCGTTGCCATTGATCATAACTTTGCTCTTTTCTGTGCTGGTCTTCATTCCATATGCGTTTGAGCTGTCTGTCAGTCTGTTGGTGAGGTCTTGCAGTTCCTTGTTTGTACCTGCTAACAGATCTATATCATCTGCAAAGCGTAGGTTGCAGATTGGTCTTCCACCGATTGAAATGGAGGTATGGTGGTCATGAAGAGCTTCAAGCATGATGTTCTCCAAGAATATATTAAACAACACGGGTGATAGGGGACATCCTTGACGTACCCCTACTGTGGTACGAAAGTAAGCTCCTATTTGGTTGTTAAGCAAAACTGTACTCGTTGAGCTGTTATACAACGCTTCAACGACTTGGACAAGCCCTTCTTCAATGTTGAATTTCCGCATCACATGCCATAGCCCCTCGTGCCAGACTCTGTCAAATGCCTTCTTAAAGTCAATGAAGTTGTGGTAAAGGTCCCGCTGATGCTGCAGATGCTTTTCTATAAGAAGACGACAGTTGAAGATCTGCTCAACTGTGCTTCTACGTGGTCTGAAGCCAGCCTGTTTTTCTGCTAGCAGCTCTTCTGCGGTGGTTCTGATGCGGTTCTGTATGACCTTCAGCATGACTTTGCTTGGGTGACTGATAAGGCTTATTGTTCTGTAGTTCTGACACTCTTTGCTGTTTCCTTTCTTTGGGAGGGGAATGATTAGTGACTGTGTCCATTCTCTGGGCCATTCCTTGCGCTCCCAGACTCTTTGGCACAGAACAGTTAGGGCTTTTGTAGTTGCTTCCCCACCCTGATTGAGCAGCTCAGCTGGTACATTATCAACGCCTGGTGACTTTCCTCCCTTCAAACTATGTACAGCTCTTTCGACTTCTTCCCGTAGGACTGGTAGGTCTGCAGGTTCACTGTCCCTAGTCTGGTTGTTTTGGAGAATGTTGGCGTCGGTCTTCAGCTGGTAATTGTACAGGTCCTTGCAGTATTCTGTCCATCGGTTGAGTACAGCATTGCCTTCTGTGAGAAGGTGACCCTTGCTGTCTTCGATGACTGAGATCTTCTGCTGGTCTGTCTTAGTGAGGGTCTTTAGAAGTTGGTAGGCCTTTTTGCTGTCACCTCGTGCCATTCCAACCTCTATGTCCTGGCACTGCTTCTCGATCCAGCTCTCCCTAGCTGCCTTCATCCCTTTCTTAATGGCACAATTCACTTCTTTGTATTTGGTTGCTGCTTCTGGTTTGCTTTTCTTTTCCCTCTTCAAGGCCCTCCTTTGGTCACAGAGGTCTAGTATGTCGTTCGTGACCCATGGCTGTTTCTTATTTCTATGTCGCCCTAGAACCTCTTGGGCTGTCGACAGTAGCACCTCTTTGATGTTTCCAGCGAGGGTGTCTACATCACAGTCCACCAGGTTCAGTGCGCCAAATTTTCCGCCAACCGTGGCCTTGAAGACTTCTGCAACCTTTGGGTCTTGCAGCTTCTCCAAATCAAAGCGAATTCGGGGAGTGTTTGAGAGTCGCTTCGCTTTCAGCCTCAGCTTCAGGTTTGTTAGAACAAGGTCATGGTCGCTGCCTATGTCAGCGCCTGGGTACGTCCTTGTCTTGGCCCTGTTGATGCTGGATTTGAAGCGTCTCGGCAGTAGGATGTAGTCGATCTGATTATGGACCAATCCGTCTGGTGAGTGCCAGGTGGCTTCAGTCCAGCGTGCGCAATTCGTTTGAAAAACTCTGATCTAGGCTGCAAACCGCAGGTCCAGTTATAGTGTGTGACTTTGGCTTTGTGGAGGAGAGATTGAGGACACTCACCGAGAGACAAAACAGAAACTAAGACAGACATGCAGACAGTGAAGAAGAAGATAAAACAGCTTTTGACAAGAAAATGGCATCGATGACCTGAATAAACATATTCCGTTTTGCGTCAAACTCAAAGACAACATGGCAGACTTAATATGTCAGCCTTTTCACGGTCCTCATTATAGCGATCCATCCGCCCGCGTTTTACGGTGAAAAGTGCTCATGCGTCTTGTAAGCGTAACTTGGCAACGAGCCGGAAATTCTCGTCACTTTTATCGGAAGGAGCATCCTTGGCCAGCATGCTGGGACAATGCATATTAACCACATCGTCGTCGCCAGCGGCAGGAGCCGTCACTCACTTGACAGCACCTCCCTCTGCACATTTACTGCCGGCAGTGTGATGCTGACTTCCCCCTTTACCACGTCCCTCCACACCCACCTGACCCCACCCCACCTCCAAATCATCATCGACTCATGTCCCTTGCTGTTAAGGGTTTGGAAGGAATCTGACGCCTGGGATCAAAGGACGAGCATTCTGGAAGGAGTTTGGTTTCTTCAATCTCATCCTGTCTATCGTGGATGACTGTAGTGATAAAAAAAATTGTAAGGGCTGGGGGGGACGGAGAATTCGAGATAGCAGGAAGTGATGAGTTGAGGGTGGAAGCGGGGTCCGGGATGCCTCTTGATGCTGTAAGAAAAGTGGGGAGCACTCGCTCGCGATTTTATGTGTTGGTTAGAGGTAGATGGGGAGGGAGAGTGCGGGGGGGGGAAGGGGGAGAGACCTGTGGCCAAAAAGATAATCGCTTATTGCAACATTCTTGTGGCGATCGATTTTAGTAGGAAGAAAAGGTAGGTGGAGGGAGAATAGTGAACGGACTTAAAAACACAGAGAGGGAGACGCGACAGACTTAGAAGGATGTGTCTGGAGGTTTACTCGCGACTTACATCAGCTTCTTGTCCTCTGCCGATCAATAGAGGAATAGTCTTGTATCACCAGACAGAACCAAGCCATTAGAAGTAAATTCGCCTAGGTATACAGGGGAACTCGAAGGACAGCCCACACCCAATCAACCAGGCTGCAAATTGTATGCATCCAAGAGGGATAAAACGTACTGCGGATAGATGACCTAGAATTAGCTCCCTACCTTTAAAGATTACAAATATAGTGACAAATATTGTCGGTTGTTTAAATAAAGCGGGAGGGGTGGACAGCATCGGTGGATGGAAAGAGACGAAACAGCAATCTTCTTCACTCTACTTTGAAAAACACTCTGTTGTAATTGGACAATTATTTCTCCAGCAGGATTTCTAGGGCTGAGAGCTCGCCAGCTATTAACAGAAAACCTGGAGCGGACCCATGTTGCTTACGACCAAGAAGCATATTTTGTGACCAAAAACAGGTTTATTTCGGAGCTGAGAACCTCTCAAGAACTATTATACGAAATTTATGCGCCTGTGACGCACTCGGCAAGAGAGCCTTGAAAAATGTGTCTGTTTAGGTGAGTTTCTCTCTCTCTCTCTCTCTGTTCAGATGATCTCTCATGCTCCCTCATAGGTCGTGTAGTAGAGAACATGCAGTATTCACGTGTAAGTAGTGGCTGTTTCTTGCTTCTGCTGACAGACTGGCAACACGAAACAGGATCTCCTAGTTTCCAGACTGTTTTCTGTATCATTATCGACGCAAGCAGGTGAATAATGCCTGCTCTTAAAGTACATAAAGAAGTTCCATCTCTCTCTCTCTCTCTGCCTGGGTTTCTCACACACACACACAGATGCAAGCGTGCTTCACGAAATTGTTAGGTTGTGCGTGTGTCTTTGCAAGTATATGTGGAAATAAGTCTAATTGTCTTTTTGACAGTAAAATCCCTTGTTATGAATACTTACTCTATTAACTGTTGCAAAGCCAACAAAAGTTTGCTCTAAATAAATCTGGAAAAACCTGATGTTGCGACAGTGGGCGTTTCAGTAGAATTCTCTCCCCTCACACTTAAACTCACCCCTTCCCCTCTTTTGTGGTATCTGAATATTTTCCACTTATTCAACTGACAAGAGTCATCACCCAGATCCCTTTTAAACGGCACAGTTGTTTTCGCTTTGAAGAGATGTCAGAAAAACACACGCGAATGAATTGTACGCCATCATTTGAAAGATAGTCTAAATTTATCTTGAAACTGCCCGTACCGACGGTTGCAGAACCCCCATAGAATAAAAGCAGGAAAACACGAAGCCACCCACACGCTGTCAAGTCCAGCTTTTCACTTCAATTAGCTCCAAGCTTTTTATATCTCTCGCGAGTCGATTTTTTTGCTGTCAGTCTCCCGTTTTCTCGCGTGAGCGCCTGGTACTGCGTGATAGCGGTGCTTCGATGAAGGCTCAGTGTCGATACACATCCGTCTAACGGCTGCTTCGATACGGGCTCATTATCAACAAACATTCCCCAGGGTTGTCTAAAGTTTGACATATTTTTGTAATTATGAACGATAAACTCATGCCTGTTTGATTGCATTGTGAATCTTTGATATTTCCGTTTAGTTCTTCGAAACCTGTGTTTCCCCTTTTCTTGTGGTCTTGAGGTGGTTTTTTTTCATCTTTTATTTACTGAATAAGATCAACTTTTACTAAAGCCTCATATACGCAAAAAGATTAATGGTGTGGTGCATCAGCGTGGATAAATAGAATAAATAAGTTAAGACGCCTAGTGAAAGATTTTTAACAAGAATGAAACAGTGAAACGTACTCAGTTTTTTTTTTAGTCTAAAACGACAATAAAGCACCAGAAAACCAGATTCTTTTGAAACGAAAGCTAGGAAATGGATGCAGAGTAGAGTTGATCTGTCGGTTGCAAACATTCAATCTAGGACTACCACTATTTTTCACTGTTCCTTTTTTATACCTTCTCTTTTTGATAATCCATTCTCCTTGCTTCCCCTTCCTTGCTCTAGTTCTACCATCTTGCTTTTCTTGTGTGATATATATATATATATATAAACTGGCGGGATAAAAGCATTTTTGTAAATGTACTACCAGAGTTAAAGTGTGTGGAGAAAATTACAATGTACTGTTAGCGTCACTTAAAAGAAATACATTACATACACAAGAAGGGAATTATTAATCTTGTCAATCGTTACACCCGAAGACTTCTGTGTATTCAGCCATCCACCTCTAAACTAAGCTAAAAAGCATTTTGCATAGTTTTCTTACTTTGAAGCACATTTTAACACTTTGCGAACACTGTGAAAAGCAAATAACTAAATAAATAACAACGCAGTCTGAGTCATAATATA
Organism: Marisa cornuarietis; assembly: GCA_004794655.1. Lineage (NCBI taxonomy): Eukaryota > Metazoa > Mollusca > Gastropoda > Architaenioglossa > Ampullariidae > Marisa > Marisa cornuarietis. The sequence continues at coordinate 1,946,458 of SMMW01000554.1, read as the reverse complement.
TAGGCAAGAGCATGGTTGTGACTTCTAACTGGTCAGAAAGAAACAAGTCCACAAAAATACTTTCTTTAAAACTTTATCTAATATCAATCAGAATGGCCTATGTGAAAGAAAAATGACAGAACAGATCAGGCGAAAGATGAGACTCAGTCACGCTGAGCATTAATTTCTTTACCTGAGCATTTGCAGCTCTCTGTTCAAAGGAAAAGAACGTCAACAGAAAATAACCTTCTTTAAAATTGTCTCGAGATTATTATGTGCTCGCAAACTTGGCGAAGTGGCAAAAAAATTATTTTTAAATCACGAAAGGACAAATGAGAAGCGACACGCGCACTTGCCAGCTCGTTTCTAAATTTAGGACATTGCAGTGCAAGGATCTGCAACTATCCTATGGCTTCGAAGAATTTGTTTCTGAACTCGTATTGTCCTTTTCTCTTTTTTTGCAAATTACTGGCCGCTGTTTTCCAGACTGTAACCCGCGCAGCATCATTATTTTTGCAAGCGCGCTTTATAACAAATGCAGCAAGCACACACACACACACACACACAAACACACACACACACACACACACACACACACACACACACAATCAATCAATCAATCAATCAATCACTCAACATACTCGGATTATCAAGCTCTGTTACATGAAAGATAAAGTCTGTCCCGTGGGAGAGCTGGGACCATATGTTAATTAGGCGCGTCTGAGTACAAACGTGACGTCTCGATTTTGACCTCTTTCTCTACAGGATGCTGTTTGTAGGCATGTATCTTGAGAACGGAATAGGATAATCATCTTGATTTGGGGAATAAATATCTTGGACTGGGCTTTACCCAATCATGAGAAAAAATATTTTAAACCCCACTTGATCTTTAACGTACAATACTCACATTTTCATTCACAAGAACTACAAGAATGCGATCAACATCATGAGTCTGTAATATCCTTTAATTTCACAAGATGTAAGTGATACATTGCCATTTTGTTAAAATTTCAATAAAAAGCAACGTGTACATTATATTGCTCATATATTTTACCTTGTTACTCAAATACTATCATATTACTTTATTTAGTGTGCTGCACCGCAAACAGAATCAAATTACTGTAATTCGCTACACAACCAACAGTTATATTACTGTTATTAATTACAGTTATTAAAGGTGTAAAAACTACATAGCTTTACAATAGCCAATAGGATACACCTGGTCTGCCAGGCTGTACCAGGAGGACTAACTTCGCACTTTCCTCTGCCCTTCTCATTATGGTCTGGTCACTGCGGTGATGATGCATCCGGTTCTCTAGTTCATAATTTTTTGTTTGTTTGTTTGCTTGTTTGTTTAGGTTTTTTTTTCCAAGAAGACCGCTTTAACGGCGTTTTTATGGATATTGCAGACGTTCTTTGTGCTAGCGTGGTCATATAGGTCCTGTACACTAAAACCACACGAGAGATGTAACTCTAAGTAAAAGTAGCTGACACTGCATTACATGATGGGATGTTGATGTAAATCTTTGATCTTACGTGCAAGTAGGTGTAAGTTCTGATATCATAAAAGTAAGGCATCATTATATAAGATAGTCTCAAAGTTATTATTTCATCTGCGACAGAGACAGAATAGCTTGATCGGTGCTATGATGGTCTTGTCCGTAGAATAAATCATCAATAGATGTCTGGTGTTCTCACAGTAGAGAGAATAGAACCTACTGCATTAATTATAAAAGCACGTTTTAATTATTTTAGTTATTAGTTTATTTGAGTTTGTCACATCCCCTCTAAAGTAGCCCCCAAGTTTTCCAAGAACTATCTGTTCTCAGTGTGCTGATCTTACTTTATAATGCTAACAGATTTCAAACAAATAGCTAGGATCACAAACAATTTCCAGTGTGAGCTGTGTCCGTCTGACAATGAAAACGAGGCGCAGTGAGATGTAAGTGGCGTCAGTAAAACTGGAGAAGATGGATAGCACATGCTCTGTGTGAGATCCGTTTTTAGCATAAGATTGAGAGCGAGGAGTCGGCATTGCTTTTTTTTCGCCAGTCGTTCCCGATTTCAAACAAACAAAACAACACATTCAGGTAAAACGTGATACTCTAAAACAGACGCTGGTAGATAAATAGTAAAGATTTCAAAACCAATCATTGTTTTAACGACTTATTGATTTTGAATAAATGAATGAAAGAGAACACTAAATAGAAGAAACAGTAAGCACACAAAATGAATACTCATTAGATTTATTTATGTCACAAAAAAATAATTGTTGCACCAAAAAGAAATAAAACCTTCTTGGATTTAATCCAATATTTAAGTGCCTGAAACTGTATTCCAACTCGATTAATTAAGTCGAGGCCGTTACTCGGCTAATAAATTAACTACCCAGCCGCCACCTCAGGCTATTTGCCACTGTGACAGAAACGGAGGGACAAACATTCGTGTAGCCCTCCTTACAGTCTACACATTAACTGGTCTAAATGTGAGTGTGCGTGAAGGACTGTTGCGAGTCGTTGATTGATTTATTCTTACAATATAAACAACACTTTGAAAATTACAGATAAATTAATAAGAGTTCTAAAAGTGACCCTTATTTAAGTCGTCTTTTTTACGAATGACATAGCATTCTCGGGCTGTCAAAGCCAAAAAAAAAAAAAATCATTGCTAAATAACTGTTGCAGAGCATCTACAACCTTCTATTGCTGGGAGTTCTGCCTGCGGAATTATCTGTTTAAATGAGTTCTGGAATGAACAGCTATCTGTCCCTTTATCTTTCTCTCTCTTTCTCTCTGGTGGTCTTGAGACGGGAAAACAAGGAAGGAGTTGTGTTCTTGCTTTGCCACGTCAGTCACTTCTATGAGCCACACGAAAGAGCCGACGCAGAAGGGATGCCTGAAAGTATTAATCGTGGAAACGATGGAATTCGTCCAGCGAAAGTGTCTAGCGGAAAATGACTTCACAAAAAGACCGCTAATGAAGCTGTCAGTTTGAGTGTGTGCGTGCATTCGTGTGGGAGAAACCGAATGAATGAGAGAGAAAGAGAATGTGTGTGTGAGTGTGTGTGTGCGCGCGCGAGTATGTGCGTGAGACAGGAGATAGCAAGTAAGAGAACGAGCGTGCGTATGAATAAAATAGTTATTTCGGTATTTATTTTGTTTCTCTATTTTTGTTATCTCTTGATACAAAGACTGTGTGTGTGTGTGAGAGAGAGAGAGAGAGAAAGTGTGTGTGCGTGAGAGAAAGAGAGACTGAATTGTGTGTGCACGCGCGGGTGTATGTGAGAGAGAGAGAGAGAGTGTGTGTGTGTGTCAGAGAGAGAGAGAGAGACAGTAGATAGCATGTTAGAGAAACAGTGTGTAATTTATTATGTATTTATTTCGTTATTTGTTATTTATTTTGATCATCTATTTTGTTTTATCTCTTGATAAGGAGATTGTGCCTGCGTGCGTGTCTGTGTGTGTGCGTGTGAGGGAGAGTTTTTCTCTGTGTGTGAAAGAGAGAGAGAGAGTGTGTGTGTGTGTGTGTGTGTGTGTGTGTGTGTGTGTGTGTGTGTGTGTGTGTGTGTGTGTGTGTGTGTGTGTGTGTTAGAAAGATGATGAATTAGAGGTGCACTCTAACTAACTGCAACCCTCCTGGTCACAAGTCTCAGAGTTTTGCTTCTTCGCTCTTGCTGACACCGTCCCGACGAGCATCAATGAGGGCTTTTCGGAGATTCTGTCTCTCGGTTATCTACTCCATTCAAGTCAGAGTACGTATATTTATGTTTGTGTTTGTTTGTTTCTTGTGTGATTTAGAATTTTTTTCCCGGGGCTAAAGTGAGAAACACCCAGTCCCGTTATCTTTGAATTTTCTGTCGCTCTGCCAATCCGACTGAATCGTTTTCCTCTCAATCATTCTGTCCCTTTCGACATCTGACAGCAAACAAATTAATGATTCCTAAAATAGAGTGCAGAAACTTAGAAATACATAGAAACAGTAAGGACACTCCGATGTGCAATGACATAATCCTGACTTCCAAAATGGTTTCAAAATGGAATGACTCCCCGACGCGATGGAGTTATGTCCTGACCACACTGACTTAAATTAGGCAAACGTTAGCTCACCAGAGAAAAACAAGCAAAGTCGTACCTCTGAGATTGAAATACCGCATAACAGACGAATTCCAAGCCTACAGCTGTTTTCAAAAGCTTGTCCTGAACACGTTTAACAGCCGTGCTACCGGAAATAATTCTCCGAATTTATCCCCGGACCTTCGCGCCGGTTTACGGTGTCGGGACAGCCGAAGGCTGATTAATGCGAGCTGTACAGTTAAGTTTTCATGGGTTCCAAGGCATCTTTTATGCCCTCGCCTTCAGCCATAAAAACTCATTTCCGTTTTTCTGGCGTCCTCCTGTAAGAGGAATTTTCGATCGCGGCCCTACGTCGGCGATGGTCTGTGACGTCACGCTATCGATCACAAGGTGTTTTGGTGCTGGTGACGTATATTTCGCCGCTGTAACAGAATACCTGTTGTTCAAAGCTTGCACTCTACCTTCGTGTCTGCGTGAGACCGCTCGCTTGAGTGTTTGAATGAATGATGAGTCAATAAAACACGATACATTCAAATACAAAACGATACGATAAAAAAAACAATATATCCCATAGAGTAAAATAATAATAGAATACAATACAGCTTTAACACATCATGATAAATATTCTCCGATAAAGGTATTGATATAAAGGCACAAAGAAAAAATAAGCAAAAGAAACAAGCCAAACAAATGGACAGAGAGACTGGTCGCACGACAGATGCTTGGCCAGATTCGTCGTGATTTATAAATTGTCCTTCCCCGTGAATCTATCTTTGCTGCTGTTGTTTTATTTTCACTGTTTTGAAAATCTTACATACATACATACATACATACATACATACATACATACATACATACATACATACATACATACGCTCATACATACATTACGCTAAAAACAACAGCTCGAAGGGAAAGTACTGGTTCCATAGTTTGGGATGCAAGAAGTACGTCATTGCGCTGCACGCCACTTGGGGTCTGCACCATCTGCAAACATTAGAGGTAAATTCTGTGACAAGAATCTAGCCCTCTTTTACCCATACACCTCCTACCCTCGCGTCTCAGCGCGGCCGAGAGGACTTAAGAAGAAGCCTACTGATGGCAATTGGGATCGCGGAGGTCAGGCGGGTGATGTTTATTCATATTACGCTTCCTGTTCCGCTGCGAGGGTCTGCTTCCTCACAGGGTTCTGTCCTGCAAAGTCTACCTCCGGAGCTGGCGAAACAGCCGGTGTTGGCACGAGCGCACCGTTGGCACACACAATGTGAACCTGTCTGTCTGTCTGTCTGTCTGTTTATTTGTGTCTGTTTCTATCTGTGCGCAGGAATCATTATGCGTCATCACATTTGTCAGCATCTGTGCGCGAGTGCTCCCTCCCACGTGGGTTTGCTTAGCTTTGTTTTTACATTCCATTACTTTTCTCTATTCTTGTTTTAACCACCTATTCTACGTTTATACGATGCCGTCTCCGTATGTCTGTTTATTTCCCTCGAGGCTCTCTCGTCTCCGCGTGGGCGGTGTGTGTGTGTGTGAACACGAGCAGTGATAATCGACATGCTTCAGTTAGCCGTCTTTACTACGTACACAAAAGCGTGCGTGGCCTGTTCTATTATTGACAGTAGACAGAAATAACCACGACTTGGCACCAGCCTTTGAGTCCAGCAGGAGGCGAGGGGGAACACAGTGACGAATCGATGCTTCCCAAAAAAGCAGGGTTAATCTTCACATTACGCCGCGCCTACGGAATCGGAAAATGCACAGCCACGTCGACCCCTATCTTCACAGCGAAAACCGATAATACGCTTTGGCTTTGGCACCCGGTCAGTTGCGACATGTCCTGTCTGTCAGCCTGCATTTTTGACAATTATAAAGCTAACCTTTCTCTTCCTCTCTCTCTCTCTCTCTCTCTTTGTCTCGTAAATCATGGTGTACAGAATGTGAGACTCTTTTTTCGTACTTCTCACCATCGCCATATTGTTACACACAAGACTGGTATCATTGATCAACACGTTACAGACAGCTCCAGGTCTGCCCTTTATGTAACTCTAAAACCAAGCGTTCATTTAGAACCATATTTGCCCAATTTTAAAAATAAAATCCTGAGCAGTTCCCCAATTAATCTTCGTGTGTGAGCTTCTAACCTCAAAACAGATACGAGAACAACTCAAAGTTGGACTTAGGTTGCCCCCCTTTTGTCAGTCAGGGCAAGACGATGAAATACATCTTTTCCAGTTTCACCATTTCAGACTCAAATTTTTACCGGTTAAATATAGAACCCAGCCATCATACTCTACGCAAATTGTTGTGTTTAACCATGTTTTAGTATCTTGCTAAATATCTGTATTATTGTTCTAAAGGTCGCCTGGAGTTTCTTTTATGTACCTAGAATGAATGCATCTCATGACTGTGTAGGCCCGAGTGCAAATGGTTATCTGGGGCAATCAGTGGACATACATAAGTGGGTATAATGTAAACATTTGTTTCCGGTACCCACCAATAGCTAACTACCTTGTATGATTCGTAAATATATGGTAAAAAGATGGGTTCGTTTCCGGCTATCTGTTCTTCAGTTATCCATACCAATAATACTTTTTCCATATCTTTCATTATTTGAGACCTATGCTACTGCCTTTCCTTCTTTCGATCCATCAGCTGCTTTAATGGCCTTTTTATGTTACAGTATTGTCCATAATCGTCGACCTAACTGGCTAAGTGAGACACGCTATGCCATTCTCATACTTGGCACTAAGTTCCTTTTTTAAATCAGTTGTTTTTCTTATTATTTTCCTCTTTCCTTCATGTTTGTTAGGTGCTCTGATGACCGTATGGTGTACGAAGACATATATATATATATATAATTAAAAAACACGAGACGAATCTTTATTGCTTGAAATCGAAGAGCAAACTGACTCTTTCGTCTTTAGTTTCACTTCAAAGCGTCACGGGTAAGAGTGGCGTCTCATACTGTGCGGCCTCTCGCCTTCTTCTGCCAATTTATCACTGATCGGGGACACACATAAACACACACACACACACACACACACACACTTGGATGCGAGAGAGCCTCGAGAGAAATAAGCAGACATATGGAGACCTGGCATCGTATAAAAGTAAAATAGATGATTAATAAAAGAATAGAAAAAAATTATCGAATGTAAAAACAAAGCTTAGCAATCCCAAGTGCACGGATGCTGATAAATATGATGACGCACAATGACTCCCGTGCACAGACATAAGCAGACAGCAGATACTCAAGCAGACAGACAGACAGACAGACAGAGACGTTCACGCACAGAGCAAGAGGTCAAGTACTGAAACAGCATTTTATCAAAGATAGCGGCCGAGAACCGAAGTATTCGAACACGGAGCACTTCGAGTGCCAAGGTGTTAGTGTACTTGCAAAGGTAACTTTAACGAGCTCATGCATCGTCGTAACGTATTCACAGAGGAAAAAAGTTTACATGTGGCGTTTAAAGCGCATGCGCGGCATCACAAGGACGATGATTCTGAAAAGCCTCGAGTCCTTCAAGTCTTCGGTAGTACTAAGTGGCGTACACTTCACGGTCTTTGGGAGAAAGCAAAGCCTGAAACGCGATATTGTGATTTTCATGGCAGTGTGCATCGACAAGTCATTAAGAGTCGCTCGATGCAACCCGTTAGGCGATTTAAAGCCGCGCGTCCTGGCCTCAAAACGCCGACATCGACAGTACTGCTGGTGTTCCGTGGACATGCTGCTGTAGCTGTTGCCTCCGTGGCAGCCTCTGGTGGTAAATGATTTCCTGCGCCTTTCAGAAGGCTAATGCATCTTAAATGTTGTGACCCAAAATTCCGAAACTACGGGTGTAGTGGAGAATGCTAGTCCTAGAGCGTGGTCTCGTCTCGTTCGCCTCCTGCTTTTTCTTTGACTGAGGAGGATAAGCTGTCTACGCAATGATTTTGGTGTAAAAAGATCTCTGAAAAATCAGTTTTCGACACTGACAACAACAGATTTCTTGCAATTTGTTTATCTCTCAGTGTGTGGTTGTAGCTATTTAGAACGATTGCCATCATGTATTAATTAAACCTCTCATTCTCCACTTTCCTAAGAGGGGCAGAGAACCGAAAAGGTTTGCGATAGTTAGTGATAACATCATCAGGCATCCCTTCCCGTCAGTCAAGGCTTAGAAGTGTTCTCGAACGATGACTAGAGCGCCAAGACATGTGAAAACCTTTGAGTTACAGGTGGACACAATGAATAACAACAGTGCAAATTATGGATGGGGGCTAGCGATCCTTAATAGTAAGCCAGTTGTGACCATTTTGCTTTAATCTTTGAAAAGTAAAGAACTCCCATACGAAAAACAAGGCGTAAAACAACATTAAAATAATCCTCATTAGTATTAGTATCGCAAACGTTCCCTAGTTATACTGATATTTGTCTATTACGGATTTCGCCCTTTCCACCACTTTAATAAAACCAGTTTCTCTTCTTGTTTATACAGTTTCTAAGCAGTCCTTAAACGCACTCGTGCTTTAAATAATTTTCGTAATGTCATTTTTCTTTTTTTGTTCCATGCTATTTTCTTTATTTAAAATTTTCCTATGTTTGGTTAATGGTACTGGAACTGTTAATGAAAGTGTGCGCTGTATAAGCCCTAGTTGCTTTGGTATTATTGAAAATTGTCTCCTTTCACTCATGGATTCTGCTTCTTCATGATCAGCTTATTTTTTATCTCTGGGAAAAGTCGTCCGCGAAACCTTGCAAATATCTTATTCATGTTTACATGGAACTCACAGTTGTGTGAGCTGCCGTTCTAAATGAACAGCGTTTCTTCTTTGAAGAGGAATATTGCAGCCATGCTGCGGCCACAGGCGCGAAGCACTGATCGTAATGCGTGCAGGCAGGTACAGGGATGAGCTGACGGTTATACAGTCAACCACCCCTGTCACATATCACCAATATTTCTTGTTAACGTCGACTCTTTTTGGCTCATCAGCTCTGTCTGGCTAAAATCTGCCGCCCTCTGCACTGCGCCTCAAATTTGCCTCTCTCCCGGGCTTCCAGCGTCATCAGTTCTACATTTACAAAACGTCTTGTTCATGCTGATCCAACTTGCAAATAGCTGCCACCTAGTATTAGTGTCTGATACCACCACGACGAAAACATCTTAATGTTTTGAAAAATAAGAAACCCTACCATTTTTTTCTAAAAGAGAAAAAAAAAACCTGTCTAGATACTAGGCTAGGAGTGTTAAAACATGTAACATTTCCTGTCGTCTGCGAAACGACTGCTGACGTTAGTTGCGAGATTTTTTCTTACATTTTTCAAAGTTTTCTTTTGTTCTCTCGGGTTTTTTTTATCCTACCTTCTTTCTTCGTTTGTTCCTTTGCATTCAATCAATCAGAAGCCTGTCAGTCATTCGCTCTATTAAAAGTCGCTTCTCCATCTACTGAAGCGCCTCCTTTACTCTCTGTCTCTCTCTCCCGCCACGCTCCGTGCTTTCCATTTATTCTTCACATTCCCTTTGCAAGTGTATCCTTCCTCAGCATGTACCAGCATTCTCGTGTATAACCGTGTATGTTATCAGCCAGGAAAAGCCGACAGGCTCGAGTAATCCGCTTATAACCTGTCGCTGTGCAATAGCAAACCTCGTTTTGTATTTTGTGTTTTCTTTTGATTTGTTGACCAGGGGCCACCTCTGATAAGAGGCCTATAAGGTTTATCTTCGTGTTAGAGGAAACTGAGGAGAAAGGGATCTGAAGGCATCACAAACTTGTAAGAACGCTGGCATGTGACACATGCAAACGCGCACGCTCACGCACACACACACGTACACAAACACACACACACACACACACGCACACACGCACACAATCTCTCTCTCTCTCGGATGATCACTGATCTTACCACAGCGAATACGCATAAATTTGGACGTTGTTGACGACGCTAGCCAGAAAGGTTGTGAGAGAAGATGCAGTGCTGTAGCTACCGTGGAAAGGTTAGTCTTGGCTTAATTTAAAGTCCTTTTATGCTCTGCCAAAGGATGCAATTGATTTTCGAAGCTCTTTCCTATCTGGTTCCTAAAGCTGAATCAGCTATCTTTCTTTGCAATCAATTACTTTAATGAGCACCCCCATCCACACACACAGACACACACACACACACACACACTTAAAAATTTCACAGCGAGATGGAAGGGGGTGGAAGAATTGGAAATTGGAAGGAGGGAAGGTATGGAGTTAGTAGGAGAGAGAGAGAGGATGGGCAGAAGAATAGACGGAGAGATTACATCTGATTACTTTCTCTCAGGCATCAAATAAAATTTCTTATATTGCACCTGATTCTTTTAAAGCGCTGACACACATGAACACGTTCAGAGACACATGCACACGAAAGTCAACACTCGCTTCAGCTCACATGTTTCACACAAACAGCACCGATCATTTAGAGCAGCGATCATGCGGAGTTACTTGCACACACTATCAAATATGTTATTCCAGATACACTTAACTCGTATTTACTCTCCCCCTCTGCCACTTACACCTACATGCACACGCGTCGCGTGAGGATCGGGGGTGGGGGCAGATGGGACTCAGCGTCATTCGTATGATGTCATGTGCCCACACATTTCTTTTTATCAGACCAACTAATAATCATGGCTACCGATGTTTAATGTCTTAATATTGAACATGTCTCGTCAAGTCTTTGATTCAAAAGTAGATATTGTGTGAGTTTTCTTGTAGCAAGGGGGGTGGAAGGGTGGTTTCAAAACGGTTGAAATAGTTTCTATTTCTTTTCTTCTCTTCAAGAAGATTTGTCTGCATCTTTTTTGCGGGTGGGGGAGGCTTGTGTGGGGAGGTAGCCTCCCTTGTCACCTGAATGTCAAATATATTACTTATGTCGATAGTGTATAATTTAATAGTTACAATGCATTGTAGGTAAGTCCACTCTTAACACTTGCTAGGGGCAGAGAATTTGGGGTTCATCAGGTGCAAAGCGCATTAATGCGGCAGCACCCACCCCTGCTTCAGCCACGTGAAAAGTAATGAAGATGGTGTTTGTGATCATCACCTTTACGTCAGTAATTATAATATTCGAAATAAAATCAAATTCTTCTTCTCTCAAAACTATGTAATTGTTACTGTATCAAAATATTTGCGAACAAGCCAAATAACCAGAATGAAGTGCATGTAATACTGATTTTTTTAATGTCTGTCGAGATCAATAGTGCTAGGAATGAGCTACCATTATTGTGTCAAACAAGGAGGGGAAGGGAAACCCTTTCTTTAAAAAAAAAAAAAAAAAACTTCATGAAGCATTACATGCCGTCCGATTTCAGTATAGTTATCCGCTCCTCTTACCCAATATCTGCATTTCGCTTATATGGACCGTCTTCGTGCGAGATCTCGTTCTAGCTGTGCTGGTAATTTCATGTTTACTTAGCACGCTACACTGGGTTTGTCAAGGATGGATCGCGTGTTTTGAGCTAGCAAACATTACCCCCTGTCGCAGACGCACCCGTTTCGTTTGATATCGCAGATATCTTCTAAGCCACTGCCAGTGGCTGGAGAGAGGAAAACACACAATACTGGCGTCCTTGACTCGTTCTTTTACTAGAAACTATAATCGGCGAGCAAGTCTAAAGTCTTCCGTCGTTGGCAACCGCTTTGATCACCTAGCCGATTATTAATTTTTAGTTCTGACGTACGTTTGTTCACGTGGGCACAGGGACTAGTACGTCTGCGCATGTGCTGCTCCCGCGCACTGTGTGCGTGCCTCACTCTTACTACCATCTCCATGGAGTCGCGGAAAGCCGGAAAATTTTGTTATTTTGGGCATCTTCATAATGCTGCTGCCGCTGCCGTCGCCATCCAGCACGACGCACGGCGAAGCTCGGCAGCAACGTCACTCGTGACGTCACAGCTCATGAATATGCACCAAACACCTGCCATCTTGGTGTAGAGGGGAACTCGAGTACAGTCAGCAGCAAACATGATTTCACTTTGAACCAGAGTCAGCGAAAACAGGGATAGCTCCTCCGTGGATTAGGGAATGAAGATATGAAGGGAATATCTTGGGTTCTTTTTCTGGTCGTCCTTGCCCAGTTCGGCCACAGATCACTGTCTATCTCAGGCGCTCCATTGGAAAACCCGTTTCCTCTCGGCACTATAGGTAAGTGCTATCATAGCGAAACCGAAAACAGGGTCGCCGCATGTTCCCTTCTCATTTTGTGTCTTCCCGCCCCTGCGTTGCTTGGTGAAGCGTGGGGCCCCACCTGTCGTGTGGTTGGAGCGCCGGTAGCTCCCTACCTTTGTACAGAGTACGTTTCAGATCACAACAGATGTTAGCGAACCGTGAATGTATGTGTAAACACCCTGCGTAGGCACTGAATCCTACGAGAGCCCCAGTATTGAGCGCTGTTGCTGTGTTTACTTAACACTAGAAGAGCTCGTTGTACAGCATTGTGTCAGTGCTAAAGCCATAGTGTATCAACGGCACCTAAAGACATTGAAGATTTAGTTATATAACAAAAATCTCAGCCGGTTATCTATTTAAGCGATGACTAAGGACCGTAACTGTTGTCAGTCTTGTGTCCTAGATAAACACAGCACAGATGAGTGTCGTTTGCTTCATACTATAGTCATAGAGCACACATTCCATTTTTATGTCCTAGATATAAATATATAAATAGAATTTGTCACCAAATAATACATCAGTAGTTGTTATGATACTGGTCACATAAAGCTGATTTGGGGGAAGGGGGTTGCTCTATCTGTGCATTGTTCATTTTAATATGAGATAAACTGTAACATTCTATCATTACTTAAGCTTTGCATCAGCTAAATTTTTCATTATACAAGCTTATTTGATATGTGTGGAAATGGAGAAATAGCTGACATCATCTGTAGACATGATAGAAAAACAAAGTTAATTATATTATTCTGGCTTATTTTGAGTATAAATACTGGGCTTTACATTTTCAAACATTGGCATAGATGAAATCATGCACTAGAAAGTAAACTTTTTGCATATATTATTAGAAAACAATATGAGCGTTATACTTGGGAATTGGTTAAGCTACATCTTTATGCTTTTATAGTTTTTTTATTTTTAGGGGGGGTCCTTCCATATCTACCACATGTTACCAGACTGGCTGCTTTGATTATCTGTCTCTGATTTCTCTCTCAAGCATTTTTCTCTCACCCCCTCCCCCACCCACACACATATATACACACACATACACAATATGGGCATATTCAGGCATTCATTCACATGTAATATGTGCTGGTGGGATATGATAAAACTATTTTATATATCTGTATATGCAGACACTTACAAAAAGCTCTGTAACATAGTAAGTGCATTTTTTGTAAAAGTGTGATGATTGCCAAACTTTAACAGTGAGTATGTAGACATCCCATCTATGGACATTAATGTAGGCAAACATAAGAGACAAAGGGATCCTTATCTTTGAATCAGTTATGAAAATAAATGCAAAGGCTGAATAGGCAAGATAAACATAAGGAAACAGGAAGAAGGCATGAGAGCAGAAAAGGAAGATGGCAGGCATAATGCTGACTGAGTTGTCATTTTTTGTCATCAGAAACCAGTACTGTTGCTTCACCAAACTTTTCACATAATCATGCAGTGCACAGTCCAGTGACCAAAACATTGATTGCAGGTGATGAGTTTGCATTGCTGTTTTCTGTGCTGTTGTTCTGGGTTCGCTGAAGGACTTAAGAGCAGGGGTACCTGAATAAACATGACTGAAGGTCTAGAAGGATTTTTACAGTATTGTTTTTTTCCTTTTACTTTATGTAGTTGCTACAAATAATGTTCCATACTTTTTAAATATACTACACAACAGGACACAATATCAAAGCATCAGATTACAAGGGTTTATGTCAATTTATATATATATATATATATATGGTGTGAGCTTTTATAGCGTAGTATCCCAGCCAAAGCCAGGCTCTCTGTGCATTACAAATATAAAAACACAAGACAGACAAAATTCTCTCTCTGTGAAGTTAATGGGAATGCCAGCTCGTTCTCCTGCAGGATGACATTCATAGATCAAGATGTCAATGAGACAGATCTACAGTCATTATACTGGAGCAGAACAGAGCAATACTCAAACACGTCGATCAATCGCCAGGAGAATATCCAGATGACCACAAAGCAGAAATTGCAGTACAATGTTGAAACACAATGTTTGGCACTGATGTAAAGCTTATCCCAGGGACGACTTGTAAGAATGAAGAAACTGTGATGGCATTTGCCAGAGGATTAACTGCGAGAGTTGATATTAGCAGAGGAATAAATAAAAATCCACAGGCAAGTAAAACACAATGCCGATGACATCAGAAAAAAGTGCAGGTCAGTACTATACCCACTACAAGCACAACCAATCCAAGAAGAAAACAAAAATGTGGAGACCTGGTCTCCTCAAGCCTGTTAATGATAATACTAATGGCCAGAAGTCAGCACATATCTTTTTATTTTCAGATATATGTAACAAATCTCATTTTCTTGTTTGGTTAGCAGAATTTCTGGGTGTTGAAGGCTCTCTTCTTTTTGGTGGTGGTGGTGGGGGGGGGATCAGGGCTGTTTCATCATTCTTTGTAATATTATCTTGCTATAGTATTAATAAAATGTGAAATTAGCTAAGTCAGCCATTTTCAACTGTCAGTGCCAGCATCTGTCACAAAAGTAGCCTGGGGACTGATGGATATAAACAGTGTTTTACTTTATAGTGATTTCAGAAGAGAGGAAGGTAGCTGATTTAACTTGAATATAAACAGTTTCTCCTGAACTGCTTTATGTTGGCTAAGTTCTCAGTTATTTACACTTTTATCAGTTGTAATGTAAGCTTTTACTAGACCGTAAATATATTTAGATCAGTTTCAAGCTATAGTCATTCTAACAACTCATTTAAAAAGTTGAACACACTGTGCCTTCAAGATGCTTTCTCAAATTGTCAGAAACTAATAAAGCTCATGATGCCTAAATATAAGCACTGATGAGAAGAACAGTTTTTTGGTAAATATAGAGTGTATTGATAACAACTATCAGTAAGAATTTGTGGATGTACTATTCATTTACTTCCCTGTTGGGAGTAGAGAATTAGTGATTCATTTTTGATTGTGATCGCTGTCTTGTTGAGGTGCACCTAATGACTGTCATTTACACATTCCTTTCCAAAGCTTCATAATTATTATGTAACTAATGTGGTATGTAATTAGGAGCAATTAACCACGAGAGCAGTAGAAATTGTTAAATATTGCTAGTAATAGCTGCCGTACCTGGTGGGGGGGAACTAAATAAGTGTTTCCTGGCCACATTATTCTAAAAGTAATAATGGAAACTGTAGAAAGTGGAACAAACAAAATGAACACTGGGAGTGCAGTGAGTTGGAGGTCAGAGATGAGAGAAGTAAAGAACTGTAAAGGACCTGAAACAGATAAGCCAGTTTATGCTCTTACACAAGCCTGTAGAGAAGTCCAGTGGTGAAAACTGAGAAGTTGTGCTTGAGCTAGGTGGTGTGCCTGAACAATGAGCTATGCTGCAGAGTTTTGGATCTTTAGAGGGGAAGAAAATAGTTGTTTTTTGCATTGAGTTTTATTCTGGGTATGATGGACTTTGATCTGCTGTCAGTCGATAGTGCTTGCTTAACAGCCTCAGAGGAGTAAGGAAAGTGTCAGGAATTGGGTTATTCTTGTATGGGTAATGTTTATTTGGAGTTATTTCCCTCAAAGAATAATTTTAGCAGCCCCGACTTGTTAGGTAAATCACTCTTTAAAGATTAGGATGGCTTTTCATTTCAAATGATTTTGAAAAATATAATTAAAATGATTTAATGAGTGAAATTTTGTAGATTGGCAGACAAGGAAAAGGGACGTTTGTTGGAAAATGTTTTTAGTGGAAGTGCTTAGCAATAAAAAAAAGCTCAAGGGCAAAAGAAAACATAAGTGTATAATGAATTACATTTCAATCTGGAGAACTTAGAACACAGAGCATCATTATTCCAGGTGGCTGGTATCGCCATCTAAGGGAGCAATTGGAGAAAGGTGTTATCGGCAGCTTAAAAGCAGATTCACTAGATGTGACCTTGAAATAAGATGTGCTGCTGCAGCTCATGGCTTTATTTTATTGTGTTTAAATGGTGTTTTTCCCCTTCAATTAAATTTTTGCAGATCATGTGCCAAAAATTTTCGATTTAGGTGTCCATGGCAATATTCTCAAGTTTCAGTTTAATCCTGTTTGTAATTTTGAACATTTTTAATGAAAAAGGCGCTAGTATGTAGAATCTTGGTAGAGTTAACTTTTGCAGTTAACAGCAGAGACAGATAGTAAGAATGTGTATGTGTACATGCATATGTGCATATCTTTCAGAACTTTGGTGCTGCTAAATTAGGAACTTAAAGCAAGAGCTAGTAAACATGAAGATTTTTTTTTTATAAGCATCATTTGGTCTCCTTAACTACAGTTACGTAACCTAAACATGCTGAAGGCTTGTTTTCAGGATTATACCTGGAACTGAAGGTTTATTTTGTAGGATTATTACTGGTGCTGAAGGCTTGTTTTTCAGGATTATACTTGGTACTAAAAATTCAGGATTATACCTGGTACTGAAAATGACTTTGAAATTAGAAGTAACAAAGGCAAGGAGAAACTCCGACTCCATCATTATGACAATTGCAATCCCACAAAGATGTTTATTACTGACAAGCAGCAAATAACCAGGGTTTTCCATTTCCTAGAAACATGGGTAAATCATGCAAGAGAGCTCCAAATAGATGGAAAAAATTTGCTATATGAGTCAAAGTGTAAAGAACTTGGCATTTTAGGTCTAAAAACAAAAAAAAAATTATTTAGGTCAGAGGTCTCATTGCATAAGATATTTTGTAGTGAACCAGACATGAGAGATGATATTTTGTTGTTACTGGTTATCAAATGATAGTGACACAATTTATATGCATAAAATGTAGCACTAATAAAACACTTTCTTGACATGAGTAATAAAGGTAATATTAACAAATGAACACTGATGTGTACTTTCATTAGCAGCTGGATAATAAAGGTTGCTATATTTTAATTTTAATTGAACATTTATATAATTCAACATCACAGCAAAACAGATTCCAGTCTTTCAACTAGCAAAAAGCTGAAACAACAAAATTAAAGGCACATCAAAAAGTACAAGCCAGCAACATGCCACAATATACTACACATTCAGCCAACAAGACATACAATCAACAACCCTAGAAGACATACTGTTAATAAATCCAAAAGATATACAATCAATATACCCAGAAGACACAACAAGCCTAAAAGGCATGATCAACAAGCCCTGATATACTATCAACAAGCCCGAAAGATATACAATCAACAAAACCAGAAGACATTTTACCAATCTAAAACACCAAGTAAAAGGAAATTTCTGCAAGGAACACAACAGACAGAAAAATCCAGACTAATATTTTGCAAACTACTCTGAGCAAGCGTTCAGGGGCCAGTTGCACAACACATTTCTAATTTTAAACACTTTTAGGCCTTAACTCTTTTTAGATAATTAGTTTGAATTGCACACAACAATTTTAGATTTTTTAGAACTAAAACTGCTTTAAGTAAGATAAAGTCTGACTTTCCGTCCTGTCAGTACAATTTTTTGTATGTTCTTCTGCAATTCACCAAAATGGCTCAGAAGAGATTTTGTTTCTTTAGAACAGTTTTAAGGTTTAGAAACATGTTTTGCAACTGGCCCCAGATTTTTAGTCTTGCGTTCAAAGGGAGATGGAGGAATCTAAAAAAAAACCTCAATGAAAACACCTAGCATATTATGGATAGTAAACAATGATAACAAAATAAATAATGTCCTGTTGCATGACTGTCAATATAGTGCCGAGCGAAGTGTGGCAGGTAGTAACGTTCCTCTGACTATTGACGCTTGGGAATCTAGGTGAGAAGATAAGAGATTTCGTCTTGGGTTTCTCATTCATCAGAATCATAAAGTTGCATTGATCGAGTTCCCGGATGTAACCGTTGATCTTGTTGCGAGGAATCGCCGCCTCAGGAAAAGGGCAGTGCATGATTTGCGTGGAAATGTTCGTACTGTGCCAGATAATAGGTGGCTTGAACAGCTGCTCTACAATTTGCTGAATATCGAACGTTTTCTAGCAATATTTCACAGCTGTCTCGCTTTTCACGTTTAATTATCGTTTAAGAAGAAAGAAAGAAAAACGAGTTGTGGCTGTTATAGTTTCTCTTTTGCTCTACGTTCTGTTTGTCTTTTGACTAGAAAGGGATTTTTTTTTTTTAGACTGCAATATTTATAATTTTTACAAGTATCCAATGACAGTGCAGGAATTTATCGGGGTGGGAACTAAGCATCAAAGCTAACGGAAAAAGAAGCCACGTCATTCTTATCCGCGTGAGTCCGCTTCTCATCAGGTGCAAAGTCCTGGCGAAAGATCAAAAGTCAGTACGTCAAAGCCTCGCTCTCAGTTTGTCTGTTGGTAGGTAGTCGTGGTGCTTTACACAACACACTGCATGTGACTGGTTGAAGAGAAGGGCCCCGTGTAGGGAGATGCAGCGACACCCGACCGATAGGCGTCTGAACGCATCTCACTACTCGTTCAAACAAGACTGAGGCGCAGTTTTTCCACTGTGAGCAGGAAAACGGAATCCGCAGAGTTCAGGAAGTAAATATCAAAGCAAGGCGAAAACATGCAACAGCTATTTAAAACGGAAGTGCTTTGCATGCGATAAAGGAGAGAAAAATCCAGAGCCGGGTTGATGCAACTTTATAAACTATTTTTTAATCTCTCCTGTGCTATTTAAATTCGTCGCAAAAGCTCTTACAAAAACATGCTAACGGGAACGAAAATCTGGCTTAGACAGTTTTATCTTTTTTAAAAACAATATTAGTTTAAAATATAGATATAAAATTGTGGTGTGCCCTGTTTCTATAAACTGATTATCTAAATAGATTTAAGGCCTAAAATGTTTAAAATTATAAATGTGTTGTGCAACTGGCCCCTGACTGGAAAGAGGCTTTTTTTTACTTGTAGTTTGGGAAACAGTATGTCGTGCTTCAGCCAGTGACGTGAAAAAAGTTTCGATCTTAGAAGTACTAATGTCACCAAAAAAGTTCAAAGATGAAGAGCCATTGAATGATTGTGAAAGAAAGTTTTTGAATAATGGTTTGTAATAAGGACAACATCAGGTGCAAAGGACACTATATAGGACTGGGTAATGAGAGCCTAGTGGAATGCGGGGAAGGTAATTTGAACCAGCGAATTATCATTTTCCAGGGGAAGGAGGAGAGGGCTGATTAAGCTGGAGAGTCTTATTCTTTTTCTTTTTTTCTTAGGCAAGAATTAGGAGGCGATTTGATGCGACTTTTTTCTTCTCTGACCGAAGGTAACTGACCGATGGCAAGCAAAATGTTAGCGCTCGAGAGTTTTAGCCTGGTTGTGACGTCAGATGCAATGATTGCTGTACTCGCGTTTTTCTCTTGCCAGTCAGGCTAGTCAGCCAGGAAGATAAAGTGCTTACAACCTGCAGGGCTTTGCCATGCTAACAAAAAAGGGAAAATTTTTTTAAAACAGATGAGATGATCAATTTTTGTGTCAAATGCACTCTTCTAAAGGCACTAGCTTTTATTACGATTTTGCTTCTGATTGTAAGAGGATGTACCTTTATGGAAAACTGTTGTCAACAAAAATTTGCATTTTTGTGTCTGTGGCACGTGGAAGCATTGTTCATATTCTCCGTGTAATATACCTTTTTACGTTTTCCTTGATTGTTCTTTAAGGAAAGGAAGGTGAAATTCAATCTACCCGTTGTAAATTACCTCGATAGTCTTTTGTTACATTCATTGCATTTTATTAAATTCTAGCGTCTGAAAACAAAAATAATTGTTTTAATTAACGGAATGTTTCGTGTTTTTATTTTCCTTTCACTATGGCGTATGAAAGAAAACGGATTGAACAGTGGATTACGTGACTTCAGAAGACAATCCAGAGTATGGTTCGTCTGGTAACATTGTCTAAGCACACTTCTCGAGTTATTATTGCTAATAGGAAGGAATAAAGTTGGTCATTTTGCATTTTTTTTGTCCGCCTTTTAGATTTGATAAACATTTTGAGAAATCAGGTACCTTCCACGCATGTTCATGGGCATTTTTTATACCTACAAACACACTAGCTTTTTTTCAAATTATAGTTTTTTCTAGTCTTATTACAAGTGGAAAAAAACGCAGATTTCGTTACCACTTTTGTATTCAGCACATTTCCATAACACAGTCACATCCTCCTGCACGTGAAGGAAATGCGTGCTTGGGTTGATAGTTCAAAGTAATTAATCCTGGAATTTTAAGCCTGCTCCTCAATTAGTAGTGTAGTCACCGTGTTTTTATTTTATACTTTGGGATTGGGCTGTATTAGGGGATATAAGCGAAAGCTTTTCATGTAAATTCGCTGGAGCTATTGAACTTTTTCTGTGTATAGTGATGTTTGTACGATTGTGTCTCGAGAAAAGTAAAGGTGGGTAATTTTCTTTCTCAACGCCTTATTATCAACTTAGCATATTTATATGCCAGTTTTTAAAGGTCTAAGGTAAGCAATTTTCGTCTAATGACTAGGTAAAGTTCAGTGCAAGATAAAATGAGGTCAGCAACACAGAAATAAAGATTGTACATCGACATGTTTACGTTGTGAAGGCAACAGCGAATGGGAGAGCTGGAACCGTATGCTAATTAGGCGTATCTATTCACGAACGTGATACCATGGACTTGGCCTCTTTTTGTGTAAGGTGATGTTTGAGAGCAAACAAAGGAAGAAGGTTATTCACCCTGATTTGACAAACAGTATCTTGCACTGAGCTTCACCCAGTCATTAGGGAAAAATTTGCTCTCTACTAAATCTTTAAAACATTGCGTTGCAGTGGCCGTCATGTGATTTTGTTATGGATATTAAAAGCAGAAAATAGCGTTTACTGTTGGGCCAGAAAATATTTAAGAGAGGGCGAAAACAGACGTTTGGAAGGTATTGCAATATAGCTAGTGGCTATTGGATAGAAAATAAGACCTGTTTTGATGGCTTAGCTGTACCTCCGGGTTCATAAATGGACGATAAGAGGTGCGCATTACACAAGTAACCTTTAGACAGGAAATAACCATTACAAGCATGTAGGACAATACAGAGTTACAAACCAGAGAGCTTGTGGGAGGTCGGGCAGATTCCTTTGCGTAGCGCTTCACTTTCTCCTGTTTATACCACGCTAATAGACGTTGAGTCGAGGGAACAAGGTTTGGGAAGAAAATGCTTAGGTCCCTTGTTCGATGAAAAGTTTCTTGCTATCGCTCTAGTCATCACGCTGATGACAGACATTTCCGTTGAGGTTGCCTTAGGCTACTTTTTAGTTGGTGTCGTTTAGCTGCTTCCTGTGCTAACGAGAGTCCTTACTACCCAGTATGCTGTAGACGTACATAAAGGTCGTCCCAGGCTGTTCCACCAAATTGAATGAAGCGTGTTGTAAAGAACTAGTTCTAGCGTCTGCAAAAAAAAAGCATTTAATTTCTTTCTGAGGGGAAAATGCTCTGTTCAGACGTCGCTTTCGCGACAGACTCGGCGAGGAGCGTTTGTGGGAAAAGCTTCTCGATCCAAATGAGATGAAATCTTTGCTGCAGACACTTAGACTAGTTCTTGATCACCGCTTTCTTTCGATCGAGTCGAATATGTGGTTAAAATAAGTTACCTAGCTTTTAGTCCCATCCTCTAGGAAAGAATACGCCTTGGTCTAACATTGTTCCGAACAAGACTAAAAAAATCAGCGTGAACGACCACAAACCCCGTCCGTTCTAGACATACAAGTCTACATAGGTGGTCATGCATAGAAAGAGGTAAGCACCATGATGTCCAAAGATATAGTCATGGAGTAGACTTAATCAGCGTATAAACTCAGCGCTCTCTGTGACTGTACCAGCCGCCATGTCAACACCGTATTTATGTACACTCATGTTGGGTTTCTCGAAACCTCTTTTAGTGCATAGTGATGTTAGTGATGCTTGTGGGCGTAGCTCGAAGACCTCAGGTGGGCGAGGGGTAGAGTGGAGGGGAAGGGGTTACTCAGTATAATTTTGTACTCAGCTCATCCCACTCATCCATAACCCGTGTTTTTTTGTTGTTTTTTTGCACGCTCGTAGCCTCTTAAGATATCTGTTATTAATTTCTGATTGATGGAAAGACAGGGAATATAAAAGAACAGCAAAGCCTGTGTTTCAATGGGAAACACCTGCATGCATGTAACCGTGTCAATGCAACAGCAGCAAGATGCTTAGACACAGTAAAAATACAAGCAAATCGTCACACTGTCAAATAATATTGTAACATTTTTGTGTCTCTCTTTATCTGTGCCTGGAATTGGGAAAGGGTTAATGCTTAATTGTGGTCCCCTGGCCAAGATTTGATGGTTCTCTCAGTAATTTGTAGGCCCTTGTGGTGACAAATTATACTATCAGTAATGTTCGCTGCACAGAGGCGGTGTCAGTAGCGACTTAAAATACAACACGTAACGATTGCGTTGTTAATGTGGTGGCGAGCGTGTATGTGTTTGTGTGTAGATGTGTGTGTATGTGTAAAGGTATACGTGCGCGTGTGTGTGTACTTTCTGCTGGTATTTCTCGTTTGCTGCCTCCGCATAGTGTGGTGCATCTACTTGAGAGTTGATGTATCGTTAATGGCTGTAATAGGCCTGCACTTCACTAGCCCACGGTGCTGGCGTTGGCTGCTTCAAGCATTAAAAGAGATGTGGGTGGGCGGATGTTGTCGATACCTGATTCCCGAAACCTTTGCGCTTTTCCTCCCACTGTCACATATCTACATCACGGGTTCAAGTCCTCGGCATTTCTGTTCTCATTTATTGCAGATAGGCATGCGCCGAGGTAGCCAGAGTTTTGTACCATAAAAATAAATCCTAAGCGTTTGTGGCTATATTCTCATTAGGGTATCTTTTTATTATCATTTTATTTTGCACACACACACACACACACACACACACACACACACACACACACACACACACACACACACACACACACAATAGCTGTGCCGAATTGACTGCTCTTCGTCGACTTTCTGTGGGAAAATGCTATAAGTTTCATTCTCTTTTATTTGACTTTCCAGTTTCAGTGGCTGGCCTGATGGCGCGAACTTCTTCGAGATGTCGCGAGGTAGATTACCGCTGTCACAATGTTTTCTTGTTGTGGTTATTGCTGTAAACTCTCCACAAGCACTGTTTACACTAGATCGAAATGAAAATCGGTGGTACTCGGCGTTAGTGGTAAAGACTATGTAAAATTTGGCTTTAAAATATTTCATATACAGTTTTTCTACATAGGTGACCAATGTTGGTTATTTTATAGCTCTATCCGCTCCCTCCGTCGAAGTGCAGCAATACAGTAAGACCTCTACATTCGAGTGAACCAATATACGAGAAAATCGAGATACGAACCAATAATTTTGTTCTTACTTATGAGCAGAAATTCGATGTACGAGCTCGAGTTATTTATATGTCGTAGCGTAAAGACATAAAAAAGTATTTAGTATTAGTAAAAATCTAAATGTTTCAAGTTAAAAACAGTGTAAATAGTGTTGTCTCATCAGCTGATTCATTCAGCACCCGTCTGCTTTCCGGCTCCCTCCTCCCCCGCAGTCTGCCTACCTCATTGTCTCCCCCAAGGTAAGATTGATAAATATAACATATTCTTTATTATTTTATTATCTATATTATATTATTGTTCCAATAACATTTACTATACAGTACTGTATATTATATTGTATTTACATATAAATTGTGTTGTTGTGGGAGGGTTGGAACGCATTAATCCTATTTCCTATATTGTATATGGGAAAAATAGTTTTAATATACAAGTTTTTCGACATGCGAGCTCGGTTGTGGAACCGATTAAACTCGTATATAGAGGTACTACTATATACTCGTATTTGAATGATGGGCAGAAGCATGTAGAGGAAAAGGATGTGTACTAAACGAGCAACAGAGAACACGTAAATCTACTAACATCGAAGAAGAAGAAAATACTATAATAAGGTTTAAAAAAAAAAGAATGAATGAAACGAAGAGAGAGATCTACCTAGGATGCCTGAACGGCAAGTCCGTTGACCGAGAGAGTGTAGAGTACTATTCTAGACCTCTCTCCATGGAAGATATTTGCAAAATATTTTTCTCGAAACTATATTCAAATTTTATCTTGGGTTCCTTAGACGGGTAGAAAGGAGATGCATTGACCAGATGATCTTGAAAATGGCAGCTGACAGTTACCGTTAGAGGTTATTCATGGTAGGTTTTTTTATATCTGGGCACTTTCTGATTTAAACATTGATGTTGCACGAAAGTCAGAAACTTGTAATGATTATTGAAGTATTTAAAAATGAAGCACTGTGGAAAACAGAAAACTTTACGAATTACTCAAAAGTCTTATGCAAATGCCTTTAGTGGTTAATTTATTTCCCAAGGTCGCAAAACATATTGATTTCATCATTTTCTCAGTATTTTGCAAGTCGCTGCTTTGAAGGCCCACGAAATTACAATGATTTAAAAAATGTCAGTGCGTCAGCAAAACGGGTGGTGCATGGTGTCTGTTTAGACTGAGGAAAACTCGAAAGGATCAAGTTAAATCACCCTCAATTCTCTCTTTAGTCCGCCCCCTGCATTCCTGTAGACAATCTAATTTGTCATTCGGGCTTTATGGCTAAGTCTGCTGTCAGTCTCAAGATTGCGGAGGTCCATTCTCTGACCAGGCTCAAGATGATGGGGACACATCGCGCCTTGGCATTAGGATGCAAATTGTGGACATTGCCTCAGCTCTTTAGAGCCTGAACCTATGATCTGGGACAGGTTGCATGAGTGTCTATGTGCCCCTTTTACGAACATGAAATGCTGATGATGTTGAGGGGGAGTGAACCCGTGAGGACCACGTGCTGTCCAGGCCTTGAACCGCAGGTGTACAGACAGTTCACCCTCTCATGGCAGTGGCGAAGTAGTCAAACTTTGTCTCTTGTGGTGATAAAAGACCCGAAAAATGGTGGCCTACGCGAAGACTGCCGAGCTTTCGTCGATCTGGAATATCCATTGCAGGCCTGGATTTGAGCTTTTTTCTCTGTCGTTTACCAAGCTTTACGCGATGAAATGTAGCCTAAGGACAATTTAAGGTACCGTGAAAGACGTACGAAGTCTCGAGCAGGGTGGTCTTGTCCGTTTCTTTAATAACTCTTTGAGTACGGAGCGCGTGGAACTCGCAGTGTGCGGAAAGCATAAAGCAGTGGGCGTGACAGACATGCGCAGTGCTTTCGGTTTGTAAAAAGTTTCGCATTTGTGTTGTTGCGGTCATCCTCTGGTCGTATTGTTGTGTGAGACGAGAGACGTGACTATATCATTAGAGTTGTTGGCGCTGATGTTCCTATTTTGTCTCTCCCTCATCCTTAATATAACATTCTTCTGGCCGCAGAACGATATGATATGTGCAATGATGTCAAACGTGGGGGTGGAGGGGTGCGCTTCGGGTATTCCGTTTCTGAACATTGCTTGCTGACGCAAGATTCCCCCTCCTTCTCCACCATCCCCCGCCATTGATCCTCAGTGTAGTGGCACATCACAGAAGAGTATGTTGGAGCAGGAGCCTGGTCTCAGACCGCCACCCTGATCAAATCACAAGTCTGGCTGCCGTAATATGCGGGTCGCATTATCTGTGGTAGCAATGGCGGCTTCGTTTGCTGTCTAGCGGTAGAAGAGCAAGGGTGGTATGGTTGGGAGGCTAAGAGCGCTGCTGCAACAGTTCCCCATTGATTTCCCTGAGCTGTCCAGAAAGGAACTCATTTGCAAGCAAAGAACGGAACTCTAAGGGCTTAGTGGGTATCTCTCGCTCTCTCTGTTTCTCTCATACACGGCTGCTGATGGCAGGAAGGAGGATCGAGGGTGGAGTGGGAGCGTGCAAGGGCTTTTGGAGGGTGAGACAGCGGGCACCTTGCTCTAGAGAAGATAGAGAAATACAGGTAATAGTGGGTGATGGAAAGGTGGTAGCACTAACATCATCGCCATGTGATAAAAGAGCAGAGAGGAACGGAGAGAGGAAGTGACTGATGACGTGGACGGTAGGGAGCTGGTAGAAGTGGACATTGGGGAGTTGGTAGAAGGCCAGAACCCAGTCGTTGGTAAAGAGTGACTGAGCTGTAATGGTCAGCTTTTCGTCAAGTTAAAAACTCACCGTACATTTAGACTTCATAGTAGCATTTTCTTTAGTCGCCATACTGACAGCTGAGGGGGTTGACGGTGACTAGAAGTGAAGAGGTATGGCGACACTATCCGCATTGAAATCAGCGCCCATGACAAGGCTGTCAAGAAAAGGCAGATCCACACATATGGTACACGTGTGTGGCCTCTTTGAACATCCGGTTTTTCCTCTATCTCTCATGCACAAGCGTATGCATTCTTTATTTTAGACACACACACACACACAGAGCACACGCACCAACGAACGCCTGTTGTTGCCTGGGAAACAGCTATACTTGTCACCTGCCGTGAACGGGTTATCTTTCCCAAAGGCTACCGTTAAGCAACTATGCAACGCTCACTGTTATCTCAATTCATCAAACAAAAGATGGCAAATTCTACTGGAATCCCTCTAGCTTCAGGCTAAACACTTATTTTATTATTTGTTGCATGTTGGATGGATTTCATAGGGAGCTATAAAGAGAAAAGACAGCAAGTGGAACAGATGCCGCAAAAAAAAACAACAAAAAAACAAACAAACAAAACAAAGCGAAACAAAACAACGACAGCAGCAAAGACCAGTATCAGCCGATTCTTAGACGCAGATGTTGTTTGTCATCAGCGGAGATTTATGTTCTCATCAAGAAAAAGATTTTACTTGCGTCAGAAGCTTTATTGAAGCCTATGAATTGATAAATGGCAAACGAGGACACTATTTTTAGAATAAATGTCTCCGATTGTGGACATGTTTGCTCCGATTTGAAAACGTAAGCAAAGGCACGTTTAGAAGTTTTTGTCCGGAGCTAACCACAATTTCAGTATTACTGGTTAAAGTTTATTTTAAAAATACCTTAGTTCCAGTGTTGGCGTTAGAATCGTTAAGGAAATATCACCAGCTAGAAGAGGCACGTGTGAGTGGTGTGACGTGTACATTGCTGGGGGTGGGGAGAATGTGTGCTGCTTTATGTTGAGATCCATGTTCACGGAGATTACGATTTTGTGAAGAAAAATAGAAAAGAACTAGAGGAGGCGAGGCGGATCATACGCTTGTGAAAAATTAACTCGTGACAGTTTAACTGGAAGCTATGATGAGCTGGAGCGAGCTGCTGGGGCGTAGCCTTGTGTGTAATGGAGACGGTTACACCGAGCGAACGTCTACTGAGCTTTCGTGTGCATGTCCAGCTCTTTGCACAGAATATGCCCAAACTTAATTTGTGAATGTTCTCGACCTGTTACGAAAATATTGTAGAGTGTTTTGAGAAAATTTCGGCATAGGATGTGTTTTCTTTAGTTGCTGCGATCGAAGGAGTAGTATGTGTGTAATGTGGAAGGGTGTGTTTCCAGTTGGCGGGTTTGCATTTCTTGGTAATTAACGTGGCCAGAGGTTAAAAATCAGGAGAGTTCTCGCCAGGGATGTCAATTAGAGGGTGGGGGGAAGGGTAATGTGGATTTAATGTGACCGTGAGTTTGATATCATCGTGGGTTGAGGGGAAACGGTTGTGTCAGTGCAGCTAATATAGAGAGCAGACCAAACAGGTTTATGCTGCTCGTAGGTAGTTCGGTCTTGAGAAATCCTGCCTACAGCCAACGATCCGTCCCCCTCCACATCATAGGACTGTGATCGATCTATCGATCAATAGCAGCGTGCGGGGGTGTTATTCGTAGGAGTCGACCACAAACACCGGACTGGCGCAAGGTCCTGTCAACCCGGTCGCCACCCACCACTTCTTTTAGACTTGTCTACTTTCCCACCACTTCTCTGAATAAAAGCCGAGCTGAAGGACCCGGCTATTTCTAGTTACTGCGACGTTCAATAAATTAAACCAGGGAGACACGCTGGTGTCGAAATAACGATGAATCGCCCAAGCGGTGTCTGTCCTGAAAGGCTTTGGACCTCGTCAGGCAGCACCAAAAAAAAAAAAAAAAGCGGTATATGGGATAGATCGGAACCGCGAGAAACATTCCGATGCTTCCGGTTTTCATACCGAGAAAGACTTCGCAACCTTTTGAAAATGGTAGATCAAATAAATGTTTTGGATTGAATTAAAACTTAATGGAGTAAATAATGAAAAAAAGAGGAAAGTGTGGAAAAACTATCTCTCAAGGTCTATTTTTTCTCCTACCTGTAGCTCTGACATACTCTCCCATTTCTTTCTGTGTGGTGGGGAAGGGTGTGGCTGCCTTTATTTCTATGTAAGTATGGGTGCATGTGTGTGTTTCTCTATATATATATATGTATATATAAGTGCTGTCTAAGTTCTGACAGTCACCAATTGAATATATTATATGGTTTCTGAACTTACAGTGACGCAAGTGGTTTTCAGGCCATCGGTTAAAATTAGCCATGAAAAATATTGGAGGTCTTATCGATCAATAGCTTTAAACAGTACACAGCATGGTAAATTTAGTTAATATTATCGTCACTATACCTGATGTGCATTTATTCCATATAAAATTATCTCGCCGACGTTTAGTTTAAAGTGACTGTGAAGTATCACCTTTATCACCTTCTTTTTTCCGGTTTGTTACAAAATGTCTCACACAATGAGACGCCAGATTTTCAGCTTACTCCCACCTCCCAAGCAAATATTTGTGTGTGTGATTAGGAAATCGTTTTCGTGATTTACCGATGCTTTTACGCAATGAGAACCCCCCTGATTGAACCATACCACGCTACGTTACTTTGTATTGATATCACTGAACCACATGAGGCGTATTATTATTATTATTAGTGCTTGATTTCTCTTATTCTCTTTCTTTCTTTCTATCTGTCACACGTGTTTCAAGTCCGGCGTCAAAAACCACGTTATTAACAAATACTTCTTACAGTGTAGCGAACTCTTTCGTTTACTCTTCCCTTGTCTTCTTTTCGTTTATGCATTTTCATGTTTCCCGCGGTGCCACCCGTTTACTGATGATTGTGTTTTTGTATTGTATGGGTAATTGTCGGTTCGTTTGTCGTCTTTGAGCTCGCCTCCCAAGTGGCAATGCACTCTACAAATTCAATAATAATAACTACGAGCATGCACAGACAGGACTTTCCCAATCTCTTCCCACGCCACACACACACACACACACATTATTATTATTATTATTTGGATGGGGGAGGATTGCGAGATTCGGGAGATAGCTGTGAAGGAACTTAGACCTACCCGTCTCTTTTGCGCCTAAAAAGATAAGAAGAGGAAAAAAGATCTATAATTATTTAGAGCCAAACATAACCCGTCACAACACTGTTGTGGTCGGATGGTCGGATGGTGACGTCCTCTAAGAGCCCACTCATACCTTCCCTGAGAGTTGGTCGTTCTCCTACTCACGGCAGCTTGTGATTGTTCAGTGGAAGTATGAGAATAACCAAAGCATTTCTATTGTTAAGGTAAAAAGCGCGATTTCAGGGTCGGGAAAGTTGTTTTTCTTAATTAAATGCTTACAAGATTTTGCTTTTATAATGCAGTTATAAATGGATTGAAATTAAAATGCAATTTCAATGTAGAAGTAGGAAAAAACCTGTTTAACTGATTATGACTCAGTTTATAGAAACATTGATTTGTAAAAATACGGTGGCTTTGTTGCATTCCTCTGCAACTAGGCAATATTAGCTGATATATTTTTATGTAATTTATTCTGATTATCATTTTTCCCCCAGGATGTTTGACGTCAGATGTATGTGGTCCTGGAGAAGTCTGTAAAGATGGTGAGTAGATTTCACAACTTTCCTCTTCTCGCAAAAATTTTGTTTTTATTATTGTATTATAAATATTATTTATTTCTATATGGTCGTGAAAATCATTAATTAACACAATATCTTAAATTATTTTATATTATAGTCATAATTATGTAAAACAAACAGTAGCGTTGTTAAGAACAGGAATCTCCACCGTCCTTCAGGAAAGATTGGTTCCACCCAGGAGAGGGAGGTGAGGGTACTTGTCGGACCAGTTGGAAGACACTCGCGACGCAGACCACTAGGCTAGCCAGCACCTCCCTTCCCTGGATCGAACCATTCATTTCCCCAGTAGGGTAGAAATTCGACCTTTGAATTCTTTTTAGACATTGTGATCATCCCCCATTTTGTGATATCCTTAGATGAAGCTATTTGAAACGGGACTAGATATTGAAAAACTAACCAACAGTTTTTTTTTAAACCAGACACTGGCTAAAGGCATACGGTACAAGCAGCAGATCACTTGCCCGTGTTGACCTTTACTGAAAAATACAACATCTGTATTAACTGACACAATTGTGGGACACCAGCATAGACTTGCGCAGACTCATTCATTTCAAGCTTCCGGACAAAAAGAAAATAATATTTTAAAAAAATCTTGAATTACTTAAGTCTTGGCTGCTCGCTTATGGATGAATCTTTATTCCCAGATTCCAGGGGGAGGGTAAAGTAGTTTGTATTCAAATCAATAACTTCCCACATAGAGACGCTTTTCTGCAGTAAATGCCTCTGTCGACAAGAAACATCCGTCTTCAAAATCTTATCGACATTCCCTTGTGCGGCTATGTATGTGTGGATGAAGTAGAAATGGAGATTTTGAGACTGATTCTTTACTTCGTTCCTTTTGCATTTAAATAATAAACATTCTGTGTATTTATTTTATTTATTTAGTGTACTTTATCACACGGAGTTTCCCCCCACTCCTAGTTCCACTGACACTAGTTAATACTTTCCTGCTACAGACTTATTTTGATGGGCAGGGATTATTAATTACAAATCAATATCTTGGCATGCTGCCTGGCGTTGGTTCAGAAAGGCCGGTAAAGTCGATTGTTTCTGAAAGCATTATCATGTTGACAGCTTTTGTTTTCATTCACGCGTAAAAACATTAAGGGACCATCTGAGATCTGTGGAACCGGGAGTCATAAAACACCTTCAAAAACTCTCAACAAAGTCCCATTTTGTACAGGAATATTTCGCGAAAAGAAAGATTTATATCACTGTAGTGCTTTTAATATGGACATGGAACAGCTAGATGGTCGTTTCTATCCTAAGATGCGTGTCCTCTTAACAAACGTTTTCCCCTGAAAAGTAATTTTTAGAAAATCTACGGTTTTAGTATCCAGGAACGAAAGACATCATTGGTTTGGTGAACAAATCCCGCCCTGTTTTTTAATTTCTTGTCTTAAAAATCATGCGTCCGATGGTATCAGAGGGAGACTCGGTTGTTTCTCAAATTGACAGGAGACGGACGAGGGTCACATGAAAATGGTGGCGTTAGACTTCAGTCACGTGATGAGGAATTACGCTTTGATCTATGCGAGTGCCTGTTTGAACAGCTCGCGATTAACAAGTCACATAATGACTAACAACTGCTCAACTAATAAGTAACTTTGAGACTAATACGTTATGTAAAGACTAGCAAGTAACTGCAAAACTGATAAGCAGCTGTGAGACTAACAAGTAGCTGCAAAACTGATAGCATACTCCAAAAATTAAAGCGAGCCATGAAGTCTGACAAGCAGCATAAAACAACAAATACTGCTGTGGACCAGGCTGTCTCGCTGATGCTGCTATAGCCCTTTTTTTGTATGTTTTTCTGCAATGCATCAAAATGGATTTTGCTTCTTTAGAACAGTTTTAAGGCTTAGAAACGTGTTGTGCAACTGGCCCCTGACCTTTGTGCGCTGATGCCCGTTGCTTCATACTCTTCAGGGTATTTGTCCAGATTCAGTGTCATTGTGAAGAAGTAAAATTATACTCTCGTTGTTGTTATATCACTAACGTATCTCTCCGTCTCTTAACTAAGACCAGTCGTTGGGGCGACATGATGAGACGTAGAATGAACGTGCCGTGACGTGTGAAAAAGTCCTAAGGGGTATAATTATCTGGATTAATGTAATGCTTTTTTTTTAAATCAGCTTTTTATCTGTTTTTTCCTCCAATTCTAACCTCCTTTATCTTCCAAAGTTGAAAAGTTGGTGTTCCTTCGTATTACTTCACAAAAGGTCGTTTCAGAAAGATTGAAGACAACTGCATCGTACATTGGGGAGATGTCTCAGACATCAGGTTTCCACAGTTTTGGCTAAAGACTCTTCCACTGTGCAAGTACTACTGATGAACTCAAATGACATTTGGAATCGACTCTGCGCCTGCTATCATGTTAGTGAATAGACAACGGAGGGAGCAGGTCGGTAGTAAGTGGATTAAAACGAACACTTACAGGTGGATGAAGCTAGAGTAAGCGTTAAGGTCATTTTTCACGTTCGTGATATCTATGACGTCTTCTGAAATTGTGCCAGCCGGCCCTTCCCTTCCCTAACGAGGCAGCAAGGTCCCGAACCCAGCTTCACGGCTCCCCAATCGATAGGCGCCTAGCCAATGCGAGAGACCGGAAGCGGGTTCGGTCACGTGTTGTGCCACGATGTAGGATGTTGATCTGGGAGACAGTTGCACGACACCTCGCTAGGCACTTGCTGGCTCATAAAACGCGAAAGCAGCCAGCTAAAAGGCCTGTGTCTTTACGACTTCATGGCATTTTAAGAGGATTTGACCTGACTTGCTTTGCGTTAGCTATGCAGCCGGTACCCTAGCGACAGGCTGTGCACACGGCACCTTTGGCTTTTGAAGACGTGCGCGTCATAGCAGAGAGCCCAGAGCGCTCTACTCTGCTCAGGGGCTTGTGGAAAAGGAAGAAACAAAACGCAACGGGCGGACGAAGAAGTAAGCCCAGACAGGGACACATCGGGCCAGCACACGCCTACACGCCACGCGCGCGCGCACACACACACACTTTCTTTGGTTTACCTCACACCTCCACCCTGCTTAAACAGCAGACCACATTGTTGGTCACCAAGTGAACAGGATGGCATTGAATACTTACATAATATCTCTAGATGCTAATGTTAATTCTAATGCCACTTCGAAAGAAAAGAACCTCTAATCTTTTTCAATTCGATGTTTGACAAAATGATTGACCTCATTTTGCCTCAGCCGTTCTTTATTACAAGTAATACTACTGCCACTACGGCCGCCTCCGCCACCATTACCGCTGCCCTCAACCATTATCATCGCCATTGACGTGGGCTTTTCACTACCATCCTTTAAGCAGGATGTGCAGGGAGGGCTTTTTAGAACGACGATAGCTGTACTGAAAAGGACTTCAAATTACGCTTCCGGTCAAAGATCAATGCACAAGCCGAGAGGAGTCCTTTATATTGTAACTTCATGACTGGGTTGAGAAGTGATGCCAGCATTCTGCATTTCGTTTCATCAAAGGGTTATTGCCAGTATCATTATTTTTTCTGATGATTTCCTTAACATTGTAGAGTCTCTCTCTTTCTCTCTCAAGCACACAGGCACGCACGTATCTTTTTGACATACAGTATATTTTTCGTTAAGGGTTAAAAAAACACTAGTTTGATAATTTTCATCGTGTCAGTGTGATGAATTTTTTTCCATACTCTAGATTAAAAATAACTTATTGTTCTCTTTATTTTAACTTGTTCACCTCTGGCATTAATCCACAGTGTTCGACTTTCTGACACAAGAGCTGGAGACCAGTTTAACCGAGCACTTCTTAACACGCTCTGTCAGATAACGGGAAATGAACTGCAAAGGGCGTGTACCTATGGAATTAAGTGAATGACATTTACACATTGCGGTCGAAGAGAATCGAAACAACAACGAATGAATTCTGCTGACTGCTGGCGCGTCCATGGCTGTCGGAAAAGCTCGTTTCCTGGCGATAACCGCGACCTCCCGTCCCTGCCCTCCCCCCGCCCCTCAGAACGTCATGTAAGGTTGGACGTGTTGGCACGAGGACTAACAACTGATAACCAGTTGGCGCTCAAGAAACTAGGGTAAATGGTAGAATCGAGAAACGATCGCAGAAAAGCCAGAAGTTTGTGTCTTTTAAATAAAAAAAGTGTGGATTTATTTTGCCTGCCTCGACGTGTGCACTTCCGATAATGGTTGATGAGTGTGTTGTTCGGTCAGGGGCTTGCACAGGGGTGATGGGAAAACAGACACTACCCAAGCGGAGCTTTTATTTTGTAGTTCTTCCAGATTTTGATTTCAGTAAAAACAATGCTGCTTGTGGGTCAGGGTGAAAACCGCAGTGTTCTACGGAAGCTAATCGTGTTTAGCACCTTCTTCAGCGTGTGATTGCCGGTCTCAGAAGACTAAACGCCTGGCATGACACTGGCCGAAGCCTTGATAGTTCTGTCTTCTTCTGTTCCGGACTGAGCAACGTTCAGAAGCCCGCTTTTCCATTGTGTGCTTCAGAAATGGCGTGTTTTGCATCGACAAACGCGGGGCGAAGGACAAGAGCCAGTATTTCGGAACGAGGGAAAGATTGGGGGAAGCAGTAAATTTTCAGAGTTCGATAAAACACGGACCTTCTGTCTGACCCCAATATGCCTATGGACGCTAGTTTTTCTAAGGGAGGGCTAGCGAACACGATGTCTAAGCGACTGATTTGGGGCGGTGTGATGTCTGAACCAAAGCTGGTTCCGCGCGCGTGCTTAGCTCTGTTTTTCGGACATAAAACCTCTTTTATGTGTGAAATTTTATGAGGTCGTGTATGGCGTCCCGAACGTTTCCTCAACCCAGCTGAGAACCACGTTCTATTACAGTGGTACCTCGGCACCCGTTCTGGAAGGGTGGTTGAGTGTCGATTAGTGTGATGCCGAGACACTTTTCCCGCCTAACAAATGATATGAATGTATTTCATTGGATTTTGGACCAAACATTAGCTAACTACCTTGTATGATTTATAGTATTTTATAGCACGGCATATATACAAAGATGCGTTTCTTTTTTTCCACACCATTCATAGGTTCTCCATCTCTTCCATAATTTGAGACCTTTGTTTTCGCTTTTCCTCGTTTTGGTACATTAGCATTTAGAATTTACGTTTCGGTATTGTTGATATCGACTTCTTAACCATCCCATAGAGAACGGATGATCCAGACACACGTATGCCACTATTGGCCGTACCTGCCACGTAGCTTTTTTAAAATTCAGTTGTTCTTTCTGTTTTTCTCTTTCGTTCACTTGTAGCAGTAGAAAGTGTATTCGGTGCCATGATGGCCGTGTGGTATGCGTATGCATATATACGTAAAAAAAATTACCATACTTTTTCTACTTTATTCCGACGCGAAGCGGGTCGTTAATCCTTTCTTTTTTCTTTTTTTTTACCCCGAAACGTCACAGGTAAGCTTGGCGTCTCACTACAGATTTATTTTAGCACAATGGTCGAGTGCCGAGCACGTGGTCGAGCACCAAACCAGAATTTTCTCGAAAATATCGTTCGAGGACCGAAATATTCGAGCACGGAACAAAGTTCGAGTGACGAAATACCATGGTTTCATCATCTTCCCCGAAACCGGAAGTTAGTGCACGCCACAGAACAAAGGCGATGATTATAATTAGTAATGATATGTAATTCAATAATAGTTTTATTTAGCTTGAGATTATTTTACTAATCTAGAATATTAAATAATTCTTGAGGGACATCCTTACTCAAAACAACCACTTCTTCGTAAGAGTTGGCTAGTATTTATCAACACTATGGCTAACACTACTATCACCACTCTTTATTATTATTATCGCTACTGGAATGAAGGTAATAAAAAGTCTTTAATCTTATTGGGTTTCGATTGAGATGACGAGTAACGTCTTAGTCTGAAGGATGTTAAAGCGCCATTTACCGCTTGGCTGCTTATACTTTGGATTTTACTTCTCGCAGCTTCTGGCTCATTTTATTCCGGTACACGGGCAAGCAATTCCACGTTTGTATGGCGCACCAACGTATTAAATGTTCTTCTACGCACTCATGCCACAGTTTAGGGAAACGACCAAACAGAATTTGCAGTCAACCGAAACTCGTCGCCATACCTTTCGGCCGCGACCGGTCGATCGTATTAGCCATTCGTACAATCCGCAGAGCTGCTTAGGAAGTAGGTCGATTCTCTGTTTGTACGTGGCTGCAGTACGTCTGCGGTATTGAATGGCCATTTCCACGGCCACCACCGCCACAGCTCAATAGCCAGACCTTCCACGGCGGTGGATATTGTCGTCTGCGTAGGAAGCAGCCTTGTACTAGCTGACGTAGCGCCATTTGATGGAGCTGACAGGGCTGATCGCCCGTGCCAAGGACGTAGATGGGGCTAGAGTCTCTCTGCCGTATGTATTGACCAGTGTTAAAACGAACCTTCTCGAGAAGATTGAGAGCCGCACAGGAGCCAGTATTTTCGGATCACCAATGCTACGATCCAACGTAATACTAGCCTTGTGATCCTGCCTTCATGACGTGCGATTCCGTACCCCACAGACGTCCTAAACCTCGCTGTGGACAGATATATGCAGTACGACTCACCCAAAGTCGATTACAGCGTGGACGATAAGGCTGATAAATTCAAACTCCACTCTCATACTTTAATCCCTACATGACCTTATCGTCCCTTGAAGAAGAAGAGAAACAGCACCAAGGCAGGAAGACGGATTGACTCGTGCTTATCGAAATGTGACCTCAATCGTTCAGATACTACTGAGATTGTAGAGCATGACGACGTTTGCAACAACGTAAGATGAGGAAAACAGGAAGCAGTTCGGAATGCAACAGAAAGACCTCAGTTATAAAGAAACCCTTGTTTACCAGCTTTGGGCTCAGTAAATCCGTGTTCCTCTACTGGGAAGGTTACAGTTTCCAACGAGCATCCGTTCATCCTATTCCTTCATAACCCCTGAGTGCGAGAATAGTGCGACCATCATTGGATGGATGTGAATTCATTGACTATGTGCGTCAAAGCCTCACTCAAAGGATCATTGCTGTCCTCTGCCCGCATCTGTCAAACTCCTACTTCGAAATTTACCGATTGTTTCTCCCAGTAACGTTACCGTAGTATTTGCTGTATTCTTGTTTCAGAGTTCTACATTTTAATGATCATTCTGTGTTCTAATTTCAAATTAAACTGGCCAAGCTCCAGCTCCACACTTGGCCAGACAGACCTGACATAAGGTGATTTCGCGGTCAGCGGTAAAGACATCACGTGATCCGTTGCTCGTATTTCTCCCCGATACCTCAAGGTAATTCCCTTGAAACTGCTTTTGCCTTATTCTCATTCCAACAAGGTTTTAGAAACGCGAACTAAAACTAACTGTATTACAAGTTTGCCGATCTTATTCACATAGCAGTATTCTAACTCCAGATAGCAGAAGCACGGTGCTCTCTCCCTTTGCATGACGTGTTCATAGAGGGGAAATTATTAACGGTCTTGTGATTTTATAAAAGAACAAAAATGTGTCATGAAATACCCATGACAGACCACGTCAGGTGCTTGGGCACTAGCATTCACAAGTTTAATTACTGTCTGTAGGGAGAGATCACGGCCTACACTAAGAATTCCCATTGGGGTGGGGTGTTTGATGTTACATCTGTTTGGCTCGTTTGTTAGTGTGTCTGTATGCGTGCATATGGAAAGAGAAAGTCGTGGGTCACGTGGCTCGCTCGATAAGCAGCATGTCTTCTCACCGCGTCACTTAGCTTCCCAATCTCCCCACGTGGTCTCTCAGTCGTTGGTCATTCCTGTCCACCTGTTCACCCCATCACTTGGTTTACCCATCGTACTTGCGTTAGATCTTTTTCAGGAGCTCGTCAAATGGTCCTTACGATCCTAAACAAAGAGAACAGCCTTGACCAGAGGACGTAAAAAAAAAACAACCTTCGCAGGGTGGATTTGAGGAACTTCCGAGTTGTTTGAATTAATGTTTAAAACTTCTAGGCATGTTTTTTAAAAGTTACAGGTCCAATAACGGAACATTTGGGGCGTCAGTTAAAAGCTAAAGTTTACGGAAGGGGTTTGCATGTTTACTTCTTTGGGCTTTCTGATGGCCTATACACGTGATGCTAGACAAGTGACGGCTGAGTGGGTCGCGGAGACAGTCTTCACAGATCTTTGCAACTCCTTACCCCGTCACGTTGATTCTTGCTGTAGGTGTGCTTGACTGCTTTTTATCGACATATTTCCTGTGACCGTCTCTCGTCTTTTGTTGATGACACGCGAAGAAACTCGAACAACCGATCAACTAACCCACACCCTGCACATCGACTACCCCTCCCCCACAAAATAAACTTTCAGCATGACTCAGCAGCCAGGGTCCAAGGCTCAGGTGCTTTGTGTTACTGTCGCCCACTAGAGTGCTGGAAAACGGGGTGTAACCTCGTGTCAGTCTTTCAGAGGGTAGCATGGGGCTGGAATCATTCTCAGTCGCTAGTTATATCTCCTCTCAGACCTGACCTGTCACGAAGGCCTCCAGCCATCACATGACTGATGACGTCAAGCGATGTTGGGGTGGGCGGAGTAGGTGCGGCTTGTAAGGGGAAGCAGTGTTGACCATGGAAGAAGTGATGTGAATCTTCTCCGCATCGCCTTTAGCCTTGATTTCCACACATCTGGTGGATGTATTTTATTAGTGTTATCCCTTGAGGAGATGTGACACCAAAATCTTTAGGAGACGAATGAGAAAAAGCGACAGTATTGTCTGGAACCACGTGCGCGCACACACACACACACACAAACAAAAGCCACCGATGCGCCTGCTGTAGGGGCTCATCTCACATTTACAGAACTATTGCACGCATGCTGCGCGCAGCCTCAGTAAACCACTCATTCAACCGTCGGGTGACACCAACGCTTGGCGACCTCGTCACAGCCATTTCAACCACCCGACAACGATAAAACAAGCTCGAGTTCAATTTGTGGCGGACGCTTAATGGGATTGTAGTGGCATATGGTTTCTCTCCCCTCCCCCGTTTCTCTCTCTCTCACACACACACCGGGCTTCGTCGTCTAGGTTGTCGTTCGCTCGCATGCAGTGAGTCTCAAGAAGGGAATCAATTTTACTTCTTAAGCGAGGTTTATTCTCGCTAAATGCCGGAGTTACCGTTGCACAGGTCTCTGCGTGCTCAGATCATGCGTAAGAGTTGTCTAAATGTATGAAGGCCGTGTTAATTCTCAGTTGGCGTGAATTGACTGTAAAAGGACAGCATTGCACAATTGTTGTGTTGTTCTTGTGGAAAA
Source organism: Marisa cornuarietis (assembly GCA_004794655.1). Taxonomy (NCBI): domain Eukaryota; kingdom Metazoa; phylum Mollusca; class Gastropoda; order Architaenioglossa; family Ampullariidae; genus Marisa; species Marisa cornuarietis. Next base: position 1,907,104 of record SMMW01000554.1, on the reverse strand, counting down.
GGCAAAATAGCAGTCGTTAGTCGGTGCGATTGTCATGGCCCCGAATGGCTTTCTGTGCCAGATGACTGCCATGATAGCAAACCAGGCCCCCCTACGCCCACCCCACCCCGACACCCACACCCAGTGCTCCGGAATCAGCGGCGGAACAGTGACATGCGTTATCATGTTTCTGTAGTGTGCAGGAATCCCGCAGATCACAAACATCTTTCTCTCTGGCTGTCATTCTAGCTCACATTTATTTTTTCTTTCGCTCGTTTTGTTATTTCTATTTCGCCTCTGTGGCTTCTCGTGGCGAGAGCCCTTTTCTTGGCAGGGTGACTCAGCTGGGTGAACACAGCCTCTCTCTGGCTGGGTGAACACAGCCTCTCTCTGGCTGGGTGATCGAGCTAGTCAATCCCTTTTCCAAGACGTAGCTGCTCTTCTTCTCACACCTTCCTTTTGTTTAGCCAATTTCCGCTTTCCATCCCGCTGCCCGGGTTAACACGAGCAAGACTTTCCGGGTCTGCTGGGTATTCCACCCTCTTCTCGAATCTTCCTGCAAGATCCCGAGATACTTATCACCCACTTCCTTCTCTTGTCCTTTTGCCAGACTTCAGCGGGCACAATCTCTGTGAGATGGGACATCGATTAAAGCCAGAGGAGAGTAGTTGGGATGTTTTTTTGTGGAAAATTATTTCTGCCTTTTAAATGCCTTTTACATCACCTACGGGATTTTGCAGATCATGCGTTGGCGCTGTTGTCAGTTGTCAGCCCCGCCGTTCTGCTGGATTTTAATTGGAAAATACATGACGAACTCACTGTCAGTGATCGTTTTCCAATAATTATGGCACCACATTTGCCAGAGGGCTAGTGACAGTTGTCAGAGGAAGATTGACCGGCTTTTCAGGCCCTCTGCGCCACCGCACATTAATGGTACACTAGGTTTCCCTTTATAGTTTAACCCCACTCCGATTTGTATTTCAGTATTAACTGATATTGCTTAGGCTGCTTTACCCCAGTTCATGTTTATTTCTTATGGCTTTATCACTATATTATCAGGCAGTCTTCGTTTTCTGTTTCAAGAAATAGAACACTTTCCCGTCGTGATAAAGATGGGATGGCGTTAAACACCACCAGCCAGATCAACTAACCAACCTCTCCCATCTTTTTTCTTAGAAGTATATATCAGAAGAGTATTTCATAATAACAAACCCTCATTGCAGTTCTTAATGGAGTACCAGCAAATCTCCCCCCAACCCCGTAACTGTCGGCAGTAGTTTGTCCGGCGTCACTCTGGTGTAGCTGAAGGCTTCAGTGCCAGTGAGGATGTGTAGGTTAGATTGCCGATGAGTACGTGTGTGTCGGAGGGCAATGAATCCCTCTGTGTCAAATGACAAATGAGTTTGTCGATATTAAACTGCTGTTGATTGTGTTTATGTCAGACGGCCGACGAGTGCCCCTATTTGAGACCACCAATAAATACTTGTTTAGACTGCTTTTGTGTCAGGCTACGGTGGGGCTATGTATTGTGGTCTAGAACAGAGGTTTTCAAACTGTGGTACGTGTACCACTACTGGTACGGGAAGGTATGACTGGTGGCACGCGAGCACCATGCGCCAAAATAAATATATAATATGTAAATATATATATTACGGGTGCTGTATGTAGGGTTCAGAGGTGGTACTCGGTCAATTCGAATTTTTGAAAGTGGTACTCGTCTGAAAAAGTGTAAAAACCACTGACCTAGCACATGATAGCAAACCAGGAAACAAAACAAAGAGTGTGAAAGAGTCCTGCACGGTCTGTCTGTGTCTGACTCTTCCACCGTTAGGTGTGAGCTGGCAGAGAGAACATTTGTCGGCCGCTACTATCAACACCTTTCTTCCCGAGTGAGGAGCACTAGACAGAAGGGGTGGAGCGGTTTTGAGAAAAAAGTCGTTTTCTCTCATTTCAATCAAAGATGCACAGTAACCTATCCATGAGCAGCATATTTATTGATCAGAGCAACTATAAGCCTAATTTAATAATTATATGAACTCTTAATAAATAGCAAGTTTAAAAGAACAACGATTATTTCAGTGTGTTTAGCACAATATGTTTTATGTTATTTAATGATATACGGACAGGATCCTCTTAATGCTAGAAAAATTATGTTTCTTTTCTTTCGCGTGTGTGTGTGGATGGGTGTAGGTGGTGGGGGGGGAGCGAAAACGAAAAGTATTTCTTCTTTATTACTCTCTTTCTCTGTATATATATATATATGGGATCTGGCAAGCATATCACAATGAAATTTAAAGGCAATAGGCAAAACATCACTGCACATTTCTGTTTCTCCATCGATTCGTTCGTGTAACAAAACAATATTGTGTGACAGCTTTATTGATATTTCTTATTAATACATTTATTAATGTATATCTTGTTCCCTCCGTCCGCTGTTATTTCGGAATCAATGCCTGAGGTTGCAACACGCATCTTTTACATTACGTTTGTCCAAGCCTGGCAGAGTTCGAGCTTACACTGTAAGCAGTTGTTGAGCTCGTCGCGGTGACGCTTGTGTGCTCTCACAGTACGAAATGTCGACCGCATACTGTTGAGTTTTCCTACGAAACTCACTCTTTGTAACGTGTACAACATAACCACAATTGTCGTCTTTCGAGATTTTAGGCATTTACCATCTGCAAAGCAGATAATATTAACTTTTATCATGCGTTTTCAAATTTACTGTTGCAATAATTTATAACACAGCAGTGATTGTTTTCATCCTTTCTCTTTACGTTAATGTGCCTCGGTAAAGGTAACTGCATCGCTACCCGCGCATCCGCTTTAACCACGACCATCGTGTACTGCGCATGCGCTAAATATTTGACGAAATATCCTCAAATGTAGGTCAAGCCTTGCGAGAAATAGAAGCACGTCCTATCCTTGCAAACCTTGCTTCAAGGCCCCTTGCACGAGGCTTGCAAACCCCCACAAAGTGCGCGACAATGCAACGTGACAACAGCCAGCGCCACGCACCGAGGCGGCGAGGATCCGCAGGGAGATAACCTCTCCGCACTGTTGACGTTCTCTGGGCAGACAGACGTGATCTCAGGGGATTTGGTGGCGGCTAAATAAAGACAGCACGCGATCTGCCCCCCCCCATCCCTCTTGTACCTCCACAATGCGTCAAGTAATTCGCTTGAAACTGAAGTGCAAGTCGTTACGCGACATGAACACGGCTGTGCAGCGTTACAGGAGGTGGTGCGGACCGAATGGTCGGTCGGCTGGAGGCCAGGGGTGGGGGGGAGGTGTAATGGTCACGCACACACACATGCAGCATAATACTTTAAACTTACTCCCCTTTGTAGCACCGGTGAAACGCTGGTTTGTCGCCCATGCAATAAGGGTGGTCAGGTCGTGGGTTCAGATCTCCGAGCACGCGCACTTCTCTTCAGCTTGTGACGTCTGCTCACAGGGCAGGATGTCGGGAGTTTTCCTCCTGCCGCTACCACCACGTAAAATCATCAGCAGATGGAGGCCTTTTTCCCGTGCAAACCAGCCAATCAACCGCACAATCTAAGCCCACCCGCTCATCTAGCTTTCAAATCATCCAACCAACGTTATTTGCCAATGTGGTGTAGTAATTTTATTTTACTGTACGCATGCTTCGTTAAGCAAATCTTGGTCCGGAAGGCGTAGCTACAGGTTGAGTGACCTGCATAAAGCTGTTAGCCCGGCTATGGAGCTGGCTCCAGCGACTCTTACACTCTTACATGTAAGGTAGCTTATAGGCACGCTGTAAATTGTACTTTTTTCGCACTTGCAAGGGAAGGCGGGGGCAGAAGAGCGGAGTGTAGTAAGTATTCAGCACGTAACTGCACTGCTTCGCAGAAAATACGCCCCCATGGGCCAGGTTTTTCGTGCCGAAGGTGAACATCCAGCCTCTCTGGCTGAGTGGCTCAGTTGGCCCTCCATGTTCTTCTATGATTGTCCTTTTTCTCTCTCTCTCACCGACCCTTTCACCTATAGCCTTTCTGTAACCAACCATCTCCCTGTCACCTTATAGTTTTGTCTTTCCTATCTCATGTCTTCTTTTACCATCATGCCTTTCTTTTTCCATCTGTGTCAGCTTAAAGAACGATGGGAAATCTGTTCATAACAATACTTTATTTCTAGCCTTTTATTTTCCTAAAATAAGTGACTTCATTTAGGTTAGGTATTTGCGAGTTAAAGTTTTTCTTTTCATTCTTTCATTCTGCTTCAACTGTCAGCGTTATGGTCACGGGAAATCTGCAAGTCCCAAGTCTGCTGGTTTCGCTGCGGCGGGACTGACCACGGGGCAGCTGGCTGTTCCTTAAGCGTCCATTGTGCCGAATGTGACGGTTTCCACGTTTCTTCTTCTCAAGACTGTCTGAAATGGAAGAAAGAGGCAGCCATTCAGCGCCTACGCAGGGAATCTGGCGTCTCTCACGCCGATGCTCGCCGTCGCGTAGTGGGTGGCTCCTCAGGAGCAGCTTCTACTCCAGACTCCACTTCTTACTCGGCAGTCGTTGCAAAACAACCGTGTTGCTCTTTATATCCAGACAGAGGTGATTCGGGTCTCATCTGAGGGCTCTGTCCTAGTCCTTCATACACCTTTTTCAGGCAGTGGTATTAAGCAGGTAGAGCCTCTCCCTCTCCTGCCAGCCCATCCTTGGACTCTTCCTGTACGAAAGATTCGTCTTAATCTTACAGCTTTTTAAAAAGGTGACACCAGGGACCTCATCTTTCTTCAACACTTTTAAGAGCTTCTCTTTGACGATCCTGGATTCTGTCCCCGAAGTTCCAAACGGTGATCCTGTAGCTGCCGCATCAGTTCCGTCCTGCCAGCCGCAACAGCCCGGGTGGTCCGGTGGCGCAACGGTTAGCACCTGTCACCAATACAGTGAAACTTGGCTGTCCTGTGTTCAGCTCTCGTCTCGGGCACGCTGTTCATTCTCTGCATGTGGCATCTGTTTACAGGGCTGGCTGCCTTGCCGTGATATAGCCTTAGTTGCTGGCTCGGCGTAAAACACCACTTCCTCCTCCTCCGCAACAGCCCTCTCCAGTCCGACTTGCTGATGGCTGCTCTATTTTCTATGCGGAACTTCACGCCATCTTGCTAGCTTTGCAGCACGTTCACCGCTCATCGGATCAAAACGTTTTGATCATTTCAGATTCGCTTTCTGCTCTCCAAGCTCTTCTTTCATGTCATTTTGACCCCCCACTCGTGGTTCGGCTTCACACAATTCATGCGTCGCAAAAAGGACATTGTTTTTATTTGTGCCCCTGGCCATACTGGCATTCCTGGCAATGTCCGAGCGGACCAGGCCACCATTCTCCTGGTCAAATGCAGGCACTGATGTCATCAGACTGTAAATCTGTCTTCACGACCTATAGTCAGTCCCTTTGGCAACCCCACTGGGACACTCTTGGCCAGAACCATTTACAACCCACCCTTCCCTGTTTTTCTAACCGCCTGCCTCCATGCTGTCCTGTGCGGCGGGGGGGGGGAGGTATTTATCACTAGACTAAGGTGAGGACACACATATGTCATGCAGTCGCACCTTTGACGAGGTGAACCTCCGCTAGTCTGTCTTTGGTGTCACGGAATCTTTACTGTTGTGTATGTTTTTATAATACTGGTCTCCGGAGTATCCGTCAGCAATTTTTTGCAGCAGGCACTTTATTTGTCCTATTTAGAGCCGTGACATCGGCAGCTATTTTGTTAATTTTTAAAGAGGATGGGGCTTTAGCATCAGATTTAAGGTTTAAGGTTTTGTTAGAATCTGGTTTAAGGTTCCGGTTTACTGGTGGCTTTTTAAGTCACAACACCCCTCTTTTACCCATTACCTACCATTTTATGTTATTCTTGCTTCCTATGTTCGCTTTTATTGTTTAAGATGTTGTTATTATATAGCCTGGGTATTTAGTTCCTTAACATTTTATTATGTAGGTACTTTCTCTCGCCGTGATATAGCCTTAGTTGCTGGCACAGCGTAAAACTCAACCAACTCACCAACTAATTATCGCAGAAAATACAGGTTGCGTGCCGCAAGCAGTATAAATTTAACAGCAGAAAGTACATGTTGCAGGCGGTGAGCAGTAAAAATTTGAGTGCAAAAAGAAATCCTTACAGCAGATAAAAGTCATCATACCAGCTACCTCACCCCACCTCATTCCCGCACTATTCTATCTGACCTCCCTCCTAGTCTATTGAAGATGATGGACGGGAAGGGGATCGGAGCAAGAGTGGGGGGGGGGAGTGTAGGACTGGGCGGAGGGTGGAAGCAGGAGCTGTGTACGCGCACAGTGTGGTCAACAAGGTGGGAGTGGAAGGTGGCACGGTCTCTTGCTGTAGCTCCTAGGTCATCGCTGGATAACGGCTTCGTTGTCATGGCAACGAAAGGCAGCTTTGTCAAGGGGAGGGGACAGGCGAGGTTGCTTAGCAACAAGTGGTGGCTTGCAAACTGCAAGACCTGCTGGTCCGAGCGTTTCCTTCAGGGAGGGATGGGCGGAAGATGAGGGAGGGGAGCCTCTCTGTGTGCGTAGGTGCTAGCCAGGGTTTATCGGAGCTACCTGTGACCAGGTAATTCGCAGCACTTCAAGACACCTGGGTAAGGTATAACCCCCAGCCTCCCGATTAGTTAGATTTACGGGCTATGTTCTCTAAACAGTGTATTCTCTGCCAGTAGAATTTCCAAATGTCACGAGAGGTTGCCAGCGGATGACACTTTACAGTTTTGCTCGATGTTTGACGTAAGCAACCAATGGCTGAAAAAAGTCTTCGAAAGCAGCTGATAGTCTTTATCCGTTAGGGGTACACTTGGATTTCTAGAGGTGGGTAGGTGCGAGAGTAAGGACTGGGTTTAACTGGTTCGTAGTTTGTAAATCATCTTTCTCTATACTAAGCTGAACACTAAGCCACTTACCAACAAAGACATGCACATGCGCATGCACACATATGCACGCGTTCACCCAACTCTGCTCGCGGAAGTTTTTCTCATTAAAGAGGAATTTTATGTTTATCCTCTTTTCATTCCCTAACCCTAATTTTTCTGCATGTGGCATCTAGGACTGGCTGCTTTGTCGTGATATAGCCTGAGTTGTTGGCTTAATCGCCCCTAACCCTAGCCTTTCCACCAGTTGCTGCTGTATAAAGATATGTCGGAGAAATGTCATCATAAAGTTAATCTGACAAAAAGACCATAAAAACCTAGGAAAAGGGGTGGGGGTTAAAAAAATACTAGTTAAAGCTAATCCTAACATTGATCCAGAGTGTTGCTGTCTTGACCATGCCATTTCCCTTAACTGATATCAACTCAAGCCATTGACAAGAGTCGCAGCGCCTTCACAGTATGGCGTTCTCCGTGGACGGAGACAGTATTCATACATTGCCGATAGGGATCAATAGTTCGTCTCATTTTTAGATTTGCTGCTGTTCTGCGCCCCTCTCCCCTCTCCTCTCCCCCACCCCTGCGTCAGCTGTATCGGCTTTCCGTTTCATCCCATGGACTTGCGATGTGTGTTTGTCATTGCCATGGTTGTCTCCGCATTATCGAGGAGGCCCGATGGGGCAACGGTTAGCGGCTGTCACCAATACAGTGAGGGTTGGCTGTCCTGGGTTCAGCTCTCGTCTCGGGCACGCTGTTCTTTCTCTGTACGTGGCATGTGTTTACGGGGCTGGCTGCTTTGCCGTGATGTAGCCTTACTTTGTGGCTCGGCGCAAAACACAAGTAATCGATTATCCATATGACAAAAAAGACTATTCATTTTTATGTCCTTTGACATTGTCATTTAGAAGAACAAATTAGAGAAAACAACTTAAATTGAATTATTTATCCATATAAATACCACATAATATGTAGATGATTTAGCAATCTAGCACTGTTTCATTTGTTATTAAACTGTTTAAAGCTTCACCAGATTTGTACGCGCACGCCAACCCTTGTCACAACGGTCTAAGAGCAGCAACTCCTCGTCGTTTTGTTACCCGCCTTAACAAGACGAGTCGCTTCCCTTGGACCTTCGCATCGCCGCAATTTTTTTTCCTTGCGATTACCAGTCGTCTACAAAAGGTGATCGCATTTAGGTTATTGGTGATCAAAGCTTGATTACATCTCCCCACCTCCTTTTTGCGTCATGGCATTTTGCGCTTTTTAATAAAAAAAATTACAAATCCTGCTTTTTTCAAGTTGGAAGGAAAAATTTGAACAGACTGCGAATGTTCACTCTTCGCCACTTCCTTTCTTTAGGATGCGATTTCCCTGAGATACTGGAAGCAGTGCGCACACAAATTAAAAGAAAATATTAAAACATTGTAAGAGAAGGATTATAGGAAGACATTTAGGGAGTCAGTGCTGGCTTAATCGTAAAAGTAGTTCTTCCAAAAAGTACGAAAACGAAAGAAGGATTTTAGAAGAGGCTTCATCTTGCAAACATTAAGAAGTAACCAAGAAAAATCATGGACAGATATCTTTGTCTAATATTTATTATGCGTCAGAATATTTTAAATTAATAGAAAGGTTTATTCTTTTTGTTGGGAGGGGGAAAGAAATGTCAATGAATAAAACAACTTTTTTCAATTACCATCATGTCTGTCTTGTTTAAAGTTATTCATCTCTTTTAATACTTGAGTAAAAATGAAATTACTAAGAACTAAAAATATAATGGCATGTCTGTTTGCTAATAATTGTTAAGACTTCAGGCTAGTATTGTGACCATTTTTAATCATGATTTTTCTCTTGAGAGTTTTACATTTCTTTTTCGTCGTTATATAGCCTTAGTAAGCTGGCACGGCGTAAAACACTAACAAACAAACAAACTAACAAGCAATTATGTTTCTTCTCTGGTCTTTGCATCATTATTCTCAAGTTAGTACTAGTGGTACTGAAATGAGGTTAGCATTTGTAACCATCTTTTTTCTCTACATTTATTTGCCTTCTTGTCTATGCGTCCGTATATTCATGAATCTATCTTCCTATTTTAACATACTGTTCCGCCATAGGTCTTGCTATGGGTAAATTAAAACAAGATCTTAGCCACGATTCATCTATTCGTCCCCTTTAATCCTTGAGGCTAGGCAGCTTCCCACACCACCCACGTGTGTTTTTGCTTGCAATTCTTTCTGTTGGCTAGTCAGACTTGGGACTTAGGTCTTGAACTGTAAGAGCCGGGACTCTCCAGCAGTGTATTCAAAGTTTCATTCATTTTGTGCGGTGTCATTTTCCTAAGTTAATGTGTTATTGATTAACAAGTTAATGATTAACAGCCCGCCCTCCAACCTGTTTATGACCTCTCCCTCCGACTGTAACCGGCTTAAAATTGTAATTTACGGACCTCCCCTTGGACAACAATCTAGCGACGTACCTAGATGATCTCCGAAAGAAGACTTACGGGTTTGTTGTGCGTGTTTTTCTTGCTGATTCTTGGGGGTGGGATCACCTCTACAATCTTGCATACGCACGTTGAGTGCATGGACCCGGACCTGGCACGTGTCTGCAGGGGTTGCCGCAATCCACAGATAAAAGCTCGTGACAGACGCCAACACGGCGCTGATGGAAACCGTGCAGTTAGTGTTGGCGTAGTTTGCATTGTTTGGAGTAGCCTCCCTTTGGCCACTTTTCCACAGAACCTCGGCTTCCAATTCCTTCTCTGACTTTCCCCTCGGTCATTCCCTCTCGTTTGTGTAATATCACCAAAATTAGAGGTCAGAGCAAAACATCATCCGCCTTTTCTCGACTGTTTGTCTAAAGAGTAAGGGCTTGCCCTACCTTTTTTCTCTGAGGATAAGGGCGCGGTAAAGAGAGTCGCAATGCTCTGTGGATGCGAAACAAACTGTACAGTGGTTGACCAGTGGCCGGATCGGCGAAGATTGTACGTTTGCTGTTGCCTTTACATCTTTCAATATTCGGGCTTAAAGTCTATTCACGTAGGTGTGCCTGGGTATGAGAGTGTTTGCGTGCGCGCGCATGGGGTGGAGGTGTGGAAGTGAACCGGGCGTAGATGTATGTTGGTGTGGATGTGGGTGAGGATAAAGATTGAGGTCGTGGTGAGTGTTGTAACAATGTGCAGCATCAAACAGCACCTGAAATGCGCACGTTTCACCAAAGATTACATTAAGATAGTACATGTATTTCCAAGAAAGTTAAGATGGTAGTTCCAAGGAGTGGTGAAACGTAGGCCTGCATAATCACTCCCCACCTAACCCACTCCTACCCGACAAAAATTGGACTCGTCGGAGACTGATAGGAGACAACAGTAGTAGAGCGGAAGGGAGGCGCCATTGATTGGATCTTGGCGAGGTGAGGGAGCAAAAAAAAAAAAAAATGAAAATAGTGATGACGAGAACGAGGGTAGAGAGGTGGCACATAGTCTCATTTCCACCCTACCCCCCATCACCACCACCTCCGCCTTACCTCCACTTTCACCTCCGTCCATCGCAATGCCATCATTCCTTCGCATTTCAATTGAAGCATAATTATCTGGCACTGCTCTCAGGGCTGTTGAAACCTCAGGAAGCGAGATTTCCTCCCGCAGTGGAGAGCTCTTATGATGTCCGCTGCTAGCCTTGCCCGTGCCTATCTTGGGAGTCGGTGGCAACTAGACCTAGCTCAAATGACTGCCTGCTAACCTCGGGGAGCCTTTTCACCAAGACGTCGTCTTAAAACCACACACACTCTCCCAGCTTCCTTCCTCAAAGCCAACTTCACCTGCCGTCCTTCCGCTCTCACTCCGCCCTCTAATAATTCCTTCCTTATAAGACTTAAAAAAAAAATCCTCTCCCCCTTCCCGAACCTTCGAAGAGCCATGCCCCTACCCCCACTTTCCCAAGATTTTTTTTTTTTTTTTTTTTTTTTGTATTTTTGTCAGTTCGGCAGCTGTCGCACCTCGCTGTCATTAGTTTTGGGAGTCTCGTTTTTTTAGGGACTTTTTTCCCCTATCTCCTCTCTCTTTCTCCTGTCAGACGGATTGGCCTGGCTTTTCGGCGGATTTCCTCCAGGGCCTGCAGGGGGTTTGTCGAATAAGAGCCATGGCGCTGTCTTGTCGCGTCTTCCGTGTTCGCACTCCTGTCGTCTGTCGCAAGACTTCCCAAACAACACGCATGTGCTGGGCGACACTGCTGCAGTCTTGGTTATTGTCATCATCGGTTTTTTTTTCACATTATCGCCATCGTCGCGCTGTTTACTAGTTCGGTTTGGTGGATGGGTGACTGGGTGGGTGGATGGCTGACCTCTGCGGGGTTGACGACGTCGTGCACATACTTTTGAGACGTCACGTGCCTTTGTCAGAAAGGTTAATTATATAAAGGAAATGTCAGATTTTTCATTAAGCCTTGCAGCTCTTTTCATTCCTTAAGCTTTGTGATGACAAAAAAGGAAAAGAAAATAGAGTTTTACAAGAAGCGTCTTAGAAATCGCTGTGGTTGTAAGTCGAATGGAGGTAAAAGGAAAAAAATACGGAGATGGCATTAATGGTTTTTTTCCTTCTTGATTGCAGCACGAACTGAACCGGAAAGAAAAAACGCATCCCACATAACTTTAAAGATTTTGCATAAGCAGAATAATCTTTGTCGCTCATAATTTTGTTCTAGAAAGGGGACGACATCGGAAGACAGGGGAAAGTCGTTTCTTATTAAAATAGCAAGGTGACGCCGAGGAAAATGAATAGAAGGCCATCAGTATCGATCGACACAACTGGGCCTGTTTCCTTTCCCATCATCAGCTAAGCCCTGTGGGCACAGAGTCCTTTCGTCTGGAAAATACGGGAGAGAAACCTCAGTCAACTTCTTGTGAGGAGCCGAAGCTGTCTGAGGATGTGCCCGCAAGTTACTTCCTGTACTGTAGGGGGGTGGGGGAGGTGCTGGGAGGGTTCGCTGCTATTCCTTGGTCAATGCGCTTGCCTCCCCTCACGGCGCCTGATTATTCCCAGGAGCTGAAACGTGTTTTCATGTGTGTGTTTACTTGGGTTACTTTGGAAACAGGTTTAGGGATTAAAAACAGACTGGGAAGTGGCTCTTGGGAAAATACGCTTTGAAAAGAAAACTTAATTCTTTTTTAACCGGTGTCGATCTTTCAACTGCTAAGAAAGAGACTCGTTTTGCTTGGCGGTGGTAGTGTGCGGCGAGCGCGAGGATAGGAAGTATCATTTGGGTCGGCTTGTCCGGAAAACCCACAGAGGGCTGGTCATCGGCAGGGTAACAGCAATATCAAATGGGTGTGTTTTTGAATTGAAAGATGCATGCTTGTCTCCGAGGCTTTTTTGTGTTGTTTTGTTTTTAATTTCCGGTTAGTAGCTTTAGCCCTCGGGCTAAATGTATAGCACAACCTGGACATGATGCAAGGCGGTGACCTCAAGATTTTCTCCTGCCTTTCAGAATTCGACTACAAAGGCCTGCTTGTATTTAGATTAGCCCGGCCGCTCTACCACTGCCTCCGAGGTAATCTTACATGTGCTTCGTGAGTATGGCCCCTGGCATCTGATTGGAAAGGTGCTGCTTTTCGTGGCTGGCCGGCCTTAAAAACAGGCAGTGCTCGCGGGGATATAGATTGGCCCAGTAGCGACCACGTGACCTGAAGAGGGCGAAGGCAGACGTCACCAGATGAAGAGCCTCTTAGAGGAAAAAAATAAACCTCGATCTTATTGAGTTGTTTTGGGGAGCAGGGGTGGGATGAAGAGTGTTTGGAGGGAACAAGGAGGGGAAAGCGATAAGGGGTGTGATATTGACAAAATGTGTTTACTACCCTTTTGAGACACAGTGAAAGGTGGCAGAGTCCATATCTTTCCATTTAGGCCTATGCATCCTCGTTGCTTCTTCGTGTAAGCAGATGTTGCTGCGCTGAAATGATAAGACTGAACTGCACTGTTTCATCCTTTGATTTTAGGTTTTGTCTTTCACTCCAGTTTCAGTCCAGCTTTTGGTTGTCTTTGATTATATCCAGAATCGGAGATGAAGTTTTATTTTTTTTTAATTGTCAAGCTTGTCATACTATTTCAGTCTAATTATGTATTGTTCCTCTTGAAGAAGATGGGGGCTTAGGAGCAGGGGAGACGAAAGGTTGTGCTGAGACAAAAGGGGAGTGGAACTAAAACGAGGAGAGGAAAAACGATATGGAAACAATGTCAGAACTGGGTTGATGAAACCTGGCCCAAAACAGTCAGCAGCAAGACGGCAGGTGGAGGAACATTAGTGTACAAAACATGAAAACCAATCGATAGTGATATAACATTCTGTAGCTCTGGCAGCATGCCTTCGCCTGGAGATTTCCGCCTCTTGGACAGTACTTGGGGTTTTTTTTCCCTTTTTCCTCTACTCCAGCTGCTTCAGCATTACATTCTGCTTGTAGCGGACCAGCTGGCTTAAAAAATATAGCGACGAAAAAAAAAAGAAAGAAAACAGGAGACAAAAACGGAAAAGAGATGGAGGGAGAAAGAAATTTGCAACTGCTTGTTAGATGCTAGAAGGACGGACCTAGAAGAACGTCCCTTTTTTTCAACAAGTCTAAAAAGAGGCATAATGGAAGCGCGTCTTTCTTTTGTGGGAGGGGTTAGGAGGCTTTTCGAGCTTTGGGTGGGGGTGGGCTTGCGAGCGCCGCGGCGTGGCTTCTAATTGTTTTTGCATGTCCACGTCTCTCGGAGGCGCGCACGAGAAGGGGAGGAATTTGACGCTTAGCGACGTGAAGAGCATCTTGGGACCCCGAGTGCACGGCCAGGCGGGACCGGTGAGAGATCCGTTCCACCCCTCTTCGGTGTCAAGACCGTACATTGTTTGTTCCGGAAGTCAAGTCTTGCTAGATGTTCCCTTATCTCCCCCACCCTCCCTGTCGACATCCACCTGAACACCCCGGTGTTAAGATCGTGCCTTGTTCTCTCCGGAAGCACCGATTATCTCCCGTCGCTTAATGCTGCCAGGTCCTTGTTTTCTCCCTCTGCACTTCCCTTCCATATCCGTTGTTTTACTCTGCTCCTGTTCCTCCGACCAGCTGCAATTAATCACCTTTGGAGGGAAAAAAAACCATCATGCTTCAACGTACATCAGTCAGGGTATCCAACCAGCCAGCCAGCCAGAATTCTGCTTGTCCTCACTTGCTCTTTCAAATACGCGAAAGAGTGCGCGCGCACACACACACACACACACCACTGTTTTCTTTTTTAATTAAAAACTTTCCAAATCCCTGCTAATCACCAAACCCACGTCCTGATTTACTGTAGTTGGAGGCCAGTAGCCATGTCGAAGCTTGATGATAGGTGGGGGGAAAGCATCAGCAAACACCATCTTCATTCACGAGGCTCGCTCCGCTATCTGTTGCAGACTTGCTGTTCGGCAGCTGCCAAGACGTCTACGACCTCCGGGGCGTCGAGGGACTGCCAGCAGGGGGAGAAGTCGGGGAGTTCCGCCTGAAGACGCGCGAGATCGAGTTGCTGGAGGAGGCCATCTGGCGCCTGATCCAGGAAGGCTTCACGTGGCAAGATGCCTACACACAATGCACGCTGCAGAACACGTTGGTTGCCTTCCAGCGCGGCCGTCACTTCAGCCCTCGATTGTGCGAAGACGCCCTCGGCGTGTCCCCTTCCTCGTCATCGCCGGCGGCGACATGGTTCCAGGCCACCGACTCGGAAATAGCTGCTGTTTTGAAAGAGCTGCTGCGCACGGCGGAAGCCGGAGAGCGACCTTCCGCCAGAAACTTTCTTCACCCTCGTTCGCACCTTTCCGACTGGCGGATGAGGAACCACCGATCCCAGTCTTCTGCCGACAGCTTCGTGTTTCCTTGGAGTCAAGAGGCCGAAGGTCAGGAGGAGTCCGAGTTCGATGACGGGCTTTACCCGCTCAACTCCAACAAACGAGACGAGTTCGTACAGGTCCACAAATACTTCGATCAATCCAAAGGCCAGCTGAAGAGGGCGCCCTTCGTCCCGGTGGGTGACAGCGACAACTTCATCAAGGCCTTCCCGCAGGAGACCCTCCGCTTGCCGTCGGATGACGATGCCACTGACCGTGACAAGAGTTATGCTCCTTACCACGCTTTTTCGCCTAGCGATGAACAGGCACTCCTGGAGGCCGTGCAGCAGGAGGAGGAGAAGGAACAGGAGGAGGACGATGTCAAACAGGAAGGGAAAGACCACTTGCAGGATGGCGGCGCCGACTTTTTAAACATGCCGGAAACGGAACCTGTGGGGATTCCTGGGATGGAAAGCAGCATGGGCATTCAGACTAGCTTGACTGAACAAGGTAAGTGTGTGTGTGAGAGAGAAAGAGAGAATATTATTAAGAACGTCATGCAGTGTGCTGCCAGTCCTGACTCTTTGTTTTTCGCTTTTTATTGATTTATTTTTCCACTTATTTGATGCCCAGACCTAATTGAAATTGAAAACTTCAGAACATCAGATAATTGTCGGTTATTTTGTTGATTGGTTTGCGCGTCGCATGCATTCTTTCATACATATTTATAAGTTTAGTGAGGTGCATTATAATTATTGACTGGGTAAGCTCAGTGCAGGAATCTGTTTTTCAAGATCAAGGTGAATACCCGTCTTTTCTTGCTCCAGCTACCCGCCTATCAGCATCACCTTACACAGAAAGAGGTCTCAGCTCTTCCATTGACTAAGGCCTTTAAAACGTAATCGTGTCCATGTACAGTTCCAACAGTTGTTCACACAGGTTTAGGGAAATAGTTTCTTGCACTGAGCCCTATCAGTCATTCGAAAATGATTTGCTTCCCACTAGACCTTTAAGGCTTGTGGGGGTTGGTTTCGGGGAATGCAAAGCACATGGCGGATCACAGCCATCGCGAAGACCAAGATCGACGACAAAAGAGGACTTCTGCTCATCTGTTTTGGTTAGCGTAATATCCGTCATGCTGTGCCCAGGGGCTTCCAAGCCAGGTTACTTCTCCTGCCCTGCTCCAATGCCTTCCATTTTCATGCCAGCACAGAGCAAAATACTTTCTTCCTTTAAATCAATACTACCCAGCCACTTTCTATGGTTTCAGCGTAGTTTGCTTTCTAACAGCCAGTGGAACGAGGACAAAGGAGGGATGGCAAGACCAGAAGATAAAAGGGTAGAGACAACAACAGCTATTTGCTGACAATCATCTTGCCCTTGCCGTCTGGCGCAAGGACTCCGGGTGGTGGCAAGACTGGGTGGTGGGGTAAATATGTCGGGCGGCGTCGTGGGAAAAATGTTCTGCCGGATCAGAGCTGGTCCACAAGTGAGATATTAAAAGACAGTCTTAAATTATCGGTCTCAAGTCTGGTCTCAGTAGTCGACTTGCCACTTGAGATCGGTAAATAAAAGACTCATTTTGAAGAGCTCACATGCACACACACACAACAAAGATATCTGGAAGTGAAGCCGAAGAACTTTCGCTAAACGTCCATTCCGACTTCTCACGAAGCCCATCCAGTTTGTGTACTCTTAATTGTAGACTTTCTCTATGGTATCCTGTAAGGTGCCGAGAAGGGAGGCGCATTCTTCTTTGTCTATGAGCTGCTTACAAACAAGCTGTCTGCAGAAGATTGCAGTGCTGATGCATGACTGTGTCGTCTTTTTAAGTCTAGTACGCTGCACAACTTTTTTTTGTAATCTCTGGATTGAGCTCAGCACAAGGTACTCCCCCCCCCCCAAATCTAGGTAAATAACTGGTTTCCAAAATGTCTGCAAACACCATCATATAGGTCAAACTCTCGACATTCTCCTTGGCAAAAGCCTCAGCAGCGTACACGTATTCGTGTATAATCCGATTGCCCGTGTTTGACCTCTTTTTGCGTTTGTGGTGATGTCTTTAGGCTTTTTCATCGTCGTAATCTTGCACGATTCCAGACTCTTAAATTCGTGCATGCCATGCAATCATATATTCATCCCTTGTCTCATGTCTCCCGAGTCCCGACAGAATGGTACGAGACAGTCGGGCTGTCTCTTGTCCTTCTGCCCACATTTCTCACGGACGACAGTAAGTAAAAAAGCATTGCTTGTGCGTTTCGTGGGTGGATTGGGATATTTATGCCAATGTGTAATTAGTGATTTAGTAACTTTTATGGATGAGACGTACACCTAGGCTGTGTTTCTGTTTCTTCACCTCCTTCCTGTCAACATCTTTTGCCTGTCCACATTTGACGCCTTAACCCTCGTTAAGTTGAAGTAACTTTAGGTAGGTAAGGTCATCCCATAACCTTTTCAGCTTTTACATGAGGGTGGTGCCAATCTCCTCTCCCTCGCTGCCTTACCTTCCCCAAACCTCTATGGAGTCAGGTACCCATTCCCGTCAGCTGGGTCAACTGGGAGGGGGGGGGAGTTTGCTGCGCTTATCGGGAATTGAACCAGCGCGCTCTCGGTTTGGACGCCAGCGCTCTAACCACTCGGCCATCCGCTTCCCCTTAAAGTAGTAAAGAAGTAAAGGAACGACGAGATTGAGAGTGTCTCGAGAATGTTGGAGAATTTACGAGAGCTTTGTGCTGTCATGTCGGACGCACAGCTCATTCGCCTCCCTCAGCTGTCGCTAAGAGACTTGCATTCTTTCACCATCGAGGAAATTGGTGCGTGCGTACATATTTGTGTGTGTGCGCGCGCGCGTGCGTGCCCGATTGCTAGAATACACATGCGTAATGAGACAGCCAAGCTAAAAGTCAGGCACCTGAAGGGAAAGAAGCGAAAAGCACAAAAATAGAACAAAGAACGTTGGTGGAAGAAGGGCGACAACCACTGGCTGGAACAAATTGAGAGGTGATGGGAGCGAGGTCACTGATGTGGAGTGTGATGGCAGCGAGATCAGCGAAGGAGACGACCTTACGGTGAGGATGCCTGAAAGGAAGGAGACGGTAGGGACTTTCCCCACGTCGTGGAGGAGAAAGAAGTAGGAAGCGTGCCTTCATCGCCCCTTGGAACTGCCGGTCGTGGAAGACCTCTAGAACAACTTGCCGCCTGAGTCTCACATACATAAGAGAAGGACTGCTGCTGGCCTTCTTTCTCATCGCGCGCCCAAGGCCGACTTGTCGCTGCATCCGCCACGACACTCCCTTTCCCACTCCGCACCCTTTTCACCCCCTGCCCACCCCCACCCATAGCCCTGCGGGCAGGAACAGGCGGCAGAGGGCGCTAGCGAGGTGCACGCGTAATCACGTGCATGCATGAAATTAGCCGCTGTCGGCGCGCGCAGCGTCAGTCACCAGGGGGAAAAAGAGATGATGCTTGCTGGTGACAGTGACTGGCTGGACACTGCTCGCAGCGCCGCCTACGTCTCTCTCTTGTAATGAGGATGTCGCCTCTCTTGCTTGCAGCATTGCAAGCCACCCTTGCGACTGTTAATGTGCCTGTGTAATGTTACCGCTGTTTAGCAGAGGGAAGGGTGTCACCCCCCCCCCCACGCCGGGCCCGCTTTTATGGCTGGGTTCTTTCTTCCTTCCTTCCTTCCTTTCTTCTTCTTCCACCCCTTAGCAAAATTGTGCTGCCTTAGTATCCTTTGTACTCTCTCAATGAAATGAGAGTCGCTGCAAGACCAGGCAAAGTGCAAGCGGAAAAAGGGGGGTATCATGAACGAGAACTGCTGCCAGCGACCAAGCGGTGTGCTTGTCTCCCTTCAATGTTGACGCGAGTGTTGTACGCGAGTTTTTATTATTATTATTATTTTCGCACTGACTAAAACAAAGAAAAGACCCATATACCAAAGAACAAAGTAAAAGATCTCTCCAAAAAAATCTGCAACATCTACACACGCTCACCATTCACTTCTGTGCTATGTCCGCTACGACAAAGTAGTCACCATTTAAACTAATTGAAGTAATGCATTTCCATTGGATTCTATAAAAGGACAAATTAAAAATCTCTGCTTGCCTGACAGATTAGTTCCTCTCTCTCCCGAGCTACCCCAAAAATCCATCCTTGGCCGGTACTGTCTTTTTGATCTGAAAAGCAAAGATGTTTGTCTCATTCAGTTACAGTTGCAGCTGTTCTTGTCTTTTGATGTCATGTTGGATCCCACCAGAGGTAATTTTTTAAAGGATGGTGGGTGTCATTACATCATTCATCATGAATGACAGCTCAAGGACACAAAGAAACACATGGACTGCTAACACCAGGGAGTGGAGCAGAGTTGACAGGTTACTCGTCTGCTGTTTGGAAGCTTCAGCTGACAAAGACAACTTTTGATCTGTTTTGAACTGGAATGAATTCTGATCAAGTTAAACAAAGACTTCTTTCTCAGTGTTGATTGTCTGGGGCCTAATATATTGTATGGTGAGAAATAGGCAATATTCTGTAATGTCTCAGGGTATATTTTGACACATAATGGCAGATAAACCTGGATGGATATTGCACATATCAACAAATCAGGAAGGGTAAACTCAGATACTAGTCTGATTGCAAGCATCACCTAACTTAATTTTTTTTAAATTCAAAAATGCATTTCAAAATATTATGATGCCTTCAGTGCTGGGAATATTCTGTTTTTATCTGTCAATATGCAAATCTAACAAACTTTGATTTAGGTCAAGGACAACCAACGCAACATCACCTAGGCATATTGAAAGAGTGAAAAATGTTTAGTCTATCATTGATTTCCATACCTTTTTCTGTTTGCATTGTCTGCCAGATATGGCTGAAGCTGAGATGCCTTGGCATGCTTTGTGTGCAGGTTTTACTGTCTTGTGTTTATGGCTGTTGAGCCTTTGCCCGTCTATATGATGACAAACTTTTGGTCTGTTACAAGAATTTTGTGTCTTTTGTTTTGTAGCTACCTTTCTTTTGTGAGGCACATTTGTCCTTTTTGTTAACAAGGGAAATGCAGCATATAAATTTCTATTTTTATTATTAATATTTTCTCAAAACATAGATGTAAGAAATGTGCTATTTCTTAGTTTAGGTTACCTGTGATGTCCCACATCCCATTCCCTTCCAATACCGTTTAGATGTTGACACTTGACAGTGTCTTTTTTTTCTTCTTAGATCTGGATAACAACACCACAACAACCTCTCATACTTTTCCTGAAATAAATAAATTGCAAAAAGCTTACTTTCTTAGTCTTAATTTCTAAATGTTTGAAAAATGGGATGTCAGTACAGGACAATGGGATTTGCTCAGCTAGCCCTACAAAAGACATTCAGAAGTGTAAATAGGGAAATTTCTCCTCTAAGAATGATTTTTATAATAAAAAAGATAGGCTCAGTTAATTGTAATAACAGTTCCTGAGTGTACTTGTGTAGGTACAAACTTTACATAATAATACCTTATCCAATGTATCCAAATTTCTGCAAAGTTTCCAAAACCACTAAGCCAAGCAATAGGGTGTACAAGCAACAGGGTTATTAGTAGCAAGCAACAAGAACACAGCAGAGTTAAGGTAATTATCTGGTAAAGATTTGCCCAGTGTCCATCTAGAGGAAACTGCAGGAAAGGTTGAATGAAGCAGTTCACTTCAGTACAAATACTTCTTCTGTGGATGACATAAATCATGAATGGTTTCAGAAATGTAAACCAAAATAGGAAAGTTGTGAATCTGTTTTGGAAGAGCAATCATTATTCATGAGATAGACGATGTAAAGAAGTAGACTTTACTTTCAGAACGAGAACCATTCCAGACAAACAGTAAGAGAAAGCATGCATTGAAAAGCTTTGTCATCAGTCCTTACTAAAAGCCATTAACAAGAGGCTACATAATATTCTTGCTATCTACATGCTTTGTGTTTTTCAGTAAATTCAAAAATTATTATATATAAGTTTGAAATGCATATGCAGACTTCTCAAAACAGGACTGTGCCGTGGGCATTCGCTAAGATTTCCTACCTTAAACATGGAGGACGTGGTTTGTCCTAGACCTCGTATGGCAACTTGAAATCCGAGTCCGTTCCTCGCGTTTTTTTCAGATTTTTCAGATTCGGTAGTCATGGTAGTCTCGCTATTGGATGCGTTATGCTAAAGGTTTTCGTATGTGGAAAAATGGCAAAGCTCCTTGTCGACTTTTGCATGCAGGAAAGCCTGGAATCGCACATTTACTGTCTTGCATCTTAACAAATAATTACTACTTAACTCGGCAGCATACAGTGTAATTGAACAGGCCTGTGCAAGTTCCAGTCCAGTGCATGCACATCGCAAACTATTTAATTCCCTCGTGTGAGTCGCTTGTCTTTTTTGTTCCATCGTTCTTCAACAGCTAAAGAAAAGACAGGTACAGGAGCATGTAGCTGGCTTAAGTCTGGGGAGTAAAAATATTCAAAATCTCAGTTATCTCGGGGCCAGCCTTCTGTGAAGGGGATACCCATCCCCTCTCCTTTCTTTCCTTCTAGACAATCGGGTACCCATTTAAAGGCTGAGGAAGTTCACTTTGCCGCTTGGGTGGCGAACTGGCGCCCGCAGCCTTGGGTCCCCATAGTTTAACCGTATGGCTATCCTCATCCGTCGGACGCCGGTGCTTAATCACATAGCTGTAATCTTGAAGAAAAAAATCCTTTGACCCTTGTTTGTGAATAATAGTTAAAGAAGAAAACTAAACTTGATGTCTTTTTGACAGTTCATTACTAAGACTGTCTTGGGCATTCTAAGGAAACGCTTGACAAATTTAGATTTACATGTTTGCGCGGTTATAATTGACAGTAAAATATTTTTTTGGTAAAGCTAGAATAGGTACCGCTAATAAAAGCTAATGCAGAAACGTTTATTGACATGTTGTGTGAATGTCTTTAATAAAAACTTTTCACGGTTTCTTACATTCAGTAGTAACTATGAAACAGAATTTGATTTATTTGAAAAAGGGTTATTTGTCAGTTTCGGTAAGTCCTGTTCGGGGTTAAAGCGTCGTAATAGTTTTATTATTGAGACTTCATGTAGAGCACAGATTTGTTAAAACTTAATACAAATAAATGACAGATTTGTATAGCGCATACTCACACTCGTAACGAGCTTAATTGCTCTTAGTGCTTAAGACAAGAATGAGACATGGACAGCAGACGAGGGACGGAAGAACAAACAACAGTACTGACGACGAATAAAAGACAAATATAGAAAACGCAAAGAGGAACCAAGTAACAAGAACTGAGAATATCGCGATTCTGCAGAGGAAGACGAGTAGGAAAGTAGCTTTAAGCGGAAAAAGTCGGGGGGGGGGGGGGGTGACAAAGTAATGCTCAAGGAAGATGTGCATTTTCGATGCAGATTGGAAGGATTCAATTGTAAGTAGATGGCGGATATGGAAAGGGAGAGAGTTCCATAGTGTTGCTGCACAGTAACTAAAATCCTGTGAACAGATTGTTGTTGCTCTGGTGACAGGAATAGTTAGGAGACGGTCGTCAGACAAAGGCTGGAGTTGTCTGGCTGGGGAAGAGAAGTTCAGAGAAATCGTCAGGGCAGGAGCCAGCAAAAAGAAATTAAAGCAAAGCACAGACAGTTTGTGGGCTTGACACAGGTGTGCTGTTACGAAGATGCAAGTTTCCCTCCCCCTCACGACGAGCATCGTGTCCGACAAGCACGAAGCGACATTCGTGACATACTCGTCTGCCATCCGCTGGACAGAAGATTCGAGACGAAAGAAACACGCAAGCTTACGCCTCGGTTTGATTTACAGTTCCCGGATGTCTTACTAGTGCCATGGGCCCCGCTGTTTGATCAGTTCTTCTCTGCCGATGTTTTGCACAAAAAAACATGGCGTGATTTATGGAAAGAAGAGCTGCAAGAGGACGGGGGTAGCAAAGGGGGCAAGCGGCAGGTTTCGAGCTGTGCTTTTTTAGTTGAAACCTCACCATAGTCTGATCTTTCCATTGTTTACTTGTTGTTGTCCTTTCTTGTGCACTTGGCAGGTACGCTTGTTGCGAAAGGCCACAGAGCTTCCTGGTGTGTCGCCTTGCGACTTAATTCTCCCCACATCGCCATGTTGTTGATTCAGTGCTGAGACCAGGCTGCCAACATTAATAATTAAACTTTCTTCCAATCACAGCGTAAAATCGCCCCCGCAAAGCCGGGAAGCACTGTCTCAACACCTTTTTCGGCTGGCCTGACATTGCCTCTAACTTAAAGCAGCAAACAAACATATCCTAACGACTTATCTGTCACACGTTAGATACGCCACCCGCTGTTCACCCAACAGTCGTCAACTTTGCATTGAAGAGATGGTTCCAAGAGATGTCACACATACCACATCTTCAATTGTAAGTAGATGGCGGATATGGCGGATTCCAGTCACTGAAGATGTGGTATGTGTGACATCTCTTGGTACCACACCGTCCGGAAGCTGGAGTGGTGTCCACTAACCTGTGATCATTAACGGCGTGCTGCTGAAGGACAGACCTGTAATATGATGTGTTCTGTTGTGCAGGAAATCTGCAAGAGGCCAAGGCTGCCGAGAGTTCTGTCGAAGGATCATTGTCGCTTTCTCCAGACGACGAGGCCACGCTGGGAGGGCTTCTAGAAGGTGAGGCATCACTCTCCCACATCCTACTTCATGGGGTTTGATTGCGCGTTGCCGTGACTCGCGGTCGTTTTGTGGATGACCGGGTGAGGGGAGGAGTGGGGGGAAGATAAATGTACCGAGCAGTGGTGCCAAGGGAAGAGCTGGCGAGCAGCTTTGAGGATAGATGGTTTACAGGTGATGTGACCATCACATTCTTTTCTTGACACCCCTTCACAATGGGTGTGCTTGCGTGATTGTGTGTGTGTGTGTGTGTGTGTGTGTGTTCGCGCGCGCTGATAGCTAAAAGTAGCATTCTACAACAGTCTCTATCGCGTTGATGATTTAAGTCAAGGGGAGAGAACATCCGTACTTTTCGGTGCTCCTCCAGTCGTGTTGTACGATCATCGCAATAACGACCGATGATGCTTTTCAAAACGTAGGTGGGTAGAAATGGATAAAACACGTGGCTGCCAAGGTGGGTAATAATAAGATGTGAGGGATAGGCAGAGGGGAAGGGGTTGAGGAAAGGAACGGAGGACAGGCCACGCCTGGAATGAAGGAAGATGCTCTCGCGTGGGTGGGTGGTGGGAGGGGAAGGTGGGATACACCGGCGTTAAATGCTTGTTGACTGAATCAACGGCTTACACTGGACAAACGGAAAATGAGTCTTGGTTTCCATGACAACGGTAGCCGTGCAGCTTCGTTGCAGCAAGGTGGGGAGTTAAGCTCGTTCGTGACGTCCATCAGGCTTCGTAAACGTGTGTATGCCTTCACTCCTTCCTGTGTGCTCAAGGTGCGTACGTGTCGCTAGGGCAAGGTGTGTGTGTGTGTGGTGGTGGTGGGGGGGAACCGGTCCGTGCCTATGTGTTCATATATATGTGCATGTGTTCGTGTGTGCGTGAACGCGCGGGCGTGGGTGCATGGAACAGTGCACACCTTGTATGCTTTAGATCTTTATTTTTTTATTTCTTTATTTTATTTATTTATTTTTTTTTTTTGGTGCCTTCAACCGTTTGTAGCTAGCGCACCTGGGTATCTATTTTCGCCTGCTCTGACGCGGCAGGGATGGCCGTTTTTCAAAGATGCATCTGATGCGAGCAGGAGGGCAGTATTGATTTTTGCAGGACAGTAAATCCTAGCTGCCACGGCCTGATCTCACCCAGCTCCAGGAGCTCGCAGTGTCTTGGCACAGAACACCACCAGTATGGAGACAGCTAGCCACGTCTTGTATTCCCTTTTTGGGGTAGGGGAGGGGCGGTGGGGTGAGGTTTTGGTTTCCTTTCCTCGCACATCTTTTATTTGCATTTTTGTTTGTTTTGATTTTGGTTTGGGTTTGTTTTTTTTTTTTGGGGGGGGGGTGAATTAAGGTTTTGTCTCCGTAAGTTTAAGTCCAAGGGCTCTGAATGCCCTTCTTCTCCTTACTACCCCCCACCCCCAGTTATTCTGCGGTCGTAGGCGTTGTAACGACAACTTAAAAAGTAAATCTTTTTTTTTTTAAATGACTGCGTCTAAAATTTATGCGCACAGGTCTCTCCTCCGGGATAATAAGGATGGTAACATGTCTTGCAACCGTGCAAGTGAGCGCTTCTCGTCGAACTACAACATTTTTAGAGTGGAAATATCTGTTAACAAATACATTTAAGAGGATCACCATCATTATCGTCGTCCTCATCGTCATCATCTTTGGGCTTGGTAGTTAATAACTGATAGTAACTAACTACAAAAAATAAATAAACACTAAATTTTTTTGTGGAGATGGTAGACGGTACGGAATATTCGTGTGGGTGCTCTGTGTAACCACTGGGGAGAATGCTGTCACTTTCTTTCATGTTCTCTCTCTCTCTCTTACACGCAGATGCACAGCATGGACGAGTATTTTCACGACCCTTTATTACCAACTGTGTATTACTGTTGCCGTTTAGCAGCAGCTGCATTTCTTTTCTCCAACATCTCTTTCTTTTACCCGCCTTCCCTCCCTCGCGCACGTAGACATCCCTTTCCCCATCCGTGACTCTCCTCCCGTCGTCTCGTGTTCCCCCTTTCGCTTCTGCATCCTTGTCCGCCGAACAGGATCTCGGGAATATGGGGAAAAGAATTAAAAGCCCAGAGAATGCTACGAATTAGAGGTCTCCCCAAGCTCAAAGAAAGGATGTTGCGAATTAAAGGTCTCCCAAATAGCAGGACACATTATCCGCTCAAACCGAGATGAATGCGTCTGCGCATGTCAGGTGATCCCGCGACCCCGCGGCAGCGTGCTGCTGAGAGAAGGCGGCTCGCGTGCGGACCAGAAACCTCACAGCTAATCAGGCGGAAGGATTTACCACGACTTGCGCTTCCTAATCGCCGGGCAGCAAAGATCAACATAGCAGCGAAGGTCTACCCTGGGAATGGCACAGATGACTTCTCTCAACTGTGTCGTTAGTTTCGAGAAGGCTCCGCTTTCTTCCTCACCGGAACCGGAGACACAAAATGGTTGGGGGGAGGTAGGTGGCAGTCTGTCACCTGTACCCGCGAACCGTTGATGGATGACGCGTTAAGGAAAAAAAAAAAAAAAAAAGCTCTTAATGTAGCGACAGTTTGCTGGGCTGAAAGACGGCTAGTTTGACACGATGAGCCCAGGACACGCGCAGGTTTCAGCGATGCTGAATTCTGACGAAGGTCGCTCACACACCGCGAAGTACTATCAGCAGCTGGTTGCTGCCTTCTGCTGGATGTGTGAGTGTGATGTTTGATCTGCAAATCGCACCCACCACCCAAACCTCGCTCCTTGTCCTCTGTAACATACAGTCAGCCAAATCACCTGCCTTTAATTTTCCTGCTGCACTTGTCAGCTTTTCTTACCGTCCCTTATCATCAACGCATTTACATCACACAAAGTTTTTTTTTAAAAATTCATTTTGTTTAAATTTTAAAAAAAATCTTTAAAGAACAGATTCGATTTTCGTATAAGGAAGCATACCGCGTGTAGGTCTTCGGTAAGAAAGGTAACTGCTGGGGGTAAGGGGAGAAAAGCTCTGCAACAAAAAAAAGAAAAAAGGAAACTGTAGGCGTTGGTGCGGGGAGGGGAGTGTGAACTGAAGGGAAATGAAGACAGCGCACGCGCAGCGGATGAGACGCATTTGTGGGGCGGCAGCAGCCTAGAGTCGGTCTTCGCTTTGCAATATCTATTTTTCAAGAAATGTTGCTGTGTATGATTAGTGTACAGGCCAGCAATGGGTGCCAGTGCCAAATCTTATCAACCCCAGCCAGGGGGTTGGGGTGGGAAAGCAGCGGGGAGAGGAAACTGGCATGGTGGGAGGAATAAATAAGCACATATTCTTCTCATGTGTGTGTTGGTGGAGGGGGGGGGGGTGCGCTTATGGGGTGGAGTGACAGATCGGGAGAAATATATGGCATGCAGAACTGAGAAAAAGAAATGTAAGAAGTGGAGGGGAAGGAGGAGAAAGGAGGGATGGAGGTATTGTGGTTAGATCACCTGCTGCTCGAGCCCAACGAGGGTGTGAGGTGACGTGATGAGGGTCTAACAAGCGCAAGATTGTCCTCTAGCCCTGCACCGGCATCTCTGCTGCCCTAGTCATCTGTCACCGACGGCAGGGATGGCGGGCTGGGTAGAAACACTAATTGGGCCGAGGGCTGAGTTACATCGATCGGTTGGAGGGGGAGGGGCGGAGAGGGATCGAAAAAAGTCACGAATGGGGTTGAGCGAATGAATGTATATCGTAAGGAGAGGGAACAGGAAAACGTGGTTTGGAACTGCTAATGTCGCTTTGGGGAAATCAGATTTTAAAAGGACGGCGTTGATGGCGATAGGCGTAAACTGCGGTAAGTGGAATAAATTTTGCGCGTACATGTAGTATCTGGAGCTGGGTTGCTAGGGGCCAGCAAGAGACAGCTCCAGTACCATCATGTACGTCTGTTTCTAGGACAAAGGTCAGCGAATTTGCAGCCTGTTAATGCTCTTCTCTTATCTCCCTGATAAGTGCTTCTACTCTCCACCTCGCCTTGTTGTTTCGTCACGGCTATTTCTTCCACGTCACACGTGGGCGTGTATTTTGCACGTAACTTTAGAAAAAAAAACACAAAAGACAATAAACGTGCGATAATTTTATTTCACGTAAGTTAAAATTATGTTTGTGCGTGTGCTTTGCTTTGCAGGGAGCGTGGAGCCTGACCAACTACCCCTGGCACAGCAGCGACGTTTGTCTCGCTTCATCGAGGTCATGATCTCGCTGCTAGAGATGCGAGGAACCGACCACCTGAAGGATGTTGACGTAGTAGCAGACGACAGCACAGGTGAGCGAGCGTCCCTGGCGATCGATTGGCCCGCACAATGGTTCGCTGCCAGAAACCCCTGCGGCGACAACGAGGCCGCGGGGCCAGGAGACAGCTAATGCAATCTTTCCATCTCCTCAGGCACCATCACCAAGACTAAAAGAGCTTTCAGCAAAGTACCGGGGGTACTCTAATCACACGACTGCAACCACTAACTATAGCTGGGGTCAGGTTCACAGTGTGTCCGTAGGCCCTAGGTTTAGGAGGAAGGCATCGCTAAGGTGAAGTACGTGGCCTGCATGCACGTAAAACACTATGGACACTTAGCTGACTGCTTTATCTTAGCTTTGTAGCGAGCACCCAACGACTTGTAGTGTGCCTGATTCTAACTGTTCATCCTGCGGGCATTTCTGGATTTCCTTGCTGCGATTTCCAAAAATGGCGAAAGCCAACAATCTTTCATTTATAGATCTGCTTTTTTTTTAAAGATGCTGTACAGGGAAGATTCTTTTTTTCTTGTTGCGTGTTCGCAAAGCAGTCATGCATAATATGGGATATGCACGCCATATATTGGCAGCATGACTACCATTCGTGCTCCTCCAACTGTAATTATTGATTTTCACAGAGACTACAATTTTTAAACGACTGTAAAGTGCATCCGATCAGCCGGCATGACTATCGCGTGTGTTTCTACAACAGTAATTATCATCACCGAATACGATTTTGAAGTGACTTTTAGAGTGCGTCAGTTTATTCATCAGAAAATGATGCAATTCCGCTATCATTTCCTTTTCGTCTGATGGCATCTAGCGCCAGAATAGCGATCTTCGGTTGTGGCTGACGGCACCTAGGCTCACCTTATAGGGAGAACGTGAGTACAATGACACTTAGAGGGTTAAATGAGATGAAAGATCACCGTCCGTGGCTTTCACTCCGCGGCTTTATCTAAAGATTGACTAATCGTCACATTCCTCAACGCTTGCTAACCGATCAGTGAAAGCTGGAAACACAGCGTTTAGTGACTTCTGGAAACAAAACCTTCCACTGGCGGCCTGAGACCCTTACACTGCATGCGTCATCTTTTATTCCCCAGTCCTCGCCTGTCAAAACCGTCTCGCCTCGTTTTGTAGCATCGTCACATTTTTCGCTTCAGAGCTTTCTTTTTCTTTCCTAGCATTTCTGTGGCGAATTTCTTCCTTTCTCTCTAGGGGTTATTTTGCAAGCACCTTGACACACACACACACACACGCACGCACACACACACACACACACACACACACAAACAAGCACGCGCACTTTGTTATCCAGTTTAGTGACATGCGTGAACGTACACCGAAGCATACACGTAGCCACTCAGTGATCAGGAAAGAAAAAAGGGCTGCGACTGATGTTTCTGGAACATATTTGACAGGAGATTTTATGTTTGTAGGAGGGTAGACACGTAAATGAACTGCTTTGTGTTCTTTTTTCAGCAAGGATCTGGTGCATCAGGTAAGCGATTAGGTTTCCAATTCCCGGCACCATCCTATCGTATGAGGATCATAGATGTTTCTCGCTCATATCCTGTTTACGTTTCCTGCTACCTGTGTATTCAGTATTAACTCTGTGTCCCCTCTGCTCGTAAATAAAATGGTAAAGGGAAAGGTTTACCTTGTGTGTTTTGATCCTTGTTTTGCGATTTTCTGGTTGGAGGAAGTTCATTTTTGAACCTTTTCTGGTGGTGGTATTTGAGAAATAATGGTCACAGGTTCTGGTTTATCTTTAGAATTGATACAAAACGCATCCTTTTGGTGGTTGTGTTAAATATGTGGTGTATATATATATATATATAACTTTAGCTTGTTTATGAACACGACTGGGTACATATTTATTGAGGGGGGGGCGGTTTAGCACACAAAAGGATTATTGCATAAACAGTTTCATACAAATCATACCTTGACTTTTACAGATCAGTTTTCATTTTCTTATGCAATGTCCGTCTTCGAATAAGTGAAAAATGATCAAGTAGACCGTGGAGGAGGAGAAATTCGTGGACAGTTTAACTTAGGCTACACGCATCTTGTGGGAAGTTAATTCTTCTTTGGTACACATACCAGTGTTCTTTGTCCGTTAGGAGTTTGTTTCAGGATGTCAACTGCTTGCGCAGGCACATGATGTTAACCGAAGTGAGAGAGGGAGGGAAAAAAAGAAAGACGTAAAGGGAGGAGGTAGGGCTGAAGTGATCGATCTGTCAAAACTCTGGCGCCGATGCCTGTAAGATGGCTTGAAGCAAGAGTGAGCGGAGAGTGCTGTGTTTTTTTTTTCTTTTGGGGAATTGGTGGGATGAAAGGTAGGTGTCTTTGCAGACAGTGGATAACCAAACCACAAACGCCTGCCTCGCATGCAACTGTTGTGTAGCGGCGTTGGCTGCAATGTGTGTGCTGATTGGCCAAGTCTGCGAGCTGGAGCCGGGTGCACAGTGGCATGCTAATGCTAAGCTAAACTAGTAATTTGTATAAGCAGGTTAGCTGACTTGTAGGCGTTAGCATTCAGCTAACACGACTTTGCACCTGGCCCTCTGTCGTCTGAATGCATTATATAGGCCTTAGTCATCCACGCGAGATTTGAAAAAAGTTGGCGAATTAGTGCCAGCTTTACACCTCCACAATTTGTAAGAAATCAGTTGTATTTCGGTTTCGGTGAGTGGTTGGGGGGGTCATTTCTTCACAGTGCATCAGTCATAGCAAGTGCTTTGTTTGTGCAGCCTCGTCCCGACTGCCGCCCTCGGAGGACAACCCGCTTGCCACCCAGCAGGCAGCCAGCGCCACGCTTATCGCTTCCCAGCACCACGACGTCGACGACAACGACAACCATCAGGACAGAGATGGCGAAGAGGAACCCAGGGCCGACGATCCCAGGGAGGAGAACCTCGAGCTCGCGAGCAAGCTGACGCCTGACGAGAAAGACGACAGCGGCGATACTGATGTGGTCCTCGAGAAGAAGGCGCCCAAGCTCGACGACGACGACGAATCGCCCAAACCCAGAGGTAGGACTGGCCACAGGAATCTTGTGCACAAAGAGTGCATGCGAGTGTACGTGCGAGCGTGTGTGAGAGAGGGAGAGAGTTGGGGGGGGGGACTGAGAAGTTGATGTACGTTCGAGTTGTTGAGTTTTCGTGCGCTCATGCCAGTCAATCCGTTTTAATGCATGCGTTGTTGAGTGCGTGTATGTATGCGTGTAAGGGAGATCTCTAATATTAACGTGCAAGTTCAACGATACTGTCGAATAAAATGAGGTGAGGCTGGATCACGTGATATTAGTATTTTTGGGATTAACATAACCTGGAATGTAAGCAAGGCCTGTGGTCTTCAGAATTTTTGCTTCGTCTTTGAGAATGGAGGACAGAGGGAAGAAAAAAATGCGGCCGTACTCAAAACAAAATTATTGTGGAAATTCTTCATTAAATATTTTTTCGGTGCTC
Source organism: Marisa cornuarietis (assembly GCA_004794655.1). Lineage (NCBI taxonomy): Eukaryota > Metazoa > Mollusca > Gastropoda > Architaenioglossa > Ampullariidae > Marisa > Marisa cornuarietis. The sequence continues at coordinate 1,876,026 of SMMW01000554.1, read as the reverse complement.
GCTTAAAACATCTCGCGGAAATTTGGCCTATCTATAAGCCAGATAAAATCCCCTGCAGTTTTTCCCCTACGATTTAGTTAACTGGTTTCATAGCCGGTAGATAGATCAGTCTGTCAGTCAGTCAATCTTTTCAGTCAATTGTCACTCAGTAAACCAATCAGTGGATCAATCAAGTCACTCATTCACTCACTATTTCGGTTAAGCAATGGCTAAAACCACAGATAAATTTATTCTCGCACAGAAGATCTTCAGGGGATAATTTGGTGTTCTGCAGTCGGGGGTGAGATAGCTCAGAAACGGTTGTGACCAGAACTGACCGACATCAGCTGTAGTAGAGTCGAGAGAAGCCAAGAAAACATAACTACCCCCTCTTCCGCGTCCCCCCTCACGCCAGGCAAACGATCTGCCCCTGTACCCATAAAACGGGCATTTCCCGAGGAAGAACACGCAGCCTGAAGGCTCGAGCGGGTAGGCTGATGGGTGTCACAAAGGGGAATGAGTGAGGGGAATTGGGGTCACGTTTCGCTGGTGTTCGATCAGTTTTTAAGGAACTACGGGGTTCTCAGAACAGAGAAGAGACGCCAACTCCCGCGTCACATGGGTGCCTTTTGCACGCGCATCCCGCACAGTCTTCTGCCCGGGTCCCTGAGATACAGAAAGGAACTTTCGTGGTTTATCCGTTAGCCACTATAGGGCCGTGGGCCACATTTATGGCTTAGCCGGGTAGCACGGGCAAGGCGATTTTCATTACTTTTTATTGCAAAGTTCAATTTTTGTCTTTTCCAAAAATGTATAGGTTTCTTGCTCTAATGTTTATCAGAGCAGCAATAATAAAAAAAACCAAAACTTTACCCACTGTCGTCTTTACAATCTTCAGCCAAAAGCCAGTCGTTGAAATTTTACAATTTGTAGCTGTCCTAAGAGGTTTAAAGGAATAAGAATAAAAAATAAAGTGCTTTGTATGCGTTAGCTGTGTTTTAGTTTTTATTATGCCTCGTAGTCATTGTGCTCCTGCTTTGGGTTTTCTTATGACATCCTCTTTGGTGTAAACATCCGCTTGAGGATTAGTGTGCGCGATATTTCTCGAGCGAGAGAGTCCACAAAGGAATAGTGAGAGTAGTGATTTCCCCCATACGAAACATGCCTCACTACTTTTCAACACGAGCTTACGCTTCTTCGATCTCTGCCGCGCAGCATATGTGTTTGTTTGATCAGGTTTCGTTGAATTCCTTATCACGCCGTACAACTGCGAAGAATTAGTGATTGGCGAAATCATAACTGACAAAATCTAGCTTGCGAACAAAAAATTTAAAAAAAAAATCCTCCGCCAGGTAAGGAGTGCAAGGTCGTCGCACGCTTTGACATCCCGGCCATTGAAAATGTATTGAGTAAATCACGTCCCCGGTCAAGCCTGTCAGCATCTTGGTCGTGTCCTGAACGCCGCGCGCTGACATCGTCATTGCTGCCGTCTGCGCATGTCCCAGGTTTACGCGCTCTGTGACGTGCCCTCGCCCGGTTAACGCATGAGAGCGCCAGGCGCATGAAGTGCACAAGCGGATGAACGGCTAGAAAACTGGCTGCTGCATCCCAGTTAGATTGGAAATCGATGCACTTGCACCTTTGGCCTCTGACCTACATTTTCCCGTACTGGTCAATGCAGTGAGATGTAAGCTACTTGTCGCGTGATCTTCACTGTACCGGAAGTTCTCGGAAAAATGGGATCGACGGAGACTAAAGTATGCAGAGTTGAGAATTCCCCCCCCCCTTTTTTTTAACAGAGCAGATGCTGTGATCGGAGCGAGTATGGTGTGCAGGCTGAATTTGTGGGTGGGATAGGGGTTTTAGAGTTCAGTTGTTGACATTGACTTTGTCCCAAGGGGTGGGGTTTGGGGTTACGAACTGGTGCATTTACAAGAGAATGCAGAGGCGGTAGTCTCTTTTTTTTCCTTTGACATTACACAATAACCTCCCCTCGGAATCGCCCTAGTGATATAAGAGATGCCGTAAAGACCAATTGTCTGCTCCCTGTAATGGTCCATCGGCATATTGCGCAAGTCCTGGAACATCAGACTTGAAGGATAGTGCGCTTCTGGCCACCTCTGTCAGTGGGAAATGGGTAGGGCGGAAGCAATCTTTCGTGACAAAGAACAGCCTAGAAAGACTTAAGTTGCAAGAGAAAGTCTGCGGGTATAGTTTGACATTAACCAGTGGTGATTTATTTGACCGCTCATTTAGCTTGGACTCTGTTATAGATCACATTTTGTAGAGACTTATAGGCGAAGAAATGGACCCTTAGTTGTCGAAGATGAAACTGTAGTTCATCGGTGAAGCTTTCTTTATTGTTAATAGAGGATGGGGTTTGGGGAGTTAGAGAAAGACGACGAAAACCCGTTTCATCGGATTGCACTGGAACGTCTATGATACTCTGGAACAGCTGTTGTCATTGCCGCTAGCAGCTTGCAATCCCGACTATTGGTAGTACTAATAGTCGGACATGAGTGGACCACGACAAAGTTTGACGACCGTCACTGTTTGTCGAACTTAGTCAAATAGTTGACAGTAGTCATTCACATTCGGAAGCTATTCGAGAATATTGCTCATCTATAGGATTGCTTATTATTTACTTGCATGTTTATTTGTTAAAAAAAATTACAAGATATTCATCTTTACTTCTCCGTAGAGAATGCTATACCGTGTAGCCCATTGCAGTGCTTACTAGACTATACCTTTGATAGAATCCAATTTTCATCATCGTCCTTCACAGCAATGATTGTTAATACGGCGCACAGCTGGAGGAAGCGCTGAGAGGCTGGATTGCAATCTACCTCAGGTGCAGTGTAAAGCGCGTGCAGGGAAAAAGATCGGAAAACAGACATGCTTACTGCTTGTAAGATAAAAACAAGGTTTTTTTTTATCACATTGTAAATATCAGACGTTCGCTTTTGTTTTTCAGTCTTGCAAGTCTTTTTTAAGATCGCAGACTCTCTGTCTGTGTGTTGTTTTCGACGTACGTGCATGCACGCGCTTGCTTGCTTGAGAAAGATTAGCGGTTCGCCTCTGTGTGCGCGTAGTACGTGTGTGTGTGTGTCCCACGTGCTGTGTGACAGTGGCAGTCCTGCTCGTTACACTTTATTCTGTCAACACATTTAAGGATTTGTGGCCGGCCGTGGAGTCGACAGCTAGAATCAGCAAGTAAAGCTCTCTCGTCGAGGCCGATGTCGTGTGAAATCTGCCCATTCTGGCGCAGATCCTTGCTGTAAATGAGCCTCGTCCATCCCCTATGGAACCCAGCCTCTTGTCCATTCTCGTAACACCGAGGCTGAAGGAGGAGAGCTAGCTGCGTCATGTTCAGCAGCACCACCAAAGGAAGGATCTCATTAGAGAATTTTTTCCTTTTCTCCCTCTCCCCATCCCTCCTCGTTTTTTTTTCTTTCGCTTTCTGGTTGTCCCTCCTGTCCTTCCCTCCCTCCACCCTCCTTTTCTCCAGACCCCCCAACTGGTTCCTGAGCCTGGAGCTATTGGAGGAAATGTCAGGGGTGGGCAGCGTCGAAGCTGATGAAGCTATTAATGATTTTGTGCGTTCGCCCACCCCATTATTGGACATTTTGCTTGCTTCTTCGTTGTGACCCAGAAAGAGAGAAGAAGAGGGGTAGAGAGAGAAGTCTGCTGTTGCAAGTATCAAAAGTTTCCGTGGACATTTGCTGGCTTTCGCTAACATGGACATTATAATATAGCTCGGCACGCAACTGTTCGTAGGTTTCGTAGGGGGTCTCACCACCACCACCACCACCACCCCCCTCTCTCTTCTTTTCTTCTCTTCCGCGATCTTTTGGCACACGTTTATTAGGCACCCTATGTGACACAGACCGTGCTGGAATGCGTTGTGCGCTGCAGACAGGTAATCCACTCAACCTTCCGATCACCACTAGGTAGGAGACGTTATGGACACGGCGGAACTAAAGGGGCCGTGAAAAATGTCACACTGGGAGCATTAGAAGATGTTTTTGCCTCTCCTCCCAGGGATGTGCTAGCACGGCCAGCAGCATTCACGTGCCAGAACCCAGTAGTTTGGCGAAAATTTTAAGCGCTGTGTCATCTTGGGCACTAAGATCAGGACAACGCTGTTCGTGTGCCATTACGGTAACGCCCGGGTCTAAAGAGCTATCCCCTTTTGCTCAGTCTCTCTGCATCTCTCTCTCTCTCACACACACACACACACACACTTGCCTCAGCAATTCTGCAGCGCGAAGCCCTACATCCATTTCAGAAGACTGCTAGATGCTGCTGAGGATGTAAGTTAATTAAGTGTCAGCGGAAATGGTGTAACCAGAGGACCGCGCGCGCGCTGACGAGATCCACATTAGCGCGCTAACAAGTGAGGACACGAGCTGTTTAGACCTCGCACCTGTTTTGATGATGATGCCATGTCTCATTAGTCGTGAGCTGACCACGAGCCTGCAGGGCATGAAACCCACAGCTAAGGTGATTCACATCGGCACCGGTAGAAGGAACTTCGTCAGTATCATTTTCTCGATCTTTGGCTGCTGTTGTTACAAAGCTTCTTCATTTCTGAGGACAGCGCACAATAACCCTGAGAGTAAGGTCAAAGGGTTGGAAGGGACTGGTGTTTTACACCGAGCCAACAGCAAAGGCTATGTCAAACACAAAGAGGCTGGTATAGAGATGAACTCACATGGAGAAAATACCGTGCACTCATGTTCGTGAAATTTGATTCTTTTTCGCTTCTTTTTCCTTCTTTCACTCCCTCTCCTTCTCCCTCCCTTTGTTTCTCTTGCCCTCCCTCTCTCGTGCGCTCTTTCTTACGCGCGCGCGTACACAGAGGTAATTAAAGGATTGATAAAAGAGGCTAACACTTTTTTAAAAGAAAGGAACAAAGTCATGATTTGGGGGGGAAACGTAACATTTACTTCTGGGTGCTGTCGTCTCGTCCGCCATTTCTGTAATACAAGCATCAAGGGACATTTAAGCTCGTCGAGTCTTGTCAGTAAACCGCCCCTAAAGACACAAACGGGACTCGACATTTTTCCTCGGAACTTAAGTCGCTCTCGCCCCTTGATAGCGACTTGCGCGGGTCGAGGTCTGCGTGGTTCTCTCACGGCGCTTCCAGGCAACGAAAGGGGAGAAAAACAGAATGTGGTATTTGACCGAGACGCGCGTTGGGCTGAGCAATGTCCACTAGCCTGCGCCAATCTTCTTCGAACGAGCCGGGCGGTACCAGAGGGACCGGACTACCTTCGGGGCACGACTTGAAGGTAGGATTCATTGACCTTTGGACCGGCGTCTCCAGTGGCAAGCTTGACCTTATGGATCTGTTGCGCACGACAGGCCTTTTGGAAATCAGATCTCGCCTAGATATCGGAAGAGCACGCACCACTGTCCCAGAACCCTTCTTCACACGTTCTTCTTTTCTTTCCTCCCCCCCCTCCATTTGTTCACTAACTCCTTAGTGTTCGCTTCCTAGCAGGCTACAAAAGTCCTCAAGCTTTCATCAAGTATTTTTATTGGGGGGGGGTCCTTTCATTTTGTGTGTCATTCAGAAACGACGTGAAATATGAACTGGGCGGAGAGAAGGGGTGTGGGGGGGGGAGAAATATTGAAGGCACAGTTAACATTCACCTGAATGAGGCGTTTGATCTTCAAAGGTTGGTTGTAGCGCTTACCTATACTCATCACTCGTGTTAATGAGCAACACCCTGCATCTGACGGCGGCACCTCTCGCCAGATTCATTCCAACAGCCGAATGTGGAGCGCACTGGCTGCAGCACAAACGCTGCATCTTAGCCGACTACTGCGTGTTCACCTGGCTCCTACCGACGACCTGTGCAACAAAGCTTGGATTTCATGTTTAGGCTGTCGACTGTAACCCACTGACAGCCCGGTCAAGCCAGTAACCTTGGTCTTACGTACCGCAACGCTAGCGCCCGCGAAAGACACGGTAAGCTAAGCCCCGTCATTATTTATGCGCCTTTGGCGTGCACATGCCCTGCGGTACGCTGGACAGTGGTCATCGTTTTGACCATCTTGTAATTATCTGGCCTCCATATGATATCCAGCACTAGCTGTTACTCCTGCCGTGTGCTCAGGCCACTACCATATATCAATCATCCTTGTAGGGATTTCTATTTGTGAACTGTTTTGTCTGTCTACTTGTTACGTGATGCGGCGACGTTCAGGTTTTGTTGCGCTCTACCGTTGAATGATGACGATGACGACAGAAAAAGGACACGTAAGGACTCTTGTTTCCTGCTACCTTAAATACAAACGGGTTGCCGACTGCAGAGTGAGAGAGAGGCGTGCAAGAGGGAGGTTGATGGTAAAAACAGTCGCTCGGTCGCTAGAGGTCGCTGGAAGCGCCATTCCACTTCGTTTCACGTTGCTGGTTTTTTTTTTTTTTTTTTTTGCCTCCGGCTGGAGTTTTTGTGTTTTCTACAGACTGTAGCATTACCGCGCGTTTGCCTTTTTTATACTTCCATGACAACCAGACTACTCGACATCATAACGAACGTGTTTTATTTTCCAAGGTTGCTTTGAAGTTGTTAGCGCTGTCTTTGAACGCTAAGTCAACCGTTGACTTCAACAAAGAGGACATCTTGGTGGGGTTCTTTATTGGTAGGCGATCCGTCCAAGAGATTCCTGAAATACAAAGAAAGAGAAAACGGAGATGAAAGATAAGTTGGTGGGTAGAGTGCAGGAGGAGGTGGGCGGGGGGGGGAACAGTGAATGGCGTGCGTCTCAATCAGTGTCCGCTTTGGTCACTTGAACCTAAAAAAAGTTTCGACAGAATTATTCAGCTCAAAGGGAAATGACGGTCGCCATTTTCCCCATAGTAAGAAACAAAAACTTAGAGGAAAGAAAGAAAGGCAAAACAAATGTCCTACGAATAGAAAGAAACGAAAAAAAGGAAGGGAAAAAGTAGAAGTGGAAGGAAAGAAGAATGCAGGATGGGGAACGCCATGTGGATTGAAAACGGGGATGAGAAGAGATTGCGCGGACAAGGGCATTAAGCAGGCCACTGACTGGGAGCCTGGATGTAGTTGTAGGGACGCCAGCTGCGGCCTCATCAGCCAGCCGTTGGTTGGGGCAGTCTGTCGCAGGGCTTCTAGCCTAGAAGCTTGCGGGGCTTCTCTAGGTCCTTCTCCTTCTGTTTGTCCAAGAAAATCAAGAACAAGTGAAGTTTTGCCCGTCGTAGGGCTTCGGAATGAACTTTCCTCCTCTCCTTCTTTCTCTCTCTTTCTGCACCTCTCTCTTGTTTTGTTTTCCCAGTTTACACATTAAGCAGTACATTTTTTATTTTTTTAATGACGGAACTTTTAAAAGAAATGACAGGTTTCCTAATACTTCACGTTTTTACAGGTGCGTGTAAAAATGTGTTGCGATTTTCTGATCAAGATCAAGTAACGTTTTTTTACGGTTTCCCTATTTCTTGCTCCTCCCTCCGCCCTCTTCGCTTTAGTGCTCAGTGCTTTGCATTTTGCGCGCCAGTACGATTATCGGCCTCCGGCACAAGTTAGCATAGCACTTCACATATGTTCAACGATGTCGAAGGTGAAAAATCAGCTAAGTCACTTTTATTTGTGGTCCAAGGAGGCGGTGGGGGCAAAGAAGGAAGACCGTCATGAAAACCCAAAATAAGATTTTTTAAAAATCTACAACTAAGCAAATACACTAGCTAGTTAATGTTAAAGTCATGCTCCATTAAATCTTTCCCCCATATCCTTTCCAATTTAGAAGGCAACAACAGAAGAGCTCTTTGAAATTTTAAATGGCAAGAGGTGAACTTGGTAAAAGAAAAAAATATATTATTGTGTATTACTCTTTCTCTCTTGTTTAATTTCTTTTAGAACTTTTATTTCTGTGGCACGATCATGACTACGTTTAAAGTTAGGGTTTTGGGAGGAAGAGGAAGACGACGATGAGGATAGTTTTGAAATGGTGGTGATACATGACACGAGCATCGAGAAAAGACACTTTCATTCTTCATACTCCAATTTTTGGACATCTGCAACTTTGTGCGATGGTAGATTTTTCAGAATTGGGCACCCTTTTTCGGGAACACTTTAAAAAAAAAAAACCTCTTAAAATCCGAGTGGTGGCAGACCGAAAAGAGTGGGGTGTAAATGAGACCTGAGACTAGTTGCCATGCCACATGCGATCTGCCCAAATTGTCCGGCATTTTCATGCATAGCCACCCAAGCTCTAATGGTCGTGCAGCTTTAGCCAGAAGACCAGACGGCAGCAGCCGTCGCGTTACGACAACCGGGCACCAGTTGCGGCTGCTGCAGCTGCTGGCCGCTTGATATGGAAATGGACCACCTCGCCGCAAACAGCTGCGGCCGCATGGCTGCGTACAGTCGCTTGAACCGAGGTAATCGCTTGGCTTCATGCTGACCCTTGAAACCGCCGACAGGACACGATTCTCTACAGTTTCTTCTTTGTATCCAGCCCCTGGATAAGAGTTGTGGATAGGGATGGTACGCGGTGGTTCAGAGTCTTTTATTTATTTATTATTATTACTTTTTTTTCTTCCAAGCCAGACTTCCAAGAAAAGCCATTTCTAGAAATTCTGCGAGATTATGTCCTTATTGCGATTACCAAGTCATGATCGATTGATGTTTCCATGATTGATTTAATATGTATGTATCACGAAGTATGTCGTTACTGAAGATGCTGTATGAAGATCAGTTCGATGAAAGCCCCGGCTTAGTGTTGTGCAGATAGTACGGATGTGATGTTGTCGTACTCTGAAATTGAGAAGGTTATATTGCACGTTCATGAGCGCGAGTGTGCGCGTAAATGGGTGAGCTGTTGCGCATGTGCATTACAGAGAGCAGGGAAGAGTAAAGAACCAGGGGCTGTGTTTATAGTGCGCCGCTAGCTGCATTGCTAAACTTTAGCTGACTGCTTCAGGTTGTGTCTAGCTTGCGCTTAGCAAAACTTGGCAGTAGTAATATAGACGATCAAATGGTGTATACAGATGTGCTAGGAATTGTAAATATGCTGTGTGTGAGAGAGAGAGAAAACAAAAACAACGGGGAAAGGGAGAGAATAGAGAGTTGTTTGTGTGTGCGCGGTCGTGTTCGTGTGTGTATATGCGTGCATGCGTTTGCACGTATGAGAATCTTCTACATCTTATGTCACAGCAAGACACTTCAAAACATAGCCTAGCATTCTTAGCAAGATCGTACCCTTGTTGCCAACAATAGATGTGCACTTTGCAAGACGAAAATACGTTCACTTCCTTATAGCAGCGTGCCCTTTCCCTCCCAGCCTCCAGTCATCTAGTCTGAAAGCAAGCACTATTTTAGTTACGTACCTCCTGCAATTTTATGTGTGTGCTTTTAGTTACATAAATAGATTTGAATCGTGTGTATTCAGTCTTTTCTCTTTCTGTTGCAGAGAAGGACGACAGCAAGGCAGTTGTAGATATACGCTACACATACATCAAGTTTAACAACAAGTAAGTATTTTTTCTAGAATCTTCCAGTGATTTCATGTTATTGCTTCTTGTTTCAAGATACCATGAAACGTACTTTTTCATTATTTTTCAACAAAACCTAGGTATTTGGGTTTCAGCAGGTGTTTCGGTAAGTATACTACATTAGTGTTTGTAGTTTGTGGACCTGTGAGTGTACTTGCGCTTGTTTGTTTGGTTTGTTACTTTGTTCACACGATGAATTTCAAACAAACCTTTACTCCACCCATACACCATCAGATTTCATATTTATCATAAATATAGCCTCATAAATCAGAATGTCTCAAATTTTTATTTTAATTCACAGCCGCAAGCTTATGTTACTTCTTCCGAGTCTTTCTTCCCAGGGTTAAAGTGAAAATACGTTTCTTGTGTCGGGAAATGAGGGTGTTGAGATACGACTACTGGTGCAGATTTCATTTGAAATGGCAACGTGTTACAAATTAAGAACAAAGGTTTAGGGAGAGCAGACAGTGTAGAGATGCCTTCTCCTGATGCCAACGATTTTTCAGACTCTTTCCACGCGGTCCGCCTGGCAAGTTGTGGATAGACCTTACACCGACCGTGCGCTTTTGTTCTGTACACGCGGACAGATGACCTCCGAGCTTAGTTCAGACCAGAGGTATCTTACTACCGTAGAGGTCCATGTACCTCGGATCCACAGCTACAGGCGGTGGTGTCTTTGGACTAAACGTAGTCCCTGGACCGCAAGGGATCTGATGACGTCCAGGGGATTGTAATTCGCACTCTGTCCGGTTCATAGCCACTCTTCGAGGGCAGCTTTATTCCCAAGCCATAGCTACAGCCCCATCGCCATCCGCAGGGTTTTCGGAAGCTGAGCTACTGCTGCCCCGAATTGGTGTTTCGTGACACCGAGATTCGGTCAGGTCGCAGATGGTCAAGTCCTTACCGGACGGAGGGTGGTTCGATCCGGACGTTCGCAGCTGCAGATCTCAGTGGGATAGGCTGTCCAGGTCTTAATTAGTAGCCCGCACCCTGAGATCGTGGCCTCCATCTTTCTCCTGGGCCTTTGTGACTTGGATCCAAACCGACCTGTCAGATGCAACGACTGCAGCAGCAAGGAGGAGGTCAGTCACAGTCCGGTTTCCCTCCTAAAAGCTCCGCCGCTGTGCTGTTCAAATTGTTTCCGAAGAAAATTTAAGGGCCTTTATTACTGGAGGGGATGCTTGCGCGCCAATTCCTGCAGCGTGAAGATTGTAACAGCCATTTTGTGCATTTGGCGCTGCCTGCGGAGCCAGTATACAGCTCTCGTGAGCTCCTCTTATTTTGCTCCATCGACCGTAAGCTTCTATTAAGGAATGCCTGCACTGTTATTTTTATTTTGTTTTGTTTTAAATCGACGATGACGAATGGGATAAGACCTAGCAAGCTGGGTTTTTCAAGGGACATCACCCTTCCACCGTAACAAAGCTAGCGATTTGCAGGCCTTTTTTTTCCAGACGTCACCGTAAATCAACATTTCTGTTCTCGCTCATGTCTTCCATTTTTTTAAGGATTTGGATCGCAATCTGTAAAATGCTGAAGGTAGCAGTCGAGGAGTGTATCGTTTGATAAGTCATCCGTGAAAGTGGTTCTAGTGAGTTCTAGAGATGCTTGTCAAGACTGCCAGGACCTGTAACTCTCAGCATTTGTCACCACAGCGAGGCCAGAAGTGTCTGGGTGCGAGTTGTGGTCGTGTTGTCGGCGTTATTCTGATTATGGAAACATACATTTCAATTTCACTGATGGTCCGAGGGTTCGGTGGTCTTAAATTATTACCAGTACCTTATTTTTTTTTAAAGCCCTTTTTGTGTCAAGGGTATTGCTTCGTGTAGAGAACGGCTGGCGATAGATGGCCACAAGCCACGCAAAACAGAGAAGGTGACCGCTAGGTTAACAATTTGCGCCTTCCAACGGTAGAGTTACGGGTCTTGTTATCTTCCGCATGCAATCCCGACATTACTCTGGGGCGTCGTCTTAACCTCCCGAACTGACTCCAGGCCAAGCGCTCTCCTGCTCCCATCTCTCCCCTCCAAGCCTTTCTTTCACACTCCCTTCTCTTCCCACCCTCCTACTTCCAGCAGACTTAGAGATTAAAGTTCTCGGTCGCTGCTGGTCCTGTGACACTTGACATGTCCCTCACATGTCACCGTCCGTTAGGGAGGACAGTGTCAGCGTCATTCTGACATCGACAAGTGCCGGGCAGCGTTGGGCGACGTTTGTCCCCGATTTCCAGGACACAGCCAGGATTCAGAGTATAAGTGACGATTACTAACGTGTGGCGGTAGAAATTAACTGAGGCTGTTTGAACTGTTGTCAGGGCCGCCTAAACAATTTTTCCGGGCCCCCTTGCGTTAATCATTAATTGAAGTCGTTTATTATTTTTCCAGTATATAACAGTGTGCTTACAAGTTACAATTCGACCGGCAATATTTACATTTCGTTTATTGACTTAACATAGCAAACGGTAGGGAAAGTGTACACAGCTAGGATCGAAAACACTGCATGAGATGAACATTGTAGACTTTTGTACACTTGAGTGGTCAGTAAATGAGGGAGGAGGACGTAAAACGATCAAACTACTTACCCCCACCCCTTCTATAACACGTGGATGTAAACAACTCGACAGATTTAAACAAAATGAAGATTAAAGACAATAAGAGGCTTATATCTTTCCCCCTAACGCATGTATGAAGTCACAGTCCTCACAGATTTGGGTACAATTAGTGGAGGTACCAGTAACTTTAGTAGTGGTGAAGCCTACGCTTTATAGCATTCTTTGAAGTCTAACTTGATTTATTATTTCATTGTGATTTATTTTCTTTTCACTTTTGTTTAAAAGAAAACGAAAAAACAGTACTAAGGCTGGGCCCCCTCCACAGCCGCTAGCCTGGGTACACCATACCTCCCTGCCCCTCCCTCTCGTCAGGCCTGGTTGTTGTTTGGTGTGTGAGAGGGGGAAGGGGGAGGTGACACATACGCGTTTGTGCAAGAGAGCAACGAGAGGGGGAAAAAGCGGTTGTAAAGGTCGTACTGGCCTGACAAATCCAGGAAGGGTAGGATAATAGCAAAGTGATATATCTTAAAATGGTTTTATTTAATAGCGCATATTTCGAATCTAATTGTAAGACCTCTGACCAGTGACGGACGAGAAGTAAAGTTTTCTTCTTGGGGGCAAATTTCGACCAAAGAAGATAATCGTGTCCTGTAAACCTCAGACGTCTGCAGAGAAGACGAATCACGCGTTTTAGTGTCAGATCTTTAGCTACAGCTTTCAGGGAATCCGAGGTTAAAAAAAAAATCTGGAGTCAGCTCTGTGTGTGTATATATATATATCCGGTCAGCCACAGAAGTATGCAACCCTCTGTGTAACGCCGATGTATGCAAACAAAGCTTAGACCTTAATTAAGATCACTATGTTCGTGCGTGCTTTCTTTGTACTGCTTTGGGCAAACGGCCTTACACACAGACAGTCAATATGTTTTAGTTTAGAGAAAAATTGACACCCTGCGAGTATAGATCAGCTCTGTGACAACTTATGACACGCGAGCAGTTGGATCTGATTACATATGTATTTGGGTTTTCGCGTGGACACCCCCCCCCCACCACCACCACCACAACCACCACCATCGTTACTACTACATTATGTCATAGTTCTTTAGGGTTGAGGCAGATTCATATTTAATGCCAGTTTATATTGAAGACCTTCATGAGTTGTTTTTCTTTCTTGTTTTCATTACACTTTAACAGCACATGTTGAGGTGCTGTCTCTTACCACAGATGCATTTAAGAGGCAGCTTATTCATAGTAAGGTATTCTCTATTAAGTTTTATTTTATATACATTAGATTGATGAGATCTATCTGATATGTGGAAACGTATAGCATTGTTAGGCTGGTCATCTATTAATTTTCTAGTTTCTTTATCATCATTTTTGCTGATTTTATCTTTCCATGTTATTTTTATTGCTGGCTTGGTAACTATTTTTCTATCTACTGGTGAAAGAGGAATGTTAAGGTTGCTGACGTTATGATTGGTGTTTTGTTTTACTGCCAGTCTAGCTTGTTTATCAGTTGTATCATTTCCTTTTATTCCAGTAGGGGGAGGGAACCCACAGAAACATAAGTGTCACTTTCTTTGTTAATCTTGTTTATGAGAGACAGTGACTCATGGTTTATCTTTTCTGTTAGAGGACTGCTTCTAGTACTACTTTTAACACACACACACACACACACACACACACACACACACACACACACACGTACGTTTCGTGCGTTTATATTAGCAAAAACACATGGTTCTTTCCCTTTCTGGACTCCCAATGCAAAATCATTGATTTCTTGTGAGCCGCCATATTTATTTGGAGGCTGATAGCAGCGCTAGCGTGAGCGTCTTAGTGTTGAGCCGTTGTCAGTGGCACACGGAACATTGACATTGACACCTCGGGAAGATCTGACGCAGAAAAATAAAATGGTTAGCTAAGGAGCATCGACTGACAAGAGAATGAGAATGGAAAGATTTTAACGAAAAGAAAAGCTCAGAAGCAAGGCAGCTGGATGGAGATACCCGTTCTCCGCCGTCGCTTTCTTTCGTTACTGATGACACCAGCAGCAGAGTTGCTGCTGTCAGATGCCCTGGTAGACCAACTTCCTGCTACAACGCCGTCGTTGATCAAGTCGTCGGAAGGGCGGCAAAGGCACGTAGACAGACTAACGGGGCCTGGCAGAAGAGGTCGGCGCTGGGAGGACTCGTTGTGGTTGCAAGTGTCAAAAAGACGAGCGACCTTCACAAGACGAACGGCTCTCGTATGACGAAGTGAACTCGTAAGACAAACGACGCTCGTAACGGGAGACGCCCTGAGATGCCTGACGACGCTTCTCGTCTTGTTAGTGTCCACGAACCCAACCGTCAGAGGCGCAAGCTCGACTCGCATACAGCGATTGAACCGCTGAAGGGACATTGACCCCAACCGTGCGAGTGACAGTGAGTTATGGAAATCTCCTTTAGTTTCAGAGAAAGCAGGCGACGCTTCCCATTATTTTCTGGTGACGTTCTGCTCAGATCATGTGTTTTCAGTGGAACTTTGCTTGATTGGTTATGCTACTGGCACACGTAACGAAATTAAGCTCAAACTTTGCTAACAGAGCATAATTCATAGAACATAACACTGTCATTATTATATCACAAATACTCTTTGTAATTTGTGATTGTTATTAGTTGGGATTTTGAGGATTAGTAGTTTGTAAGGTACTAATGAGGAACCTTGAATTGTTGCTAGAGCAAGGACAAAATCTAGAAAAAGATGAAGAAAAGCAAAAAGAAGGAAGATGGAAAAAAGATGGGGGAAAGCTAAAACTGGTGTATCCAATACACACAGTCTTGCATTCGGATTAGCTTCGGAATCTTGTCTTATTTTTATCTAGCTTTTGTAAATCTCTAGCTTAAAACACTTTGAAGTGCGTTTTTGATTACAAGTTGTCGTCGGGGCAATAGAACGCGACGCATGTCAACGCCAGGTATCAGTTTTGCCCAAAACTGCTTTCAGGGGAAAACTTAGCCAGTGATTACTGTGTGTGCGCTGTCTCAACCAGCGCCCGACCCTCCTCCCCCTCCACACTAGATTTTATGTGGTACATGTTCATGTTTGCTATTGTCGGCACACCTGATTGTGCATGTCCTGCTGCTCATAGCTGGTGTGCGAAGTTGCTGGCGAGAAAATGCATTGCCAGGAACAGCCAATACGTCACACCGGTCGTCGCACACGTCACCTGAGCCTGACCGCGCCGTTCTTGGCAAACAGACTTGACAGCGCTGTTCTCTCCTTCCGAACCCGTACTTCCGTCGTCCTTTATCCAAGTCCAGCAATGCAAGCAAGGGGAGCCCCTCACCTGCCACCTCTTTTCCCTCGGTAATCCTAAAAAATTTAATTAAAAAGAAAAAACGGGTCTTACCTAGCTGTCTGCTAGGTCTGTTCTTGTGATTGAGATGAAGGGGATGTGACTCGTGGACAAGGCGCAGTAGTGTATAAAATAATCAAGTGTTTGTGATTGACCTGCTATTCTCATTATGAGGATAAAAAGTTTGAACGATTGGCTGAAGTTTTCGTGATGGCATTTTTACCTCCAGCGTTAAGTCCCACAGTTAAAACTGAGCGAGATAAAACAATGCAGAATCGAAAGAGGACGAAGAGAAAAGACAGTTGGGGTGGACCGGAGGAGGGGAGGGGGAAAGGAAGCTCGATTTTTGTAAAGCTGAGACACAGAGCACGACTTGCACGTTTTGTCAGTCAATCATTCCACAGAGGTTGTAAACTTTATAATTATGGCCAAGATACTGCCCGATCCTTCCTGAAATGAAAATGAAATCCCCAGATTAGCTTTTTTACCCGGTTTTAAAAGTAAATAATAGTTGAGTTGAAAACACGCCTGTCCTCGGCGAGGAAGGTTCAAGCAAAAAAAGTCCGGTGGACAAGGTATCTGTCGTATTTTGTATATGTTTTGTCGTTAAGTGAGTAGGAAGGCTATTTTGGCTTGTTTCTAGATCACTGTACCACGTTCTGTTGCTACTTAGCCTTCTTGAGAAAAACTTGTGGCTGTTGGTGTCCATTCGTTGACACGATTCTTTGTGGCACTGCGATGTCTGTACTCGGCACTTTTCGCTTGCCGACCTGTAAACAGCGAACACGTTGCCGGCAAGACTGGAATATCGAATGAAGTAACTCATCGTCTTCGCGACAGAGAAAATGGGTGAAGAGAGAAGGCGGGGTGGGGTGGGCGGAGAGAAAGGGGTCAGGAAAACAAGGAAGAAAACCCACATGCTCTTTACTATGCAAATATGCCGTGTACAAGTCAGCTTGGCGAAAATTGTATTTCGAAAGTCTTCAAACAACACTTAACAATTCGCGAGTGATACTGAAGGTTATATTTACTAAAGGAGTATTTTTTTTAATGTGAAACTCGAAGAATAACGGTTAACGCATGATTTTGATGGCCACAGTTCTACAGCCAGGGGAAGACCATCCTCCATTCTTTGTCCTGACGCCACCGCTGAAGGCATTGACAAAGACATTTGCTGGGCTTTAGTATCGCATATCCCTTTAATTACACGAGTCCCTTTGCTCAAGAACAATGATAAGGAAGAGAGGAAGTGTGTATAAAGCAACCTATTCGTCTGTTTTCTTCTTACTTTCTTCCATCATTTTTTTTCATTAAGAAGAATGGAGCATAAAGTAGCATGTCGGCACGCGCATCGTAAGACTAGGACTGACAGTGTTAAACGACCTTCTCATTAGACATTTTTTTCATTCATCCCTTGAGGTAAACCTGTAGTCTACCTAGTCGAATCACTTGTGTGTTCAAAAACCCTGAGTCTGCTTTCAAGGAATCTCTGTTAGTAAGATAAATTGCGCTGTCTTGTCAACAAGCTCTAAATTAAAAAAATAATCATCTTTAATGGAATTAGGCTTACCTTTGCAGCTATTTACTGAAACCAAAAAAATTTGAACGGTGTAATCTTTAATCTTCTGAAATCTGTTATTTAAATTTTTTTTCTTCTTATTCTGCTGTCATTTTGCTGTCCATATTTTTCTTCCTCAATATCCATCATGCAGTCTTTTCACTATTTATTTATTTATTCCCGAGCTTCTGTTGTTTTCTGTTTGTCTTTCGATTGAAACGGGAACTAAATGTGAAATGTGATCTTTTGGAACCGCATTCCCCATCCCCAGCCCAGCTCACTTCGCCTCCCGACCTGCAGCCCCGAACATGCACTCACTAGTTCATTGCGCGCGCGCGCACACACACACACACACCACAGAGGGAGGGAGAAAGAAATAAAATATCGCCACCACAGCCTAATTTTAGAGACCTGCACTTTGCTTATTGGCTGTAGGGTCGGATAGCTGGTGACGTCACACTAGTCCGCCTCTCCGTCCAGCGGTGCAGTGGCACGCCCTCGTGATGTAATTAGGGGCCAGGGTAATTTGCAGGGCGATTAGCGACACTGGCATGTCAAGACCAAAGGTTACGACCCTCTGTTTCGGGTGAGGGAAGTCTGAAAGAGCCGGCGCTTGTAGCACAACTTCGACTGGTCCGTAGAGGAAGGTCTAAAAAAAAAATTTTTTTAAATGGGAGGGGGGTGGCGCGGAAGGGTGACACGCTTGTCTAAAAGCTGACGGTGTGGGCGGGGAGAATCGTCACGGTTTTATTATCTCACGCGCTCGTCAGCAGAGCCAAATGTCAAGCCGCGAGACACTACAGTCAGATCTGTGGACTGGAAAAGAGAACATGAACATCACGTGCACAAAGCCATATTTAAGGGAAATGCAAGCGAATTTCCTTTTGGAGAAAATGGTATAAACACTTAGCAGCTGGCGAGCTTCTAAACTGAGTCTGTGTTGACACGATAAATACGAAATGCATTGGATAGGTACTATCTAAATTATAATGACGGATCGAATTATCCAGGAACTGCAGAGCCAAACACTGAGCGGCTAACCAGGGTGAACAGGCGAGGAGCTTGACTAGCCTACCTTTCTACGGGCGAGGAGTGACACGCACAGTTGTAAATGCGGGATTGAGTGGCTAACCAAATTGTTCTGAACTATTTAATGCACACTTATACACGAGGAGGTAATCAGATATGTTATGACTTATAAATTTTAGGCATTCCGATTAAATAAAGCATTTGCCTTGACTTTCGTATGGGATTTGAACCTCTACCCAGGTGAGCTCTTGTGAACGCATCTCCCGAAGGGCATTACTGTTCCCAACATGCCTCACGCCAGACTGCAAAGAGGACTGAATAACGACAAAGGACAAGAGCAGCGGTAGATGAGTAAACGGTTTGATCAATATTCGTCGGAAAGATCCTTTCCTCCCTCCCCCCTTCATCCGCCACAGCACCCGATTTCTGTAGGAGTGCGTTGGATGTCCGCATGACATTATGTACATCAAACTTCCACGCCACAATGCAGGTACAAGGTGAGATCAAAGAGATTCAGCTGAGAGCTTGAAGCGCAGCTCCACTCCCCGCACCCCTTTGAGTAGGCTCCCTGCAGACGTTTTGCGGAGCTGTAAACCCTATCGTCACATGTGGGATGCACATGGATAGACGCGGCAGCTGACAGGGCCCGCCACTCTTGCCTGTTGTGGGCGATAGTCAGCAGGTCCTGTACAGGACGACCAGTCCAGTCTTTGACGTTTGTAAACCAGTTCTTCCTCTGACCACCCCGGCGTCGACTACACTCCAAGGTGCCTTGAAGGATAGTCTTCGACTGGGTGTCGTGCAGGGTCACATGACCAAAGAAGACCAGCTTACGTCCCTTGACTGTTGGTAATAGAGGTTCCTACCAGTGTGGCAATCTTGTTTCTTACAAAGTCGTTAGTTTTGTGTTCTTTGTATGAGATCCAAATCAGCCTCCTCAGAAACACAGTGCAGCATCCTTATTCATTCACTGAACAAAGGATACATTAGGTAAATAAACAAAAAATAATAAAAATGAAGAAACATGTGCAGAACGGGAAAACTGCTGTGTAGATTTTTGTAAATAGTTAGATGTATATACAGGTTGTCGTCGACTTACGACCGCGTTTGGTTATGACAAACCGGTCGTAACTCGATCTGGTCGTAGGTCGGATATGTTAAATTACTGTAAGTATATTATGCTGGGTAATCATATTTTCATAATCTTTAAGCCACATGGTATTTTAGGAACATTTTCCTTGTTCATTATTTCATTTTATTGGCTCATTATTTTATTATCAGATTTGTCCTATTTTATTACCATTTTCTGTGTGTTAATGTTATAGCCACTTTTCTTAGTAGTGTACTGTTATTACGTTTTTACAAGCTCGTATAAAAATTCAACCTTTTTTTAGTTAATTTTGTAATTTTATCTTTCTGTAGAAATAATTGTATTTTTATAGTAATGTTTTCGTTAAATTTTTCTTTGCTCCCTTGCCAATGATGGTCAAAGATACTAGTCATAGCTGTGGTCGTAAGTCGACGACTACCTGTATTGCTGTGAAGATATAGATATGTCTGAATTGTTAATCTTTATAAGTAATGCCGCTGATGCTATTACATTTATTTTTCTTTACAGCTGATAAGTAAAACAATGTTTAGACTTTCTCTCTGTGACCTACTAAAATAGTGTTTGATTATATATACAATGTTTTCATGAATTAAGTAATAAAAAACTATATCTTCGAAGCCATTGTGTACTTTGATTTTGTTTTAAATAGAGGTTACCAACTGTACAAGGTCAATTGTTAGATATTGTGAAAAGTTAATTTTCTCTTAGCTGTTTAGACTTCAGAGAGATAAAGACAAGGGGTATGTGTTGCAAAATTATGTGAGACTTTTTTGTGTGTTAAGATGTCTTTTACATTTCACTTCAATTTATTGTGGATGCCCGTTTTGCTTAAAACATCACAAAGCATGTGTGACCAGTGTATTAACACGCACAATATAAAACATTTAACATAAACTAAATGACTAGTTCCCATTTGTCATGCATCAAATACATCATTGTTCCCTGACATATTAAGCTTGCATTTATTCTGGACGATCGAGTTTATTATTAAATTTTTTATTGTACAAGACTCTGTAAAACGTGTCTCATAAAACATAAAAAGGTATTATAGTTCAGGGAAGGAAGGAACTGACTTTACAGATTTGTCAGTGTTTTCGTGATGGTTTTTTTTTCTTTCTCTTCAGTGACCTAGAAAATTGAAGGCTAACTAATTTTGCTTAGAAGAGGCCAGAGAATCATAAATAATATAAGGGACAGTATTGTGTGTAAAGGGGTAAGGGTGTGGGCTGGTGTTAGCGAAAGCATAATTCGAAGCTGAGCTTCTGTTGTGGATGACCTTGATAGCTATACATATTAAAAGGTAAATACCACAGATTGTATCCCATACCAAGACATATTAGTTAATTATACACCATTTTAGCATCCTTTTAAACAGGTTTGTAATGTTGTATCAGGGTTTCACTCAAATCCTTCGACTGCTATCATATGCTCCCTTCTGATATTTTAGTGGAGGATCATTGGTTCGCATCGCCACGTGTATATGCTGGGTGTGAATGATTTATCCCATTCATTGATAAGTCTGAACAGAGTGCATGTGGTGCAAGAAAATGGAGATGCAGTCAATACACGGTATCTGTTCAATTGTTGGTAAATATAAACAGGTTTATTGGCTCTTTGAAATTTAGGCATAATTATAATTTATTTTGTTTTGAAAATTATAAGAAAATTATAAGAATAACATCATATATGTATACTTCCTCAGTAAACGTCATTTTACACAAATAATACTACAATGCAGTGAAAGAGTTTGCTTTCTGAATCTATAGGTGTTTACTAATATAGTATACTACTTACATTAGTAACATTTCAGATTAGCTTATTCAGTAAGGAATTTTGAGTGTTTCTCGTTCTGGGGCCAGTTGCACATTTCTAATTTTAAACACTTTTAGGCCTTAAATCTTTTAGAAAATCAGTTTAAAGTGCCACCACAAATTTAGAATTTTTAAAACTAAAACTGCTTTAAGTAAGAGAAGAGATTTTGCTTCTTTAGAACCCTTTTAAGGTTTAGAAACGTTGTGCAACCGGCCCCGTGTCTAGTAACGCATCCGCGCCTGAAAGCGCATGGATTTAATGTTTTAATTTGTCTGCGAAAGGCAGGTAAATGGTTTAAAAATTTGTCATGACAATGACTAATTGGTGCGTTTCGCGTTAAGATCTAATGAAAAATAGTTTTTAATGCGAAGCAGTCTGTTAAGTCTGTTACACCTTTTAACTTTTTTCCTCACGGACGCAGCGTCCGCGTATCAAGATGTATTTAAAAAAAAGAAACACTGGGCTACGAGCCCGCCCAGTCTGCACTTGCTGGAGGCAACTTGAGTGAACTCAGTTTATCTTCGAAAAGTTCTAGAAAATCGAGCTCAGACTGCCCATGTGGAGCACCAGTTAAGATTTCCTGAACAAAATTTCCATAGACTCCAGCACAGTCACTACCTGAACTTGGGGGCCACTCGCCCTAGTTTTCCACAAGATATAACATGATTGTAAAACGTTTGCCGTCGCTTTTCTCTCTAGCTTTCCAATCATTATTTCTTGGCATTTAGCGCAAAGTTTTCTCTGTACCTTCTTGGCGATGTAGCCAGAAATATATAACTAACCACTCCTCTTGTTGTTGAGCGTCAGGTCTTCGATGTAGTTACCTTTTTACATTCTGCATGATGTCACTTTCTACTGGCACAGAAAGAACTGAAATGCGGAGGACTTGGGTAATCTCCCCGCCTTCTTTCATCTCA
Source organism: Marisa cornuarietis (assembly GCA_004794655.1). Taxonomy (NCBI): domain Eukaryota; kingdom Metazoa; phylum Mollusca; class Gastropoda; order Architaenioglossa; family Ampullariidae; genus Marisa; species Marisa cornuarietis. The sequence continues at coordinate 1,854,210 of SMMW01000554.1, read as the reverse complement.
TATTGAGTAAAAGCTGTTTTCTGTGTAGTCTTTGTTCTGTCTGCGAGCATGTAAGAATTTAATCTCATCTTTTTAAAATTCTTTCCAGAGTTGTAGCGGGTTTTGCATGGCTGAAGAACCCGGCAAAGATGCGCCTTTAGCGATTGTTAGAGCCATTTTGATGCAGCTTTTACCAAAATGTCTTCTGCGTATTTCTGTGAAATATTCTTGCTTTTGCTGAACCCGGATTTATAAAGTTTCAAAGTGTTCCGGAAAAAAGCTCGAAATCCTTTCCGGCGAGAGTTTTGAAAACGGCGCAGCCGCCATAAACCATCGCATGACATCTTCGCCGGAAGAATGATAGTCGGTGAAGGAGGAAAAATAATAATAATGCGTGATGTGTATAGCGCATACTCACGCTAGTAAGGAGTGTGCTCTTAGAGCTTGAGACAAGAACGAGACATTGACAACATACAAAGGAACTGAAGGGTTAACAGCAGTACTGGTGATTAATAAAAGACAAATATAGAAAAGGCAAACAAAAATCAGGTAACAAGAACTGAGAGTTTCGTGATTCTGAAGAGGAAGACGAGTAGGGAAGTAGATGGAAAGGAGGGGAGAAGGTTGAAAAAGGAGAAACACTCTGTGGACAGGTATTAGGATTAATGCTTAAGGAAGAGGTGTGTTTTCATTGCACATTTAAAAGATTCATTGGTGATTCGGTGGCGGATATAGAAAGTAAAGAGTTCCATTGTTTTGCTGCACAGAAGCTAAAAATCAAGTGACCGTATTTTGTTGTTCTGGTGACAGGAATGGCCGCGCTAGGATGCGAGGCAGCCTGACCTTACTTTGTCGCCCAGTGTTACCCCTTTATGAATGTCTTTGGTGAGATCTTGAAGACGACAACTGCCGGCTTCTTCAGGTGTGACAACAACTGTTTCTTGCAGAAGGCGGTAGCCAGTCGCCGGCGTTCTTCTCCGCACCAGAGGGTCCCTGGCAGGTGTCTTCATGTTTCTAAATTGTGTACAGGAAGCTTGTTTTCCTTCCATAACTTGTACTCGGAGAGTGCGTTTGTCATCCTGAGGCCAGTTGCACAACACATTTCTAATTTTAAACACTTGTATGCCTTAAATCTATTTAGATAATCAATTTAAATTGCACGCCACAATTTTAGAATTTTTAAAACTAAAACTGCTTTATGTTGCTTAAGTCTGACTTTCCGTCCTGTCAGTACAATTTTTTGTGCAATGCACCTAAAGGGCAGAGAAGAGATTTTGCTTCTTTAGAACAATTTTAAGGTTTAGAAACATGTTGTGCAACTGGCCCCAGAACTCTATACAGGAAATCTGTTTACCTTGGCGCGAACTCGTTTGGCGCCAAGCGTAAAGATCGTATAAATCATAAATTCTGTGCACACTGACCAAACTCCGGAAGAAGCTGCAGGTGGTATCGTTTGTCCAGTAGTTACGGGGCTTAGAAAAGCCAACTCCGTTCCCCGGGTCGTGTTCAGACAATCTTACCGATAATAGCTTTTCAATAGGTGCATCGGCGCAGCCTTCACCCCCGTGGTAACCCGCAATGCTGGCCCGTTCTTTCTGCTAGCAAGGCAAAGTTTATTAATCTTTTAAGCAGATGGCATGGAGTACGAGCTGCAGTTTCTGTTGTCTTTTTGTCTCTGGATATTGTGATCCAGAAGGCCTACGTTTTCAGGTTCTACCGTACTTTACTTGCTCACTTTACTTGACCACCTTCCTGCCATAGTTCGCAATTTTTGAAACCAGCTTCTGCAGTTTCCGACCACTGCGTTTCGCCATCGAAATAACTTAAAGACCAGCCTGAATGTTTTGCGGTTTTTTTGCAGATATCGGTAGATATAGGCGATACAAACCTAACCTGTAAATTTCAGCCTCCAAAACCCATCCCATTAATTATCCACAAGCAAAATACGCGATTCGCACCTGAGATCAACGAGCGCCGCTAACAGTGTACTACGTCACACTAGTGCACCATTCACAACATTGGCAGCAGTCACCACCAGAGAGAGAATGAGCGACAGTTTGGATTATTTGGACGTTGAAATTCTGCATTTCTCGTGCTAAAGTAGCAGTTTTTCAGAACCACGAGAAATGCAGACTTGCAGCGTCCGAATAACACGAAATGTCGCTCATTCTCTCTCTCTCTCTCTCTGTTTGGTGTTGACTGCTGCCATTGTTGTGAATGGTGCATGTTGATCGTAGGTGCGAATCGTAGCGGATAATTAATAAATGGATGGGTTTTGAAAGCTAAAATTTACAGGTTTGTTCTATATCCCCTGTATCTACAGATATCTGCAAAAACAAACACACACACACAAACCATTCAGGTTGGTCTTTAAAGATCTGGATATAGCGTTTTTTTCTATGTATGTTCTACTGCTTTACAATTTATATTAACAAAAGATGTTGTTTAAGTGTAATAAGTGGACATATCGTGTGGAATATACTGTGTAATAAGGCTGGTGCGTATTTTTTTCTTTTAGTTTAATTTGGACATCTGATGCAATCAACGTCTCTTACACACACACACACACACACAGATATGTTTGCTTAAGTTATGATACCAAATCCTTGTGCTGTATGACAAACCAAACTGAATTACAACAGTTCTCACATAACCCAATCGCATCTTAAACTTTTAACCTCAACCAGATCTTTTACAGGTATCCAATTACATAAACTGTCCTCTGACTAAATATACTATCATTGCACATAACAAAAAGAGTAACAGCTATCGATGACCTGTTTGTGTGAAGACACAGTACTTGTTTATTGTTTACCATCCCCTGTGCCATCGTCTATATCGTCGTCGTGCATTCGTTAGATGAGCGCGAGAGCAGATTTCACGTAAAAATGAACACAAACAAAGCGTACAAAGAAATACAATATCCGAAACAGCAGGGTTTGGAAGTAGGCATGCATCGTCATTGTTGGTGATGCTCTTAAACTAGAAGCCGCTGTAGGGTCAGGATGATGTTTTGCTTTGTTCGCTGTTGCAGAGTCGACGAGAAATCGGCGCCCGGACTCGTGGCCAACCTGACGGAAATCCTCAAGGTGCCGCCCGGCATCGTGCAGGTTGACCAGTGAGTATACCAATATTTTCATACTTGTGCTGTCTTGACTCTTTATCATGCGCTCAAAGAGCTTCTGCCACCTGTCCGTGAGACTGGGCGTGACCGCATCATGTCCGTGGGCTACGGTGAGCTCTGGTGATCGCCAGTGCGTTAGGACTGTCGGAAGCTGAGTCTGTCTTCCAACAGGAAAAAGGGCGAGAGGACTAGCAAGTCGTGTCTTGAACATGAAGCCTTTAAGCTTGAAGAACGGAGCCCACCGCTGCATCCATGCTAGAAACATGAGGTGTGCATTATCAGCAGCCGGGTCCTTTTGGTGTCTCATTACCGCCATTAAATCGGTAACTTTTCCAGAGAGTATTATGATTTTAGGATGGAAAAGGTATCATTGCTTCTTGAAATACAGGTCTCATTGTGTTTCTGGTGGAGGGAAGGGGGACTTTGTTTGTCAGTTCATTGCCTCGTTTCTGAGAAAATGATTTTTTGTAAGTATGGCGGGGAGGGAGTGCAGACCAGTATGCTCCTGTGCCTCTCAAGTGACAGAACTATGCTATGTGATGGGGAGAGGCGAGAGTAGCTTAGAAAAGAGTAGGGGTAGTATAAGAAGGGCACATTTGAGCCTCTGTACTTCCGTGGGTAGACTATCCTGGACTGTTGGTGAGGTGCGAAAAGGGGATTGAACAGGCTCTCGCATCTATGATTCGTTGCGTGAAAATGCAGTTATAATGCATGATGGAACAGTTTTAGTTTCCAAATTTAAATTTTGGGGAAGAAGCATAACCCAAACCACGACAGTTGTGCGACAAATATTTAAACTTGTGATTAGTTCTTTTGAACTTATGGAGATCTGCTTAGCATAACTTCCTCTCTAACTGTCCTGTACCGGAGAACCATTTGGGAACACGGATAAAATGGGGGGAGTAAGTGCGCAGGGGAGCAAGATAGTCTCGTACAGAACAACAATGAGCATGTTGTACAATACACCTAGATCCACCTGCTGTACAATACACTACATACACATGCTAAACTATAAACCTACAGACACATGCTATACACCTCCATCTACATGATGTGCACCTACATATGTACAATACGCCTACACATCCATACATGTACTATACACCTACAGACATGCTGTGCTGTACACCTTCATACATATGGTGTACAATACACTTTCATACACATGTACTATACAGGAATATACTGTGGTATGCAAACACATACATACACATGTACTATACAACTACAGACACGTGTGCTACAGTGTATAGCAGTGTATCGCAGTATATAGTATACACCTCCATACACACGATGTACAAGACGCCGCCAGACATGTACAACACACGTGTACAGTGCAGTTACAAAGATATACTGTGCTATACATACACCTACAAATGTACAATGCACCTACATAAACCCCCATACACATGTACTATAACCTGCAGACACATGCTGTGCTGTACACCTCCATATACGTGATGTGCAATACACCTACATATGCTCTGCAGTACACCCACATACTTTGCGTTAACCTCCATACACATACCAAACATACACTGTGATCGTTGCGCAATCGAAACGAATATTGCTTCCTTCCAGATTTTGTGGGGGTGGGATAAACTGTGTGAATGTGATTAGTGGTCCCTCGTTACTCTTCGCTGTGTTTTTTAGAATGTGTGGATGTCTGGATGCCTCTCCAACCATAAGGTCACTTCGACGCCTACACTTTGCGTGTGGTGGCTCACTTTAGGAAGCGGTAACTGCACGCAATCGAAAAAAATGAACAGAAACAAAAGTGAAAGAACTTAATCATCATAAGACCTGGAGATTTTTTTTCAGAAAACGGTCGTGGAAACCACCGAAAGAGCTGAACGTTCGCGTTATTAAGACTTTGGCGTTCAGCAAATGTCCATTTTGTTGATGTAGTTGTTGGAATGCGGCAAACTCATCTCGTGTCCTTGCAGGATAGAGCTCATAAAATATAAAGATCGCCTTTTTCTTCATTTTCTGCGTCGTCGTCGTCGTCGTCGTCGTCGTCGTCGTCGTCTTGTCCTCGTCGTACTCCGTTTTCCTCTTCTCGTGTTCTTCCATCGACTCTCCTCCCCTTTACCGTTGCACAGTGCCAGTGTTTGCACTCATATTTCCCTCCCATGAGGAAAACTAAAATGAGCATGTTGGCAGCATTTGACGGCCTGGAAAATGGTTTCTTTGAAAGACCCTGAGTAGCGCGGAACTCTAGCCTCTGTTGTTTGATCTAACCCTGAACATGCTAGATCCTGATTGCGAGGTTTCGGTTTACCGTAGTTTCGCGGAAATTAATCGATTAAACTGCTAGTCTTCGCCATTATATGGACAGCAGAGAGAGTGTGTGTGTGTGTGTGTGTGTGTGTGTGTGTCTGTGCGTGCGTGCATGGGAGCACGCGCTCTTACGGCATCAAGGTTGCTTTCGTGACATCAGTAGGTCGGAGAGAAAAATCAGCCAACATCGTGCAAACCTCGGGTACTACTTTTCATGTCTTGGATCTGGGGAAGTAGTATGCTGTCTCCTTTAAGACAAAGAGCAACAAAGAAACTTTTTGCCCCAAGTCTGGTTGACAGTACGGAATACCCCTGAGGCATCACCAGACGTGGCTTTGCGATAGCTTCCATGCAGGCTAGCGAACATGCACTTTTTCTGTTTCGGGTTTTAAGGCTACGGCGAGTCAAAGAATATCTCCTCCGTTCTCTGTCTTCCTCTGTCACTTTCTCACGCACAAGCGCACAAAACACAAACAAGAGCAACAAAAAGTATAGCACTGAAAAGAGGGCCTCCATAGCTGGTTGTTATTTCCCCTTCTGGGTCGTCGCAACGGAACTGTTCTTCACATTAAACCTTCTTTTGCGACCTATCTGCCATATATCTTTTTGTGTCTATTATAGTTTTAAAACGAGCGAACGACAGTACTTGGTGTTTTGGCGGTGGTTTTTCATGCGCAGACTCAGCATGTTACTTTTGAAGTACCTAAGGCGAAGTATTCGCTCCATTTTCGTTTGCAGATTCAGGCATATAAAGAGATATGCAGTAGATCGTAAGATTCAGGAGCTTTCCTTATTGAAAGCAAACAATGGGAACTATGGCAGCTTCCCATCGAAGTTCAACATCGATCACCAATAGCTCTGCATTGACGGTCGTCCTAGCACATGTATTAGAAGTAATGTGAGCCAAGTATGAGCGGCCTTGAGGAATGTCTTCGAAGACCTCAAGGTCCTGCTTCACGCAGTATTGGCTGAGCTGAGATAATGAGAGCTGTAGTTGGTTCTCTTTTGATCTCGAGGACCCAGAGATAAAGTGAGGAGAAGGAAGGGCTTGTAACCCGGACTTTCACGCCTGGAAGTGCCCAGGGTGGGTAGATCAGTGGCGCCATCCTCATTACCGCCTCCTTGTAGACGTAGCAGGGTGCGCTGTCCGTCTGGCTGACTGGCCGGTCGTGATTGCGCAGCGCCAGTACATCTCTCAGATAGGTTATCCTAGAACCCTCTCCAGTCCATCTAAGCCAATCAACTGGACGAGCCTTACCTTGCTGGCAGCGGTGTGATCATTAAGAAGAAACACGATTCCCAGAGATCCTTCGGCAGCGCTTGCTTCGCTTCATCCGGCCAACGCGTTCACAGATGATTTCGAAGCAGGCTTTGACAAGGACTTCACTTCTGTAATTCGTCTGTTCATTAGAGTAACAAACTCTATGGCGGAAAAGAATCCTGGAGGGTTCTATGATTTTTTTTGGAGGGTAAAATGCATTGTGTACTCTCCTAAACTCTCGAGATTTGTCATGAAATGAAAAGTTTGTAAAGTAGACAAGTAGACACTCATCTTTATGGATTACAAAGAGATGTGTGTGCCATTTTTTTAAGCTTTCACCTCGTCTTCCTTCCCTGCCCGTTCACCCAACGCCTACATTTCTTCCTTTTTATGTTGACATTGTAAAGCGAGTTTCATTTCTGTATTTCCTTTTTTTAATTCATAGTAAAAACTGCAGAGAGAGAGGAAGAAAAGTCGAAGCAAACAGGAACAGAGGGATTGAAAGAGAGAGGGGATCATATGTTCTGTCGAAGTTGCACACACAGCTAGCTTTTTGAGGAGAGGTCAAATAGTGTGTTATACAAGACTTGGCTTGTAAGGGAGATAAGTAGCTCGACGAGAAGGAAGATAAGCACTCATGGAAAGGTGTGTACTGTTTACACTACTTACAGTAAACCCGACAAAACCTTTGAAGTACAGTTGGGAGAAAAAGTAGAAACAGGCCTCAACTAAAACACTTCAGTTGTCGCCCTTCCCTTTTAAAAATGCTGTGGGATATTTTATTCTTAATTAATGCCATCGTACGCTCCCCCACCCCATCTTTTGGGTCATAGTGGAGCCATCCGCCTTTTTATTAAAAAAAGTTCGGAAGTTCAGATCGGAATCTTTCAAGTATTTACCATTTCCCATTTGTTTTTGACGTAAGTGGCACAATACTACCTACATTCCACCCACATCCAGGTCCGCATCATTCTGTCGGGAAAATGATTTCCTGTACACTCCAACAACTTAATGTCTGATGCGAGACTATTCCATATGTTTCCATACCCAAAATTTGCCAAACATAGTTGTGTGATCGATAGTGAGTGCCTGTTTTAAAAACCCCTTCACGAGGTCGTTATGTAACACTACATTTTTGTGTTTATACTATCTTTTGTTTCTTTAAGCTTAATATTTAAAAATAAAGGAACACTACAGTCATTGCGGAAAGGTATTATATTATGGTAAACAACAATGCAAGTTCTGGGTTGTGAGCTGTGCGTAGCTGGGCTCGAATGGATTGTATGTGTGGTTCGTGGACACAATCTACCTCCGGACATTTTTACAGGTAATGACAGATTAGGCCTTTGCATATTTCGATTAAACATAATCACGAAAAAATATGTTGGGAGAAAGCAAGAAAAATGAATGCAAGAGGGGATTGTAGGGTTGAAAAAGAATTGACTGTCTTCGTAGGATATTTCTTCATAGTCTTCCCAGAGTCTCTCGCGAGCCGCTGTCTTGTAAAGCTTCAAGCGTCTTATCTTGTCTAAACATCAAAGTGAGACAGATTTCCAGGCTCAGAAGATGAAAAATACACTGCTTGCTGGATCTTTTTACCCCTTTACATTTCTGCCTCTTTGCTTGTAAATCCCTGGCGTGTTTGGGAGCCAGAGCATTTCCTCCTCAAATGCCGCTCGCGCGTATCAGGGCCAAAAATCTCCAAAGCTTTTTGACGAGATGTGCGGTTCTTGTCAGGAACTGAAGTCTGATGGAAGCCAGCAAATCGACGACGAGAAGCTCGAACGGCAAGAAGTTGAAAGATGGGCAAATGACATTTTTTTCTCCCCCTCTCTCTGAGAAGAAAAGGTGGAGTTTAAATAGGTGGAAATCAGAGGATAAAGAAGGGGGAGGGGGAGGTTGCGATTCAATATGCGCAGGAATTTGTGGATTATCTCTCCCTTCCATCTCATTCGTCGTCACCTGAGGCTGTTCTTTGATCAGCAAGATGGCTACGACCACGTTCTTGCCTGACCTAGCCGCGGCCGCTCACCCTACAAGGCCATTTAAAAGTTTTTTCTCCTCTCTCTCTCTCACTCTTTCTTCTCTTGTTATCTGGCGAAAGTGATTACCATGACATAGGTAGCTTGGAGACCTCGGTCGGCTCGGGGAAGCGCCGCAAATTACTTCCGTCCTGGCTGCAGCGGAATCCTGGGATGTGGCGGCGTGTGGAGGGCCGAGAAGGACCTTCCAGGGCCTCTGTTGCTAGTACTCGTTATGGCGGCACTACCGACGTTTTGCACTCAAGCGTTCGCGCATTCCTGCGTGTCTGCGTACGTGTGCATATCCGTTCGGGTGTGGGGAGAGGGGTGGGGGAAGAGGAAAGAAAACAGTGAAGGAAGTCAGCAAAATACAGTCATTAATACTTAGTAGCTGAAAATCTAGTCTTAGAGAAAATAATGCGGTCCATTTGTTGGTGGCGTCTCTCTCTCACTCCTTTTCCTCTCTTTTCTCTCTCTCTCTCACAGTTCCGAGGCGCCTTATTAATATTTATATGTAATGTTTCTATTCTTTCTTATAAAAACGTAGACTAGGGCGTTGACGACGTGTTTACTGGGTGGTTGGGGGAGCAGTCCCAGATAAGGAGACGCGTGGCGAAGTGTTTATTAAAGATCCGTCTTATTTTGGGTATTTGATTATGATTGATGTGTTTCCATTTTTTACCTGCATTTATAATAAAATTTTGATTCAGTATAATCTACCAACATACTTTGGTTCTTCATATTTTGTTCTGACTGTGTGTGTGTCGCAGAGTTGAGGGAAATCAGCTGATCCTGAAGGTGTATCCTGACAGCAAGTGGAATTCCAGCACGCTTGCCAGCCAAGCCGGTCAGTAATAGTAGTAGATGTTGTTGTGTAGCAGGAGTTATTAGTAATTTAAACTCCTTACAGAGTTTATGTATTGTAGTATGCGGTTATCGTCCTGACAAATTGTATATATTGTAGTGTGAAGTTTATCGTCCTTACAGAGTGTATATATTGTAGTGTGAAGTTTATCGTCTTTACAGAGTGTATATATTGTAGTGTGAAGTTTATCGTCCTTACAGAGTGTATATATTGTAGTGTGAAGTTTATCGTCTTTACAGAGTGTATATATTGTAGTGTGAAGTTTATCGTCTTTACAGAGTGTGTATATTGTAGTGTGAAGTTTATCGTCCTTACAGAGTGTATATATTGTAGTGTGAAGTTTATCGTCTTTACAGAGTGTATATATTGTAGTGTGAAGTTTATCGTCCTTACAGAGTGTATATATTGTAGTGTGAAGTTTATCGTCCTTACAGAGTGTATATATATATATATATTGCAGTATGAGGTTAGCGTCCTTTGCAGATCTTAACTGCCATAGTAAGTTTTCTTGCATCATGTACAGCTGCAGTGCTAAGTGTCGTATCAACTTGTATACACTGTAGTTTTGGATGAAGTTACTTTGCTCTGTTACATCTCATCATAAAAATATGCCTGTTACACTGTTCCTGTGCTTACTTTGTGTTTTGCACACTCAGTTTTATCACATATCGTTATACCCTGTACACAGTACAGTCATTTCTTACTACAGCTTACACTTGTTACGCTAGCATCACGTGACAGCTTCTTCTCGTTACCACCACATCAACAGCAGCATGAGGTGCTCAGCTTCTGACACACTCTGTCTTTAATACCAACTAGATGTGGTCAGATACTTACTTTTTTTTCATACCAGCTAAATGTGTTCAGCTACTTACACACTCTGTTTTTCCTACCGGCTAGATGTGATCCGTGCCTACCACCTGATGCTCATTATGTTCATTGATTGATTCTGAGGGGAAGGGCCAGTGTCTTGGAGATGTCTGGAATTTCTAGGAGGGCGTTCCTTGGCAAACTTTAGCGTTGACAAGTTCTTGTGGCCAGTTTTCCTTCCACCAAGGCTTGGGCAAGGGGAGGGGTGGAGAAGGGAAGTGGAGTAGGAGATGTAGAGACTGTGCCTTCTTGTCCCTGCAGGCTGTTCCAGGCCCTTGTACTAATTGCCTGGTCTGTTAAGAATGCGTCTCCTAGCTCTATCTCATTAAGAATTTTTTTCGGCAAGAGCTGGTTTGAATATTCCTCTAGCTGCTTTTTTTTTCAATCGCGCCTCACACCTCATGACTTAAACCCTCTGGCCCTTTACTGGGCCCACTAATTCTGGACAACTGTAACTTGATCTCAGATGTACTTTGTCTTTTTGAAGTCATTTTAAATTTCTTCGAGCCGGCAGCTGAAGGAGAGGAGGTCGAGGAGAGTGGGTAACTGGGAAAGGGCATTCAGTGCACGTGGTGGTCTTGCAGCCTTCAGTAGAGCTGGTGCAAGGTCTTTAGGGCACCAGACGGCGCGAAGAAGTAGCTAGCGATTCTCGCAGTGATCACCCCCACCCCAACCTTTTCTTTCGTCTTCATTATTCTCTTCATCCTGACAACAACCTTCTTTCTTACAGCTTGGTGGTATCTCGTTTTCGTATCAGTTGGACTAATTTCATGATTTTTCTCATGTTAAGATCATTTTGAAAAAGACCAGACTCCCCCTCCCTTAGTTTACACAAAATAATACTTGTACATTTTTATTAATTTTTTAATTGATTTTTCTTTTGATGCCCTCACTCCGGATTCCTTGTCTTGTCTTGCACGTCTAGCATTGTTGTCATCGCTGTTGGCATCTTGTATAGTCCATTTAGAAGGATATTTTTCTGTCTCGTTTCTTCTCACACAGAGTTTTACTACACACTTTTCGAAATGTGCTGAAGAAGCAATATATAAACTAGCATTTTTTGCCAACTATGGCAAAGTATTTATATAACTGTGGAAAAAAAAGCTTGGCCAAACCTGGTTAAATATTTGTCCTTGTTGCTCCTGTTAAGAAGAAGTTTTAAAGACCAGGCTATGATACAGACTGCTTATCGTAAACAGCAACATAGTAATGTATAGATACTGAAATGGATCTTCATAAAGAATGTAGCTAGATTTTATCAGACAACCAGGCAATTCGGACAATAATGTGCCAACAAAACCAGTATGTGCTGTTTCATCTGTTTGCGAACGTGCATGCGTTTTTCAGAGAAAAATGTGGTGAAGGTTTTTTTTTTAATGAAACCACATTTACGTTTGTTTGTTTATTTGTTTTTCGTACAAAATAATGTTTTGCGGGAAATTATTTTCGCTTTTTGTAAAATCACGTGATTCGCGACTTTGCGGGAGCCGATAGTTCCCATTCGCTGCTCCCCCGACCAAAATAATCCTCAGCACTGATACTTCTCAGGAAAACCGGATGTCGCCGGCCCAAGATGTTAAAAGATGTGGCCGGCGTACGTCGAATCGGTGTGTGAGGGGGTGGGGGGCTGTCTACAACACAGGCGCTGAAGACGCATGCCACGGGACTCTCGGTCCCCTGTCGATATTCAAGATGACTACTTTTTGTCCCTGAGGTCGATGGCCGACGTGCTGTGTCAACACAGACGTCAACAGTTCAGGTTATGTTCCGTCGATATTGCCCTTGTTCTTACATCAGATCCTTCCTTCATTTGTCTTCCTAGGTTCAGAATAGATGGTCAGGACAGAAGCAGCCATTAACTTCATGGACTGGCTCATCAAAGAAGTCCGTTTCGATGCCTAGCAAGTTTCTTAGAGGTCTGCTTTACAGAGCGAAGAGCATCGTGCAATGTGCAACTTTTTATTGGAGAATATTGGTGTTGTGCCATGCATAGCATTATCGTGCAAGGCCATCTTTTATGAGAGTGTCTTCAACAGGAAATGTTGCCCCCATATACTCTGGACTACAGTGTTGCAGGGCAGAGCATGTTTCTATAAACGGGAAACCTGCCTCGACATTGCCATCAGAACTGATAGGCGTAGCATTTTCAGTCTTTTTTGCCGGGGTCAGTGCAGACATGCAGCTCTGTCGCGCCGTGTGAATGAAGCTTCGTCTGTCTTGCACCCTCGTCACTTCTTGACATTATTAGTTCCTCTGCGGGGAGGAAACCGTCTTTTTCTCTCCTCGGACAGAAGACTGTTACAGATGACAGTTAGATTCCTAAGAGCTCTCAGGAGCATGAATGAAGAGGCTGAAGTATTGACAGACTGTTGTGTCTGTCACAGACTGGCGTTTTTATTTTTAAATGCAAGGTCTGTTTGTTAGTTTGTTTTAGCTGTAGAGGTAAACTGTTTTGTTCACTTCGTTTTATTATCAGAACTCTTTAGCTCTAGAGAAAGATTACGTTGGGTCAGGAGATTTTAAGGGCTGTGAGGCGTTGATGGTGGGGAGAGAGGGGAAATCAAGTGCGCATGGAGTGAAATCAAGAAATTTGGACTTCATGTACAGCATTGCCACTTTGCCTTGTATATGAAACTTGTCAAACCGTACAAAAGTGAATGGCAGATATTATTATGTGTATTTGCTGTGTGCGTTTTAGTTAGGTGAAAAGTGTGTTCGTTTTGTCACAGGTCAAGAGAAGGTTTAGCACTTTAGATACTTCTCCCCCTTCCCTCCAAAAAAAACTTAAAAGAAATAAAACATGATTTTAATATATGAGAAGAACACTTCCCATTCTTTGTAACACTCGCATACATGCACGCTTTGCTTCGCGCACACAAACACAGAGCTCAAACGCACACACAGACTGCATGCACGCGCTTCTTGATTTTCTCTTACCCTCGCTGTCTCCTCCTCTCTGTCTCACATTTTTTTCTTTAGAGATAGAATCACTGAGTCCATATTAAGGTATCTAGGCACATGCTGCTGAGAAATGCACAAGACTCCTGGTATTGTCTACCACCGCTGCAAGACAACTGCGGAGGTTACCACTCTGCTACGTTCAGCCTCATTGTCAGTGGAAACCCGAAGCTTAGAGCTAGCTGTCTGTGAACTGACTTAACGGCTGGAAACAGGGTTGGGGAGAGGACAGCAGACGACAGGAGGAACTGATTGGCTTGCGCACGTGGCTCGGACACTGGCACACGTATAGAAGGGGAAGCAAGTAAGCAAGTGAGTGTCTTGGTTGCTGTCTCATAAAGCTTTATGGAGATTTTTTATTTACTGCTGTTAGTTTATTTGTTAAGGAGTGACCATCGTTTAGACACTGGCATTACCTAATGATGACAAAAGTAAGCCAAAAGCCGTTGGTCAAACTCAGTAACTTCTACGTGATCGTGTCTGAGCGGCGCATTTGATGATCAGCTGAGCGATAGATCACAACGTTTGGGTCGTAGTTACTCAGAGATGACCGTCACTGAGCTCATTCATAACCGTGAGATGTCATTTATCGATGTCACAAACTGAGAGAGAAACTGAGAGTCGAGAGAGACGAGGATGAAAGGTGAGTGAACAGTCGTCGACCACCTGATCCGAAGAAGTCTCGTCAGTCTTGTTATTGCCCCTTAGCACAGCCTTGAGGTTTTTTTCCCCCACTTTCTCTCTGTCCACCGGTAAGTAGATCGTCTCTGCTCCGTCCTTTCGCTGGATTTTATTCCCGAAGAACAGTGGTCTTAAGACCTTATGATTTGGCAATATAGACAGTGGTGCTTTTCAAAGTGACAGCATGTTTAAAACACGTTTCGACTGCAGTCGACATATAAAAGAATTGAAATATTTCTTTGCATGTTGGCATTCAATGACAAAAGTTATAAACGATTCTGGCCAGACTGTTATGGACTAATAATAAAAGTTTAAAATGAGTCTTAAAACTTGTAAAGTGTGTATGAGCTCAACTAAAAGGGAACGTACACTGGTGGGATAATACTGATTCACAAATCATGAACGGATATGACAGGTACTTCCGATACAGTTATCAATAAATTAACGAATCGGAATTTGTTAGCTTTAGGGGTTTAAGTTGTAAACGATTTTACAACTTTTTTTTGGCACAGTAGCAAGTTGAAATTTGATCAGTACTGTATATTTTTAATTGCCAGACGATTGGTTGCTTATTTCAAGGCAGACATAATAATAAGAAGAAAAACTCCAATCATTTTCTTCCAATTTGTAATAATTATGCTTCAGCATGTTATCTCATGTCTTGAAACAAGCTTCCAGTCCAGGGGAAAAACAAAACAAGCGCCTTCTTCACCTCCAGCTAGAGAGTATCAGGCTTCGGCCTGTACCTCGCCTGGCATTGTGGCTTTTACTCGTGCAAGACCTGAGCGGCCTTGTCGGAGATGGTAGATGGCGGCGAGCCATCCATCGGGCCCCCCAGGAGACCGGCGTTAAGTTTGGGCTGTCGCGAGCGGCCGACAACACTGTGGCGATGGATGGCCGAGGAAATCCTCTGGGAGTAGCACTCCTGAAGGCCTGTCTGCGCGATGAGGTCGCAGCGAGTCGAGAGTTGTCTTCTCTTGTTGTCCAGTTGCTAGCACTGCTTGTCGTCCCTGGTGGGTCTTTCTGCCACGCCGCGGCTTGAGGATGAAGATGGCGGTGGGGCGAGGGAAACCGAAGCCTCTTGCGCCTTTTGCGGTGCCTTGCTCTAATCCTCTTGGCGTTCAGTATGCCTGATTTCTTTAGCATCACGCTTCGCGACGAGAGCAGTTTTACACAGAGAAAAACGGATCGTTCTGTCAACTGAAGGCAGAGGCCGCGTTCCAGAAGACGCTTTCTTGGGTCCGCGGATTGGAAAGCTAGGTCCAGTAGTACTGTCTGCCACTAGGGGGCCATCGTGAGTCGCAGATAGGACCTTGGGTGGCTTGGTAGCGAAATGGTACAAAACTTGCATGTCATCACTCTGTTAAACGGTAGTAAGATTAAGATCCTGGCTTAGTCCTAGTGGTTAAACGGTAGTATGATCCTAGTGGGTAAACAGGTGCCCATCTCTCCCTGTCGAACCCTGTATGAAATCAGGTTTCCCTTCCCAGCAACTCTGTCGGCTTGGGGGAAGTTCGCTTGTGGGCATTGAACTGACGCGCATCCGGGTGCGGACACCAGTGCTGTAACCAATAGGCTATCAATCGGCCAGTGGAGCTTAGTTCTGCATCTGTTCTGGCTCTTCTTCTTTTAGACAAATGCGCGCTCGGACCAATTTTTTTCGCTGCCTCTACGTCTGAAACAGGAAGGCCAGATCGCTCTGCCATCTTGGCGGCAACCCGCGCTTGTCTGCGGCTTACTTTTGCACTGCCGACAGGTTCTCGTACCGCCGAAAATTCACGTACCACTTGCCACGGCACTCGTCACGAGCACGTCACCAGCAACTGGCAGGCCGTAGCCTCATCACCCGTCACCTTGTTGCACTCATTAGGTAATGGAGATTGCCTCCCAGTCTCGAGCGGTCCGATGGTGCAACGGTTAGCGCCTGTCACAAATACAGATAGGAGTGGCTGTCCTGGGTTCAGATCTCGTTTCGCTGTTTTTTCTCTGCATGATGCATTTGTTTACAGGGCTGGTTGCTTTGCCGTGATGTAGTCTTAGTTGCTGGCTCGGCGTAAAACACCAGTTAACCCCTCTACCTCCCGCGTTCTTTTTCTTGCGTGTTTATCTGCCATTTGTAGTGTAGCAACCTAAAGGCATACTCATTTAGAGTGGGTGAGGGAGTTAAATCGCAGCAACAATCACGAGAATTTCACAATTTCTTAATTTTCTTACTTCGCCCCAACATCATCCTTACTGGGAACCTTTCCGCAGAAGTAACCTAAATGCTGGACAAAAATTAACCTTTTTACTGCTTTACGTTTTATTAATTTTGCAGTCTACTTCACTCTTACAGAGTGAGACGGTTCCAAGGTGCCTGCAACGCCCATGCGTCCGAAGTTTCTATCTTTTTCTTTCTTTCTGTGTGTGTGTGTGTGTGTGTGTGTGTGTGTGTGTGTGTGTGTGTGTGTGTGTGTGTGTGTGTGTGTGCAAGAGAAAGAGAACACGCGCGAACAAATGCACACGTGCACGGATTTACCAACACACCGGTCGCACGTTAACCCGACGGATGGAAGGCTTTAAATTATTGACGTGTCTCTCCGTTTCTGGTGGTCATCTTTTTGTGCCTTGTCGTGTAGCTCTCCTGTAGCTCTCTTATAGCTGCTGTAGTAAATAGCAGCACGACCACTCACGCCCAGTCGAGACTACCTTAGCCGGCGCCAGGGTGAATTATGCCATTTCAGTAAGGAACCGCAAGAAAGAATCTCTTAGACCTTTTTGTTTTTAAACAATTCCTTTAGTCAGAAATCCAGCTGTGCTGTTCTCCGTGTGCTTGCAGACTGTTATTTCCTGCGTCCGTGCGAGCAGTGATGTGTGCACTCAAGTCACCAAAGCTTCTATCGTAGAGTACAACATTCCTATTGTAGTCTTTTCTGTGGAGTTGGGGGGGGATGGGTGTGTGTGGCTGTGTGTGTGTGTGTGTGTGTGTGTGTGCGCGCGCGCGCGCGTGTGTGTGTGTGTGTGTGTGTTTATGTGTACTTGCGTGTTTGTAAGTGCGTGCATATAGCAGTCGAGTTATATTTGTGTGGTATTATGTACCAGATTGCTTGTACAAATGAATATGATTCTTTTTCTTGATCATCTTTCTAAACAACGCGTCACATCAGCGGCTCAGCAACTCTCTTCGACTCTAATTTCAAAACGAGATGAACGTACTCTCACGTTTGTTACAGTGTAGATATAGTGCATGCGGAATAGCAGGCCAGCAGTGCTGTCACTACTTTCTGATGACCCTGCGGGACTCCTTCCTCCACCCTCCCTACCACTCTTTGTCCAGAAGAAATCGTTGCTGTGTTGCTTTAGATGCGAAGTTGCCTCGTGCCACTGATCTGTTGGTCAAGAAACTTGGCAGGAACTCAATGTTGCATACTAGTGGAGTTCACATGGTATCATGTTGTATTTGACGGCTCTTTTTAATTAACAGCGCATCTTGTCCGTAAAGCGAGGAGGTGACTGGATAGCACAGAACGGATAGTAAATTAAACATTAGAAAGTGAAGACTTTCTCCAGCAGTCATTTTTGCATCTGAAAAAAAAAAAGAAACGAGCACAACTTTTATAAAAGACTAAAATTATTTGATCGAAAGACTTGAGAAAGGCTAGTCTTCCTTCATCTTTCATTCGTCTTTGATGTTACCGGCAGCCGGAATTCTGCTTCAAGTACTGTTCGATCTCTGATTTTCCATCGATTTTCTTTAGTCTGTTTATTTTTAATCGCAGAGTTTTATGTGTGGCGTGTTAGCCTTTTTAATCAGCGTTGCAAACCTGCGGTGACGAGAAATTAGGGAGACATACGCCTAGTTCCAGGTGCATAGCAGTTCACATCTTCAACTTTGCTATTTGCTAAGGCTCACTTCGACTTTGTCAGGAAAATTTGGTGGTAAGAAACTAGTCCCTTTTTGGGGGGAGGGGGGGTGATGCCCGCCACCTCTTTCACTCCCTCAGTCTTGGTGACCTATAATGTAGGTCCAGTTTCGCGCAGCAAGACTTGTGAAACGCTTGTGCACGGTGGTCGCGCTCCCGAAAGCTCGGGGAGGCAGGGCTACGATCCTCGAGGCTGAGTTTTGTCAAGTTTCGGTATCGTGGCCTGTATGCCATGTTTAATATAGTAACACCTCATGACGTGATCAACCCTTCAGACGTTTTACTGGGAGTCGAGCTTCACCTCAGAACGTGATGGCGACCACTTCACAGTCTGAAGCAAACGAGGGTAAGGTAGTCGTCGTGGTCATCATCATGACTGGTACTAGCTGGCCTGCCGTTACCGGTCCGGTGGGTTCTGGCTAGAGGGGGCAGCTGACCAGGCCCGCCACTTACGTTGGTCTCGAGTGGTGATGAGCAGGTCCTGCATGGAACGACCAGTCCACTCCTTCAACTTCGTTTTCTAGTTCTCTGTCTGTTCACCTCGCCATCGGCCTCCCTCCACGGTGTCCTGAAAATGGTTTTAGTGTCGTGCCGGGGGTATAGCCCAATCAAACTAGCTTGACCGCTTTATTGTCGCTTGCAGAGGTTAAGAAACTAAACAGTAAGTTGGCAAAACTGCTTATTAAAAACTATTAAAAAATAAGCAGCAGATTTTTAGCGTTAACCATCCAGCTAGCATCTAGTGATGTGTTTTACAACTAAGTCCATGGTGTCGTTGTTGGGTTCCCTCACTCCTCCTTGTTTCTCATTGTGGGAATCAAACACCCCCCCCCTAATTGAACCAGTTCAAAGAAAAGCGCCCCTTTTCTCCACTCTTAGCTACTAAAAGATGGTGAAAAACACCTACGCCCTGGGTAGATTCTTGTAAGGCAAAAACAGTTTTGTTGACGTGTCCTCTAAGAAAAAGACCATTTGTATAAGAGAAACGTTGGCCAGATTTCCGCCTGAGAGGTGGCGTGTTATTTTACAACTGTTCTGTCTATGGAATGGATCGGATGTCCGTCAGGGATTTTGTAGCGTGCTTCATGTCGGAAGCCTTAAATCGGCCTCATGACCAGCATGAACAATTCACCACGTCTTGAGATTTTATGAAACCCTCGCTCACTTTTTCCCTCTACCCCGTCACCCTTTGACCAGCACGTGACCTGCCCGGTGCCCTCAGGTCGTGCGTGTTCGATTGTAATTCGTTGCTGTTTTCATGACGACGTGGCTAGAGTTTAGATTTTACTTTGTTGCTCGAAGAAACCTTTTAAAGGACTGCTGTGCTGCCATATTCAGCCCCGTCGGCTTTCATTTCGCGCTGCAGAGCGATCCACAAATATTTTTGAAGACAGCCATGTCTGAATCTTGGAGTGCCGGCAACGCGCTGTCAGCTAAATAATGAAGCAGAATTCTGTTGCACGTTGTCGCACAACATCACCCACATAGCGGACTGTCCTCTTTCATATGTGATTTTGCAAGTTGCTTTATTATTTTTTTCCTCCGTCCTTTTGCTAGAATTCCATTCTAACCTGAAACATAATCTGAAGAGGGAAAAGTAAGCAAAAAAGATGTGAGGTCAGGAGAGAAGGGAGAGCGGGGGAGGGGGTTTTGGGAAAGAGCCAGGTGGGGAGTGAATTGACTACCTTGAGCACCTTTGCCGGAGGAGGGCAGCAAGAGAGGCAAGCGTGCGGCCAGCCAATCGGATTTCGTCTCTAACGACTTGTTGCTAAGGTAACCTCGCCTGTTCTAATGCATCGTTATCCGAGAAGTGTCTTCCTCTGGCGGCTGGCCGCGACGTCGTTGGTGGGGTAGATCCACCTGAGGATGGGGAGGGACCACCACGACGAGTGTGTCTGCAGAATAAGGCGCTCACTCGTGTTCACATTGAGTACATTTACCTTTAAACGCGTGCTCGCTCATGTGCACACACGCACACACGCACGCACGCATTTAGTACACATATTTGCAGTATCTCTGCTACGACGTTAATTATACAAACCCACCAGGAACGCCATACATTTAAGCTTTAAGACAAAAAACGGTTCTTGAGCGGGGGCTCGGGTGTATATTTTCGGACGTGTGTGTACGTGTTTTTTGAGAGAGAGAGAGAGAGAGATTGTGTGTCTCTGTGTGTCTGTATGTGCGCTGGCGCACTTTTATATGTCATGGTGCCTTTGTGTTACAAGCAGCAAAAATCAAAATCTATGCTGATGGTGGTGATAAATCCGCGTATTATGAGCATTAGCTTCCTGATTATGTAATTTGACGCCAACAGCTAGAAGGATGTGCGTATGTGTGAGTGTATTGTGTGTGTGTGTGTGTGTGTGTGGCGCGCGCGTACGGGTGAGAGGGCGGGAACGAGGATGTTGTTCGCATGCACCTAAGTTCAGAAAACTGAGGACATCGACTGATCACCAGGCTTATATGCGTCTTGCCCACTGTTCCTGTCTTAAGCGACAGACCGCCTTGAGTCTGAGCATGCTTGTGCGTCTGGATGCTAGTTAAGACCGTTAGCGCAGACGCCAAGAACAAGAGTGATAGAATACTTCGGCTTGCCAGCGACACAGCCCCCCCCCCCTTCCCCTCGTCATCCTTAACCCCCAACTCCCTTCCTCAGACAACTTCTGGCCTCGTCAGCATTCGGAGCTAGAAGGCTTGTCTCACAACTGCTACTTCGGCATCTGTGTAGATATGGAGGTGCGGTTCGGTAGTCTTGGCGATAAAGTCGTTTCCTTGTCTTCACCCTCGTTATCGCCTGCTCATCTCTTTTCTCTCTCTTTAAGCATCTTTGCATGTATTAGCAGCCGTCATATTCACGTCAGCTATTGCAGCAGCCATTGCTTGTCGTGTCTTAACACTTCATTTACACTTAACACAGCTGCTTCATTTCATTAAAATTTTCTGAAAATGTACTAAATGGATTGCCAGCTGTATGTGCTCATTTTTTTCAGGGCAACCTATGACCCAGTTTTTCTTTCTCACTCGGTCGCACTTTCACTCGCATTCGTGTGCAGTAAATGTAATTAATCTATGTCATCATTCTGCGATGGCGGATGGATATAAAACGGTTGGTTGGGAAAAGAACGGCATATGTATGTTGTTTGTTGTCACCAATTTCGAGGGGGGTTAGTTTGAAGGATGACAAAAATGCAGTGAAATCTGCTCGTGGACAGACGTCGCGAGGTAGCGAGCTATGGTGGCCACCACGCTGCTTGTTATCGGCTTCTGAAACCTGACAGCCTCTGGCACTGGCGCGGGCAGGTGACGTGGTGTGGACAGGGAAGAGGGTGGATGCTGCGAACTGGGGGGGGGGAAGGAGGTTGGGAGAAGATGGGGAGAGTGAGCTGGTCGATACCCTGGCAGGAGCGGCCGGCGCTTGTACAGTGCGACCTGTGCCCTACGCCGCTTGTGGCACACGGCAAGCAGTGCCTTTCGTAATAGTCTTGCAGAGCTCGGGGTGGCTGTCCTGTGTAACCTGTGACCTGTGACCCTCCATGTTAGTGCCGATGTCAGCAAAGTACTCTGCTGTGCCTTGGTCTGGTCGTGTGTTTTTTTTTCAGATTATTTTTTAACGTTCTAGTCTCGATAGGAGAGGGGTGTGGGTAGAAGGGGTGTTTGTCTGCATCAGCAAAAGAAATGTTTCCCGGGTTAATAAAAGCAGAGGCTGGAGATGAAAAGGCAGACCATGATATCCACACACTTACAGAGACCTCATCGCCGTACAAAAAGAACTCGTGACATTTTCTGTGAAATGATGGAACAGCCTTTACTTAACACATACCTGCATAGTACAAAGCGCATGTACA
The DNA here is from genome assembly GCA_004794655.1 of Marisa cornuarietis. Classification (NCBI taxonomy): domain Eukaryota; kingdom Metazoa; phylum Mollusca; class Gastropoda; order Architaenioglossa; family Ampullariidae; genus Marisa; species Marisa cornuarietis. The sequence goes on along the minus strand of SMMW01000554.1, from coordinate 1,832,421 downwards.
AATAGAGCAGGGAAACAAAATAACCCCTGGTAGTGTTTTATTGATGGGGCAAGGGTCAGAGAAAAATGACACGAGTGCATATAAAATACTGTTCACCATTGTGAACTAACACTCTTCAGTCAGTCTTTCACACACTACGGGAAAAGACCGGGTTGGTGGGGGGAGGGGGAGAGATGAGCTGCGCACGAAAGACCTCGTTGAATGCAAAAATAAATAAATAAACAAAACCAGAATGTCGCATTGTCGGCGTAAAATTGGTACCCATCTTCCATGTCATATTTGGAAAATATAGGAGAACAGGAGTATATTGTGTGGCCTGGTAAAGGGAGAGGCTTTTCTGACGGTGTGTGTAGACGAGCTTTTTTCATAGTTGTTTTGTTGTTGTTTTTTTTTGGGGGGGACCCTTTTCTCCCTGGTTTACCGTGTCCCCTCTCTCAACTTACTGACGCCACAAACTCTTCTGTGTTGCCAAGTGTCAGAAGCATGACACTGTAATCGGTAATCATAAGACATGTTGACACTCTAATCGGTAATCATAAGACATGTTGATCGGTAGTCTCCATCATGCGAAGGCAAACGAAGGCAAAGAATTGTGAGCACGAGCTTGACAAGAACTGTAACCAGGGGTGATGTCCTTGTTCACCTGCTAAGGGAACAAAAGCCTGACCCTACCCAGATTGTTGATTGAGACTTGAGTAAACACGCTAATAATAATATGGATGGAGAGTTTCTCTCTCGTGGTTCTCCTACGCCCACCCCTAACCCCTCTTGTTGATGTCGTTGCCGTTCGTAGTTGCTGGTTCTGCATTCTAGTGGTGGTGAATGTTGGCGTGCACGTGACTGATTTAAGTATTGGGGGAGGATGTTTGCTTTTGAATGAATTCTTTTTTTTAATTCACTTAAATAGATATAACCATTGAAATCTATAAAAATAATACATTTGAATGGCTATAATTATAGAAGTCTTTCTATAATTATCGAATGAATTGCGAAGCTATAGAACGTATTTTATGATTATACAACGAATTGTGTAGTTATAGAATGCATTTTATAGTTATTTCATTTACCTGTATGACTATACAATGCACATAGAGAGAGAGAAAGATAACTTTAAAAAATCCTTTTTTGCCGCCCTATATTCAAGGAGCGTGCATTGCGGCCTAATTGCGGGCACGTGAGAGTCACCAGGGAGTTCAGCCCAACAGACTGCATTGTTTGATGATGTACAAATACAAGACTGGGTGGATGTGCAAGCTTAACTCTGTGTGCGTGTGTGTATGTGTGTGTGTGTGTGTGTGTGTGTGTTTTTTTTCTCGAACGAACGTAATTTCTTCCTTTAACCGGTTTTTTTTTAAGCAGCAACACTAGCCAGTAAAGAAGTGGTCAACACAAGAACCTCGACAACATACACTAGAGCCTTCACACAATCATTGGACATGCGAAAGCAGTAACTGATAAGATGGGGTTATTTAAATTAAATACTGGCAGTTTACAGTGGTTTGCTTGCACAGATGTATTGGCCATGGTTGTGACCCTTTTTAATGGCATTTTGTTGTTTTTTGACTGCATCAGCAGGAAATATGTCTGGTGGGGTAATTGCGGGGGGTATAATGAGCAAGTTTACATGTGGGTTCTCGTTAGTGAGCAAGTTGGCCTCTACCGCCTCTACCAACCTTCCAAACTCACAGTTACTCATTGCACACGCGCACGTAATACATACATACACGCGCGCACGCTCACACACACACACACACACACACACACGCGCGCGCGTGATGCTTATCGCGCGCGATCTGTGAGACTTGCAGGATGTGCGTGGTTCTCCTGCTGCATGTCTTGTCTTGCTGCAGGTCAGCATCCCCCCCCCCCCGCGGACTCCAAAGTGGGCGTGACGCCGATTAGATGCGGGCTGTTACACCTATGTGCTAACTGCATGCCGTCCCTCTCCCCCCGCGCCAGCATTGTCACCATCAACGTTGTTTTACACGCCTTAACAGCATGCGCGCGAAGTGGCACGAAATTTGCTGGCTGGTGATTTAGTCTTGTATTGCCTAGCCCTAACCCATCCCTTACCTCCATCCACTTCGCTTCCCCGATTTCTCCCACTCCATAATGTGGATGCAGGCTGCTTTGGTGGGTTAGAGCTGACGGCGAAGTTTGTCACCACCAACCACCACCGCCACCCTAATAAAAGCAGACGAAGCGTTTTGTATGCATACGTTTTTAAAACCATGTAGCGAAGGGCTGGCACACCAGTAAAGAGACACTGCAGTGGAAAGCAGCAAACTGTTGGTGGCTTGTCTTCGTTTGTTTATTTGTAAGTTTTACTTGTTTTTGTGAGATTGTGCAAGACATCTAATTCGATTCCATTTAACGTCAAAATTCTGTAGGTTGACAGAACAACTTTTAATTTACAAGGCAGATACCGGGAGATAACCGGCGTGCAGTCACGGTGCTGCATCTTGTGGTGTTGTTGATCATATTCAATTCGATTCAACTTTATTATCTCAACAGGGAGAAATTACGAGACGTAGTGAAACAACTGGCTTATACTAAAAGCTTGACCACGCTCACAACAATAAACAATCAATTCACACACACCCTAAAATTCACACATCACCAAAAAAATTTGCACAAAATCACGCACACGCCCACAGCTCACAGGCCCCTACATCACTTGTTAAGAAGGGCAACAGACTTATTTATAAAACTATTCTTTGAGCGGGCAGTGGACACTCTTGGAACATAATAACGTCTCTTTGAGTTTGGAGTTTCAGAGTTATGAAGTGGGGTAGGGGGACTATACAGGGGTGAGAGATAAGGATTGGCTGGCTGTGGGGGGAGGGGGGTTCAGATCTGAAGATGATGCTCACTCTCCGCGGTGTAGTGGAGGTGGCTGTGGCGCTTGATAGAGTGAAGATGTGTGCACGGTGTCAATCAGCGCTGACCAGTCTGACAGGGGGCTCTTCATTCCGGTTAGTGCACGCCCGTCGCGTTGCCGTCACGTGTCCTGCAATGGCCGCTGGTTGCAGGTCCTCCATTTTCTACCCCTTTCCCGTCCTCCTCCTCCTCCTTCTCCTTCAAGGGTAACACCAGCTCTCAGTGGAACCTTCGTCTGGGGACGGTCGACGTCTAGTTTATGGACTCCTCGTCGTCCTTGGGCGCACGTGACCTCGGCAGCTGCTTTGACGTTTCGGGTCGTTGAGAGCGCGTCCTCGTCTATTCTTTTGACATTGTCGGGTGTCTTCCAGAGCACATGACTTCGCCTATCTCTTTAAGGCTTGTGGGATTGTGGAGAGAATGTGACCTAGCTAGGAAGAGAGGGGAGGAGTTAGGGTCGTTCAAAGCATTTTGTCGTCTACGGAACTGGCGCTTGGGGGTCGCTTACAGCTCTTGACCGTGACTACTGCTTGGGGTCTTTGATAGCACGTGACTTTGTCTATTCCTTTGACGCTTGGTGTCCACGGACACACTTCACCTCGTCTACTTGGACGGCATTCGTAGGGGATTTTTTTTTTTTAATCGGAATTCTTACTCTGATGTTTAGTGTGTGCCAAAACTTTGATCAAATATTAGAGACCGATGAACAAAAGCGACTAAATGACTTGTTCGCCAACGCTTCGACTACGACAGGACGACAGACGACCGTCAGCTAACAATGCATTCATTTGTAACAAAGGAGTATGTGGCTCACGAGTTCTACATTTTACACACGTAGTATTTTTGTTCAAAAATTTTATGTGGGGTTTAAAGTTTACATTATTGTTTCTTGTGACCCCTTTGAATTCTGTCAATTATGCAAACGGAATTTTAAAAATGTTTGAAGTTTTCTTTCATGGCATCAGTATCTTATCATGAGTTATATGGATAGAACATTGCTGAAATAACGACTGTTTTTGTTCACGCGGTCAAGGGAACCTGTTTGTCGTTAGCCTCTAGCTGTGTGGCTAACGTCTAGCAGTCGGCTAAACGATTTATATGATAAAGGATGTTATTTAGTCCGTGTCCTTATACAGTCGAGTCAGTGCTACGTGTTAGCCATCCAGTTAGTGGCGGCCTCATTTTCTTAACCCTTGTCATTTACATTACGAAGTTTTGATGCTTAGCTGATATATAATTTTGCCCTATTTTCCTGTCGTATAGCATTCAGTTAGAGATCGCCATCTTTCGCACCGCGGACAGTTAGGGCCAGGTTAGGGGTAGGATAGGATGTAGGTGTTTGGTAAGGCATACCTTTGATCCGTGTTTAGTAAATGCAAGTAAATAAAGTGTTCATGGCGAGTTCTTGGTATATCGACTTAGGAGACTGCTAAATATCTTCCGAGAAATCTTGATCATGTATATGACATTTAATAGACATTTTTAACTTGTTCTGTATAGCTGTAGCTACATGAGCTAATACAGAATGTCGTTCAGGGACTTTTCCCACACTCGTCCAGTGTCAGTTCGAGTGTTTGCATCGCAGTTAGTAAACATGGTGTGTGTGTGTGTGTGTGTGTGTGTGTGTGTGTGTGTGTGTGTGTGTGTGTGTGTGTGTGTGTACAAGTTGTGTCAGAGAGGCAGGGTGGCTATCGGTTATCCTACTCCTAATTTTTTTGGTTTTATTTTATTTATTGATATATTTATATATGGGGGAATGGTTGGGTAGGTGAGAGAAGGGAGTAATACAGGGTTATTCAAAATTATGCTAACACTAATGGATGTGTGAGAGAGAGAGAGAGAGAGAGAGAGCGGAACTGTAAAGGGCATGTACTCTTGCGTGTTGCACACTGCGATGTAACTGCTGAAGACATCCTGCAAGAGAAGTCAGGAGACTATCAGCAGAGCAGCCATGGGTGATTCGAATTAAAGGAGATGGAACGAAATCGCAGCAAAATCCCATCCTACATATCTCTTCAACGGGTATTAGCGAAGATGGAAAGCTTACGGCTTCAGAGAGGCTTAGCAAGCTGCAAAGCACATTTCCTCTCCCATTCGCCGCCTCCGGGGGTCCCCCATCAGACAGGAGACAGTGCAAGCCTGCTAATGTATACTTAGGCCAGGCTGTGACGGTGCGGGAGAGCGGCGGGGAGGTGGGCAGCTGGGATTGAAGTGAGTTCAGTGCTGCTGCCACTCATTGACAGTTTGTTGGTTTGTCTTTGGACGCCAGTAAATGCTCAGCCGAAAGCCCAGGGACAGGCGTCCACAGCGCTGGAGGCTGTCCGCATATGCAAGCGCTGGTAAAGAGCATGCTGGTGTCTTTTTAGCGTAGACTTACAAACAGCAGAGTAATAATGTAGTGAAAAATAGGCCGCCTTTCGTTGTCGGTGAGATATGGGGCTGATGACAGAGAGGGAGAGAGAGTGTGCGTGTGTGAGAGAGAGAGAGTGAAGGTGAGGGAGGACGATCCCGTTCCCAAAATCATATCCTGCCCAGTTCCTTCTATTTTTCTCTGCCACTTTTTGCTTATGTGAAGAACATTGTTTTCTCTTGACTAGTGAAGGTTCAAGAATATTGTTCTTCGAAGAAAAATGACATTTAGACATTAATTACATTCATTCGTTCCTCGAGGGATTTTGAGAAATTGACGTTATGCACAAATAGCAGTCCACCCCTATAGTTTTCCCATACAGAGCTTGAATAAATGTGCATAGAGCTTGAATAAAAGTGAGTGTACGACAGTTTTATATAAAAAAGGAAAATAATATAATGATACCAAGGATGGCAGCGATAATAATAATATTTGTACTATATTAATGATTTAAACCAGCGAGATGACTTATCAAAAGTATCACAAATAATTTGTGCAAATTAGTTTTCTCAATACATTTTGTGGAGCAGAAGAGACTGTTACATTTAACTGCATTAGGATGTTTAAAATAAAGTTTAGTAATGTTACCTTCATTCTTGAAGTAATCACATGTAGTGAAATTCGTCTCCAGTATCACAAGCTTTATACTTAGTACAGTGTCTTTGTTATCTTGGTATATTGTAAACCGGTTCTGTCTGGGTTGGAATATTATTATTTAAGGTTCTAAACTTAAAATATATTAAATAGTCCTTGTAAGACAATAGAGTAATACGGTTTACACGAGAGAAATGGGCTTTATGCATCCTATTATTCCAATTATATCCTTCGCATACAATTCAGAGAACCATTTTTGGCTACGCATTTCAAATAAACATATTCTAATCTTTAAATCAGCTTGGGACGATTTTCAAAATTTCCTGTTCGTCCGAAATCCAACAGCCTTAAACTGTTCAGTAAGTCTTAATTGCAATAACATTATCTGAATGGATTCCATTATTCACATACAATTTGTAGGTAAGCCAATAAGCAGTAATATAAAACTTATGTACATGAAAGGATTAATCAGTTCATACAAGAAATAGCATCCTAATCTTTGCAGTAACATCTAGTGGAAATCTACCTAACTCACCAAGTAACATGGTGTGTTTGTTCATATCTAAAAACGTACGTTTAATACCGCATTTATAATTTTTAAGACAGATCACAAGAACCGTCGCCCCACACTTCACAACCATACAACAATATAGGAGCAATCATCTTACCAAACAGATCAACTTGTATATCTGCAGGAAGTGTACCTTTTCGACATGTACGTAGGTGTAAGAACATTGCCTGATATGCTCGATCTTAAAGATTTTTTTGAGCCACTGAGAATTTATTGTTATAACTGAATTTGACGCCTAGATATAACAAATCAAACACTACTTTCAGCATTTTCCCTATTAATCTTGAAAAGAGGAATTGTATGTATTTTACCTTTTGAAAACAAACAATATTGGTTTTCTTGACATTATCAGACAAATGTCGCTTGGCACAATGAGTGGACAAAACATTGAAAGCTTTCTGTAATTTGGGACATTTGGTATAGGTTGTCTACTTCCTCACTAGCCATTTTGAGATAAGTAGCTTCACTCGATAAATATTGCCAGGACCGGCCTTAGGTATATGCAAACTAGGCAGCTGCCTAGGGCCTCCGATTGGTGGGGGCCTCGCACAGGACTTTTTCGGTGTTTATTTTCTATTTTTCCATTTTATTTGGGACCACCAAATTCACTTGGCCTAGGGCCTCCAATTACCGTAGGCTGGCCCTGATATTGTACACCATCAAAGTTCCTTACCATTTAGGACTTTACGTCATTTCAAAACTAAGCAAAACGCAAGGGCGATATTTTTCTCTTGTCGTACCTTACATGGATTTGTAAAATAACTTGAGCGGCATTTGGAAGATTTTGCCTAGGCATATTTTTCACTGTTTCAAGAAAATACGCATCAAAAACTACTTTGAGCAATTTTTTCCAAAGCAAATGTCTCTTGATTTTATCAAACGCTGTTTCATAGTCAATACGTGCACATTGAGGGGGCGGGAGTTTTGAGGGAAAGCTGAGAGGACACATAACAAGGATTTGGTATAAAGCAAGAGAAGGTATGTAGATATTGTCAACATTGGTAGGACCAACAGAAAGAACGGATGTCTATTTTCCTGTGAGGTTAAGACGGATTTTGCTTACTCTGACAGCGAGGGATTTTGCACAGTTTCGTTGACTACTTAGAATTTCCGAACGTGTTGAAAGTTTATATGGTAAGATATTTATGTGCGTGACACAATCTCCGGACATGCTGAATAAATAACGGACTTGCCAGTAAAGTAGTGAGCGCAGGCGTGTTCCGGTATTTGCTCTCGCGTACCGCGCTCTCGTCACTCGTTCTTTATTATTCACGATGGGTTGATAGTAGTGTAAATGGATTTGTGTGTGGGCCTTCATCCACAGGTTTAGGGTACATTCTCCTCCATCTTCGGTCTTTTATTAGGAATAGTAGTAGAGGTAGTGGTGTTGCTTTTGTTGCTGAGAACAATGGGGTGGGTTCTCACCACCTCAGCCCGCTCACCCCGTATCTGGTGTGAGAGCGCTGTATGAGTGTGAGTGGTATGAAGGCGCTACTCTGGCAGTGGACGCCAAGAGCGGCTGGAGTGGCAGCCATTGTCCGCGCGCTGTCGTGCTGTCACCTTGGTGACACCATCATCCAGTGTGGGCGACTGACCATGGTCCTGCTAATGGACCTGCTACAGGCAGCTGGTGGCACCGCCTGCCGGGCCTTTCTGGCGACCGTCCGTCTGTCTCGCGTCTGGCAGCCCCCACCCCCACACATCATCATCGTCATTATTATCATCACCACCACTGCTACTCTCCACCTCCTACTTTTAGCGACCGTACACAACGCGTGTGACGGCTGGTCCGCTATGGCTGGCACCCTTAGCCTTGGTCTAAGTAAACGCAAGGACGGGCATGCCTTAACTACCCAGCTTCCTTTCAAGCTGAGCTTGCACGTAGCTGCTTCGGAATTCTCTCTCTCTCTAAATAGCATCTTTTCTCCACTTCCTATCTCGCTCTTTTCGTATCATAAGATGTCCAGTGCGTTGAAGAGCTTTTAGTATACTCCAGGTTTGGAATATAGGAGTAGTTTAGTGACATGAAGTTACGCACCAGAGTTCTGTGTCGACATAATCACTTCTCTGTTCTGATGCGTGAGATTTGTGTGTGAACATAAGCTCTTCTTCCTTCTGGTGAATTAGTTCTGTGTGAACGTTATATCTTCTCCCTTCTGGTGATTGTGATTTTTGTATGAATATGATCTTTTCTTTCTTCTGGTGAGTGATTTTTGGGGGGAAGGCAGGACTGGCACGTGAAATTAGAACGTGACATTCGAGCTGCAGCTGTCGAGTAGAGTGTTTCTGACGTCCTTTTCTAGCGTCTTTTTTTTTTTCGGACATCATTCTTTCCCGCGGTTTTGGCATATGTGAAAGCAGCCGGCTCTGCTACGGACAAAATATAAAAACATGCGAAATTTACTCAGACATTCGCTTGCTGGCTTCTGGATGCTGTGAGGGGAGAGAGGGGAATAAGGGGTTGAAGGAGGAAACAAATGGGTAGCTGTGCTTTGTGCTGTCCCCTCCGGCGGGAGCCTGGAGTCTTAAATGTATGCACGTCCATGCCCGGCAGATGGCGGTCTGTTGACGCTAGCTTTGGCGATGATCTCCCTCGGTCTGTAACTGAAATGAGAGCTTCATCGCGGGTCTGAAGCCTCCGTCACGAACTCTAGTTAAGAGTTGAAATTAGATTTCGTTGGAATGTTTCTGTCACCTGAGCATGGAGGTCTTGACTGCAGTGGTGGGCGTAATGGCGAGGACAACGCACACAAGTTGCGTGCCCCTTTCGCCTGCTCGCCATAGAATGGGAATAACGACATAGGCGAAAAACGGTCGTAGTTTTGTCTTCACCCTCCCCTTATTAAGGATTACACAGACACACTGAACACTTTGTTTTATGCATACAATAATAATTCTTCGACATCTGATGTACGCTGACGGCCTTCAAGCTGCTCCAGCACTTCTTTCTTGGCCTAGACGATAATTTCAAAATAAAGGGGTAAATATATCTTTACTGAGATATACAGGTACACGCTTCGTGTGCTTTGGACATAATGTCTTGGTCGATGTGTATGCCAGACCTTTCTGGTGGTATGCACGCACAAATTTTACAATTAATGTGCGGAAATGCAGCAGCAGACCTTGGCGCCTCTAGCTAAGATTCCTACACATGATATCGCCGGCGTCAAGGCTTTGTTACTCGCCCGAGTACGTCACGTGCACGCACACAGGCACGCGCCTGGTCGGGTGTAAATCACACGTGTCAGCTCCGGCCCAGCGCCCTTGGTCCCTACCGGCCTTTCCCCTTTCCCTCCCCCACACAAACACACACCTCCCGCTTCACTTGTTACGCCCGTCCTGTTCGGCCTTGGCCACGCTCGGTTGCGCAAATGGGGCTGAAGAAGCAGCCGAGGCTGCGACCCTGGGGACGTCCATTAGGCCGTTACTAGACGGCATCTCCTCTATCCACCCCGCCACACCCCCACTCTTTCTGCACCCCATCCCCACCGCCCCCACTTCGGAAGTCTCGGGGAATGTCGTGTTGCGACGAAGGGCGTGGTGAGAATCTGTGTCGTCGCCACAGGCAGTGCAGGCATGCGCACTGAGCGACCGAGGGGAAGTAGGGGAGGGTTGGGGTCAGATCTTTGCGCGTGCCATTGTCGGCCGGGGTGGGGTTCGGGTGACTGGTAGAGTGGGGGGGGGGTCAGTGTCGTGCACGCCGCGCGCCCGTGGACCACGAACGGTGAGTCACCGCACAGGGCGGTCTGCGGGAAGAGAATGAGCAAAAAGTAATTGAAAGCTCTAGGTACCTTGCGGTTCCATTACGGACGTCCTCGCCTGCGAGAGAAAGCGCCGATTGATCTCGCGAAACACCACGAGACTTCCACTGTGAGCTGCTCTGTCCTGTTTCTAGCTACTGCTATTCTCTTTCGTAACTTCTTTTTTTTTCATCCCTTTCCGTCCTTTATCCTTTTTATTCTCTCATTTCTTTCTTTCGTGAAATAGCAACACACACAGAGGTCTGTCAGGCAGGTTTTTCAGCTTGGTGCCTGTGGCGACTGTTCCAGCACTTTCTCGCCAACCGGTCGTGTCGAGAGGCAACTGGGCAAGTGCATGGAATGGACATGAGAGAAGCCGACGTCCTGACAGATGGGGCGAGCGTGTGCACTTACTGCGTTGCTGCCTTGACACCTCCGCTCGTGGCATCTTTTGCTAACCTGCTTTCACGTCTCAGAATCATTCGTGCGTGTCGCATCCGTCTACTGATCTTTCCGTGGCTTGCAGTGTACCAAGACGTGCGACCATGTGGCATAGTCGATCTATCTGTCAACATGCTTATAAAGTAGACGAGTGTGCACCCCGAGGTTACGGCGATGCGAAATTGCTGCCCCAAGAATAATTGTCGCTACTGACTGAAGCTGTTAAGCCGCTGCAGCTCCTTCGTCGGCCTGCACGCTGCTGTTGAAGCTGAGCACCCAGATTGGACAGTACTTTGCGAGATGGCGCTCTGTTCTGCAGCAGTTCGGGTAAAGCCTGACTAGTCGACACTAAAAACGTGTTTGGTTTATTATTATTTTTTGGTTAGCTGTAGCGTGACCAGAAATTGGTTTCCACTTTCACGTGCACACTCTCTCCTCACTCGTTCCGGTCCCAACCTCTCCGCTTTGTTGCCCCTGCTCATGATCGTCTTGTCGATGCTACTTACCACGCCTGGGTGCACGCTTGCAAGTACGTCCACATGCACGCACGCGCCCACGCGCAGGCGACAGGCAGCCCTTTTAACTTAATTAGCAGTATTTCCTGCGCGACAGGTCGCCGCGGACCGCCGTCCACGCCGACAACTAGCCGTTGGGCGTCCTAATGAAGTCTGGTCTGGTCCCAGTCCATGGCTAAAGGCGTGGTTGTCTCGTGGCTCCTTCATGCCGCCGTGATGATGCGGTGGGAAGGGTGCGAGGGATGTGCTCCACCCCCCTCGGACAGACTCCAAAGGACCTTGGTCCTTCTCCACCACCACCACTACTATCACCTTATCTTGGCGACGGTGGTCAGGGTCAGGCGAAGGTTCACCTCCGCTGGCGGTGATCGACGGCCCACAATAAACGACTGCGCCTGTCATCGTTACGAGAAAATTTTGTGGCAATTTCTTGCCGCTTTGTGGTGTTTGTTGGTCGATAATCATGAACCAGCCATTAAGGTTTCTTGGCTGCGCGTCACAAAATGGAAGTTTAATGGGATCTTTCAAGCACAAAATTTAGGGGTTCCCCTTTTCTTCGAGGAAGCCGAGATTGTTTCTTTGAACAATAGCAGATGTTCTTGTTGCTATTAAAGGTATTTCAACTCAGCTTTCCACCCCCTCCTGCGATAGCCATTATTATCGTCAGTTTTAGAATTTAGCCTCTGTAGGTCGTGCCAAAGAGCCTGCTTTCTTTCAGTGGTAGTATCCAAAGTGGAAGTGACGTGTGTGTGTGTGTGTGTGTGTGTGTGTATACCATGAGACTGATTGCAATGGAATACGTTAGAAATACAGTGTCAGTTAATCTTTTGCACCGTCGTCATTGGTTGGCAACGGTGTTGGTGACGAAACCCAGACCAACTCTCTCACTCAGGAAGTGAACTGACAGGATTTGTTGGGGGAGGTAGAGAGAGATTGAAGGAAAGGGAGATAATATGCCACTGTTGTGGTGCAAGGGCGCACACCATACCACGGAGGCGAAAGTGCGCCGTCTCCATTCGTTGGTCTGTGCGTGTAACATATATAAAAGAGGCGCGGTCATATCAGCGAGGGTTCTTCTGTGACTTCGCAGGAATTGAGATCTGGATAGCTGTACTTACAATTCCGTTGTTAAGATTCTTGACTCTCTAACAGATAACAGTTCCCTCTGACTTTGGGAATTGTTATCGTGTAATAAAATAATCCTAGTCGTTTCGGAATAATTTTCTCCTCGGATTAGACGTTAGCCTTTAGACAGTAGACACTCCGGCTGATAATTGGTTTGAAATTTTAAGATTTGCTTGAAGGGAGTGGGGAGAATACGTGGGTTGCTGTGAAAGGGGGTAAGGATGAGGAGAGGTCAAGGAACCCGGAACACAACATGGCAGCCTTGCTTCAGCAGCACCCCGCCGGCCAGTCATTTACCTGAATACGAAGGTCTTCTTTGCATTAAGCGACTGGGCGACGCTTGTGTAATACTACGTGACACAGAATAGTCCTCGTCTGTGGAAACTGGCAGTAATTGGGCCCTTACTGTACGTCTGTATGGAGAGTCTTGTGAAGAAGAGGTCACCTGCCGGTTCCTTTCAGCGAACTGCGCTCGCCATGCGGGAGAGTTCCGTGAAATGGCCATTACATTTATGGGCGTTGAATACCTCGGCCGGGCAGCGCATCACAAGAGAGGGTTGGTAGGATGGGGGCGGAGAGCAACAAAAAGAGCTAATAGTCTCATGGTCTCTCTTGCGCGCTGCGTTTTTGAAATTGCCCTGCAAGGGTCAGGAGTACCCGGATGCTGGTGCCTATTCTTCGGCGGCGGAGAGGCAACCAATCTCTCCGTCAGACCCGCGACCAATAGTGCAGTGCTCCAGCTCTAATTAATTTCTTCCGAGAACAAATGGTGAGTTGTGTGGTGCCAAGAAAAAGAAAAACTGCCTCTCCTTCTTCCTCTTAACGGGGTAATTGAGGTGGCGAGTAGATAGTTTTGCTGTAACTCAATAGGTTAAGCCTAAGGAGACTGCAGCAGTGAAGTCCATTTGCCACGTTCTTAATAGTACACAGCCTACATCTGTGCCTTCAAAATTGTGCATGGAAGGGTTTGTCTAGGTCTTTCTCCCGACTCTTTTTCGCCTGCCATGACCATTTTCGCCATCAATCTAAACTGTTTCAAATCTTGCACAGATTCGTTCAGAAAACCATGAAGTTGATTTTGGAGAAAACAGTGCTTATCTTTAGCCATATTTAACAGATTGTGCATCTTCTTTGTTTCAGAGGACCACAGCGAAGAATTGTACTCAGCTACTGGCCTGAAGGTGGTGGATGCTGGCGTGGGTAAAGGGGTGAGTAAGATGTTACCTTCCATTTCGTCACTGACACTTTTGTTCAGAAGCCAGTGCTCTGTATAGAACAGTAATATAGGTATTACAGCATTTCCGGGGATGATAACCGATTTTCATTCACAATTAAACTTTAACGGAGTCATGTCGCGTTTTTGTGTCTGCGTCACAACATTCATCTAGTGTGAATGTGTAGATGTGTGTGTGTGTGTGTGTCAGCAAGCAATACAATACAGCTTTCTTCACCCCATAGAGCGAATAATGAGCTGATACAGCTATAAACTTCAACTACAACCCGCACGGAGCTCATACTTTTACCCATCGGTGAAATTGTTCTATCGTGGATTTGAACTTTAAGGTTAACTCGAAAGACAAAGCCGGTTCATGAGCCACCGAGTAGTTGAACCGGTATAAGGGTAATTTCCAAACAAAAAAAAGTGCAAAGGTGAAGCGGGAAACTTGCAACTAAAACAAAAAGTATTTTAATAGAATAAAAGGAAGGAGGAGGCTGCGGAACATCAAATTTATTCACTCTAACTAAATGGTTTTTCTCGCTAGAAGATATTTACGGAATCAAAGGATCAGCCAGGGAAAGAAATGAACCAACAACTCCATGCCGACTATGATACTCGGTTTCATTTTTTATGACGTATAAATTCAGCTGAGTACAAAAACAATTATTTATATACCATCATATTTGTCCACTTAAGATCTCGAAAGTTTGCTTCTGCTGAGATAGCCTGTCTTTCATCACCTCCCGTTGTTTTTGCCATACCTTTTAGCCAGTTTGCCCCTGGTTCCCAGGAATCTTACCTCCCACTGCTGCGAGTATACTTGTTAATTTGTAGCAAGTTTAAGTCTGTCTATCAGCCTTAAGTAACTTACAGTGCTCGGTCGCTTTACCTGAGGCCTGTCCTTCTACAGCTTTCATCTAACCTAATCTCTCCCTTTGGACATCTCTTTGATCTCCTGTATTGTGTTATTTTAGATTTATTTACCTTATTTTATTTAATTTTGTTACATGTTCATTAAAACGCGCTTTCATGTCTTCCTTTTTCGTTTATGGTGCTAATTGCACGCCGTGATACTATGTTACTGGCATGGATAAAGTGGCCTCAACGGTTTCACTTGCAAAGTCCTTTCCGGGGAAGAGGATGCGGAGAAACGATGTTGGATTAGCAAGGGACATTACGTTTGCATGCTGACTACACTTGCCTCCCTTTTTTCCCTGTCATTCCGTCCCCTGAATTTTCATTAACCATCCCCGACATAATTTTGTTCGCATAGCAATCTTTTCCACCTTGTAATATGTTCCACCTTTGGGGTTCTTTTTTCCCCTCTTTTGGCTTTTTGCTCCAAAAAAGGAGATCAAACGGAAATATTTTCCAGTGTTCATTACCATGTTCACGGATGCATTCCGACATCGTGGAACAAGAGTTGGTTTGAGACGAAGTTGAGATAAAAACGAAATCAGGAGAAGGTCGTCCACTTTAGCCGCCTTGAAAAGAAACAGGAATTCAGAGGGTGCTGCAAACTGCTTTTTTCAGGGGCTTAAAATCGAAGATTGTTCCCTTTGCGCTGTATTTTTTTAAACGATTTTTGTTTCTTTTTCGTCCGCCGTGTCTTCTTGCAAGCGGATGAGAAGAGCACTTCTCACTTCAGATCACTCCTTTCATCAGGGAATGGTGGCGTGGATAATGCTAGAGATGTAAGTTTTGAGATCTGTAACTTGAGGATTAATGGCTCGTGAGTGACGTTACGAGATCTTGTGTTACAGTTCCAAAAGAATGTTTTGCCTGCACGCGCATGCGTGCTTGCGTGAAGCCGAAGCTGCTTTTTACCCTTTGTGCAGTACTGCAACAGCTTTCTCCAGTTACTGTCATCTCTATTAAATCTCTTCCCAGCCCCCCTCCACCACCACCATCACCACCATCACCACCCCCCCCCCCACACACACACACACACCCTCAGACTCGCTTTACTGTTTCCCTGGCGGTTTTTGAGCAGCGTCATCCAACGCCAACTGCGCTCATCACCCCCTCCCCTTTATCTGGTCCATCGCGTTCTTGCGTCCACCAAAACCAAGGTAACTCCCATCGGACTTTGTGAGTGCTTTCTGTGTTAGACCTGACCGCGTGTTGAAATGCATTCTAATGCTACCGTTCATTGTTCTCATCGTTTCTTGTTTTGGTTTTTTGTTTGTGTTTTTTTTTCCTCTTTCCTTCGTCTTACTCAGAGGCGCAGCCAGGTGGCTAATGAGTATTAGACAGTCCGAGGCAGTGAGCGTTGCGGCATTGAAGGATGGGCTTGTTTTTAGCCCTCGGTTTTTTATGCGAGGTGGCCATCGTCTCTCTCTCTCTCTCTTCCCGTTCCCCCGCCCCTCTCCCCCTTCCGCACCCTGTTACGCTGCTGGCTTCTTCTCAACGAGAATCCATAGAAACATTGGCTGGCCTGGGTAATTTGTTTTTCGCTGGTTTGTTTATATGGGTGTATAAAAGACTTGCTCAGCCAGGTAGATAGTGTTCTGAAAGGAAGAATCAGATGTAGACTGCCCGTCTGTTTTTTTTATTTTTATTTTATTTTTTGTTGTTGTTGGATGTGGGTGGTTGCAAATGGAACTAGAGAAATGGAATAGACATCACACAGCGCACGTATTGCAGTACTAGCGGACAGGCATGATGACTGCAAAGGAATATGTCTTACCCTCCCCCACCCCACCACTACCACCACAACTCATTGTCAGCATCGAGAGAGATATACAGCCTGGTCAATGGCCATAAATATATGGTCCTCCGAGGCGCACGAGCGGTGTGACCGCTGCTTCCATATGCGTGGGTCTGTCATCTTCCCCTGGGTCTCTAAGAGCCAGAGACAGGAAGTGACCTTAGGGTGTCACGGTCCCCCTGGAAGACTGCGATCTCTGACGTCCAGAGTGCAAGGCCGAAGTGTGTTATTGCTTTCATCATTGTATTTGCTGTGCAAGGCGCTTGGTGGCAAATTACATTGAGAGAAAGAGAGCCCGGGTGTGTGGGCGAGAATGGTTTCTGTAAAATTTAACTTGACATTTTAATTAGTATGGATTCTATTTACAGGATTATTCTTGGAAGACGTTTGAAATACACTGTTTGTCATTCAGGGTCATATCTCTCGCGTACTTTCTTTATATGATATGGCGCTAGTTGGAGAATTACGAAGCCACTGCAGACTTGTACAAAAGTATATTTTGTAACGATGCAAGGAACTGTCAACTCTGAAAAGACTGGGCGATGGCATCGTGTTTTCCTCTCCATCTCGAAGGAGCATGGAGGATGTTTACTCCCAGGGATTTAAATAAATGCCTGCAGTGGTAGCTGGTTGGAGATTGCGAGGCAGTACACAGTTTTGGCAAACCTGGCCATGCTAGGCTTTTCCTTACCTCCCCTCGCCCACTCTGATTTTTTTTTTTTTTTCAATTTTGCCCGGAGCCCTCGGCAGCTGCCGCCGCAAATGACGTCGGAATCAACGGCAGGACGCGAGAGCAGAATCCACTGCGACTGTCTCCCGGTTCGCTGCGAGGTCGCAATTCATCCAGATGTCAGGCTTGAACGGGCAATTTCCTTAGCACCTGCCTTGTTGTCTTTTCAGCTGGGAAGTTGTTGCCATTATGCGCATGATTAGTCATGGAATGAGTAATGGAAATAGTTTTTTTTTTGTTTTTACAAAAGCCTGTCGGGGTGTGTGTGGATGAGAGAGATTGTGTGTAGAAAAAGGGAGGAGGGTGTTGATTAGATTGAAAAAGCGTTTTTGTCCGCAGAGTTGATGGATTGGGAGGTGGCATTATCATTACGCTTCCGCGCAAGCAGCGGGCACAGGGCTGCTACATTATCCGCAAGGCCTTTGCATCCAGCTGCCACGCGATCCCTTCGATACATGTTGCCATCTTCCCGTCAGTAGTGGACAGGTGGACGCTCACTCGCGAACCGAGAAGACCCGTCGCCCTGAACCCTCCCTTTCCCGTGCCCTGTCACAACCGTGTTGTACCCGCCTGAGCTACTGCCAGGTGCTGCTCGCACGACCTTTAGTCATTTGTCACTACCGACATCTTGTTGTCTCGACCCAACAACTTCCAGCTAGTTCTTTTCTCTTCAAGCATTTCGGTGACTGTGAGTTCGGAAAACTCGGAGGATTGCCAGCAGAACTGTGAGAGGGCTTCTCATTTTGTCTTCAAGCGATCTATCCCAGAGGCCTGGTCAGCTTCTTATTTGCCCTCCTGACCTCAGTTCCCCGCCGACTAATGCCAGCCACGATCGCTTGCGTCTTTAGCCACGGGGAGGCCTCCGAGAAAAAGCTTCTGACCCAAAGGTCACACAACGGGTGCTGCCTGTCACCTCGACAAGATGGACGCGGTTCTTTCCTCTAGCGCTAGGTCCATCAAGGTCATCGTTCTTTTTTATTTTTTTTCCTTCCTTCCTTCGAGGTCTTTTGCTTCCCAAGCTGGCGTCTTGTTATCCGGAGCTTCCTGGACAGAGAACATCCTGAGTTGGTGTTTACCGGAGGCAACTTTGAAAAGCACCACGACATTTGCGGTATAGTCTCTAGCTGAAGGGGTAAAAAAAAAAATGATTACCGTAAATTTCGGACTAAAAGACACGACTTTTTTCCCCAGCTTTAAACCCTGCGGGGCTCCATGTTAAAATGTTAACTGCTAACGTTGTTACAGTGTTAACTGTTCACATTTTAAAATCAAAGCCGCATACAGTTGAAGCATTCAGATCAGATGCTGCGGCTTTACCGTAATTTTTTTTTTAATTTAGTAGGTGCGGCTTATATACAGGTGGGCTCAATTGACCAAAGTTACGGTAATCTGTAACGGGGGAATAGCCAATGCCTTTGTACTGCACTCGGATCCCCACGATCCATCAGTCCAGTACCTGCTACTGTAATGACCATGGTTCACCTCCCGGCTATTGTGCTACTAAATGTGTTCTGCTATCGTCCTCTTCAGTTATTGTCTTAACTGTCTCCTGTTGAGTCCGTTGAGGTTTCTTGACATTCATCTTTTTATGCGTGTTCTTGCTAGGATCGCGAACATACACCGGTGACAGTAGAAGGTGTAATTCCATTTGCATAAGCGATAGGACTGAAAATAAGTGCGGACAGCATCTCCTGAAAGACTGTAATTTGATATCAGTATATCCGAAATGACATCTGAAAAATGTCAGGCAGCTGGCTGGCTAGCCTGCTCATGTTTCCATTTCTGTTACTCGAGACTGCTTCTTGCTACTTGTATAGTTGCTAGAGACCGCTCTTTGACACACCTGTAGAAAGTCGTTTTCGGAAAAGTGACATTGTTCAAAGGGATTTTTTTTCATACGTCACACTGTCACATCTCAACGCTTTTTCTGTCTTTAGAAAAAAGAAATTCCTTGAAGACCCACACACTCACAAGTAACCGTGCACACGCACGCGCACGCAAAGGTAGACTGGAGCGATGTGTTTATTGATGGGAACACGTATCTCTCGTTGCCAATAACATCGAAAATAGTTATTTTTTCGAAAGTTAGTTTTGTATTTTAAAATCATTGCAAGAACAAACGAATTCTTTTTATTGCTGGATTTTGTTTCTTTTTATTTCTGTTTATTCGCGTTGTTTCTGCGCATGAGATCCTGGCATATGGGAGCTTGCTCGCATAGTACCTTCTTGCGTTCGTGGGTACGCATACATCTCCGACACTTGTTTTGTTTTGTTTTTGTTTGCGAGGAGACGGGGGATTGGAGGGTGGGTTGTTGTCAGTGCCACGTGACCTCGTTGAAGGAAAGAGCGCGGATGACGAAACACCACCGCGTGTATAACGGGATCGGGTCTGTCGCGCGTCCTGCCTCGGCACGCGCTTGATGTTGGTTCTGCTGTCAGTCGAAAGTCTTATCGATCTCTAAACTGATGCGAATTACTCTTGCCGCTTGTGTGGGGGGAGGGAGGAGGAAGGGAGGGGCTGGCCATGTTGCCGACAGTGGCATGCTATGCTGTTGTACTCCGATCACTGCTTGTGGTAAGCGTCTTGGAGTGGATTGATTGACCGCAAGTACGGTGAAGGTCTTCACGTACGAATGTTGATGTGCACTTGATTGATTAATCGACCGTTTGATTGATGATTCATTTTGTTATTGGCAAAAAGGCGTTACTAAACAAAAGACGAGAGGGAAAATGTCGAACTGTTGTTGCTATCTAGCGTACCTTCAAGGGAAGTGGGAATTTAAACGGTGAACAAATAATATGTTACAAGGAAGTGAGATACTTTGCTGAAGACGATAGCTTCGCGTTCATCGTGAAAGTCTTTCTTGTTCAAATTTGTGGGCAAAAAGAATTAAAAGAGGACACTAGCAGAAGGAAGAGAGAGAGGGGGAAAAAAAAAAGATTTAAAGAGGAGAAGGGGAGCGAAATCCGATGATGGAAGACGCGTTGTCTCGCGCTGGAGTAAAGCTAGCCTAGCTTTTACCTTACCTAGACTCTTGGACTCGCCCTGACAAGCAGACAGTTCCGAGACATTTATATAATATACGGCTGCTGCAAGAACAGTTTGCCGTGGACTGGCTGGTTGCCATGACAGCAGCCACAGACGTAATGGAAGGGACGGACTGTGGTAGAGAGAACAGGCGGCGATTAGTGTACCTACCTGACGACATCATCTTATCCTCTTTGCTCTTAAAAGTTTTTTTTTTTTCCCCGAGCATCGATTTTTCTGGAAATGTAGCAGCTGGTCTGCACTGTGAGACTTGGTTGGGAAATAGGGGCTGTGGATGGGGAGAATGGATATGTACTATAGACTTCTATTACAACCCCGGTGTGTCAGCTCTTACCGGCGCAAAAACAAGGAAGGAAGCTTGAGAGTGGTTTAGACTCGTCTCAGCGATGGATGGGATTACATAGTGCACCGTAGTGGCCTTCCAGTTCGATGGCTTGTGCTTCTGTGCCGTTTAGAGGCATCTGCAGCAGAATGACCCCGACCCCAGTCCTTAAATCCTCTGTCACTTGTAGATCCAGTGGTGACCGACCCATAGGTTATCCAAATATCTGTTTAACATGCTGTTTAAAGGCTCCATAACCAGACACATATTGTCATATCAAATATTTGCCAAATGTCGTCACATTTTCGATAGTGTGTGTGTGTGCGCGCGTGTGTGTGATTAAGAAGTTCTTTCATTTAGGGCGAGAGGGGACTGGCAGTTGATAGTAACATTACCGTTTGAGTTTAAAACTTGAGAAACCAACCAAGCGACCACGCAAACAATTGCTCAGATAGGTGGCGCGCAGACCAACGCATGCTAACAAGTATGCATCCGCATGGGGACACTAGTGGCTATGCCAGTGCTCTCACAGCTTTTTTTTCTTTTCTTTTCTTTTTTTTTTTTGCGGGATGTGTTGTCTCTGCAGGAAAGAAAGCCGCCGGCCATCAATATGGAAGCGCAGGTGGTGCTGGCCAGCGCAAGTGCTAATCCTGCGGGGCTGGCACCGGGCTTGTCGAACTCTCCCTGCCGCTGATTAATGGCGGAGTCGTCTTTCATTGTCTTGGAGACACCTAGCGGCGCGCGACTTGGTATGGTGACCAGCACCTTGGCGTCACACTGAGAGCGGAGGAGTAGGGAGACGTGAAGGGTAGAGGAGGGGTTACTAAGAGACCGCGTTGGGAGTTCGAAGTCGATCGAGGAGGCTTGGTGCTTGGTGTTCGTAATCACTTAATCCTGTTGTATGGAGCTCTACTACTGAAGTGTTCGACATGATAACATTTTTGATAATTCTGGAGTGTGAGTGTGTGGAGAGAGAGTAAGGGGGGGAGGTATGATGGATGAGGATGCTGGTAGATGCTGCGTTCAAGTGACTCCCCCCCCCTCCTTCACCTCTCCAACTTGAGCCCGCCATCTTAGCGTCAGAAAGAGTTCAGAGGACAGATGACCCTGTCCGCTGTTCTCGTCCTTTAACTCTGACCGCCATTGCTGGTGACGAGAAGCATCAGCCTTGTGACGAGCAGGGCATGGGACGACAGCACAGCAATCACCGCTCCCATCTTCAGTCATGAAACACGTCCCGACATCAGGCAGAATTCTCACCTGGCCAGTTTGATCGTTTTGTAATTTTATTTTTTAAGTTTCCTGGTATTTGAGAAGGCATGAAGTGGTGGTGGTGGAGTTGTGGGGGATGAGTGAGTAGGAAGGTGTGGAGATTCCTTGCCGTGCATGATGCGAGGAAGGGTTAGTAAAATTTAACAGGACTTGTGAAATACACAGACACACGCACAGTGTCAGGAATACTGGAGATACTTTTTTTATTACGAAACAGGACTTGCGAAACGACTTCTCATTAGTATTTTCTACAAACAGTCTTGCTGACTGTGCTGAGCCGTCGCCGCCAACCCCCTGATGATCATGACTTAGAGGAGATGGCGTTCGAACGAGTCCTGCAGGTCAGTGTAGGAGGGACTCCGGTTTTTTTGTGGCAATATAAATCATGGAACTATTTGGTGTCATGTAGAGGGGTCTTTAAAGGGAGTTATTGTACAGTACCAGTACGTGCGAACATGTCTTGAATTAAAGGCCAGAAGAGATCGATAAAGGCAGCTTAGTCATATCCCTCTGGAGACAGTTAAATCAAATAGCACAATATACGACTGAAGATAAAACTACAATTGAAGAACTTTGCCTGTGGCGGAAAATATTGGGGAGTTAATGTCATATATCGTTTTCCTGATTTGACAACAACCCTTACATCGATAATACAGTGCAAAGGGTTGAGTTGTTGATCTTTGTGGAGCTTCGTGTGAGGGCTCCATGTTTGCACTGGCAGATTCCTCTCATGGGATCGGCAAATTTGTGACCCCTGCCCCTTCCCTAATCCTCTGCACGTAACTGGTGATGTGCATTCCAGTCACTTTCTCCAAAATGCAACTTTTGAGACCGACGAGCTGATTTCATGATTCCTCCCTTGGACCAGGTTGGCAGTGGGGAGATGTCGTGGACAATGTGAGACACTGTGTTGGTATGTCACAGGGTGGCGACAGGAACGACTTGACTTGAGACTCCGGCTTGGAGAACAGGAGTTGCCTCTCTTAGGCCGTGAGCGCTTTACGAAGTGCACCCGTTGTCGGTGGGTGTTAAATCCGTATACAAACGGCGGACTGAAAGGTACTGAAGGAATATGGCGAATTTTTGTGATGCGCGCGCGACACACACACACACAAGCGGTACAGTGAGAACGTATAAATGTTTATGTCGCACAGCAAGCAAACAGTATCGTTTGAGGAAAACCAGACAAAATACATTTTTAAAAATGAGTTTTAAATCTGCGAAGCGTAGAGGCATTTCTCAGCTTAGCTGGCAGCGACTTCCAGGTATAAGGAGCGGGTCCAAAATATTTGAGATATTCGTGTTTGGGACCCTACGAAGATATTGGGGAAAGAGAGCTGGACTGCAAGCGACTTCCAGCAAAGTGTGTTACGCGTTCTCGCCTTGATATCTGTAATAAAGTCTTGCAGCATTGTTTTGGACCCTCCGCAAACGAGCGTTGTGTTCCTGTGGGAGGCCTACAAGTAGCAAGTTGTAATAATCATGATGAATGCCGGCAAGTGACTGTGGAAGATAAAAGTCTCTCTTCAGCAGCCAGAGACAAGTGAGAACGCATACGGTCAATTTTGCGAAGTTCCAAACAGGTGCTAATGTACATGAGTACACATTCATAGGTAGATGTGGTGACGTCATTCTTTAGTCTTGCCCTAACCTGTGTTCAAACCTTTCCGACTGAAAATCTCGGCAATCGCCTGCTCTGATATTTTGTTATAATGATGCTGTACAGTTTCAAACAAATCGGACAGATTAAGTGTGCATTACAAATATCTGTGTAAGGTTTTCTTCTTTTTTTTTGTTGAAACTCTGTATATTTTTTTTTAATATAATGGACTGCTTCACATCCGTTGATCGCTGTTCTGAACATATAGACAAGTGCGCCCCACAATTTTTTTAAATTTCACATAGGTTAACGTTTGTTAGCGCGATCAGCTGTCATGTACAGTTTCAGCTTTTTTGGTGGTCTTTGCTGGACCTCGGCGGCCGTCTCGGGCTTTTTGCTGTGCCGCTGGTCCGCCAAGCCGTTCAGGCGTGTTGGTCTCTAGGTTGGTTCATCTGCAGATCTATTGATCATTGCTTTTGCGGAACTTCAGGTATATTTGTCTCCCGAGTCGTACACACATGTATATCGATCTCCAAAGAACCACGACAGCGTGCTGCATTGTTTTTCTGCCTGGCATCTGTCTCGAATTACCGTTGATGCTGGCAGGTTGTCTCCCCTGGGTACAGGTAGAATAGTGTCTCGGGGATGGCTGCTTGTTTGTTTCTGCTAAGCGTTTGCTTTGCGGGTTTAAAATTCTTTTTTAAGTACATTATTTTTAATATAAAAAAGAGGGAATGGGGGATGGGGCGATTCGTCGATCTCAGTCAGTGATGGACAGACGATAGGTAGTTTTGGGGGCTAGTGAGCTTCGATATGGAGCGTGCATCCTGGTCACTGACAGAAACATGCAGTCACAACACCTTTAGCTGCGTGCTGCAGGGTTAGGCGGATGGTGGGGGTAAACCTGACGCGTTGACACGAAGGCTGGCGTCAGAAGGACAGCGGCGCGTCATATCCGCCGCGATCTGTCAGGATTGGGTGGTGTTGTGTCACCTTGTCGTGATGGCGGGAATGAACAGGTGGGAGGGGGAACAACGTGAGAGGGGATCAGAGCTCGTTAGGTGAGTGTCGTCGTGCGTTTTCGCAGCGGGTGTGCCCGTCAGAGGCCCATAACAGTTTCGACACGTTAGGCTATATGGCGTGCATGATGGTCGCACGTTGCAGAACGCAGGACAGAGGCAAATGTGCTAAATACATGATAGAAAATTTAACCCTGAAGTTTAGCAGGGCAGTACCCTGGGGTAACAACGACGTTGAGCTTGACAGCCAAGGAGGTGTGTCCGCCTGACTTTCTTACATACGCACTGTACAAACATTCACACACGTATGCTGTCCCCAAACACGTACATCCTTCTGTGAGTGAGAGTGATGCAAGGTATGGATTTTGTTTTCTTGCCGTGGGAAGCTCTGTGCTCCTTGACAACACCAACCATGAAAGTTAATCAGCATCATAATACAGTTGTGGCTGCTGCTGGAACTGTGGTTGCTGGTTTCAGTTCTTGTTCGTTAGATCTCTGCCTAGGCTGTGCTACCACATGAACACATTACGTCAAATCATTTCTCCCTTTGGAGTAAAGGACAAGACAGCTGATCGGTTTGAACACGTGCGCCCGAGGCCGGAGACGCGCTCACAGCCTTGTTCGATTCCCGTGTGTCGCAGCATACTTACACCCCCTTTACCCACCTGACCTAGGTTTTGAACGGGTGTATCTGACTCATTGCAACGTTGTGACCTCATTAGTAGTGTGTCTCGTGTAGGCAACGTTCAGCAAAGTCGGGCACTCTCCTTTTTAAACTGTAAAATCTGTCTCTCGGTCGCCTTTTGTTTGGGTCGAAATCTTCGTTGCACATTAGGCGTTAGCAGAGTTGGGTAGGGAGGCATGAGTGACCTTTGTGCCCCCGTTGTTCACTCGTTGCTCAGTATGTCCTTGCGTGTTTTGTGGCCAACCGTGTCGCCATTAACTCCTTTATTGTACTGTTTGCCCACTGCCTACATCGCTTGGAAATGCGCCAACAAATTTATGTGACGGAAAACAGCGGTTGTTATTCAGTAGATCGCTTGCTTCAGGTAACCATTGTTGTCTCCAACCGTTTATCCTCCATTATTCGTTCGACAACATGACGTGGATAAAACGAGCCACTGTCACTCCGACGAAAGACCTGCTCGTGTGACAATATATCCTACTCCAGCGGAAAAACAGTTCAAATGTCATATACAGAGGGCTATGTGTCAATTGACAAGGGAGACGACCTCTGGATTAGCGCTTCGCAGTCCAGCCCGGGTTATCTATGCTCATGCACACCGGACTTCTTCATCCGGGTCTTTCCACACTAGGAGACGGGAACGGGGTGGGGATTGGGGCACAAAATGGAGTGGGAAAGGCTTCGCTGCTCCACACGCAACTCAGTGAAACGTGCACGCACGTCACCCCTCTCCTCCCTCTCCACACGCACCCACATATCGCATGGCATTATATCACATAGCATCTGGAAGACTTTAATTGGCGCAAGAAATATGGAAGGCATACTGTGGGGCATATGTCTGCGCGGCCTCGGATTGCGTTGGGGAGCGAGCGCAGCGCAAAGACCTTTATTGATCGAGAGCATCGCAGTTTCTGCTGCGGCTGATGCTGATGCCGGCTGGTTTGGCGTACTCCGGCCGCCATCAGTGCCGCTCCTGCAGCCTCTGACGTCGGCGTGGACACTCCTGTGCTGTCTCCGTCAACCACTCTTTCCCCCACCCTCCTCGGCCGTCTTGGAGAAGCACGCGACAAGACGCACCGCGTCACAGCGCAGGAGACACACACACACACTTGCACGCGCACACAGTTGGCGTTGGTGGTCAATAGCAGGAAGGGCAGTTTGTTTTAAAGGGAGGAATAAGCAAGATTCGCAAGCCTGCCACCTAGTTTCCGTTGCCATAGCTACGGCCTAATCAGCTGGTTCGCAGTGCTGGTGG
Source organism: Marisa cornuarietis (assembly GCA_004794655.1). Lineage (NCBI taxonomy): Eukaryota > Metazoa > Mollusca > Gastropoda > Architaenioglossa > Ampullariidae > Marisa > Marisa cornuarietis. The sequence continues at coordinate 1,806,284 of SMMW01000554.1, read as the reverse complement.
TGATGATAGGTAGTGGGGGGGTAAAGGGTTGGAGGAGGACGATGGATGGGTGGGTGGGGGTTTCTGGTAAGGGTTTAGGAGGCTGTGGGGGCGGAGTTAAGGCCTGGAGATCAATATGCAGGCGCGCGCGAGCGTGGCCACGCGGATACCGCCTCTCACGCGCAACGGAGGAAGAAGACAAGAGACACGAAGGAAGGCTGTGCGACAGGATGGCCTGTCCCTCCGGTCCCATCCCACCCCTTTTTCTTTTCCCACCACACTACATTCCCCCTCCCCAACTTTTCTCTCCTTCCTCTGAATCCTTCTTTGCCCTGTTCACTGCGCTAACGTTTTTTTTTCTTTCTCACCCACAGACGCACGCGCGCCTGGTGGCGCAGTGTTGTGGCACTCTCTGCTAGCTCGCACCATGCGCACTCTCAAGGGGGTTGGGTAGGTGAAGGAGTGGGAGGTAGAGGGGAGTAGCTTGTCAATGGCTGATTCGCATGCTTGCCTTGTTCGTCCTGTCCCCTACCCCCCTTCCAGATCGGCTAGCGTGTCTCCTCCCAACCGATATCCCCAAGTCTTCGTCACCAGCCTCCTCCTCACCGTGTCACCCGCTGCCTCACCCCCACCCCACACACGCACATTCTCAAACCACCACCACCCCCCCCCAACAACAGCCATAGTCCCTGGAGCTACCACCGCTCAATTACCCCGCTCCCTGTCCCTTCACCAACTCTCCTGCTCACTCCACCCACCCCCATACCTCAGCCTTTACCCATGCGCGGTGGTCCCTCGTGTCTCTTTGCTAACCCCTGGTCTCTGTCGCTGGCTCTTTCATTAGTCCTTTCTCCAGAGCACCGACATGTCTTGGAGTGCGAGCATGTGCGTGTGTGTGTGATGTTTCTGCTGCTTGATCTCGAAGCTATCCGTCTGCTAGAGCGCGATGATGTTTATAGGTACCTGTGCACGCGGACCTACCCTCCCTCTTTCTCTCTTCCCCTGTTTTGTGTCTCCGGCGCTTGACAGCCACCTAGTGTGCCAAGATGGAGGACGTGCTGACAACTCTTTTGATTCCCCTCTTTCCTCCACTCCTCTGCCTACCGTCGCCGGTGGTCGAAAAAGTTGAGCGGTGGAGGGTACTGAAGTACGAATACTCGACAGTCACTCACAGGTTACCCGCGGAAAGGGTGGGCAGACGTAAGTTGGCCTGCACTATAGAGAGGATCTTCGAAGACACGTCCCCTGACGGGCATGGAGAAACTGACCTGGCATCTTGGTACCCGCACACCTGCTCTAGAAAAGCCGGCCAACGACCGAGGATGAGGTAGAGAGGAGCATTGTTGATGTGAGGTAATCAGGACAAAATCGAACGGGTGGCTGGATGGAGGGGCGGGCTAGGAAAAAGACCGGGAAGGACAGTCGAGTGCGCAAATCGTCTGGTGATTTTTTTCTCTTTCTCCAGCCACAATCAGCTCTGGATGTGAAATAATAATGTAAGCAGGTCTGTGGCCACGGTGTCGTGGCCTGACCTCTTAGACCTTTGTGCCACCACCACTTGCGGAGGCGCAAGCCTTGTCTCACACACACACACACGTAAGTCAATGTCGCTCGTGTCGCCAATAACACTTCCCACCATCGCTATCCCCCTACCCCCACCCCAAACCCATCCCCGCCTTTCCAAACCTCGCCACCACCACCACTCGTCGGCGCCGCGTGTTTGTGTGCTCTTGTGTGCCATGGCTTACCCCTCCCCACCCCATCCTTTCACCACTTCCCACCGGTGACACTCCCGGTGTTCCAGCATGCGCTGCTGCTGCTGCTGCTGCTGCTGCTACAGTCGATGGTGGTGGTGGTCTTGGAGGCAGTGGTGGACACAAGACAGGCGATACCATGGTGTGGCGATGTACACAGCGACATGCGCCAGACCTGAGTGCTGACGACTCTCCTTCGCCGTTGTCGCTGCTGCTGCCGCCGCCTGGCCCCCACTGTCGTGCTTGTCGCGCCGTGCCATGCTGCTGCTGCTGCTGCTGCTGTCCGTGCCGTGCCGTGCCGTGCGGCAGCCTCCTGGTTCCATCCGCTGTCTGTCGTCGCGGCTTGCCAGGTGCAGCAGGAAGGCTTTCCAACCCCAGCGTCAAGTGTCTTCACAGCAGCGGCAGTCTTGCTCGCTCTCTCACTCACCCGCTTTCTCCAGCCACCCGCCACATCCACCTGGATGATTTCAGTCGCGGCATGATTGTGCATGGAGGGGAGAAGGAGACTTACCAGAGGTTTGAGCTTGTGCGTTCTTGCCTAAGCTTGCTGTTGAAGACTGTCACTGCTTCGTGGACTTCGTTCTCTTTGAACTATGCCTCGTTTCCACCCCGTCGGAAAGGTTTTTTTCTTAATTCCTCCGTTCCCTCACGATGCGAGAACAGGCTGGGGACATCCGTGTAGGAACAAGGGGCACACAGCGTGCCGTGCGCACTATAGCCGGTGCTACAGAAAAGAGTACCCAGGGTGGACTACCGTGATTCGCTGGCAAGAGGATGTCCTTTGGCTGGACAGCAGCTGGACGGGCTGCATGCTGTTTGACTGGTACAGGTAGTGTATCTCTTTTATTAATTAGCAATCTAGATAACATATCTCATTCTTGCACGCGGGCACTCCAGCACACACACACACAGTGTACGGTGTACTTAGTAACAGCTCGTAGCCTTATTGAAAACTTCCATACGTGATGACCGGTCGAGTGGCGCGAACTGCGACAAGAATTATATTATCAGAGCACGTGCTACGTTTTCGTTCCACCCCACTGTCACATATTTCCCCCGTCTCCCTTCGCCTTCCTCTCACTCCTCATCCCTGCCCCCGTACTCGCATCTCGTCCCCCGAGTGTCATATTCTACTGTGGGCGATAATATATGCACCCAAGTAAGTGTATCATATGAAATGCAGCACACAAGATCTTTCCTGTCATGTCCATTGATTGTTTCCGAGCCCTGTGAGATAACTCATGCCATGTTTGCGCGCGCGCGCGCGCGATTGTATGTGTGTGTCCTTACAAATATAGTTCGACGCCCTTTGGTTTAATTAAGTGATGCAGTGCTTTCACCTGGAAGTGATTTCGTGCTGTGGCGAAAAAGACTTCTTCAAGGGGGAAAAGAGGGGGATTTCAAAAAACAGAGTACCCGGAGCTAGCCCTGGGAACAGGCGTCCCGAGAGAAGTGCAGCTTCCCTTGATATTTGAACCCGAGACCTTTCAGCTCCTGCAGTGATGACCAGCTAGCCGAGGGAGGGGGGGAGGCCGCCCCGGCTGTACCATCGATCAACCACTGCCGTGCAACTTCCCCCCCCCCATCCCCTGCCTCTCCCTCTTCAGTCTTTGATCTGCTCGGGGTCGTGCTCAGGCCGTGATTATCCGCGGCCGTGATCGGCTTGTCACGTTCGCCTGGCCCTGTCGTGAGCGAGGCGCGCACGCGGGCACCAGGTGCCTTCGTCACTGCGGCCTGTGCGTCAGTCAGCGGCCACGCGCCCTCCTAGTCCTGCTCGGGCGGCCGCCCTCCTGCTCGCCGCCCACTTGTAGCGTCGTGAAGGCCGACACACACACACACACCCGCAAGAGAGCTGATGAGTGTGGAACAATCGCAATGATCTTTTACGACACTCGTTTCTCGTAGATGGCCACCCTTGACTGTTTAGCAGCTATTCGCCGTTATTTATTAAAGTTCTTTTAGTTATTCGCCGTGGTAGAGTATACATTCTTCATCGTTATCGCCCTTGTCCTTAATCGTCTCCTGAATGTCTGCATCCCGTTTCCTCTTTCACGCCTTGATTTAATTTCTTCTCTCTCACACACACACAAAATCAGACGTGCACGTGTATGCATTCTCACCAGCCTTGCAGTCGACGAGCGGTGTCGCAGGTGGCCGATAGGCCCCTGTGCGTGTCTCCTAGAACTGTTGCCAGGAAGACATGTACAGCTACCCTGCCTTCGCCACCTCCTCACGCCCAGCACCCGGCGTGGATCATTCTAGAAGCTGTCATCTTTCAGGGTGTGCAGAAGCGCATCAACGTGACTGTAATTAGCGGGGTGGCACTGGCATTAAGAGTCAATGTTGATCGCGTTCTAGAACGTTCGCATCATGTTGAACGGGTAGCTTGTACTCGGCGAGTGAAGACACCGTGACCGAGCACGCGCAGTTCTGGCACATTGGATGCCTTTTACACACGTGTTTTTTGTCCGCTGTCCTCGCGCCCCACACATTTTCCTTTTACTCGACATTTTAAAATGCACCTCATTTTGGGATTTCGGGTGGTTTTTCCCCCTTTAATCTTTTTCTTTAACCGGGAGAGAAACCAGTGGGTCAACGTAGTGATGTTCATCCCCAACTGCTTAATCTTCTTATTCATTCTTCTTCACTGCATCTACTTCTCCCTCTCTCTATCTCTCTCTTCTTAACACAGATCAAAAGCATTAACAAGTCGCTTATTTCCCCTGTCTCTGTCGTTGGAGAGCTTGTTTTTTCAAATTAACCTTTAGCCTCATTTTCACCCTGCTGGTACAGCTAGTCTCGTCAGCACGAAGGAGCATATACGTGAGGGGTAGGTAGAGAAGATGAACGGAAGTGACGCTCGTTTGTATTGTCTCTTTTTTTCATTTTTTTTATTATTATTATTTCATCTGCTCATCGCGTAAGGCGTTGCAGATACAGGGCTGACAGCGCGAGGCCAAACGCCTCTCTGCCATTGATCCCCCACCTTCAGGCCGGCGTCGTGTCATCCGGCAAGTTTGCCGTGAATGATGTTACGCAAACAAGGCCGTGGATGCTATCGAACTCCGGCAGCGGGATAAGTGCCATTGTGCTAGATCTTGTCTGCGTGAATACTCACAGTTCGCAGATTCTGTGGGCTTGGCGCCTTTTTCCCCCCTCCTCGCATCTTTCCCTTTTTCTCTTGTTCCTATTTTCTGAAATTATTTTTCAGCAATTAAAGAAACGAAGGTTGTGTCCACAGGGACTTGCGCTGCTGTCCCAGTGCTTTGGTGATAAGGCTTAGTGTGGATAAGGGCGTGTAGATGGAGGTGGGCGGGCATGATGTGTGTTCCATGTCAGCCAGATATTGTGCTCATAAAGTTGCGTAGTTAGTTTGCTAGAGGCGTCCGAAGTGCAGGTGTTCCAGCAGCAAGGACGTTTCCAGACGATGAAAAGAAATCAATAAAGAGAGAAAAAAGGCAATGAAGAGGTAAGAGTTGTCCTTCTCGCCTCCTTTTTTTTTTTTTTTGACTCCCTCTCCTCCTTCACATCTATTTCTTGTCTACCCAGAACCCCATGGATTCCGGTCATCTCATCGCTACCAGTCCCCGTTTATTGATTGCTGCTAGATGCCACGAATTTCTACACGGCTAAGATGTGGTCACGTGACATACACATCCTCGGATTCAGTGGTGGTGTCTTCACGAAAGGACGGTTTCTAACACTCGCTTGTTTGTTGTATGGTAGATTAGGCGCTGTCAGAAATACAAGCCTATTGGTCAGACTACAAGCCTAATGGTCTGCACAGTCTGACGACCTCACACTGTCTGTCCACCTCGTCGAGCTCCATTTCTGCGACATCATCACCTTTCCTCGCCCCTTAGTCCTCCGCCTTCTGTTTCCCGTGTCCATGACGACTGTCGCAGATGGTGCGCTGTCTTGGCAGCGGGGATAACCGTGATGCACCTATGAGCTTACGGGCATACTCCTCAACAGCAGCTACAACCTGCTTGGCTTAATGAGTTCACTCCATAAAACTGCTTAATTTTTTTCTGTCTTCTGTTTGACTCTCTCCCCCCAACTCTCAGTATGTGTGCGCGGTCTCTCTCTCTCTCTCACATTCGCGGCGTGAGTGCAGAAACATTTAGTCTGCACGAGACTGCTTAGTGAGAAGTGTTTTCGATTTCTCTATTGAGCTAACCACTTTAGTTCTATAGAGAACTGATTTTGACTTCTTTATTGAGCTAACCCTTTAGCTTTAGGGAGAAGTGAGCGAGAGAGAGAGATCCAAGGAATCTTCGTAATTAAGTGCGCGAAAGATATGCGCAGAAATTTGACTTGTTCGGTACTTCCGGTTCAGATATCGCTTGCGTGGCTGATGTACAAACGGAACACACCTCTTCAGACTAATGAAGTTTACAGTCTGTCCTGAATCTTTCGTTCAGAAAGGAGCAACCATCTATTTTTAAAATACCCCCGAACTAAGACAATCGCGAACGTGCGAGTCCTGGTACAAGTATTTAATAAGAAAGATTTTCATCGTTACATATACTCGAGAGTAGGCCTGCCGTAGAAATACAGTAGAGCCGATCAATTTAAATTTAGACACAAAATAAAAATCAAGGGCACTAAACAAATCAGAAATGCAATGAAGTAAGCATCTCGCTCTTAAAAGATAAAGTAATTAAGACAGGCAGCAAAGGAGCACGCAATAATATACATTGTCTGCTACTGTTGCTCACTTTCTTTGTTCAGACTGCCGTATTCAAGACGTATTGACGTGGTACTTTCTTCTGTTAAATGTACATATTTCTGAGTAAATCTTCCAGACAAAGTGATATATAAAAGTAGGTAACACCTGTCGAAATTTTCGTTAAATTTCTTGGTCAAGCAGTTAATTGGAAAAGTCGTTCATGGCGGGAGGGGCAGGCATTTTTTTTACATGATAAAGTCATGTTTGAGTTTCAATTCTTACACATTTGACATAGTGAGGGTTAAAGTTGTTTTATTTGGTAGTTTGAAAGTTGAGTAAAATGTCCCTGTCTTTATCAGTAGTTGTATCCCACTCAAAACGTGTTGTGTGTTGATGTGAATCATTGCTTAGCTGCCTCTTTAATATCGGGGCGACGAATTTGTAAAGAAATTTAATTTTTAAGTCAGTTTCTTAAATTTTGATTTTTTTTAAAGCCAGATATGGCGCAGAAATGGTGTGTTTTATGCGGTTCATATTGCGTACAAAATGACTAATAACTTATTGTTGGCTCACCAGCAAATATGCAACAAAAGGAACATTTGTCAAATAATACGGATAACTGTAAAACAAATTACGAAAGTGACAGCAAGATAGGTGCACTGCAAAAAAAGCCAGAAAAACTTCTACCTTGATTGACATTTGAAATACTCAGTAGTAATCTCGCGATGAGACGGTACTCTTCAGTACTTTATTTAATCGTAGTTGTGCGCTATTCATTCTCATTAAGAATGTGAAAGTATTCACGCGCTTAACTTGAAGAATGCGAACTAAACCTAATTTATAAGTGTTAAACAGACGAGTGATGAAAGTATCTGCGCATTGACATTTTATAGAATAAAGATCTCAGAAAGGCATGCCGTCTGCGGCGAATTTCTACATCCACATTAGTCACATTTTTGTTTGCTGTATTTAGAAAAAGTCACGAGAAACAAGATACGGACTTTGTTTGGATATTGCACACACATAACGAATAACACACATCGGAACTGGAAAAGGGCTACACTTCTGTTTTGGGGCGAAGGTCACTTGTCGGCATAGTTCTCCGAAATCCTCTTTTTTAAGTTCTTTACATTTACTCCCTGACTATGAGTTCAGTTGATCAATCAGTCGATTGATTTATTCGGAAGCTGGGAGACATTGCTGCGTCCATAGAAAAATAGATTGTTAGTTTCTCTTCAAAAAACTGCAAAGGAGAAGAAAGGTGCGCGGAAGAACCGATACATTTGCGACGCTCTTCACACCAGGATAGCTTTCTTTTTTAGCTCGAGTCTCCGTGGCTTGAATCCTCGCCCAGCTCCTCCCTTCTTTTACCAGAAGCAGAAAGTGCTCTGAAACGAAGTGCTAAATACTGTTCTAATGAGGGCAGGGATTCGCCCCTCAGGCAAGTATAGAGAAAAAAGAAGTCCCGAGCGTCAAATCCAAAACCTTCGCGCCATTCGTGTCACGTGTGTCCAGAGCTCGTTACGGCGCGTTGCACAACAGCAGTTGATGACGTCAGACTACGTGGGGGGGGGGATGGGGAGGGGACACTAAGGGTCTTTTTTTCTCGTTTTAGTTTGCAAGATCTTTCTTTTTTCTCATCTATGCTGCCGGAAAGAACGATTCCATGCAGATCTTGAAAAGATTCGAGGTTGTGTGCGTGTGTGTGTGTGAGCGCCCGTCCAGTTTTTTTTTTATCGGCATATGATAAAGCTGGTCGGAACTTCGTGATTTGAATTTGCTCTTTCGTCGGACACGAATCTTGAACTCAGATATCGACCCGTACGCCGTTGCAACCACCACCGCCACCCCTCCTCCCTTTACCCGGCCACAAGTCTTGTACGCACTTTACAACCTTCTCCAGCACTACCGTCAATAGTGAGCGTCCAAGTCACGATCCGACAACCCCCCCCCCTTTCGCTCTCCCCAATCCCCCCCTTTAAAAAAATCAAAACCCCACGAGACGACGAGGGTTGGAGGAGTGCGGAAAGTGTGAAAGGGGTGGGTGGTGGCTAGTGTGGTAGACTAGAAGGCTGCGGAAAGAGAAGGAGACGCATGTGAAAGAACTGGAAGGAGAAGCAGTAGTCGAAGAAGGAGGAGATAATTATAGCCAATGTCAGAACCTGTCAAACGGATTCAGCCTCAGCGAGAAGCTGCTGAACAAGTTTTCGGGGGCAGGGTGTGTGAAAGGGGCGACGTTTTCGCGTTTATTCACGCACGCTCCGGTGCATCACGAGACAACCAAAACTCGCTCTCCTTCCGTTTTTCACCCCACTCCCACCCGCACGCCGCCCGACTGTTCTCCCCGGCGCGGTCAGATGGATCAATTAGAACAGTTCAATATGGCACAGACCTGACTATCTTTCCCCTTGCTAATGATGTCTTTGGGCCAGAAAGGGACGGAGACGGAAAGCCAGGGGTTTTTCGTAAGTCGAGGGAGGAGTGAAACTGAGCTAGTAGGCAATGGATTGGGCTTGCACACCATAGACTAAGGAGATGGTAAATTGCGAACTCGACTTCGCATTGACTGTTTCAATGACGATCATCTAGGAAATGGTTTTGTTGGTGACGGGCAAAAAATGAAGTATGATGAGGGAGGTGGCAAGCGGGCTGTTGGTGGTGCTGGACAGTCAACAGGCATGACACTTGGATTTTATTTTGGGAGGGGTTGGTCATGAAGGGGAGGGTTGACTTTATATACGATATTAGCACGAGGTGGGTTTTCCCGTTTGGGTATAAATAGCTGCTTCACGTTGCACGAGAGGACAGGTTTCAGCTAAGGGATTTGACAATCGTCGTCGTCAGTTGTGATGATAATGGTAGCGATCGACTGTTAGAGAACAACTGCAGCGATTAAGGGACGCTGATACAAGTTTGCCTGTAGGCATACCTCCATGCACCTTTATATACGGACGTGTGCGATTCATGTTTCAAAAAAAAGCCTCATGCTATCAGAATGTTTAAAAAGGTCTTTCTTCCCGCAATCGCCCCGTTCACGCCGTCCAGCCTTCTGGTGCCAGCCTGTCTCCCAGGGTAGACGCCATTTTTTGACAAGAGGCGCCACGAACGATCTTCATGCACCTGGTGCTTGTTGCATATAACGGTCACAAAGAAACAAATTTAGAAACTTTTTTTTCAAAATTTCTGTTATGCCATTTGGATGCGTTACACAAGCGCATACGAAGAATATCACGAGACCGAAAGTCTGGCTTAGTTTTCTTATTGAAAGACTAATTTAGTTTTTAAACAAATTCTAAAAGTGTGGTGCACTGTGTTTTTATAAAACTGATCGAAAATTTTAAGCCCTAAATGTGTTTAATATTACAAATGTGTTGTTCAACTGGCAGCGCCTGTTATTTTGTGTGTGTGTGTGTGTGTGTGTAACGACCCGCTTTCGTGCACTAATGAACTGGAGAAGGAGATTTCTGATGTAAGACTATGACAGGACCTCGAGGGAAGCAGAGTCTGTGGATATACGGCGTTGGGGATCGGGTGTGTGGAGGGAGTGTTAGAGGAACAGTTACTTCATCTCTTGATTTGTAAGAAATAGAAATCTCGGTGCTTAGAGGTGCTTGTATGTTGCAGGTGACGGTCGAAGTGAAGAAGCAAGACGGGACCTATGTGGTTGTGACCTTCGTGCTGGTAGGGTGCATCGCCGGCGTGGTGCTGGCCGTCACCATCATCTACCTGTTGCGACGACACCGACGATCACGGCAGAAACTGGCGCAGCTGGCAGCCACATCTGACGGCAACGAGGCCTCCAAAGATTACCAGGTGACGAGGGGTTGCCTAGCAACAGCCGCTGTTACGAGATGGTGGGGAGGGGGTGTGGCTGTTTTTACTGTGCAGCATCTTCTATTAGCTAATAAGTGAACAGAAGGTGCATCATTGCAAAAAAAAAAAAAAGCCCTGCAAAACACGTGTAAAACATGTGTAAGATTTATATTGGTATAGGCGTTACGTGCGCACCCGTGTGCTAGCGGCGTTCAAACAATCGTAAATAAATAGAGGGCGTCGAATGTGGGTGTTGGAGAACCTCTGGCGACAGACGTCAGATGCCTCCAAGAGGATCCCAGGATGGACACCACTATTCTTCCTAGTTTAAACCCAACGTTTTCGATTTGGAAACAGTGATAAAAGTCCGTGACTGAACATCGGCATCGTGAACATGAGTTTAAAACAAAATGTAACAGTGGGTATGCTTTATTGATGTCAAGGCTGAGACCAGTGGACGTGAGTAGAACACGCAGTACGTTCTTGCCACAGCTTTCAAACTTCTGCGCCTGCCTGACGCCGTGGTCGCCTTTTTCAGAAGTTAATAACAATAACGAGCAACTGTCTGAGACGAAAGCACTGCTAAGGATAAGTGGGTGATAGGAACTGGCGTTCGCATGGCACGTTTGGCACAGCTTGATTAGACAGTGTGTATAGTAGTGTTTTCATCTAACGTATGTCACTTACTTGGTCCATAGGTTCTTTTGATTGGCTGGCCTTCAAAATTGGAAACTTAAGATGTGCGCTTTAAGTGTCAAAAAATAGGAGAGGGCGAAAAAGAAAGGCAAAGACAAAACATCCCCAGAGATCGAAGACCCTGTCGGAACTGCCACTTAGGGCAAAAGTCGTAGGGCTGGCATTTTGAAAGACTACGTCCAGCGCACGGGACCCTGGGATCGGAAAGTCAAAAATATCTCGAATGGTGAATTGATTACATAGCTCGACCGACGAAATTCTCTTTTGCGACTGTGTAAAATGCAGATATTCTTGAATACCTTCGTGAAATATGTTTGACAGCGTGCTGAGTTGCTTCCCGCTTGGCGATCTTTTGATTTTGAGTTGGTGTAGGCATTCATGAAAATAAGGATGCTTAACGCTACGTTCATTGTAAACGGAAGTGTACTATTGGCGGATGCATCGTTTTAGGCGAATTAGTGTAGCTTACAATTTCGTAGGTATGTGCTTTAATAAATAAATTGTTAGCACGCGTTTCAACATTTAAACGCAACTGGAGACAGGCGTGTTAAGGAAATAAAGGTTCATAACAAGCTTGTTAAACATTTTATATGCATTTCTAAACCGTTTCTAAAATTTTGCTTTATGAGTGGGTTGTTAGTGTGTGGCGGTAACGTTGTTTTACAATGTACGTTCATGCAGGTGTGGATAACCAAGATTATTATGTCCAGTGAAAAGTGGTAGTTGAAATTTAAAAATTATCTGAGAAGTTAGGGACAAGAACAGTGACCACGAACCATCGATAGCAGAAGCGCCCGATCTAGGAGGCGACCACCTTTGCTGGGGATCAGCCCATCTAGATTACCGGTGTGCGACGACTAGACAGACGGATCTGAGGTGGGGAGGGGGTTGTCACGTGACGTTAGAGCACTGCCTAGAGAAGACTCGCATTCGACAAAACCATTTATTAGCTGAAATGGAAGGCGTGGGCTTGCTGGGAAGGATAGCGTGGTAGGCGGGGGAGAGTAGGAGGGAAGGTATGTGTAGGTGGGTAGGGGGAGAAGTGGTCCTTTTCATGAAGGAAGCAGGGCAGACCAGGACAGGGTTTTCAGAGGAGCAACATTTTGGTCGTTTGCAGGACCTATGCCGTCAGCGCATGCAGAGCAAGGCCTCGGAGAAGCCGGAGCCCCTCCATGCCGCCTCCCGCATCGGCAGCGTGTCCGAGTCGCAGGTGCGCAGTCCTTCCAGCCGCTCCTCCACATCCTCCTGGTGAGTCGTTCGTACGTGCAGGGCGTGAGCGAGTGCTTGGCTTTTATACGTCAATGCGCGCCTGCGTGTGTGTGTGTGTGTGTGACGCGAGCGCTCGTGTTTGTGGAAATGTGTTGCGGCATTTGTGGGTACGTGTATTCCAAACACAGAGCAACACTGGGTAGTAGTAACGCGCAAGACTTGTGCGTTAACCCGCAGAAACGAGAAGCAAAACATCCTTCGTGAAAGCGGTGCTGGGAGAAGAGGGGAGGCCCGTTACAACAAATGACCGTTTCGCGAGGGAGCCAGAAAGCGCCACTACACCGTCCTTGACGAGTTCGCGTTTAGAGTCTGTCAATAGTGGCAGGTCCTTTGCATGGGGCCAAACTATGTTCCTGGCCTTCACATAGTCACATCGGTCGTTCGTGAAGCCGGTTTTTCCTCCAGCCTTCGATTTTCCATTTGCAGTTCCAACTACTCGGCAGCCAGAAGTACTTGCTGATACCGAAGGCAGCAAAAGCACTTCTGTTCCCAGATATATCGCTATCATTTTGATGGGGAGGGAGAAAGGGATATCACAGGGGGTGGGGGAGCATGAGAAGAATGGAATTTGATTTCAGAAGATCACACGCAGGGGCCCCAACACTCCCAGCGTCGGAGCTTGATGCACGCAAATTCCCAGGTTCGGGACTAAAAGCCATCCGACAGAGTTCGGTTCCATGTTCAGTTGTCTCCCTGGGCGAAGACCCTTGTGCTGGCTGTGGCCCGCCGGGGAGTCTCGGACTATATAATCGCAGCATGCTGGGGACTGAACATTCCCCAGATCTAATTTTCCCCTTTCCCCGGATTCCCGATTTCCAATTCCATGCACAGCGAAGTCTGCGGCGGAATTTTTGCGAGCAGCCGCCGCATGCGCATGGGTGTGTACGCTGTCCCCACCCCTCCTTTTTTCTTCTGTCTGGCTCATTAAGAAGTTTTTTTCCTCCTTAGCCACGCAACGTCCGGTTCCCTTGCAGCTACTGTCGTTCCAGCGGCGCTGGGATCAGGAAGTTCTTGTCGAAGAATGTTCCAGATCGATAGGTTCTGCGCCTTTGGGGTCATGCCGTTCATTAAAGTGCCGTGCTGAAGAACAATGGCCGCCGCCCCCACCCTTCTCCTTAGAACAGAAAGGCAGCCGATAAGAGCTGTACACAGCTGGCTCTGAGATTTACTCACTTTGCCAAAGGTTGTCGAGTATATGTATATATAGAGAGACGAGAATTGTGGGTAGGGGAAGTTTTACCCGCCTCAGCAACGCTCGTCGCGTATGTAGCAATGAAAGAGGAGAGAGATGTAATTGCGGGTAGTGGTGGGAGGGAGGTTAAAGGTTTTCTTGCGTGCAGCACGGCAGTCATGTGACAGGAGACATTTAGAGAAGCAAAGTCTGACACTGTGGGAAGCTTGTCGTAATCTAGGGTAGTTAATATTTTAAGGTGTGTATGCGCGCAGGCGGAGGTTACCGGAGTGCGTCGATAGGAATCGGGTGGGTGGGAGGGTAGGGCGTGGATGAGGCAGTGAGACTGCGTGGGCGGGGATGTAGGACTTGTCGGAGGCAGAGAGAGTCCGTGTTCGCCTGGTGAGGATGCCCCTGGGAGGGAAAAGTGGAAAGCGGAGGAAGGTATTGAAAGCGGTCATCTATGGGATTTCCATCAGGCGTCATGGACTTCGGATTTCAACGTGCAAGTGTTGACGGGATTTGTGTGCATTATTACTTACGCGCCTATGCTTGTATTACATGTAATGCCTGTAATACATTTGTGTATGACGTTTGATCTTTCCCGTCTTGTATATGCATGTAATCCCTGTAACATTTGTTTGTGACGTTTGACCACGCCACATTCCTAACCTTATTACACAGGAACAGTGCAATAAGGGCAGTTGTTTTGTTTTTTTTAACTTTGATTACTGTCGCAAATACACCGATGCATAATTTGAGATCTTCATTTTATTTTTTTCCATGAAGCAAGCAACTAAGCTGTCCACCTCACTATTCCTTTCCCGCTGGTTATAAAAGTGACAATGTGGCATGTTCTGTTTTAAGTCCACTCAATGGTGCGGCCATTCAGGTCAGCAAGCACTTGCAGTAGATTATATGAGCATTTTAAAATCTCATTTCCATGGTTATCGGTGCCCATTTTTATCAGCTGAGTGTTTGTATCTCCTTTCCATGATTGTCAGCGTCAACATATTTCAGATTTTATCCCCTGTCGATGCTTTTATGTGGCCATAATTTTTTAGACGGCGAGACACTCGGCAGCGATGGATGAGAAAGGGGAATCAGGGGACGTCACTGTCGGGGGCGAAAGAAGAAGGTGACTGCCCCTTTTAGCTTCATTAGTGCGCGGTCCGAGAGGCGAGTAGGATGCGCTTCCTTTAGCGACCAGATTTTCCTCTTTATTTTGTCTGCACTTTCATGTGCGTTGCGTCCTCCCTTTGCATGCTTGCCTAGGTGAGGTCGTAGAAATGGGGTTGAAAGGTGCTTGACACTACATGCTGGCGTGACGGGCTCTGTGCTACCCAGCACGGAGTGTACGTGCGAGTAAAGACATGCGCGTGAGACATGTGGGAAAGTCTTCCTCTGACGGTTTGGAGCATGCAGGGATGACTTTTTTAGTTGAGGGGGGGAGGGAGATCTGATGAGCTGCTATGTTTGACACACTCCGTGTAATGCACGCGGAAGTATACTACACAGGTTTACCCCAGTCCCACAGTCACACTATTTATTACGCTATCCCTACGAAAGCTAAAGAGAGAAGACACTTGTCGCGGTAAAGACAACACAATCAACCAAATGAAAGAGCTCAGGTTGAGGGGTTTTCAATCTTTTATGGGCAGCCACAGTGTACTCAGCCTTTTAGGAACAAAGCGTGCTGCGTTACACACTTCCTTCCAGCTGCCATGGCGGCTACTGTTGTGAAGCCTTCCTCCCACCCTTCGTTCCGACTCTGTTCGAACCTCTGTGGGCTATGAGAGCTTCGCTCATATTTGCCGATACACTTTGCTTGTAACAACGGATTTTTTTTTTTAATGGAGGGAGTGGAAGGTGGGGCGCGGAAGGGAGGGGTTTCAGTACTCAGCGCGGACGAATCAATTTGACACTCTTTTACGTTGTCCTGCAGTCCGTTGAGCGTTTGATGTCGAGATCAAAGGCAGTTGAAAGTGCACGTCTCGCATGTCGCGTAGAATGCCTGCAAACTTCCCTGCAACATTGTCGAGGGCACTGTTTCAAAGTGCAGTCTTTACTTCGCAAAAAAGCCTTCATGTGCTGTTTGGAGTATTTTATTGTCCCTGACACTTGTTTCGAAGAGGTGAGGCTTTAGGGCTCAGTTGCACAGGTCTAAACCTTGAAATTGTTTCGTAGAAGCGATCTTAGAAGTGTCTGAAGGAAATTTCTTCCAAGCCGCTTAGAAGTGTTACACAGACGTTTTAAAATTAGTTTAAGAACGTCATTTGCAAAAAGGATTTTTAACACATACTGTATTCTCGTACATTAAACATCGGTTTTTTGTTTTTGTATTTTGCAAAATATCTACCAACTAGGCAAGTTGGCCTGTCGCGCTGTGGTGATTTGTTCGTGGCGTTCGTCTCCCACACTACTCACTGTGCTCACAACACCGACCGTAAATGCAACTTTATTTGTTACGCTGTTGTTGAATTTGATGAGTAAACAATCCATTCAACAATTCTGCTCCCATTGCGTATGAAAAATTATCCTTTGGCTGATTTTCCATGGGAGCCGGCTTTGTTTTTGTTTTTTTTTTTTACGCCAGCATGTGCTAACGGAAGCGGAAGTCCAGCTGAAACCGTTTTATCTGTTTTTAATAACGAAATTTAAAAGTTCTAAAATGTTTTAACTAAATACATTTAAGACCTAAATGTGCTTAACATTTGAAATGTGTCGTGCAGCTGGCCCCAGGTTCTTTCATTGACGTGAGACGCTACAATTTTGACGCTACGTTACATGGCACGTAACTGCTCTGCGAGCGTGTCACACTGTAGTTCTGTTTGTCGAGGACATGCCCACAGCTGTTGATGATGTTTTGGTTGCAGCTGTCATCATTGTGCATTTCCTAAAAGTACAGTTGGGTTTTCAGGGAAACGCTGTGGCAAAAGAAAGCACGATAATCAATTTAATGTCTTTTTTACTCACTAGCGTTATCAAAAATATATTCTTTAAATCTTTTTAATAGAGGTTTCCTAATGTAGACATTCAGTGACTCGATGCTTGAACGCCTTTCATGTAGGGAATGCGGGCAAAAGGGAAGGCTTTGGGGAAAAAAGACAGTCTGAACGAGGTGTCACATGACAGTAACCGTGAGAGACTGCTGTGACATTTCGGCGCAGCATCGCCACCAGCTTCAGTCCCCAATGGCTGAATAACGACGCGAAGGACGACTGCTATTGGCCGCAGACCGTTCTGACGTCACCCAAACGGCCTGCAAGTTTGCTTCTCTGGCTCTTTCTCTCTCTGCATCGTGTCGGTGCGCTTGCATGCCGCCAGCCAGCTACCAGAAGCTTCTCTCTACCCTCTGTCTCGCCACCCCTCCTTGCCTAATGCTACTCCCGTCAAGAAACTCTGGGCGTTGTTAGTAGCAACGCAAATGGTTACAATTTTACTATCGCAAGGATTTCAACTCACGCATAGTGTCTTTATGCTTACTTACCTCTTTCTTTATGTATTTATTTCTTCGCGAAAGTCGCTGTCTGTACTCATGTGAAGCCACATAAAGGTAGTGAGAGGTGCTTCTGGGGGCTGGTTTTTCCCGCATGGAATCTTTTTGGTTCCACAGATGTTGCCGCTACATACGCAGCCTGGTAATGCTGACAATCACAGTGTCCCATCTTTCCTGACTTTTCTTTCTGTTGATTAGCGCTGATGGTGGCGGCGAGAAAATGGGACACGAGACTCACGTGCACGGCTTCTGCCCCCTCCCCCACCGCAACCCTCCACCCTTCTTCCTTGCTGTGGACTGGCAGCGCGGCGCCCGTGCGTCTGTCAGGCTTCTCACGACACCCACGTGATCGATGGCAAGTTTGTGGGTGCGTGGAGTGCGTGCGGCGCAAAGATGGATCGAGAGACTTGCCAATTTGCGCATCGTTTGCCCTCCTAGCAGAAATGGAGATGGAGAGGGGGAAAAACTGCGGATGGAGGGAAGGGGAGGACACTCCTCCCTACTCCAGCTCCTGTGGAGCGACGTCATGTCCAGTAGCTTCGTGCATGGCCGCCCTCCGCCCGCCCCCTTTTTCTTTCCATCCTTCTTCCACTCAAGCTGATCGAAGGCGCTGGCGATATTTTCTTCGTCGTCACCTCGAACTCATAAGTCTTCTTCTTGTCCGTCAAACCACTCGCTTCTCTCAGGTTCTGCACTAGACTCCCAGCAGACCCATACCGCATTGCATGAAGGGACCTGTGCCCGCAGGGTATCTTGACCCCTGCTTTAGCCTCCGGGCAGATTGGCACTAGGTGCGAGTGAAGACTATCTTCCTCCTTCCAATCAACTCCATCAACACCACACTTTCTTCTTTAACTCGCACAGACACTATATACATATATAAAACTAACTTTGACAGCAGAATATACCTCTATTCGCGAAATTAATAAAGAGTGCATGTACCTCTGGTACCAGGTAAGGGTTGAGAAAGAGAAGTAGGTCAACCCTTAAAAGCAGACATGTCTTGCCACACAAGAGTTTACGATCTGTCTCCTCTCAACCACCAGTAAGCTAGAGCTCATAAGGGTAGCCTGTGGGCTAAAGTATTTTCGCTAATTATAAGATACCCCGTTTTTACCTACGTAGCACCACTTGTGTCCAGCCGGTTGCGTTTAAGAGTGTTACAGACACGGAGGGCTAAAAATACAAAGTACTTACATGTGAGCAATAAATAATTTTGCAGATGCAGTTGAAGGTTCTTTCTTCCGCACATAAGGAATAAGGAAAATCCAAAGCCAGCTTGCGTGCAAAACTCGTTTATGCAAGCTGTCGTGTTATTCAGTAATACCTGCGCAAACATCTCGCGAAAAATCTCGTGTGTGCGAGAGAGAGAAAAAAAAAGAAAAAAAGAATGTTATCCAGCAAGGAGAATGGGACCAGCCTGCCGAATCACTGTCAACGCCACTCTCGTGTTATTTAGGGTATAATCAAGGGTCAGGGTATACTCCTCAAAAAAATGTGAGGAGGAAGGGGGCAGCGATGAGCGAACGTTAGAGGAAGGAGGGTGGGAAGACAATCTGCGACCAATCTGCCAAGAAGCTCCAAATGTTCCGCGTCTGGCTGAAAGCATAAGGAGCTTTGGCCGGAAAAGCAGCTTAGGGTGAGAGTGAGGGGGGGTGAGAAGAGTTTAAAGGTGGCAGGATGGGGCCCCGAGATGAGGGAGAGGGAGACAACCGTAATCGTGCGAATCCCGAGCAGAGTTGCGCTTCCTGTCGTCTCGAGTCGCCCAAGGCCGGTGGGTATGGAACCTGTCTGCCCAAGACGTTAGGGGGTTTCCGCAGACCCCAAACCAATCTCACAGCACAGAATGAAGTTGATCTTTGCGAAGCCCGTTAAAAAGGCGAGGAGACAAAAAGGAAAAGTAGAAAAAGGGGGGGTGGCAGAAACTAAATGGGAATGGGGAAGATGGTAAGGAGGTTGTTGTTTCCCTCCTTCCCGAAGGCCGAATTGCGCAAGACGAGCGCAGCAATATTGTTCTCTAGTTGCTGGCTTCTGTCTTTTTTTTTTTATCATTCTTCTGCTCTTCTCGCCACCACCTAACTTCCCACTCTGTCTAGTGCAGGGGCAAGGAGTTCAGGTTATTTTGGACAGCCAACCCTCAATGTATTGGTGACAGACGCTAACCATTGTCCCACTGGATCCCCCGGAAACAAAGGGGACTAATGTGTGTAAGACACGCAGAATAAATAGAAGTACGCCCGCATCAATAAAACTTGAAACTAAAGAACAAAATTCTTTTATTGACGCTAAGTTTAGTTTTTCATTAGTGCTGAGTAAGTAGTATATGTAATAAAATGGTTACCTGCAGGCACAAAAACTATTAAGACCGGATAGCGTAATCCAGGAACACCCGATAACCAGAAATACCAGATAACAAAACGAAGAAGACCTGATACTATAATCCAGGAAAACCAGGTAACAAGCCAGGAAGACAAGATGACCTGAGCCAAGATGAGATAACGTAACCCATGAAGACCAGGTAATGTAAACCAGGAAGACCAGATAACAAGCTGAAGGACAGGTAACGTGAACCGACCACCCACAATATTGTTTGATACATTTTATTAGAATCTAATCGGGCCGACGCAACTGATGTAATAAATTAAGTGCTGGGCGCAGTCAGCCGAGCGAATGTTGTGCGTGGTTTGAGCGAGATCACAAATGTGACAAGACCAAGGACATGTTGGCGTCTACCTACACATCGCTTTGTTAGTCTTCCCTCTCCCCTCAGTCCACCTGTATATATAGCGTTATTGTGACGATAATAAATAAGCAAATATTTTAGACGGTGTGCAAGGGCGTCTGTGTTAAATATGAATCAGCTTTGGGGAGCTTTTAAAGAGTCTAGCCGCTCTAGCGGCTGTGAGCATGCTAATGTAAGCTCGGAGCATATGAGTAGAGCGACATCAGGCGGCTGCTGTAGGACGCAGTCGTGTCGGTCTGCCATCGATTGTTGTGTGCCGCGAGGCACCGCTGTCCACACGCGCTACTTGTCTGCACGTGAGCCAGCCGGCGAGGCAGTGCCGTCGGAAGCAGAAGCGCACGAGTTGGGGAGGGGCTGTCGGTGACGAGACATTAGGTTGAGAGACGAAGAGTGTGTGTGTGTGTGTGAGTCGTCGTCGTCGTTGTTGTCCTCGCGCACCTGCAGTATGTCTGCGTGCAGTTGCATCATGACGTGCCGTACGATTTTGAGATTGTTTGGTCACGTGCGTTCGTTACACAGGTGCCAGCGCGCGCGCGCGCACACACACACACACACACAGAATTTGTGTATATAAAGCAGAGTGTGATGTTCACCCATGAAACCTGAGAAAAACCACACCGTTCGTCCGATCCGAAATTTGGCAGAAATATTTCTATCGATTGTGACTCGGTTATAGAGATTGTATTGCGCTGCCTTGTATATGTGTGTGTGTGTGTGTGTGTTTAGTTTGGCGTTGTAATTTGGTCAGAACCTATGACGGAAAAGGGAGGCGGGGGACCCCAGGAAGTGAGGGAACCTTGAAACACGACCTGTCAAGTTAGGACAGGAACTTTAAGTACAAGTGTTCCTCTGTCACTAATCTAACGATGCACACAAATTGATTCCAATGAAGAGGTAGATTGAAACTCGATAATAAAGTCACAGCTGAAGGAGTTAGCGGCAAATTATCATTACAGGCAAAGACTGGCTCACAGACACACACGCGCACGCACGCACGCATTTACTATCTCACTAGCACAACTCAGAGAATTTGGGTGCGTGAATTGTCTTTGCCTAGCAAGTGCCAAGGAAATGGTTGATGTCGCAGTGGAATGTCAAAAGCATGCAGTAGATGGTCTGCGAGACGGACAGACTGGCACACGCATGCGCCACAGTGCAGCGCGAAGTGGTCCACCGTGATACGCAGCAAACGCCCTCATTAATGTTGCACTTTACCCGCCTTCCCAGCCGCCAAACAAAATGAAAGCAAACGACTCCAGTGTTGTGCCTGGGTCGTGCGCACGACAGCGCGACAACCACCCAACCACCCCATCTCGCCTCCCACGCTAGATTTTTTATGCGTCGATGCGTGTCGTTAGTTTTTGTGTGTTTCGCAGTCCCGCCATTGAGTGACATCATCACGAGCGTCTTGTGCGCTTTGCCATGGCCGCCATTTTTTTTTAACTACTCATGGGCTGACATGGAAGAAGACAAGAGGATACACGTGCACGTGCAAAAGAGAGCGCGGCAGCTTAGAGTGTGATTGTTCTTGCGTCCTGTGTTGTCTTGACTGACATTCGTCACGCGGCACCGTTGTGGCTGCTGGTGTAGTGTGCGTTGGCGGACGTACGGACGGACTTAAAAAGGAGGAATAGGCGAGGGTGGCAGGTTGCTGCTGCTGCTGCTGCTGACGGTAGTGGTGCTGCGGAGACGGCTGGCAAGGCGCGAGGGTCGTGATCGATGAGCGCAGGGTGACGCGCACTCCGCTCCAACCTGGCCACCGCCAGATGTGGCTCAGACCTGGCTTCTTCTCGCGAGGGTAATCTGCCCTTCGTTTCTTTCTCTCTCTCTTCCTCATACACACATTCCTTCTTCTTTCACACACACACACACACTCGCTCACTGTCATACACACCCTTCCCTTCTCACTCTATCAAAGAACAGCGTAGTGTCTATTTTACATTGCACAAACCACCTTTGAACCGAAAGGGGGAAAAAGGGATGGGGTTGAAGACATGTTATTTTCATGCTCTCCTTGCAGCTTTCAGGTACCAGAGTGGTCCCTACTGTTTGAATCCCTCATATTACGGGCATTCCTCAGCCTAGCTCTCTCCTCTCGAGAAAATCGCTGCCACAAACTACTTAACGGCGGGTGAACGAAACTCCCGCAGCGCCTTACTGGACGTAGGCCGTGTATGTGGAAGTAGGACTAAACAAGGGATCGTGCAGACTAATGGCACCTAGATAGACAGCTAAGGGGCTTATCTTTCTGCACATCCGCTGATGGGTCGATCATCTTTTGCCCTAGATTTCTGTTTGCTAACGGCGGGGAAGGGGCCGGCGATCAATTAAACGACTTTTTCTTCTTTCTCCGAGAGGCGCACCTGAGTGGTCTTGAGGTTCTACAAGCAGCAGTGCCAGAAAACCAGCGGGTGCAGACGATCCGTGTCCTGAAGCCCATCAGTGGTTGTCGTACTCTTCATCAAGATGTTCGCAGACCCTCCGGGTTTCTTTCCTTCTGTGATTGATTCCATGCGAGTTTTAAATGAACTGGGAGAAGACTCGTGGTTAGTAATGTCTGCGACCCGGCCACTGTTATTACATGAAAGGACAGGTCGGTAACTGAGCCTTACTGATGGCCTCCTTGCTTGCTGAAGATTATATCGAGCGCGTTGAGAGGAAGTCTTGCAAAGTTGCTGAGAGAACGGGGGAAAGGGGGTACTCAGGCGCTTGGAAACTGAACGGGAAAAGTGTACTAAACCTATCGCCTACCCTCCACACTGCCCCTCCCCCCGGGAGGAAGGCCCTGACAGGCAGACTTTGAGCAGAAATTAGCGGACAAGGGAGCTCTTCCACTAGCAGTTCTCTCCAGCATTGATCGGACCAGAATATGCGCCAGGAAATGTCGGTACACTTTATTCTCTCGTTTCTCTACCCCCACCCCCCCCCCCCCCACCCCAACCCTATCTCCTCCAGCAGCCTTCTCCGTTATTCCCGGTCAGCCATTACAGGGCCGTGCTCCACGCCTGCCACTCATCGATGTCCACCTGTTTGACAAGCTCTGCAGAACCGTGAGAGAGAGAGAGAGAAAGTGGGGATGGCGAAGGGGAGGGAAAAGAGGAAGAGGAAAAAATCGACTCGGGCGGGAGTGGACGGCCGCCTAGCAACTGCTGCAGAAGGACCCGGCGTCACAGGTCATCGCGATTAGGCACGTCGCGTCTGCGCAAACGGCCGTCGTCAGAGGTCGGCGACGTTGCCAGAGCCTCGCTCTCATTCGAGTGGTCAGGCAAGCACCACACGAGCCGCAGTACAAACATCATAGCCGTTCCGGGTGGGTGAGTGACGGAGGCTTAATGATATCGTAGGGGCTCTGGGCCGGTGACAAAGGCTTAACGACGTCCTTGGGGATGTTCTGGACAAGTCAGTTAGGGCAGTTTTATGAGGTCACACTGGCTGTTACCGGGCAGTAGGGAGAGAGGGGGGGTGGTTAAAAAATCGAGAACGGGGGTATTGAGCTTCTGACATCAGCAACAAAATTGAGGGAAGTTGAGAGAAGGGGATGGGCATGACAGAGTCGTCATGCTTCCTGATTTAATAAGCAAATAACTATCTCTCTCAAACAGCTTAATCGGCGGCAAGTTTTTCAGATGGTTTGTGCTCTCCGATGGCAACTGACCTAGTTAGAGAACATGTTCTGGAAAAACACCTAGGCCACAATACTCGCAGGCAGTTTAATATGCTCACTTCTGATATCGAGAAGCCACAACAATCACCTGGTTCATCTCCTATTCACTGTTGCCTAAACGAAATGTCCGAGAGAAAAACATTATACCATTAACTGATACTTTTTTGGATGGAAATGAGGTAGGTAAGATGTGCTAAAAGTTCAGTCTTACTGTAGTGTCAGCACGAATGGTGAGTTTCGTAAACCCTATAAAGAGGTCATGTGATCTGAAGCTCCAGACGTCGTCTGCTCTTTCGGAGGACAGTGACAAAACATCAGAGTATTTTTTCTAGACAAGTCTATCCAGTCAAGCTTCTCGGTGCTTCTTTGTCTTGTCAGCTTGGCGTAGAGATACGCACTTCTAGAGTCTGATACGACAGCAGTCCCTGGAGCAAGTCTCTGTGAAATCCGGAAGATCCTTCGCTTTTGATAGCTGGGTTGTGGGGGGACGCGAGCCGGGCGATGGGACGCGATCCGTCCAGAGAGACAGAGATCTGACATGGATTGTTTGCTTTGGTTATCCCCCCTTCTTGTGGCTGCCGACGTCTTCTGCAAACAAGATATGACTGATTGACAGATCCCCCCCCCCCCTACACTCACGCACCATCGAGTTCACAGAGCAAGGGCGCAAAGCGGTTTACACCTGCCCGAGCGCGGATTCCAGAGCAAATGAATAGGTGATTGTTATCCTTTGCAGGACGCGAATAAGACGTTACCTTTGCTTCGAGGTTAAGTTTTTTGTGGGGGGATGGGGGTGGGGGAGGAAGTATGGAATAGTGGATGAGGGGGGGGGAATCGGTGGGTATGGCGTACCGATGTCGGACCGACTGTTCAATCCTCATGGTGACGCACTGGGTCTGGAACTTCGCTGCGACACTGGACCGCTTTCGATGTCAACCTTCCTCGTCGTGGACCACGACAGCTGAACAAAGAAAGCGTGACTGAAGGCATGTTGGTGGATGGAAGGGGTTGACAGTAATGAATATGGAGAGGGGGTGAGTGAGAGCCGGAAAGGGGTGATACCATCGATCTCGATGTTACTGCATCTTCTATTACGCCCGCTTGGAACGTTCACCGTTCGCTATCCAGGTCATCTCTTGTGCGGAAAGGGGTACTGAGAGGACTGGGAGGAGACAATGAATACCTTTACTGTGCCGTGCGTTGTGCTCGAGTTCAGAGATTTGGTCGGTTTTTAAAGATGAGTTTGAGGGTCGGGGAGGTTGGTTTGAAGACATCGGCCTGTGTGTGTGTGTGTGTGCGTGCGTGATTGTGCGTATGCGCGCGTAACTCGGTGCGGGGCCAGCAGGGCGCTGGCTGGTGGTGATCTGTCCGTCGTCCAACGGGTCGATTGACCTCCTGCCATGATTTTAAACCACCTAGTTTGTTTTCAGCCGATACCCTGATTATTGCTGCGGAAAACCTCCTGCTGTTACTAGTCTATCACCGCCATCACCACTCCACTATAGTGTCTGTGACTGTACGCCTGCCTAGCTTGCAGTCTTTCCTGTGTCTATAAAGCGCGCGCGCTCTCTCAAACACACACACACACACAGAGGAAAAAATATGGAAAAGCTGCTTTTTTAGCAGAGGGGGCAGAAAATGCTGATGCTGCCGCCAGCGGGCGGTTGACGTGCATCACAAAAAGCAGTTTTGTGGAAAGCAGCTCCCGCGAGAACTGGCTGCAAAGACCTCAATGGGCGTACTGGGGCCGTCAGCGGCCATGTCGCCAGACACTGGCGCTGAAAGAGGAGATGAATTAGTGATGTGATTGCCGACTGCATTGTGGCAGTCGATAGCAACACACACATAGTGTGTGTGTGTGTGTGTGGAGAGAGAGAATGTATTAATTCTTATTACGGGATATAGTCGGCATTGTTAATGACAGGAGTAATAGGAGAAAAGGCAGAGTTGATGTGACGCAAAGAGGAAAAAGAAAAAAAAAAAAAAAAAAACACCAAAACACGAAAGTATTTTTCCCCACTTTATCTTACTCACACCTCTCACCTACCCAGCCCCCCCCCCCTCGCATGAAACTGTGCTGTATACGCTTACCCATTTCTTTATAGAATTCATGAATGAAAGCCTTAGTGGTAAGCAGAGATGCATTGCGCGGTTGAGATTAGAGAATCGGTAATGTCAGCAGTGAACAGTTTCTGAATGTACAACTTTCTGATCTTTGTGCGTGTGTAACGTGCTGTGAATGAGTCTAGTCTATAATGAACAATCATATTTATGACATCGACAGCCTTATTCTTGCAGGCTGCTTGCTTGAAGTGCATTAGCCATCTGTTTGTATGTGTGTGTGTGTTTCAGGAGTGAGGAGCCAGCGGCCACAAACATGGACATCTCAACCGGCCATGTTGTCCTGGTAAGTACCCCAGCAGTGTACACTCAGACTAAATAGCCAGTGACCCCAACTTTCTTGCTGGTAGAGACGTTTTGTCGCTGTGATCTCAAATTCTCTGGGCAGTTTGGATAGAAGTATGACACCTTGTTTAGAACGAGAGTCTACAAAAATGGAGAGTAGGCATTTTTGTCATCAATCATCAGTCATTTTCTAAAGATGTGTAATGCAAAGTTTGTTGAAATATAACATTTCGACACTAGTTGGATGTACGCATCTTATTTAAAAGTATATTTTACTTGGTGCCGGGAGGTGCAAGTCCCTTCTCTAAAAATAAAAAAATTCCTTTGTCCTCAACTTTATATGACATTATTATTGAGCTGTTTTGAAGAGGGAGGTTTAGTATCCAGCAGGCAGTAACGAAGTCCATGTTATGGAAGACAGATGTGTTGAAAGCGAGTCGTGTGGCGTGGGATTAGGGGAATGGGGCAGAGGACGACTTGCAATCTCGTGGGGTCACGTCCAGGGATCTTGTACAGCATTTCCTGCCCCCTCCCCCTTATCCCCGCAGTGTCGCCGGCGTCGATGCATAATAACGCCAAAATGGCTGCTGCGGGTGCCGTGCAACAGGTGCCTTCATCAGACTTCTTTAATTGACTGGAACTCTCCCGATCAGACTGGCGGGAGTTGGGTCTGCAAATAGGCCACAATCCAATTTAAAGCTGGGGGCGACTTCTCTGTTTGTGCGCGAGTCAGTGAAGCACGGTTGATTGGCCAGCCAGTCTTCGTGGTCACCAAAGCTGGTTCGAGAGTATATCTGTGTATGGGAAGATTGGGATAGTATAGAGGAGAGAATGACTTCCTGAAATCTTTTCACAGCATCAGTAACCCTGTGCGTGCCGTTCGAAATGAAGCCGCCTGCTCCTCCTTTGTTTAACGGACTCGCGGGTACGTCTGGACGGAAATAAAAAAAAGAATGCATTCCCAAAGGAGATGGTGGTGAAGACAGTAAATATTTGTTTCTTCAAACATTCTTTTCCCCTTTCCACTCCTGTTGGCCGCAGAGACCTTCTCAGACTGTTAATTGCCGGAAAATAGAGTTGCGTGCGATGTATGATTTAAAAAAAAAAAACCGGCGCTCATCACTAAAACCAATAAATCTATTTTTGGCCCGTACAGTGAGTGATTCACGGTATGTATGTATATGGCGGACAAATGTGCCATCTGCTTCCCATCATGCAGCATTCGTGAATATTGATGGAGCTGCCATTTTTTATGAACGAGGCGTTCACAGAGCGCCGTGGAGAGTGTTTACGCAAGGCATTGACTTTCTCAGCCCAAACCTTCCTTCTCCAAACAGCTTGAT
Organism: Marisa cornuarietis; assembly: GCA_004794655.1. Taxonomy (NCBI): domain Eukaryota; kingdom Metazoa; phylum Mollusca; class Gastropoda; order Architaenioglossa; family Ampullariidae; genus Marisa; species Marisa cornuarietis. The sequence continues at coordinate 1,779,275 of SMMW01000554.1, read as the reverse complement.
TGGCTGGGAAATCAAGGAAAGCAGGAGGCGCTATTATTCCGCTGGCACGCAGAATTCAATCTCGCAATCCTGAGAGAGGAACAGTTTATGCGCGAGCTTTATCTCTTTCTCCGTCAAGTCGCACTTGGCTGCATGTGCATATTTACATGGCGCGCACGCGCGCGCACATAGCACATATTCTCACTCTCTCTCTCACACACACACACACACACGGGAAGACAGTGTAACTACAGACACAAGACATTCGATAGGGGGTGTTGGGTGGGAGTTGGCCCAGAACAACAGTGTTTGTGAGATGATGTAACAGCAGCCAGACTTGAGAACCAAAGAAAGCCGCTTACTGCAGCTTGCGCGTGCACACGATGGCTTACGCAGTCACTAGACGACATCGCCTTCAAGCTAGTTCAGCCCTGTGGAAGTTGATGAATCTTCCTTCGTTGCGGGTTGGGACTCCGGAGCAGGCTGCCTTGTCAACGAAATGTCATTAAGGTCATGTTGCGAGCAGCCTGGCCTTCTCCATCGGCCTCCTGGCAGCCCCGGATCTGGCGACTGTACGAGTCGCAGACCATCGAAAAAGGCTGGGCGACCTATCGAAGTTGTTGTGGGCACTGATGGTGCTTGGCTGATGGCGACGACGCACGATGAGACTCGAGTCTCTTTTGCTGACGACAAGAGCCTTACGGAGCAAATTCGTCAGGCGTCTGCCGTATCTCACCCACCCAACTACCCACCCCAGTGTTGGCATTGATCTGGTGCTGGAAGTGCTTGCCATGGGACGGGTCGTCGCGTGCCAAGTTAAGATGGAAAAGGCGGGCCAGGCTCGCAGGACCTGGCTTTAAAAATAAGTTTCTAGAAACTTCTTCGGCTTTCGGTGAGAAACCATTAAAATCGTCGCAGCAGTGAATGCCGCTGCACGCCATGCTCGCCCGCGACCCGTGGGTGACATATTTGGCTTCTGACCACCACCCACACTTTCCCCAGGCATGCGCTCCTATAGCCTTTGCGCTTTCTCCCGAAGGAATACGTTGAAGTGCAGCACGTGCGTGCATGCGTATGTGCAGATACGCTCCCGAGGTTTTTTTAAGCACCGCTCACTAACCAAAAATGTCTCACTTCAAAATCTGCCCAGTGCGCTCCCAGGGGAACTCCGGGTCTCCTTATATACATGTCAAACATGGCAGCTGCTCAGGAAAAGACTAAAACGTCATTATTCCGTGAATAGCTGCAGATACAGTAATAGTTGTCGCAGCAAGAACATGCCAAGAATGTGGATAGCCATCAGCGAGGAAACAAAAGTTTTTTGTTTTTTGTTTGGGGGGGGGGGGCTGCCAACAGTTTCGACGACTTTCCTTCCCTTCGCGCGATCGTTGGTCTGCATTGCAAAATGACAGTAACAGATGAAAAAGCAGAATAGCTTGGTCACGATGTGGCGACAAGTCACCTAGGTGTGTTCTCTGCGCATGCGCACGACGACATTTGTCAGACGACCACTCACGGTCTAGCCAAACTTTTTCTGTGTCTCGCCTACGCAGGGTACAGACCCGCTACATGTTTTACAGCCACCGGTTTATTTGGTTTTTTTTTAACCCTATTCCTCGCCTGCGGGAATTGTTGGATCATTTACCTTTCGGAATGATAGATTTTGTATTAAGTCATCTGAAGAGAAAGTGAAAGGCTATCTAGATTGCGGTGCGTGCTCTGTTCCGCCACACACACGCACAACAAAACTACGAACGCTGATAGTCTCCCCGAGCCTCGTGCAGAATCGCTTGGACATTGTCCTGACGCGGGGTCGCGATCGGCCAGTCATCAGGACAAGAATAGACCCGACTGGACCGCGACTGGGGTCTTCTGTCATTCTCAGTTGTTCCGGGGAGTTCAGTTCATTAACTTTTGGATCGTGAGGGGAAAAAGGAGACGGACGGGTGGGTGGTAGAGAGAATGAAAGAAAAAAAGAGAAAAGCCCGAGAAAATCAATCGCTTTACCAGTGTCCCATTTACCTTAAAGCACACAATTTCGAATCAGGCAGCGAACAAATTGAATGATGGAACTCATCAATCTTGCTCTTTGCGTTGCCGAGGACACGCGGCTCTCGTCTTTGTGAAGCCATTGCAGAACTGGATGACTGGAAACTCGCTCTGTGTCTGCTGGTACGGAGGGGTAGGGAGGAGACAGGAATGGAGAGAGAGAGAGAGAGAAAAAAAAAGAAAGATAGCGAGAGATAACGAGAAAAGGAAATTTAAAAATCAATGTTTAATTAAGCGATGCATAGACATTGGTGGAGCCCACACTGCGTGGCATGACAATTACAACTTGTAGTAATGCGGAGAAATTGCTGTGCTGCGGCGTAAAATATGGGATTTTTTTTTTCTTTGTAATCTTCTCTCTTTAGTGCGTGCGCGTACACATACCACACAGCCCCTACCTTTCAAAAATCGACAGAATCCCTTTTAGTGCCAGTGGCGTTTGTTTAATTCATCACAGTTGGTTCAGTCTGCTCTGGCATTTATTCAGCCGAAGGAACTTTCCTTGCACGTAGCTTTTAATTCCGTGCATGGCGGCCACTTGAAGGATCTGGCGGCCATTAAGACACACACACACACACCTCCGACTTGGCTTGTCTTACGTCAGGTGTGGAAGATGAGCCCCGTCTCTGACATGTTTGTCTTACATCAGGGGTGGAAGATGAACCCCGTCTCTGACATGTTTGTCGTCAGCTGTGGGAGGTACTCTCAATAAAAGCAGAGTAGGTCTCTCACAGTCACATGGCGGGACGCATATGTCGTGGCATCACAAGTCAAACGTCACTTTCTAGCTCGCACCACTCTCACAGCCTTCAATAACACTTCGTTTCCTCAGCGTGGCGCGTAGATATCCTCCATTCCTTCAAGTTTGGTCGCCCTCTTGCGTGTGTGACACACACACACACAAATTTGCATGACATACGTTTCTAGCATGGTAATCTTTCCCGTGCGAGGGTGGAGACAAGAAAGAATCTAGCCACTTGAGACAGGACTGGGAAGGAAGCCTGGAAAACTTCAATTGCGCTGGGAAACGATAAAGGTGCTAGGCGAGCCTGAAGTGGCGAAGGTTAATTAAGTTGATCGACAGTTTTCAATGAAAGCAACCCTTGTACGGCTGTCATAGACTCGAGCAATAGATTTTGCCCGCCTACTTCTGTTGTGCCACGCGCGCTGAAGCTGTGTAGTTTGCAAGGGAGTGGAGCGCACCAGTGACATTGCCTCACTGCTTCCCTTCTCCGCATCACCTTGTTTTCTTCCACTTCCCCCCCTTCCCATGTTTTTCAAGAAAATGTGGTGTCCGGCACCTTTTGTTTGGCAGGAAATCGCGTTCGTCGCAGGAAAAAAGGCGGCCGTCACTCAGTGCTGCTCTGGCCTGTGATGCGCGCGAGGCCCAAGTCTCAGATCAGCCTGAACGCACGTCACCCCCGCGGAGAAGCGCGCACAGTGCAGCTCCCCCCCCCCCGGAAGCTGACACTCGATGAGCCTTTAAAAGAGTCTCTTGCGGAGGCTTGTTCGTGTCAATCAAGTTCTTGTGTGTCCCGAGACCGTGATTGTCTGACGAGTGGATGAGACCCTGCCAGACTGTTCAACGGTGCCTCCTCGTTTGTCACCAGACCGGTGTGTTGGGGGCGGGCTAGGAAAAAAAATACCGCTTAAGGCTAGAACAATGTAGTCAAAGGTCGATAATGTCCTGTTAATATTTTTCAGAGGGAGAGGGTCGAGGTAGGGGAGAAAAGTACACGTCAGTAATTAATTTTAGGGTGCATTAGATTACATCTTGTGTGCGTGTTTTTGCTATGAGCAAGTTCAGGGGTTTACTTCATCAACATTAAAAACGCTGACTTTTCCATCTTTAGTAAAAGTAGGAAAATTACATATGTGAATTAGGTGTTCATGTTCTCTTTACGTGATGTGTATCGGACATCTGTGCTTAGCTACTGAGACAGGCATAAATCTCTCACATATCCTTGTGGACCTGTAGCAATACTATCTCATATGTTTCCAGGAGGCAGGAGTATATGAAATAAACACGTTTTATGTGCGGCTTTGAATTGTCCGGCGCTAATGAGCTTGCGTCATAATTTTTCTTCCCCCTAAACTTGCGGAAATGCAAGCTTGCATCCACGATCTGCCGCGTGCACACGTTGGTGCAGACATCAGAGCGTACAGACCGCTCCCGGGGGTGGCCGCGATGTGGAACTGCAACACTTGTGCTTGTTTTGTTGCAGGCCTACATGGAGGACCATCTCAAGAACCAGGACCGTCTGGAACAAGAGTGGGAGGCGCTGACGGCCTACCAGGCGGATCCCTGCGGCACCACCGTTGCCGCTGACCCTGCCAACGCTCGCAAGAACCGCTACTCCGATGTCCTTCCTTGTAAGTAGCTATGACTCTCTCCCTTGCCTTGACGGCGTCCGGTCTCTTTCTCCAGGCTTTCCCCCAGGCAGCCCTCAATCCTAGCCTGCACATCGCTCTTTCGTCCTCTCGCTGGCCCCAGAAAGTAAATTTGCATGAGTGACGATTGCAAGGCGGGAGAACAGAACTAAGGGGGAAAGGGGCGGGGGAGGAAGTGAGACGATAATGGTACACGGAGGTTGACAGTTTGCAGACTTTTGTCGGAAATCCCTGGTTACTCCCGTACATCATCAGTTCACGTGCAGCTGCCAGAAACAAACGTAGTAAAACTGTCGTGCATTGTTTCCCACAAGATGCAGTTACTTCTGGGCTGGAGCTTTGTTTCCAGCGTTGAAGAAGAAACGTACGCAGAAAGTATCCTTTCTCCCCCTTCCCCCCACTCAGCCTCACACAACCTTCTGTAATACACCGTCCTTCCAACGGTAAGCTCTCGGGGCTGGTCCACACACAGTGTTCATAATTGTGCAAACCGTTCTCCGTGTCTGGGTTGGAAATGGCCGAGAGGGGGAGCCAGGACTGTCTCTGGAATCAATCACCGCCCAATTCAAAGTAGCCTAACGTCGCCAGAAATTGAAACCTGCCCTGGCATGCCGAACCGTGAGGGAAGCCAGGGCCCGCCGTGCGTCCGCCCCACGGCGTCCGACAACGTTCGCTAGGGCAATAGAAAATGAGTTTTTCGCGCATGAACACAAGTATCGTACGAGAACACGGTTTGTCGTGCGGAAGCGTGTTTGTCATACAGGAACGCACTTTGTTGTGCTTTAACGCGCTTATCGTGCGCAAGCAAATGTTTATTATGCATAAATACTAGTATCGCATTTGGAAACATGTTTATCATAAGGAACACATGGCTGTTATGCGTAAACGCGATTAGCATATCATGGCATGTTAATCGTGCCTAAACACGTTTATCATACGGAAACGCATGTTTATCGTGCATAAACACGATTTATCATTCCCAGACTAGATCATACTCCGAGCGCAAACACATGTTCATCTTACGGGAATGGATGTTTATCAACATAAACACGGTTGTAGGGGAGCACGAGTTTATGGTGCGTCTGTTCAGCGTTTCCACGCTTCTTTCATGCAGTCGTACGTACAGGTGAAGGCAGCTTTGTGATGTGCATAACGCTATTCTTGGGGTTCTCGCAAGAACTGGCTAGTCTTTCGCTATAGTCGTAAATGGTCTGTTGTTGCTGCTTGTCACGGACCATCCGAAGACATGCGCATTCTAAAAGATTAACAACAAGCGATCACTTTGGTGTAGAGCGTCCCTCCAGGAGACGCGAGTAATTATTAAGCTCAATGTAAAAAAATTAATCAAGCAAAGAATACACGAGAAACTTCTCCAAACAAAATAACCAGTATTCTTACGACAAGTAGTTAAGCTAATATCACCAATAATCTTTACTTCAGAACAATCCCTGCTTGACTAGCAGGAAAATACCTCGCTCAAATATGTTTACAAGCAGCACAAGCTCAACATAAAGGACATACCAGGTATACAAGATATGCAAATGTCTTTAACTCGGTGCACCCACCACACACCTGTATAAATAAGATAACCAAGAAACTGAACGGGCAGCGCACCACTACGCCCTATTACAACCTGCGGAGGGTTTAAACACAGTCCTCCGCAATTCTTCCAGCTGGTACTTAATTTCTAACCACTCTAGAAGGAGCCGATACTGCCCCCCTTCCCCCGCTTAACCTTCTATTTAGAAAGGTCTTACTTTAGTCTCGCTGTTTACCACGGTGTTTAGTCCTATGAAGCCCACGCGTTTGCCTCGCGTCAATGGTCCTCAAGACGACAAGGACATCGGCTGCGGAATATCACACCGCACTGGTCAAGTCGTTCGGCCTCGCTGTAACTGTCCCTCCACCTAGGAGATAAGGCTGATAAGCGGACACGTTCCCCTCCGGGTGGTAAGATGGCGGTGAACCTATCACCAGTCTTGTTGGATCCCAGGTCGTCTCTTCTCGCACCGGCTCCAGCTGTCCAAACCCCATGTTCCTTCCGTGAGCTCGGTGTACTCCTCTGAGCACCAAGCAGAGAGTCTCCCTGACGCCTGTCTCCAAGTCCCAACAATAGCCACTGGTACTGGTAGCAGTTACAATAGCCCTCGGCTTCGATGACAGCACCCACTGTGACAACCACAGACATCGTCACAGCGATAACAATGGCGCAAACACCAGCGCACACGTCGACAGTCAAAGTGACGACAGATAGCTCGAACGACGATAGAAAGCAGCCTCTTGGCTGGTTACGGGCGGGTCTACATACCCACCTCTGTCCACCTGGACAGAGGGTGAGCTCTGCTCGGACCGCACGTGAGACACAATAAAACCGAAACCTCACGATTTTTCCTAATCCCTGTGTGGCAGCGACAAAACCACAGACAGTGTGTCAAAACAAAAACGCAGTTTACCCCATCCCTGCCTAGACCACTCCAGAACGTTACACTCCTGCTGCTGATTCCTTCATGAACGCACCTCTAGAAGGCTATTTGTGATTTGTTCCTTCAGACACCAGAGCAAACGACTGTTTTACTCGACTGTGGCTCCACCATGTCTGAAGGGGAATCTGTAAGATGCCTAGCTTTTCCAACTAACTACAAGATACGGAACAGCTTTCTTATAGGTGGTTTTGCGACGCCATAACAAAAATGGCTTACCTTTAGGCGGAGCTATGCAAATTAGTGACGTCACTATTACGTCACTTATCTTCTGCTCTCTCTCTCTCCTCGCTAAACTCACCTGATATCGTCTCCTTCATCTTCTTCGAATCCTTCCTCCAATTATTCCGAGAAATAATATCCAGAAATGAACAAAATTTAGACTCTGCACATCTCAACCTTTCCTTGAATTCCACAATTGCACCACAAATTTTCGCGAAATTTCCACGCACACTCGTCATCTTCAATCCTCTCGAATTTCTATCGTCTGCTCACACAAATGAACAAAATTTTTCCTGAAGTCGCCTTCCCCATCTTCTTCAAATCCTTCCTCCACTTTTTCCGACAAATAATATCCAAAACTATACAGAATTTAGACTTTGCACCTCTCAACCTTTCCTTGAATTCCACAATTGCACCACAAATTTTCGCGAAATTTCCACGCACACTCGCCATCTTCAATCCTCTAGAATTTCTATCGTCTGCTCACATCAAATCAAAACATTTCCGCGCCAAATACCACATGACTAAAACCAGCCAATAATTTAACGACTAAAACCAGCCAATAATTTAACACAACTCCATGTCAATCACCATCACGTCACTGGACCAGTCCTCAACATTTGTCCTCTACAATAAAACCTACCCCTAACCCTAACCCTACCCCTAACCCTAACCCTAACCCAAACCCTAAACCCACTTCATAAATCACACACAACGCCAACCAATGCCCAACCTCACACCACTCTCAAATATTGATCCTACGCGGTCTCCCCTCCCACAAAATAGCATAGCCCACCGTGACGTAGTAAAACCACCTATATGAAAGTTCTGCCCAAGATACTGCCACTCAGACAATAACGATCTGAGCGAAGAGCAACACCACCACCATACATAGAAAGAGGGTCAAAAGTATGAACAGAGAAAAAAAAACCCAAATTGTCATTTCAAGAATAAAACCATGGTGGGTAACATAAAAGTGTTTTCAGTGTGACGTACATGAATAATGCCAGTTGTGTCAATAGCTTCTTACTGTTTGTACCGAATGTTCATAAGACTTCAAAATGTTAGCAAAAATATTTACATTGTAATGTATTATTAGTCTCGTATTTCATATGAATCAGACTGCGCAACCTCTCATCACGCGGTATAGTACCATTCCTTGCTGTCTGTATGGGCATTTTATGATCCAAGATTCTAAAGTTGTAAATAAATAAAATGTTTATGTAGTAAACAAGACAGATATCGCTCTGTTGTCTTATCTTACACTGAGCACTGCACGACTCATTAGTCTGGGGAAAATGTTTGCATTACGGAAGATTTTTAAGATAGGGCCTTTTTAACATTTTATTAAATTTCAGCCCTGTCTGAAATAAGATTATTTAAACTTTTCAGTTAAATTTTATACTGCTTTAGACAGGATGCCTCCCTGGCTGGATTACGTGTGCATCACTGTCGTGTCTTTTCTTTAAGCCAGTCTGGGTTGCTTTTCTTTGGGATTGGCACGACACGCTGCGGTTCTCACGATTGCCTCCAGTACTTGGTGGAGGCAGTCCCGCTGGTGCGTCAGTCAGTCTCCAAACGCACTTGTCGATTGAACGTTCCGGGAGGTCAGTCAGGCCCGAGATCGCTCTGCTGCTGCTGCTGCTGCTGCTGCTGCTGCTGCTGCTGCTGCTGCTGCTGCTCAGGAAAGAGATTGGGAAAAATAAGGACAGAGAATGAGAGCCCGCCATTGCCCTGTTAAAACTCTCATCACGTTTGTGACAAAATTGTAAGCCAAGATTTAGTGGTTTTGTTCTTGAACCTGATAAAAACGTTTTCAGGGAGGTTTTGTTTCTTAGTTGCTCATCTTGGACATCTTTGTGTTCAGATCCCCCTCTTCTCCCATTATATAAAATTAAATGCGTCTTACCTCATCCTTAGCATGAAAGGGGAAAATAAAAAAGCACGATTATGATGTTTCCAGCTTTTACCCTTCCAATGTGCATGCGTGTGCCCGCGTATGTTAGAAAGGGGCAGAACATTCTGTTTTATTTATTTATTTATTTTTTGGGGGGCAACCCACTTGCAGTTTAAATACATAGTCCAGCAGCTGGGAATTCCATTTTTAAAAACGATTCCACCCCTCTTTTCCCCTCACCCACCGTTGTCTTTTGTGGCTTATTTACAAGGGAATCAGTTTTTCGCTTTAGAAAAAAAAAGAAAGAAATCGACGCTTGGCCTACATGAATGGAGTTTGATGGGCGGGGAGGGCGTTGGAGTCTTGAAAACGAAGAGTAAAAGTGCGTGAGACGGGATCGGGGGTAGGGGTGGGGGTAAGGTGTCCGTGAATCCAATAAACGTGATCAACGTTCACAGGAACTCACGCGGCGCCCGCGTGCAAAGCTGGCTGATAATCAATGAGGTGGCCGCACGCCATTAAACACGACTTTAGCCTCATCTCTAACAGGACCTGAGTGTCAGGTGACAGGCGAGATTAACAGTGGGCAGGGATGTAGGGGAGGGGGGAATCGATGGTATTTGGTAACATGCCTGTTCCGGGAGAAGTTAGGAAACGTCGGTCACACCAGCCCCTCCTCCACACGTGCGTGCGCACGCACACACACACACACATGCGCGCCCATTCCCCCCAACACCTACATTTTTAAAAAATGCATAATACATATATTGTAGAAAGACAGGCTTTGTGATACGTTTTTCGTTCATGATTGATTTTTTAAACTCTAGGCTTGCACTGCTTTGGAGTTTTGTTGCATGTATTTAGCATGTCCCCACTCCTCCTTCCACCCTGGAATAAGTCAAAGGCCTAATGTGAGAAAAGCAAGAAAGGGCACGGCTTTTACCAAAGCCAAAACCTCCAGGGCAGACACTTCAGGTATCAAGAATGCATGTGACATCATATTACTATGCTTCATAAGTTCTTTTTTTAGGTCATAGTTCTTTGTTATTGCATAAGGCAAAGGTCAAATACCGATTAACGACACCATTAAAAAAGTAGCGAACACCACTGTGTTGAAAAAAATTAAATCTGTGCTGGCGCAGATGTTTCTGCCAAGGAGCAGCCGGTAGCACAGTGATGCGCAATGAAAAGGTGCTGGTTCAGATCTTATTTCAATGTATGTGACACCTGTTCGCAGGGCTGGCCGTCGGGAGTTTTCTCAAGGTATTCTGGTTCCCCACCTCTGTGACCCCCACCCCAATCGTCTCTACCACCAATAGTGCAAAATTGCCTCAGAGTGGAAGCGCTAACCTACTAAGTCAGCCAACCGGTTTCTGTCTTCATATCAGTATGTTCTGTACGACATTAATAATAAAAAAAACAGTGTACATCACCAGGTTGACTTGCAAACAAATATGCAAGGATCTAATATACTACACTGGTATATTTGTTTTGTTTTATTATAATTATTAGTAGCAAAATGTGCCATTTTCTTTGTGCAGAAGTGAATTAGAATGGGCATGGTCACATAAATGACATGATGCCTGGAAGAAAAGCATTACATAATAGCAAGAGAGGGATAAGACGACAGGGGAAGGGAGGGTGACCTTGGGGTCAGACAGCCTCTGAGAGCGCATGTAAGGCCCGCCGGATGATCGCTCCTGCAATGATGTGAAACGTGATGCGCTAGCGCAGCCTTGCTGAAGGGAGATAATGCAACACGCTTTGACCTAGCGCTAGGCAGGGAGATAATCGACCAACCTTGAAAACAGATTTTTGGGTGCAAACATGGAGGATCGAGATGGTAAAGTTTGGGTTGTGGGAGGGGGCAGAGAAGGGCTAACCTCTGGAGCAAGAATTGTGGAAAAATTGATTTACCAGGGAGGGTTTAAAAAAAGTGCTGAGTGCCCTCCTGTTTTTGCAGATGATCCATTCTACCAACTTATCTAACCCAAAAGCACAGTGAGAGTGATGTGAGAAATTAGCCTCTAAAAAGTTTTTCCAACTGGCCTAAAGCTGCACATTGTGGAAGAGGCACGTCTCAACGCCATATGCAAGCAGATGGGTTTTTTTTTTTTTTTTGAGACATGGTGGCCCCCATATTGTAATAATTGTGAAAGACGTTTTTGCCATCTAGCACATAAGTAGGAATCACACTGAGTCAGCATATGCAGGTTTGCTATGTGGCGACTTCTAAGACACTTCTTGCAGTACTTAAACAATATTTCATCTTACTGCATTTGCTAAAAATGTGGTTAGAGTTTGTAACTTGCCCATCAGTCCAACATATCCATTTGCATTGTTCTTTAACAGTGACTGTCTACATGAAAACCCAGAGCTGTACAAGATGATGAAAACTGCAGCACTGTACATGCGTGCATGCATGGGCATACAGCAAAATGTAATAGCTTCCTGAGGATAATTCTCCTATTAAAAGGAGGCCAATTTTGTGTTTCTGTAATTGGTCAGAATCTATCCACCAGTGAGAAAAGTGTGCAAGATTATATTGTCTTTCCTTGACCATGAGTGCCATATGGTTAAGCAGTCAAAGACATGCATGTCAAGAGGTCAAAGACAAGCAGGCTGCAGGCCTTCAGTAGAGACAGCCACAGGTTGCAGGCAGACACTGGTCTGGTTTTTGTAATATCCCCTCTATTGACCAGCCACAGTAATTAAATGCTTTCACTTGAAGAAATTCTTGATGGAAACAATTTTCATTCCTTCACATATCAGTTTTTGCTGGATTGAACAAATCTGTTCAACAAAGAAATTTGTATGAGTAAAACTGGACTACAGGGCTTGTCACTCTGTCTGTGCAGTCTTGCACTACCCGTGTCTGTATTTTTTGTTTGTGGGGATGGGGGTGTTTAACGCTTCCTTTACAGTTTGCACCCATAAGCTATAGCTCAGTTGTGTTGATACACCCATACTGAACAAGCTGTTCTATAGCTCAGTTGCATCATACACCCATATAATAATAATAATAATAATAATAATAATAATAATAATAATAATAATAAAGCAGATTTATATAGCGCAATTTTCAACTCCAGAGTCGACTCAATGCGCTGTACAGTGTATGGGGTTAGTTTTAAAATCACTGAAAAATAGCAGAATTCTTGTAGTAAGATCATCAGATTAGTTTTACAATCACTGAGAAATATCCAGATTCTGTTCAAGAATTTCCGGACTGAACTACTGGAGGCAATCAGCAGTATGCTAGGATAGTCATAGACTGTGGAGTTGTGGAAGCCAGTGAGACACACCTGTCCGCTAGCTGATATAAAGCATGGGTAGTCTTCACACCCCTGTGTATGACCAGCAGGTCACGGCAAGAACCATAGCCCACGACAAGCATGACTGTCCACAGTTCATGGCGATGGACGAAGCTACAATAATGTGGGAGAAGTCTCATATTGTAACTGCTTGGTTAATACTTCTTTCTATACATAAGAGAACTCGTGATCTAAGTTTTCTAGATCAATCCGCTTAACAGCCACCTACAGTCTCTGTTGTCGAGTGCGGAGCTACATGCAGTGTGGTTGGATCTGTGAGACCTTTGGCTATTCCTGTATATGGCTGATAGACACACGCCACACTGTCAACCTGCACGATGACCACTTCTGATGACGATGACTCATTGATGTTGATAGTGACCTTCACCTTGTTTTCTGCCAGTGGTGGGGAGGTGATGTCGTCAGGTTACTTGCTGGTGGAGAATCAGACAACTGAGATGCGGAATAAGCACACTGATTTGTTACTGATTTGTCTGACATACCCTTTGTCTGTCTTTAGCCTCTTGTCACTCTTGAATCTATGAACTTTACCAGCTACTTGTTTTAGCAAGTCGTCTGCTCCGGGACCCGTGCTGGCTCTCAACGGCCGTGAGTTCAGAGAAAAGCCTTCGTGTCGTTGTGTGATCTAAAGATCTTCAGAAAAAAGCGTTATGGCGTCAGGCAGAAAGCGACGCAGCGAAGAAAGTACTGACTTACACAATGGGCACTAAAAACACAACAAACTAAGAAAAATACAAAAATTGTGGAGAGCCGCCTCCCTCAAGCCTGTTAGGCGAGGGAGTTCATATTCAGCGAGTTAGGGTACCTTGTGGATGGTGAAATTAAATGGCTAAAATGATATTTTGTTCCATAATATGAACTGTCTGACTACATTTAGCAGGGGAAAGTCTAAGCTGTGTCTCATCATGTGTTGTAAAGAGCAGCCATATAGTGTATTCACCTGTTTTAGGCAGTTTTTATACTTGTTTGCAATATATGATTCTGTTTCAGATGACCATTCCCGCGTAATACTGTCAGCCTCAACTAATGTTTCCAACTCTGACTACATCAATGCAAGCTTCATCGTGAGTGGTCTTTTTCACCTTTTCTGGAATCTTTCTCTTGGCCCTACCACATTTTTTGTAAAGCACTTTTTAATGTATGCATGCATAGGTGCATTTATGTGTGTTTTATTTGTTGTTTCATTGTGTTTCCCATCCATAGAACAAAAGCTTTCCAGGCCTCCATGTGGGACTTTCAAATATTCACTAGATATAGAGATTTTTAGAACTTTGTTTAAACATATTGAGGATTTATCAACCATTTGCAAGAAAAGGTACACATCAATGAACATGTGTTAATAAATGTTATTCTTATTGTGACTATGATGTCATGAAACTGCTATAACTATGAGTGATATGTGTTAATGCATGTAAAACTGTAACAAGCATCCAAGAATGATGGCAAGATATATCAACTTTCATATGTTCAGGTTACTGCTCATTGTCTCATATAGTGAGACCTCCAACCTAAACTCTTTCATGTTTTCAGACCCTTTGACACATTTTCTTTACCAGATTTGGAGATTTGTGATTTTTGCACATTTATATACAATGGAAAATGCTTTTGTTCCTTTGTCTGTGTTGATGTGTAAGTGTGTGTGTGTGCGCGCACATGCATTTAGATATTCTGATGTTCCTTATGTTTTTCAGTAGAAGCTATTATATACACACACAAATACACAGCATCTGTTAAAAAAAGTAGAACAAGTATGACAGGTAGGATAAAGGATTTAGGTGATTTAGTTAGACTGCACACGTTTCTACAGTCAGAAGATGGTTGCAGGCAGGTTCTTAAAATTGCTAAAACATGTAATATAATACTCTGCTATGCTATTTGTACTCTAGAAAAAAGATGTTCTACGAGGTCCAGCATCTGCTGCTTATGTGTTTCCAAACGAACAAGCACTTTTTTCTGCATCAGATTGTTGCTGTTCCAGATATATCATTATTTCCAGCAAAGAAAGGAGTTATCATGTTCAGAGTCTCCATTATTCCTGCTTAAGATGGTCATTTTATAGGCTGAATTTTCCTGTCCATAAGCTGTGTTTTTTTTTCAGCATCTCGGATTGTATGTGACATTACTGCCTTCAGGCCTTGTTGGCTTCTTTTCAAGATAATGCCAGTAATTGTTTCAAAGAGTTCTTGTATCTTGCTCATAATAATAATTTTTTCAATGTATCTGCAACCATTTAAAACTTTAAAAAATTTAACTTCAAAACTTTATTTTAAAAAAAACTTTCTAGGTAGCATGACTGGTGTATTAATGCTTACTCAAAGAAGCAGTAATGTACGCTGTCATTTTAAATGTGGGATATTATATCTGACGCAATTCTATTTCTGATGGTCTTCGTCAGTCAGAATTAAATTATGCATCTTATGGAAGATGTTTTATTCCATTCCATTTGGGAGCAGGAGGTGATTTTCTATTTTAAGGATTTTGCAGTAATGAACCATGTAAACTATAATTGAAACTGATGGATTTTCATTTGTTCAGATCCTCTCTCGTTCACTCTGTTGGTTACCTTTTTTTTTTAAGTGAAAAGTTTTGTGTGGGAAGGAGGGGCAATTATTTGTATCCTCCAGCCCCCACTATTTGATTCCTTTGCTGTCAGATTCAAAGAAACCTTCATCCTTATATGACTTTATTAATTCATTTGCCACCCTTACAACCCCCCCCCTTCCCCATGATTGATTGCCTAGAGGGTTGAGCTGAAAATGGCACGAAATTGTAAGCTATCTTTCTGGTGAAATTGCCCTCGCATAATGCATCAGGATTTATAGCCACTGCTTCAGCTGAAAACTTCCCAAGCTGCCGTCACCTGCACAAACACTGCTGACCCTCTAGAAGGGAAATAACTCTCTTGAGCGCTTGGGAGAGGGGGATGGAGTTTGCCTGGAAAAATGCAGGCTTGACTTTCAGAGGCTTCACGAGCTGACTGTTTGTGGCTGGCTCAAGGGGTGCAAGCCCCTTTTCACAATAGGGTAGCCTATTGGGTGACTGCAGTAGCATTGTGGATTTGATTCCTGGCATAGAGGAAGCTGGGGTCAAGCACACAGCACAAACCTAACATTAAGCTTAACAGATCAAAAGCTATCAACACCAGTCTGCTTGTGTATGTCAGTATCAGGCCCTCACACACTTGCCAGTGTCCTCAAAGTTTAGCACTCTTTCTTATGGGAAATCTGTTGATTGTGTGTGTGAGAGAGAGAAAGAGAGAGATAAGACTTTATCCCACAGGGCAATTAGAGGCAGCGCTATATGGAAGCACAACAACAAAACAAGAATACCACAACATATATTCATGTCTGCTGCACCAAACAGACTCTCATACATGCATGGTTAAGGCTTACATAAGATCTATATTCATTCGCACACATTTATACTCAGAAAACACATGGCCAAAACATTTTTTTTTTTTTTTGATTGATGTCATCTTATATAACGCGCTAGTTTCCGCATCTCAGAGACACGCTCAATGCGCAGTGATCCCAACTAAACAACTGTGAGAGACAAACTCTGCTGCTACCAAGCGCATGAGCAGTACTCACATTTGCTCATGGAGGAAAGGGGGAAAAGGGAGGGGGGAGGAAACCAGAGTACCCGGACCTCCGGCGCGCAGCCCTGTGAACAGGTGTCACATACAGAGAGCGTCCCGAGACGAGATCTGAAACACTCACTGCAGTGGTGACAAGCGAGTGTTTTAACCACTACACTACCGGGGCCCCTAAATAGTGAGAAACAGAGAACTACTACCATGTTGCATTTTTATTTTCTTAGTGTTTTATGCATGTTGCTATAGTATTATTTGCTTGTTAAACATATTGTTTTCCTTCTTTAGGATGAGGTGTAGATGCCAACAAATCTTTGCACATGCTGTCTCTGTTATTAATAAAGAATTGTCATTGTCATTATTCCTAGTCCTAAGTTTTCAGAGCCTCAATTTACTAAGTACTGTCCTATTTTTAAATCATGTATAGTGTTATGATTCATTGGACTGGTTTTATTTCAGTCTTCTGCTTTCCTTTTATACACATTGGGGATGGGGCAGCACATAGATGTGCTCATATATTTGTGTGTGTGTGTGTGTGAGAGAGAGAGAGAGAGAGAGAGCAAGAGAAGGAGAGCATTCCTCGCGACAAAAACTCATGCGGTAATCTTCAGGTTCCTTTAATCAGCTTCTCTTTCATTCCAAGTTTTTTTTTTTTAACCTCCACCTCCATTGGTGGTATCTTGTGCAATTTGGTAATCTAGCCTCACCTCATCAATTCACTGCTTCTTCATATCATTTTTTTCTGGGAAAATGCAATCTTACTCTTTACTGACCTCCGTTGTCTTTGCCAGAAACTGTCCATCATAGATAGCCTGTAGAGGAATGCAGCCTTTTTTCTCCTCGCTGCTTGGCTGATAAATGAAGGCTTGCAGGCATAGAGAGTTTTGTGCCTGATGATTCATGCCCTACATTGAACAAAATCTCTTTTAAGAATTCATTTGGGCAGATGCCTCCAGAGAGACTGAAATCCCCTTTTCCAGCATTGAATTTTTCCTGCATGCAGAATATTAGATCGTTGAAAGTGGTCCAGAATGACTATTGATTACAGGATGGGAAGAGAGTGAGAGGGAGGAAGGCGGGAGGAAGTTCTTGATTGTTTCCAAGCAGAGGAAGCAGCAGCAAAAGAGCCACAGAATATTGTGGAGTCTGAATAGATGTCACAGGCATCTTGTTGCCAGAATCAAATCTATCCTTCTTTCTGTGATGTTCTTTATCAGCATTACGCCAGAATGCCAGACAGGAGAAGCTAGAAATTTTTGCTGTGCAAATGACATGAGTTCTCATAAAGGATATTTTTAAAACATGGCACACCTCCAATATTGCAGCAGTGTTAAAAACTCAGTGAATTTTCCAAGCTTTTGTGTATTCATTCTCTCTAGGAACGCCTTCCTTGTTGCGTAGTTTCTTGGGCACAATATTTCTGAATATTTGGAGTGAGACATGAGGATGCTTACTGCCAATGAGCTTAGTTTAGAAAGACTATTGTCACTCCCACAAAGAAATGTTTAGCAACATATTTTAGAAAAATCAGTTTTTCATAATTATTTGTGATTTCAGAACAGGGACAATCAATCAGCTAATCCAACCACCTAAAAACTTCTAATGCCTATTGAAGTATTTATCAAGCAATAGGTTAGAGTCTGGCTTTCAACCCTTTATTACCAGGCGTTTTTTTCTAAAGCAGGGTCTTATGAAGACATGACTAAGTATTATTCTTATTGCTTCATTTCATGTTACAAAGCTTTTTTGATTTGCAAATTGCTCTTATAAGTGACTTGTGTTCATATGAATAAGCGGTCATTCAGTTCAAAGCCTGAAACACATTTTTGAAGTTTGATGAAGAAGGGAACAACTCTTTCAAAGTGCGTGGGGGAACAGTGTAAATCTGTGTGTACATTTCCTTTATCTTCCTCGTCCTCTCACTGCCAGGTGGTCCAGTGGTGCAACAGTTAGCACCTGTCACCAATTACATTGAAGTTTTGCTGTCCTGTGTTCAGTTCTTGTCTCAGGCACACTGTTCTTTTTTTGCATGTGGCATCTGTTTACAGGGCTGGTTGCCTTGTTGTGATATAACCTTCGTTGCTGGCTCAGCATAAAACACCAATTCCCCTCCCCCTTCCACTGCCAACAGCTACATTCTCAATCATTTAACAGTGTGCATCAATAGATGCATGACTTTTTCATTCAGGTCGAAGGTTTCTCTTGAAAACTTGTTACATCATAATATTCTTAAGTTCATGGATTGTAAAATTTTGAGACGTCCAGTTTTTCTCCAATTTCAATTTGCAATTTCAGACGGACCATGATCCTCGAAATCCAGCCTATGTTACCACCCAGGGTCCTCTTCCACACACAGTGGCCGACTTCTGGCAGGTGAGTCCTTACACTCTAATGTGATCATTTTTATATATTTTCTTTTCTGTTTATTTATTTTAAAAGCCTTCAAGTACAGCTTCAGGGAGTTTGAAGTGGCCTGTGCAAAAATAAATAGTATTTTAAAGGCATGGTGGAGGGGGGGTTGACAAGAGAGATAACATGAGTAGTTCTTTGTGCTTTATTTCTCTTAAAGAGAAGGGAATGTAGTTCCCACATGGAAGTGATTTAAAGGGAACATGATGGTCATGCTTAATATATGCAGATGGTCTGGGAACAAGGCAGCGTAGTGATAGTGATGCTGACTAAGCTTACAGAAAATGGAACTAGCATGTGCCACCGCTATTGGCCAGAGGAGGGCAGTGACCTGTACCACATCTATGAGGTGAGGATTGTCTTCCTTTTATTGCACAAATGATTCCTGTTTTGGTTCTTTTAGCAGTTCTCACTGGTGTGTGTAAGAGAAAGAGAGATTGTGTTCACATGCATATGTAGGGTGCAAAATGCTTTATTCAAGGTCGTGTTATAGTTTTCTTTGTTACTAGCTCTGTTTAGAAAGCGGTGACATTTTTGTTGTGGTAGAAAAGTTTTATTGGAAATGAAATTGGCAGGATTTAAACACATTTTTAACATGTTAACTGACTCATTGACTGGCACTGTCATTGAACAGGTCCACTTGGTCTCCGAGCACATCTGGTGCGATGACTATCTTGTGCGCAGTTTCTACCTAAAGAACCTCCAGACAAACGAAACCCGCACTGTGACCCAGTTCCACTTTCTTACCTGGCCACACCTGTCTGTTCCCCCCTCCATGAAGGCTCTTTTGGATTTCCGCAGGTCTGTATGCTATGTTTTCCACAGACATGTACTTGTTTTCTTTCGAACACTTATGCATGCTTCTTGTACAGATGAAGCTGGAAAATAAGAAAGTTTAGAAATAATAAGTATGAAAGTATGATTTTTCTGATGTGAGATATAAGGTTCATTAAAATCTTATGCCAGTAAGAATTAATGTTGTTACAACGTAAAGGTCATTAACATCATGCCCAGCCAGAGGTTGTCAAAAATGTTTGCAT
Organism: Marisa cornuarietis; assembly: GCA_004794655.1. Classification (NCBI taxonomy): domain Eukaryota; kingdom Metazoa; phylum Mollusca; class Gastropoda; order Architaenioglossa; family Ampullariidae; genus Marisa; species Marisa cornuarietis. The sequence goes on along the minus strand of SMMW01000554.1, from coordinate 1,759,881 downwards.
TATCTATTTTTCCCCATAAAGGATTTATTTTGTGAATGATGCAGATTTGTATTTTTTTGGAAAGATGATCACACTCATTTCCACTGAGTCGAGTGCATGGGACATCCATCATTTTCTCAGATAGCATGGTTTCCTGCAAACACTGAAATAATGTCCTGCAGTACTTGAGACATAAGAATGTACTTGCTAATACAGATGAAAGCTTGTTTGTTTTGGCAAGAGGGGGGCTTGCTGAAAGTGTACAGCTTTTGAAAACTCTGGAATGGTGTCCTTTGCTTGGCTGTCTGCTTTACTACTTGTAACAGCTTCTAGACTGCAGTACTAATGATACCCTCTTCCCAGGCAGCTTTTGTGATTCAGCAATTGTACAGCTATCAAATTGCATAGTCACAAAAGTGATCGGGAGGCGGGGACTAATCATCTAACATCTGCTTGCTGCTGTTTCTAGAAGTATTCACCTTTGTGGGCACTAATCTTACATGGGTCAGATGCTACTTTGAGGAGCAATACTGGTCTAGAGACTCAGATATAGTCCTACCTGTTCACTAACCATCACATACCATGTTAGTGTTGTGAGAGAGAAATGAGTGTAGCAACTTGTACAGATCTTGATGTCTTCCTTCGTAAATTCACATATAGCATTTCATGCCTAGCACTAGTGGAAGATGTGTACATATATTTTACTGTATATATTTTTACATGCTATTAGTTTGTCAACGCACACCACCAGAAATGAAAACTATAATACATTTTCAGCACTTGCTCTTGAAGAATATTCTGTGTACATGCAAATTTATTGTTGCAGCATTTTTCAATCATTAGAATGCTTCCTACTTACTCTGCATTGAAAGGGGGTTTAAAAACTGAGACATGTTTTTTTCCTCATACCCGCAGTCAGTGAGTTCACTCAGTTTAGGCCAGCTCTTGTATTTGTGGAGTTTTTTTGGCTGCTTTTTGTTTTTGTTTTTTGTTTTGTTTTGTTTTTTGAGGGGGTGGGTATTTTTGCCTTAGTTCTGAAAAGTTAGGCTAGCAGAAACATATGGAACATATGTGTTGAGTAATTTCTACTCCTTGAAACTTAAAAAGAGAAATTGCCTTATATGGACTGAAAAATAGTTATCGTAAGATGCAGTTTTGTATCCATTAGACCACTTCCGTTTTTAATTGCCAAAATATTACATTAGCTTTTAGTCATTTAGACCACTGGGAAAAGTTTCCCAATGTTTTTCTTCCTGCCCTAGCTCAAGGTTTTATAATTAGAAGTCAGTCACACCACTGCGCTTATCATCACTGTTGATCAAATATTTTTGAAGTGTTGCTCTCAGACTTCACCTGCTAATTTGTCTGTGGTCTTTGGTTCTGCTGTAGGTGACTGACAGCAGTTTTGTCAGCCCAATCACAGTATGTGTGGGGATAAATTTGTCATAGAGCAGTTGCTAAATTAACTAGAGTTCAGGATATGCTTGTGTTGTCGACTATTGCTACTGGGAAAGCAGATTATTAAGTAGTTAAAACTCCAGTGTCCAAGAACATAGGAGAGTTCAATACCCAGGTGGCAAAGTGTATTTGTCCAGCTGACTCAGCTGTTGAATGAGTATTTGATTCTCTTTAGATGGTTGGAGAAGGACAAGCAGTGATGGACAGGAGATGTAGTGTCATCACAGTTACAAGGTGGCCACACTCCCTGACAACCAAACAGTTATGAGGCTACCATTTGTGACCTTGTTGTTAGTAATAGTATGAAGACTGCATGGCTGCAGAAGATCTAATGCAGTATAATTTGAGGCAAAATTCAGCCAGGAAAAGGGAATGATACATATATTTCACATGAATCGTTGAAACCGACAGCATTATTAAAGTTTATTGATGATGCTATTTTATAATGGTTTCCTTCAGTTCTTCAGACATAACCAATGACTTCTGAAGACTTGTGAAGATTTTATTTGAAGACTGTGAAAAGATAATATCAAAAAGCATCAAGAATTGCTTGACACAAACAATATACATATAAGTGCTGTTTCTTACACATGTCCTTGAAATTAGCTCATCTGAGGGGGAAAAAACAGTGCTAATTTGTTATTTATGAAAGGTTTTTATAAGGCTTATATTTTGGTCATGGAAGCTCGGATTGGGACCATGGATGGTTGATCGTTTTTATCTGTGCATGTGTCTTTCTGCCTTCCTAGTTATTCTTGCTTCAAATTCAGAACTTTTCATAATTCAGGGTCTAATCCATTGGTTTGTCTTTTGCTGAAGTGAAACAGCTGCGTAGTTGCATTGGTGGATACACAACAGGATGTCAAAAGGGAAAAAGTTATTCGGGAGTATCGAATCTATTGTGTGCAGTGCTTTCTTTTGTGCTTTTGAAGATTCTGAAGTTATGGACTCATCTTCTGGTTATGTGAGAGGCCACATTGTTTTCACCATGTTGGAATCAGTTCGTGGTATAACCACAATACAACATATAGATGAAAATCTAAGACTATATTCTTACCCTATAAAACCATTCTGTGTGTTAAACATGTAAATGGTCAGCATTTGAAAAGAAAATGCAAACAAATATTTTTGCACTTATAAATCTAGAGCTTTCATAGTGAGTTATTGGTCTGAAATCAACTTTTTCATTTGCATGGTCACCTTGCCAGTCTTTGATGAAAAGATGTGAAAAAAATGTGGGTGATCTCTACAAGAAAAAGTGTGTGTGTGTGTGGTGTGTGTGTGTGTGTGGTCTGTGTGTGCATGTATACATGTGGGCAAATGTATGTGAATAATGTTCTGCAGGAAAGTGAACAAGTCTTTCCGTGGTGGCTCCTGTCCTATTGTTGTCCACTGCAAGTGAGTTGCTGTTCAAAAGTTCTTTGTAAACATCTGAAGATTTTACATTGTTTTGTTGCTCTTCTCTTTTAAAAAAGTTAAAGATATAATATATTACATATATATATATAGAGAGAGAGTATCTTGCCATTTAACCTGATGGTACTCAATCCTGTCAATGTCTGTTATGTAGTGATGGGTGTGGACGTAGTGGTACCTACTGTCTGATTGATATGGTGCTGAACCGCATGGCCAAAGGGGCAAAGGAGATTGACATGGCTGCCACTCTTGAGCACATCCGTGACCAGCGCATGAACATGGTACAAACAAAGGTAAGGTGCAGACATTTTGGGGGGAAAAGTAAGCAAATACAGAAGTGTAAAATAAGTAATTATCCAAGTCATATTTTGGTGGTCCATTTTATCACAAAATAAGTTTAGAAATTATACATTAAAATCTTTCATTCCTTCGTGAAAAGTATTTGTTGACTGATAGAACAAGACTGTATTAGCGCTACTATTTTAAATGGGGGAAAAAATTATTAATATTTGCAGTTGCATGGTCTGTTGCTTTTATGCATATGAATTTTATACATCAGGTGTTTATTTAAGAGTTGCCTATAGGTTGATATGTTTTTGTTTAGGATGTCAGTACATTTAGTTGTTAACTGTGGCTTTGGCAGGAACAGTTCCAATTTGCACTGTCAGCGGTAGCAGATGAGGTGCACGCCATCCTCAAGGCTATGCCTCAGTGAGCAAAGACCTTTGCTGTTTCCACATAAAGAACACTCTTGGACTCGGACCTCGGACTATGGACACAAGACATGCCCCTTGCTCGACTGCACAGAGCTGCTGAGCGGCCTGCGGCACCCACAGTTTGTGTGTTGTCCATCATTTTTTGCCGTCTGTTGCGTCCTGAATCCTGTACCAGTAAAATGTGTAGCAGCTCAGGTAGTGGATTACTTACCTGATAAGGATGCAGTATATTTAAAAATTAGGCAGAAAGAAGTAACAAAGATACCAAAAAACTCCCCTCTAACCATAGGGCAGGTGAAGTCGTCTTCAGTTAAACCAGTCTATAGGGATTTAGTTAATCCAGTTAACAGAGATTCAGTCACATATTCTTTTTTGTATGCCTGATAAACATCATATTATTTGCTTTTTTCCTGCAACATATATATATATATATTCTGCATGTGTGTGGTGTCTAGTCCACCATTTTCAAAATCCACATTTTCTTTTAACAGGAATGTACAAAAAGGACTGCATTTATGAGAAAAGGTGTTAAGAAGGTTTTAAGATTTGCCAGGTAACATGAATCTGACATCAGTTTTGGGTTTTCACAGATGTAATATTACCATTTGACAATTAGCCTTCCAGTCTTGATAGTACTTAAAAATCCACATTTTTTGTATAACTGCTAATTAAAAAATATATTAGAAGTGCAGAAATAACATATTTATATAATAGATTTTGACATTTCAAGACAATTTCATCTGCATTACCAATAGACTATAACAAAATGTGATTTTTAAAAATGTTTTCATGTAATATCAAGAGTATCTAAAGATACAATTTTTGATCAACTTTTTGGAATAATTTTATCTTGTGACATTTGGGTGTGAAGAAATTATTAAATATTTGCAGTATAACGATGAAAAGAAAATGTTAGTTGAGTTTAAAAGAATAAGAGAACTGTTAGATTTTGCATCAACTTCAGTATTCACACACCAAGCAGTGATGTAAAACATGCTAGTGACAAGACAAAGTTTTGAACTGTGGATCAGTCTCCCAATACCTTACTCAACAGCGCATTTGTTGGTGTCTACTTCATGTTGCCTGTAACATATTTGCAGAATTTTGGGGAAGATCTTCTCTTCATCTTCACTTTGATCACTGTTACAGTCTGGGCTTTAGCAGAAAATCAGTCCTGTTCCTGGATTCTCTCATTTAAAAGAGTTTTGTTCCTTTTCTTCCCCTTTGACTACAATTTTGTTTCCTGCATGGATACATACAAATGTTTGTGTTGATGCCTTCAGCTGGAAATGTTTCTTTGTTCTTAAAATAATAACCCCTTGAACTTCATTAAATATCAGTACATAGAAGCCATGCATAATCTACTGAAAAGATGCTGTTGAATAAGAGACAGACTAGGGTGTTGGTAATTTATTAGCCTATGCAGAATTTGATAAAAAGTTATAATGAGAGTTGTGTATGTAATTACAGAATATCACGTTGATGACCATACCATACTCCTATCTGTTAGCACCTCTTAGAACAGTCATGGTACCAATAGAAAGTCAAGGTTTTCTGGCAAATACAAGCTGACAGGCTTCATTCATATAAAAAGAAACAACTTTAAAAATAACATACTGACAGATAGCCTTAAGGGTATGTTTGAGTGTAGTTTGTTATTTTTCAACCTTGTGGTTGTCTTATTTGTTTGTCAACATCTGAAGATGAAGATTGGAATGGCAGCATTTTGTTTCTTTTACCCTTGAGATGATCGTGAGGCCAGAAATTAACCATTTTCTCCTATTCTTAAAGTCTGAATCCTTCTTTTGAAAAAATTGGAAAGTGGGAGCGGGGTTGTTTTTTTGTTCTGGTGTTACAATCCTTCACCTTTTTTAAACTTGGATTCTTCAGGTTATCCTCACTTTCTGCTTCTGCTTTACATATAAAGAGCATACATAAGAGGATCAGTTGAAATATGTACCTTGACAGATCTTTTTCGTAAGGTGTTTAGTTAACATTCTCTTGAGCTCGGCTGTCATGTAATCAGCCTGAAACTGTGTGTGAAGGTGGCCTCTATTGCCCTTCAAATGTTAACATTCCTTGAACACAGTTGGTTTTATTGCATGTAGTCTGCAGTCTTATTGAGATATCTGACCTTGTTGACATCATAGCCTAACATTCCATTGAAAACCAGCCTATGCTTGCTTTATAGTTTCCCATTAATCAAATTCTCAGCATTTTATGCTCATACAGGGTTCTGTTATCCTCATAGATCTGATATACCCCTTTAAAGGCATCTTCTGAACAACTTGAAAATTTTTTTTTAACAAAAAGAAATCTGATTTGAATTTTTTCATATCCTGAAAAAAAACTGTGGTGGTTGGAGCATGGGAAGAAATGGGATCATTTGGTGAAAGGTCAGAGAAACATCGGTGTCAATGCAAAGAACAAAACTAGAACTTTTAGCTCTTGAGAATTTTTAGTGTGATTTGATTTCATTTTTTTCCTGAAATTGCAGTAGAGGTAATATCTGTTATACTTTCCATAAAGAATTTTAAGGCTTTTTGATTTTTTTGTATGCCATTGTTTCTACCATTCAGTTACAAATGTACTGTGATAATCTCTCCCAGTTCTTCAGTCAGGAAGGAGGCATTTTGGGAATGTGTTGCCCACTGTAGTCTTCTTTTCCAACTTGTTGCTTTCAGCTGTCCATCTGAAGCTAGTCAGGCATTTCCAAAAGCCTATAGATCTAATAATAAAGTCTTTCATTCTCTTAGTCTGAACTAAGAGAACAGAAAAAAAAAAAACAGTTGACTGACTTCTAAGATTTAATAAACTTGTTTATCCACAATGTTACAGATGGGACAAACAGATGTCTCTCCATGTAAGTCTAAAAGAATCAGTTTTGTTTTGTGTCTGTACCTATCAGCAGACTGAATGGCTCCAATCAAAACTGACTGTAACTGGTGTAGTTTCTCCTCAAGCATTTGATGACCCTTAACATCCTTTGTGTAAATCAGTTGAACCCATTTTCAGCTGTTCCTGTTCTCAGAGAAGCCTGTTGTTGGACCTCATTGTTTCACTGTGCTCCATCCATGCATGTTTATCAGCATACATCTTTATGTAAAATTAAACTGAAGATTCTTTGTGGCCACTTACAAAATCATTTATTAATCCCTGTTTGCCCTCTTTCACTCGTTCAGTCTGTTTCTGGTGTAGTGCAATATTCGACGTGAAATAAATTATCTCAAAGTAAAGAAAGTGTAAAACTGGAAAGAGAAAAGACATTGTTGATGATGATTGTGATATTTAAGAAAAGTCTGTTTTGATTGACTGATTGACAGAATCTTTGTTAAGCTTCTAAATATTGAATTTCCTCATTTTGTTTTGATGTTGTTTGTAACCCCCTTTTTTTCCACTCCTGTTTCTTTATCTTACTGTTTGTTTTCCGTGCATGTCTTGTGTGGAAGTCAATAAACTGATTATTCTGCAAGTATTGTGTTATCTCTGTATTAATATGTGAGTGAAAAAGCCAACTCATTTCAGCTAACTGCCTCAGTGGGGAAATTGGACATTCATTACTTCAATCTGAATGTAATCTGAAATATACAGTTACAGCTTATCTCACTAGCATCTATTCAACACAAATGTTGAGCATGGTGACATAAAGAGAATGATCTACAACTAGGGGTTGGGGTGGGGGAATCCATTCTGTCACACAGTCTGGTGACAACCAAGGCTGGCAAGATAATAAGCTGCAAATATACTTCTCATGCACTCTTCACTTGCTTTTATTCATAGTTTTTTTTTAGTCTTATATTACAAATTTCACAAGGGGTAAGCAATTTTAAGCATTTCTTTATCACAGACTGAACATTATATGTCTTCCTCTGGGGCTATCAATGTTTTTAAAACCCAGTGTAAACTGTTGACTTTTGTGCAATTTGCATCTTTTTAGCAAAGCTTTTTTCTTTGGAAGGCAGAGGAGTTAATAAATATGAAGGGGGTTTTTAAAGTCAAAAAACATAAATCTGCAGTGTCACGTACTATGTACTTGAAAGAATCTAGCAGGTTTCTTGGTCCAAACGCATGAAGGAATCTCTATAAACAAGCGGCAAAAAATTGTTGTGAATGAATTAATGAAGATCTGTGATTTTTACAGTATAAAAAAATATAAACATGACTAACTTTGGCCAGATGACAAGAAAAAAATGAAATCACCAGCAATGATTTCACCACCTGTTGTTCCCTACAGTTATAACTTTTTTTATGCCTCTTCAAAATATCTCCAGATCATCTTTTTGCTGTGTAAACCTCTATTAGTAAGTCATAAGGTTTACCTTGTAGAAGTTACTGGATTTGCTCATAATACTTGAAATATCAGAAGTATATCAATAGAAACAGTTTATCTTGCATGAAGTTCAGTGCAGCAATTATCTTTGATTCTTTAAATACTGTGTTAATATGTGAGTGAAAAAGCAAAGTCATTTCAGCTAACTGCATCAATGGGAAAACTGGACATTCATTACTTCAATCTGAATGTAATCTGAAATATACAGTTTCAACTTATCTCAACACCATCTGTTCAACACAAATTTTGGACAAGAATCGAGAGGAATTGCAACAGGTCCTTAAAAGTTACTAAAATAATGTCAAACACTGAAAACATCGCTATAAATAAGCCATTAAACTGATGAGCATTATTTCCAAGTCTGTACGTATTGGTGCTCCTTCATGGTTGCAAAATATGGAAATGTCGTAATTTCTGTACTACATCATCACAAAAAAGATGCAGTAAAAGACAATTCCACTGCATTCAAAAATTTCTGTTACTGATATCTGTGGCACTTTTTATAATCTTCTAGAGATTTTCTAATTCCAACAATGGTCATGTTTTTGAGAGACTGAAAAAGGGAATAGAACTGGACATTATCAGGTCTTAATTAGGTACTTTGAAGCAGCAACAATAATTATAAACATATTATCCAATAAAGTTTTTAAATATAATTCAGTTTGCATTTAATGAACAGTATACATCTAATAACCAAGGTTAATTTAAAAGCATCCCATAAAAAGGCTTATTCTGCATTAATAAAATGTAAAAAGAGGCTTTGCGTATACTGCATATATATATACACACACAGATACAGAAGGATCAAAATATTGTAAATGTAAGCAATTGCCTTTAATGGTTTTTTAAAAGTCTAATTTAAGTTTTGATGTCCCTCATTTTGGCTTTCCTGATCAGAGGTCAAATGATATGACTTGTATATTTATATTATGACAATAACACAAATGAAGATGTAAAATGTTTTGTTTTTCAACATTGTCATGTAAAATTGACAATAATATTAATTGCATAACACTGGTAAATTTTATACAAAGATGACATGCAGAATAATTATATATTCAGATGGTGTTTTAACCATGTAGTATGAAATATATTTCAAACCATTTAAAATATGCTCCACTCAACCCTCGCACTTACCCTGCCCATCCTCCTTAAAAAAAAGTAAAATAATTTTGGAATACATGTACTTAGTGCAAGGGGTTCGATGGCAAATTGTTAATTTTGTGTGCCTTAAAAAGGAGCACAGAGTACACAGAACATATTTGCTTTAACGTCTTTAGTAATTAATAAAATAAGCCAGTAAACTGCAACTGAAATGTCTGTGGCGGCTTTGAAAGCGGCTTGCGTTATGTACTGCGCAATGAGCATTCTTTTGAATGGATACCTGCGCATTATAAATCGACATCATCCTCATCATCCACTGGCGTCGAAAGAGCTGAGGACGACAGCTTTCATCGTTGCCCAAGTCCATTGCTGTGCAAGGGAAGTAGCCCCTGCTAAGGGCGTTAGTCAGCAGGTGCTTGAATGGGGTGACGTACTGTCATTCTGGCTAGATGTAAGGGGACGAACTGGAAATAAACGGAATGGGGAAAACATATTGGAAACCAAATTACACTTGACGTCTAACTAGCAAAAGCCGGTAATAAAGCCAAAAGTGATACTGCTAACCAGCTCAAGGACAGCAACAACAATTCATGGCTTTTTGTATTCACCAAAACAAATTTATAGACAGGTATAACAATGAGTTGGTTGTTTGGTTTACTTAATAAGAAAGTGAATTGTGGAATTAACAGACGATGAAGGGAGATAAACCCTGCTATTTAAAGGAAGTCTCTCACGGCCAGCCCTGAGAACAGATGTCACATAAAGAGAGTTTACCCCGAGACCCTTGAAAGCGGGACCTACCCGATTGTCACTGCAGTGGTGACAGTGTTTTACCATTGTGATGCCGGATTACCCTTTTCAAAGGGAAAGTGAGATCATTTTTTTTTCAAAAAGCAAACACTTGGTAGAAATGCTATTTCCCCAAATCTGATAATAATACCACTCTCGAAATGCATGCCTACAAACATCACTATGCACAGAAAGAGGTCAACATCACAGACGTCAGGGTTGTGCATTATACAGGACGTTTAGGATGTGAACGCCTCGGCCAGGGGGGAGTGCTGGGACTATATGCTAAGCAGCGCTATTAGTATACATTTCTGACATCGGTCACAGGTTTGGTCGCTTTCTGCGCATGATTTGCAGGCGTGTATCTCAAGAACGGATGCGATTATTCACTTGGATTTCGAGAGATTCCAGTTGAACCTAGTCACTTGAAAAAAAACCCGCCCTACTTGACCTTTAATTAAATAGCTGTGGCTTAAGTCTATAGGCTCGCTACAAGCGCACAAACACATATACACACTTACGACACAAACGCACGCGCACACCTTTCTGGCATGTCGAGAAATTTCAAAAGTTCCCCTGGAATGGGTGTGTGGAGGGGTGAGGTGTCAGGTTCTACTCACCTGCTGGAAGAAAACCAACGCGTGCTTTTTTCTTGGTGCAGCGGTTTACAATGCACACGATGATGACAAAGACGACAATGCACGCCCAGAACAGGAGGAACCTGCAACATTTTGTAGCTCTGCAATGTCTATATAATGCCCTACGAAATCGACCCAGTTGTGTAACCCTAGAGCTACACGTGTATAAAGATAATTGCCGGGGATCGAATGCATCAGACAAACGAATACGGGGAAGACAATTGTAGTGTAGCGCGGACAACAGCGATTCGCAGGCAAGCCTTCCTTTCTTTCTTCCTTTATCCTCTCTTCTATTTGCTGGTTTTAATTGTTGTTCTTCTTCTTTCTCTCCTATACGAATACTGTATAAGACGATCGCGCGCGCGCACACACACACACACACACGCACGCACGCACGCACGCACGCTCGAACATGCACATACGCAGACATACATGCACCATAGTACAAAGAAAGGAAGGAGGGAGAAAATTATGTGCTAAACCTCTCAGGTGCTGTGTCTAACGGCAACATAAACGCCGGCTTTATTTCTCATTGTGCCGAGGGCTTCTGTCGTAGTTTGATTCCCTCGGGCAGGGAAAGCCTTTTACAATAACTCCGCCCGATTCCTATCAGTAAATGCAATACGTCAAAGCCCATAGCTTGACTATGACACTTCCCTGAAGTACAAAATGTGAACGGGAAATGTTAACGTGCAGAAATGTAATACGTGATGGCATACGTCATTGAAACCCTGAAAGTCAAGCAATCGGATCAGTGTCTCCAACCATCTATCTCGCTCGCTCTGTGTGTGTGTGTGTGTGTGTGTGTGTGTGTGTGTGTGTGTGTGTGTGTGTGTGTGTGTGTGTGTGTGTGTGTGTGTGTGTGTGCTTTTTCACATCTGTGAAAACCACGAATGTTCTTCAAATGTGATTTTAATATGACTTTTCTCCATTACTCCGTTGAAATAGATAAGGTATTTTATTTTCAAATATTTCTCTTCTGAAGATAAAATTTTAATGGCATATTGTGGCACAAGAATATAGACAGTAGGGAAGGCGGAAAAAAACAATAAGACAAAAAAATTCGAAATTCGAGACTAGGTTGGTACATACCAAAAGTACCACAGATTTGCACAGTCAAATGTCCCCGAGGAGTCAAAGCAAGCTTCAGCATCCTGCAACAGCGACAAAAAAAATAAAAAATTGTGACAGGTTAGAGGTTCAGTATACTCTATGGGGATAGATTTGTATGTGATAATAACATTGATGATGCTGTAATCATTTCCACAGTATAGAGGGACGTCAAAGAATGCAACAGGACATTTTATAATTAGTTCGATTCAAATATGTCTGCTGCCCTTCTTCAGCCGGGTAGGCACATATGCAGACAGAAAATGTGTAAGTACTTTCAGTGCAGTGCAAACAAATAAATAAAAGGACTGTTGATGGCGCGTGCCGCGTGTACCTGATTGGTTAAAGACAATGCAGTTTTTTTAAAAAGGTATCTGTAGATATTGCAAAATGTATTTACTTTGTAAATTGCATCGTCTTACGTGCAGCTGTTTATGAAACATTCGCTTGTAAAGTTGTGCACCTGTAATCAACGCGAGGTGTAGAATCGTGTTCTAGTGCGGGAAAGCGGTGCCATGCCACTCTGGTGATATGGCGTCTGGTGTGACCGTTACTTGCAAGGTGCGCGGACAGTTTTCGCTTTTCGTCCTTACCTATATGACACCAGTTTTAGTGACAAAAGACAAATTTGTTTACAGCCTTGAAGCCATTAAATTAAACGCATAACAATTCTGAAATATACTATGTGAAAGTAAAGCATCTCACTATAGGCAGACTGACGAACTCGCAGCTGCCGAGTGATTTTGCTGTCGTCAAATGCTACGATGGAGGTAGTATCTGATTAGATGTTGTCACAATGTTTTGTACATCGCCTTCAGGAGTAAACATTGATCACGGAGTGATTGTTTTGCAAGCTGTATTTTGTATAATCCGTTCTAAATATTGATGTTATATGACTTTAAGCAGCATCCAGCATTATTTTCTGGTGTTTCTTTGACCCTCGAATTTGCAGCTCTTCCCTGGCTTTATTGTGAATGATGGATCTACTATTTGTTTTGGAGTCAAACTCAAACATCAGTAACTGACGTGTCATGCCTAATAAATGGGATGCACGTTTGATAAGTGCACTGCAGCAGTTTCTGCATTTCTGTGCTTCGACTGTCCACCCACCCACTCACTCATTAAATGAAACCTAGGAGCTTCGAAATAGCATCGATGTCTGTCGTGAAAAACGTCATTGTCAGTGATGTCAAAACGTTTGCCAGAATCTGCTCCGTGTTGAGTTTCATTTGGAACTACGGGTACTGCATCTTATAATAAATACCAACATTAAAATTACAATGAGATTGCTTCAGAGAAACAAATATTTTTGCATGCGAAAGATGTACTGCAAAAGTTTGGTAAAGCTCGAACAAACAATTTGGATTTGCACGGTGAACGTGCAATCAATCACACGCGCGCGAGACAGAGAAAATTATAGTACCAGACTCCCTGCAGCCTGCAGGAGCAGGTTACGTCAACGTGCACGTGCTTTCTGAGTACTAGAATATAGAATAATGAATGGGTTGGCTGACAAAGAGAAAGCCTTCCCTGTCCAACAACATATGCCAAATAATACTTAGGTACGAAAGTCTCGGGTTTTACAAGGAGCCCTCGTATTCTTCAACAGCGTCTTTCTTACTTCACCGAACGCCCTGATACAATGTGCCCATCACGAGTAACTGAGTCTGGGGCAGTATCGGTACTAGAACTCCTGTGACGCGTAAAATATATGCATGCTTTCGGAAATAATTACAGGTCAGGTCGTCTGCACTGGGAAAAAGCACAAAAGTGTTCCCTGTGCTTGCATTGTCGACGTGTAACATTTTCTGAAGCTTGTTTGTCAGCTATGATATAGCGTCAGCCCCTATAATTCCCTCGTGGCAACTTCAAAAGAGTTTTCTCGAAAACCATTGCTCTTATCGCGATTTTGACTTCAATCATTAATTAGTGCTACGAATTGGGTCTTCATGGCTCTCCACGTGTTTTTTGTTTGTTTGTTTTGTTTGTTTGTTTGTTTTTTGGTATTCGGTCTGGTCTTTAAAAAAATTCTGCAAAAGCTCAGTAAGTGAGGGATTGGGGGAGGGAGAAGATGTAGATAACACTCGCTCGCGCGCACGTACGAATGTACGGATCTGTATCCTCAGGTACTACATCGACGCACGCGATGACGCGGGGAGGTTGTGACGGAATAGACCAAGAGGCTGGAGAACTGGGGAGACACGAGGCGAGTAGCCTGGCGTGTCTGCGCTGAGTGACGAGTGTTAGGTCTCGGGATGCGTCCTCTTCGATCTGCTGCGGCACCTGGCCCTGCGCCTGACGCATGCCTCACTAAATCATTCATGAGACGACCTCAATGATCGCTGCTCCTGTCTCCAGGATTTCGGGCACAGATTCTCCATCCCACTCCTTGCTAAGTTCTTCGTGGAACTGTGGAAGTGAGGGTTATTCTTTGTGTGTGTGTGTGTGTGTGTGTGTGTGTGTGTGTGTGTGTGTGTGTGTGTGTGTGTGTGTGTGTGTGTGTGTGTGTGTGTGTGTGAGAGAGAAAGAAAGAAAGAAAGAATATATATGCACACTCGAGGTGCACGGACCCTTCATACGTTCATGCGTTATATATGTTCTTTCGTGTCCACCTTACCCACTTTGATTTCCAACAACTCCCACAACTTGCACACTCGCATGATAACGGATGTTGCCTCAGCGTGAATCTTAAATCGTTGCGCAAACTCATGTCTTAGGGTGGCGTTGCTATGCAACGATATCACAGTGCACTTATAGTTGTGCCTGCGATTGTGACACCTTCCAAAGCACCCGGGGTGTTTGAGCTCATATTTCGGTCCGGGTATTGCTGGCTGGCGTGTCTGAATTTACAAAGGCATTCAGAACCACACCATGGTGTGGACTCCAGGCGTGTCTAGATGAAAGGGCGCATGTGAGCGTGTAAACCTAGACGTAGTACGTACGTACGGGCGTGTGCGTGTGTTTCACGAGACAACATCACGTCCCTATCTCCAGCTGTGATTTGATTTCAGTATTCTACCCTCCTATCACGACGATCGCTTCGAACGCAAAGCGTTGTTCGTGCTTCATGTAACATAAAAACAGGCTGCATGGAATAAAACTCAAGTGTCAACTATTTTTTTTTTAAACCTGTACAAGTTTCAGACACAAACTCTTTTTCCGAATACTGCTGTATGCTCAACATACTGTACTAATATGTATACAGTAGACTCACAGAGTTGCTGCTCATCAGATCGAATTAAGAACCAAGAAAGAATAGATACGAAAAAATAGACCTCAGTTTTCTTCAATGAAAAAAATACATATATATATCAATAAGTTTTAAAATATATGCATATTTATTTGTTATCGACAAAGTTAATGGTAACCTAAAAGTGTACACATCCATATCAAAGCCAAATGAAAAAAAAAGGCACGTTTATCAACTTATCGTATCTGCCAGAAATCAGATCTTTTCTGTCTGAATTCGTTCTCGTCTGTTTCCGCAGTTTATTTGGTTGTGCTTATCTCCATAGTTTGCTTTGCTTCCTTCATCGTAGCTGTTTATTTTTCATTTAGTTTCCTCCATCTCATTTGTTGACTTAACGTTTGCTAACAAAAGTCTGAATGATAATCATCCTTCTGACCAAGTTGCCGGTTCTGTCGACTGTCTCTGGTTTCAGATTGGAAAGACGGAGACGGGGTTACGATCATTTCTTTCCTAAGTAATCACCCTAGTCAACAATAGGGAAGGGGTGGTTGGTGGGGAGGGATGGGTGGCGGGGACGGGCGCTGTACTGCTGCTTGAGCGTAAGCTGATATAGCAGACCTCAGTCCCGCTTCCCATCCTCCAGTTAATGCTGCGCAAAAACAAAAAGGACTGAAAGAATTATTTTTCCCCCCAGCGCCTGCTTATGAACTTTGTACTTCCAGCAATCTGCGGGGATAAAGGGATAACTCCTCTGTGTTATCGAAATGCTAGCCTACAAACATTACTGTGCACAGAAAGAGAGAGAGAGAGAAAAGAAAATCCCGAATATATGGATATGCTTACGTTGTCAAGGCGACGGTCAACGAGGAAGCTGGTGCGTTATTTCAGTCATATCTGTGGACATTTATGACGTCACGAATTGAGAACTTTGACCTCTTCCTGTGCACGATGTTCCTTAATGTAGGCGTGTATCTCGATAACAGAGAGAGAACATGCATGTGTGTGTGTGTGTGTGTGAGAGAGAGAGAGAGAGAGATCGAGAGAGTAAGGGGTCGTTAGTCTGATTTGTGAAAATGCTATCTCACACTGATATCAACACAAGGAATTGGTGAGAAAAAAAATTCTGTAATGTTGCTGACCAAACTTCGAAGCTTAATTTATTTTACATATGAAATGTGTAAAAAGTCTGCGCTGTCTTGCTGATTACATAGATTTCAGCTGAGCTTATCAGCGACGACGAACAAGAATGTGTAGAGCCCTCGGAAATCCCACTCGACTCCAACGCGCGCGCGCTTTTGTTTGTATGAAGATTTAATGTTTACTTAAAGTGTTCTTTTTCCCCTGTGTGATTCCCCCTCCCCTTTTGTTTTGAAACAAAACACGCGCGCGTGCACATCCACTGGCTCTGAAATTTCGTATTCCTCCCTCCCGATTACACACGCGCTGTATGATCTGTGGGTCCACCGGTGACAGAGTACATAATGGATGACAGACACAGCGCTCAAACATTTGAAATTTTCATCAGTGAAACGTGTCCAGTAACGACGACCACATGCTTATTTGTCTCCCCTAAAATCCAGGTTTTGGTCTTGCTTTTGAGATTGCTTTTTTTGCTGCTTAGTTTTCCTTCATTAGTTTGCTTCTTTTCAATCCACACCGTTCTCTAATTGTCGTCTCTAAAGAAACCGGTATAACGTCTTCGGTGTTGTTTGAAGGAGAAATCGGTAAAATCCGGAAATGAACCCTGTTACCATGAGAACAAGAAAGCCTTACTACAACAACATGGCGTCGCTCCGATCATCTTTTGCCGGTGATGAAAGGAAAACATATCTATGTATATGCATACCAGTCTGAAGTGAAGTGACAGCTCGCACAAAAAAATGCTGCACCGTGGAATCACGTCGCGGGTCCAAGAACTAACAGTGGAAGATCTTTATTGATTGATTTTCTTTTTTTCAAATCACAAATTATAAAGTTTGCTAAGAATCGCGAATGTTTTCCTCGGAAAGCTCCCATGCATTATAGCACCAAGGTAACAAAACGAAAGCTGCCACTCACCTGTAGACAAAGTGTGTAGAGCGCTAGGAAGCTACGTGTGCCGGAGGAGCGTAAATAGACCATTGAGCACAGCGCCCATCTGACTGACCGGCCGGTCCACTGCCCGATCGTCAAAACTGCGAACTCGACAACGTACGCGATCGGTGGCGGCGCTTCGCGTAGTCAAGCGTTTGAACAGTCACGCTCGTCAAGACGAGATCGACAGGAACTCCGACCAGCCCTCTGCGTGCCCTCGCTGGCTCGATCACTCAACCGCGATACATAATCTTCGCTACTTAGCAGTGTGCGTGGGGAAGGCAGACGGGGCCGGGAGATTAGTCTACTGATCGTGTCTTGATGTGTGACTTTACACATCAGAGATGTAAGATTAGTACAGCCGATCTTTTAGAATGCGCATGATTAACTTTCGTTAATACAAACCTCTTATATAGCCAGCAGCAACAACAACAATCGTGTTTTGTGTCTGACTTCGGCAGTTTAGCATTAATACAGAAAATGAATATTCATCAAGGCATCTATCCTTTTCTCCCTCGATCCTCTTTCTCTTTTCGTTAACTATATAGCCTGTAATGAACATGGTATCAAAATTTCCAATTGTTCACCATGTTCTATAATGGATTCGTCCAACTGCGAGGGGTCTTAAATTTCATACACTGCATGAATCGTGAAGATCCAGAACTTGTCTCGAAGACAGACAAGGGTTATGGGCCTGGCCGCCACTCACCTACCCATGCAGTCCCATCCCACCCAATCTCGATATAAGCATTCAACAGAGATGGTGAGGTGCTGGAACTAATGTGGTAACTGGTCTTTCACATGCACCTGTGAGCTCGTTGATCAATCAACCGATCAAACAGATCAATATCGCGCAGAGCAGATCAGCGCACTAAGCCGTGAGAGAGTTGTGTATAGTCTACTGAATAGCTGAATCATTTGGACATAGAAGACTCGAGACCTGGGGGACAAACAAAACTATCCTCCCTTTCAGTTGACACCATCCCTCTTCACAAGGCCATACCAGTCAGTCCCATGTGTGTTTCTTTCCACTCTCCATACTTTTCCTTTCTTATCTCTCTCCCCTCCATAATCCCATCCCTACAATCAATCTTGCACACAGAGAGAGATCGAAAATACATTTTCTTCTAAATGATCTATCGTTGTGACATGTTGCAGCATATAGTTTTAGAGGTGAACTGCAAGAACTCCATACTGCGCCATCTGATCTGCTCCTCTATGTGTACATGTAGCTGTATCTTTAGATGAGAGATCCTCATATTTAGTACTTTTGTGTCTTTAATACATGGTTAACACGTTTATTTTCTCTGGCTGTTTTAATGTCCTCCTTTCTTTCCCTTTCCCTTTGCTGGATGCAGAAAGTACAAAATGCAGGGCACAGCAGCAAATGGGCGTTCCAGCCACCCACCACTATGCATTCATTTTTGCACACATTCTCAATCATACTGATGTTTTTCACTGGGTAGACTAGATTTAGAACCAACTTCTACAATATCAACCATATTAGTATGCTGCATAATTTGATAGCAGCATGTCTAGTGCTAACAAAGGCACACAACTTGTGTAATTTATACATGTAGGAACGCGATGTAGGAAGTTACATCTCTTTTGTGTTCAAAATCAGCTTGGAGGCGCACCATTGGGAAGATGCATATTGAATGTGAATATTGATGGAGCCAATGTGTTTCGATTGATAATGAACATTTCTTGGTCAGTATATATGCAAGAAGATTATTTTGAACTATAATCAATCAATTTCACTAATTTTTCTGAACTTAGTTCTGTTCATGCTCCCAAAGAGATTTTTAGATATTAAGGTATGAACATTCAATGTTTATTATATTATTTATTATTTAATGTCTAAACAATATTTTTGAAGTGATCTAGACATATCTAAATTTCCATATAGTAGAAATAACAGATGTCATAAAGCAGACTGAATACTTAACATTATAACAGAAATACTAATATATCACAGATTTTATTCCAATAAAAAACTGTACGAACTTTGTTGTTCATTTAGTTTGAAGTACACACATATGATGATGCCAGGCCCAACAGTAATTGCTTTGTGTTGTATTAATTCCTTTCTTCTCTCACACCTCACCACACACTTGCATATAGACACCCTTTTTATTGGTGGATCCACTTGTACAATTCTGGTTTTTCTGATGTTACAATTTACAGGATTTATATCTTAGTGCTGTGATGTGTTGCTTGCTCTTTGTTTTGCATCCATCAGGGATGATTTGTTTTGCGTGTGTGTGTATATATATATATTTTTTTTTCTGATCATATGCTAGCATGTGAATTCTCACTCTTGTGACTTGGCTGTAGGTACGCAATGCCTGTATACAGAACCAATTGCCAGAACTCATTCATTCGACGTACTATTCACTTAACAAGGTCTACTGGCAGTGATCTTGTGTTAGCCTTTTGTGTTGACATAAGGTCACCAACTGTATCTTACTGTTGTGTGTGTTAGTGTATATATATATATAGTGTGTGAGAGAGAAAAATTATTTTAAGATGTATATGTACTTGTCTGTATATTGCTACCATATGAGCACTACCTGTAATTACTCTTGTGGATTAATAAAGTTGCATATACACAGCACATATAGCCTTACAATGAAGTGATTTTAATATAATTTATTTTTGTATATTTAATTTGGTAAACCACAAGCTACCTTGGATGGTCAAGCAAAGTGCTTTATAGGCACCCTTTAATATTAGTATTAGTAGGTTTATATGCACATGCACTCTTGCTCTCTTTCATATGATACACAAAGAAACCTCCAGGTCAAGTTTATTTGCTAAGGAGGTGAAGTTAATGTTTGGAATATGAACATGCACTTCACTCAAATAAAACCTGAAAACCGTGCAACAAAGGCATGCAACAACCTTTCAAATGCAGAAAACAAACAACAGTGCTAGTTGATTTGCATAGAGAAGGTGGAAACAATTATTTTTGTAATAAAATAAAACCACATTTATCATTTTTTACATTCTGCACTTGAAGACGAAAAAAACTATCCCATTTTGCATCCATGTACTGGTGTTGTCTGCAGTTTGCACCATGCTTAGCTATGAAAAGACTTTCTAGCAACAGTAAAAAAGCATGTCCATAAAGTCTTTCTGCGGCATTTATAAGAATGCAGTGTATTATATCTGACATGTTAATTCAAAAGGAACATAAAAGGATCAGATTTCTGAATAAAATACTTCATGAAAGCTTCAGCAGAAGAAAGCTAAAGCCAAGAATCTGAAAGGTACTTCAGAGAGTACTCATTATTACAAAGATGCTGAGAAATTTTGCACCCTTGTTATGGGTTTCATCACATTTCAATACACACCATAGTAACTTTTGAGGTTTAAAGTTAGTTAGGATTCCCCACAGCATAAGATGGCAGCTGCTGGATCTACCAGTACTAAATACGCAGACTGTCAGAAAGTGTGTGGTGCAAAAATGTTCTGAAAATCTGGTATCATCTGTCTCAGTGATGGTTGTAATGAATTCAATCTATCAGCACATTCAAACACTATTTAAAATAAATAGCATGTTCATGTAGCAAAATAAATAAATAAACTGAGATTTTGCAAATAGTTTTGAAATTTATTAGTTTAATAATAAAACTGGACCTGTTTTTTGAATAACTGCATCAAAATAATCTCTGTCTAGATAAATGAATCTAAGAAATACCAGCTGACTAAATTTATACAGAATAATTGCACCATTCTGACAGGAATTTGGAAATGTTACCAAATTACATGAATCCTAATAACATATTTGCATCAGAATACTATTTTAAAAAGAAAATCATCTGAAATTTCAAAATTATTAAGAAATGAATCAGTTGTCTTAGTTACTACTTAGAATTTAAATCAAGTATTAATATACCCAAGTAAGACATTGCATAAATCCAGCTATGCTATCATAACATGATATGACAAAGTTTTGATCTCATACATTTTTCCACAAGGTATCACAAATATTGTACATTGAAAAGAAATATTATTTTTTCTTTTTTTTTTTTTAATAAAAAGTCCTCCTGCAGGACTTCAACTGAATCGACGACCAGTCCTTTACAGACTAAAACCTGTGTAGTTCATGTGTGTTTGTAACAAGCACTGTTTCCTCTTTAAGTCTGATGACACAAATCCTTTTAATAGAAGTATAGGCAGGAAGAATGTGCTTAACTTCCGCTATCAAGATCGATACTTTCAACTGGTCAACTCAGTATGGGCCTGAACAATATACAGCCCCACCTGTGAAGTAGGTGGCATCAATAAATTCCCGGACTGCAAGGTGCAGGTGCCGAGATCACGGTAATAACCAAAAACCATGACTATATCACAATGGTTCTTTGGAGCAAGCACTGTTTGGAGGTATGGTAGAGGGGGTATGGGTGGCAAGGGAAAGAGAAAATTTATAAATTCAACAAATCTAAGCAAAAAGTCTCTAAAAAGATATGTTAATTTTTCTAATCATATACTTGAAGTCAAATTTTCAAGTGGAGTAAAGAATATTTTTAATGATTTTCAAAGAGAGCTATTTACCTAGTTATAAAGCAATTAGTTTAAGTTACTGTACCAGGGCAAATTGGGGGCATGAAGCATCTTGCCTCCATTGTATCTAAGCAGTGTCCAGATCCTGTACATATTGCTTTATTTGATGCCAGGGTATCCTTGCCACTGCTTTGTGATGCAGGTGGTAATGCAGCATCCATAAGGTCTGGACGTCACTTTATAACTATGGAGACAAGATGTTTGTGCTTGATTTTCCCCTGCTGCCTTGGGGAAATGACATCCTCACTTCATATTTAAGGCTTCACTACTCTTTAAAAAAAAAAGACAAAATGTCACAATGTGTATGTAGTGTGTACCAATGTAATGGCATATCAATTATAATGTACTTTATTTGTGTTATCAGGTTTTTCTTCCCTGTTTCACTTTCTCCATTTACATTCAATGCTTCTGCTGTAAGGATAGTGTCACAAGGGGAAAAAAACAAATTTTTTGGTCTTGTATCCTTTAAGGTCAGGACAAGTATAAAGGTGCATTGTGCACTAACTGCACAGTACATGCACGCAGAGAATCCTTGGTGTCCAACACTTCTGCTTAGACTCATCCCCAAAACTTTGTTTACGTTTCCATGAACTGGTTTCCCATCAAAAGCAAAACACTAATCATGCACTTCATCCCATCTTTCCCAGATATGCAATCATCAGTGAACAGACTGCCTTCAGTTCAGAAACATATCTTTTTAAATCACAGTTTCGCTTTTGCTAATAACGTTTTTTTACTATTTATGTTTATTGAGTACGTATTGCAAACTGGAGTAATAGGCAGAAGGTGGATGCATGCACAAAAGCCTAATTTCTGCTTATTAGAATAAATCACTTTTGGTGAAACTGGAATCATCCAAGCACCATGATCAGCACTGTCTCTCTGTCTGTTGCAGACAGATGACTCAGAAAATAAATGGGATACCAAAAGCAGGACAAAACAACAACAAACCCTCAGTGAGATGATTACCAATCCTGACAATAATGCAATAATCTTTTCCTTATTATGGCAAGGATAGAACAAAAACTAAATAGACAATGACATGGTCCAAATTTTCTGAATGCTGTCAATGTTTGTTTTGAAGTAAGTATTATATAAGGTCCATATTTCACAGCATCCCAAAACAACCTGCACAAACGTGTGTGACAGCTGAGTAGTCCATGCACATAGTTTAACAATGTAAAATGCACTCAAAGCATACATCCAGTATATTATGCCTATTTGATAGAAGATAAGCAATGGCATGCCAATAAACAAAGCTAAGCTCAGCCATCAAGACCTTAACAACCATGATGGCAATCAATATTTTTAATTAGAGTTAAACAAAACCGATGTGAGAATTACAACTGTAGTGCACCACCATGTATCACTCTGCACACTGAGGCTGGCAAGCTTTCCACCAGACGTCCTTTTTGACATGTTGGATATATAGGTATTTTAACTTCTATGTTGAAACTAGCATACTGCTCCTGAACATGGGTTCTTTCAGTTTCCTGGTAAACAAGTATACATATCTAAATATATTTTTTACATGGATAAAACATAAACCTTCATTTTTATATTTAACAGTTTGCTCTGCAAAAATAAAATACATGCTGGCATATAAATTTTATATATTCCTATCCACTACAAAAAAATCAGAACATACATTTCTTTAGCAGCAAGGGATAAATATGAACATGCTCATTAAAGCACTATGCATCCACTTACACAGACAGCAGAAGGTTTCATCACACTGATAAGCACGGGCAAGTGTTCCGCCTTCTCTGTAAACTATGCAGGTTGATAAGGCTTCTCTCACACATCAGTCTTTTCTTCACTTCTACAAAAGACTTGCCTTTTATAGGACTGTTTCCCTGTGTTCTCATAAGCTATCATGGGCTATGTGAGGAAACTAAGCTTTGAAACATTTATGACAGGATAACCGAGATATGTTGAAAAAATAATCCTCCTTTGGTTGAAAGTAAACAGATATGTAAAATGCAATGGTCTGTTGCACAAGCACATTCCAGAAATTCCAGAAGACATTCAGCAGAGTATAAAGGATATGAAACATTAAAACACATTTTTAAAAATTGCATAACCTATTTCTTGAATGCATCTTAAACATTGTTAAGCTAAGCCAATTAGCTTGTCACAGACAAGTAAGCAACAGGTTAAATTTAAAGGGATCATTCTGCAAATATGAAATGCAGAATCACGAGGAAAGCAACAATGTACAGTTTCAAACATTGAAAGAGCAATCCGCAATATTTTGAATGTTCATGTAAAGATCCTTACTTTGCTCAAAATACAATAAAGGAATACGAAGGCTTCAGAAACAAAAGGCAGGCATATATCTTTGACCATGTTTTGCTTCCAATCAACTTAAAACTCAATGTCAGTTTGTTATTTTTTGTATCTTGTCATTTCAACACTAAGGCCATACTAATATGAACTTATAGCCTGTTAAGTTTTTTTCCTCCAATCTAACTGCATGCAAGTTATTTGTGGTAACGGTAAAGACAGACTTCTTCCAAGAAAGGGCAACTCAAAGAAAAAGAATTGGATTTCACCAAGTGCAACATTTGATAAGGGAGTGAAAAACAAAAGCTATGCCACAAATTTTCTGATTACTGAATAAAACTATTTAATGTTTAATTAATTAATAAAAAAATTCTACAGCAAATCAACTTACCCACAAGAAACTATCATTAAATATCTGAGATATACAGGGTGTATATGTGTTTTTTCAAGGGCAAACTGAATCGTGCATAGTAAGAAAAGGGGAGTCAGCTACACAAATTTCTAATGGAATGCCATGTACTGGAAAATTATAAAAAAATAAAATAAAAATAAAAATATTGAAGACATGAAAAAGCCTGCATTATAATATCATCTACATCTGTTAAGTTTTATGTACACAGGAATGACACTGGCAAAAAGTCTATTGTAAGATATGCCAATATACTAGCAAAAAAAAAAAAAATTCAGCATAAAATTAACGAAGTAATTGTCAATGCTGTAATGATAAGCTGTTATTTTTTTTCAAGGTATAAATCCACACAAAATATACAAAATCCATTAAAGAAGGCAAACATCTTGCATCCACAAAAATGTAAATCAACCAAGATGTTTTCCTGAAACATACTGACATTGAACCAAACTTTGAAAGAGAAACATCTTGCTATATATCTGAAAGCACTTAACATTTGAAGCAATGAAAGCAACAGATCAACATCCATACGATACCAGTTAATAAGAAACATGCATGCAGTCTAAATTCCGAGTCAGTGTATTTACCATATGTCTCCAAATTATAACACCTTCTTCCATTTTGAATAACACAAGAACAAAGCACTTTTCTAGTTCTGTGTTAACCTGACATTAAAGCCCATACTGATGGTACCACTAATAAGTTTGTGGAATTCACCACACTGATTTTAACATTGATTTAAAGTCATATTCGCTGATAACTTGTCTAAATGTATAAATCACAGATTTCTTTTTAAAGCTGCTGTTCAGGAAGGACTAGCTAATGATGACACTTCTAATAAATATTAATGACATTTCTAATAAACATGAAAGTTTACAACCTCCTTCCCCTCCAATAAAAAAAAGAAGAAATGAAGCAGCTGCTAAGATAAAAAAAAATCCAAATGCACAATGGGGAGAGCAAACTGTGTGAATAAACCATATGTTGATTAATTCAAAATCTGAGATCTCAGTGATAGCCTGCAGCTTTCCTTTTCAAAATTTTTCTCTCTTCCTTCTCCCTATGTTCTACAGTTTGTAACACTTACTTCTACACTTTTTTCAAAATAAGCACTAACAGTATTTGGCTGAATACCCCACAGAGACAGAACAGTTTCATAAAATAAGACATCACTTTCCCACCTGTGAAGTCTTAAATTAAAATGATGACTAAATCTCTAAGGTTCATCTTCTGAAATACAATCAACAACAGATATGACTGAACAATTTCTGTATGGAATGCTAAAACTACCAGTATAAAAGTATATCTGCAACTACATTCTGTGGATAAACTCAGGTGTAGGTCAGGCAGAGCATGGTTAAGCAGCTATAAGCAAAGTCCTCTCTCAGATTCTATTTTATCTCTTATTTACTCAATCATAATATGAATTCAGTCACTACAGTGATAAATATCCCATAAGTTTCACAAGTCAGTGCTAATGTCCACAATTCATAGACCACAATTTAGAGGTTGGCTGCTTTGACAGGAAAGTGCTTCCACTCACTGGTGATCTTGAAGCATGGAGATTGTGAGTGTGTAGTGGGGGGGGGGGAAGGTTTGGTGTTTTACACTGAGCCAGCAACTAAGGCTATATCATGGCAAGGCAGCCAATCCTGTAAACAGATGCCACATTCAGAGAAAGAACAGCATGCCCAAGACGAGAATTGAACCCAGGAGAACCAACCTTTCTGTATTAGTGACAGGTGCTAACCGTTGCACCACCGGACCACCCTGAGGGGATGTGTGAAGGGTGAGAAATAGAGAGAGGGAACCTGAATACACATACACCACCCACCCTCCTGATCAGATTTCACATCCGCAGGGTTCACCCATAACTTCAATCCTTGACCGCATTGGACTAGTGACAAGTGTGCTACCACTGCTACTACCTTCCCCCACCTTTTTATGGCTTAGAAGCTTCCTTAAAGATCTTCATGTGGTATGAATATGCTTCTTCATGGCATTGGTCACCAGGAACTGTATCAGGATTTCCTTTAGTCTGCACAGCAGTATATGACATAAGACACCTAAATTCATCATAAATACTTCTTATACCTGTTTAATACAAGTCATAATATATCTGCTTATCACAAAGTTGATGGCAAGAAACCAAGCATTTGTGAACCACACGAGAAAACTGTGAAATAGGCTAGGTGTTAAAATATACTCTAAGATGACAAACTATATTATGCTCAAAATTTATCAAGAATTCATGGTCTTATGATTAAATAACTTGTGAAAATATCCCAAACATGGAAACTTAAAAAATCTTAAATGCTTCTATAAATATCCAGAGTTGATGTGACCAGTACAGTGTAATTTTCTGATCATGGCCTTCTGACTTGCAAATTGTCTTGTATTTCCACAAGGTCAGCGGTCACAACTTAACACTGGAAACTCTGTTTCTAGGAGAAGCACTTCTGCTTTAAACTGACAGTAAGTCCACCCCTGCCAGTCACCTGACAACTAAATTGTCATTAATTAAAACCCAACAACTATGTAACTCAGCTACTGAATACCTGTACAGCACTGCCTCCTATTAATATAAAAGTTACTTAACCATGCTTGATTCTTAAATCATTTCTTTTACTTATGTCACCATAAAAGCCAGCCCCCTCCTAGAAAACATTAAAAAACAAAAGCAGCTATGCGATAGTATGATAATGCCCAGCAAAAACATAATACCATAATTCCTGAAAGAAACAGTTATAAATGAATTCAATCTGCCTGGATACTATGTAGCAGAAATACACAGGTCAAGTTTTGAGACTGGTTTTTAACTCACATAATGACTCTTCCAAACCCATGAAGGAAAAAGCACATAACACTGCCCTGTACTAATGTCTACATATGCTTTCATTCAGGAGGGCATAAAGAATGACGCACCCCTATATAAAAAAATGCATTGAGCGGCAGCTCCGCATACTCTATGGTCCATTATAAGCCACCACATTATCATGATTACATAATGACACACTGTTGTTAACAAACTCCAAGTAACTTACAAGAGAAAAGCTCATGAATTTCATCCCCAAATGATTCACACACAGTAATGTGAAAGCCAATTCAAATCTAACCTGAAAATTCTGTTTTACAAAAATCAATGAAATGAAATTACAACAGACATTACTGCATGTTGCCAACTCAAGCAGCTCCAACATCTTTCCCAAGTCCAAGGCAGTTCACGGTTAATATCAATACTGTTGTTTTGACAGATCACATAATGCTAAAAGTATGAGCAATGCATGATAGAAAGCTTATACATATCTGTATGGTAGAGGGGCCAAGTCCTTGAGTGCACAGCTATGTGTCTAACAGGTTTGTCATCAAAGTTCAGAAGTGTTAGAAAGTTTTAGCTCACTGCTGTCTTAATTGGGGTGGTGTTTTTTGAAAAAAAAAGAAGCCAAACAATTATTTATCAAATACATTTGACAAGCAGATGTAGGTGTTACCTGATGAAATTCTGTATTCATGAAGCCATGTTTAAAGTATACATGCACCCATCTCTAAGTCATGATAGGGCAGCAAGTATACACATGAACAAAAGCAAACATTCTACAGGAATGAGTATAACTGCAGGATACACTGCACAAAAAAAGGCTCATCAACTTAAAAAAGGCATAAATTGTAACCTTATAAATTTCTTAATCAAACTAAAAAATATTGTGAGATAGTTTATGCACACAACACACATTACCCTATCAAAGACCCCAAATTGGGAATGGGTATAAAGAGCACATGTATATCAAAAACTATGGTAACAATGTAATGAAAGAGTAATAAAGCCTAACTAAAGGGCTTCTTTGTCCCCATAACTTAATTGATTAACTGTTCCATTCTGCTCTAGCTGTGCCAGGCCATTCTTGTTAATAGGATGCTCTCTTCGCTTGCTGCACTCTCTGCCATTGCTGCTGCTGTCATCTGAGATTGTTTCATCACTGCTACGTGAGTCTTTTTTCACCTTCAAATCATGAACATAGCAACTCATTATGCAACATTCATGACTCTCTAAAACCTTGTAAACTATTTTTAAATGTTATTTTTGCCAAAAATTTTACTGGGTCCAAACAGAGTACATAAAATATAAGTGATGCGTAAAAAGCTGTAAATATAAATTATAAATTTGAATCCAGCACCAATATTTAAGACTCAGCTTTGCATTTTTTATCACAACATTCACCACTGTTCATCATCAGCTGCTGTAAAATTTGAGGTTTTAAAAAAATAAGCATCTTCATTGACCTACCTTTCCACCTGTAACAATGGCTTCTTTTGCAATGAGAATGATGAAGTAGAACCAGATAATGTGGAGAATTTGTAAAGTGATGAGCAAGGTATTGTAGACATAGTACACAAAACAAATTCCAATCTCAGCCACAGCTTCAAACAGAGTGCTATAGATGATTCTGAAACATACGTACACTGCTGTTCATTATCTGATTATGTCCTTTTTCTACTACACAAACATTCTTTCAGGTGTAACAGATGATATCAGGAAATTCAAAAAAGGCAGCCTATGCAACCGAAGGTCATAAGGAATAAACGAATGTTCCATTTGTTATTGCCACAAAAAACATACAATCTGTTTTAAATATTAGTCACAGAAAAAAAGATGCAGAAAGCATCATACATGCAGATCTTCAGAGACAAGACAAAAAAACTGAAAAGATACATTCGACATGTTCAGCTTAAAAGATTATGATCAGCTTCTGCTTAAAAATTAAAGAATGACTTTGACTTACCGAAAGGGGAAAATTGTCATACGTGTGGCTATCCAAGTGAGGATAAAGAGGATAAATAGCGCATTGCAGACTCCATCTTTCTTCACATATTTTGCCATCTTTGCCGCCTAAACCAGATAAAAACACATGCATTCTAATTATTGTTTTTACTACCTGGAGCTAATCCTTTTTTCCACTGATATCCACATCTGTTTAGTGGTGTATGTGTGAAAGTGTGTGTCCATTCAGCATCAAGTGTATTTTTTTAAAGATCAGCTGAAAATCGGTTTGACCTGTAAATTGTTAGCATTATGACAGTTTATATCTCTGCTCACCTCCATGATTGGATCTGCACAGTCATGTATAAGAAGCACCAAGGAACCAACCCGTACAAAGTTGTTCATCCAAGAAAAGAACATCAGACCTAGCGTGGCAAAGTGATGTACTATCATCTCCATGAAATCCTGTCCATAGCAAATGCAGATCATTAAATCACATGTTAATGATGGAGAATCACACAGCACACAGCCATGTCATCAAACAGCCCTTTCCAACAAAAGCTGGTGATAGAAAAAAAAAAGAAGTATATGCATAAAACTGAAAATTTAAATTTCCTACAAATCAATATGAACTGTGACCACTGCAATTGAAGTCAAAAGTTTTGTTTTTTTATAGATGCCTGTGACAGACTATCTAGTGCTCTCTTCTAGCAAAACACTTGTTCCCAAACACAGATTGCAGAGAGTATACAAATCACAAAATTCCATCCACAAAACACTACCCATAGACATGATAAAACACCCTATTCAAAGAATGGCATCACTCAAAATGTCATTTGTGCTAAGACTTGCCTTCCTTTTGTGGTCCACAAAAAGAGACAAAGACAGCGAAAGGTAGAAGCCGGCCTGTATTGCATAATACCAATACAAATCTGCCGACACATGCTGAAAGCGGTAAAAACAATTTGGAAATATGTTGATAATATGTGTCAAAAAAATTTATGTGCAACAACAATGTATAATCTTACCTATAAGTCAGCCTACTTGAAAAGCTACTCATTAAGACATATACAATCATGCGCCCACAAACTTATATACTTCATTTTTGCTTCGTATATGCTAGCAACAATATCTATAAATAAAAGAATGTTTACAATATCTATAAATAAAAGAAAATAAAAAATGTTTACAAACATTCATGAAACTAAATCCCTTATAAATAACAAAAAGCAACTCAGTCTTCCAAAACAGCATAATCGGAGGAGAAACTCACATGCTCAGGCCACCCTTTCCAACACATCTCTGTTTTCCACAGCCATTCCTTCTGTTGACAAGACACCAAATCATAATTAAAATAATGGGGTCAAGTTATGTATCTATTTATCTACAGATATATAGACATAGCTATTGTTAAAGTGTGCAAAATTCAATTACATGCATCAGTTTATAAGTGCATTTAGCTCTCAATGCTTAAGTAAAACACCTTCTCCAAGAGCATATTTCATTCTTCCTGTCTATTCTTAAAAAAAGGAAAGCATATCATAATTGTTTTATGACTAAATCTGAAATAAAACACAGTGACTAATTGCTATTACTCTTTACAAACTCATCTGTAAGTATGAGAATGGTTTGTGGCAACCTCAAATGCAGAGGTAATACTATGACTTGATACTCTTGACATCCAATGCTGTTGATAGAACTCTGTAATTTTTGAGACTATGGCATGGGAATCTGGTCTCTACAAACCTACAGATGACAATGGTACACTACAGAGCACACATGCAAATAAGCAAATGAAAATAGGTAGGAACTTAATAACAATAAATGTATATTTTATAGACTTAGAACAGTTGTTTCATTTTGCTTTCCATAGGACCAAAGCATATTTTTTGTGCATCTAACGATGAAAAGGCAGATTGCGGTGACATCAGTGCCAGGCAGGCTGAGATTGTACACGTTGTGCACATCTTGACCAAATATAAAAGGCAAAGTTTTAAGCAGATAATTTGTACAGCCTAAAAATGATGTTATAAATATCAAAATGATCCTTGGAGGTAAAAAGTTTCCCACCCCTGTTTTAAGTCATATTCAGCCATACATAAATATTGCGGAGTACAAAGATACTAAAATCTTACGAGCACACTCCCTCCTAGAAAAGGGCCACAAAAGACTAGTTTTACAGATGCAAATCTCAACAACCTCAAACTTAAAATTCCACTACACTAAAATCTCCTTACTGAGACCTTCCCTATATCATCATATGTGAAGGGCTTGGAAGCTAAAATCTCTATCTCTGGCATTGACGGTACAGCTCTGCCTACTGCTTTTAACACTTTCTTTACTCAGTTTGAGATACATGATTTCTCCACAAAGATTAAAAAGTACTCAAATTCTCTTCATCCCATCCAGAGGATTGTAATTTGTCAAGAACAGGTAGTAGAGCTGTCTAAGCAGGTAAAAATAAGCAACCCCCCATGTCCAGATGGTATTTGTAGCAGAACTATGTTTCTGTGTGAGCCAACTTGGAGGCATTTTCGAATACCTATTTCAGTACTCCCTGAATTCATTCTCAATCCCTGCTGCTTAGAAATTTTCTGCCATTCTTCTAGTTTTGGTGAAAACTTCAGCTCAGCACCCAAATGACTTTAGACCAGAGGTCTTAACATTGTTGTTCATGAAAGTACTGGAGTCAATCATTAAAGCAATGATTCTAAATGTCACTAACAACTCTCTTGACCCACTGCAATTTGTATACTCGCTCAAAAGAAGTGCTGATGATGCCAAACTTTTTATCCTCCATACTCTGTATAAACACCTGGAGATTCCACATAACCATGCAAAACTGATGTTTGCTGCTTTCTCATCGGCTTTCAACACCATCCAACCAAATCTTCTAGCTAGAAGACACCTTGATGAATTTTCTCTTGACCATCAGCTAGTGTCATGGATCATTCACCTTCTGATTAACAGGTTGCAAGTACTTATCAATAGTCCTTTTTCTGACTCCATCCCAATATGCACCGGCTCACCCCAAGGATGTGTTTTATCCCCGCTTTTGTTTATTCTGTATACCAGCAGTTGTCACAGTAACCATAATGGTCAATATCTTGTCAAATTCTCTCCCATGTAGAGAGTGTGATGTCCTTCTCATTCATCTGTTTCGACAACAGTTTACTAGTGAAAGACAAGAGAAGCTTGAATCGTGTTGTGTACACCTGCTCCAGAGTTAAGGCGACAGCCAAGAGTGACCTTCAATTGTTGTTTAATAGGCAGATGCTTTTGAAATGTCTGCAATTTTTCTTTATGACATGCATGTTCTGTCAGAAGAGATTTATCAGTTTCCATCTGACCACTGATTCTATGTACCTGCATGCAGGACCAACAAATTAAGGTTGTCTTTCATTGTTTCCACCTTGCGACTTCTGAATGCTTCTGTGTGGGAACGAATGTAGATCATATGCTAGCCTGAATCATGATTGCATGAGGGTCTGTTTGGTGGAGTGGATATGAATGTGTTCTGGTATTGTTGATTGTTGTTGTGTTTCAATACAGAGTTGCTTCTAACTGCCTTCCCATAGGACTGCATAGTTATATAGTATCTCATTATGATCTCCTCTTAGTTAAGTTTTCAGGGACATATTTCACTTTATAAATGTCATCTCTATTATGACTACCTGCCCAATCTGACAAACAGTTTGTGCTCTCTAATAATCGTTTTGAGAAGTCATGTGTTGAAAAATATTAAGCGCTTTTTAACCCTCTTGGTTCGACAAGCCACGATTGTGGCTTTGCCGAGTAGCACGGGCAAGGCGATTTTCATTACTTTTTATTGCAAAGTTCAAGTTTTCTCTTTTCCAAAAATGTATAGGTTTCTTGGTCTAATGTTTATCTCAGAGCAGCAATAATAAAAAACAAACTTCACCCACTGTCGTCTTCGCAATCATTGTAATGTTATATTTTTATCTTGAACCAAGAGGATTAAAATATACTGCTTTTAGCCGACAGTTTGCCCTGTATTATGACTTTTTGCAGAAATAACGCAAAATAAGTTTAGTACATTTTGAAAGAGGCTGCTTGTTTATTGGGTCACCAGTCATTTTGACTTAAACCATTTCGCTTCAGTAATATCTACCACCCACCTCAATCAAATCCCCATGTTGTCCCACATAAGTGTACATCATCCCACATACGTGTACATTATCTCAACGTTGAAAGTTGAATGAATCCAGGCCCAAAAGACAAATCAATTATACCAATAATACAAGTAGCAATTAATATCAAATATTACCAACAGAGCTATTTGTTGTTTGAACAAGACCAGCCTCCATCTTAAAAATAAAAATGGCTGCTTGGCAAAACACATTCAGAGAACAAATCTCACATAAATGCAATTTTCTCTTAAATCATTGTTTTGGGGGGATTTAAACAAGACTTTGTTGTCATTATTAAACGTTTGAAGGTTTATACAGACATTCAGTTAAAATTTCACAATGGTGTATAAACGTGACTTTTCCACATTTTTAAAAAAACCTTTTGTTGTCATCATTTTTCAGTTGGTAGGTTTTCATTAAATATACATGTAGACATTCAGTTAACATGAAACAGGTGCCACTGTTCAGACATGCATTTAGCCTGGGCCTGGGTAACTTTCAGTGTTGGGATAATGTGTTTTTACATGGAATGATATGATCATGGTGGGGTCAAACTGAGAAGGGAGGTCGATAGTAGGGTGATATGATCATGGTGGGGTCAAACTGACTGAGGAGGGAGCTCAATATAATAGGAGGGTGATATAGTTGTTGGAAGAAATTATTGTTCATTGTTGTCTCTGTACCAACACACGTCAGTCGCTTGTGTTTCATTAATGACCTTTTGCAGAAGTCACGTGTTTATACAAATAAGATTCTTGTGATCAACTGTTTACGCTTTGTTGCAGTATTTTGCAAATAGTGCACTTAAGAGAGCGTCTTCGTCTACCGCGATACATGTGTTTTGATTGCTTGCTCTTACCTGAGGTTAGTTCTCTTATAAATCTTCAGTTAAGTGCAACAACAGCAGAATAAGCAAGCATGATCAAGCGAAAGCAAAGAAGACCAAACATAAGCATTATTACATGCTTTTTAAAATCTTTATTTCAATAGTTAAGTAAATGAACTTGAATTTATATGTGCTTGAAGTCAGGGTTTGTGAAATAAAAGACTGATTGATTTCCCTACAATGACCCCTCTTATTTACTACCCAATTTTGGTGAATTTTAGCATGTCTTAATAGGGAGGTTTTACTATACTATGATCTAATAAAGTAAACATGCCCATTCTTCGCAAAGTGCTTGAAGCTAGTGAAAGGATCAAATATATTCAAAGTTTACAGCTATCTAAATACCAAGTATTGCTCATGGTGATTCTCCACCACCTGGAAGAAGTATGTGACTAAGCACTTGAGCCCTACCCTTCCATAAACTTTCTCTCCTAGAAGAATGCCTGAAAGCCCATGTATAAGCACAAATGCAGGCATGCACACACACACATACTTCTCCCCATTTCCCACAACACTTTACCTTGTAAAAACCACCACCTGTACTACCATTACCTCAAACACTCATGATATCAAAATATAGCATGTAAATAAATGCTTATTTTCTTGAAAAGAAATTACAATACTATCTTTAGCTGTGTGCAAATTAACAATTGCTGAAAAAGAAAAAGCTGCATATATGCTATTTTTTTATGTTTACCATAAATTAACATCTACTCTGATCTTTTTCATCATAGATCATGGGTTGCTTTTTTTCAATTCAAGAACAAAAAAGCAACTTTTGAATCTTTACAATAACAGCATTTTCTGTAGAACTTTCAGCCTGTAATACTTTAGAGTTAAGAAGTGATGAATGAGGGTACTGAATAAAGATAAAACTTCATGAACTTACATCCCAAAGCGTGTACATTCCATAACAGAATATCACTGCGTAGTATGTGCATCTCCAACTGGAAAGGAAAAAAACAATAAAATTTCTGGGAAAAAAATCTTCTGCCTTATTTCTCGTAGAATATCGTAAAACTTAATTTTTCACTTTTGCTAGAAAGAACATGGAACATTTCCAATAATACACATGAACAATAGATATATAATCACTTTTATTATAATAGTATTCAAAACTCACTCTCAACCCCAAAAAATTTTTAAAGTTACCTTGATTCACAAAATTTCTTTATTACTGGGGTCCTATCTTGGTTTCGACGATGACGAAACCAGCGTTCAATCTGTCGCACTTTCATATCCGTCTGTTTAGAGAGATCCTGCAAGACAATAAGTAAGTAAAATTGGAATTGGCAGACCTTCTACTCCCAAGGAAGGCTAAGAACAGCAATCAAAATAACATCACTAGATTTAGGTCAGACACTGTATCATTAGTCCTGAAACTATAGCTAAGTGAAAAAGAAGAAAAAGCAATCACAATCACACAGTCCTGTATCTGTGAAGTCATGGCAAAGCTGTGCATACTTGTGTTATGCATAAATAAATATGATATGTCATGCAGGGATAAGACAAAAACAATAATTCACAGATTAGCTGAAATACATGTGACAAAAACCATGTGACTTCGTAATGGCTTGTCTGACCATCAAGTGCATAGATGACAGAAGAACACCATCAGCTGCTTCAGTAAAAGTGTTTACAGCCTTTGTCCTTATCCCTTTCTTTATACTTTTGCCTATGTGTTGGTGACATTTAAACTTGAAATAATTTATTCACCATGCAAGCATGTTAAAATGTTAAAAATGTGTCTATCTCACTGTTAATGCAAAACCTTTTTTGAGAAATGTAAGAAGTTACAGATATCTTGCCATGATGCCAGAGGCCCAGAATTTTAAAAACTCCTGAGGTTAGGCAAATCTGACTAAAACAACATACATGCATGCATATACTATTCTAAAACATTATGTTTACTCACAAATTTTGCATGTGAAGTACTGACTTTTTTCAGAATAGTGTGTTAAATGATAAAAATATTACCTGAATAGTACTATTATCTGGAGTTTTTTTCTTGGCATACACCTTTTCAAGGATGGGATTTACAGGTGCAGTTTTCACTGGCTGCCTTAGATCAAAGAGTCTTTCAACCACAAATGCCACTAATCTGCAATTCATTGCAAAATGTTCATGCCATTAATATTATTTGAGATGAAAATAAAAACCAAAATAAGATAAATGAACTTTTCAAAGAGCATGATATATTGTTTTACGCTGAACCAGCAACTAAGGCTATATCACGGCAAAGCAGTCAGGCCT
The DNA here is from genome assembly GCA_004794655.1 of Marisa cornuarietis. Classification (NCBI taxonomy): domain Eukaryota; kingdom Metazoa; phylum Mollusca; class Gastropoda; order Architaenioglossa; family Ampullariidae; genus Marisa; species Marisa cornuarietis. Next base: position 1,723,765 of record SMMW01000554.1, on the reverse strand, counting down.
GTAAACAGGTGCCACATGCAGAGAAGGAACAGTGTGCCCGAGGTGAGATCCTGATTGTATTGGTGACAGATGCTAAATGTTGCCGCACTGAAGTGCCTGATAAAGTAGAGGAAAGGATTAGATTAATTAAAGGGGAAAACTCAACATATAAGCAAACAAAAGGAGAGAGTGAGATATAATAATAATAATAAAAGTTAGCTTGTATAGTGCCTTATATATCCTCCCTTTTCGACAAACTCAAGGCGCTTCACAAATGACAGATGGTGTGATGTGAAAATAATGTGACGTCAGAACAAAATGACCGAGCTCCATGTCACAGGGCAGCATCTACATACAGCACCAACATAATCCGCAGGCCAAATATCAAATGTCACGCAAGCCGTAATACACTCCCTAGTAAATGCAGTTCCAAATAGCACATCCTACCAACAGCACACATCACACTAGGGTGACAGATGAGCCCCAGCACACGCAAAAGTTTACTGGTCAACAAAAGTCAAGGAGACATGATGCCCGCAGAACTGCGCTGATTGTCAAGTCTGCTTGTTAAAAGGAACCGAAGCCATGGAATCCAAAGAGGCACCAAATTCCAAATGCATGATGGCAGGCCCATCAAAAAGATAAACAAGTCCAACACGAGGAAGACGTCAGATAAGACAAAAATATGACAGAGCTCTGCCCCCTCCGGCCAGTTAGGCGAAGGGACATCACTCATTTATCAAATTATATCTAAGTTACCTGCTGACATTCCAGCAATGAACTACGATGCTGTCAAAATGTCAAAAGCTCTACAATATAGTCTGTTTACAGGTCTGGATGCTTGCCATGATATAGTTGCTGGCTCCCCCCACCCTACACACACACACACTTCCCCTGTACAATATAGTAAAGCATCTGCATGATCATGAGATAAGAAATCCAATGTCTTGGAATTTATCCACTAATAAATAGATACCAGGCACATTGTATTAATATTTATCAGTGTTATTTACCTTTCGAAGACTGTTCAAATGAGTGTAATTACAAAACTGAGGAATACTGGTATCCAAAGGTCTGAACAACTTATTTGTTAAAATCATTGGACATAGTCAAATCCAGGAATGGAATTTATTCACTAATAGATACCAGGCACATCTACGGTTTAAACTTTTTTCTCTCTTTTATGTAAAAAACGTGTCTTTAAAGCAACAAAGCACGTTAATAATTTTAAAGAGTTCTTGGTATCTAGAATGTTGTGGTCCACTTTCATGATTTTCCGTTTTGGGGATTTTGTAACAGACTGACACCCCTTTTTTGACGAAAGTAAAACTGTAGATTTATGTTCTCTTTTCTTAATGCTGCATAATTTAAGCAATTTTTCTTATGTTTGCGACGAATACTTTACAAAAAGTTATTGTTATTCCGGTGTGCCCGTTCAGCCATTTTGAAGTGTTGTCAAGAACATTGTATCAATATTTATCAGTGTTGTTTACCTTTCGAAGACTGTTCGAATGAGCGTAATTACAAAACAGAGATATACAGGCATCCAAAGATCTGATGATTGTGGTTTATATACATTTGGATTAGTATTTTTCATACAATCCCACGTATATTTTTCTGGGAACCAAAACCATTCGTTCCAAACGATTTTTCCAACGGCTTTCCAAAGGTCTGCCATTTTTAACTCTCGTGCCATACACGAGACTTCCGCCAGTATTCGGTCTTTTGTCAACTTCCTGCCCCGAAGAGGTTCGCAAGCAAGGTGAGCGTGAAATGAAATCGTTGAACATCCTTAAAACTTGTTTAGTTATAACTTTATAGGGGGGTTTAATGCACATTTTAAGCTCTGTATTTTGTACTTAAGAGCAAATTAATCCCTGTTTATGTAAAATAAGCGTTAAAATTAAATGCGTGAACTCGATGCCTGCTTGTAGTTGAAAATTTCTTGGCCATGTTCTGTATTATATTACTCATTTTTTTCTAAGCGTTAGATAAATATTTTATATTTCTTTCAGGAAAACATGGGGAAGTTTATGAAACCAGCTAAAGTTGTTCTTGTGCTTCATGGTCGCTTTGCTGGTCGGAAAGCCGTAATAGTAAAGGTAAGAAATCTGAATCCGGTACTGTTACTGTATGAACTCTTCCAATACTGGAGGTTTTGAGTGCTTTGCTACTTTGTTTTGGGTTGTGTTCTAGTTATGAATAATAATTGCTAGCGTGGTTTTCAATGATCAACATTACAAAGAAGAAACGTTTTGCTGCCTTAGGACAGTAGATTTTAGTAATGTGCATTTAATTCCCCGTCAGAACACCACAATTTTATTAAGCTCTAGTTACATTTGCTTAAGACATTGCTGTTTAAACTTGTATACTGTTTTGCTGGCCCCCGCTGCTTTGTTTTGGGTTATCAAACAAAAAGCGTATAGTGAAAGTTAAAGAGCATAGAATGTTAACGAAGCACATGTGAAGATTATATTATTTAAAAGACCACATTCACCGAGCTGATTTTTTTCTGGGGGGGGGGGGTGGTCGCATAATAAAGTTAAGTGTTGGTGTTATGTGTGAAGCTAAATGCCACCGTTTGATGTATAGTTCAAGTTATTTTATATTCTACATCAGTCTTGGTGGTAAATGTTCACAAAGATCTTGCTGCTTCCAAAAGTACCAGCGCTGACTCAAAACAGTTCACTTTTGGATAAAAGATTTACAAGTACATGTGATGGTGTATGGTAGATGAGCCAATAAAATAAAATAGAGATGTGCCAAATAAGCATAGTTATAGAACCCATCAATGATTTGAATGTTAACTAAATTGTTCTCAGATAGCACCTGATCAGTTAAAAGGCACTCTTTGTTTTAAAATGTATTAGATCTTGGCAGTGTTTGTGTACATGGTCGTAATTAGACAAAGATTCTGTAAACATTGCTACACAGTAAGATGGCTGGTTTTGTTGCAGAATCATGATGAAGGCACACAAGACAAGCCATATGGTCACTGTTTAGTGGCGGGTATTGATCGCTACCCTCGCCTGGTGACACGTCGCATGGGCAAGAAAAAGATCAAAGATCGTTCAAAGATGAAATCATTTCTGAAAGTGTACAACTACAACCACCTCATGCCAACCAGGTGAGAAAGGACTGATGTGTTTTTCTGAATTGTATTTTATGTCTTTGTTTGGGATTTCTGTGGTAATCATGCTAAGCGGAAGATGTCCAGAGACAAAAGTCATGGCATAATTCTGTGTGCAGTGCATCGATCTTACTGTCCCTAGATAGCGGTATTGCACAGCAAATGCTTTTTGTTTAAATCTCACGTGCACATCATGAATTTCATGGAGAATAGCAACTTTTGTCAACCATGATTTTTGTTTTACCTTCCCAATCCTCAGTGCTTTGTAGAATGCTATTTTTTCACATTTGGCGTTTAAAACGACAGTAACATGCTGTAAAGAACTTTTGAGATGTTTTTTCTATGACAGAAATTGCTTTGCGGGAAATATGTTGTCCATGTGTGTGTTGTATTTGGCCATATTTTTAAATGCTTCATCTTGTGTAGATACTCTGTGGACATCAATTTTGAGAAGTCCGTTGTCAACAAGGATGCTTTCCGGGATCCAGCACTCAAACGCAAGGCTCGTAGAGATGTCAAGGCCAAGTTTGAGGAAAGGTAGTAATAGTACTGCTTTTTACAGAAGTGAATTGGGCAGTGTGATAGGTTGATTGATGCAGGATGTGCTTAGAGGTTGTACCCTTCATAAATGTGTTGATGCTTCATTAGTTTAAAACTTGTGTTTTCACTCTGTAGTAGACCAGTTGTTAGTTTTGTACTGATGCTCATTTCATTTTTCTCTTAGGTACAAGACGGGCAAGAATAGATGGTTCTTCCAGAAATTGCGATTTTAAACCTGATTGCTTGTTCAGAAATAAAGAAAAAATCATTTGTGGTCTTCATAAAAGTTTCTGTGCGTGTGACTTGCATGGGTTTTAAATTTGTGTCTTTTCTTTAGTTGATTTGATTGTGCCAGTTGTAATTTATTGGCGCCTTTAGAAGATGGCATACTGTATGTGGATAACTGCAATCGCAATTTTAAAAAAAACAGTCTGAATAGAGGTTTCCCAAGGGAAATAACCCGATTTGTTTGGTAGGGAGATCCTTGGTTCTTATATTCAGCGCAGCATCTGCATAAAAGGGAGGGGCGGACGATTAATACGAAAACATCCTTGGTATATTATCAGCAATACATCTTAATGCTCTTCATATGAAGGATATGCAGTAACTTTTTTTCACGATGGCATGTGCTTCCACCATCTAACCTCAGAAGAAGTGAGTGCTTAATGAAAGTGCGAAAAGGTTAGGTGCTGACAGCCTGCATGTTTTTTTTGTTTTTTTTTAAATCTGCTATGCTGCCGTGTTGAGATGCCTATTTTGAACAGTTGATAAGATTTAGAACTCGTAATATTTTCCAGAGTGTGGTAATTACTATCCTTCCTTGCTTTAATATTAAATATTACCCTAGGGAATATTGTATTACACCAAAAGCTGATGATGGAAGGCTGAAGACAGTTCAAATCCAGACTGTGGTACAGAGAAGGGCCAGGTTTTTAATTAATATATGTCCACCAACTGGCTTGCTAAGTTCCGGGCCCGGTTTCTGACTGCAGCTTAACGCCTTGAAGTGCACTGTGGCGATCAGTTGGTGCTTACCTGGCAGTAAATTCTCACTCTGGGGTTGTGTACTTCTATGCCAGGTGGGGATGGAAGCGAAAGTTGGTAACATGAAGTTGAACATGCACTTGATTGCAAGCCATTTAAGCTTCTGGCAACCCATTCAAGTGGTGAATTGCTACTCTTCAGGAGGAAATAGAAAAATTGCTGTGGGCTAACCCAGCATCACTTAATGATCTTCCTTTAAAATAAATTTCTTCCTGACAAATTCAAGAAAGAATTCCTAGGGCAGTGCAAGATACTGATTGACAATGTGCCAGGAATTACAGCCCATTTGAATTAGAGGAAGAAGAAAAACTAGAAGTAAACTGCTAGTGAAAGAGGAGCTTGTAGAAAGGAAATCACATCAGGAAAAAGTGAAATGAAGACAGGGCAGGTCTGCAACGTTGAAAGCACTTTTTCGGGGTCTCTCCCCCCACCCCCCCGTTTGTCAGTAGATGTGATTTGGGCCAACTCCGTTCTCTTCATTCGCTTCCCTCCCTTTTCTTTCAACCACCTCACCTTGAGTTCATCATATAATACCGCACCAGCACTGGCCTCAGCTAGAGCCTCCATTTCCTCCATAATTTCCGTCATCAGCAACAGGCGTGCTTTCGCTCTAATCTGTGCGACCTAAGTTTTATGTAGCCGTATTTTATATTAATACGTGCCTCCACTCGTCTTGTTTGGAGATCACGTTACATCCTACAGAATCGAAAGGGCACGTGCTGGGCGAAAACGTAGGATAGCTTGGTTGATCTCTCGTTAAGTGAAAGCGAAATTCCAAGCAGATACTTAAACGACAGTAAAATTGTTTAATATAAGCAATGGCGGCAAAGCAGTCCTGCTAGTTCGTTATTTAAAACATAAGATGTGTGAATGAATACAATATTACGCACGTCTGATCGTGTCACCAAAAGACTACGTACTGTTATCCTCCCCCCATCCTTACTCTCAGTCACGAATTGGTGTAATCTCCCTTTAACCATACACCGGTGAATGTAAGCCGAGCTTCATGGTTTCACACTAAGCCAAACAATAATATATATATATATACAGGAAGAGAGCGACTATAGTTACATTGAGTACTTTTATGAATCGTGACTCATGCATGCATACACAGACATGTACATACGCGCGAACGCACATAATCATGTATACAGTGGGTTTGGTTTACAGTTTTAAAATAAAATGTATTTTCGTCGCGATAGAGGGCTGTTGGGATGACAGTCTTTCTGACAAAATATTGATTTTCGTGCCATCGTAAGCTGATGTTGGGACAACTGAAGTGGAAATAAAACAGCTAAGCGAAATGAAATATTGATTAATGCCGGGCTTCAATGTGGATCGAAGTCTGACCACGGACAGTTAACTGCCACCTTTCTGATGCACAAATATTATAGTAAAGCGCTTCACATTACCGTTAATAAGGTCTCCCGCCAAAAGTCGTGTCTGTATAACCTTTTTTTTTTAATCTTCCCTTAGGGGTTGGCCACTTTTTAGAAAAAAAAAACTGTTCTAGGTGATTCACTTTGAGAAAGGCTGACAAGAATGCTTTCTATCAAAATAACGTGGCCGGAATTTTTTATTTTAAAAAAGGCAAGAAAGATGCGATACCTCTAATAATCTTACAGCTGAAGTGGGAAAACAATTCCCCCCTCTCAATATTACATTTCATTATTTCACAACGGAAATTCTTTACAATGTAGTTTGCAAGTGAAATGTATGCTTCCACACTATCGTTTAGGGGATAAGTGTGGGCGGGTAGGCATTTCTGCAAAATAAATTTACTTCCAGATGAAGAACATGTTTGCGTTATTGAAAAAAAGGATTTGACCCCCATGGGCCCTGTTGTGACAGGTCAGTCGTGAAAGCGCGGATTCTTAGAACACGCGGAGCAGACAAAGACCTTGACTGGGTTGTTTTCTGGGCGGTGAATGCTTTCAAAATCTGCAGTTTTACTCTCTTCCGATCCCAGACGTGTGGATGACTTTTCAGATTTCTTTCTTTAATTTTATAAGGCATAAATACACATACTAATTTAACAGTATATGCCTATACAAACCACCATATATACAGATAATACAGTCGTTTAACAAATACATCCATCACCAAACTATTCACAAGAATGTACACAATCTTTCGTCAATGTCTCATCACCCTCTGCTCTGTGCAGTAAAGATCATAGATACTAAGGCTGTGCAGATCTGCCCTTTCTAGCCTTGTAACTTGCAGACATAAAATAAGTTTGTAATAAATGGAAAATTTCCCCAAAGATGCTATTATTTTTGTTTAAAAGTCCACCTTTTTCCTCTTACACATATGCCTACTGCCCCGATCACAAAGTTGCATGAAATATTTCATTCACACATGTTAAATGTACATCCCACGGTTGGCAAAAATAATGTAAAATTTCACCGCATACCCAAACTCGTCTCATTCTCCACAATCTTCTTTCTCGTATGTGTAGTGATAAACAAAAGCCTCTACCGTTATTTCAACAGTTGCATTTCAAACACAAGGATCTTTGACTAAAATTTTCTCAATAGCATGTTACTTTGTCCTACACAGACAGCATTCTCTTATACTGAAAGCTTACATTCCTGTCCCATTCTCTGCAGAATCTTGCAGCCCTATATCGCCATGAAAGTAAAAATCAAAATATTCACGAAATATTTTGCTTGATATTCTGTCATAGAAAAATAATACGAAAATAACACACAATTACGAATTTTTATAATGTAAGTAATTATTTCAAAGTATTGCATTTTAGACTAAAGCCTGATATCCAAAAGGCCAAATGTTTGGACGTCTGAATTAATAAATAGTTTTATTTAAAAGAAGAAAGTAAACTAAAAAAAAGTGCTAGGGAGCACAGGATTTCTTGTAGCGCTTGCTAGTCTTACTTTTCATATTTCCTGTTCAGTTCTGGACCCAGGGTGGGATGGGTTATTTATTACGCGAATAGCTGGTCGTCGTCACTAAACAGTCATTTCAGCTGGTCATAGTCACAATGCATCCTCTTTTCGGTGCGTTTACTTCACAATAGTTCTGTAACTTTTCTGCAAACAAATTATTTATCAACAAATATGCTACATCTCTTTCGATATGTAGACACGCACGCACACATACACATGCAATGGCGCGCGCGCGCGCACACACACACACACACACATACTCCGCAAAAGTGCAACTAAAAATTTAAAAATACTAACATTATTTTCATCTTTCCGGTGTCTTGCTACTAGGACATCACAAATACTAATAAATTCATCATGACTGGATGAGAAGAGCATTTTAAACTCGTATTTATGCCGCTTTAAAATACTAGCGTCCGCCTGGATGGATAGTGACTCGAGTCGGGTTGGAAGCGGAGAGGACATTCTCATAAACACTCAGTGAGCCGAACGACATCAGTTTCACACAGCCTGAGCTGGGTGGGCAATTAATTCCAGGAAAGGAAAAGAAGAAAGGGAAACTTCATATAAGAAACGCAACTTTTTTTTAAGCCGACAGTTCCAACTTCGTCTTGTCGGACCTCCCTCGAGCCGATGCAGTGTCAGCAGCGTGGTGGGTCAACGGCAACAAAGCGTTTCTGCAGCTGTTGCTGCGTACGTTGGAGCGGTTGTTAGGGGCCGGGATCGGGGTGGATGTGGAGGCTGAGGGTGGGGTATGGTTTGAAAATGATGCTCAGATAATCACTTGAGGTGAACCGGGAGGAGGAGGAGTATGAGAATGAGAAGAAGAATTCAAAAACAACAGATCCAATTAGCAAAGATCAAATACCTGGACAGTATTGAAACCTCTGTCCTACCGCAGATCCATCCATCCATCCACCCACCCACCTACCCAGAGAGAGAGAGAGAGAGTGGAAAGAGAGAGAAAGAGAGGGTGAGAGAGAACAACTGAACTTTATTGATTAGGACATCGTCACATTTCAAGGGATGTGTGGTTTTATAAGTCTTTAAAGAGATGTCCCAGGGCATGTCATTTTAAGGGTGAGACGCTTAATCTAAAGCTAGTCAAGGTACTTCGAACACCGGCATTTGGTAAGCTATAAAAACGTACACTGACTGAGAAAGATTTAAAACATCGATAGAATTCAAAGCTTTCTTTTGACACGATTTCTGATCGCCAGTCTTGTTAATAGCAATCCTGAACGACATAGAGACAATGTATGACAAGCTTCTGATCAAGACACTGCCATTTTAGCCAACGACTCGTACCCACTAGGACAGGAATTTGACATTAAACACATCGACAGCAGTGGTAGTTTTAGAGTTCCTAGAGCTATAACCACACGTGATCTGCACTCATTTATCCCAGCTGCAATCCAGATATACAATTGATTCTTGGAGAGGACACACACGTGAATGTAGATGACCACACTGCTTTTCCCCCTTTTCGGATCTACTTACATGCATATTTTTGAACTGATGTTATACTGTTTTCTTATTTTGAGTGGTAATATGGATGTGTACAGATTTTTTACTAACTGCAAGAGAGACTGTAAGTGCCAGCGCAAATGACTGGTAAGTCAATCAGATCAAAATTTAATGGGCAACAATAGTTACAACTGCCTGCTTATCAACGTAAAAACTTATTTCTTTTTCATTTAGCTGCATGCAAAATTTTCTATTTACGGACTGATACTCGATCGCACGTGTTCCCGTTTAAGCTCCTTATAATATGTTTATCACCCTCAATTCTTCTTCTTTTTTTTTTAGCTGTTTCGATCACGCACATCAATGGTGTCCTCACACTGTCAGTTGTTTTAGCATTATGCTGGATAAAGATACGACTTATGATGTGTTTGTGACTGTCACACGATTTTACTTGTAGACCAGACGGTGTAGAAACTGTCGATGTTGCATAACTGATGCTTGATCTACCAGCAGTCGTAGTTGGTTTTAACATCTCGTGCTTTTGTATAGTAAGCACTGCTGTAGGAATACGATTTCTTATACGTTTTACTGAAAGTCCAAGACTTGCTTTTACTGTATAAGTGACTGGATAACAATCGATTTTGAAATGTTCTGAGCAAATTCGTGAGTACAGTGTGGGGACCAAGTTCGCACGGCACGTTTGAACAAAGTTAATCCACTGGAGTTTGCTGCCATTATCTTTAGGATTTCCTTCATGAGTACAAACTAACTCCATCTGAGTGTCGAAGAGAGCATTCAGCAACAGCACAATGTGTCCCGGTCAGTTTTCTGAGTATTGCATCTCTTCTCACCGACTTCAGCCGGTGCAAACGAAGCTATTTTTAGAAACACGTTCGTTTCGTCACTTCCCGTTTTCTCGACAAATCCAGGTGTCCTTAAGAGAAAAAATATTAATATAAAATCTATCATGCCTCTTTGTCATAAAATACCACCGGAATATGTTTTTGTGATACTTTGTGCTCTGTTTCCAGTGATTTTTGCTCAGTGAGCGACTTGGCCTTTAAGGGTGATAATACCTGAAATCTATCTTCATCGCTTAGATCTTCTGCCTGCTTTATTTCTGTCTTCCTTCCTTTCTTTTCATTCCCTGCCTCTGATTGTCTGTCTACCCCTCCCTCTATACGAGAATTTACAAAGAAAAGAAAAGAAAAACAAATCATTTTCATGAAGTGTTCGATTGAGATGCCAATAACTACATCACTGCGTCACTAAGACAAAAAGAATTGTCGAGAACAAGTAGAAGGAAAAAAATGAACCTTTTCCTCTAAATTTTTTTTGTTTTTTTTGTAATTGGTTCCTTCCGCTATCCAGATTTTAAAAAAATTAATCAGAGAGAAAACACTTGAAAGGCTCTGCCCGTCTCTCACTTTTAGTAGAGAGAACAAGCATGCACGTGCACAAACCGCAGTTACATTTTAGTCATATATTATGAAATACATATATACATTTATACATACGCACGCAAATAAATCATTAATAGTATTTGATACGCTCCGTTATGAAGTTCACTTTGGTGTGTGCAAACCTAGCGTTTACTTGTATCAGTATATAAGACAACACTGGTGAAAAAATGTATGTCATATGAAAAAACACGAGAGTGGTGGTTCGGGGAGGGGAAGATTTATCTGTGTATGAGATGACCGACAAATATAAGACAAGTTGCCATTGAAAAGAGGCGTAATCAAGTCGTTGGGTGTTTCTCCTGTGTTTACTCCGCAGCTCTCCGTATCTGTTTCTTTGAGCTATCTCCATCCATCCACAGTCAGATCAGCTCACTACAGATTATAACCGAGTAAGCCTTGGCTGGACCGAATGAGCGAGTTAAATGTTTAAAAAAAAAAAAAAGGCGATCCGCCCTTGTCTCTTTCTAGATGTAAATATGTACATAAAGTGAGGTAAATGGTTCCATTATTCATTAAGAATAACATCATCACATACTACACGAACAGTTGTAGCCGTAACAAATATTTTACTAAAATTTCCCTTGACAACAAACTCAAAGATAAACACATAACTGTGAGTCGCGACAGGAATTTGAAATAAGATGTAGCCCTCCTTCTCTTCCTCTACTTTGTCTCGCGGCTCGACCATTGTTGATCTCTGCGCACGCGACCAATGGCAGCCCGTGAACCGCGCGAACTCGATGACGTCACGAGAGCTGGAAAACCAAGATGGCTCACAATGTTTGGGTAAAGCGTTCCATGCTCATGCGGCGGGATGCGGGTCGATCGTTCGTTTAGACCCAGTCTTGCGAAGAAAGAATTTGCTGTATTTTGTGTTGCTGCAAAACTCATTCTGCGGATTGTAGGTATGTATGTTAGAGAATCGAATGTTGCACGTTGCAGCCCTGAAACGCCATGCTTTTCTCCAGGTTCGGACTGCTGGGAGGAGGGTAGATCGCAAGGAAGATCCCTCCATTCACGGGCTGAGACTGGGTCTACGTTTCTCCTGTGCTCGCTCGGTTCTACTCAGCTCGGCATGCTTGCAGCGAACCAGTGAACTACGGGTGCCTGTTTTAGAGGTCTGACTCAAAGGGTGTGTTGTGCCGTGTGAAGTGTTTGAAACAGAGCGGAATAGAGAGAGGGGGGGGGGGAATAAAATCCCTCCAACGTGCGTGACCGATATCGTGTTCCCATTGACATGATAAGTCACAAGTAGCGGCAGCATCAAAGAAGAGTACACGGATAGCCGCTGGCTTCGTATTTCTCACCTTGTGTGGAGAGCCCGACCTGGCCTATCTAGCCTCAGCTTCCTGCGTTCTTGCCTTTATCGTAGAAGCTGCAAGGAAGAGAGAGAGAAAAAAAGCCCCGTTACCTGGAAGCCATCCTATGATTTCAGTGTAGCACACTTAATTACAGTGGTCTTTTGTGTTTTTCTTTCATGTGGCATACATTGCGTGGAGTTTTCGAGTCCTATATGATCGCACGTGTATCATGGAGGGAAAAGTTTGCAGCTTGTTGTGCCTAAACTGCACTAACAGGAGAAGAGGAAAGTGCTGTTTTTGCTGCAGAACTTCAAGCAGAAGGTAAAAGGTGATAACGCGGCCTAAATGAAACCGCGCGGCAGTGTGTTGGTGCCAGTGAAATTGTTTTATGACACTGCCACAAATACCACCAGGGGATCGCAATGAGAAGGCCGTGCTGCTTTACCTGTACACTTCCCCACAGCAAACAGCAGTGGATGTTTGCGGTGTTGTTGATGATATTGATGCTGGCAGTAGTGGTTGAGGCTTGTGTGCCAAGCTGCCAGTGTACCATGGTGACACCCACAAAGAAAAAACAAAAGGGAAGGAGAGTAGAATGCTCCAAACATCCTGCGCCTTTCACAACCCTTGCTCACATTTCTTTTCCACCGGACACTGTTCACTTGTAAGTATGCTAACTTCTTTGTATGCCAATACAAGATTTAATGAAATTCCATATTTCTTGCTTGTTGTTAGAAATGTTTTATGTTTCATTTTCTTTTATAGTTGTAATGTGGATAACAAAAACAGTAATGCAATCTTTTCAAAAACTAAGTTTAAACTTGTTCAGTCATAGTTCTGCTGTGCAAGGGAATGAATCATTTGATGTACATGCTACTAGTACGAGCAGTACTTCCAGAACTGCATATTTATGCTTCGTCTTGTTTTGTGTATGGGCCTGTCCAGCCTGAGTGTAGTATGTTAATTGTCACTGTTTCAAACTTGGACAGACCAGCTTGCCTTTCACTGAATATATTAAAAGTAAGAAATATGTTTTGAAAGAAATGAATGAGAAGGTAAAGTCTTGCCAGAGGATTTCTCCAGTCCTTGTTAAGCTCTTAGTAGGTGTGTACTGCTAATGAGTTTTGTTACACTTTACTTGACTTTGACCCCCTTATATGAACTGACATAGAATCTGCTGTACTTGCAGTATAGAACAACTACATACCCACATGTCCAAGGGAAGGTGGCAAAGAAAATCGACACTGTACTGAAATAAAAACCAAGCCATAGACTTCTAATGATATGACAGAGTTTTGAATAGAACTATGTCTGTTCGGGAAAGACTGTAGGGGTGTGCTTGAGAAATTGGAAGTTGGGGGTGGGAAGGAGGAAATAGCTAATGAAATTGATGGATCAAGGTGGATTTCAACAGCTAATCCCTTGAAGGCAAACTGTAGACATGATGGGGTGGAAGTGTGGCATAAAAACCAGGAAGCACTTGGCAGATGTAAATTCCTCCCAAATGTTCGTTAAGCACCCTACAAATCAGGAGTAATAGATTTTTTTTTTTTTTTTTTTTTTACAGAAGATTTGTTTGTTTGGATTGTGAAGATCAGTAATTTGGGGAATTTCCTGCTTTATTTTTTTCTGAAGGGTGGAGAACAGGGCAAAGATGTTGAAAGGAGATTTATGAATTGCTTGGAAGATGGGATAAAAGTATTTCATGCTTTGGAGAACATGTTAAAATAAAACATTCTGTCTAATGATCTTGAACAAGAATATTTGCTCTTTAAGTGTGTCAAAACAGTATCCATATCCAGCAGAAATGAGATTATTAAGCTGCCATCATGAGTCTCATAGACTTGAAAGAAATTATTAAAATAGTAATGAGTTTTTTGTAAATCATTTTTCTTCTTTTTAGATGTTCACTGTAAAATTATGTAGATGTGTAATTAAGTGGGCACTGTGGAGAGTGACTTGGCGGTTGCTAATGCATCTGGATAAAATTTGTCTATGACTTTTTAAAACTAGGGAAACCAGAAAATGAGTCAACCAGAGAGAGTTATCCTGCCTTGTATGCTTCACTTTGTTGTGCAATGTCACAGATTTCATTTCTCATATTCTGAGGTGTTTGCTAAACTTGTAAGATCTAGTTTGCGCATGATCCACACAGTATTTTTATGAGCCTCACCAGATTCATTTGTGTACCAGTCCAAGAAAGCAGCAAATGAGGACCTTGTCTTTATCCAAATTTGAAAAATTTTCTCATATGTGGATTCCCAATTTATCAATTGTCAGTTGTTCATATCATTATGATTTAAAATAGTTGAGCTCTCCTTAGAGAAAAGTGGAAGTGGTTGTTTGGTCATTGCCACCTTACCTTCCTTTCTTAGTTTTCATCCATTTATTGCATGCATCTAGAATTCATCTAGATCAACTTCCCAACTCCCATACCAAAAGATGGTCCTTTGACAATGAGCTTCCGATCTCAAATTAGTGATCTCTGCTGGCCTGTCCACCAAGGTCTGTGAAAGATCAATTGCTTAGCAGGTATGGAAGAAATCTGGATGATGTGTTTCAGGTTTGCAGCAACAAAAGCAGACCACTTTCTAGATTCTTGTGCACAAGGAAAATACATCAGAATCCCCCCCCCCCCCTTACTGTTATTGTGAGCAAGAAGGCCAGCTGGTCTTGTGAGCTTCAACCTAGCCTTAGTATAACCCCTATCAGGAGTGCTGAAAAGATAGTTAAAGATGCCACATGTGTGTTTATTTTCTTTTTCACTTCATGAGGGTAGAGGTTTTTCTTATATGTGCAGTATAGACTAACACATTTTCATCTTTTTTTATATTGGCTTGGATATGATAAGATCAAATCAAGTGCATGTGTGTGTGTGTGCATGCATACATAGCACACAGATGAAGGTAGTGGTAATGGAGGCTGCATTAAATTTAAAGATCTCCTTTATAAAGATCTCTGTAGTGAAGGACTTGGGCACCTACTTGTGTCATGATGATAAAGGGGTGCCAGTGTTGTGTGTGTATGTGAATGAGAAAGTGGGACAAAGAGCTTTTCTAGATGACTTTATATGTTCTCTCTTTTTTTTTTTTTGTTCTTTAGTGACCTGGAGCTGTTTGTTGGATGCCTGAGCCATAAAAATTTTGTATCGAGTTAAATACTCCATGGTGTTGTGCTCACAGCTCATAAACCTTTGGCATGGTGTGAAATCACTATTGTGTGCTAATCAGAAAACTGCAACAAAAACAGAATTGCAGTTTTTAGATAAAGAACTGATTTTTGAGAGTTGTTACAACAAAGCATCTGTTATCCTTGAAGTGATAGGCTACAGCCAAAACATGTTTTTAGTGATTGAGTTTTAGAGCAATATTAGTTGCAGCTGGCCTTTGAAGAAGACATTTTATCAATATTTTGAAGATTAATGCTGGTTATTATTCATTCATTTGTTTTTGTTAAGTCTAGGCTTGTAGGGATTCAACCAATGTCCTCTGTTTTTGTCCGTCTTCGGCCATCTTATTCAAACTGCCCCACATTGTATTCAGAGCTTTTATATCTTTCTCATCTGTTTAGCGCCAAGTTGTCTTTGGTCTTTCTGTCTTTCTTTTGCCTTCAAGTGGGGGGATTGGTTGATTGGTTTAGTGGGAAAATCCTTCCACCTAGAGGTGATTTTGCACTTTAATGGGAGAGGGAGAGAGGAGGAAACCTGAGTACCCCTCGGAAAACCCCTGACTTCCAGACATGTGAACAGGTGTCACCAGGTGTCTAGAAGAGTGCTGTTGAACAGTTGTCTTATCTTGACTAATCCACCCCCAACTTTCAACCATGTGGCTTTGTCTCTTTGATCACAGCATGTAAAGAACTCTTCATTGATTATCTTTTGGGGGCAGTATATGTGCAGGATTCTTATCAGGCTAGTGGTATGAAAACATTTTATCATATCAATTTTCTGTCATTCTTCAACATCCTGAATCATGATAACAGCGTTGTCAGAATGTAACTCTCATAAATTGATATTTTGTTCATACTCCGAAAAACATTCCTTGTCCCATTAGTCAGTAGGCATTATTTCCAGCACCTCCATCACTTCTTACATCTCTGCCAAGATAGGTAAATTTTTCTGTTGTTGGTGATTCATTACAATCTATTTTAACTGGGATAGTATTTGGATGCTTAATGTCATTATCTTTGTTTTTGTTTCGTCCTATTTGACTGGCATTGATTCCTAGATTTTTTTTTGTTTTTATTTTTGGCATATGATGGTGAGTGTGAGACAGCAGTGCAAGATCAGAGCATAATCTTAGTCTACTGGCGTTGAAGTAAAGGTCCACTTGATACCTCCTGAGATTTCGTTGGTAGTCTGTTTTATCACTCAGTTAATGGTTATATTGAAGAATGTTCCCAACACCAAGCAGCATGTCTAACTCTGGTTGGTTTGGAAAAAAAACATTCACTATCTCTCACATTGCAGGCAAAGTTGAGGTATACCCTCAGCGTCCACTATAACTTGTTTGTATGAATGTTGTTGTAAAGTTTCTTAAAGTTAACAAAGTTGACATAAAGCCTGCGTTTTTTTAACACCTGGTCTAATACTTGGGAAATTTGTTGTAGTATGGTTTTGGCCATTATTTTGACAATGAGCAAGAGTGTCATGTTCCTAGATGTTAAGTCATTGAGGGCTCCATTATGGGGTATTTTGATTGTTATTCCTTTATTCCAGCTGTGATGGAGGGTCCACTTTGAAGAGTTCTGTCTTGAGTTCGTCATATCCTGCTGTTTCTTTTTTTTCTTTTCATTTTTTAATGTCTATATTCTTTTCTACTTGATTTTTTTCTAGGGGTGGTCTGTTGAGGATATCTTGGAAATGCTCAAAAAGTGATCTTTTCCATATATATGTATTTTGTTGATTAGCAGGTGGTCAGTCTGTTTTTTTTTTCTGTCCATTTGGGTGAATACCAAGTTGGTTTGTGGATGTCATGATGTAGGAACTCCAGTGATGAAGTTGTTGGCTTTGCACAGCTTAGCTAGCCTCTTTCTGTTAAAGTAAAGTAGTATTGCTGGGGCTTGGTGCTGAATCAAAGAATATGATATTGTCTCTCCTGCTGAACTTGATTTGCTTGATTTTCCATCTGCTCTAATTCCAAGTACGTTAGTTTGTACCTTTTCATTTTTACTATGATATGTACAAGTTTGCCTGCTTCATACATTGTACATACATTCCAGAAGCCAATTTTTATTTTGGTTTTGCTGTTTACGGCTTCCTTCTCCATGCTAGCAGCTTTCTTCTGGATTTCAGTGTTGACAGTCATACAGTTCTCTATTTAAAAAAAAATCAAGTTAACCTTTACACACATTAATGAAAATTCTCCGTCACAGTTTCTGTATCATATTCTTTTTTTCACAAGTCAGGGTTGTTAGCCCTGAGCTTAACTCCCTAGTCTGGAGGACACATTGATTGCACTTTATCTGGCCCCTGTTCATAGGGCTGTCTGACTTGGGTGGCCCTGCTAGGAGTTCTTGGCTCTCTTTCTCTTGGAGTGATTTGGGCACACAAACTCATTAACCATGTGAAGGTAGTGATTATCTAGGGAGAATGTTAGTTACTGAGTTATCTTAAATCTGAATGTGATCAGTGCATCTTGTGTCTCACAGGTAGTAATCAATTTACACAGACCTTGAAGTTGAACTGAGAAGAAGCTCAACCAACATCATATTAGTGCTAGAAGTGAAGGCAGGCATGCACAGAAAAGTTAACAAAGAAAAAGAATTAATCTTTTATTACATGGAGAATGCATAGTATTGGAAACTACTGTCTTGGCACATTTTGTAAAAGAAAAACCATGTTTGAATAATCTATATTTTATATTTATATATATATATATATTTGCACATTTGCTGTTAGTTTTTTATTATGCCTTGCTCGTATTTTTAACGTAGTAAAAATAACATTATATTTTTACAGAAAAAAACAAAACTAAAGACTACGTTGACATTAATACTTGTGTCTGCAAGGCTATAATGATTGTTGTGTGAGTACATGAAATTCGGTAATGGATGCTTTATTTTCTTTTTCAGGGACCTTACACAGAATAAGCTGACAGTATTGATGCAAAGGTCTTTCATTGAACTATCTATGCTGCGCAAACTGTAAGTGGAACAACACAGTGATATTTGTTTACCATGCTACTTTGGCTAGTTTTTTTTTTTTCCTTTGTTAGGCTAAGTGCTCTGCATGTTCATCAACTGAAAGCTAGAGTCATCCCCTTTGTGAGGTATCACCTTTTTGATCATCACCTTCATTATTGCCATTATTTGGGTCAATAAAAGTAAAAGCTATTGATTATGTAACAAAGATTATAAATTTGTATAGTTTTCCTTTCACCTTCTGATGGAGAAACTCAAACTTCTTAGCTTTAAGTCTAGTATTCATTCCTTTACACATGAAAATATTATTTTATGAGTACATATTTTTGTTTTAATCTCTTTTTCCAATTCCATTTCTTTAATGTTTTTAAGAATGTTGCATTTAGAAATGGTTTGAGATTGGTGTTTAATATTCCATTGAGCATAGCCTGCTGATCTCATGAGAATGGGCAAGCACCCTGGCCCTTCAACCAGATAATTGTAAACACTTTAAAATATTGGGCTCAGAGGCAGAAGAACTTGTGACCCAATTTCAGGCTGTTTCGATAGGGTAGAAAACTTCATTGTGTTTGGTACAGGATATTTACATGTTTTTACACAACATTTTGCAGACATTAAACTTGCTAATTGTTGAGTATTCAAAGTTATTAACCATATAATTGTAGTCAGGTATATATGCATGTGTGTGCATTCATGCATGCAGAAACACAAAAAATTTAAAAGAATAATACAATATATAAAACAGTTATGCTAATATTACACTTTATGGCACTACCTATAATGCAAAAGCATGCACAATATTGTAACTTTTTTAACTTTTGAAGATCTTTATTTTTTTATAATGGCACAGACAACAGCATAAAGTTCATCAACAGCTGCAATGAAGTATCAGTTGCAAAAGTTGTATATAACAAGCTCTGTTCTTTCAGTGGTCATCTCAGATTTGCATATGTGCACCTGTTTTTGTATGCCTTCATTACTGTCCCTTGATCTACTTACTGCCTTCTCGATCCCTATCATTACAGAGCATACACATTCAAATTTCATAAAAGAGGAGATTTACACGATAGATTTGAAAAAAAGTGTCTAAGTATAAAATGGGATAGCATTGTTATTAGATTATATTATATATAGATATATATTAATATATAATGGCATAGGATTGTTTTCAAGGCAAATTTTGGTAGCCTTTTCACATAGCTGCTCTTTCACATGTTTTTCAGAACCTTGCAAAAACACATACCTGTCAATCTATCTAACCTGCTGATGTTTGGTGTTAAAGAATGACTTATGATATGTATTAAAATATGTATTCTGATTTTTTAAAGCATGTTAAATGAGTGTAAAATGGTTCTGTACACTAAGCAAATCAGTTGGTAGTGGTGTAAGCTTGGACTGTTGTTGGAAAAGCTGATAATAAATGCACTGAACAACATGCCAAGTATGTACAAATGACAAGTACAAAAGTAACTCCTATTAGTTTGAAGTAATTCTTCTGGAAATACTAATATAAATAATATGTTGAAGTTTGCTGTTATGTGACTTTGTTAACCCTTATAGCACGATGAGCCACGCTTTGCAGGGGAAGCACGTTGAAGGCAATTTTCATTACTTTTATTGCAAAGTTCAAGCTTTCTCCTTTCCAAAAATGTATAGGTTTCTTGGTCTAATGTTTACCTGAGAGCAGCAATAATAAAAAAACAAACATCACCCACTGTCGTCTTCACAGTCATTGTAATACTTATACTTTTATGCAGTTTTAAGAGGGTTCAGCACATTTTAGTTGGCTCATTTTCCTCAACCATTTACACTGGATGTAAAATTGTTATGTTTTATCTCCGTTTTCAAAGCGCGAAATCATCACCTTAAGCGATGGAAGCGCATTTTCTCAGAAACATAATCACCTGTATTTTCTGTTATATAGTATTATCCATACCAGTATTATATGAGTGCAAAAGTTGGAATTTTATTTAATTTTTTATGAACCCGGATGTCTATCTTCCTTGGAGGTTGACACGAAGAGCCGATCAGACGGCAACTCGCGCGTAATTCAACTTCCTTTAGGGCGAGCTGTGGACAGAAGAGAGCATAAATTTGACATTCGTTCTTTAGAATGTCGGCAAGTAATGCAATCCAGGATGCGTTCATGTATCAGAGCGTTTCAATGCATCTTTTTTACTTTTCTCAAAGTAAAAACTAAACCCATTTGGTCTTGGATTGTAAATTGTTCACCCTGTCCAGGGCACGACACACAGAAGAAAAGAGCCGAGCCTTTTCCTTATCGCGCCCTTAACCTTCATTGAGTGAAATATTAAGTTGATTGGACTCAGGGAGCTTCCTGTGGCCGTAGGTATGAACCTGAATTTAAGGTTACTCAAGGGTTAGCTATGGATTGAAATTATTGTCGGATTCTTTATTGGAAAACAGGCATAGATCTAGTGTCAGAGGTCAGCTGACAGTCTAAAGATCCCCCCGTCGTGCTATGTCCACATGCAGGCGTTTATGTTAAGCAATTCCCGGGGTATGGATAGCCTCTGGTCAGTGGCTAGAGCGAGCCTGGAACTCAGTAGCTTATGCTACGTTGAACACACTGACCAAACGGCTAGGGGACTGAATACAAAGGGCAGTTTGCCTTGTCACTGTGCATGCAATCGGCATGAAGTATTGCGCGTTGCTGAAGAATGGCTGGTTTTCATCAAAGATGAAACGATGTCAATGTGAAATGAATGAGTGCAACAAGCGACACGCCGTTAGGAGGAAGTAATGTTTCGCTTCACCTCACCACCCTTTCCTCTCCCCGCGAAACCATCACCATCTAGATACCTTTCATCCTGTTTCCCGCTACAACTCTCCCTTTTCCCCTCGCACGTTGTTTTCCGAATAGTAGTGGACGGCCCTATCTCTCATCCTCACTGTGACATGTTGGTATAGCTTCAAAGAGAGTAATAAGTTCCTTCACTCACCAATAGATTCATCAATCACTTACACTGCACGTTTCACATATATCCCATCCCACACGCAAGTATAAACATACACTCCTGGTGGTGGTGGTGGTGGTGGTGAAGAGTAGAACCACTGCGTTTTCACGCACGTGTCCGTTTTTCTTCGCTGACAGTGCATTCCTATGTGCGGAAAACTGGTCACAGGTACACACACACACCCGTGGTGGTAGATGCAGATACCTTTTTATCATGATGGTGTAGCCGATCGCATGTTTACCAGCCCAGTGAAAACGAGGCATGAAAAGACTTTATGTTATCTGAGTAGTAGGATGGTAACGATATGTAGGTTTTTAATATATGCGTGTGTGTTAAATTGTTGTCATAGACTTTGACGTTTTTGCGCCTGAAAGTATTGGTGAAATAGTCCGTGAGCAGGATTTAGGCGTCGTGCAGTTTGCACGTGAATGTTTTTGAGCCGTGTGGCCAGAGTGCTGCTGTAAAGGAGGCTGCAGCCTCCCACAAACAAAAAAAAAAAAAAACAAAAAAAAAAGAAAGAAGACGAAGCAGCAGCAGTAGCAGCAAGACAGGACGCTTTCTCTCTCTCTCTCTCTCTTTTTTGCCCGACCAAAGCAGAGAGCTAGCGTTCTCTTCAACAGGAGGCGCTTGCTGTTTTGTGCAGAGCTGCATAAAACACGGGCTGGGCGTACAGCACGCTAGTTTTCTTTCAGCACGATCACAATCTACAGGAAGAGACGCATCACATGGTAGTTTTGGTCGGAACAGCCAAACATTTACAACAACAGGTTTTATACAGTGAACAGCGGGGTTTTCCCTTTCGAAATGGTTTCAGCGATGTGACAGATGGCTGGTTATTCATACAGTGTAGGTGTAGATGTAGGTTCCTTTGCGCGCGCGTGTGTGACGATAATAACGCAATTTTTTGTGGTAATGTGTGTGAAAAGGGGAGTAAGGACAGGAAAAAGGCTGTGTCGTGTAGGCGTCTTTATTCTCTCTCTGTGCGTGCGTGCACGTTCGATGGCTAATTACAAATTTCAATCAAAACATTTTCTTTTGAGCCGTCGAGTGTGTCATGAGATCAAAGAGATGGAGATCGTTTCATTTGCATGTAATCAGCTATCGTTTGGAGTTCAAAGATGACTATTTCGGAAGGCAACAGTGGGTGGAGAGTTTGAAAAGAAGGGCCGATTGAGGCAGTGCATCCAAGGGGAAACAACGTAAAAGTGGAATCTCGTGTACAGAGTAGGTTCGTATCCACAGATTAGTCGTCTACCCCTCATTTCCTTGAAACTCAGTATTTTCGTTCCCCAGACCGAACCCATTACCTCCTTTTGTTATCCTCTAGGAAAAGATAATTCTATTCCGGGCCATCTGCTGTGATGCACAAAGGACAAAAAAAAGAGACCAAGATGTCTGCGGCTAGGATACATTCAATCCGGCTTTTCTGGAGTGTTATCCTCGCCATCGCATCACGTAATTTTTTTTTTTTTTTTTTTTGTCGTTCGCCTGGTTACACCTGGAGGCCAGCTCTTGAGATGAAACTGGTGGTTTTCCGTAGAGTCTCCGCTGGCCCGTACAGTTTGTTAAGCAGAGTCTCCGACTGTGGCCAAATCTCTTCCCTTAGGGGACGGAGGTTCCCACAGTCCTGTACCTCCAGTAGCTGAGGGTGGGCTCCTTTGAGGCACGGAGCCCGGCACTACACCTGCCTGGCGGGTCTTCACAGGGCGAGCACCATTTCTGTCAATTCTGTCTCCAAGTGTCATATAGGCAGTGTTGCGTGGTGGAGTGGTTGTTTCAGAGTGCGCCTTGTGGCCCACCACCTCCGACTTCAGCACTCATGGATCACTCTTTGTCTGGTCTCTACCCTTCGACCTGTCCGACATGGGTGACCCTGCTAGGAGCTGACGCTCCTGTCGGCATAGCTCTTAGGGTCATCGAGACACACAAGCCCCCCGACCGCGACAAGGTGGTGATCCATCGGGGGGTCACGTAATTATATGGCTGCTTTTTGTGTTTACGTGTCTCGGCAGTCATTCTAAATTCGTCTTAGTTCAGACACTGGATGGCGAAAAAGTAAATGCAATTGTAAGACACCTCGCTTTCGGTTATTACCAAGAGAAGCCTATTTCTATAAAGATGATTTCATGTCGCACCGGACGCTGAAAATGTTTCAAGTTGGCCTTGTACTATATAACCAATTTATACCCTACTAGCTTAATTCGCTTCATCCTGTCAGAACTCCGGCCTGAATCCTTAGTCATAAGAATGACTATGGGCTGTTTTTCTAGAGCTGACAATTAAAAAAAATCATCTGCAGCACGTCTGAAGCCAAACCTGTACAAGTCATTGGCGAGACGAAAGCTTGGTAAAAGAAAAGTAAGGCTAAAGAAGGTGAAAGAGATTTTTTTTAGTCATCGGCGGGAGATGATTTGTGACAAGGTACTGATTGTTTAGGGCCTCTCTGTTGTAATTACTTACCTTCACCTCGATACAACGTTCACTGTTGCCGTTGCTAATTGGGAGGAGAAGGGGGAAAAGACAAATTTTAAAAGAACGACAACAAGGCTACCAAAATATTTATTTATTTTAATTTGTTTTTGGGGGGAGGGTGACGTCGAAACTATAATGTACATGATTTTAGACAGAAAATCACTATCATGAATTTGACTACCCCTATCTTCTTTCTCTCTATCAATGTGTGTGTGTGTGTGTGTGTGTGTGTGTGAGTTAGAGGGGGTTCACATTTGTTCGCCCACTTTCCTTATACTTATTCCGTCGCTGACACGGCGTTAAACGTCTATAACATAACCATCTTCTCTCACCCAACGGCTGAACTGTAAGAAGGGAAAACAATTCAGCACCAGAGTAGCACCTCCTTCATTCTTTCGGCCTTAATCACAATACCATTGAAATTCGTTGTGTAATGTAGGTTGCCACATGGGGTGCCGCTTTTACAGTAACTCTTACTGTCGGACCACTAATACAGAACCTGTTTCTCACAGTAGCACAGCAACTAGTCACAGACGAAGTAGTTTCCTGGGGTCTGATTTTCCCCTATACGAGAGAACAGAGTTTTAAGCGCTGTCTCCAAACGTACGGAGATATTTTCCTAGGCCCTGCCTTGTCGGAAAGCGAGTTCGTCTCTTAATTACATCATCATCATCATCATCATCATCATCATCATCATCATCATCATCATCCCCTTAACTGGTACCCGTGGAGACGACTCCCGTCCAGTACCTGTCGCTGGGGGACTCGAACAGTGGCGAAGGCACGACAGTGGGGCCAGTCTTGTGCACCCGTTAGTTCTCTCACTGGGCGGCCTGTCCATTCTTTCATATTTGTCAGCCAGTTCTTTATATGCTTACCCGGACGTCGTCCTTGCATGTATCGCTGGAGGACCGTCTGGGGTAAGCTGTCGTGTCTGGCGACATAGCTCAACCTCAACAGTTTACGTCCTTTCACTTTGGCGAGCAGAGGTTCCGGTGGACCCACCAGGGCGGCGACTTCCTTGCATATAAATTCGTTGTTTTGTGTTCCGCTTTACGAAATTTGGAGCAGTCTTCTTGAGCACTTGGTTTCACTGGATCTGTCTGTTCGTCTCGGTGAGCAGGGTTCACGTTTCGCAGCCTTACAGCAGGATAGGGGCGACTAGGGACTGGTGCAGCCTAAAATTACTCACTTGGTGTTAAAAAAAGCAACTAATGATAACCTGGGTGTTATTCGCCCCTCCTCATCGTATCCTCTCTCGATGACTTTTTTGTACCCAGGATTCATCTTTGATTAAAGCATTGCACCGAGAGACGTACTTCATTTACAGATTCTTTTGTTCCTTCTTCGCGATCTTTTAACCACAAATACTTCCAGTGTTCATTTCGCGACAAATTGAAATACTGGAACAGGGAGACAGCGTGATTGCGTGCTTGGAGGTCACATGGCCGAAAAGGGTGGCGACCACTCTTGGTTTGACAATGAGGGATAAGAAAAGGTATGCGACAGTAACTTTGTCTGCGCTGTTCCAAAGCTAAAAGGAGAACTGTGTGTGTGCGTGTGCGGGCGCGCACGTGTTTTGGGCACACTGATTTGAACCAATCATTATCACTGCCAATAACAAATTCGGAGAGCTTCCAGAGTATTGCGTAACTCGTTAAACGTATTGTCTGGCCTTTTTCTTGTTGCTGTCCTGCAGATTTCAGGTTTCACAAGGACTCGCTTACAGTCGGCTGTTAGCGTTGTCCTTGCCACATCTCCTACCTTGCGGTGGTGTCTTAATTGGATATGCTGGTTTTTTTTTGTTTTTGTTTTTTGCCTGGATTTTCCTCTGTGACAGCTGAGGGTAGGGTTGCCCCTGTGACGTTGTATAAGGTTCTTCAAGGCTAGGTTTCCTCCCTCAATCTGTACCCATCGTCTTTAGCGTTCATTTTCTCGCGTGTAAATGCATTTCTCCAGTAAATACATTTTAATGAAGGGAGGAAAAAAACAGGACTGCTATCTCTAATGTCGAAGTTGAACCTGGGTGGATAGCCCAGACACTCAACTACTTCTCGATGTATGCAGTGTATTCTTTTCCAGTTTCTTTCTCTCTTTTTTTTTCTCTTTTACTTTCAATCTGCCAACAAAAATTCTTGTCAGTGAAAGATGTACAAAAATGTAAAGCTTGGTGTCATAATCACATACTACCGTTGCCGTAATGGCGTCTTAGCGTATAATTTCTTTCGGTAGTTTTCCCCTGGCGTTTGAGTATAGTTTAAATCAAATCTTGCAAAACAACGTGGGCCTTGTCAGCATTGTGTTGCATCGACCTGAGTGCATTGTGAAAGGCAATCAGAGGGCGAACTGGCACTGACATATCCCTCCGCTCCAAAAACAAAACAAAGCGCACCTCATAGTTTTGAAAGTGCTTCTTAGAAAAGAGTGCGCGAATTACTGCTTTACTGGGTGTCAGATTAGTATTTTCTACCTATCTTTTACACGTAAATATATTTATAGAAACAGTGGCGTAGGAAGATGCTCATCTTTGGGGGAAGGGGTGGCAAACGCCATGCTGACAGTGAACGTTAATCTTTTTTGAGGGGGCAGCTCCCCTCCTTGCCACTCAGGTTCCTACGCTACGGAGAATATATCAACTGTTATGTTTTTATGTAACAACCCTACCTAGACCCATCCCTTGTTGTGTAGTACTAAAACCAGTAAACAAGTGTGGGGTGAGGTCACTGACAGGTCATTTCACATGACCCCACCGTGCAGGTGGAGCGTGTAGTCGTGACGGTTGACTGGCTACTGATGGCAGGCTTTCTGTTGGACGTCGCCTTTCTGTCGGTTAGTAGCTTACGGCCACTTCATATCATTGACGATTAATTCCCCCCCCCCCACCACCACCTCTCTACCAAAGCCTGTGAAGAACAATGGATCGATTCTTTGTGATGTGTGTGTGTGTGTGCGCGCGCGCTTACACTTGAAAATGGGTTAGGCAGCGGGGAAGAGGAAAATGTTATGTTATTTTATAGTAAGATACTGGTGGTCAGCAATCTTGTCTGGCCGTCGTAAGCAGTGGACACCATTGTCGGCCAGACCCCTTCGCCGCTAATTCCACAGGGCGCTGTATAGAGGGGACTTGTCTACAGAAACACCGTGGCTGTCCCCGGGCAGTTTCCTGTAGCTCTAGAAAAGGAAGGTGCACGACAGGGGAAGAGAAGCCGTTCTCCTAATGACGACAGTGGCAGCCACTCTGCTGTTGAAAGTTGTGACTAGCAAACTTAATGATCTGGTATTGATCAGGGCTTCCTGTCTTGCCCTCCATCGATTTCCTCCCAAGGTTCAGAGTGCTCTCCCCTTCGGAAGGCCTCGTTCGCTTCATCTGATGGCCCTGGCCAGGAAATTGCATGCTGCTGCAAATCCAAACGAAGGCAGGGCTTTGGTAGATAACTTTATTTCAGGTGTTACCGCAGAATGACACAGCAATAAATGAGGTTGTTATAGAATTTTCAGTTAAAAATGGAATATGCTGTTCTGTCTACAGATTTATCTACCTCTTTTTTGTAGTTTTGGACTTGAGTTGCGTATTTTGCGCGCGTGCGTGCGCTGTCTACTAGAACCGAAATATATTTCAGTAGTAAATTATCATCATGCGTTTTTTTGTATCAGTCTAGTACTATTTCTGTAAACAAATTTCAACATCCTGTTCAATGCTGCTGTTAGCCTAAAGAACGGTTGATGAACCCTTGCTTGACGACAAGACGTCATGCTGTTTCTCGACACAGTACAGTTATCAACGCCAGAAGACGTCCTAAAATCGCGTGTTACAAAACAACATGCGTTGTCGCTGACAGAGACTTTTGACTAGGGTATCTGCGGATATCAACGTGAAGGTCCTTCTTAACCGGACCAAGTATGACAGAGTTTTTAAATAACTGCTATGGAAACGCACTCTCTGAAGCGTTCGTCCCCCACCCCCCCTTTTTTGGTCCGGTTAATGAGTACTTTTAGAAAGTTACGTTTGTTTCATGGACAGTATTAAAATAATGCAGGGGCTGGGAGGCAGTTTATCGATCAGCCATCTTAGATTTTCATCTGTTCAGCTCATTCGTATGGCTTCTTGACTGTGGACTCGTGCGCACAAAAACCACGTAACTGGAGCGGTCTAAGATTGCAGCTCGCGAATGTTTTTTTCTTCTCCGAATCAACTGCAGCTCACGAATTTTTTTCTCCGAATTAACTGCAGCAGGTACAATAATTAATAGATGGTGTGTGTTCTTGTCAGTTTTCACAAAGCCTTTACTCATTCTGACTCATTCTTCTGCGACTTCTAGATGAGAGACGATTTTGTCATGGCCGCCTCCCTCCCTTTCCTGCTGCTCAAGCGGACGTTGCCAGAATGCACTGCAAGCTGAAATGCAAGTGTGGCGTCTTCACATGCTTCGGCTGGACCACCACCACCGCCGCCACCGCCATCCCACCGAGTACCAATCCAGTTATATGCTTGATATGCAAGATTTTTCGCGACGGTTGTCCAAGCATAACACATCCCTTTCTCATCTGGGGCTAGGCACAGTGGTGTCTGCATTCCTACGGACTAAGCACCCGCGGTCGCAAACAGTTCTGCACTTGAAGAGTCAACGTCACCTTTGGGGGAACGGGGTGGAGTGTTGCTCAACCCGAGTGCTGAACTCGGTTTAAAACCGTGTTATAACTGGCCGTTCCTTCCCGGCGTGAACCTGATTCGTTAGGATCAGGGTCGATACCAGTTTCGTTTCCTAACAAGGCGCTCCAGACCCTGGTTTGTCCGCTATACCGATACGTTTGGCAGATAAAGATATCGCCGATCTCACGTTTTATGGAGAATCGGCTTTTAAATAACAACGAACCTTTGACGATTCTAACCAAGTTCAGACAGTATTTCCTAGTAAAGCTTAATTTAACTTGGTCATGTAAACTTCCACTTCCTTTGCTTTTGGTGTTCAAGACTCTTGGGAGGGGAAGCGGATGGCCGAGTGGTTAGAGCGCTGGCGTCCGAACTGGGAGCGCGCTGGTTCAATTCCAGATAAGCGCAGCATACTTCCCCCAGTCGACCCAGCTGACGGGAATGGGTTCCTGACTCCATAGAGAGTTGGGGAAGGTAAAGCAGCGAGGGAGAGGAGATTGGCACCACCCTCATGTAAAAGCTGGCCACGAGAAAAGTGGGGTCTCTAACACCTCACTCCCCAACGACCTGAAAAGGTTATGGGATGACCTTTTTACCTTTTTCTCTTGGGAGTAGCCACCATGTTCAGAGGAGTGAGCCTCGGAAGTGAATCATATATATACACACAGCATCAAAACGAAAGCAAAGCAAAAATCCTACATTGTTTAATCTCCAGTGATTTCACTATGACTTAAGGGTAAACCAGATTCGCGGGAATTGACGAAGATCTACCGAAATTCACGAGCCGTTGCCCATGTGCTGATAAACCCAAAGACAAATGAATGGACAACAACAGTTGAAGATCAGTGGTAGCTGTTTTTTGCAGAAACGGATCCCTTTCTTTCCTGAGGCCTATGGTTCCTGTGATTCCATTAACGACAAGCAAATACCACCAAACACCGAGTTTTTCTCGTCTATCAGTATTCAGTAGGTTCTACTAAACGCTGTGTCACAGACACACATTTTGGACACACTTGCGAGAGACCGCATTTGTTGATTTTAGATAACTATTGCAAAGTAACGGGATCAGGTAAAGCTAAAATTAGCTGGAGTTGAAATGAAACCAGGTGAATTGTATTACAGCGATGTGGACGGGTTTATTATTTACGAAATGCAAGACTTGCACGGCTGCAGGGTCGAAGGTTTCCAGAAGTCGGAAGAAAGCAGGCGTGCCAAGACGAAAGTACATTGATAAAGCTCCTTGTTGTGTAGAAGGATGTTCTTGCGAGAGCTTTTGCTAAAGTCCCCAAAATAACCCACAAGCTTTTACCAATTCCTGCTAGTCACCTGGGTTGAACGAGACCTCCATTAGGAAAGGCGCGGATGCAGCTCCAGGCTTTGGTCTGGATACGGAATTTTACTTGCAGATTTCCTTCAGCCTTCTTCCCCCACTTTTTCCCGCCTTTCTCCCGGGAGGGGGTTAAAAGGTTGTGGTGAGAGGCGGGGGTGTGTGAGAGAAAGCTAGAGATATTCAGCGCAAGGGGGTGCGTGTAAAAGCTGGTAGAAAACTTACAGTAATTGTGCGTCTCCTTCGTTCTCGTGCGTGTGCGCGCGCACTCAGAGGTGGGAGTGGTAATGATAATGCGCATACATATTCATCGCAGGCTGTTATTACCACAATCATCCTTTTAAATTTTCTTCAGCTCCCAGTTCAAGCACTGATTTTTTTTTTCTTTCTGAGAAATATCTCACGTTCCCCGCTTTTTCTGTCTTTAGTTTTAGAAACAGAGGCAGCAATTAGGTTTCAGTCTTTACTTTGTTCCATTTTTTTCACGAGACTGTCTCCTGCTCACAGGTTTTACACACTTATGCATGGGCAATCGACCTAGAACTTTTAAAACGCTTGAAAATGGCTAGTTTCCAAGTCCATACGGTGTGAATTGGGTATTAGTAAACAGAGTTCGTGCCGACTAGTTACTTAGTCACCAGCAAAATGTTTTTTTCTTTTTCTAATTTCCAAGTTGAAAATGCAGTCCATTTACTCTCCCTCATTCTGAACGGAAAAAATTCCTTTCGTGGCCAGAGCTTTTCGGCAGCAAAATTTGTACACTTGTATGCATGTAAATATATTCTGATGTATTTTAAAGAAAAATCACACACACACACACACACACACACACACACACACACACACACACACACACACACACACTTACTCTACACTCTAGGTTTTTCTATCTTTGAATGTAATACCGTATTGCTGGTGTGCAGATGTTGATTTGATATTTTCCCGAAACGTTACACTCACACATGAAGAACGCTAGCAGTACTCTTTCCTAATGCCATTCATGCTTTTTTTTTTACCTGTAAAATTTTATTCCATTTAATAAATATAAAAACAGCCACATGATATGAAGTATAATTTATCACTTACATAAGGCTTGGTTGACTCAATCAAACCTGTTTCGCCCAAGAAGCCCATCGACCTACATTGCATCCACAGTTCATGCAATTTCCCACTTGTGCGTTGGTAACTCATATTCCAACATTGATATCTGTCCTCTCGAGAGTGGTGCTTCTAGTTGCAAGTGGGAGACAGAGGGTCGGGCGTCAGCGCTTCATGGGCTGAAAGATAGATTACACAAATAAAGTTTGAGTATTTCACTTCAGTGCTGTTTTGAAAGTTGCGTTATAATTCAGAAAAGGCAAGGGTATTTCACTTCAGTGCTGTGTGTCCAAAGCTGCGTTATAATTCAAGAAAGGCACGAGTTGCGCCAAGTGTGCATCAGTGGAGGGGGTGGTCGAAGTGAAATCGTGTCTGTACTCTTTGCAAGTGCCCTCCCATACTTTCTTTAAAGTTTGCACAACCCGTGAATAGATTCTGTAGGGGAGGTATTTTCTTTTTTAATACTTTTGACTTTTTTTTTTAAGTGGACACGTTCTTTAGACAAAACCCTCCGAAAAGTTTGCATTTTTGAAAGTTTTCTTCTGGTTTCTTCAAGCGGGTCTTAAACTCTCACATTCTTCTTTCTTTCACACACGCACGCACTCTGGGTCTCATAATCAGCCAGCCGTTTTTCTAATTTACTTGCATTTACTCTCGCTGTGTGTCGTCATTGTTGTTACCCCCCCCCCACCTCCACACCCATGAAGACTGTCTACACTTTCTCTCTCTCTCCCTCTCTCTTTGTTTTTTAGGGTTTTTTTCGGGTTTGTGAACGGGCTGTCTACAATCAGATTTCATTCAACCATCAGTCCAGGAGTCTTCAGCCCCTGTCCGTGCCTGCTCTTTTGATCTAGTTTACGAACCGCAACAGTTTGGCGAGAGCCGGCGGCCACCTAACACCCGCAATTTTCTAGATGAAACCAGCCCCGTCGAGCGCTTCCTTTATACAGAGGTGCACACATCAAAGGTCCTCTAAAAGTCGTCGTCGGCTTGTAACGGGATGGGGGGAGGAAGTGATGGGGAGCCAAGTCTGGAACTAAGTGTGAGATGAGAAGCAAGGCAGTACTGCGCGCCAGGGGGCTCCTGTTCGTAAGGGGAGCATGGTCCATGCCTCGACGGTTAGGGTAAGGGGGGGAATTGAGATAACTGGGGGAGAGAGTTTTCGGGATAAAGGCGATTTAGGGTGTCTGCGGTAATGGCAAACACGGTCGAAAGGTTATTGAAACTTTTTCAAGTTTTCTTCCGTTTGAATCACTTTTTGGAGAGACCGCGCCTTTTAGGGGGTAAAAACCTCGTAGAACTCTTTCCGTGACTTTTTATTTATCGTGTTCCTTATTGTAACAGATGAACTCATGCGTACACAGTATGTCTAGAAAATGCGAAGTAGTACATACAAAGTAGTAGTAATACTAGTATCATAGTCATTTTCTTAAAGATACCTTTAGTTTTGGAGTACGAAAAGTTTTGCTTGTGACGTCTTTGTTATCTGTCCCGGTTTACCTTCAGGGCACCCCGATATTCTTACCACCAACTCTTGTCCACGTCATAGGCTCTTTGCTATTCTTCCAGTTCTGCTGTTTCATTCTTTCTCTCTCATTTATATTTTGCTTGCGATAGTAGATGAACTGACGTAAGTTGCCGCATCATGTGACTTATATATGCACAATGCTGAATTTTTTCCGCTTTCCGAGTTGCAGATACTAGTGTGTATTCAGTGGTCTTTAAATAACAATATAGAATGGTTGAATGTCAAGCGTACCATATTCCATCCTCAACAATGTATTAAAAATCAGAATATGTGAACAGTTCTTTTAAAAAAAGAAAATATTATTAATTCTAAATATTAACTTGAAAACAGCCAGAAAAGACAGGGGCGAGTGATGGTCGCGGTGGTGATTCATGTGTTCATGGCGGTTTCATAACGCATCTGGTCTGACTGGATGCAGGTCCCAAAGCGCACCTTATGACTAGGGTGTTTTAAATTTTATTTCGTTTTGACTGATGTCCTTTGGCAATATCCAATCAAGGTTTAGCAGATTTTGGAGAGTCGTGCGCATACCGGACGTTTATGCATCCGGTTTTGATAAACGCGTTCTTTAACTAGGTACGAGCGTAATCGCAATGGCTGAAGGGTGACTTGTGTTAAAAAGAGTGTCCAGCATATACAGCGGGCAAGCCGCCATACAGCTCCTGGAAGCATATCCGGCCAGTCATAGGCATCCAGTCGAAGAGGTGACCCGCTTGTGGGAACTCTCCGGCAGGAATGAAGAAGCAACAGCAACGGAAGAGTAATAGAGGAAGACGCGGAAGCCGAAGGCAGTTGACTGTCGTTATCGTTTCCACGAACTTAGGCCAGGTGGCCATATCCGGGCAGCGGTTCGTTGCATGTATAACTCGGTGCTGCAGTGTAGACAAGGACTGATTCTTCTTTGTTCTTTTAAGTGTGAAAACCTTTCTGCTTCACTTTTTATTTTTGGAAGAAAAAAGTGCAGGCGGGACGTGAAATAATGGCTGACTGAGAATAACAGAACGTTTCGTTGGTACAATTTTATCCCTCCCCTACTTCCTCCAGCATCCCTCCCTTTCCCTTCCTCTCTCCCAAAAAAGTGCTGACGAGGAAGTGTGAGGCTTAGTAAGGCGTGAAGTGATGAGAAGTAGTATGGATTGGGTGATGACGTAATTCGAGATCGTACGTCACATGATCGAACAAACGCAGCCATCGTGGGCCCAGGTCAGCGCAGTACGTAACAGACTTCTTTAACGAGCAGTTGTCACGAAACCATCCCGAAGGGCGTCATTATCATCCATTACGACTGACTCGTCCCCAGTGCGTCAGAAAGCGTCTGTGCCCACGCGCGTACATATGAAGGAGAGCGGACAAACGAGCGAACGAGCACGACGAGGACTATGAGAGAGAGAGAAAGAGAGAGAGAGAGAAAGCATTATTTATTTGAACATAATTGAGATGCAACGTCTTTCAGCCGGCATGAGACACGTGGGAGCCGTTGCTAATTCGACAGATGCGGTGTGGCGTTGGGAGGAGAACAGGGCCTCGTGGACAGCAGGAGCAACTGATGTGATTAGATAATCCTTTCACGCCGTGCGTCCTTCCAGCACCGGCCAGCACCTTGCACGCTTTCAAATACTTCTGCCGCATATATATATATAACTAAACGGACGAAACCGCCTGTTTTGCGTACATCACGTGCAAGAGTACAGGACCGTCTTTTATCTTTTCTAAGTGGGCCTGCATTCGTCGGTCCATGCTTATGCGTATGTATATGCTAGTGAGTTTGGCCATGAGAAATCGTACTACTTAGCAGTGGAAGGAAGTGGAGGTGGTGGTGGTGAACGGGTGCCAGCTGGGGCCAGGAAAGGTTTAATTGGCAGAAGCAAGATTGATGGCACGAAGCATACACTGCGCGGCGCCGCGCGTGGTGTGAATCACGAGGTGACCAGCGCTCGTCGGGACAGGGCCTTCTTTTCAAGAGGAGGGGTAGTGGCGATAGCTGTTGCGGTGGGTGTGGCGAATGGCATGAAGGGAAGAAACCCGGGGAGACAAAATGCGGAGGGTCCTAGTTGATAACAAGCTCGATTTTGAAACGACGTTGATCAACTTTGCCGTCAGACGTACTCACGTAGCATGTGGCATTTCCACCCCACCCCTGCTTCCTCCCTATCTTCCCCTCGTCCTATCTCAGTCTGGAGTCTACGGGCTTAATGTTCTGTGTGTGCAATCTTATCCCCGCTAGATGCTGAAAATTAAGAAAAAATAAACATGATTACAGTACTGTGTAGTCGAAAAGAAAATAGTGATCTAGAAGAGAAGGGAGAATTATGGTGGGGTACCACCCAAACAATAGTCCAGTGGCCAAGCACGTACCACTCTTTTTTACCCAGGCACCCGAACTGATCCTTTCAATTCGTCCTTACCCCAATATCTACTACCTACGGAGACGTTTGTGACGCTGTGCGGTGCTATGGCACCAAGCGGCTGGTCATAGAACTCAACTGATCGTGTAGTCTGAGCTTCAACCCCCCCCCCCCTCGTACACCTCCACTCAGACCATACCATCTTCGGTACTTGCTGATGAGACCAGAAGATATGTACGGTAGCCTGAGTGTGGCGAGAAAAACGTTGGGGGTCGGTTAAATTCGACACGGACATCGATACGCGGCCACAGCGGCTTGTCCACGTAGAGGGGCGCCATCAATGGTGGCCCGGCTTCGATTTCTGCACTGGCGGCCAACTCTGGCAGAAACACGCAAAAGATTTTAGACAAAAGCGTCCAGGAGATTGACACACATTGGAAACACCTTTCTTTTTGTCAGGAATTCAGGTGTGCTTTTAATTTTTTTAAGTGGTGGCAAGACTGAGAAGAAATTGAACAGTGTCAACATTTAACAGGAATACAGGATAATACAAAAATAACTTGATGGAGTAGTCGCATTTTCATTACCTTTATGTTGATCGGTCGACTTAAAAAAAGAAGACAATGAAAATTTATCTAATATATTAAGATCATCATGACGGTTATATATTGTTTTAAAAGCCAATACTAGTGACTAAAGAATGAAACTTTCCAGGTCCAGGTAAACAAAGGATAGTAGCCCCGCCTCCACACCCGCTCCCCGATGACGGTTAGAGATGGCGTATATGGAGGAGTGCGGAAGAGGAAGGGAAGAGATGAAAGAGAGAAAGGTAGTAGGAGAGAGAAAGAACCGGGAAGGTAGACCCATGTGTGCAATTATCCGATCAGTTTGATCGACAAGTCCTCATTGTGTTTTTGTGTACGAGCGCCATGCCAAAGAATGCCATTCTCCGCTAACTCTCGGCTTCCAAGCTTCATGCCGGCAAGGTGTACAAGAAGGCAATGGCACTGGCAGCGTGCCAGTCGTTACACAGGCTTCTTAGGAGCGCGCGGCAAAATGAGGCCGAGTTATTACCACTCCTCCAGTCATCTTTCCGGTTATCTCTTAGTACAGCGTGTAGGCACTCGGCCCTTGAAGGTAAGTTGGCAGCCGCCTATCGCGCAAACCGTGTCCATCGGCCATTTGACCCCTTGTTTCCAGCGCTGTATCACTCAAGCGCAATGTTTTTATCTATCTTGGCAGTCTACCGCGCCGTCCTAAAGCCCCGTTTTATTGCATTGACAGAAATCTAAACACAAGGAGACGGTTTTAGGATAAGGATGATAATGAAATCCAGAGAGGCGAAAGAGATTCTCGTCTTGTTCCATGCTCTTTCCTACATCCTTTTGCTTTCTCTCCCCCCTTCCCCATTCTTCCTTCGTTTCTTTTGCGCACATGCGCGCACGCATTTGCTTTATACGCACTCGCGCCCGCACGATGGCACGCCTGTTTTCGCTGTCGCATTGCACGCGCCTCGTTCGGCAAACGCACGAAACATGTGTACTTCTCCCCTCTACTCCTCCCTCACCACAGCTTGCCTTCTCCCATCCAAAAAGACAACACTGGAGGTTTGCAGAAAGCTCTTGTCAGATATTTGCTTTATAAACACCCTCCTCCAGGAGGAAATGTACATAAATTCGATCTGGCACCATCTCTCCGGAAAGAGCAAGCTATTGCGGTGAGCAGTACACTCCGACTTAAAGAGTCCAAGTCTTGTCGACTGCTGGGCCTGCTTGATCCTGCCTATATGCAAAACACCTGTAGCAGGTACTGTCTGACCTTTCGGGCTGACATATCCAAGCTCCTCCACGCGAAAAGGAGGGAACATTTCCGGCGCAGGCAGTCCTTCATATCGCGCCAGCTTCCGGCGACGTCTTGGTCAGATATTGAGCATTTTACAGAATTATTCTGACATACTTGGAGATAAAATAGTTAAGCAGAGGTTTTGAAACGCGAGTCGCTCAGGTATGTACAACAAGCGTAGAATTAGGGGACGGTTTGGAGGGTCGCGTGGAGGGAAAGAAGGCTATGCGGACTAAAAACTACAAGTAGAGAAGAAACCCGTTTTCGTTGTGAAAACTTTGTTATTCAAGACTAGAAGTCTGTTTGCATAACCCGATGCAGAGACAGGAAGGTGCTGCAAACTTGAAAAAAAATACTGATATAAAAAAAAAATCATTATGACGTCGAAAGGATTGCTAAAGAAAAAAAAAGGGTGGGGGGAGATGGCTGAGAGAAAGGGAAATATGGGGTGGTGGTGGACTTGTTGATGGGGTTAGCGTGAAGCGGTTATTCACTTCGCACTTGCTTCGAATCCGTAAAAACGGAACGATCGTTGAATGAATAATGAAGACCTAATGAGATCGAAGGTCTCTCTCTCTTTGTCGACCTTTTTTTTTTTTAATGCAGAGATCACATTCCAAATTCCAGTCCCGACACGTTGGTTATTACTGAGAGAATCAACAGGCATTTGATATCCGGTCTATTTCAACTTTATAAAACAGTTGATTGTGTCTTACATCCGGCTATGAGGTGTCGGATCTCCGCGTCTTAAAAAAAAATACAAACGAATACAGATCACGTTTGTCCCTAGCGCTATGGAAAATGGAAACGAGGCAGCAAGAAATTATAGAGTTTGAGTAATGCAAACAATCAGTGTATGTATTGTTAGAAATGCTTTTTCTGTGTGTGTCTGTGTGTAAGAGAGAGAGAGACCCCTGAAGCCTTTGCGCTTGGAGCATGAACTGGGGGGTTAGTTTTACACATTGCAATGGCGTTGGCCGCGGACAAGTCCTGGATTCCGGTCATGCCGATCTGTGCTTCTCGTAACCAGAAAAGACGTGCATCTTTCCGTGTGTGCCTGCTGGTGCTGTCTCATCTCGCACGGACGCGCGCGCAACGCGAGTGCCGCAATTTGATTTAGTAGATGCAAAGGGGTTTCTGGCCGCCGCTGCAAGAACGCGGGGAAATCTACGTCTGGGCGAATCTCGCGCTAAGGGTTCGGGGCTGGAGTTAAGCGCGAACAATGCGTCCCGCAGAGACCCCTTTCTATCGTTCACAGCTTACCGTAGCGGCTTAAGAATTAATCATTCCCGCAAACAGATGGGAGGTGGGGATGGCGGAGGCGACCTGTCTGGAAGGCCCAGTTTCCGCCACATCAAAAGGAAGGACGCGCTTACTCTTTGACTTTGGTAGTCTTATCTCAAAGCCATAATAGATATCAAACACCCTCTGCACTACAGCGAGGCAACGAGGGAAGAAACAAAAGCGTCATCAGTGGGGATGGGTGTTCCCTGATTCCCCGCGCGTGTTCCGCCGAAGAGCGTAGTTCTGGGTTTTACCACGAACAGAGATAATTGCCGGCAGAGTGCGCACATAAAGGACTGTTTGCCCTCCGCACATGAAAACAAAGGCGGCATGGACCTATACGTGACAGACGGCGGACAACACTGGGCCCTAGGCAACCTTGGTGAAACACACCTCAGGGCTAGGATACCTTTGCATGCAGGATTTCCAAACCAGGCCCTCCTTGTCGACCCCAACGGTCGTCGAAATTACGTGCGGTGGAGGAATGGATTCAGTGGAATTTGATAGGAACCACATTAAAGCACTCCTTCAGTAGAAGTAGCGATTTCTTATCCTCTTTCAGTCTGCCTAGTGATTACGAATCCTTTTTTTAAAATCTGAGTTTGTTAAAAAATGTTAAACTTTTGATTTTTTTTTAAAGATGGGGATGGAGAGAAAAGTTAGGGGGAAAAGTTCATATCTTGTGCTGTTGATATGAAATCTTTTGCAAAGGGTTATCGAACACATATCACAGGTGCTGTCTGTCTATTGTTGTAGTTAATTGGGGAAAAAGTTACGTTATGATAACAAAAAAATCGAGACATTGGGCCTTGACTGAACACAAAATACATGGACAAGTGAGATGCTTCAGATGGTCGCGTGTCCACCTTTTTTGTCCAACACCTGCTGGGCAAGATTAACAACCAACCAGAAGATAGCCCGGTTCACTCCAGTAGCACTTTAAATTCATAACCTCCTAGTCTTCCCCACAACCACTCAGATTTTTTTCCCTAGTCTTTTCTTCTGGAGTCCTCGGGGCATTCTCGTAACTTTAAGTTAACTCGTTGCGTGCATGTTTTGATGAAAGGTGGTTAAAACCAGTTGGGTTGTAGATCCGCTCTTTTCCCACACCTCAGATCATTTTCAGAAGAGGACCGACGATAAGTGGACCCTACTCTCTGCATCCCCTCCAGTTTTAGAAACTACGAGGCTTTGCGTAATTCCTTATAAAAAAATGAAATACAAAAAATAAAAATAACGGCGCCCTTTTTTCACCTCTCCTCATTCTGATACGGACGATGATATCGACTCGAAATTATCAGCCATGATGGTTGCTGGCCCAGGTATAAAGAAAGCGATAAGATAGTTTTGTTAGAGAAGATCTGTTTGGTCTTTTCCGTTGCAAATAAGGCCACTTTTCTCTCATGGACCAGCGGGTATCCAAAATGTTACTGTCCTCCGTTGCTGGCGATAGTTTTGCAAAGTTCTGTTTGGTTATTTTCATGAATCTAGTCTGAAGCAGTGTGTAAGATTTTGTTTAAAAAGAACACTAAAGGGGGAACAAGTTTTTTCTACTAATGTTGTAGCAAAATGTCAATCGTTGCAACGAGTTTCGTTCGACGCAGTAGTTTAGTTCTGGTATGAAACAGCATGTGTGTTGACCCGTAATTAGAATATTAGATTATTGTTAACCTACCGGATCCTTTTTTCTGGAAACGCCAGCACACTTTGGCCATAAAACCACTAGATTCATTGATGCATAGTTCGTCCGCAAATGAATTTAAGGCATGACATTCCATTTCATTCGAGTAAAGTCTGGGCAATCTGAAGAGCGTTTCAGTGTTTTCACTCGCGAAAACATACCTGGCGACATGAAGTAGTTTGTCCTTTTCTCTCGGCTTCCCTGAACATAATGTCTCATCACCTTCTACTTTGGCTCTACAAGAAGAAGAAGAAGAAAAAAGAGCCGTAATGCTTCCGCAGAAAAGTTTACAGTAGTTTCAGACCCATCATCGAGGCTAGCCCACAAAGTGACGTCTGTGATCGATGCCTCGCCACAAAATGACCCCTGTAGTCGATGCCTGCCTACAACATGTCCATAGTGAACGTAGCCTGTTGAAAGTTGTCCCAGTGATCGAAACCTGCCCGCAAAGTGACCTCCCTGGTCGAAACCTGCCCACAAAGTGACCTTCGTGATCGATGCCTGCCCACAAAGCGATCTCCGTCTTGTTGGCAGATGTCCAAGGCGGACGTTAAGGACCAGGTGCGCGTGCCAGCGCATGTTATCTTGCCGTGGATTTTCTCATCTTACACAGAGCGTGTTCAGTGTTCAGGGGTTGGAGGGACGTGCTCACCGGTAGCGGACGAACGGTTTGATCAGCAAACATGACGATGAGACCTGGAGGTGGCTTGCCTGCCCCTTCACTGGCCTTCAGAGAGAGCCACCGCGTCGCGTAATGGAATTAGGCAGTTTGTATCTGTACCTTGCATTCCTTTCAGCACAGCGCAACCACAGCATCGAAGTGTCTTTGAAAATTTATTAACGTTAGCTGCTAGACGCTTTGGGGATGTTACAGCTTCTTGTTCATATTTGCTGGTGAGAGAAAGAGAGAGAAGAGCGGGGGCCCCGTGACATTGTTTTTGATTCCTCTCTCCCCCTCCCCTCCCTTAGTGCTGGGTGTAGATGAGAGTGTGAAAACAGTTCTAGCCCTGGTTGGCGTTTTTTGAACACCGTTAACACCTATCTTTCGGCTGACAGAGACTGAGCTGTACCCACAACCCTGAACGTGCCGATCAGTCATTTTGCTTGGAGGTATCCCCCCACCACACACACACCAACCACCACCATGAATTCGCCACTTCCCAACCAAAACGCACATTGAGTTAAACGTGAGCGGCAGTGGAGGAGAACTAAGATAAGTAGCGAAGCGTGTGTGGATTTCCCTTAAAGTTTTGAGTGGTGTAGGGGCCAGTGGTTACGATAGGGCTTTACCCAGAATTCATATGATCGCACTCAGGGGATAGGAATGGGGAGAAGATTTACTTCATGAAATACTTTACTTACCATCATCAGCTTGCGGATAGGAAAGGTCCAAAAGACGCAATAAACAAATATCCAATGAAATAACTACATCAAACTCGCCAGTTACCGAGACTAGCCAGTGTTAACAAGTACCTGACGCATTAGGGAGGGCATAGCGGACGATTTTTAAAATGTTTGCCTTGAATAGGTTAAAACTATTTAAAATAATTTCGTAGCGGTAAGAATTTCCTGTGAAGAGGGGTCACTGGCAGCAGCATGTGAGATGTCAGCTGTAGGGAGTGGGGGTCGACATACCTTTGTTGGAGAAGGCGTTGTGCAGCGACTGGAGCCAGTAATCGCCTCAAAATTGCCCCCTCTCCGTGACAGTGATGGAGAGCCTGGCCCGAGCGGTCACACGGGATGTCAACCGTCCTTCTCTCCCTCCCCCCACCCTCAGTCCTCTTCCAGCCTTCTTGTGCCCACGGGACCTTTGGCATTACGTGTCCACGGCGCTCGAGAGAACTTGTCACAAACCTCGGTCGAAATTGAAGCAGGGTGTAACAAATCATCGCCTTTACTACTTTTTTATGACGTGGATACATGCAGCACCACCTGATGGCACTTTATTGCCAGGAGATGAAACAGTAGGGCGGAGTTGCCACGGTGAACTGCAGGGTATCATCATGTTTTAATACTTGATGTTATCTTTTGTGTTTGCTATGCTACGTGTTTTGAGGTTATGGATGTGGAGAGATCTTTCTACAGGGCAAACGACCTATCGCTGTCAGTAGTTAAAAAGAAAGGTGTCAAGAGGCTCATGGCCCAAGGCCAGCTCTCCTACCGCCGCCGCCTTCGCCTTCTGTGCCTATTGCTATTGCTATTGCTGGCAAGAGTTTTTTTTTCAGCCACGGATTGGCCTCGAACCATAGACTAACCTTTTTATAGTCGATCGCACTAACCACCAGGCTAGGGAGCCAGTCACACACGACGACCAAGTTTACAGTTACTGTGATAGGATTTTTTGTTGGGACGAGTGTCTGCGCACTTGAGTGTTGGCTAAACATTCTCTGCTTAACATGGGGCATAGCGCGATCTTTGCACTCCACTTACCATAGTCACTAAACAGTATCCGCTAAGGGTCTGGGAACACTTGGTCATTGCGGCTCTACCATGTCCACTAACCATTCCATCTGCTAAACATCGGGCAACACATAGTTCGTTATGTCTGTGCCGACTTTGCCATGCTGGCTGGCTCTTGGGGTCGTCTTGCTGTCCGATCCTCGACAAGCAGAACTGTTAACTCCCGTGTACGTTTGTCAGACGTCATATTGAGGCACATGCTCTCTTTTCATTCGAGTACTCGGATCGGCAACCTTCTCGTGCCCCTCCCCTCTTCCTTTATGCGCAGGCACTGGGGAGTTGAGTGGGACAGTGTCGCGTACAGGGGAAAATATACGTTTACAAAGACACTGACAAAGGAGTAAGGGAGGGGGAAGAGGGAGAAACCAGGTTTTTTTTTATCGTTCTTTCCTCCAACAGCTTTAGTACTAGTGACGTCGGTGAGCAAGAAAGATGAGTCTTAGAGTGCCAGCCAGACATGCAGCCACCCAAAACGCTTTCACACTCACCCTCCTTTCCGCCTCCCTACCACCCCCTTACCCCCACCCAACTCCATTCCCAACTCGTGAGTCCTATTCTTTTGGGATCTTTTGGGCACTGGCATCCACGTGAACCCACACAAAGTTTTAACGGCAGGAATATTGATGGAAGTGTTTTGTAACACACACACATGAAAAAAAACACACACACCGGTTCCTGTCGGATCAATGTAGTCTTCTGTCGCCACTCTCGTTAATTGATCGAAAACGACGTCCTGTCACATTTCATCGAAGTCGGAGGGTATGCGGTGCCTGTAATGGGCGGGATAGTTTGGCGCTGACGTCATGGATGTAGAGCGGACAGCGTGATTATCTTTAACAACAAGAAAATGTAAATAAGAACAGTTTCAGACACGGATTCCTGTAC
Organism: Marisa cornuarietis; assembly: GCA_004794655.1. Lineage (NCBI taxonomy): Eukaryota > Metazoa > Mollusca > Gastropoda > Architaenioglossa > Ampullariidae > Marisa > Marisa cornuarietis. Next base: position 1,681,240 of record SMMW01000554.1, on the reverse strand, counting down.
AATTGTCGCGGCGCGCGCGAGACAAAAAAAAAAAAAAAAAAGGATTTTTGTTGAGAACGTATGTAGACGATGCCGACTGTGAAATCAGAGTGCTCCATAACAAGGCATACTGCTTAAGAATAGCACAAGGTAACTGAAGGGATGAAAAGCGTTCTGTAGGTCTAGAAATGATGCTTGATAACAGTTAATCATTGGCTGCACCAAGTCACACCGACTTCGCAGGGGGCGCTTACCTGGCTGAAATTTGGGAAGGGGGTGTTTGACACCCAAATTGATGTGTTTTTTTTTTTGGAGAGGTGATGGTGGAAGGAACGAGTATAAAATTATCTTCACTATTATTCGTGACTTAAGACGGACTTAAACAACCAAGCAACACTTCTATTTTTTTAATTTCCTGTTGTTTTATCTATTTATTTATTTTTATTTTTATTTTTTTTTTTTGCTGGGCAATGAGCTTTCTGAATGGATACCTGCGCATTACAAATGGACATCATCATCATCAAAACCGAAATTTCTCGTGGGTTCCCCTCCCCCGCCCAGTCTTACCCTTTTCCATCATCCTCCCACTCCCCCACCACACCCTCACCCCTATATATGCAGGCACCTGTACCCTCACACCCTGTGACGCCCACGGACTTTGAGAGCTGGCACGTCACAGCTTGCGTACGAGGATTCATTGCAACCCTGCTTCAAACCCATTAGGAGTTCAATCTCGCAGTGGGTGTTTGTTTCGTGTTCACGATCTTTTTATGAGCCACCGGAAAAGTGTGCGTCCCAGCCATAACAGCGCCAGTGTCTCAGTTACGCATCAAAACCGGCCGTATTTTTTTTTTTTTTTTTTTTTGGTTCTCAGGGTTGTCTCGTGCTTGTAGAGTGCGCGGAAGTGCCGCCAACGCGCTAGAGGTTCTTGAAAGCAGAGCAATACGAGGACTGCGGCGCTTGGCGGGACCATAAGAGACGTTGCACGGTTATTGTTTAAAACGCTGGTGGGGTAGGCTTAGAGCGTGCGTGTGAAGGATATGTGCATTTGAACAAGAGAGAGAGAGAGAGGGGGGGGGGCGATAAGCGCGCGAGTGTGTGTGTGTGTGTGTGTAGTGCTTGCTTGCTTTGGTTATATATATATATGCCTGTTTAATACGGGGTTTTACCGCTTGGGAGCCCACGCAGAAAAGCGACTGCGGCAAATGCGGATGAAAGAGATTCTGTACTGAGAGAGAGAGAGAGAGAAATTATTCTCACTACGAATGCACCTGCAGAGTTCAATAGTGTTCATACTTGATGATTAAATTGAGTCTCTCCAGTCTTCCTTTCAAAGATATTTAATTCCTTTATCAACCTTGCTTCATTACCGTTTGCATTAATTTTTGTCTTTTGTGTTTGTTGGTATTGCATTTTCATGGTGAAAACACAGCAAGATCCATTCGTGCTTTATTTCTATCATGTTTTCCTTTGGCGGCAGCAGAGAGAGAGAGGGAGACTTTTACGGGCGGGTGGGTTATTGCAAATGTTTTCGTCGAATCTAATTACTCTTTTTTAATTTAAAGTCTTACCTAGGTTGAACGACAGTTCATTCTCTGCTAAGCATGTCAGAACGACATCACCCGATAGTAAACGTGCATAAACTTTTTAAGTTATTCCGAAGGGACAATTACTATTGGTGGAGGTGTTAGGAAGGTGAGCCCAAAGGTTACAAGAAGCAAGCGACGGTTGCCAAGGGACTTGCCGGGCATGGTTTCATCACTGGCAGCAGCCTGTCAAGTCGAACTTTTAACGCTTCTTTCCACTTGCAAGAGCGTCAGTAAAGAGATGCAGTTTTTTAAATATCAAGACTGTCCAGGTTTTTTTTCTGTTTTGGATTAGCTTTGGCAACGTGTCCGTAACAGCAAGGGGGTTATTACAATGATGAGGGTTGTTAAAAAGTGTGTGTGTGAGAGAGAGAAGGGGTAGGGGTATTAGGCGCATGAACCAAAAGAAAGATAATTCAGTGACATCAACAGCTTGATAATTTGGTCCATTGATAACTTTGTTTTTAAAACATCAGTCCATTGTTTTGCTGTTTTGTAGAAATCTGAGCAGCAACCAGATCACAATCATTGAACCAGGTGCTTTTGACGGCTTGCAGAACTTGAGACATTTGTAAGTATGCCGCAGCAATCAACATAAAATTGTCAATGGGCGTGTTCTGATGGGACGAGAAGGCGAGAACGGGCAAATGTTTGGGCCATTCATAAAATAAATTAATTTCAAGCATTAAATATTAATTTGATACTGCCCGTTTTTGAATGTTTAAATAGGTTGAGTTAACGTAAATTAAAAAAGAAACTAATTGGGTAGTATTGTGTACATATTTCATCATTTATATATTTTTATATATCTCATTTATCATTTTATCATTATATATGATATGAATTGGGGATGACTTGTTCAGGGATTTGGCAAACAACAACATTGGGACTATCAACAGCAGCATGTTTACGGGTCTTCCAAAGCTGGAGAAACTGTAAGTAAAATTCTCTACCATTTCTCTCACCCCCACCCCCCAAAAAACCTTGCAACTCCCACCATACTCCGAGTGACCTTTTTTTTAAAAAAAAAACAACAGTGAGAGCTATTTTACATTTCATCAGACGTCGTTTGTTTATATCTGCCTCATGGAATTTTGATGCACACACAAAAAAGAACCACGTGAAAACGATTTTTTTAAAAACATGACCGCATGTTCTCCTTCGCTTTCTCCCCCACCCCATTTTTTTCCACCGAAAATAATTATGGCCTCTGCTGGGAGCTCATTAGAGCAACTGCTGTACCTTCGCAACTCTTACCTGTCACGCCGAGTCCGCAGGTGATGAATCTTTTTATCCAGGTGCGCAGCCCTGGGCCATACCCCTAGCGGGTTACCCTCTGCCTTGCTTACATCTTCTGCTTTTATCCCGTGGCATCGCCAGCGGCTTGGTGTTTTCTCCTTACACGTCTGATCCAAGTCGATCTCTTGTCGGGCGCACGCCGCCTCCGGCTGTCAGTCACCCATCTTCCTTGGTACTGTTGGCCGGTACCGTCAGGAGGTTGTGTGCTGGAGTTGGCATGTTCAGGTTTTTTTCTTCATTCCCTCAGTAGTTCTTTTCACGGTAGCCGTCAGATTATTACTGGCAGAGAATTTTCTCATGTTGTCTGGGTCAGACCACGAGCAATTGTTTCCAGCCAACGGGGATGAATGAATGATCGGCAAATTAGTTTTTGTCATACGAGCTGTCAAAAATACATTTCTGCGTAGCGCACACATGCAAAGTCAGCAAGAAAGAACATAAAAAGTTGTGCCTTTTATTATATTCCTAAGTATTAAAAAGAAAAGGAAATTAGTTGCAGTTGACGCCTTCTCTCCGTTTTAATTCAGTTGTATCATGCACACAGAAAAGTATAATGTATAGAAGCTGTGTGTGGTATTTTGTATGGTCATTTACCAGGGAGAACGTTGAAGCTTTTGTGACATTTGGTTTCTGACAGTTTGCCATTCCCCATCCACTCGCCTCAGCATAACATTAAAACCAGACATTTCATAGAAGGTAAATGTTCAAAGTGTGATTAACAGCAGCTGGGTCTCCTAATGGTTGTTAAGAAAGGAAGCCATCCATCACATGTCAAGACACCATTTTATGAACATGTCATTACATACTGCTGAAGAAACAAGGAAACCTGTGTGTGTGTGTGCTGGGGGGAGGGGGGAGGGTGTGTTTAAGGGGTGTGGGTGTAGTCAAAACATCAGTAAAAAGGCAGAGGTGAACTGATCAGTTTTTGATGTAGTGCAGAGAATGCTTGGAATTTTAGAATTAAATCAGACTTTGTCCTCCTCATTCAGCTGCAGAGTTGTTTGTTAAAAATTCTACGCACCTTACTCACACCTGCTGCTACAGGAGTACTGCTTGGTCTCTCTTGAATTTTTAACTGTGGAAACAAACATTTTTTGCATTTCTCCTCATTTTTCAGTGCAGAAGTTTGAAGCCCTATACCCCAGGTGACTTGTGTCGCCATCAAGTTGAATCTAATTTCTCTTCACTTCATTAGTCATTATATTAATTTCCTGGTTATTGTCTTTTTTTTTTGGATACAATTTTCCCACAGATTCCTGTGCCTCAGATTAGTTTGCTGTTCTCATTGTGGAGTTTTTGGAGATCATTCTCCATTTGATGCCTCAACTTTTTTTTTTTAATTATGCCATTTATCCCAGTGATTGCCTGAAGGGGTGACAGTTACCAAATCAATTGTCTCCAGAAACTAATCACGAGGCTTGTCACTTTCTTCAAGGAGAAAATTAGTGGCATGTTGCTGAAGGAGTGCACTTTCCTATAATTCAAGGCTACACATTATGTTTTTCAATTTACACTTGCTTATTTAATTTGATATGTAATTCTTCAGTTATTTTTGCATTGGAAGAGAAGGGTTGTGGTGCCAAACTGAATATAAACATGAAAATAAGATAGTAAGTAGCACAGTGTGTACAGCAAATAATGGGACAGGGAGAGAGGGAAAGTTGAAGAATTAGGGGTTTGTAAAAATTTGATTTATATGTAGATATATCATTTTGACCTTTATGTTACTCACATATCCCTTTCTTTATTGAATTTATAATGCAGCTTATTCAGAACGTGCATTGTGCAATGAAATGAAAAGTTATTTTTATGTAAAATAAAAAAAATATTTTAAATGTTGATAGTACTGTTCACATTTATTTGAACAGATGGCTGAATGACAATCGTATCAACACCATACCTGATGGTACCTTCAATGACCTAACTGCCCTGCGGACCATGTAAGTTGTTTGAATACTTGTTATTGAGCAGGTTACATTCACCAGTCTAATAACTATATTTGAAAGATACGTAAAAATTTTAGATTTACATAAAAAGGCATAAATGCAATCTGTGTTTTCCTGTTTTTCACATGTAGTTAGAAAACTTGGTTCAGCATATTCCACTACTTAAATTATCTTGTTATTGTGTTGAAACAATGACAACCTCAAGGGCACAATGACCTAAATCATCTAATTTTCAGCTGTTCATAATTAAAATAGAAAACATTCTCATTAAGAAAACATTTTTATTAAGCACTTATTGGCTGCAGTGAAGCCAGATTTGACCCTTTGCTTATTCTAATGCCATTGCAAGTGACAACAGAAAATGAGCAGATGTAAATAAACCACAATTTGTTATTTCTGGTTCTGTTTGCAGTGATTTCGGGTCGCCATTTCTGCAGTGTGATTGCCACTTGAGATGGGTAGTGCAGTGGGCAGAAAGCAAGAAAGTTCGGCTAGCCAGAACCACAGTATGTGCATTGCCATCACCCATGCAAGGTCGAGCACTGCGCAAGCTGACTACAGATCAGCTTCATTGTGGTGAGTTAGTTGTCCTGGCGTTACATTTCTGTGTGCTATGAGGACAGAATTTTTGTAATGCAATTGTCAGCAGTTTTTTTTAAAATATTATGTTATTTTTGTTTCGAATCTTTATACACTCTGAACAAGAAATAGTTTTTGAAAAATAAAAGTGTTTTAGTTAGATAACAGGAAAAAAAAACCCCATGAGTTAAATAATGCTCCCCACATCCGAGGTAAGAATTTAAAATACTAGGGATATGGTTAACCACAAAGCTAGAAATGTTTTATACTCTAAACTTTAAGGAAAAGTACAGTGAAATTAAAAATATAATGAAATCTTGCCTCAAAAGAGTTATCTCACCAATGGTAGGGTGGTTACCCTAAAGGAATTTAATATTTAATATTACCAAAATTTATCTATGGATACTCCTGCCCAACCCCACTACTGCTTTAAATTCATCTGGGATGGGAAACCTTATCAGATTAATAGAAACATTTCAGTGAAAACTTTTGACAGTGGAGGTTTAAGCGTAAAATTATCATGGATTAAAAAGCTGACTGCTACTAAACACCAAAAGAACAAAAGAAAGACATTGTGATAAAGGTGTATCCTAAATTTGTAGATATGAATAGATCTGGCCAAAATGTGAACTTTTGGCACAGTGTGCTAAATGCCTATGAAGAGTTTTATTATTGTGTTAAGCTGAAAACGTCAGAGGCAGAACCAATACATTTAAGTACCGTAAATTTTGGATGATAAACTGCGACTTTTTTCCCCTAGCTTTAAACCCTGCAGCTTAAATAGTGATGCAGCAAGTTTGTGAATTTATCCAGAGTTTTTAGATTCTGATAAATTTTTCGATGAGCTCCATGTTAAACTGTTCTCTGTTAATGTTGTTACAGTGTTAGCTGTTCACATTTTTAAATCAAAGCATACAATTGAAGCATTCAGATCAGCTGGTGAAGCACACACCCTCATGCTGAAAATGAGACGAAATACTTACGAATAAGCTTTCAAGTTGAATATATTTGTGGCTTATAAACCAGTGTGGCTTATTTGTGAAAGATTTCTACTATGCAACAAGATTATATTCTTTAAAAACTGGATCCAGAGAAATTTGTGTAGCATTAAACACTTTAATAACGAATCTGGTCTTCTCTCACTGGGTGAGGTTAATGTACTCACAATAGATATAATTACATACATGGGATATGCTATGGAAATTAAAAAATTATTCAGTCAGGATACATTATAGTTAAGAACAGTGAAGTTCTAGATGCTCTAAAATCGGTTTAACTAATCAATTCTGTAATGAAAGGTTCTAAACATTATTACAAAACATTAACAGAAAGCACAAGTGTGCCCCAATGTTGTGGCAAGTGGGAAAGCAAATTAAATACCTAACTGCCTTGGTAAATACTATTTTCAAAAGTTCAAAGATTACAAGACATTAAACTAATGTGGTTTCAGCACAGAATGACCTGTAGCATTTTAGATACACTTTGAAAGAATGAATGGGACTGTAAGATAACAGTACAGCACCTTCTGGGGCATTGAAAGGGAGACAATTGAACACCTTTTTGGGGCACTTAAAGCGTAGAACATGCAGTGGCTGAAAAATGCACTTACAATAATAATCTGGTTGTAAATGAATCTATTACACTAACTGAATAGGATCACAAACTATAAAATAGACAATGCACTAGAGACTATTTTATTAGAAGCAAAGTTTTTTTTTATTGACAAATGTAAATTGGAAAAGAAATGGCCATTATTATCAGTGTTTTTTCCTTAAATATAAAGATACAAGAATGAGGAATTCGGTGCATTTATAAACATGAAATCTCAGGAATTAATAATCTTCTAGTTCCTTGTTCCAAAAAAAAAAGGACTGCAGAAAGATGTCCAACCCATCCTCTAAGGAAAAACTGACACTAAACTTCATTTTTGTATCAACTGTTTACTCGTGAAAAAGTCATTGTATATATTATATAACAAACAACTTGTGGAAACTTGTATATAATTTTGCTGCTGGTTAATAAACCAGCTTGGGAAAAAATCTTCTAGCTAGAGATTAAAAAATGTAAAAAAAAAATTGTCAAAAGCATTAAAAGGCTATCAGAAATTTGCAGCTGAGTGATGGGTGTTTATCAAAACATAGCTGAAGCTTTGGTTCACGAATGTGTATTGAATGAAATACTGTAAGAAGTGTTTTTCAGTACAATTGTATGAGGTTTTCTATGTTTTATAAGCTATGACATACATATTAATGACAAGGAAAAAACAAACACACACACTTGTGTTAAGTAAGCAAGCAGTGGTCTAAAACAAACCCAGGAACCTGATGTTTGTAAATTTTAGTTTTCCAACAGCTAGTCTGAAAGGTTAGATAGAGTGTACTTATATACAATCAGGCCCACATGCATGTGTATGTGTGAAAGTGAGTGGACCAGTCTGCATATGTATATGTGTTTACATACCAATGCATGTATGCAAATCTGCACATGGACAGAGTATTCAATGTACATAACAGTAGAGTTTTAATAAAGGGAATAGAGTTTGCATTACTGTCTTAAGTGATGTGTGATGTATGAAGCAGTACTGTCACAAAAAAGCTTGTCTGTAGATATTCTGGCAAGGATTTATCGACAAGGATTTATTTCATTTCCTATTTGTTGCCTATGGTCTCCAAAAATTTTTGTTTCTTGTAGAAATCTAAGCTGGTTAACTTTCACTATTCTCTATATTTCTGTCATGGCCTTGTGCAAAGTATTACAATTTTTTTTAAAAATTGTGTTGGGAAATTTTCAAATTGATTATCTAAGTATAAAATTTTGTATAATCAGCAAAGCTGTGCATAGTTTCAGAAAAGGTGCAGTTTTAAAATAAAATTCAAATCACATCTTTAACCATTTAAGTGAAAGCAGGGCTTTTCTCTGGATTTGCAGTTTGTGTGATGTTATATATTTATATACAGCTGTCATATGCAGTTTTTATTATATAGTATAATAATATTTGAGATTAACCTAACCTAATTAAAGGAAGTACTCTCTTCAGATCTTTAAATATCTTATTTTGAAGCCAGCATGTTTGGAACATTGTATTGATCTCATAGACCTGGCCTCTATGTTGCTAAATCAGGGGTGGGCAAAGTCCACCCCTGTTAGCACACCTGATGAGGGTGATTTTGTGGGGAGCAGGCAGGTCATAATCTGATTTTACCTGATTATTTGTGCATGCCATTGGTAAATATGGAGTTTACTCTTAGAGTGAGAGGGGCATTTGTTTTCTTGTAGAAAACCAATTATTCACAACATTTACAAATTGTCTATTTAATTTTTTGGGGGACCTTCCTGAAGCAATAGTGCTATCGGGCCTTTTGAACACTGGTAGATCAGATCATCTAAAACATCCTGCTTGGCTATATGGTGTTTTTGGTGTTGTTTTTGCAGCCTGTAATACACACTCTCAGAATACTTTAAAGAAATGTTTTTTGTTTACCTTGTTAGGAGATCCTCATTTGACCATGTGGTGTTTACAACTCTTCAGGTCATGGCCTTCAGCTTCCAGTGTTTGAGATAAAACCAGCTCACAGTCAGCTGGTCTTCGAGGGTGACAAGCTGCCATTTGAATGCCGAGCATCTTTTGGCTATGGCCGCACACAAATTGCTTGGGTGAGGGATAATGGCAAAGTGGTGATTGAAACCAACAAAACAGCAGGTATTTTTGTGCACACCAGCTACACACCTGACCGCACCATCATTAGCCACAGTCTGGTTGTTGAAAACCTGGACAAGTCCCACGAAGGAGTTTGGAGCTGTCAGGTATGTGTGTTTGTGCACATGGATGTGAAAGCATCATGTGTATGGATAACAAAATTTGGAAAGCTTCTTCATGATGCCCTAAACAGCTGTGCACATGCTTTTTTGATTTATAGGTGCTACTGACCAATTAAAAGGGGTATTTTATTTGCTTTAAATGTAAGCGTTTTGGCCTGTGTTGACCTGCAGACCATTTTGGACTTTACTGCTGACAGTGATTAGTCATTGAGAATTTCATTGACAAGTCAGTTTCTCACAGGTGACAACACCAGATGGTACAGTGACAAAGAATGTGGAGGTGGAAGTTTTAAGCTATGTTGGCATATCTTGTCCTCGGACAATTCAAGTCACGCCCAAAGGAAAATACATCTTTGAAGAGATGGTGGCAGGCGTCAAGGCAAAGCAGCCTTGCCAGGTTGGTGGACTGGACAAATTTGTGACTTACCAGTGTGATAATCAAGGCCAGTGGCGGGATCTCAACACATCTGAATGTGCATTCACCTCTGACCTCACAAGAAATCTTCAAAAACTTGCTCAGGTAGGTTGAAAAAAAGAAAATCTTTCTTTCTTAACACTTTTTACTTTGTTGCTGATACCATTTGTATAAATTTGTAGCTGTAAGCATTTACATAAAAACATGGAAGAATTAAATTATTCTTCTATAGTAACAATGCAAATAGCACTCGTATAGGATATTTCTTTGCTTGGCAAAGAGCTGCAAGAGAAAGAAATACAGTAGCATAGTTTGCAAATTGCAAAACAAGTGGAGGAAGAGAGGATGAGAAAAGGTCACCAGCTATAGGAGGTATTCAGATAAGAGATGAGCTCAAAGGCCATCCTTTCTCAATGTGGTCACTGTGTGAAATGATTTGAGCAAGGCTTTCCAGGTGCTGGGCCCAGAGAAGGGAAAAAAGTGGTTTCCGAAATTGTCTGATGCGAAGCAGACTGGAGCGACGGACAGTATTTTATTCATATATGTATATAAATGACTATTGTACCTTGTTTTGTGTCATTTACCCTCTCTACAACACTGAAAGATGAAACAGTTTCCCCCCCACTACAAAAAAACCCCTTTCCCCTACTCTTTCATTTTTTTTATTTTTCATTCTTCCCCTCCATTCTTTCTTGTAATTTACTTTTCAGGAAGAAATTAATGTCACAGAAGTATCTAGTTATCTCCAGCGACTTCTGCGAGTTGCGATGACACCGAAACAACGACTAGTACCTGAACTTACATCTATAGACATTCATTATCTGGCTTCTATTCTTCAGCATCGGTTGCTACCATTGGCTGTTAATTCTCCAGAAGTAAGTTAATTTTTTTTCTGTGTGGTTTTCTTGCATTGGGTGTATTCTTAAAAGAACAGACGACGTAAACATCTGTCATGTACACTAATTGGTGAAAAGGATAGTGAAGAAATATATAGTTTGAGAAAGGTGAGTAAGTAAGCTTGATCACACAAAAGCAAAAATGATAATAAAGAAATGCATGATATGGTTCAAAGAGAATTTTTTTTAACATTTAATTAAAAGACCTAGAATTTATAGATGTTAGAAGTGTTGGAGTGAAAGCAGACTGGTCAACAGCCCTATTAAGACCCCTATCAGTTATAACCTGATTTTGATGGTTTTGGCAAGTCTTAATGGGAAAGTTTTACTGCAGTTTGTAATAAAAGTGCTTTGTTGGTAGTTCATAATGAAAGTGCTTTAACAGTAATTTGTAATGAAAGTGGTTTTTTCGATTAAACTAAATCAGTGATGGATTAAACTAAATTAGTAAATTGTGAGGGGCATATTGAGGTAGTCAGCCAGAACCAGGTTGATGCTTTGAAATACATGTTGAAAAGTCTTTGCATTGACATTTATTTTATGTCAATGTTCACTGAATTCTGTCTGCACTTTAAAACTCACCAGAAATGCTTTTGTGGAGCTGTCACGTGAATACTACAAGCAGACTGGTCTGTTATTGTTATTGTTTACCTGACTAGAGTGAGTGATTTATTTTCTGCACCTTTCCTGTGCTGTAATTTGGTTGCTTCAGTATGTGAGAAAAATGTATGTGTTTTAAAATAGATGTTCTGACAGAGTGATAACACTTTAATGTGCAGGTTGTAGAAGTTTTGGTTGATATGGTCAGCAACTTAACAACTGTCTCTCATTCAGTCTTGCTGCAGGCACAGATGGATAGCCGAGCAGCAAAGAGGTGATGAGTTTTTGCGTTTAACTTCTATCGTTTTTTCTCCTGTCCTATTTCCTTCTATCTGCATTTAACTGAGATTTTGTTCTGGTGTTTTTCTGCTTATTTGATCCTCTGTTGACAAGTTTGTGTCATCTTGTTATTGTTTTGATTAAAAGTTCATTTCTTTTGTCTGCAGCTGAGTCCTTCATAGGAATCAGTTGAAATATTTATTATAAATTTTATTGCTTGAAATAATATTTTATTGTAAACTGCATTCTTCATATTGTTTAAAGGGACAAAGTTTAAAAAAGTACTTTATGTTTCACAGGCTCTATCTGTGTTTTTCTGTGCCCTACACTAGTTCTACCTTTTACATGCTGAATACATGTGAGTTATTTAAATACATTTACATGTAGAAGAATTGCAAGTGTATCAGCAGTCATGCTAATGCTTTCTACATGAATGTTTTGCAGAATATTAGACGTGTTGCAAAACCTTACAAAGAGTGTTCAGGTGGAGGCATATTTGCAAGAAAAATCCCTCAATTCAAGGAATATTGCCATTGTTTTGTTGCGTGACATCCCTGTGATGGCATCACGGGTTCACTGCTCACTGCGGAGCTCTCGACGCCCTAGTCAGTCTTTACTTGCCAATAGGGTATTGTCGTGTAGCCGCCTTGGAAATAGCACAGTAAACCGACTCTTATGGAGTGAGGTAAGTGAACAATTATCTCACTTTTCTATTCTTGCTCTTCAGTTTTTTTCTCTTTTTTTTGTCTTATTTTGACACTTTGCTTTTTTGTATTGAGTTTTTTGTTTCTTTGGGTTTTTTTCTGTCTGCATCAATCTCTGTTATCTATATTTGTCTTTTATTTTTGTTTCATTCTCATCAAGTTGGGCTGATCATTGAGCTAGGTGATGTGGTTATGATGATGACACTTACATCATTTGTCACAAAATGAGATGGTAAAGTCATTAACTCTAGAGACACTAAGATCTTTGACAAAGAACAAACCTTCAACTGTATACCTCATCTTCAGACTGCACATCCTGTTTTCACGAACGTATGGTCTTGTCAATGTGACAAATAGACAATGCTTTACAATCCTGGGGGACATCAGAAGCCAGGTTTTTTTTTTTAATGTGCTAAATGAATGGTATATCTCTGTGGGGTCAGATCTAAGGCACATGCCTTTGACAGCTGTATGGCTTTCATGGTTTTGACATACGCCATGACAGTCTAGTCAGAGATATCCATCAAGTTGCTGGGGAAGATTGATGTTTGGTCTTTCTTCTTAAATTCTGGGTTTTCCTGTCAGGAGTAAGGAAAGATGACTGTACCCAGCATTTGTTTTAAGAATATTTTTAGACAAAGACTAATTTATTAAATTTGATGATTTGGATATTGTGTAAAATGAACTGAACTTTTAGTATTACATGTTTTTTTGCATCCATTCTTCTTTTAGTATTCTCTTTTTTTTATACAAAAACAACAATACAACTTTATTTATCCACAAGAGCAATTTCAGACACACATTCTCTCTCTTTCTCACTCTTGTCTATGTGTGCTAACAGAGAGAGGGAGGAAGAAAAGTGAGAGAGAGACTTAAAGGAATGAAAACCAGCCCCATTGCTTTAATGTTAAATCAGATATCAGAATTAAAGACTTTACAGTGTGAGGATCTTATATGGATATGGATATAGTAAAAAAAAAAAACCAACCAAATATGGCAGATCTTTTGTGTGACCATCATGCAGAGATGCACCAACAGTTACATACTGGGATATATATGTCTCATCCAGAAGGCCCTCAAAGCTAGAGTTTGTAATCTTCTGGGTGAAAGGGCCATGGTCCTCTCATGCTCAGTACATGTTCTGGACATCAGGGGAGAGGAGTTATGGCTTTTAGTATCCATTATGTTGCCTGGGCTTTTTCATGATATAGTAAACATGTCTTCAACATTGTTGGCATATGCAGCAAGCCTTTACAAGTTGCCAGGTGGCCAGAGAGCATTTGATGTCTGTAGCATCTGGTTTCCTGGGTCAGGATGCATGACCCTGTGCTATGCTCTCTTCCTGATTTAATGACAAATAAACACAGGTGGTGCTGTTTATGAGAAGCTTCCTGTTTCTTTTTTAATTTCACTTTTTTTAGACCAACACTAGTCCACTGCTGTTTAGAGTGTTCATCTTTAACTTTCTTCCCACCCACAAAGTAAGCTCAAGTTAAACAAGTGGATCAGCTAAGTTGGGCTTAGCATTCAAGATGCCTTCTTCTAAAATCTCTCCGTAAATCATTTGGTTTGAAAACTTTCTGATCATGTAAGTGTTTGTCTTTTGCAGCCTATGTATCTGTCATGTATATTTTGTATATGGCTGGGAATTTTTATAGTTGGATACTTTTTGGGCACACAGTCTGAGAAAACTCCCTTTTTTAGCCTGTACTTTTGTTTACCTTCACTGCCAGGATAGTTTGCTATTTCTTGGTACATAATAACCAATTTGAGAGAGTTGTTGGCTAGATTGACAGGTGCATGTATGTCTTAATTTATGGTTGAGTGCATTTATAACTTATGTAGGGTGGCCACAGAATCTGGAAACAACTTCATTATGCAAAGTAAATGTTTTATTGATATTACATCACAATACATGATATATTTTGTAATACAGCATTGAGTTCAGACAAACCTTATGCTATGGTTGGATGTGGAAATAATAGGCACTTGAAATCATGTGTACCCTCTGCTTCAGCTGCTCAACCATATATGAATTGTTGGTTATGAGAGCATGTGGGTTGTAACTGGGCTTTGTGAATGGTATTATGAATGTAAGATGGCATGTTTTTGTGTTTTGCTGTGATGCACAACTTGCCTTATCCTTGTCTTCTAACTAGCAGTTTGGTGGTGGTGGTGGGGGGGGGGGTTTGGTAACTGAGCACACTGCACAAGTTAAAATTTCTCACTGGGATTAATAAGGTTGGTCATTTGTCATTTATGCAACATGTCCAACGTGGTCTCCTATATTAGTATTGCATAGTTTAATACCACATAAAAAACTGCAATGAATAGCTTGTGTTATTTGAGTATTTCCATCAACCTCTTTGCATGCATCTGTGATGTGTTGCCTCAGGGAATCTGTTGTCTGCATTCCCAGACATTATGTTCATCTTGTCGTGAGGTCAGGGCATACCAAGAGACATGTTGAGATAGTTTGTGGAGAATGAAAGATCGACATATGGTAGTTTAACCCAGATGTTTTCAAACTTTTCCAGACAAGCACCACTTTTGAAAATTCAAATTGACCGAGTACCACCTCCCAACCCTTTCCCCTGCAAAAATATATATATATATTTACTATATGATTTAGTCAGTAGTTAGTTAATTGTTACTATATCATGATATAAATATCTTTCATTAGTCAATTGTTACTATATCATTATATAAATATCTTTTGATAAACATATATATTATCCATCCTGTTATGTGTATAAATATGTAGACTTGTCTCAACATCTGACAAACTTTTAACTGTTGGTGACCTGGCGGTCATAACACCCACAGACCCCTTGCACCTACCCGTGGGTAAACAGAGTAAATATGCAGAGTGCTGTCAATCAGGATTACAAGGGTCTAGTTCCTAACATTCTTGGCACCGGCTTAGTGGCTTAATATCCTGACGCCAAGATATTCCTTCCTTTGCTCCACCTGCAGCAACGACAGTAAACATACAGCCCCTGTAAAATATAGATATGTGTTCTTTTATATTGGCGCATGGTGCTTTCATACCACCTGTCACACCTTCACGTACCAACAATGGTACGCATACCGCAGTTTGAAAACCTTTGGTTTAATAAAGTAAAAAACAACCTTCTGATGCTGTTTTCAGTTGATTCAAAAGCTCATGTTCCTTCTTCCATATCAATGCCCACCAGAAATGGAGAAATAGGGGTTTCTTTTCAATATAAACATTACATTTACTGATGTGTCAGATTGGTATGAGGTTTGGTGGTAGTTCACTTTAACAATTTGTATATACATGACCAAGATACACGAAAAGAGCTCAACATTTTGTGGGAGAAGGGGTAGACTAGAAAAAAAGGACAAAATTGTAGTTGGAAAGAGAAAAGCCATGAAAATTATATCCACAGACTATAACTGGCTAGAAAAATAAAGGTGTATTTGCTAGTCTGGACTTTGTGAATGTGAAGGGGCGTCTTAAAATTGTTGGCAGTAGATGTAATTAATATAGAGCTGTGCAAGAGTTTTTGCCTCCCTAAGTGCATTGTGTGGCAGGCTGTTTCACTGGTTCCTAACATCTAAATGTCAAGTTAGGTGGAGCAACGTGAATGACCTTGCAAGAAAATATCATGTGTGAAAAATAAGTCTTAAACATGCACTTTAGTAGAAGTGTTTGTATGCATCCATGCTCATGGGTGCATAAGCTCAAAAGTCACAAGTTTCTGTTATTAGTCGAAATCTAAAACCTTGCACAACTTCCAAAATGTCATTTTTCTCACATAGCTTCAGAAAAGATTAAAGGGCAGAGTACTTTAAAAGGGACAACAGCAATCACAGCATTGACCCTCCAATAGTCAGGAACAAACACTTTTTTGTTGGTCTTTTTGCTGTTTTTATCAAACATGTGAATGCCCAATTGTAGTTTTGTCAATTAGCATTTTATTGAAGTACATGTAAAGTTCTATATACTGTAAAAACGTCTTGTTTCTACTTTTGAATTTTGCCTTAATTTTCCAGTTTAACAAGGAAAGAATATTTTGCAAAATATGAATGTGCATGCATGTGTGTGCATATGTGTGTAGGTGCATATGCGCACATGCATGGGAAGGTGGAAAAAGGAAAGCTAAAAAAAAAAAGCAGTCGTTTTTCTCCTCTTCATTAAAGAAAACACAGAGGTTTTAACATTTTTCTTTCATATTTTTATGGCAGAATACAGATGTGTCCATAGATTTGCCGCCCACCCTTCTCCAGGACGCAGGAGTTTTGGATGAAAACAGTACCAGCATCTTTATATCAGTATTTCGTAATGGTCGTCTTTTTCCAGTCCTGACTACCAGTCAGGCAGACCCCAGTTTGGCCAGGGGAAATTGGACAGTAGCTTCCAGTGTGCTCAGTTTGTCTGTAGGTCAGTAAAATTTTAAAGAATTCACAGGATAAATCATTTAAATTTTTTCCCCCTGGTAAATGTTAATAAAATAAAAATCAGATTTCTTTGTTAAGCTCATCTTGGGAAATTTGTAATTGTGAGAAATAGTGTATATTTGACAGTACAAATATCACATAACATGACAACTGATTTTTTGCTTTTATACATGCTATAGGGACCAAATTTAAGCTATATTTGACGTGGGTTTGCAGTTTGTTCCCAGAGAGATTATCTTGTATATGCATACATGATGCATCAGCAGCTGTTGTCTACAAAAGTTAACATGAATCCTATTAAGTTGGCATGTACAACCAAGCAACTTTTATAAATTTTGCTTAAAGCAAGAGCTGTTTCAAATTTCAGATCAAAACAGAATTTTTGGTCTCAGGATTGTAGTAGTAGCACAGAACATTTACTTATTTTGCTTTTTACGCAAACAGGTCACCCTGTGCCCAATCTTACTGTGCCTGTTGTACTTGTATTACGAACAAGTGACAACACTAAGCCACAAAGAGCTGTATACTGGGATTTCTCAGCTAATGGTAAGTTGAGCATAATTAGTTTTAGCAACTTGTCCATTGGTATCATTATTAAATTATATTAATATTAAATATTTATATACATGTATTTTTTCTTTCTGTATTCTAGATCATTACTGTTTTTCCATTCATTTTAACCAAGTATAAATGTGCATGTGCATACTTACAAATCTGTAATTTATTTATTGATATTGTTTGAAATGACATTTATTCATTGACACTTGACAGAACTAAAATTAGAAGGTATTTATAGGGTAGTAGCCATCAGTACAGTAAGTGGGAGGCAGAACCCAACTGTCTTCTTCAGTCACTGCTAAGTGGACAGACAGAGCCTGTCTCGCTTTAGCGAGCCTTGAACCCTTCTGCTCTGAAGCTGTACACCCTAACCACCTGACACCATATACTGTAACCACCTAAATGCAGGTTCTATGACAGAGTATTATTTGCTCAAACAAAAATCAGTGGATTATAAATGCCAAATATTTTGTCTGGCTTAATTTTGTGATGGGAAGTTATTTTTATGACAGTTTGTTTTGCTTGGATGTGATATTGAGTGAAATTCTGTTATTACCAGATGGTCTTGGGGACTGGCGAACAGATGGTTGTGAGATAATTGAGCGCAAGGCTAATCACACAGTCATTCATGTCTACCATCTGTCCTACTTTGCAATCTTACAGGTAGATATGAATCTTCTTTGTGTACCTAAAACCATTCTGTTCATTGCACTGGAAAGCAGAAAAATATAATCTTGAATTGATTTTAACATATAAACAGAAATTCTGTTGTGCCTATTGAAAATTGGAAATGCTAGTTAGCAAGATGGGAAAAAATTATTCTGTCCAATGTTGAAGTCTACTTTTCATTTACAGCTTATTGCCTTATTGCCAAATCTTATATATTCATAATAGTTTTGTCATTTAAAATAAGTGCTTAATATTCATGGTGTCCCTAAGTTGCATGTTTTGTAAGATGTGCCTGTTGATTATTGTTCAGTAGTTCCTGTCCTGATTTAGACAGGTTTGGATACAATGAAAGCAGGGTGGTATGTTAAAGGCTTACTGCTGTTAGTGTAGTTGGGGTTTTAAGGCTTCAGTATTTTTGCAGGATGTCTCCCAGAAGCCTCTGTTGCTGCTGATGGAGCCTGTGATCTACGTGGGCAGCGGCATCTGCATTGTGTGTGTAATGGTGGTACTCGTCACTTACATATCCTGTTTCAGGTCTGTTCTGTCATATAGCAGATTTACACACTATGCTGCAAAAGCTGTTTGCTGGCTGGCTATATCTTTGTCTAAGCCTTTCCTGTCTTTTCATACCTTTTTAGTCCTTGCTTAAAAATCTGTTAAAATTTAATTGTAAAAGATTTTTGTGTATGTGTATGTGCGCATGCATACATCTGAAAACACACACATAAACATCTGAAAAGCTGATAATGCTAAGAGTTTACATTTTAAGTGGATTGGGAAGCCTGTACGGTTTATGTTAAAGATAGGGTGTGTGATTGTGTAAGTGGATAGGTAAGTGTGCATTACATAACATAGTCCTTGTTTTATTAGCATGTCATTTACATTCTTTCCAGTCACATAAAACATGAAGAGTATGACCACATGGTCTGTCTCTATAATGTATAAACCACTTCTGTTGTTAATACTAAGTTGCTGTAGAATTTAAAGTTGTTATTGCTTTGGACATAATGACTAACTAACAGTAGGCATAATTTGAAAGTTTATAATCAGAACCTTAAAGCGAGTGGGGTTTCATCTTTTTTTCTGATGAATGAACGAAGCACTGCAAGATAATGTTTCCCCTAATGCAACTGAATACATCCATTCTGTACTTGAGATACATGACTACAAATATCACTATGCCCAGAAAAAGGTCATCATATTTGTACAGGGACATGCCTAGTTAGTGCATTGTCCCATCTATGGTCTGTCATTGGTGGGGGGTTCTTCAGCGTAGAAACTTATCCATGTACAATCCTGAGGTCAGTTGTTGTTGACCTCTTTCTGTGTATGATGTCTCAAGTATAGAGGGCAGGTATTCACCTAGATTTGGGGAAATAGTATCTGATTCTTGTACGTTGTCTTAATCATTAGGAAAAAATGATGTGCCCTATTAGTCATTTAATGCCACTCAGGGATAATTATCCCAGCATAGGAAAGAGATGTCCTTTGTTTCAACTGGCCACAGCATTTTATGGTTTTGATTGTTGTTTCCAACAGAGTGATCATCACTCCGAAGAAGATGAAGCACTCGGTCACTAATATTTGTCTGGCACTGGTACTGCTGCTTGTGACCTTTGTTCTTGGCATCAACCGCATCGATGTACAGCTGCCTTGCCAGGTCACTGGCATCTGCTTGCACTACCTCACCCTTGCCATCATATTCTGGATCACCATCACCTCCAAGTAGGTATAATGGTGCTACCAGTTTTTCTGTTTTCTGATTGCATAATTGTTTGATGCAGCATAATTGATACCTCTAGTGTGATGTAATTCACTATCTATAAGAATGAAACACACAAAATCATCATGTGTCACTTATGAACATTTTAGATGAAAAGGAGAGGCATGCTTAAGCAGTCAAGTTAACATCTATAAACCCACATTTGCATTCAGGTACACAACTGTGTGCATGCATGTGCACACAACAGCAAATGTGCAGCTCATTAAAAAGAAAAAAAATAAGCAACTGTAACAGTAATGTGTTATATTGTTATTTGTTAGCAACATGTACAAGAAGTTTACCAAAAGCAACCGACCACCGTCACCACCACCTGAGCCAGTGTCTATGCCACTTCCACCTAAACCTATTCTACGTTTTTACTTCCTTGGATGGGGGGTTCCTATCATCATATGTGGTATCACAGCAGCAGTCAACCTCAACCACTATCAGAGCACAGAATAGTAAGTGTTGAGAGGCAGTACCAGGAAGAAAGCACAGTACTGCTGTAATTATTCTGTATGACCAGCTCAACACGTTTCTGATCTCTTTAAATGTTTTTTATGTAAGGAATCATATGTATTTGTGTATTTCTATGACAATTTTGCTTGCTTTGATTTGAAAAGCTGACTGAGTGGCATGCATAGTAACTTTTTTTTTTAGCAGTTTTGTGGTGTTGCAAATAGGAGAGATGTGTAGAATACAGAGGATATTGAAGAGGAAAAAAATGTAGTGGGAGGAAGAATGGAATTACCAGATTACATCTCCACAAATAACAAAGAAAGCAGTTATTAAATATATTCACAATCATGAGAGTAAAGCACTAAACAGTTATATAGAGGGTGAGAGTAAAGAGAAACATGTATGTGCATGGCTATGTAGAGGTATGACTAATATGGTGTGGCTGTTTATGTGTTAACATTCCTGTTTGAATGGAAGCATACTCAGGGTGATATTTTTTAAACTATCGTATGTGTGAACACAGAAATTTCATTTTTAATTTTTTTTTTATAATTTTAGCTGTTTCCTGTCCTGGGAACCAAGTCTTGGGGCCTTCTATGCTCCCATGGGGCTTCTGATCATCTTGAATTTAATCTTCTTCATGCGCATCTCATGTGTTGTACGGGCCACTGGTAGCTCACTCAATGAATCAGATGAAACAGAAGAGGTCCACACCAATGAGATCGAGCTGGTCCCTAGCCAAGCTGACACCAATCTTGAGGTGCAGTCTGTTACTAATGAGACAGACAACTCTGGAGTGACTAACAACAACCACCACAACCGTCGCAGTCGGAATGGTGTGGGCAGCAGCCCCTGTGTGCAGCGTGTTGCTGCTGGTGCAAGCAGCCGAAGCACAGCGGGTGGTGATGTAGAGGAAGATGATGAAGAGGAAGATAAACAGTCAACATGTAGCCTGCCGGATGCAGAGCGACGCCCCATCACACAGTTGCGAGCGTTGGTGGCGATGTTATTCCTGTACATAGTAATGTGGGTGTGTGGGGCACTGGCTGTAGCTAGCCCATTTGTTGGCATCATACCTTATCAGAGGCTTATCTTCAGTTACCTGTATGGACTATCTTGTGCTTTGTTTGGCATTTTCATGCTGACCTATTTCTGTCTCACACGTCAAGACTCGCAGGCCACGTGGAAGCGTTTCCTTGGCTTTGGCCCTCCTGTTGAATACAGTGGACCAGTGGCCACAGAGCAGCAGCAGGGAGGACCTGAACCCTCTCCCCAGCCGTCTCAGCCTAATGGCAGTGTAGTGAAATCCAACAGCAACATTGATGTCTCCTTGTATTCACAGAAGTCCTCTAACATAAAAGCTTGCAACATTAAGAACAATATGAGCAAGCAGGCTAACAACAGTATAATTAACTTAGTGTCCATGCCAGCTTCTTCCTTGACAGAAGTATCAATCAGTTCCACCCAAGAGGGATACCCCAATTTCTACAACCCCCGCCAGAACGGAGCAGCACGAAAGTTTTGGCAGAAGAATCGCCAGCATAAGGTGCTGAACAAAGATGTCAACAAAGACATCAATTCTAGTCTCACAGACAATGCTTCCCTAGCCGAGATGAGTCACCAGCCCAGTCAAGGAACAGAAAGTGATGGCAACACTCATCTCAGCATAGAGATTCAGATCCAGTCCAAAGAGGGAATCAGAAACCAGTCAGGCATTGGCTATGATCCTGCCCTGTCCTCATCCAACCCAAACCTACACCGTCACAATCAGTCCAGCATGCAGCCATATCAGCATATCAACAACACAACAACTGCAGCACTAATCTCTGCACATCCCAGTTCTAGTTCACCCCTCGGCTATAGGCCAGATCAGAACTCATACACAAGAGGAGCTCACTCTCCAAGCCCATGTAGGTCTCACGCTTCACCAGCAGGACCCCAGAATATGACAGCAGGACAGCAGCAAGCATTACCTCACCACCAGCGCACATCTAGCTCAGGGTCTGTGACACCACATACTAGTGCTTTCACTCCTGTTCAGCCACGCAACAACACCCTACCCCGACAAGGCAAGTCAGAGACCGAGACCAACATGCTGTCTAGTCCCCCATCGGAAAACATGGTCACCCCTGAGAACTGTGGGGTGTTTATTGATGGCCCTCCACAGGGGCAAATTACAGGTCAGTACCAAACCTTAGACCCCTGCATGCATCAACTCTACCTCACTCCACACCCTTGCAACATCCCTGTGAATCACCCATACAGCCAGTACGTTCCACCCCACGCTCTGCCTCGCTCCATTAGCCCTGTGGTGCAGGGAGTGACACATAGCTTCATTTACCTCCCACCCCGACCTTTGCGAAGCCCAGCATCTAGCCACCACACACAACCATTGTCTGGAGACAGCTCGGATGCCAGCAGTCGCCATCGCCGTCATTCACGCTACAGCAATCACAGCAGCAGCTACAATCATAATCGTTCATCGGGTGGTTGTGGAGTTGGTGGTGGTGGTAGCAGCGTTATTGATGGCTCCAAAAGTCCAGTCATGTCTGATGTGACAGCAACGCCACCATCTTATGATGGTCGCTTGATAGGGCAAGACTCGGACTCACAAGCCCAAGAAAAAAAGTGTCGGCCAATAGAGTCAGACCACCACTCTGATCCCACACACAGAAAAAAGCACAGATCGAAGGACAAATATGGCTACCATCGTAGAGGACCTGGGGGGATGATGAAGCAGCGCTCCTTAGGTTGGGACGAACAGTTCAGAGGGCGACCACATAAAGTCGCATATGCATATGTTAACCATAATTACAGGGAGAAAGTCATGCACAAACTGATCAAGCAAGCTAGTGAGAGTGATGAGCTGGCCAAGAAGGCTTTCTGGCTGCCTCGATCCATGAGTGAGTATGACCGTCTGACACAGGTGGGGTTCTGCAACATGGTTGAAGACATGTCTTCCAGCTCCGAGGAAGACAGCATTGACAATGTCTGGGTCCCACACAGAGAAGGAGCAGATGTGTTTAAGAAAGAAACAAGTGTATGATGCTGCTCCAGCAAGCGACACAGGGTTTTTACTGCTCATTTTGTGTGCAGGGCTTGAACTTATTCTTTTGGTGGCAGTGGAGGAATTGAGTGGGGAGGGCTGTGTTGTGAACTATATTAATGAATACTCCACAAAGATGTCTTCAAATGTGTTCAGGGTTGTGTCTCTTGAGGACCATTTCTTTTTTGTCATTCAAAAGTCAAGCTTTGAGAAGATATGACCTACATGTTATTGCCAACTGCCTGTGCATAAAGGGCTTTCATTATCATGTTGACTTGACAGATGCACTTTTAAAAAAAAAAAGAGGGGCGGGGTTGGTGGATCCGCAGATACAGAAATTGTAAGTTTCTTTTATGAAAGTTATTTTTTTCTGATCTTAAATTCTGTTTTCTGAACTCATCTGATGCGGGTTTTATATATCAGTATTGTCTTCAATGATCAAAAGACTAACATATGACAAAGTAGTGCACATTCTCATAGGAAACCCACTGGCTGATTTATTTATTGTCTTTTGTGTCATCCTGTCCCACAGATGCTGTCTGTCAATGACCATGTTAGACATACTCATCAGTCATGTACATAAGGATATGAACGTACTATATATGAAGCCAATGCAAGCACTGTTTAATATTGACCTTCACAGGAAAGCTGAAAATGTTGCTTGAAGCTGAAGCTGTGTGAGTGAACACTAGCAAAGGTGAAATGTTTGTTGGCTGACTGGTAAGCATTAGTGAGCGGAATCACCATTTGTTGCCTAGTATGTGGACACACTTGTCACTGGTTGTTGTTGCAGTGGTTTCAGACCACATGCAACTTGTTGTGTAGAGAATCACTGGAGAGGAGGGCAATTGTGCATTGTTAGTGATGTTTGTCAACACTGCCAGGACTATGCATGCCCACTGCTTCATGTTGGATGCATTGCTCATAGGTTTTTATTTTCCTGATAGGGGAAGGGTGAGCCAGAAAGCATATGATGAAACTTAGTGATATTATTGTCAGAAGCTTCCCGTCTCACAAACCTCTGTCAAACATTATTTGACCTTTCATGACAGACCACTGTTCATCCCTTCAGATTTTTGTGGCCCCACAGCTGACTGCAGATAGTTTTTTTTTTTAAATTTTAGTTTCTGAGTTAAGCATTTACATTTTTATGATCCTTTTTCTGTATACATTCTGAATGCTAGTGTTTTGCTATAATTTTACAAAGACTGTAGTGCTATGTGGATGGATATTGGCTGTAAGATAAAAGTTTGAGTGTCTGGTTTTCACTGGCATGAACCATTTTTTTCTCTCTGCTTGTTTCTAGGACTCCCCATTCACACAGCATCATCATTTACTGCACACATCTATGAGTCCTTTCTGATCCTAACTCCCTCGTTAACTGACCATGTGGTTCAGAATGCAATATTGAATCAGCAAGATACATCCCAGCATAAGAGACCCATGATGACTAGCATATAGTAGAGAACATGGAAATTTTCTCACATTGTATTAGGTAAAATGCTTGGTGTCGCCATGCTTAACGATACAAATTCTCATAGTCTGATTATATGCTTGTGTCCACTTCTCACATTTATTAACTGAATTTTTTTTATTTCTAGCAATAATTTTATTCAGCCTGACCAAGTTTTGTTGCCAGTGTGTGTGTGTGTGTGTGAGAGAGAGAGAGAGTGTGGGAAGGAGCATATATGTACTTGTGTGTGCCTCCATATATGAACTTGCCCACTCATCAGAGTGAAGTCAGATATTGCTGACATTGTTAGCATCCATAGAGCATTTCAAGTGCAGCTCAACAGAAAGCCTAACTTAGGGGATAGAAATTCAGAAACAACAAAAAAGTACTGGGGACTGAAATAAATGTTGCAATGTCTTCTATTGAGCAGATGTAATGTCTGTTCTGTAATATGGCGCCACATGTAAAGCATTTATTATATTTTGTCATTTAGATAAAAATATATAAACATTGATTTCCTATTTTAAAATGGTGCTATCATGTGAATATGAAAAAGTTGCATTGGAGAGAAAAAGAAGTGCTAGAAATTTCTGATTTTGCTTCATGTTTTCTAATTAGTGAACCTGAAAATAAGAAGGACAGGGTATTAATGTAGATAATGTTCAAAGAGCAGGGCAAACAAATCATCTTGTGCAATGAAAATTCAGTTTTAAAGCTTACTCTGCTGCAATTGTCCACAAATATGTTTGCAACATCCTGCATTGTTAATCCAAGGGACACTATATAGCTGTAGCAGGAAGCATTAATAGGTGTTGTTTTTCTCACATTTCCTGAAATTGTAATGTAGATTCTTATTAATATTTGCATATAGGGATAATGGCAGAAGTCATCTTAGAGACACCATATCCGATCAGTATTTACCTCAATAAAGGGCAGAAAATAAAGCTGTTAATGTAGGTTTATTAATGTTTTTTAGTCACATTTTTTTTTCATTTACAATCTAACCCACATTCAGTCCCTTTTCTCCAAACTTGTGACTACTTTTGGTGCAGATGGGCAAAAGAAAAAAAAATTATTTCTAGTGGCTGGGGTGTGAAACTGCAGCATGTCTATGCCATCTTCTAAACATATTTAACCTATATGCATTCTTCCATTTGTCTGTCTTTGCCTGTCTACAACTTTTCCACCCCTGCATGATGGTGCTGCATTAAAAAAAAAGACTTTAATGTGAGCCAGTTTAGACTTAAGCCATAGCAGGAGACAATTTTTCTTGTTAATCCTTCCCCTATCCCATGCTTAAAGATTTAACGCCTGTATGTAGTCATTTTTCTATTTATCAAAAATTGTTGTGAAGCAGTCTTTCTTTGCAAGTGTACAAATCTTGTAATACATGTATTTGAAACGGTGTTCATTTGTGCTTTTTCTTGGTTAAAAAGAGTGTGTGCCTTTTAATATTTATCCAACAAGGATTTAAATAATGCATAATGGGGCTCTGTTAAATCAAGCAGTAGTCAAATGTATGGGCAAGATCCAAATTCTCCATGCTCATACATGTGAAAACCACTTGGTCTTCTGTACATTTTCTTTTTCCTCTCAAGGCCCACACCCCTGTTTAAAAAAAAAAAGATGGGTACTTAAAACATCATTAAGGAAGGTCCTGAGATCTGTTAGAATAATGTTTAATGGTGGTTGTTAAGAATGAAATGTTTTAGTGGGTCTAGGTCATCCTAGCGAGTGAGTGAGCGAGTGTGAACGACGTGAGTTTTGATGAATGACGCAAGTCTTGATGTCAAAAATGTTCGAGCAAGTTTGAGTGAGCGTTGAGAGAGAAGAAACAAGTAGGTTATAGTATTGTAGGCGTGTGTCGCCGTAAGTTTTAAAGTTGAAGTAGGCGTGTGTTGCTCTGCTAGTTTTAGGTTTGGTACGGGTGTGTGTCGCCGCTAGTTTTAGGGCTAGTGCGGGCGTGTCGCCGTTAGTGTTTAGGTTTTAGGGTATTGTAGGCGTGTGTCGCCGCTAAGTTTTTAAAGTTGAAGCGGGCGTGTGTCGCCGCTAGTAGAGTTATAAATTTGCATCCATTTGAAAGTAAAGAATTGTTTATCGTTTGGACTGTTTCTTGAAAAGTTGACACCGCCAGATTTTTCTGGACCCGAACGAGCTAATAACGTTCAATCAACCAGGACCAGTTAGATAACAGTGGGTAACATTCTGAATTTCTTAACATAGCATAATCAAAAGGGATGGGGAAACAAGAAGTACATAACATTGTAACTTAAAAACAAATGAGACATAATACATTCTAAAAATTTCAGCCTTCACTGGGAAACCAAGTTAGTGAAATTTTCATTTTACAAATAGTTTAAAATGATCATGTCACAATAATTTCATCCTTAAAATATCTTAAATATAACGCTCTGCTTGTTATTCAAGTGGTACATCTGCTGTCAATGATATAGGAGGTCGTCTTTGGGGACTTATGAGAATTCATTGTTCTTTACCACTGAGATAAGATCACCTTTGTTAACATTTTATTTTCGTTAAAAAACCTTTAGTGCGTTACTCATCATTCGAGTACTTTGATAGCATAGCATATGATGTACCGAGGACATTTTTCAGAAACGTTTTCAAGAACTAAGAGAAGACCTGTAAATGTTGAATCTGTACACCGTTAATAGTGCGTACGTTGAGTAGAAATAAGCAAGGATGATGAAGCGACGTGTTCACCGATTTCTATCATAGAAGGCTGTGGATGTGTTTCTTGGAACGAGTAAACGTGAAGAGCTGCAGACCGTCAACCTGAAGCAAAACAGCAGGCGGCGCAAAATTCTCAAGAACGTACAAAAGTTAACGCTCATACGTCTACGCTCAACTGCGTGTCTTTTAGTGTTCAGTTCAAAGCAATTAATAAGGCAATCGAAAATATGCGTTGTAAATTCTCAGGCAATTGACAGTTGCGCCTTATTCAGCAAAAGGAAACAAATACGTTAGATACCGAAGAATCCTTTCAAGGGAGTTAACTCTGTGTTTATGATACGAGTGATGTCCACCTGCCCACATCCGCTTCCGACCGCTTCCCAGTAACAAGCATAAACATGGTATCGGAATCGAGTGTTGTTTGCAAAGGTAAGGATACGTCGCTTTTACGTGCTCTTTAAATAAAAGTTTCATATTAAGCTGAACCTTTTTAACCAAGAACATAGTGACATAAACGTTAAATCATCATCAAAGCAGATTAACATGGTACATTTGCAAGAGGTAATTCCTCCTACCCAGCCGTCACGTCGACGCCTGCGCTCTGGCTCCCAGTCACGCTTCTGTCTCCCTGCAGTGGAAGACACAAACAAGAAGCGCACTGGAGCCAGGGCCTTCACAAATGCTGCACCTAAGCTTTGGAATGTTCTTCCATCGTCACTAATCACCATCACCTCAGCAACCACGTTTCGGAAAAGACTGAAGACTCATTTGTTTATTTAAAACAGACTTAAACAACCCATAGCACCACTTCTGTCTATTATTTGCTTACTTTCCTGTTGTTTTTTTCTTCTCTTCTGATTTTGCTGGGCAATGAGCATTCTTTTGAATGGACACCTGCGCAATATATATAAGTCGACATCATCATCATCATTGCCGCTGGTGCTACTGGCTTGATCTCTTATCAGTATGCACATCATTAGTCAGTGTCGATTAAGAGTTGCAAAGTGTTTTACGATTTTTTGGATAAAACAGCAATTTAAATGTTATCTGGGAAATGTTTCTAAAGATGTACGGAAGTTTCTCTTTCAGAAACACCTACTATAACTATAATCCATCCTGTTGTCTTTTGTCCTCCACACTCTTATCTCTGCGTTCCTTCGTGTTTTTGTATTGCTGACCAGTGCATGTTCGTATATGTATGTATGCTGTGCTTGTTTCTACTCGACTGTGACATCTACATCACACAGACTTTTTCCCCACTGGCCCATGTCTCTTGTGAAGTGCATCGAGTTCACCCCCATGTGGGAAAATGTGCCATACAATCCTATGATTATTATGATGATTATTATTATTATTAAGTTTAATCAGCTGATACTGATTAAAAATCAAAGGTAGTCGTGTGGTAATTGGTGTGGTGCATTCTTTACACATTTTCCGATACCGTATATATCACATTCATATGGTCTGATGTGTGCTCTTTCACAACCAAAAACACGAAGAGCAGATTTTGTCAAGGCTTTCCGCCCGGCACAACACACAAATATTATATTCAAAGTAAACAAAAAAATTGCAACTTTAAATTCTCAAACTCACTAAGGTATAGTGGCACATACATATAAAGTAACAAATATCAGTCCCAACACTGGGTACAGTCTTAATAACTTGTTAACTGTTAATGAATAACGAGTCAAGCCTCAGGGCAATTCAAGTCTGCAACTCAGATTACCTCCCCTCTCATGCATTTCTACTCTTCTACACGGACCTTCATTACTGGATAAGTGACTCAGGTTCATGTCCGGTGTAAGTCTCGGCTTTCCTTTAGACAGGCCTCATGTTTCCAGTTCTTTGTTTGCATACCTTCAATAAATTCTTAATAGATGTTTTGTTTTCGCATCAGTTTTGACGATGTTTTTATATTATAAAATTGTCAAAAAATTTAAATGCATTTTTCTATAGAAAAACAGAATCGATTTTACAGAAAATGCTGTTTATTTTGCAATCAATCTTCTTTAACAAGGTTCTGATGACAGAAAAGCTTAATTACTCACTTCTAAAATTTCTTCTACGTTAGGAAGATCCACCATTTTGACAGAAAATGGAAGTGAAAGCCCTTCGTTTTTAGGGTTTGTTACGATTGGTCACTCCTATGATAGAGCAAAGAGGCAATGAATGAGAGGCACTTATCCAGTGAATGAAGGTCTGTGCTCTTCTACTCTTGTCAGACCAATGTTATGTAGTCATCACTCAGGAGAATGGAACACAATAAAAAGTTTAAATGCTCTTACATATTAATCTGAGCTTTCTCTTCTGTAAGTCCCTCATAGACTAGAAGTTCTAATGAGGTTACAGATACACTCGTTCGTTGATTCTGCCCTGGTTAAATAATTTGCCAGTGCTAGTAGGCTGCAGCTGTTACAGCAAGGCAAACTCATGTCTTTCCTCTATGACATAAGCTTGTCATGGAGGGGTGTTGCTGTCTCTATAGTCTCAGCCCAGTCTCTCTCTCTCTCTTGCTTCCGTGGCACCAGTACATTTGGTCAGCTTGCTGCTCAAACATGTTCTGATGGCTCTCACACATCAGTCATTCACCTTTTGTCTTGCCAGTGGATCAGATGTTATCACAGCATGACAGGTGCTCATCTAGCAGTCTGGCTATCTGACTGACTGGTTGACCGACTTAACTAACCCATGTATCACATTCTATACGCACCAGCCTTCCTAACACCTGGGTGAGCATTGCACAGAATCCATGGCATGCACAGGAAGTTTAAGAAAAACTATCAGCATCTTTTTTTTCAACTTTTTTTCTAAGCTGATCAGAGTAAGCATCACTTGTACAGCACAAGACGCATGGGAAATTTCAGCAAAATCTGCCTGCACACTGTACTAAGTGCAAGGGTTATTTTACAAGAGGATCAACCGTAGATCATATTTTCTGGAGAGCCAGCTATATATCATACAAGGTGATACATTGCCATGACCTTTTACCACAGTTTTAGATAACTAATGTCTGTAATGACACTGTTAATACAGCCAAGACAGACAACCTATCATTTTAAGCAAGTCACAGAAATAACTAACCAAGAATTCCAAACAACAATTAATATATTTTAAGCTGGGTAACTAAGCCATATAGTATTTTTTGAGGGTGAGGTGAGTGGGTAGCTTTTTTTTAAAGTACAGGATGCATAATTTATGTGTTCTTTGTGAAGGACTGAAGAAAGTTTAATCGGTCTGTAGTAGTTCTTCTTTACAATGACTTACTTATTAAACTACATGGTGAGCAAGGAGAGTTTCACTTTCATAGCACTTTAGATCAGCTCCCCAAGCCCAACACATGCAACACATCGTAAGTGACAATTCAGAATAATCACAGCTTGTTATGGGACATTAAAAAGCAAAAACAAAACAAAGAGAGATTTTCTTTGTTTATGTTTGCAGTTTTATGGGCACTTAGTGTTTCCTAAAGAGTTTCATTCACGTATTGAAAATGGATGAGGTTGATGGAGACTTGCATAGCAGAAAACGAAAGCCAATGAACTCTTTCCAAAGGGAATTGGATGCCAAAATGAAGGAAAGGCGAGCCAGAGGATTGACAGCAGATGTCACAAGTGAAGAGAGTGAAGAAGACTCCATTTTATCCAATGATGGTAGTAACTCCCTTTTGTACTTGGAATAAATTGGATGCATTTATTATAAATTGATGGCCAGAATAGTTTACCTTTTCTAAAGTTAGCTGTCTGTAAACACACACAGATGAACCATACTTACATGCATACATAATTATATACATGCATACATACACATGCCTACATAATACATACATATATTTATGCATACTTATGTTTTGGGATGTGTAAGTACCTCTGTTTTAAAATTTTCTCATGTTGTAGTTTGTAATGCTGGCCATTGAGCTAGTTTACTTACATGCATTTGTTTTGTGTAAGGAGATGGGGAGGGTCAGAAAGACATAAGGTTTGTGCTAACCTTGTCTTCTTTTTATTGAATGTCTGTAACATTTTGAAAAATGAATCTTTTTTCTTGACATTTTTAGGAGTTCTTATGTCCTGCATTATTTCATAGTCATAAATGTTTTCAGATTTGCTAATGCAATATTCAAGATCTCGGCAAACTAGACCAGGGTCTGCAAAACACCGCTCTAGCCATGCCTCCTCCATGCAAGGAAACCTTGACATGACACTTGATGAAGAATATTTTCGTGCCTTAAGTGATATGAAGGGGCACCAGTTAAATGACAATGATGACATCGATGATGATAAAATAATGCATGCAATAAACAAAAAATCTGGAGTGCAACCAAATGAAAACAGATTTGTGAAAAAGCCACAGTCCAGAGAGAGCCTTAAAGCTTCAGACACTTCAAAAGCAGATAGCTTGTTTGGATGGAAGACATCAATACCAAGGTAGGAGCTTTATGCATATTTCTTAAAATTCAGAGTATTTTAACTTTTCTTGCTTTCAAATTCTTTATCCTTAATTCTATGCAACATTTTTCAGTTACAAATGTAATCAGCTTCTGCAGTAATCTGCTTTTGTAAAGGATTTTGTTTACATAGGGGATTTTCTGGGGCATTCTAGCATTCAAAATTTCTCCGTGAAATGTTCTTTGGTCTTGTAAAGAAATTTTTTTTTTTTTTACAAAATATCCTATTCTCTTAAGTTTATTAATCTCTCTGTGTGTGCACTCTTCTAAAAGAGAGAGAAGTCCCACAGGTGGTTTTACAGGTCCTTCTAAACCATGGCAGCCACCTAGTTTTCAAAATGTTTCCCCATCTGACGATCACAGAAAGGAGTTATCACCAGGTATGAATGAACTACATAAATGTATACTCTTTGATTGTGTGTGTGTGTGTGTGTGTGTGAGAGAGAGAGAGAGAGAGTGTGTGTTTTCTTTCCAAGAAAATAGCTTGTTACAAAGGACTAGTAATATTGGAGAAGGAAGGGTCATAGCAGGTGAAAGAGATTTTGGTGAGAGTTGTGGTGGTGGTGACAAGAATTAAAGAAAAAGAGGAGAAATAACCTTTTCATTAAACCAATGATTGCTATGTTTTCTGATATGTTGATTCCTAAGAAAAGCACATGTCTGGAACAGAAAGTGGACTTGATTCCATCTTAAAATCACAGACACCTATGACACCACGATTTGAACGTAGCTTGAACAGGAAGGAAAGTAAATCACCAAGGTAACTAGAAAATCAGTTACATCATTGAAGAATGCTACATGCTCTGATTTTGTGTAAGTGTAAAACTAAAGAACATATTAAATACTTATGACTTACCACAGAAATATGGCTGCATATGTACCGGGTCAGGTAGTAAGCTAAATAAGCTTTTAGCCTGTAGGTTTGGTGAGCATGCTTGAAACCTAATTTTTAATTTGCTGAAGTAACTTTTTTCTTATCTTGTGGTTAGGGACTTATCTTTAGAAGACTCAGAGAGGCCTACACCAACAGCTCGTAGAAAAAATGATGCAAGAGATTCTCAGAATTCACGTACAACACCTACTCTTGATATATTTGGGAATATATTTGGGAAGTCTCGCAGTGAACAAAGTGCTGAGATAGAGAAAGAGCTGGAAGACATTGAAGAGAAAAAGAAAAAGGCAGACAAGCAGCAATGGAGACCAGATGACAGGAAGACCCCAACACAGCAGAAATCTCCAGACTTCCGTAGGTTGTCTCCTCAGCAGAAAATGCCTACAGACCTAAAGGGGAAGCAGACCCCCACCAATCGCAAATCTCCAACTGATGCAAAGGAAGGAGAGTTGCAATCAAAAAAAGTAAAGGAGCCTTCACTTTTGGACTTCATGATTGGTGATACGGCATCAAAACCCAAAAAAGAGACCCCCAAGCCGAAAGAAAGGCCAAGAAGAACTCCAAAAGACGAAAGAATCCCTAGTGGATCTCAAGATTCGAGGCAGATTGGTGAGGGCATTGAGATGCCACGGCAAGTAACAGATACAAGTTCTTTGTGTGAAGAGGTTAAGGACGATCCAGCTGCCACCACAAAGAAGCCTGTGGATGAAAGTGGAGAAGGGTAAGATAGTGTTTTACTGTGAGATCTATCACGTTTTGTTAAGATCATGATGGAAAAACTCGTAATTTCTTCAAACCTACAGATCTATCAACATATTTGGATTTTATTATTTTTGTGTCAGCAGATCTATTTTGATTTTTTATAGCAAAATGGTCATGGAAATAAAGACCGCAGATGATGTGATCAGTCTTATAGCCAAGGCACAAAAAGGCATGCGGTTTATTGAACCAGCAAAGAGAATCAGGTTGGTACATGGTACAAAATCATAAATGTGCATTTTAACACTTGCTCAAGAGCATGTTACTAGATGAAACTTTCATTTTTTTGTGTGAACCTTCTTGACGTATGATGTCTATGCATTCCTAACATTGGAGAGAAATGGGTCCAGTGTCCAGTGTTTGGTGCACGTCACCTTTTGTTGTCTTGCGCAGTATTCAGTGATTAAAATCACCACTAATAATTCTGAAAGTGTCTGGGAATGTAGATTCAAGATCATGTACAGTATATGGAAATTAATCGTGTTGCATGCAGCAAAAGGGCTCACCGAGTGCAGCACATACACTCCCTGTGATCTGTGTCAAGGGACGAATGACTGACTGATTGTGGTTGGACTTCATGTCTTTATTATTATAACAGAGACAGCATTTTTTACATGTGACTTTGACAAACAAACAGAGACGTGTAATATGTTTTTTTTTACTTTTATCAAGGCCTGTCTCAGCTCATGCAAAAGTTGAACACCGGCCAAAACCTCGTTATGGCATGCTTCCTGGAGAGACAGTATCATTAACCACTGAAAGAGAGTTCAATAACACCACAGATATTCGCAGTGCTGTGTACCAGGAATGGTACCGACAACACATGAAGGAAGCCAAAAGGAAACAAAAAGAAAAAGAGAAGAAAGAAAAAGAGGAAGAAGAGAAAAAGAAACAGGTATCAAAACAAGAAGGTCATTGACTAACTGAGCCGGTGCAAGCTTAATTGTGGTTTCTGTCAGATTCATTGAGTAGGAATGCTTGCATATCTTTTATGTGCTCTGTATAAGTGAAGTGCAATGCCAACATATTAAAAAGACAAACCTCATTAGTGAGCATAGGAGATCAATAGCTTTATGATCACAAGTTTACCATATAAGAAACAAAAGGATGTCATTTCAAAGTTAATTTAATTATAGTTAATATGGTCAGGAAATATTTTAATCTTTCTGAAAGTTGTTTTTGAAGACTTCAAGCACTGCGCCATGCAAACAAATATCATTGCTTCTTTCAATGTGTAGAAATAAGCAAATTAAAAAAACAAATTAGAATTTTACAAAATTACTTTGTTTTGGACAGGAGAAAGAGGACAAAGAGATGGAAGCTAAACTATCCTATAAGGCTTGGCAAGAGAAGAAAAAAGAACTCATTGCAGTGCAGGAAGCAAAGAAGCAAGAAGAAGCAGACAAAAAGAGAGAGATGGAGGACAAGGAAAGAGAGGAGAAGAGGAAGAATTCAGAAGTTGTGAGTCTCATCTTAATTCAGTGTTGAAAAGCTAATGAGTACCAGCTAGAACCTTATCTTAAAGAAATACTGAGTGCAAATTTTATTCATCTTTGTAAAAGGTAAATGAACAGGGTAAATTACATCTTCATGAAATCATTATGAACTTGTGCCTAGCTCAGTCTTGATAAAGTCCTTGTGTATATGATTAGATCAATTTTGATGAGGTTAAAAGGTAAAGATACAGTTGGACCGCGCTAAGTCGACCTTCCCTAAGTCGAAAACCTCCCTATATCGAATTAATTGTTAGTTCCCGGCCAAATTCCATAAAAACAATGTATATAATAGATCTCTTTAACTCGAAGATTTTTTGGCTTCCAACCTCCGTTAGTCGAATTTTGAGTCATCACCAACCAGACGCAACTGTCTCAAACTGTTCCAAACTATGTTCCAAACTGTCACTTTTATCCCCTTTTCCTTTCATCTTTTTGTAAAAGGTTCGTTGCGTGCTCTGTTGCGCAGTGGACAACTAACTGACTCTCACACCAGCTCCCCCTTTGAAGCTGACCGATTCAGGGGAACTGGCCGACACTAGACTTTTCCCACGGCCACTTCAAGTCGGCGGGCCGCGCATCACTGGTCAAGATTTATGGCCACCCGCCTTGACAATCCTTTCAGGCGGTGGCGGTGGTAACTTGACCAGTGGACCGTTGGTGGTTCCCACGCAAACTTACTGTGAAAAATACATTTTCTACACTTTGTCAGTCTCTTATCGGGACGAGCACTGAATAGTGTTCGTGTCGGTGTGGTTTTTCCCGTGCGGTACGTGCCGCGGAAATGACAGTACATGCATCCGTATAAAACGATAATACTGTATAATAAACGGTTATAATACAGTAATTAAGACGGACAAATATTGTCCTTGATTAACCTGCGCGTATTACGCCATTTTCCCTAACTCGAAAACTCCGTAAGTCGAATTTTTTTTCGGGTCCCTTTGAGTTCAACTTAGCGAGGTCCGACTGTAAAAGGATTTCATGGACTGGCAGTGAATGTGGTTCACTATGTCTAACTAGAATACTGTATTTGGAAGGCAGAATCCAACCTCTTCTTTATGCTGTCGTTACCTTCCCTGATAAATCAGGTACCCATTTCTGTAGAGCTTCTTCTGGGTGGGCAGGGAGAAGTTTTCCAGCCACAGATCTGAGCAAATCTTGAACCTGCAACTTTCTGCTCCGCAGCTGTGTCCACATGCTGCCTTCCCAGCTTTCTTAAATTATGAGAGCTTATTAATATCAGTCGTGAAGATGTTATGAGCATGCATATAGCTCATCACTTAGGTACAGACAAGTATATTCATCTTTGTCTTCAAAAACTGGATAATGCACATGTAATCTACTATTAAAAAATGCTAGCATACTTAAAAAGCAGGATGTGCCATTCTAGCCTTCAGTGGTGCGAGCTCACGTGTAGCGTGGTACTGATCACCGCTAAAGAGCTTGTGATTCCATGGAGAATGTTATAGTTACAGTAGTGTCCAAAAGCAGGTGTTAATGTGACAGCTATTATCCATTTGTTTGGGGACATGTTTGGGGGTCTGCTGCAAAAGCCAAGCGCATGTTTGGGAAATCTGATAAAAAAAATGTTTGGTCCTCAGACTTTCACCACGTGGAAAGAAAAGAAGGATGAATTCCTCAAGTCCCAGCACAGACAGAATCAAATAAAGCAGAGAAATGAGAAGCAAGAAGAGGAAGCAAAGAAGAAGGATAAAAACAAGGATGGGATGAGTGCATACAACAAATGGTAGGTGGAGTGAACATTTGTTTTCAGCATCATCACTGGGTCATGATCTTGAATTTATCGGTTTATCATTGGTTGTAAAAAAAAGGGCAAACAGATCACAATGATTTCAGTTTTGGTGCCATCATCATCATCATCATCATCATCATCATCATCATCATCATCATCATCATCATCATTTTGCCCTTCTTTCACCCTCCACAAGTCTCATAAACAATCTCACATTAACTCACAAAGCATGGGCGATACATTTTCAGGGGAGACTAATGGAAAATAAATTCGGGGGTAGACCCTTTTTGGGGGTACTATTTCCCCTATGCTGCCGATTCCCGAGGTATCCGCACGCAACCTCCCCATCTTTCTCTCCCTTCCCTCTCCCCCTTTCGGTGTTTCCGCTTCCATCAAGATTTCAATATATTAATTTAAAATTATGATGTTCATATGTGTGTGTGTGTGTGTAGGAAAGCATCGAAGGACACGGAGCTTAAAACCAAGTTGAAGGCGAGCAGGAAGGCAGAAGAACAGAAGAAGATCAACCTGGACGCCACACGGCGCATGAAGGAAGATGAAGCCAGCGTCAAGTACGAGGAGTGGCTGAAAACAAAAGTAAGTAACGTGACCACAGGCACCTTTCACTCTGCCATCCGCTGAGGAGGCTGCGCCCTGGAACTAATGGCACCAGAAGGCAGCGGGAGTGTAGTGTTGGCGCAAAAGGTTTATAATTTACATCGGCTGCTTTGTCACTCTAGAACTGCTTGCTTTTCTGGCAAACTGGTCGTCTCCTTTTTAGTTCTTCTGCGTTTTGGTTATCTGACGATTGTCAGGATGTCTTGTGCGATGTGGCGTCGTAATGCAGTCATTTGAGCAAATGGGATAGTTCTTGTTCTTTGCCTATTCGTCCAAACAATCAATAACTTGTTCAATTTTACATGAATACATAACAATAATGTATTCGAATTATCACAAAATATTACAGGTATGTGCACCGTTGTGCGCGGCATCTTTGAATTTATAGCACAATTTAGAATTGATAAACTGGAGATAAATGATCATACGCCTCTAGACTATTTCCCGAAGTTTTTGTTGTTGTTGTTGTTGTTGTTTCTTTTTGGTTTTGTTTTCATTTGATCAAACAACCGTCTTCCATATTTCAAACGCATGTCGTCCATTAGATAACCAAAAACACAAAGCTACCAAAAAAAGTAGAAAAGAGGTGACCATTTTAGCTGGAAGAGCATATTTGGTACTGAAGTTTTGGCGCCGCCTATCGAAAATTGCCACACACTGTCGCCCTATTCGCGCTCATTACGATTCCCTTTGCAGGGTGTCGCAATAGAGGGGCGCTCCTTTTATTTTCTTATACTGCTTTAGGTTGCAAAATAACGTGCTCAATTGAAAAAAGTTGTTCTTTAATATTTGAGTATTCTTGTTTCATTTTTTTCATAGTAACACCGTTCTTTTGATTTTGACATTTTAATATTAACAACAAATATTGGCTACTGTACCACAACTGTTGTATTTCTACAAAGGGAGAATGTATTTTAAGGTCGTTCTATTGTGACAGGCTCGTCAGTAGACTCGTCACTCAGGTATTTTCCTTTGCTTCAAATAGGTGCTAATACTTGATAATTTTAGACTCCTCAGCATGTGCTTTATTTTCTGTAGGAGAAACAGGAGCTTCGGAAGACGATCGAACTTCGCAGTCGAAGAATGTCTGGGGACGTCGATGAGCGCCCTCCATGGAGTCCCGCGAACTACACAATTCCTTTCGGACGATGACCTCGTCTCACGCCCAGCGTGTGATCGGCAGTAGAGGAGGGATTCCAATGGTAGTGGGTGTTGTTTTATGACCTCTCTAACTTGTATCTTTTGCTGTTCAGATCGCTTGTTTGTTTGCTTGCTCGCTGATCAGGCTGGCGCGGATGTAGTCAGACATGCAGATAATGAGAGACAGGCGTGAGACACGTCTGGCCACCTTGTCCTTGCTCTTGTTTGATTGCCCCATGGGAAAGCCTCTGTGCAAGTCGGGAAAAGCATTCGTTTGTGGGCGTGCTTGTGTCAAAGGAAATGCAGGTCATAAAGGCGAAGCAAAAATAGAGATGACAGTAGGTAACCAGTAACCAACGAGAGACACCAGATTCTTGCAGAAATGTGCCCGCACGCTTTCGTTAACTGTTAAATGACAACCCGAACGAAGAGCACGTTTGTTTTGTTCTTTAGGCTGTGTGGATTTCAGATGTGACCGACGTCGTGGAAACAGCAGAAGCTGAACCGCAGACGCCTGGTTACAATACCCTCGTGTAGGCCGAACAACGTGAATACAAACAGGGTGCAGAAACGGGGTGCCGACCTGAACAGAAAGATGGTAAGGAACATTCGCAGAATGCTGCGCGCATCGTGTCGCAGAGGGGTAGTGGATATCAATACGTCCTCTAGTAGTGCTTTAGCGTATGTTTTGTGGCGGCATGAACGTTGGGAAAGATGGGTGAGTGGAGGAGGAGGGCAGTAGTGGTAGGACCTCGAGCGGTGTTTAAATCAGGCGGGTCTGCAGTATCGCCATTGTCATCGCCGCTAGTTATCAGACTGGTGGCACTGGAGTCAATGATCCTTTATCATTGTTTCTGCTTTCCGCTGCGAGCCTGACCGCCGTTTCAGTCCGAGAGAGAGAGAATGTGGGGGTGATGCTGAATATGGGCCGAGCTTGTAGAACACCAGTGCCTTTCAACTCTACGTTATGTATCTCGGACAGCGGCTGCCTGTCTGAATTATTGCTAATTGTGAGGACGGACGACCTTGCTTCACGACGGTTTTTAGGAACGGCACACACCAAACAAGAAAAGATGAAGACAAAGAGGACCAGAAGGATGAAGACAGAGAGGACAAGAATTTACTGGAAGTTTAATCGAGCCTCATTGCGGCTCTTTGTTTTTTTTTTGTTGCACAGTAGCCTCCTACTGGTGGAAATAGAAGTATATGGTCGTAAAAGATTTCTCGCACAATGTTTCTAAGATGTTGAACAGAACAGGAGAGATCCTTGACGAACGCCCTCTGTTGTCTGAAAGAATTCTCTCTTGGCTGGCTGTTGAGAAGTACTGCGCTTAGTGCACTCTTGTATATAGTTTCGATGACGAACGAGACCCTCGTCGATGTGACATTTTTTGCATCGCATGCCATATCCTTTCGTGCCAGACTCAGTCAAATGCCCTTTTAAAGTCGATGAAATTGTGGAAGAGATCCCGCTGGTGTCATAGATATTTTTCTATTAAGATGCGACCGTTAAAGATGCGTTCCACTGTGCTCTTTCCTACTCTGATGTCAGCTTGGTCCAGCTAGCAGCACTAGCAAGGCAGAAGGCGATAATTTAAGCATCACTTTGCTTGGGTGGCTGATTAGGCACATGGTTGTGATGTAGTGTCT
Source organism: Marisa cornuarietis (assembly GCA_004794655.1). Taxonomy (NCBI): domain Eukaryota; kingdom Metazoa; phylum Mollusca; class Gastropoda; order Architaenioglossa; family Ampullariidae; genus Marisa; species Marisa cornuarietis. The sequence continues at coordinate 1,641,323 of SMMW01000554.1, read as the reverse complement.
TGAAGCAGGGTCGTCTCCTCTTGTCGCACATACTGGGCTTGATGTCTTTGTGATGTAGCATCATGTAGGCCAAGCAGATTTGCATACGTTCCCCCTAACTCATCTACACACACTTTACAAAATGAAATTTAAAATAAAAGTTCTTTAGAGACCCAGCTTTATGTTTGAAAGGTTGAAGATATCGGGATCTAGATTTATCCTTCGTCTCTTGTGCTTGGGCAGTGAACAGTTCAAAACAAATTTTCTTCGGGGGGGGGGGGGGCCACCTGGTCGAGCTTGCTTTTGCCCTTGTCTTTCCAGTGTTGTTTACCATATGGACACTTAGTCAAGTAGCGAGTCGCAGAGGCCGCTTCACCTGTTCCCCATTGTGATGACATTCGTCAACCTGAAGGCTTGATAAACTTTTCGTCCAATGCCAGAATGCAGTCATGCTGTTCATTCAGCACGAAGATCGCGAATCTTCGAATGAATGCTGTCTTTTGAGGAATTGTTGAAGTAGTATTCGCCGTGTCGGAGAAGTCAACTAAAGAACGTTCCTGCGGAACTTTGGCCACATTCCTCTACAGGACGGCGTTCGACCCCATGTCACTCTGTCGTCTTAGTGGGTTAAGAGGCCATCACACGGTTCACATCCCGCTCACCTCTTCACCGGCTTCTCGTCCTATGGGGCTGTGTGCTGCACGCCTGTCCGAGGTCAGTCAGCAGAAATAGAGAGTTTGAGATCCACGACGCGTAGGGAAAGGTGTGCGGCAACGAGAACGGTGAGCCTCTAAACCTACCCGTTGTGAGAAAGCGATTGGTTGGATTTTGTGGATGTGATGATGCAGGGCGCAAATTCCCGTGACACTACAGGTTGCCGCTCCCGCACGCGTCGTGCGTGCGCTGAATCTCTAACTCTCTGTCATGCCAAAGTCGTCAAAGTCAGCGCAGTGTGCGCGCGGGTGTGTAGGTGTGGAGCTTTTGTCGACGCAGCGATGACAGCTGCTTTCAAGCAAGGTGTGTTTGGCGCCACCCCCACCCCCGCCATGTCACGAACATGATAAAGGTCTAGCGCACTGCCCAGTCGTCATAATCTTTACCATCCTCCTCCTCATCAGTTAACAGTAACAAACCAGTTTAGTGCCTTAGGCGGGCGTGTATTGGATTTTGTTGTTGTTGTTGCGGAAGGTACACAGTACGTCGTAGAGACTCCTGCAAAAGTAGCGGAGGGCTGGTCTGGCGCTGTCCAAGGTTTGTCGTAGGAGAATCTAGGAAACAAGCGACGGCTGCCTAGCGACGGAGAAGACAGCGGGGAGAAAGAACTGTCGGGAGTTGCCCGCTCTTCCTCTCGCACTCTTCTTCTACATCTCGGAGATGAGAACGAGAGTTGTAAAGCGTGGAGTACAGCCGTAGCCGCCTCCCCCCCCCCCACACACACACACAACCACCAGCTCCCCCAAACGCCGCATCCCTTTCCCACGCCCAAAACAAATATTCTCATCAGACAAAACATTTTCTTTTTTGAAATGATGTTCTCATGGGCAAGTAATTCCTGGAAGTTGTTAGCTGTGACGTCGAAATGTTTGTGAATGGCTATCGGTGGGACAGTGCGTTGATTGACGCCAGGGCGTGTCAGTGTGCGCCACGCTATAGGGCGGAGTTTTTAAATTCAGTTGTGTAAACAAAGGAGGCATAGCATGCTGAGAGCACGTTAATCCTATTCAAAACTTGAATTGTCGCAACGTTTTTGAGCGTTGTAACCACTTGCAGCTGACCCCATTGCTGCCACAATATGATATTTTTTTCCCCTAGAATCTTGTCAATATATATTGTTAGCGACTTTTCAGCTTGCATTTCAGAAGTAAGCAAACAAACAGGCAAACATTATCTTGTCAATTTTTCTGTGCAGCTCTTGTGCTTATGTACAAATGTATTCTCAGGATGAAGGACATCCGAAAGCAAAGATTCATTTGTATTTCTTGGCAGTCTCATGTCGAGTTCGTTATAATGTTGAACTGGTCGATTAACAACACATTACGTCTTAGAAGACGAACCAGTAAGGAAGTTACACATTGTGCCACTGTTAAATTTTGATGTGATATATGGATTTTATTATATGGATTTTATTACGTACTTAATATTGTTGTATGGATGGCGTAACGCACAGAATAGAACCTTGCACACCAAGTATCAGTTAATTGTCAGTTTTCTTGTGCCACGTTTAAATTTTGATGTTAAAATATTTGAATATATAGATTATGCCGCATACTTAATATTGTTGTGTGGATGGCAGTGTTGAAACATTGCAAAATATCAGTTTATTGTCGGTTTTCTTTTTTTCAGAGACTTTTATTGTTTTACCGTCCAACTGTATTTTTAATTCAAATACACTGGTGATGATGAACTTTTTCAGAAACAAGTTTTTAAAATTTCCTTTTGTGCTCTACCATAATTATACTATAATTATCATGTCTCCCCTTTCCCCGTCCAGCCGCGTTTTTATTTCACTCCTCATGTGATATTTTCCTCTTTGACAAATATATGTAGATATAATAAAAGTGTCTTTCAATTGTTGGCTGAATTTTTAACTTGCCTCATTCATTGTTAATGTCTGACTGGCTGTATGAATAATAATAATAATAAAGACGATTTTTATGTTAGAGAGGAAGAAAGATGAATCTCCGTTTCTTCCTTTGTTCCTTCTCTTTATTTATTCACAACAGTCAGTAGCGACACAAGGTAGTCCGTCCGTCTGTTGCTTCTGGAAGGTTTAGTCTGCACATGCGTACAGAGAAAAGCACAAAGCGTTAAAGTAATAATAATAATGTTATAATGATTCGAGGGCCTTATACATGCACGAGTAGGCACGCACACTCTCACCTACCCCACTCCACACCCCCAGATGCACCAACGGTAGCCTCCATGCACGCTGAGGATACGTGTGTCATTTTCATTTGCTGATCTCTTAGGTTGTGAAAACGAGAGAGGGGGGGGAGAGCAGGGTTGTTGATGTGTCCGGAGAAATAAAAAGGAGGGATTGCTTGAAGAAAGCGCGAAGAAGGCTGCAGATCGCAAAGAGCATGCTTACCTCATCACTTGACATCACACGACCCCAATTTGCCGAGAAGTCGTTAGAAAGTACATTCGGCATTGACACCTCATTGAGATCAGCATGATGGAGGAAACTCGATGAAACCCGTTCTAATTTTTTTTTTCATTTTTCTTCTCTCTCATTGGCCACGATGGACCTGCTGAAGTGTGTAACCTTGAGGTAACGTTCGAAGGTACAGGAATGAGAGTTGGGTGGGGGTAAGAAAGAGCAAAATAAAGGGGAAGTAAGAAAAAGTTTGGTAATGAATTTGCACACGGCCTCTTGGACGAGATTGGAGGGAATTGGTTGAAGAATTCTGCGATGGGGCGGGAGATGTGCGTACGTGCGTGTCTATGTGGTTGTACTCACGCGCTTGCACTCTACCACATTTTAATATGTGTGCACGTTTCTGAGCTTGAATGGGAGTCTACAGACGCGTATGTGGGTAAGGGGCATAGGAAGAGTTATGAAGAGTCGGTCAAGAACGTAGAAGACAGAAAGGTCTTCAAAAACACTCCGGAGAAGACAGTGATGTAGGGCGGTTTGAAGAGAACTTCTGTGAGAGCGGTGGGGCGGTGAGGAAGGTGCTGTGGAGAAATTGGAAAAAGGTGATGGAGGGGGCAAGGGTAGCTGCTGCAAGAGCGATGCGTTACGTAAGGACTAGCTGTAACCCTTGTCAATAAGGCTGAATGTGTGTTTGCTAAGAAGTTTCTCGAGATCGATCAGCTCTCGTCATTTCTTAAAAAAGAAAACCTGAGATGAGAGGATAAGTCCTAAAGCTGGGGCAACGTTGTTTTTCATCCTTCACCTCATCTCCAGTCGGGGTCATTCTGAGCCCAAGAAACATTTTCTATAAAAAAATAAACACAAACTGGTTAGTATCGAGGCGACAAAACTGGCGGACACATCATCATCATCATCGTCGTCGTCGTCGTCGTCGAGGTTTTTCGCGTAAAATCAGTATTTTGGAATTCATTTAGAACTCCCGGACGGTTTCTGAAGACGCTCTGTCAAGAGTGATAATTTGATGGCATTCGGATCGATATGTAGGCTTCAAAGAAATTCGGAGAGTGCTGTTCTGGTTAAAGTGCATCTTTATACTAGTCGACATCCCCCCACTTCTCCCCAAAGCCACCGCTGCTTTCGTGCTGTGTGACTTTTTTTCTTCAGATTCCAGAGAGGGGTCGGGGGTCTCTGGCCAAGGCTGCTTCCACTAGACTGCGTACTCCTTGCAAGCTAATAAATGTCGTTTGGAGTCCGATGTACTTTGTATGCTGGCGCGAGGTCGCAAAAAGTTCGTCGATTTTTTTTTTTTATCGATTGCACTGAAACCTTGTAATTATCACTCTTGGCGCCAGTCAGGTCAAAGCATTAAGTGTTCTTTTTTGTTGTTTTTTTTAAAGAGTGAATAATTATTGCCTTCTGTTCCTGTCGCTGTCTCTCATCTTCAAGAAGTTTGCCTGAAAACCTCAAAGTAGCGCAAGGACACTCCGAAGAAATGACACAATAGGTGGGGCACAAGTGGATTTCAAATGTTAAGGGGCAATGTGTAATAGCTGGAGGGACTTGAAAATAGCGGAGACACAGGTAAAGGCCGTTCCTAACTTGGCAGGCTGCCGAAGCGCCAAACCTTTAAAGTGCTTAAAGCTCCATTGTATTGGCAAACAAGACTCAACTTCGCTCAGCCAGTTGACCAACGCTCTAACGTTTGCCCCCAAACCTTCAGCCACAACTTTGACAAACTCGGTCAAACATTTGCTGATTAAGAAGGTCATAGATGGCAACGGCAGATGGTACAGTGCAAGAGCAGTCGGTGCAGGACACAGTAGAAGTGTCTAGCTGTGCGTAAATACAGTTTACACAAAATACATCTGCCAACCGAATACCAAAATGTCATCGATGACACCAAAACAGTAAATACATAAACAGATACTTTTTACATTTTCTTTAATAGAAATGATTTTTAAAAATTTTGTTTTGTTTATCGAACAGATCTTCTTTACCAAGCAAATAGCGTGTGTTAAATTAGCCGGTGATTCACTCTGACAATAAAATGGATACGGTAAAAGCAGTGACAATTTTATTTAATAATCTTATCATTAGCAATAAATTGCAGGTAGAAGAAGAATCAGGTTGATCACATGCACAACACCGAATGTCGTCGTTCTGGATCATGTACTTTATAGTGCAGGTTGATCTAGCTAAAATATATGAAGATATCAGTATAGGTTCTATGACTAGTTGGAGATCGTGTGACCTGGACTCCCTAGTACAAGGTTTTCAGACCTGGTGTCTCTTGTTTGTTAGCACAGTCATTCGAGCTCAGTGAGCATTCATCTACTCGGCTACACGAGGTAAACGTTACTGATCAGCTGAAACAGAAAAAAAAAAAATTCCGAACAGTTGAATACGCTTAACAAATATAAATAGAAGCGCTTTCCTCCCGCCATTGACGCCCCGACCTAAGGGTGACGAGGTGCATGTTCAGTTATTTGAGACGTCGCCAAAGTCTCGAGCTTCTTCGTGGTGGCTCGTGGCACATTTCAGTCGATCGACCTCGCTACCTACGTCGGCGTCAGGCCCCACAGACCGCGTGTGAAAAGGTCGCGGTGCACTGTAGGCGTTTATTCTCACGCCACCTACAAAGGCGGAACGACTCCTGCACGCTGAGAAACCAACAACCTCGGAGGGCTACAAAGGTTTGCGGGTGGTGGTGGTGGTGTTGTGGGTTGTGGGTAAGGGGTTCGTTCTTGCCTGCCCTGGTCTGTGATGCTATCGTGGAACTAACTGGCTACATAATTAGGGCAGTGAAGCTTGATGTACGAAATATGCCAGCGTCTATTGAACAATGCCTGGCATATTTTTGTCTGTGCAACAAAGGAAACGCGACTGTCATGTGCAGATGTTATCTCCCTTTTCATGGAGTCTACGTTAATAAGATTACACTTATATCCGGGGAGTGGGGGGCAGTATCATAAATGATTTTGATATTTTAAAATAAAAATTATTATTATTACCCCGTCTTCCACACGAATAAAAGCAAGAGAATTTTGCAGAGCACCTTGCATTGCTACCAACGATCCAAACGGAAGGACAGCGTCTCTTGTCACGTGTGTCAGGGTGGCAAGATATATTCTCAAAACCCTGTGTTGTGCTGCATAAAGGCATCGAGGGAGAGAGGAAGGACTGGTGTTTTACGCCAGGTCAGCAGCTAAGGCTATATCACGGCAATAAAAGGAACGAATATCTGCAGCATCATGCGACTGTCAAGACATGGCTTTATTTGGTATGTCTCTGCTACCGACTAGTTAAGGGGCGGAGGGCAAGCACATTCTGCAGGCGATATTTTGCATACACAAAAAAGAGGGGTTAAAATATGGTCTGTGATGCGAGAAAAGGTAACGCACAGGCACTACTCTTTTTCATAAAAAGAATAATGTTTGTAATGATGATGATGATACTGACGATAATGATGTAAGAGAATAACGATTTGATTTATTCGTCCAGAAAATCAATGTTGATTGAAGCAAGGACATATATCTCTGGACTGCTGCCTGCCTGCCGAGAACCAACTCTTAGCCTCTCGCGAAGTAGTAGGCTGTCAGGTCTCGGCGAACCGTTTACCAGGTTAATATCTGGAACCCCAATAAATTTCTTAAAATCAACAAAACACTTACAATAAATTTGTTACTTAATTGCTTTACATTTCTTTCTTTTTTGGCACAAGTCCTCGATCTTCCCTTCCCTAGACGTAGAGCCAATAAACTGAAAACACAACAGACCATAAACCTTGAGCTTTTGTACCTCCGTCAACACGAGAGCTCGCATCGTCCGCTCTTCTTGATGCTGCTTGTTTAACCGGAAGAGAGTTTGTCCTTTGGCCTCGTTCTAGAAGTTAACGTGGTTAAGAAGTTAACTGCAAGGAGTCCAGAGATAAAGACCGTGAGTAAAGCGAGCGACATGCTCAAGAAATTTACAACACACATTTGTGATCGGCAGAAAAATATCAGCGATGGTTCAAGACGGTCGAGAAGTAATTCAGGTAACTGCCTGGGTTAACGCTCGGGGTTCACGGATACACTATCCCCTTGCTGACGCAGGTACGGCTGTGGTATTTAGATGAATCTGTAGCCTAAGACAATGGTAAACCTTCTTTCAGCAGGGAGAGGATGTCGTTGAAACAGCTCCGGCTGCATAAAGCGTAACTGAATCCGAGCATAAATCTTTCCAAGGGACAAAAGCACATTAGTGAGTGACTCAATAGTCTGACCTTGTGATACGCTGAGTGGAGGGGTGAGTTGTTTAGTCTCGTAGGGAGACGGACGAAGAATAGGGGAGATGAAGAGGTCCTGAAAGATCACCTTGAAAAGTTACCATCTGCATTGACAGTTGTTTACGAGGTTATTTTCTTAAGGATTACGATATGTGTTTACATATTACATTACATTAGAGTTAAACCTTCTGTCAACTTTTAAGTTAGGTGTTTCAGATGACATAATCGTCCCACAACCTAAACAGGGTCTTTGCCTGCATGAGAGGTGAGCAGAGGGATTTGGCAAAGGTCTTTCCCTTGGCGTTGTGATCTCAGTATCAAAACCAAATCGTTCAAAAGGAAAAACATCCAACATGATTAAAAAAAATCCAAAGTGTAATACTTAAATTCCTCATTTTTTTCGATGTCGTCACATATTCATCTGTCTATTTATCCCTTTCAGGAACAGTTATATCTCTAATCCGCTGATGGTGTACTTGAAATGATTACATTGAACGATTCTGACACCATACCGAGTTTCGCACTAAACTTTCTTTTTGAGGTGTCTGCTACAAATGCACACAACATAAAACACAAAATACAAAAGTAATGACGAAAAGCAAAAAAACAAGACAATTTTGGTAAAGAGACCGAGTGGGTTTTAATCCTTAATAGCTAACATGTAGAGACAATAGTTACAGAAGGAAAGAATAAGCAAAACTGCCTGACAAAATACAGCGGCAGAAGACAACAAAAGATGATACTACGCATAGGGCCATCTATTCTAAATCGCAGAATAAAACGTCGGATCTTTTCTTTCCGAAATCGTCAGACCCCTTTGTTGGGCGGACAGAACGGTTTGATGCAGAAGCAATGGTGTACACGCCTGTCTGCTTGTTTCAGCGATCCGGTAACTGGGGATGAGTGTGCTGGCAGACTGAGAGTGTAGCACAGGTGTCTCCTGTCTTTTTCCGCCCTTGAGACTCACTTGAATCGTGTTTACACCAAGACAGTAAGTCAAAAATCATAAAGAGACAAGGAGAGCAAAAGAGAGGCGGAAGAATCCTGTTTTCAACCTGCAGGCTCAGCTTTGGACGCGCGAAGATTTTCTCTCCTCTCGACGTGAAGCCTCGGGCTACGTGTTCGTCATAACGGGAAGATATGGGTGAAGCTAGTCTGTAGGTGTTCTTTGGAACTCTTTTCATTACTCTTCTCTCTCGCTTTTTCTTCCTTGCCAACTCTCTCTTGTTCAGTGCAGCTTCATTAATGAAGAAAGAGAAACAGAGAGAGAGAGAGAGGGGGGTGGTGAGGAGAGTGAGAGAAAGTGAGAGTGGCGTCTTAGAGCATTTAGGTTTAGTCACGATTCGTCACTTCCTTTCCCCTTACTTTCCCCTTCCTCCTTTAGTGGGGTACACTGGTTTTTTTTCTTCCTTATGCTTGGGTAAAGTTCAGTGCAAGATACTACACCCCTCCCCCCCCCACCGCGCCAGATCTGGGCGAACGCCTCATCCCCACAACTTCCGTTCTCGAGATACACGCCCACAAAGATCACCACACATATAAGGAGGTGAACAACACAGGGTAGTGCATGGATACTGTGAAGGGCTCATCCAGTGGGTGAATTGGGAACTTATGTTCATTAGGCAATCGTGACGTCACGATTTTGACCCCTGAGCGTTAGAGGTGACGTTTGTATATCTCAAGAACGGATGAAAGGTATTCGCTCAGATTTTGGTAATGAGCTTTAACCAATCACTAGAAAAAATATTGCGCCCCCCCCCCCCCCAACATATCCATTTTTCTAGTTTGTTGTGTCGAAATTATGACGAGTTGTATCGAAGAATACATGTGTGTTGAATAATCAACGTACGTCAGTACATGCATGTTTGAAGATTGTCACGAGGCTGATGTAATCAAACTGACTTTTCCTGAGGCCCAAGATCTTGTTCTTGGTGTAGCGTATGATGTCAGAATTTGCCCGGCTTTGTCTGTTCTGTAAAGCCGTTCCAAGTAGCATTTCTGCTTCGTTCAGGTAAAAAATGTGCAATAATATGCTGCACTCAACGTTGGAAATCAGCTACAGACTGCGCTAGTTTAGAAGTGGTTAGGGTTTGGGTTGTGGGTAGTGTTACAAATACCAGTTACCTTTCCACGTACATCAGCGGGTACATGAAATAGGCTTCCCCGTCAACACACGTCGTGCATTTTAACTGGCTCAACTGTCGATGACATCATATAGTTTCCGACCTTGAACATGAGTAGGAAAATAATTTCACTATCGTCATCTAAGTAGTTTTTGTGCTTTTGCTGATGGTCCGCAGGATGCTGGGCTTAACAGCGCATTACTAAAGTGACAGGTGTGGACCAAAATGTGAAGCTGCGATGTCGCAAGACAGGTCGAGAGTTACCGGCCGTTTGACAGGTTGGATGGTGTTGGGTGTGACGCATATGATGATGATGAGAGTCACAGTTTCATTGGAGGTGCTGATGTTGGTGATGTTAGGTATTCACGGATGCTATAAGTGGTATGTATTCTCACATGTGCATACCAATGACAATGGCTAAAATGTCGGTGTGATGATCAATATAGACCTTAACATCATACAGCATGACATACCGTATACAAAGTACATCAAGATACGAACGATTATATATCCACACACACAGCACACACTCCCTTCATACGCTAACTTGAGTTGTAGCACCCTCAACGCCTGCGCAAAAGTTTAACAGACGTGGCTACGAAAATTATCTGCTTTCGCTTTGAGAGTAAAGAAACGCTGCTTGGTAAAGGTTCACAGGATTCAGATAACAGATTCTTATACATGATAATCTTCCTGGCCCTCGCAATGACCCTATGCCGGTACACAATACTGAACTGCTCCTTAATAACGGAGTAATTTTCCACGCTCCAAAGACTAATGTACAAAACCAAAATGTTGAGGTTTGCAACTTTGGAAGTCCGAAACATAAATAAAGGAAGCGCTTGAAATCTTAATTATTTTTTTTTCGTTTAGTGCTGTATTCAGCCATTACTCGTCTACGAACGAGTGAAGGGGGGGGGGCGCTCCGTGTCTGGTCAGGATGACACAGACACCTGACCTCTTCGTGCACAGTAAGACGGACCCAGAAAATGAGTGAGAGAGAGAAGGGGGAATGGGAGGGAACGAGGTTGGAGTGTTATCAGTCAGATAGATGGAAAAGACCAGACACGCTCCTGAGCCGTGACGTGGTGCAAGACAAAACAAACTCAGCATTGATCGTGTGTGTTGTCGCTGATCTCCATCTTTTCGAGTAGATGAAGGCCCGAGAAGGGAGGAAAGGGGAAAAACAAGGAGGGTAGAGGGGGAAAGGGGTTGGGAGTAAATAAATGGGATGTAGAGAGTGGAAGGACGGGAACATAGAAAGAGAGAGAGAGATCAGCTGTATTAATCTGTTTGAATGTTGCGTGCAGCGATCGCAGTGGGCGTCCAGCGTGTCTGACACTACGCCTGGGTGACCTTCAATAGCTGGAGTGCTAACGAGGCTCGAATATCGGGTTAGGTTGTTACCCTGGGCTCAGACTGTCTGGTCGTCGGTTGAACGTAGCTCCGAGACTGCTTGATCATGGGTTAGAATCGTTAGATGTAGCTCGGAAACTCTTCGGCCATAGACCCCTAGACCGTCTAGCAGTCTAGCTCAGTCTGGCCCAAACTTTTCTCGCCCGAGGGCCGCAGTCGACATGATATAAAATCTCGCAGGTCAGAATATGGCGGTTTTGCCAGAATCCTGCCGACGTTAAAAATGAAAGTATGCCGCGATATACCAAATATTGTATGGACGGCAACAAAAGGGCGACCCTGTGGCGGCATGGTAGTCCCCCTATATCCGGTTAAAATGAGTGGGCCGCTTTGGTTGGACACACCTGGTCAAGCTATTATTTGGATGTAGCTTGGGCCGCGCGGTAACACACCCTTAAAGCAAGAGGACAAGGCTACAAGGTTTTGCCTTGCTGCTGCTTGAGGATGACAAATAAAGGGGGAGGGGGTCTTTCTTTACGATTCTTTCTATTCATGATTTTTACACCTCGTCGTCCTCCTCCTCCTTATAGTAGTATAGTACAGTAGTAGCAGCAATATATGACTAAGTACAGGTCGGGATTAAAGTGGCCAATACTTTGGGTGTGCCAATTGAGACCCTTTCCAGCCGTGAACCAGAATGTTTCAACGTAATCCTTGAAGGTCGTCGTAAAGATTAAGATTTTAATCCCTTGATGCTATCGTGGACGGATTTCCAGGTCAACGAGCCGTTAACAGATCGAAACAATTATACATTTGGAGCCACATCACCATACAGTGAAAGAGTTCAGACTCGTGATGCCCCGTTTGTGCACAGATACTCCTTGTGAAATAGATACCCCAAATTAACATATGATACTAGTTCTCCCCTTGGCTGTAGCCTTGACAACGTAAAAACATCCATGTAAAATGTTGAGGTCTCTGTTATTTACCTTGACCTGTGGGGAGTGATTCTAAGACATGATGAATGAAAGCTTTGCTCAATCGTTGGGAATCTACTAGACCTTTAAGACAGAATAAGAAATGTTTTGTATGCCACGTTTAATAGCTAATGCTTGGGTAAGCGGAACCATAAAAGAGAGAAGGTTCGAAATCCGAAAGAGGTGATTAAAATCTTCATCCTTTAGACTAGCCGAATTTTACGGAAAACGCACCGCGAGTAATCATGAATTACGGGAGAAGTCAATAAACCCGTAAACCATGTCTCAGACCGTGAATCCCACATCATGTTTCTCCGCGATACTGCTCTTATGCTACCTTGTTTGGCTGAACAATGTACTCGAAAAGCGTTGTCCAAAAACTTGTGCAACGATGATTTTTTCTTTAAAAAAAAAACACCATAGGCGTGAGAGAGGCGTGCGATGTGCTACAATTACATCCCCGCCACTTCCGGTGGAATTGCATCGTTTTACGGCCACCCCTTCTAATTTCCGGCGGGAATGAAAACGCCTCAGCAGTTTCTCGCAAAGAAACGACTTTCTTACCCTGGAAGTAAGGCGCCAAAGCAGGTATAGCCAAACGATCTATCCTGCTTGCGCAGCCACCTAATGAAGCGAGAGCCTGGAGGATGGTCAGACCGCTGGAGCAAGGGGTGAAGCAATCTCGGGCAGGATCGAAGCATAGGGGATGTCACTCTTGATTAGCATCACCCCCGATGACGTAATGTGTCGGCGAGAAAGGGCACCCGGGTGGGCAGCAGAATGGCCTCCACGAAACTTCGCCGGGTAAAGCTGACTTCACACGGGAAGTGCAATTCGCCTCCATCTACTCATCTTCCTCAAAACAAGCAAAGAAGAAAAAAGTAAAAAATTCGCCTTTGTTGTTCAGGTTTCTCAGGTTGCAGGAGAAGAGGAATGGTGTGCGGACAGAAGAACCGAGTCAGCTGTGCTAAATAATGTTACAATAAATGTAATAATTTGCTGGAGTGTGTGTGTGTGTGTGGCGGGATGACCATGATGGTGTGGTGGTGGTGAAAAAGTAAAGTAAAGCTAAGTAAATGAGGAAAGATGAGGACAGATTCAAAGAGGGACCAGAAGAGAGAGAAAGACTGCTAGAATCAACAAATAACAGATTATTAATATCAATAAAACATAAAACACACCGGTGCCAGTCCATAGTTCAATGATTCATGTGAAGGAAAGTGGTCTCTTCTGGGGATTTTAGATTATAAAATGGAAAAACGAAATAATGACTGGTGGTAAAGTCGGAGAACCCGCCCCTACTGAAATTCGATGGTAAGCCACGTGTACTGGCGACACATAGAGGTGCCCTGAAACAAGATCTGAAGCAAGGACTTTACTTTTTTTCGGTGAGGCAGACGTATACCACTCCACGTTGTAGCTGCTGCTTTCTCGAGATCCAGACAGTAATACAATCAGCTGTTTAACTGCTTTGCCCAAGAACAATTCCCTTGATATCAACCATATTATACAATCAGCTGTTTAACTGCTTTTCCCAATAACAATACAATAATATAATACAATACCAATTACCTTGATATTAATCATATAATGCAATCAGCTGTTTGACCACTTTGCCCCAAAACGACTACTTGTATATAAGCCCCATTCACTCGCAATTGTCACCCAAGGGGTGGGATTTAGGGATTGAAGAATTTTTTTTTTTAAGTGGTCGCAAAGTGTCACTTTGGAAGTTTTTATTTTCATTTCCATATTTCACGACATTGTTACAATCATATTTAAATCATAGCCTCCTCTTGAAATAGCACGTTTCGTGTGTGAGGTGCCTGTTAATACGTCTTACTTCTTTTGGCACGTACACGACAACACAGTGGTGGCACCTTAACTGTTATTGTTTTACACGATGATGATGATGATAATAATAATAACGTTGACGACAATAGTCATGATAATGACATCGCCGGCGACGCTTAATTTTTTTTCATCCTTCTCTTTCTCCTCCTCCTAACTTGCCTATCTTCTTCAGTGTATATGTGCTTCTTTATTCGTGGGTAAGTTCGTTTTGTGCCATATCGTCTGTGTGTGTGTGTGTGACAGAGTTAGAGTGGTGAGAGTTAGTGAGAGTGGAATAGGGAAAGAAGGGAGAACGTTGAAATCTCGGGCACTATTTTATTTTATCGTGCAAAAGCTTAATTCCAGCTCAGCACCAATCCCTACACGAAGAACTACAGACGGCAGGTTGTGCAAGTGGTGACGTCAGCGGGGCCCAGCCATCTTCACCTAGCATCACGGCCAATGCATCATACAGTTAGCAGCTACCTCCCTCACCTATCTCCACCTGTACGTAGAAGCTCAACCGTTGCTCCCCACAGTCATCTCCACCTAGCATCAAATCCCTGCTCCACTCTACCAGCAGCCACTCTGTCCCCAGCTAACATCACAACCCCTGCTCCTTGGCAGTAGCCACTCTGTCCCCAGCTAACATCACAACCCCTGCTCCATACTGGCAGCAGCACTTCCGTCTTCACCTGGCATCCCAGCCACTGGTCTCGCAGCGACTTTTTCTTCCAGAGAATTTAGCTCGGAGGGTAACGCAAAGTTGTGTCAGGGTTGGCTATGGACCCCAAAAAACGTTGCACAAAGTTGCAGACCTAGATCGAGAGGTCTTAAAACGGTCCACAACTATACAGCTGTAGAGGACTTCCGAAGGCTGTAGGCTATAAGATGAATTGAAGCAAACTTGGAGGTACCGATGTATCTCTGCTTCTGAACTACGGCTTCTGGAAAAGAAGGCGGGAAAGAAGGCAGCGGGAGGGTATAGCAGAGAGAAGGGAAAAGGGAACAAAAAGTTCTGCCGTCTGAAGAAATGGCCGTGTCTCTGCGAAACATTTTTTTTCGAATAATTTTATTTATTGATGTTCTTGGTTTCCGCCTTTAAGAGAGGGAGGGCTAGAGTTTAGGATGGAGATGAGGGAGTTGATTGGAAAACGTAGAAGGGTTTCGTAAATCTTGGATAAAGAATACGTAACACTATAAAAAGTGGACCAGGTACGGGTGGATCAGGGGGGTGGAGACCGGGCAGACGCCGGTAGGGTTGAAGAAATGGGGCCTTCATGCTATTCACGTCACAAATGATGTGTCAGCGATGCCTGTCTGGCTCGCACCCAAAGCACCCTGGCCAGCCAGCCAGCAAGCCAGCCAGCCAGCCAGACAGCCAGACAGACATAATCTTGTCAGGCAAAACTGAGTAGTGGACAGACAGACAGACAGACCAAAAGGGAGACAGGCAAAAAACTCCTTTCCCCCACCTCCCTCCCCTCCCGAAAGGGAAGCTAACTCACGTAAAGGCACACTACCGCACTCTCCCCACCCACCCGCCATCACACACCAATCGTCCTTTACATACAAAAGTGAAAGACCACCTGGCATCGTTTAAAAGGATATGCATAGCGAACCACAGATATATGTGTACAGTGCGGGCGACAGCCATGTTTCATGCAGGATCCGAAGTCAATAGTAGATTGCATTATCATTTATGTACAAAAAGCAGAGCTCTCAGAGATCAAGAGGAAAACTATATAAACCAAAACGCAGAGTTTAAAAACACAATAAAGACAAGAAACTTATGCTTGAGGTACGAATTTGCACTATTTACAGCAGACACGGCTATTGATATTGGGATTATACAGCGCCATCATTGTGTTTAAAGCGTCTATGCTTTAAACAATGAGCAGATTTGTATCACTTTTATTTCGGGTCGCGGGAAGAACGAAAGCCTAAATATCTTGCTACGTGCACTAAGGACACGTGTTTCTTTAGATACTGACTTTGCGAGCGGTTCTTTTCACAACACAACGATGCTTAGAGCTTTCCAATAGCAGGAAGGGATAATGGGAACAAAGAAGCTGTACAGCTGATGAACACGAAACTACATCATTAAATGGAGATTCTTTTCCTCAAGGATGAAGCCTTTTTATTTCACGGCAACCTGCTAATAAATCCTTCTTTTCCTAAAAGCTAGTTTTGATGTCAGCTGTGTGGTCTCTACAGTGTAAGGGAAAGGGGAACACATTTGCTCAATTACTCCAGTATTCTTGAATCCCATGTTGTAAATCTTCTTTCCGCCAGTTTAAATGTATTTTTAATGAATACATTTAAAAACATTTATTTCCAAAATATGGTAATATATATATATATATATTATATCTGTTCTCTTTCCGAGAGATAGGGCTTTTTATTTACCTGACATCAAAACATCATTTCCTTTCCATTGATGTCACAAACAGTTCACTCGCTATTACGACAACGCCACCTAGAAAGTCCACCAGAGTGACTGGGGTATCCCAAATATGCAAGAATAACCACTTCTGTTCTCAACAACCCCTAGCGCGGTCAAGTTGTCAAGGCTACAGCCAATGGGAGAGCTGAGACATCCTGTTAATTTGGCGAGTGGTTGTACTTTCATGACGTCAGAGACGTGACCTAGGTCTGTGCCTGATGGTTGTCGGGTGGCGTCTCGAGAACGTAAAGGTATTATTCATTCAGATTTTGGAAGAAGCAGATCCGTGTACTGAGCTTCGCAGGCATCTAACACAGATCACAGCTGGCTAATAGGATTCTGTCACGTGACGTTTGCTGGAGGGAAGCTTGTTGAAGTTTGTTGCTTCGTTGGCATCCCACACTCCTGTGTTTCGCTGTTCAGTAAAAACAAACTGGTGGAAACTCGTCCCCAGTCATAAATAAATCTATGGGCTGAGAAACTGGTGTAAACTGAAGTCTGCAGAAGTAGCAGTCACTGGGTCTTTAACTACATCACTCGTGACCCCAATATTAAACTGAGTTCCCGTGATGTACACTTTAACAGCACCACAGCTCTCCCGGTCAGAGCTGTACATTAGTCTAAGTATTTTCCTCTACAGGTGTTTCCATGTTTAGACTGTTCGTGTTTCTTAAAATATGGCATCAAGAAAATTTCTTCTTGCTGAGAAGGCCTTTTTATCACAAGTAGTCCAACAGACGATGCAGTTTATTTTTAATCATCGACCCTCTTGGTAAGTGTCAACTCTACCAAGCTTTCACGGAGGATACTACCAATAGCCCAAACAAAACTGACCACAAACGGCACCATAGGAACCAGTTTTGTTGTGCCAATAATGCTGGCTTGTATATTTAGTAGCAGAGGTTAAGTAAGGTTGTGTGTGTGTGTGTGTGTGTGTGTGTGTGTGTGTGTGTGTGTGTGTGTGTGTGTGTGTGTGAGTGTGAAAGTAAATAGGAAACGAAAAAGATTTGGTGTATGTTTAGTGTGCAAAGCTTCGGAGCAGGAAGCTCGCTAGGGTCCGGGAAACTCCGTCTGTTGTGAGCACAGCACGCTCGTCACCCTTGTGGGCTACCAGGAACCTCTGCTGGCAACAGGGAAGGTAGGCAAGATCGTGTGGCTTGGTCCAGCACGTCGCTTTTTCTGACACCATTCTTCAGGATACATTGGAGGGTGGTCGACGTCCAGAACTGGCTGGCGAGCATACTACTGAGCTGGTCGACCACTGCAGTACTTGCTGATTGTCGCTTAACACAGACCTCTGTGGCGAGGCTTATCGCTTTGTCTGTCCAGGTCGCCCTTGAGGACCGATAGAGGATTGCTGGTCCCGAGCTAGTATCAGTCAAAGGTTGAATGATGATGTATACCTGGTAATCAGAGGAGGTAAAACGCTAAAGATAACGATGGTTGGCTTCTACCCTCTATATGCCATGCTTGAGACAGGGGGGAATCAAAGTCTTTTGCTCCGAGGGCAAGTAATTTCAACATTTATCTCACGTCCCGGACTAAAACTGTGGTACGTAAATAAGAATTTATTATTTCATCATCTGACGTGAGCAATTCTCATTTAAATGCTAAAGTTTACGAAAGAATGAACGTGTCTCATCGTGTCTCTAGGCCATAATTCTTTAAGAGGCCCTTGGTTAACTTCGCCTTTAAGATCCTTAGAAAACTATAGTGGCTTTCATCCTTTGCTTTTTGCATCCGAGATTTTAATTCTCCTCGCAAGACACATCAAACTTTTCATGAAGGTGTGATGGCTGTTATTCTATCAGCATTTACCCACTTGTTGCCGGTACCTGTCTTCAGAGGCCTGCTTATCTGAGGTTTGGAGCCTCGGTTCAGTGTCTTATCTTCTCTGCTCTAGGTCTTCTGTAGAACATCGAGTGACTCCCACTTGTGCTGCTGTCGCCATCGTGGCTCCAACTTCACTCTTTTGTTAGTTTATTTGGTTAGAGAATTCTCTTATAAATAAATAACTACCCTTAAGAGATGAGGCTTTTTAAAATAAAAAGTAAGGTTTGTAAATATTTTAAGGTGTCTAAGGGTGAAGGTCGTGTTCTCACGTGTCTCTGGAGAGTCAGGTATTCGGGGCTCTGTTTTGTGTGTGTGTGTGTGTGAGAGAGAGAGAGAGGGGGCGGTGCGTATCTCTTCTTCGCTGCCTTAGCCAAGCTGCCTCAACCCTCTAATGAATTAGAGGCACCCATTCCACAGATGGGCTAACTGGTGAAGGGTGGAGGAGGTAAGAAGTACACTGCTTCGCTCAGGTATCCAAACGACTAGTGTGTACCTTCGGATTCGGAGGCAGCTGCTTGAACCACCAGGCTATCTGCTTCACACGAAGAGCTCGTGCGCGCGAGAGAGATCACGAGGTGTCTTCAGTATAGACAATAACTTCGTTAAGAATAATTGTGCGACGTTTATCCTTATCGACTCCTCCCTTCCTAGTTCGTCGTTTCGTGCAGCAGTCAAATTAGATGAAGAACACGACCTTGACTGCGGCACGTGATCAGCTGACTGTTACACGCCTGACCAACATTCATGGAGACATGCTAGCAGCAACTGGAGCCTTAAACAAGCCGCCGCCGCGTGCAAACTTTAGTTTATACTTCATTACCGAGCTGCAAGCTCTGTTAGAAACAACACTTCAAACGCCACAAACAGGCATATAGAATGTGATATCTCACACATTGACAAGAATTACTCGACAGAGTAGATTAGTTATTCAGATTTTTAGAGCAGGACATCGGGAACCTGGGGCGGAAAAGAAAGATGTCTTAGTTTGAAACCATAAGAAATTACAGAAAAATGCTGTAAGTTTACAAAATGCAGCTGAAAGTAAAAAAGAGAAAAATATGTGATTACGTGTATGGCGAATCACTGCAAGAGAAAAATAGTAATTCGTGAAACGAATAACGAATTCTTTCTTTCTTTCTTTCTTTCTTTCTTTCCACCGTAAGAAGAAAACCTAGCTTTTGCTGTGTAGATAACGACAAGAAGAGGAAAATGGTTGGTGCCGTGGATGGTATCATAAAGAAAGATGGCTGACGCTGGTGGTGGGGATGAAGTTAAAGAGAAACATGGACGACTCCGTGTGGATGAAGTCATAGGGGAACATGGCTGACGCACTTGTTGAGATCTGGTCTCCTGTATAGCAGACTGACGCACCACCTGACGTCTGGTGTTGGCAAGGCTGAGCTCCACATCAAGGGCTCATTAAAAGTGTAATCAATCCTGAAGCATATCGTTTGCTAGCTGCTCTGAGGGCGGAGAATCCGCCCCTTCTACAACGTTCTAAATCCAGGTGAGAAAAGTGTGCGACTTGCTGTCCAAACCTGTCCGTGAGGCCAGCGCGCCTGCATTTGAGGATATCAGCGCGCGTGCATGGATGGAGATGTAGGTGATGGCGTGCGGGCCTGTTTAGCGTGCAGGTTAGCGTGCCTGCTTTTCACACATATTTCAGCGTACGTGTGTACATCAGTATTTTAGCGTGTTTGCTTATGATATATTTTAGCGTGCCTGCTCATAATCTATTTTAGTGTGCTTGCTCATAATCTATTTCAGCGAACGTGTTTGTGACATTTTAGAATACGTGTTTACATCGTATTTTAGCATGTTTGCTTTCGACTCATTTTAGCGTAGTGTTGATGTTCGTACTTTAGCGTGTCTGTTGATGTTCGTACTTTAGCCTGTCTATTTATTGGCCGTACTTTAGCCTGCATCCTCAAGCAAAAAGAACTCGTACGACTAAAGAACGTGAAACAAACAGACATGGCACACCGCTGCTAACTCACGCTCTTCCAACCGAAACCTGGCTTAAGTAGACTTTCACTTCAATCTCCATTATTTTTTTTGTAGTTTAATATTATTTCTTTTTAATCTCATTGTTTTAGTTATTCTCGCTCGAACCTACCTTCTCACATGGTACTAAGTTGCCTCAGAATCGTCTTGTAAATAAAGAAGAGTGTTAAGATGTGTGTGGTTGGAGAAAAGTTCGTGGGCCCTAACAAAAACCTCATGAAATTCACTTTTGTCCGATTGGCATAATTTTTTTTTATTACGGCTCGGTCGTAGTTTATATTTGGCAGGTGTGCGTAGTTTTTGAGGTTTTTTTAACGTTCTAAGATGTCACTGGTGGCTCAAAGAGAAAAAAATGATACACAAACGTGGGTAACGTATGAGACGTTGCTTATGAAACAGAGAAAGAGAGAGAGAGTTGGAGGAGGTAACAAGGAAGTGACGGGGTCAAAGAAGGGGGAGGATAAGAAAGAAACCAGGTAAGCAAAAGAGTTGCGTGGTCCACAAGTCGTATCTTCCCCTTAACTCACGCCTCTAACCGTGTCTCTCCAAGTGTGTTTGTTATAGTAGGAGTGATCGCTCTAAACTTTGTATTCTCCAAAACGAAGTTTTTGAGTCGACAATATTTATGATGGTGTGGTGGGGGTAGGGTAAAGATTTCTCAAGCCAGCAGACATGGCCGTCAGTGATCAGGAGAAACGAGTTTGTCTTATAAGGCACTAGCTTATTTCTAGGCTCCGTGTCTTCTTTTTTCTATCGCAACGCAGAAAAAAACAAGTTAATAACTTTACAGTTTAGTTGCGCAACAAGGAACTTATATAGATAGATATAACTTTCAGCTTTCTTCACATTACAAGTTAAACGATACCTGCGTTTCACATTTATTTTCTTGTTCGTTTGTTTTGTTGTTAAGAGCCAAAGTAACGATCCGTATGTAACTTGATATATTCTTTCTTCTCCTCCCTTCTCTTCATTACAGGATAGCGAGACTGCTAGCGCAACTAACTGCATCGTCTGGCTGTGACTGACTGCACAAGGCTGATGTCTGGTTTAGATTACAGGAAACCCGGTGCTCGAAATGTCTCCTTGAGAAACAAGGAGAAAATCTCGTTCAGGCACTGCTTGCAATTCGGACACACAGGGCAAGGCCATTCGCAGAACAACATTTGTCTGTTTTCATATTAGCGTTTAAAGAGCTAATGGGATGCACTAGATTGGGTAAGGTTAAGAACATCACTATTTCGCTGAATCTGGAATACCCACCCCTCTTCCATTCTCGAGATACACACCTAGAAAAATGTCCTTTGCGCTGTACTTTGTCAGTCTGTTCTCTTTGTCATTGGCTGAACTGCATTCAGTTTTATTTAGCTACTTCTTACTGACTTTGAAGCACTGGGAAGTATTAGTTACAAGTAAGCCTATAACGTCACAGAAATTAACTGAGCGCGAAAAAGTCATCACAGTTGTGTTACTGCTTAGGACATGAATGTGACGAGAAGAGCTTAGGGTGGGGGTGGGCGTGAGTTTGCAAATGGTTGTATGCGTCCTTATAGAATTTTAGAGTTTCAAAGGTAAGGAAAGAAACGCTGATTTACAAAATAAACAGACGGAGAAGTAGATTTCCCTATCTACGGAATATTTAAATTAACCAAAGGGGAAACAGATAAATGAGCCTACGACTGAACCCCACCCTTGGCAGCCCAGACTATTTAGCGCTTGTCATTGATACTTTGAGGAGCAAATGGGTTCAGATCTCGCCTCGGGCACGCTGTTCTTTCTCTGCACGTGGCATCTCTTTACAAAGCCGGGTGCTTTGCGATTAGTTGAAGGCTTCGCGTAAAGCAACAGTCCCAGTCCTAAATCCCTGCATGAAAACAAACTGAAGTAATAATCATTAAAGCGCCGAAAACACGTTTCACAAGGTAAAGTTTACTACGGAACACCATATTTTTGGCACTTGGTACTACTTGTGATTAAATGACAAAGAAGACTGTGCAAAATAAAAACAGGGAAAAAAACTTAAAAAAAACACACCAAAAGATCCCCCCCGTCAGAAAAAAAACTAACATAAAAACAAATGAGAAAGGGGAAAAGAGTCGAAAAGCAGCAAAAGTTACCCGAAGACTACTTGCTGTGTAAAAGGGTAGAGATGGAAGCAAAGCTTTTTATTTAAGTCACACACCAAACCGGCGGGGGGAAAGATGGATCGGACAGACGTCAAAATCCCAGGAGCAGTCGGTGGTTCTCGCGACTTCCATCGTTTACCGTTAGCCAGCAGACGTCGGAAAAAAAGAGCCGACAGGAAAAGCTAGGGCACCCAAATAAACCCGTACTTTAGTGCAAAATCTGTGTGAGTCAACCGCTTGCTTGCCAAACTCGCTCTCTCGTTCCCTCCCTTCTCTGTCGAGGGGAGGAAAGCGAGCGAGAGAGAGAGAGCGCGCGTGTTGTGGTGATGCGTGTTTGTGAGTGTTGGCAAGTGTACCAAACTAACAAACCGTACGCCCAGGGGGAAAAAAACCCACAGGGCGAAACGTAGGTCAGCGGCTGTTTCTTCAATTTTTTTTTTCTTTTATTGTGTTGTGGTACGTGCACACACACACACACACAGACCAGTCAGCCGTCGGCATTACAAAGGAAAGAAAAAGCCCCTTAGTGCACGCGATCGACAGAACAGAAACCCGGTGAAAGAAAGACGATGACGAATCTAACATTCTGTTAAAACAGCTTTACGAAAGCCGCGAAGGACATCTTAACTACTCTAAGAGCTAAAGTATTTCTTGCTCTGCAAGATGTTCCCACACCTCTTTGTTTACACGGCTTTCTTTTACATTTGTCTTAGTAAGTTTTTTTTTTAGTGCTTTTTTACTTTGAGGGTAGTTTCCATTTTTGTGTGTGTATCTGATACATGACGCAAGACAGCTATCTTGTGCACATAATTAAAACACTTTATATATACATTATTGTTAGAGAAAAAAAAGAATGACCACGAAAAGAAACATAGAAAGGAAGTACTTGAGTATTGTTTGAAAGCATGATAGAACAGCAGTCTTGTATCTGTACTAACGGTTGAGCCAAGGTTACCCACTCCACGTGTCCGCCCAGCATAACAAAAATTAAGAACAGCAATAACCTGCTTAATTGCCGTAGATTATTTATTTGTAGTTTTAGACAGCCCACCTATAGTAGTTAAGTGACTCTATCAATAAGAAAAGTTAGCTGCTGATTACTATGAGGTGTTTAATAATCTGAAACTACCAAACAGTCCTTGGAACGTGACGTCTACACATATGAGGATGTGAACGAGGAGAAAGGCTGCGCAATGAGTATTCTTTTAAATGGATACCTGCGCAATATAAATCGACATCATCATCATGCTTAGCTAGATGCTCGGCTAGATCAACAGCAATGTTGTTCTGTAAAGTTCTGTAAAGTTAGATGGGTTTGAAAACAAATTCTAAATAGCTGTTGGCCTCTTGAGGAAGTGGGCAATAATATATTGTCTAAGGCACACAAGGTGTGGGGTGAAAAAGTTTTCTGAACTCTGACCGCCCTACGTCTCACCTCGGACCCTTCATTCATCGTCGAATTTTACTTTTCGCGAGAATGACAAAATACCGTTTAATGTCGTTAATTCAGCCATGAGTAGAAGTAGGACGACCGTTTTGACCATCATTTTCTCTCCAGCACTGATGGAAGCATTACAAGTTCACCCCCACCCCATCTCCCTTTACCTTTGAAGGACTGAAGTACCTTTTGTTTGGGCGACACACGTGTAGTTCTCACATTAATCAGCCATGACCAGCCATTTGTCTTCCACTTCGCCACGCACGTGGTCACATCTGAAACCGAGACCAATGAATGCAATTGACCTCGATGGTGACCTTGGATCCACGGTAGCTTCTAGGTGACAGTTTCGCCACACCAAGGAAAACTGTGAAGTTTGGATCTTTTTCTTCTGCCTCTTTTTCTTCTTCTTTTGCTAGGTCTTTTATCGCGGCTGGTCCATATTTAACTCGGAGGTTCCCCCCTTCTCTCTCTAATCGCATCTCTTTCAAATCTGTATATATATATATATATATCTGATACTTGTTTTCCACACTCGACACTTGTTTTCCACACTTGACACTTATTTTATACACTTCTTCTTTTTCTATTGGAGACCACCTCGACACTTCTCGCCATGGTAACAATTTCTAAAAACCACACAGAAGTTGAGCGTACTACCACTGTACATTGTACAAGGCTCAACTTTGGCAGAATCTTTTATTCTGTTGGTGTGTGCAGCCACTGCTGTTTGACTGACTATACGTAGCCCGTTCGTCTCCTGGTGCTGTTGGACTATAGTCCCTTCATTTCCTGCTGTTGTAAGACCATATCCTGCTGCAGCGGCAACTCTTAATCTACTGCCATACAAGTCTTTGTGGGTGGTTAGTCTGTCCAGGACCGTTTGAATGTCAGCCAACAGTCAACTGCAATGGTTCCTGATATATGCACATTTCTCTTACAAAAATTGTCGTTTTAAGGACGAGAAAGAGAGCAACGTTCCAGCCGCTAACATTGACAGCGACGTTGAGAGCAATGCTGGCTGACCAGACAACAACAAACAAACAGCGAACATCTTGTTCGAGAGGACAGGCGATGGAGGTCGTTTTTCATTTACATCACTCATAGGTATGTTGGTTTCTTGCTTTTAAGCCGTCTAGGACATGAGACTAAAATTTAACCACTTCTGTATCTGAGACAGCATTGTTCTGTGGTGATTGACATAGGAAACCGCACCTGCTTAGACTGTACTTGGTAGGCATTTCTTCTTCATCTTAACAAATATAAAGCATGAGGAAAACCCGATGACACGAAGAAGCAGAAGAATAAGAATAGAAGAAAACCCAACGACGACATAAACATTTAAATATGTTGCCAACGATTTTTGTTGTAGTGGTGGTGGTTGAGGTGGTAGGTAATGATGTGTAAGGGTGGAGTAAAAAGTTTGCACCGTCGTCTGAGCATCTGCCATTTTGAGAGCTCATTCTGGTTTTTGACAGAAGTGCAGCAAGAACATTGCATTCACCTGGTTACAAGAACTGACTTCAGGTCAAACCTCGAGCTAGCGAGGTAGTGAACAACTTGTAGCGGTTTAAAAAAAAATTGCCTATATCTTACCCGCTACGCCAAGGGGGGAAAAACAATTTTCCGGGTATTGAAGCAAACTTTCGTCTGCAAGGAGTGACAGATCAGATCTGTTTAGTTTCTAAATCTTTCTCTAGATACACGTCCTTAAGGCTGTATGTAAAAAGATTTTTCTTAAATCTTCAAATCTTTAAAAAAATATTAAGCTCACGCCTTGGGAGGAGAATTGAAGGACTGATAAATTTAGGCGTGTCACTGATGCTGTGAGTGATAGAGGCTGCAGGAGCTGCCATGCGCATGTTCAGTGACCTGCCCAATGTCTGTCTTGGCACCCTGGCTCCTTATCGCATCCTCACGTATTGTCAAAGTTTGTCTTGGATTTGCCTGTTAGTCGTCGACCCCACGACACGCTACAGCTTTTTATTTACGCATAAAACGGAAATGAATACACGTGTGTGTGTGTGTGTGTGTGTGAAAGAGAGAGAGAGAGAGATGGCATCGTTTATCCATGGATGCATCAAAGTAGTGGAGATTTTCTTTGATTTTTTGTTCTGAGACATGTCGGCAAAGAAGCTTTCAGCTCAGTCTGTTCCTACCCATGTGTAATCTACCTGTGATCTCCTCCCGTTGTGACAAAACACAGACCTCCACATAGTTCTGGAGGAAAATTGCTTTCATTAGGCATCTGTGTGGCGGCTACATAAAGCAGCACCTTGGGCAGACTGTCACGCCAGACGGTGCTTTAAAAGGTTACGACACAACTGACTGACGCTCCCAGCTTCAAAGGTGTGTCCCGGTGGCCGATACGTGGGCAGTTTAATGTCTGTGTGATGATGGCTCTTTTTCTGCTTTTTTTTTCCTTTTCAGGAAATCGAGGCAGGAAATGGAGGTCTATGATACAGTTTTGTGGCGCGTGAAATCCCGTAGTTTATAATTCTGGAGGAGAAGTTTGTAAGCAGCTTCAAATCTGCGTAGGTGTGCTGTAAGGATGACAACGCTAATGTAACGTTTATAGCTTTTGGGATGAAAGAAAAACACGCCGACATGAAATCTCTTTCTCTCTCTCACACACACACGCACACACACATATATACACGCGCGCGCGCATAGAGAAAGGGGTGGGGGCGCGCACACGCGAACACATACAGAGCAATGGAGGCCTCGAAGAGGAAAAAACGTAGGCGCGCATACAAAATACGAGATGTACCTTTATTTTTGCTTGCTCAGCGTTACCGATATCCCCACCCCCCACCCAAACCTAAAATAGTACTTGGGTACATAGGAGCTTTATAGATGGGTATTTCTATTTTCTGTTGTTGACGACCATCCATCCCGCCTACAGTTTAATAAAAACCAGGTATTAAGAAATCTAGCTTAGACTGCCTCGCGTTTTATGCTTCTTTTTCGAGGGACGAAGAATGATGATAAACTGCTTTGCATTGAAATCGCAGTACCATAAAAAATCTCCGTAGCCCATTAAGTGAACACGTCTTCTTTTTTTTTTTTTTTTCCTTTTTGACCCAGGCATATTAAAGCTCTGAAAGGGTTGAGCGCTATTCCCTAACACCCACTTGTTCCTGTTTACGCCAGGGAGGTATATTAAACCGCTTGCTAATTATGTGTGAAGGTTTGGATCGCAGAACTATTTCTGGACCCAACTATCCGACACAGCAATTGTTCGGGGCTTAGAGCTTCCGGTCGGCTAGACGACACGGGAACCGGAAGATGTCAGGCCTGGAGACGAAAGGAGTCGTTTGGAAAGGTCATCGTTAGACCCAGGCGCCATTGTCGAAACAATCATTCAACGCCCACGCAATAGCTTTGTCTGTGCTTATCAATCACAAGTAGAGGACAGGAAATCTACCGGAAGTTTTTTTTTTTTAAGTCATGTCCCTAGCATTGATGATGATAATTATGATGATGTTGTTGTTGATGATGACGACGACAAAGACTGTAATTCACCTCGTATTTAATGACGACGCTTTGATAGAAAGCACAGACAAAAATTTGTTAATACTGTCAAAGCCAAATGCTATGTAAGTGTTGTACATCTTATGTGGTTGTTCATTGCGGTTGATGTGTAGTCAAATCTGTGAATAGTTCGTTTTATAAATATGGATACGCAAGTAAGTCTAGTTGTTGAGATACACCACGTGTTTGCAGGTGACTCTGTTGATGACATGTTATGTAGTTTTTAAACATTGAAATAGCCACGCGCGCCAAAACCTTGTAGACGAGAAAAGAAAATGTGTGTTTTGGGGAGGGAGAGGATGGAAAGAGAGGAGAAAGATAGCTTAGCGTTAGCGTTCACTTGAGTGAGCGTTTTGACTTGCACAGTTCAAGTACCGTGGTTGAGGTCTATAGACATTACCAAGAGTCTGGAAAGTCGCTGCTTTCACTCATCTGTGTACACTAGGTTCACCTGTCTACCGTCTTGTAGTGAATCGGACTGCACTCGTGGTGCACCAGGACACAGTGTCTGCTTTTTTGTTTTGTTTTGTTTTCCCAGGCCACATGAACACTGTATAACAGTTGTGTTGTAATCATGACGCGGAGGTAGACCGCTGTCCCCGAGGTTGTTTTGCGGCTAGATTTATGGCTACAGTCCCAGAAAGCGGCCTAAAACTGGAACTTTGTTTTCATGCAGTGGACTCCACACTACACACTACTTCCAGTGCTATAATTAAAGCATGTTTGGCTCCAGTCTTGGTGTCCCTCTAGTCCATGGCTACGGCAGTTCAAGTTTGCACTTTATGGACAGATGAATAACTGGTATGATCTTTCTGTTAAACTGTTCGTGCGATCCTTGCTTGCTGACATTCAGAGACACTGCTTAAAGAACTCTAAGCCCGTCGCACACGGGCGCTAGCAACATGATTTCGACACGCCGTCTCGTGTGAACGTGAGACTCACTTGATGCCAGGAATAAAGTCTGGTCTAGATTTTACACCCTACTGCGAGCGACAGCATGTTTGAACCAGAGATGAATTATCAGATTGAGTGCTGTTAATATTCTTTCTTCGTCCTATTGCCGAGGAATCGGCGGGCTACTTGATGCTGACGTCTGATTGCGAGGATCTTGACTCATGATTGCTTCCTCTTATTCTCTTCTGTCTGTGTTTTAAGGGGACTGGTAGCTGATCCTAAATCAATAGTTTTGACAGTTCGTCTCTGCATATTGGTTTTCTCCCATCCCTATTTTTTAAATTTACTTTTGTCATTTTATGCATATCCAACTGAAGAAACGATTACAACTATTTGCTGTTCAGACTCAAAGGCTGTTATGCACCTGTTGTGTTTTCTTCTCAAGACACCTCAGCGTTTGCCGAGGAAAGGTTTGCAATAAGCCATGAGTGGCACAAAGCCGATGGCGTTCATTGATGTGAAGAAAACGGGGAATTACTTGCTTCATGTCATTAACTCAATGCTATGTTTAGAAGAAGCTTTGACGTCGGCAGGCAAGTCGCTCATCCCTAGAGAGTCGCAGTAGTATTATCAGTAGCAAATCTTGTTTTTCATTAGAACGTCTGGCTGCTTAACCGACACTGCATACTCAAGCACTATTTTTTTTTAAATCGTGCGCTTATTTATTACCTCCCTTTGGGTTGGCTTACTGCAAAACCGCGACAAGAGCATGTAACCCAGACTTTGTGCGGTCTGCCAGGTGTAGAACGATTCGTCTTCGCTCCCCCCCCCCCGCCAAACAACCCACCTTCTTGGATTTTTATTTTAATTTTTGCCGGAGTCTTGGCTCAGCTCCGAACTGCAAGACGGGACCACCTCAGCGGAAGGTGGACCACCTATGGAAGGGGAGTATAGAACGCGGGGCGTTGACATCTTCATCGAGTACTTCTCTTTGATCTGCTGGAGCTGTGGTCGGCTGGTTGCCCTTCGATACCTGCCGATTGTTGACCTGGGCTGTACAGGCTGTTCATCGACACTCCTTGGTTACGACCAGTATGGCTGGTTCTCGATAAATCTGCAGCTTGTACGCGGTTTTATTTTTAGACTGTTGTCAGAGCACTTTGTCTCCTCTTTATTTGAACATTTTCTTTTCTTCTGTTTTCTAATGCCTTAATACATGTCCAATACCTTTTCTGTGGCCGTATTTTCATTTAATAATGAAAACTACACAAAACGTGTAAAATTGGAACATATTTCACCTACTTGTTTTTGTATTTTGATTTTTCGCAAGCAGGACAAACAGGCCAAAGGCTAGAGTGAGTGAGTGAGTGAGTGAGTGAGTGAGTGAGTGAGTGAGTGAGTGAGTGTTGTTCAATATCTGATTTGATGATGCTAAGGTTAAGCAGTATCCCAACCTCTCCATCTCTCTTTTTCTGCAGCTCTAAACACCCTCCCTTATCACAATGGCAAGAAAGAAATAGTTCAATTCATCTGTCATCGTATGCGCTGTTCTGTACCACCTGCTCACTTCCGCTAACAGCGCATGGAGACACGGGGGCTGTGCAGAGCCATGGTTGTTGGAGATGATACCTTGATGCAGTCGGGAGGAAGAGATTTCTCCACCTTCACACTCACGCGGGACCCCTCTCTAACCCCACCTCCCCTATTCCTCCCGCGAAGCCGACGATCGGTCTGGCATACAGTCAGCCAGACACTGCGATGCTGTTTGTCAGCCTAATCAGACGCCCTCCGAATCGTCAGTTAGCAAATCGCCACTTGGCTGCATCCCAGAAGAGAACGGAATGGGTTTTCCTACTGGTTTGCAAAAAAAAACAAACAAACAAACAAAAAACAACAAAACAAAACCAACAACAAAAAACAACCCCCCAATAGGATGAAAAAGGCTCAAAGTTGGAGAGGAGCCATCTTCACCAGCAGGTTGTGTGGCCTCGGCCTTTGGCATGCAGCTGTGCGCGGCAACTTGTTGCCTGATCCTGCAGTAATCCGCAGTTGTCAGCCCTGTGAGAACATGGCCTTCACCTTTTTTTCAGGAAGGCGAGGAAGTCAATACTCTCGTGAAGCTGCACCCGCGACCTTTCCCAAAGTTGATAGCGTGCCTTGTGGCTATAACGCGATGGCCTGCAGTTTAGTTTCAGCGGTGCCTTCCGGCAGTAAAATCGTGCAACTGAAACAAAACTGTCGGGAAAGCAAATACAGTTAGTCCTCTACTTTCCAACGTTCGAGTTACGAATTGTTGGCACATACGAACAAAATTGTCCTCAAGCTCGAAAGTAGTTCGTAGGGATCGTCTTAAGGATTAACTTTATTTCGTGTAATTGAAGGTTGTTTAAAAACAACCGAAAACTACTGTTTATATCGGTGCGTCCGAAAGTAGAGCTGATTGTACTGTAATCACAACACACGTCCATCACAGCACCGACTTACGAACAAACGTACAACAGCCTCCTGGAACCTGTTCGTAAGTTGGGGACATGGACAAGTTTGTCGACGTCAGGCGTCACGCAGCAAGGAAAAGCGAAAACACGAGCGAGCACATGCGCCAACATATGTACACGTATCCTCCTCCCACTCACTTATCCTCACACACATCAGCCATCCCCGCCCCTCGAGATATATATATATATATATACTGTCCACTCATCTACCGGGACACGCACAATAAGTCTTAAATTGTCAGTCTCAAGTGCAGGTTGACTAAGATGTTGTCTGAATTGTCGACCTGCTACTTGAGACCGGTCGAGTTAAGACTTACTGGCAGGACCTCACATACATACAAGCCAACGGAAATGTTTAGAAGTGAAGCCGAAAAATGGGCTTAACATCAAGTCCGAGTTACGACCTCACATACATCACAACCCTAGGGGATGGAGGCGGAACCAAGGTGGTTAGTGCTCTCGACTGCTTGGTTAGTGCTGGGGCTGCTTTGGTTGTGGGGGAGGGTAGAAAAGGTTACTGGTTCGAGAGCTGTGTCTAGAAAAGTCCCCTTTCTTGCCCAGCAGCTGCTTTGCATGATTTGGTAGCTGATTTATCAGGGTAGGTAAACAAGATGGTAGAAGGAGAGGGTAGCCTCTCAACCTGAGCCTAGACACAGTGAACCACTCGCCTTCACTGCTGCTATGGGTCCAGTCCCTTGAGACCATTACGTACCTTGTTCTTGACACCTGACTTCCCAGTGATCGCAAGGTTACGGGGATACTATTCTACCTTCCATTCTGTTAGGTGTGCAGATGGAGTTCAGCCACGTGTCCGAACAGGTGAAGCATTGGCGACCTTCTGTTCCACTACCAGGCCTCTACCTTTAACAGCTTGGTAACAGATGAAGAAGAATCCTCTCACTTTGCTGGAGGATGACAGTGACATGGCACATGAGTAGGACTGGAGTCAGCGAACATCGCGCAGTGCTCAACAATCAATGATAAGTCTTCTAGCCTGATGGTTTTTTTTTAAATTGTCAGTTGCCACTTCAAGGACAAGATGCTACAGATGGCGGCGATGCTAAGCGACACAAATAACACATTGCGCGGTGACAGTTTTTAGGGAGGTTATGACCTCCTTGAGCCCACGCACACACAACATTCATCTTTTGTTTTTCCTGCCATAAGGCCTCGACGTTACCCCCATCCGAACCGCCGCATTTCTCTCCTTCCTCCAGGTAAAATCTCTTTCTATCAAGTTTAAAGTATAAGAAAGTTTAGTACCTTTACAATTGAAACGTCGGTTAAGATAAGGCGTATTGAATACAAATAAACCTGGTTTAATCGTACTAAACAACATGCTTACGGTTCAAGAGAAGCAAAATGACATAGTTCACCTAGTTTACAATGCTTAACGACATCACATGTTTAGCCTTGAAACTGGTCTTGCAATGAAAATGGTCCGTACGCAATAAAATCATTTCACAACATTGAGAAGGTAAAAGATGAATAGGCTAAGGAATGTAAGATGTGAAACAAGGCTGAGTTCTTGTACTAATCCTTTCTTTGATTTAGGGAGGGGGCTGCAAAACTACGTAGTAAAATAGCTTTGCGTGGGTCTACCTTTAAATAGCCATTATCTCATGTTGTACGCAGATCTTTTATTATCCGTCATCTCCTCTTGAACGTAGATCTTGAATTACCCATCATCTCGTGCTGTACGCAGGTCTTCTTTAATTACCCATTATCGCATATTCGACAAATGAAAGTGTAGAAATAGGATAGAGATCGACTTCTACATTAGGTAATGTTTTGGCAGCATTATGTACTCCATTTCCACAAAGAATAATGAAAGACAACGTATCTACATAATCTATATAATAGACATAATCAGATTAATATATCACCGATATGTATCATAAAATATAAAGTACATACTCTCTATTTATATGCTGGTTTGTAACCGGACACAACTCCAAATACTTTTGTCGATTTCTTTTTTTTACATGAATGCCATGTGAAAATTTTGTAAAACATATTTATGCATGACTTTGATATAAAGAATTTGTCAAACTGACAAACTGGAGAAAATCACACTGCGGACACAGCCACAGGTTTGACAATATGCGTCAGGTTCAGAAAACCATTAAGACGTGACCAATAGTACAAAAGAATAGAATACGAGCAAACAAACAAAATATTAAAACACAGTATTTACACAATCTTCTCCAGCAGTTCCAGAACAGAGTGCTGTGCGCAGTGAGAAGAGCGCCGCAGTCAGGAGTGAAAGATACTCAACGACAGGCGAACAGAGTATGAAGACGTGACTGGGAGAACGGAAAAGAAAACAAAAATAGATTCGTTTACTTCGGTGTTTTAGAAAATGAACACTGTGATGATAAGCAGATGCTGCTGTGGACGAAAAATGAAACCACTGTGACCTTGAGAGAGGAAGCTGACAAAAGCTCTTAATATTCTGACACTTACAAGTGAGTAGGATGAACAGAAGGCGCACACGCTGATGATACAAGAGGATGATGGATGTGCATATGGAGTGAAACTGACTTAGGTATGACTGGCTGGCAGGAACGGCTTCTCTTCACCACAAAAGAGTGCTTCTATGTATTTTTATAGGAGTAAAAATGCAAACGGTTAGGAATGTTAGAGAAGTCTTTACTGAATCAGTTTCATCATATTTCTTTACCTACTTGTGCACACACACACACACACACACACACACACACACACACACACACACACACACACACACACAAGTACGTATATGGACATGTGTATTTATAGATGCACGTTCATTATTAAAATACAAACAGAAACAAAAGTTGATTCACATTTGCCATGGACGGCAAAGAGTCTTAAAGCTAGAAGCTGTAGGTGCAGAGTTCGTAAGTGGTTCCCCGTCTCAAACTAGACAAGGCATG
This sequence comes from Marisa cornuarietis, assembly GCA_004794655.1. Taxonomy (NCBI): domain Eukaryota; kingdom Metazoa; phylum Mollusca; class Gastropoda; order Architaenioglossa; family Ampullariidae; genus Marisa; species Marisa cornuarietis. The sequence continues at coordinate 1,608,006 of SMMW01000554.1, read as the reverse complement.
TAGAAGATGAATCCCAACCTTCTCCCTAGGGTTTCTTAACCTTCCAGAAAAAACAGATCCTCATTCCTACAAAACAGGAGGTATTTTCGAGCGCATTGGCCAATTAGCTATAAAGTCATTTCATTTCATACTTGCTCTCCACAATTCTTTGGCTTTGTTTTAAGGAATTCATCTCATCCTTGCTTTGTGTCATCCTCTGATTCTATTCAATTGCATTTCTAAGTGACTAATAAAGCGTAGATGTTAGTGCTTTAAATGTGCTGTTGTTATATCAATAGATAGAAAGAAAGCGAGAGAGAGAGAGAGAGGTGGAAAAAATAAACTATCTGAGCATTTTGTTGTCAGAACCGTCCGTCTCGCATCTATAATGTTCCGTATTACGATGGTTTTAACGATGGCAAAGCACCGTACACCACTGCAAGTCCCATAAGACGGCCTGAGAGAAATCAAGGTTTGGTTGCCCGCAAGAGAATTGTTATTCGAGACGTTAAAAAGCCCGTTAGCTGAACGCACGAACAGCAACGACCACCGTGGTAGCGCCGTTTGTGTTTGGAGTTGTAGACACAAAGACTGCAGAATGTTTTGGCGTGCGGGGCCAGACGTGCAGCGCGTGCGACACCAGGGGGCGCGTACTGCAAGCGTTACGTGTGGAAAAACAAACAGCCCCAGGTAGTTTGATAGCCCAGCGAAACTTGTGCCGGAACTTTCTCTTTTACCATTTTCCACCGTTTGCCGTCTGCTCCTCCTTCCCCTATCCCACGTTTCCCTTCTTTTCATTCCTCTTTCTCGACTCTTCGACTTAAAGAGGCTCCTGGTGTAGATGAGGGCGCCCATTTTTGAGAAATCCCTTACAGCATTCGCACCTCCTCTCCAAATTTTGACAACATTCGCAACTTACTTTGACATTCTTGTAACTTTCACAAAAGTCTCGTCGAGATTCTTACAATATTCTCAATTATCTTCGAGATTCCTTCATTTAAAATTGTCATTGCAGATTCTTAACAATATTAAAGGCTCTTACAATTCTTGCATTCTTTCTCTCTGTTTTTGGATGACCTCTGTTTTTTGTTATTGCTGTATACATTAAATTTGATCTAAAAAAAACCCCACCGTAATTGTATTTTTTTCCGGACAGTTGAATCAAGGAGATTACTCTTTGAATAAAGTATACTTTGAAATGAAATATAATTATTTTCTTTAATGCTTATTTTCACAAGGGTTTCCTCTTACCTTAGATACTCATCGTCTTGTGGTCTAGTCACTGTGGAGCCAAAACATGTTGGATAAATTTTCCATGAGAGGGGTGGGAACGTTTTAGTAAAGAAGAAACAGAAACATCAAAATTTCGTTTTTGTTTCTAAAAATGCAGAGACCTAGAGGACGTTGAGAGACAGGGAGCACCATGATGTTCAAGAAATTTTGTAGACATAGCAGGAAACACAAACCCGACATGAAGCGACCGTTTGAATGCTCCTGCCTTTCGAGTGACGTCACAGCATCTCTCGGTCTTTCTGTACGCGTCCGTGACAACGGAAGAATCCCGTCACGCGCAGAGCCACAGCTTTAGCACTTCTACATAGCAGCCATTTCAAGGGTGCATTAAAGGTGCACCTTTCAGTTAAGTGATCCTGTAACACGACCTTAGTGAGGTCAGTGCATCCCTTTTTACTCTTCTCCCAACCGTGCTTGAGCTGTATATCTCCTTGGTTCTGAATTTTGAGCTGTATATCTCCTTGATTCTGATTATTGAGCTGTACATCACATTGGTTCTGATTAGTGAGCTGTATATCTCCTTGGTTTCGGATACCGAGCTGTATATCTCATTGGTTCTGAATATTGAGCTGTATTTCTCCTTGGTTTTGATTATTGAGCTGCTCTGAAAGTTTAAATACATAATCAGTTCTCATCTCTGTATTCCATCTTCCACTCGTCTTCGAGCCATCGAAGAGCTGTTGTTAGAGCACTGGATCCCGAGGCCACATATTAACCGGCTCGAAGCCCGTGTAATGCAGTGTTTTCCCCTTTTTGCGCAGCTGTTGAATGCATACTAAACACATTAAAAAGGGGCAGGGAAGAAAAGGTAGGGACAAAGAGGAGAAGGACACTTAAAAAAATAGCTGATCATGCACGAGCAAAGAACGATTTCTCACACCTCATTCCCCAACGACCGAAGGGTCACTGGACAAACTCTTCGTATAGAAAGACAAAAACCACACAACGTTCAAGATCTTTCTCAGAGTTCAGGGGCCAGTTGCACAACACGTTTCTAATTTTAAACACTTTTAGGCCTTAGCTCTATTTAGCTAATTAGTTTAAAGTACGCACCACAATTTTAGAATTTTTAAAACTAAAACTGCTTTAAGTAAGATAAAGTTGTTTAGGTTTGACTATCCGTCCTGTCAGTGCAATTTTTTGTATGTTTTTCTGCAAAGAATCAAAATGGCTTAGAATTGATTTTGCCTCTTTAGAACAGTTTTAAGGTTTAGAAACGTGTTGTGCAACTGGCTGCAGATGAATAAAGTCGAAACGCAGAGAAACAATATAAACTACAAGCCGAGGTAAATATTATGAATCCAAAGCGATGATTTTCAGTAACAAAAGGGCAATTAAATTATAATTCAAACTCACCTCACTAAAAACTGGATGTTGTGACGGTGAAATTAATTGCCATGGACGGTAAGGTATTTTATTTTCCGAAGTTTTCATGAAACACGCCTTACCATTTCAATGCCATAACCCGCGAAACGAGTCACCAATTTTCTGAACTGTAAGCAGCCTTTTGGACTCGCATGTTGATCACGTGATGACCCATGAGCTGGCATTCGCAGCTTGTGAAAATAAACTGTTGCAGAAGGAAATTTTGTGAATATATAATATTCAGCTACCTTATAACTGGAAAATGTTCTGGATTTAATACTTTGATGTTGTGGAATGCTTCGTGAGGTTTTGGGCACTCGGCAAACTACATATTTATTTCAGAATGCTTGTTTATAGTATTTCTGCGTCAGATGCAAAGCTCTGGTCAGCAACTTTTATTTTCTTTCAAGGACGAAATATGACAACAGGTGCTGTGAGAATGTCTAGCTCAGATCTCTTCGTAATCAAATGCTCTTGTGAAATGTATTAGATACAGCGTGAGAGACTCCACCTGCTTAAATCGCTTATCATCATGTTCAAATAATAGTTCATGGGAACATGTAATTCATTTTCTGTACGTATCAGAACTACGGCTACATTTAAACTTTCACTAAGTGATTTTGTTTTATTTTGTTTCCTTTACAGTGTTGGAAGAAAAAAATATTGCTCAAATCATGGTCCATTTATTGTGCCAATTTTTTTTCTTGGAGTGACTTCTGCAGTGATAATGGTGATGCTAAGTCAAGGATTTATCAGTTTCTGCAGAACTTCATCGATTTGCTTCTCAAAGTCGCGTACAGATGCTTATATGGGGATGAAAAGGAAGTTGGAAGGTGGGGGGAGGGGTCACCTCAACCCAACAGTTAGCGCACGCGCATGGCAGCAGCACGTGACTGTGTGCACAGCTTGAGAAGGAAGATAGTTCTGGAGTTAGCGCGCCCTCTTCTTTCCCGCAACCACGCGCTAGAGGTTAGAGCCGCGTGCAACTGGATCTTCAGCTGGCATCGTGGACGCAAGTCGCTATCTCGTGGTTACAAGGCATACCTGTTGAACCTGCCGGAACCCACGGCTACCGGGCTGCAGATAGCGAGCCGGTGAGGTGAAGTGCGAGATATACAGGTGATAAGCCTCACGCTAAACTTCGCCTTGGCCTGCAACGTTTGGGCGGCTCCTGGCAAACTTCTCGTGAGGGATTGTTAAGTTGAATAGGCGCCGGTTATCATGTATCAGATGGAAGTTTTTTTTTAAGTAACAGGCCTGAAGACCTGAGGGGGAGAGAGAAAAATGTATAAAAAAGAGAGAATAAAAGAAAAGGGTGAACAAAATAGACAAAGAGAAAGAACAGAAGAAAAAAGAGAAAAAAGGAAAGAAAAGTGAGAGAGAAAGAAAAAAAAGAGAAAACGAGAGAATGAAAGAAGCACGGAGTAAGAGATGGAGGGAGAGACAGAAAGAAGGGATGAAGTTCATTACGTTTCCTTCATACTTTCTAGCACTCTCCCTCTCTCTCTCTCTCACACACACACACACACACACACACACACACACACACACACACACACACACACACACACACACACACACACACACTCCTAAAACGAAAACAATAGCCCAAGTATTCTTTGGTGAAACATCACTCCGCTCGTAGAGGAAAATCAGGTTCCGTTCAAATGCAACCCTCGAGATCAGCTGTTGGAAGCCTTCATGGCCCGGATGTAAGCGGCAGTAGGATGAAGCACGATGCTCTGGTTTACGTGATAGACTGTGTTGACGGATCTTGGTTTCTCTAGTTATCTCCCCGGAGACTTGAGATGAAGAATAGAAGGAAGTGTCCTGAGTTATCAGGACCGATAACGCTGACTCGTTTGATTGACTAATGGCCCCTTCTGCGTTCACCCCTATTATGTGGGAGAGAAGCACCAGCTAAACAAGGTGAACCAAAGTGCAGATCTTTTTTTCAAATGACTGTAAGTTCATTACACAATTTTTATTCAGTAAGTACTTGCGATTATCCGTTTTATTCACGAGATACAATCCACTGAACAGAAGTCTCACCATTGATTCGGGAAACGATGTTTAATTAATTGCGCAGAATGTTGACACAGTAACAAAGTTGAAGAATTATCAAACACAAAGAGATTAGTTTTCAGTTTTCGCTGGGGTTGTGTTCCCTGGCAGTCACACACACACACACACACACACACACACACACACACACACACACACACACACACACACACACACACACACACACACATATGAGACTTTCATTTTGCGGTCTCTACATAGAAAACCGTGGCAAGGACTGGAAGGAAGGCTTTGCCCCCAAGTTAAAAGGAAAAGATTGTGGGAAAGTGTCGAAAAGAAAACAAGGATAATGTTCCTTCCGATGTGAACGCCCAGAAGAACAAGCACAGAAAAAAAATCTGTGTAACGTGATAACACTAGTGAAGAAGCTACTTGTTTGTCAGACTCCCTCCACCTGAGCCCGCAGGTGATGTCGAATAACCTGGCCGGTATCCCAGGTGAAAACGCTATACGGTGAGTGACTGGAGGGGTAGGGCTTATGACGTGAATCTCCTCAAAGAACGAGGCATGAATCCGTCCTCATAACTCAGTCGAAGATTACAACACAAGAACTCAGCGGACAAACTGTAACTCGGCGAGGTCAAAGTTCACCGGCAGCTGGCTTTCCGCACGGTCGGTCTACGTTGCAGGTAGCTAATTCCGACTAACTCGGCAGCAGACGAGAGAACCCTACTTTCGACAGCACGTATTGGGGGATTTTTCGGGGGGGGGGCTGGGGGTGGGAGGTTGCTGACGATGAGACGGACACAGAAAATGACTTGTGCTCCACAAGACGTGGAGGAAGATAAATCGTCGTTGGTCGGCAGATGCAGAAGATGTAGATAAACCCTAGTACGCTAATGCTTAATCTTGAAGTCACATTATTTTAAATGAAGCTGTATCTGATGCGCAGTTTCCATCGCAGAAGCGATGGCGAAAAAGCACTTTGCTGAAAGATGACAAATTGATCACGCGGCTGAAGGTTCCGGGAGCTTTTTGGAAGCAGGAAATGGCAAATGCATAACCAGGAGAATCATTGATTCAGAGTCTCCACCATGGCATGTTTCTGGAAGGGTGCCTGAATCTAAGACTGACATCCCCTTTTACAGGAGCTCCCGAAGCGCGTTTGAAAACTTCGGGGTGAGAGGAGAGTTGCGAGGACAGAAGGAGAAAAGGTCGTTAGCTGGTGGGGTTGGAGGTTGAACGGGGAGGGGGTTGGGGATGGTGGTGGTCTGAGGAGGAATGGAGTAAGGGTACAGCTGGACCTGGCTTCGTTAGACAGAGTAGACTGCAAAATCATCCGTCGATGGGTGTATTCATCTTTCAGATTGTCAAAGACGCTTGAGTGGTCTTCCACGATGAAAGGAAAGTAAAGCTGCAAGATGTCGGACACACACACACAAGAGAGAAAGAGAAAGAAAGAGTTTTTTTACGAATTAATTCTGTTACGAAATGTTGTATTTCTCTGCCACTTTGTGATCTAGATCCAAAGCTGTATGATACAGTAATGGCTGTTAAGATGACAACTTTTTTTTAACATCATGGATTTTTTTTGGGGGGTGGTGGTGGTGGTGATGGTGGTGATTGTTTGTTCGTGTGTTTCTGTTTCTGCAAAACATTTTCTAACAGAACGAAACAAACAGTGAATGCGGAATGGAAATAAACAAGCGGGTGCCACACCTTGCATCGGCTTGCCGCACCCGGACACTGGCAATCCGCCGTGACCTTGCCACAACAGGAAGGGGAAGCAACTCCTTGTGTTCACGCATGCAGAGCTGGCGCTGTTGGCGTTCCAGACGAGACTGTCAGCATTGTCTCCAAACGGCCCCTGATTTGCGCGTGCACGCACACACACGATGGCCGGGAAGGTAAGACCTTTCCACTCCACAGTTACCTTCGCATTCTGCAAGAAAGTGTCTACACTATACGAAGAAGCTGGCGTCAGATGGGAGCGAGCGCACACACACACACACACACACACACACACACACACACACACACACGCACGCAAACTAAAGACTAGTTGTCAGCTAAAATCTGTCTACTATGATAACCAGAAGGCGCGCCTGTGCACTCGACCCAAACGTCGACATGGCAGATATGGGGACGGTTGCACCACACCTTTTTAATTTAAACGCATCTTAAGCTCTAGACGCGATGCACCACACTATTTCAAGACTTTTCTTACTAAAATCGTTTTAAGTAAGATAAAGCTGCTTATGCCGAATTTCGGTTACGCTAATAATAAAAATAGCACCTCCCATGGAGAAGCAGCAAAATGAAAACTTCGTACATAGTTGGAGCAGAGCTGCTGATGAATTATTTACTCATCAAATTCAGAATTAGCCTAGCAAAAATGGAGAGTACGGTGGCCACAAAGTGTAAACAGATCACCACGTGACTCGACAGGCCAACTCGACCACTACCAAGAGACGACGAGACCGTTTCACAGACGATAGAATATTTTTCTTTGCAAAAACACCATAGTAATGTGCATTGTGTATTAAGTTTATTTTGAAAATAAAAAATTAAATAAAAACTGTTGATGGATAAACATGGAAACCGTCTCCAACTACAAATTATTGTTTTAAAATTTCGCGTAGTTTTAGTTCTACTTTCTTCAATAGTCATTGCGATCATTTCAATAATTCTGGCGATATCCGTTTGTCAAAATCCAGACCGCTGAAACAATTAGTCAGCGTTTCATTTCATCAATAGGTCTCTCGTTTGTTTGTTAACACCTCGTGTCTGTTAAAGCTCTTTTAGCCAGTTTAGGACATCTCCGAGCTGAACTTAGATTTTAAATTTAGAAGAGAAAAACACTCTAGACGATGCTAAAATGCTCGTGAAACACGATTTTTGAAAAATATACTACTTTAATTTTTCTTCAGTACAGTTTTTGAAGTCTTAGAAACATGCTGTGCAACTGCCCAATGGCTTGACATCTGATCAAAGATTTTACTTCCTGAAACAAAACAATGGAACATGCTGTTAAGGAGCCTCCTGTGACTATTACACATTTTAGGCAAAGTTTCATCAGAACCTTCACGGGAATTTTGTGCTTAATGAAGATACATTTCTCAGAGTACCAGATTAAGTACCTTCGAGTACTAAGGTGACTGCTCAAAAGTTCCATTATGTTTAAATATCTTCAAATATTGTCTGCACGCACAACAAAACTGAGTAAAATGAGCATGCTGAAATGCAAGCATTACGAATACAACAATTAATTTACTTGCTAGTGGGGAGAGGGAATCTAAGAACTCAGAAGTGATATTTCAGTTGTGTTGTAAGTTCGTCCAGTCTAGCCTCTGCACACGCTTGGCTGGGGAGAGACAGCTCCAACGTGTCGTCTATTCTGGAATATGTTTCTGGAAGCTGTGGCTTTTGTTTTACACTTAAGATGAAAAAGGGTGGAAAATGTACAGTGTGTCAGAATACATCTCCTCCACTGTCCATTCTTTAGTTTATTAGAGTGCCGAACAGTGCACCCGATGTAAGTTCGGCTGATACAGAGGATCTACCACAGATTAATGAGAGACGAAATGAGAGAACTGTATTAGATATTGTCTTCTATTTCCTATCCATGTTCAGGTACCTGTTTTGGTTTCAGCGGTTCCTGCTTATTCACCCCCTGCTCTCTCACTAGTCTGTTTCGCTCGAGAGTAAGAAGACACGCGATTTGACGTAATACCGTACTTGTCTCAAAAACTTTACAGACAGCCCCGAATGCGGTGAATGTATTGGTGTGGATGTTCCCAGCTCCGCCATAGCACAGGGCGATGCACACTGGGCCACGAGACATCTCTTCCTAATGCGCTTAATCACAGAGAACAAAGGTAAGTAGGTACAGCGCGCCGAGATGAAAGGAAGGGGGGGGGGACAAACGGGTTTCTGCCTGGCTGTACGCCATAGAATTTTCTGGCATTGACCTATGCACGTACCTTCAGCTGTCAGTGATGCGTTTAACCAGCCCAAAAGCTAGATAGATTGGGAGCAGAACAGAGGGGAGGCTCTGTTGGCTTTCTTTACGGCTTTTAGATAATAGTAGGGTCTTTTGGGGACAAAGGTGAGAGCATGAAGCAAATGAATCAAAGTGGATTAAGGACCGAACATGAGTCATTCCAATATATCTTTATTATCCTTAGAGAGAAATTCAATAGTGATGCTGAGTATAGAACGAAGACAGACATTACACAGATAAATTGTAAAGTAAGTATTAAATGGAGTTTATTCCGCGCGGTTCAAATGAAACTTTCACCTAATTTGAAATGATAGAGAAAGTGTCACGACACACTGTACCGTCTAACGACGCGGATCCCTGGAAATGTGAGAGCTGATCCTTTTCGAAACCTTGAAAATATAGCTCAAGGTCTCTCGATGATAAGAGTGCGATTAAAAATTAGGAACACTTTTTTGCCCATCTGTCAGCCTATTTCACGATGAAAGAACAATTTGATGTGAATCAACATAACCATTGGTTGTCAGTGATCATAGTCAGCGCAACGCAATAAACGGGTGAACAGGAAAGACCCGTTGTCTCCAAATTATGTTCTCTACTGCCAAGTGTATACCTTTCAACTTATGTAAAATTTTGACTTTGAACTTGGTCATCTGACAATCGAATTCACTTTGAAATGTCAGTTGACGAGCACTCTGCGTGATTTAGTCTACAGTTATACTGAAAATACTGAAAGTCTATGATCTATAGAAAAATTCCCACTTTCAGCTAGTTACACTTCGAAACCCTTACACATAACAGCTGACCTAGTGGTTTTTGAAGAACTCACCAAACCTCCAAAAGACAAAACAAGTACTAATGTACACAAGCTTTATTATATTGTTTTTGAAAGCGTCCTGACATTGCCAGAAGAGGATTTTCATCCAGCAGCTGTCCTGGCAGCACGCCTGTCTACAGAATATGATTAACCTGTCCACGAAATGTATTGCTGACAGCAGACATAACATTTATAACAGGCAGCAGGAGGTAAACAACTCTTGCAACACTCAGTGTAGTCGGACTGCCAGTGGTGCGAGGAACTAGGACATCACACTTGCGTGACGCAAACGATAATTTGTTTTCTTCTTAAATGGAAGGCCTCTGAAACACGCATTGGAAAAACGTTGAAAGAAAACAAGCAGTCTTGAGTAATACGCACATTTGAAAAAAATAATGATTAAGGGTAATGGATACTATTACAGATAAACATTGCTCGTGCGAACAAATAACAACGACAAAGACCTCCTTTCTGGCCTTCATAACAGGACACATTGTGGTACATGCGACTGTTTTGTGCAAATGCTTTATACAGTATATGAACTATATCGTCTATATGTATAAATGAAATGGCGAAGTCATTTATTCCACAGTGTAATGTCTCTTGTTTTCTTGGACGGAATCAGCTCTTCCGCAAGAGTTCGTTTCGCACAGACTGCTGCTGGTGGACGTGTGCCAAAACTGGCCAGTCCGCAGTACGGTTTTATTTCACTTTAAGTTTTCACTCCCCTTTCACTTTAGAGAGAGGGTTCGTATTTCCATCTTCCCCTGTCGTTTGATCTGTTCTACAAATTCACACCACGCTGGCAGCCCTTCAGGTGACGGTGTATCACCCGGACAACACGAGGTCCTGCTGGATGTTAGTGGTGGCTCCACTTTTTTTCTGTGCACAAATCTACCTTGCAGATCACATTTGGACATCAGCGCCATTGTAGGGTGTCCTGACCAGGGGCAGAGAGAAAAGGCGAACGACCTTGAGCGGGCGAGAGAGAGAGAGAGGCGCGTGACGGACAGGCGGGTGGGGTTCAGAACCACCGCAGTGTTTATCTCCCCTTTTATTTACTAGAATGAGCCGACGATGTTTCGCCCCGTGCTGTTTGGTCTGGTCAGCGGTGCGTTCTGACCATTAACAACCGAGGTCACCTGGACAACACCGGGTGCTCTTCCTAGTGATCTATATAAATGATATGCAGATTACATGCAGATGTTTACTATTTGGAAACCCATTAGAAAACGGGTTAGAAGAGCAGCAATTTTACAACCACACTACACAAATGTTTCATTGTTTCGTTGATGTACGCAAACAGCACTGCACATTTACTCGAGTATTAAACAGGTGCGATATATTTTCCCATCCGATATTTTAGGTCTTGTGAACAAGGTTTTTTTTTCCTCTCTACGAGAAATCTGGTTTTTGTTTTTGGCATCCCACTAAATCTGGGCTGTTCAGCATGCTAGTTGATTTAGGTTCCCTAGCAGTAGTCTCTTGCAAGGCAAGGACACGTAGGTAGAACCAAGGAGCTTAAAAATTGCAACACGGTGTCTGGAAAACATCACTTTCCGAGAATTTTTTGCTCATTTCTGGTTTCGCAGTTTTTTGTTTTGTTTTGTTTTCGTTGTTGTTGTCTGTCAGCTGCAAATGGTTTCAAGGAAGATTAAGTAAGCTTCCCCTTTTACATTTCTCTTTATCGTCGACATTTTACAAGACTATACAACATGGCTTGTATCACCGACACAACTGGGAGCAACAAAATTATATTTAAAAGAAAAACGTTTTACGAAGCGGAAAAAAAGCAAACAGAATTTCACTTGGAAACTCGGCAGACACTGTAAACATGTGGAAATAACAATAAATTTAAAACAGGCTAGTTTTATAAGTGAAAGTGAAGCAGACTTCAGGACAAATTTGTACCACAGTGTATTTATCGAGGCGTAGTTGCAATAGGATCTCATAGCTTCATCAGAGATATTCTTTTTAAATGTAAGAACTCTGTGACTGACATCAACATTGACACGTGGTCGGTCTCAAATTTAAATAATATCTCTGAAGCACAATCTAAACATGACCTATAGCCTTTTTACAGTATCAGAAAGTTCACTTATTAAGTTTCACACACTGATTTTACAGAATCTTGCAGATTTTACATTTCCGGCTTTTAAAAAAAATTACTGTCCTAAATAAGGGATCAACACACTAATTACTTTCAGCGAGCAGAGTTACAAATGTAGCAGAACGTTCAGCAAATAGTAGTAACATATTGTACAGAAATGAGTAGTAACAATAAATGTGCTGATGTAACTGCGTGACAGGTAAGAAATCAGCAGAAGTAGCTGGGATTGTGGTTGTTCGTCTGCTGGTAGAGGTGGGGGAGGAATGGGTGTTTTACGCCGAGCCAGCAACTAATGTGATATTCACGGCAAAGCAGCCAGCACTGTAAACAGAAACAACATGCAGATAAAGAAATAAAGAACAGCATGCCCGAGACGAGGTCTGAACGCAGGACAGCCAATCCTCACTGTATCGGTGACAGGCACTAACCGATCGGGCAGATGCAAATAGTCGTAACAACAATCGTAATTATAATACTGAGAGTAGTAGCAGCAAGCACGATTCTGGCACTAATAGTAGTGGATTGTAACACTAGTAGTGATCGTGATTGTAACCCTAGTAGTAGCAACAATCTTTAAAATTCGTTGCAATCCCAAAAGTATTTGAGGTAATCAACACCAGTGACAATAACAGTGGTGGTAAGAATTGAGGTGATGGAGGGACAGAGAGAAAGAATCTATCAAATTCGGTGGGTGTTTCCGAGTTATTAGGATGTGCTGGGTGGGAGCGAAAGATGATGCTACTAGTTCTGGAAGTAGTAGTAATTGTAATGGCAGCCAGGTGACGGTAATGTGGTAGTACCTGTGGTTCGGAGTGCAATTACATATGTAAGGTGCTGGAACCTGATTATCGCTAGCAGACCGTAAACCAACTCCATGAACCGTGACGCGCTCGTAGCTTCCTCGTGCCGTCAGGAGTATAAAAGTACCCTGCATTTGCATCCGAGCTCCACCAACCCATTTACACCTTAGAATTAAAGGGAAAAAAATCTTTATCTCAACAACACAGACCTGCAGCCAGAGCACTCGAAGTTTTTTTTTAAAGTGTGACTAAACTCAAACAACAAATGTTGAGTTTATTTCAATCTTGCGTAGAGAACGCGATAAAATAAGGATATGCAACATCAGATTTATGAATACCACTTTATAAGCATTAATAAAGCATCGAAACACGGTAATTAGATAACTCTGCAACCAAGAACGTGCATCGCTGAGCTCCCCTAGCTCGATGACCAAAGCGGGGCTACGGTGTCATCGGCACTAACCGGAAGCACAAAGCATAGTTTGGTGAGTCATGTTCTTGATAACCGCACAAAAATCGGTAACATTTTTGTTGTTCTTGATTATGAGACCAATTTCATTATAACAACGCTCAAATTTTCCGAAAAAAAAAACAAATATTCAAAGAGTGTGGACTAACCTCGTCAAAACAATGAAAAATAAGTTGACGATGCCGACCCCGTACAGCGGGATTTGTGCTCTGTAATTATATCAGTATATTATCGTGATGTGTGGAACTTTGAAAAAGGTAAGTTGAGAAGTTAAAAAAAAATGCCAGTTGATTTTTGTATCTAAAAGTAATCTTAGCTAAAATTAATTCATGCGTAATATTTAATTAAATATTTGAATCGCTTTTTAAAACTTGTATTATACTTTGTGTTGTTACAAACTATTTAATAATAACTTGTTTGATAAACTGTTAAAGCAGCTGATGGCTTTGAGTGAAAGCAGAGTGATTTTATTTTATTTTGGTGAAAAATTTATTTTTGTTACAACTGGTCAGAAAAACGCAGTCAAAGCAAATTTCTCTCCAGGTATGATGTCTGGTCAGTTGTCAATTGTTCGCAGAAAAGATGCAGCAGTTGACACCCTTTGTATTTTACTCTGATCTCATCATGCTGTTACGTCCCAGTCTTCCCTCTCCTCTGCACTATGCTGTAGTTCTCTTGTGTCCACTTCTTGGTTACTAGTCCTGTCTTTGGAGATCTCATCTGAAAAGGCATGGTGTCCACACTGTACAATTATCCAAACGGAGCAAAATTTACAAAACATGAATGCAACCAGAAAACACCTCATTGTTTATTTCATCTTAATGTATTACATGTAACTGCATAAATAGTAGTGTTGATTGCCTGGTACGGATAATCTTTTCAAGATAAGTACACACTATTCACATCCACATAAGAATACAAAAGAAAAGAGAAAACAATACAGGGTTCGTTAGAGGCTCTCTAATTTTAGCCTGACACTTTAATCTTCCATCTAAAGGGGGTTGATAGAATACCTCCAAAGACAAATGTGACAACATTTATTAATGTAAACATAATGCCTCGAACTAGTGGGAAATGGTGTTCAGTTTACATGCATTTTTTACACTTCATTTCTTTGTTTATATATTAAGTGTTATTTCATAAAACAGATAATGCGACCTTGCATTTTCTGTTGTAAAGGTGTGCGTATACATGCGTTCATCAAACTAACACAGTCCATTCAAAACTTACTCATATCACTATTCCTTGTAACTGTGCTTACGACGCAATATGCAAAGTGACACTTCACTGAGTAGCATCACAACAGGTCCTCTGTCCGCGACAGTCTTCCACAACTGATTACGTTGTTAAGTTCAAGACATAAACTGTCACAGTCTATGAGCGAAATCTCTAGACTTCTCAAGATAATCCTCATATCGCCGTTTGTCAAGATAGTGTTTCGACCTTGTTTGCGCATCCGTATCTGCTGCCGGTCGGCGCGTGTGCACTGTGAGAGGCGAAAGGCTGTCTTAGGCGAAAGATGAGATCGTGACACCGGCAAGTTAAGTTGCGCTGACCGCGCTGGGGCCAGTAGCTCTCTCACCCGGCAGTCTAGACACTGCTATCGATCAGTTTGCGGCCCGTTGCTGCCCTACTTCGTCCATTACGGTCTTCCTCCCTGCGCGTACGCCACGCATCCCTTGCCACCTTGCCTCCCCAGCCATCCAGGAGCCCACCTCTCCGCCCCTCCGCTTATCCTCTCTTGCCGAGGTGGCCACCATCGTTATTGCCCTTTACAAATTGCTCGCTGCATGACATGCAAGTGGGCATTAACCTTCAGACAGACTAGACAGCCACCCATGACCCATGGTTATGCTCTATCTTTTCCATGCCTTCTTCTTCTGAAGTGCTGTGTAGCAGTTCACTCTGGAATCAGCGAGCGAGTATTTTCTGGTTTTTAGTTCGAGAGAGCAGTTGTAACAGGGTTGCATCTTATTACCTCTCCCTCCTCGCTCCTCACCATCCACACACACACACCACCTTTCACGGCTTTAGCGTGTGCATTGCATGCTTGAGAGACCATGAGTTTCTCGTAAGATTTCCAACGCTTGAGTTTCAATGTCTGAAAAATATTCGCTTTCTTCTTTCGTCCCCGAGAACTTTTTTTCAAAACGCGTGAATCGAGAGAATTTGGTTTTGAAAAGACTTTTGCTGTAGTTTATTGTTTTGTCGCGCCATTTGATATATTATTCGGTCATTTCACGTCGTATCGTCACACACGTAAGCCACGTAAGAATAGTTCAACAACCCAACTTTCGTGTTACATTTGTGTGTGTTTGGCTGTGCTGTCGCCAGATTTCCTTTCAATAGAATTTTCCGTCCTGACAGTTGAAGCGTTTGATGCTCTTAACATTATTAAGTTTTCGTACTTTATTAAAAAAAACCAGCATCCTCTCATTATCATCACATTAAAAGTACAAAAGAAGAATGGTGGAGCGAATCTTTTACATTTTATCAAACATTTAAATCGTCTTTTTCTTTATGTACGTACCTAGACAATGTTCGACACATAAGGGTCTGTAATGCTTTAATTCGTTTGCTGCTTGGTGTTTCATGCCTCAAGGCATCATTTGCAAGTGTTAATGGCCTCCTATGTTCCTTTTGTCCAAGAGTTACACAATTGCAGTCTATGTTCTTCTGTCCAAGACACAGTGACTTGAGTAGGAAGTATATTCCTAAGAAAATACATCAAATATCCGCCAGCTTTTTTGTCCTTGTTAATAGCTAATATTATCGATTCTGCGTGCATCAATGTAGCATATTACATCTTTAAGGCATTTGAAGCCCGAAATTTAAATTATTAGTTGGCTATTTAATGCACTATGCAGTCTGCCAGTCCAGGTGTAACTTGTGATTCATATTTTATTCAGTTGTATTTATTTTACCCCTTTTTTTTGGAATGGACCAAAGTCCTTTACAATAAAAAATTCAAATTGGATTCAAATTCAAATGTTCTCGTGCTTTATTAAAAAAAAACCAGTAGCGACAATGTATTCACGTCTCTGTATGTGTGTGTGTGTGTGTGTGTGTGTGAGAGAGAGAGAGAGAGAGAAAGAGAGAGAAAGAGAGAGAATGAGAGAAGCAATAGCAATAGAAGAAAAACAAATTTTCTTTTAATGAAATTGGAGATTTTAACAGGTTTTTGACGACAAGGTGCCTCTCTTACCTTTACAAATACACGTGCACATGCATTTATGCAGGCAACGCCACCTACCGGCGGACATGCTATGCCTACCACCCACAACACATGCACGATGCAAGCACGTACGACCAGTTGAACACAATCTGAATTTTGTATGTAATGTTTTCTGCACCTGGTTGTTCTTTTGTCATCACAGCATTGTTTCTTTTATTCTCTTCCTAACCACCCCCTTCTCCCCCGTCTCTCTCAGTAGCGTCAGGTTTGTTGGGCGTAGCCAGGAAAGTCGCATCAAACTGCACGACTCCATGTTTCTCAGTGCAGTTAGCGGTCTGACAGCCGTTTCCTATCACTCAATGGTCGCACCAAATGTCAAAACAAAAGGCAATATGTTTAAACTAATGGATGAGCACGTTCATTCTTACTGTAGCTAGATCTCGACCGCACCCAGCTCTGTTGTTCGTCTGAAAACACTGCGAGGTTATAAACTGCTCCTTACCTCTCGTCCGTGTCAAGTCCGAAAGGAGTGTGTGGCAGCGGTGATGGTGGGGGAAAAGGTAAAGTCTAGATTGTGGGTGGAAGTGCTCGTTGTCAAATCAGGACAAAATGCGACATTTCCAATAGGCGAGAGTGGAGGCAGCTAACCTGTGGAGAACCGGAGCTGGTGCTGGAAGGCGTCAAGAGCGAAGGTAAGGGAAGATAGTGTGGCGTGTTGCATGCAGTTTGTGGTCCAGAGTCTCCTCCAGTCACTATATTTTCTTTCTTTCAACTCGGACAAATGCATAAAAATGCCGGAGTTTAGCAGGTTATGGACTTGGTACAGTTTTAATTCTCCTTTGCAACCTTTTTTTCCTAACCCTTGTCCTTCGCTCTTTCGTCACTTGCTCCCGGAGACGAACATTTAGGTACAAAAGTGACGGACCTTAGGCACGAAAATGTCGGAAGTGACGTACAGAAATGGTAGACTTTGCCGACAGAAACGCTAGAACTGGCCTACAGAAATGGTGGAAGTTACATGTACATATGTTGGAAGATATGTACGGTCACCGCGTGATGCTTTCCGTGACAATCGTGTGCTTCCTGCTGTGGGAACTCGACTACTCTGAGTACTTGGCAACGAAATCTTGAGCATCGCTTATCATTCCATAAACAGCGTCCTCGAGCCTGCAGCATCACTCCACGGACCTTTTGGGGGTCTTTGAAACTGTTTGCAATCCAATGAATTTGCACCTCTCGCCTTTTACCATGTTTTCGTTGTTTGATTTTGAAGAAAGTCAGTTTGACCAATAAGCCTTCAGCCCTTCCTACAATTTCCTGCCTTCTGTCATTTACTTATCAGAACGTATTAGCTGCCTACATCTTTAACAGCTGTTGCTGACCGTTTCTAAGAATCTACAATGAGAGTTTAGATCGGTATCCTATGGTAACAACCATGCAGCATTAAGCAATTTTCTTAGTGACTTGCGCAAACCAGAAAAAAGAGTTTGAGCGCATGTGTGTGGCTTAGTTTACGAGCTACACAATTTCATGGATAAACAGCGATTTGAGTCAAACAGAAGTTCTGAGTCCAACAAAATCGCTTTCTCGGTTGCCTGCTCTTGTTGAAGTAATAATTTTTTATGGTGGGTGGCAGAAACAAAGCAAGACGAGGAAAGCTAGCGTGATTAAGCCTGCTCAATGCCTGGAAGAGTCCTGCACGATCTTTCTGCGTCTGGCTCTTTTATTTTTGTGCACTAGCCGAGAGATTTATTGGCTGGTACTTGGGGAAGGGGATAGCCGAGTGGTTAGAGCAATAGTGTCTGAACTGAGCGGCGCGTCGGTTCGATACCCGTCTAGCGCAGCTCACTTCGTCTAGTCGAACCAGCAGAATGGGTTGGGAAAGTGAGGAAGAAGAGAGTGGCACTGCCCTAACATAAAGCTGTCCCCGAGAAAAGCTCCCCAACGACCTGAAAAAGTCATGGGATGACCTTTACCTTTTTTTCACTTTTTGCTCTCGTCAACATGTTAGAGCCAAGTGAGGGGAGAGAAAGGGTGGAGCGGCTTAAAAGAAGAAAGTTTCACTCTTTTGAACCAAAGATGTACAGTAATTTACTTATGCATGAATGACAGATTATTATTATTCACAGCCAATTTTGAGTGTATGCTTTCTTCAGACTTTCATACCCACGATATAATATTAAGATCTAGCTGATTGAACACGGGTCATTTATCTGAAATCATGATACACAATCTCGACCGCATTCTGATGAATTTGCTGTCACCACCAAGTTCTCTCTTCGTATCGTGTGCCACCACAATTTTCGTCTTTCAAGTTTTTAGGCATTTACCATCGGGAAAGTAAATACCATTAACTTTTCTCTTGTCTATTTAAACTTTACCGTTGCGACGGTTTTTGACACAGCAGTGAACTTTTCCACCCATCTCTTCACGTTCGTATTTCTCGGTCAAGGCAACTGTGTGGCCAACAAACTGACCCCCGCTTCTGTTTTACTCACCGACGAGTGTGTACTGCGCATGCGCTGCAAAATTGACAATATACCTTCATTACCTCTTTATCTGTTTTCTCCTATCCATTGTTTACAACGGATATCGACTCCTCTGCGGACTGGTACTTCGATCGATCTGTACATCTATTTTTTTCCTTTCTTGGTCACTTAAAAAAAAAAAGTAAATGGAGAAAAGCTGAGCTCAGAAGAAAACATGATAACGCTTCGTAAAGCTTTTGTCACAGCAGACCACAGTCCCACGAAATTCTACCTCCCAACGCTTATAAAGACAATGCAGGCACCTTGTTGTGAAATGATGCGGGTGGACGGAGACTACAGATGAGGAGGCAAAACAGGACAGGTTGAGAGGACAGGTCCTGCCTTAAAACTTACCAGGAAGTGAGAACCCAGGACAAACATTGTCTCGATTATTTATCTCGGGTAATAACAATTACTGTGTCTGGACGCGGTCCCAGACGCCGTCGCCACAAACGATTTACAGGCGCTGTTGCTGTCGGCGGCTTGTCACTCTCAGCCGCAGAGACCTCACTCGCGCTGCTCCTGCCGTTTCTGTGTTAACTGCCTGTCGCATAATGGCCTCTCATCAATGTGTGAGAGCTTTCCTATGTAGAATGATCCGTAGATTAGTAAAGAGCAAATACGAACAATGTCCTCGTAAAATCGCTTCACAATGTTATGAAATATGCTACCCCTATCTGTGACTGGCAAGAGTTCAAGGACACGGCGAGGAAATGGCTGCTCTACCTCGGCTGTCGTAATGTTACCTCACGTACTGCTTTCTGCTACGTCGCGTGACACGTCACCGCCATGTGAGGTGCAGCGTCTTTATTACGTGATGAACGTCGCGCAGTGACTGGCGTCCATGCTAGACACGTGACCTTTTGGGACGCGTTGCATTGCAGTGGTCAGCTCAACTTGGGGCACACGTGTGTGTGTGTGTGTGTGTGTGTGTTTTATAGAGAGAGAGAGAGAGAGATGGGGGAGGAAATGGAGGAAATCGAATGCAATTTTGTTAGACGAATTAATTTGCCACAGATATAGACTTAAATTGGAAGAGGTTCCACGGGAAAATTTTGCAAGAATCTGCACAGCGGTGGAATCTGCCAAACTGCATTGGAGTTATGGATGTGAGCATGTAGACATTCGGTTCCCTGGAGGGTCA
Source organism: Marisa cornuarietis (assembly GCA_004794655.1). Lineage (NCBI taxonomy): Eukaryota > Metazoa > Mollusca > Gastropoda > Architaenioglossa > Ampullariidae > Marisa > Marisa cornuarietis. Next base: position 1,588,301 of record SMMW01000554.1, on the reverse strand, counting down.
ACGCATTTTAACTACTTAAAATTTCACAATTCCACCTAAACGCGATTGTGCACTAAAGGGGATAATACTTTAGGTTGGTGGTGGGAATAACTGCAGTACCCGAAGAAACCCCCTGATGCCCACCCTTATGAACCGTTTCACGTGAGATCTGAGATCTGAACCACCAACTGTGTGGCTCTCACTTCAGCGGTGACAAGAAAGTGTTTATAACTGCGCTACAAGAAGCCTCCTATTGGCCGCAGACATGCGGACAACTGACTCCTTACGACTCCGACATCAGACCTGTGTGTTAACCTGCTTGTTGGAACACGCGACCGACATCAGCAATCCCTGCATGTTTGGGTCAAATATTCTCTAATGTTTTACTTTATATTAAACTTTGTTTGAATTGTCTTGATGCTCACATTTCCGTTGTCTATGCAATGTTCATTTGCCGTCTTTACCAATACAAAAGACTTCTTTTTCATCTTTAAAAAATAATTTTAAAAAGTAATTTTAATTCGTCTATGAAAGTCAAAGATATTCGCGTTGAGAGATCAATTTCTCCCATCTTCCTTAAAAAATTAATAAATAAAAATAAGATGTACAAGTAGCCGAATTCTTACGCATTTCTTCCTTGGGCACATCAGCTGATGTGTTACATACTTTCTCATGCAGGCTTTATTGTTCCTATTTTGGTGGTTATTTCATGGAAGGATAACCCTAAATTTCGAACAGTATTTTACAGTAAAATAAAGCTTAACAACAAAAATTATCCATAATCATGTTTTCCAAATAATACAATAACTTTATAAATCCAACAACAAAGATTATAAAATGCTTTGTTCTGACCCCTAAAAAAAAAAAAAATGCTAATTCAATATTTTAAACTTGTGACGAGTTTTGTGTAAAAATTGAAGTCCCAAGAACTGCTTCTAAATGACATTACCATGCGGTCTCACGCTCGTCACACAACCTTACAGTAGTCCCTATTAATTTTATTAGTATTATTATTTTTAGTGTGCTCATTGTCTCATTTATTTCACTATCTCTCAATGGATCGCTCTTTTTAATGTTCCTTTGAGAGGAGAAACTCTTTTCAGCTGACGAAGCCTAAGGAGTTCCCTGTTTAGAGAGACAACAGCAAAAACAAACTAACGAACAATAAGAGATTGTGGCTGGCTGATGGAGGGGAAAAGAAAATAAAACCACCGCAGGAAAGAGAGGAGATTGCAGCAAACAAATCTTGCACAGTTGTCCGCTTGAGTCCACCTGTAGTTCCACTCCCCCGTCTTCTCTCCAGCTCCTCAGCTTTTCAAGCCAGTTCCTCTCGGCAAAGAAGACATCGCACAGAGAAAGAGAGAGAGAGAGAGAGGGAGGAGGGAAGTCCACGTGAGAAAAGGCCGCTTGCTGTAGGCCACGCTGCCTGAATGTGGCAAGTGACAGGGCAAATAAATCAGGACCTGAGATCGCTCAAGCACCACTGGTTAATGGTCGAGCAAACAGTGTTTTTGCTTAACATTTGCTTTGGTAATTCGCGCCGGCGGATATTGAGGTTCGTTGTTACTCGATTTATGTCTATGTTCGCCCCGTCTTTCTTCGCTCTTTCTTTCTGTCCTTCTTTCTCGTTCTCTCTTTCTCCGTGCTAGGGTGTGTGTTTTATGCTTGTTTACCGATGTTCGAAGGTTATATTAGTAACGGCGCCGTAAGTTATCCCCCCTTTGGACCCCGGGGTATGCTTGCCCAGCGAGCATTGTAAGAATAGGGTCCCTGCCATCCAGCCAGGCATGTCGTAAGAGGCGACTACGGTAGACATCCTCACCTAGAGGTAAATTAGGTTGTGGTAGGGCTAACAACCCCACCATATAAAAAAGCACGTTACAGAAACCGACACTAGAGCACTCGTTATAGATGGCGAAGGTAATGAAACATACCAGGGAACTGGACTTGAGGGTGAGTGCTGGAACGTCCAGACCTTGTATCAGACTGGCAGGTTGCTCCAACTAGTCAAGGAGTTTGACAATTACAACTTGGACATCTTGGGAGTCAGCGAGGTCAGATGGACCGGCACGGGAAAAAGGAGACTAGCATCAGGAGATACTGTCTTGTTCTCAGGAAGATCAGACAACCAACACTCTGAAGGAGTAGCACTACTCCTCAATAGAAAAACTGAAAAGACACTGGTGGAATGGAAGCCTTATGGACCCAGGCTTCTGAGAGCAAGATTCCATTCAAAGTACACCAAGCTGACAGTGCTAGTTTGCTATGCACCAACAGAAGACTCCGAGGCAGAAGACAAGGATGCTTTTTACGATCAGCTCCAGGCAGCCACGGAGAGTGTCCGAACCCATGATATGTTGCTCATCGCCGGCGATCTCAATGCCAAGGTGGGAAGTGACAATACCTGCAGGGAGCATATCATGGGCAAGCATGGAGTTGGAACCATCAATGACAACTGAGAGAGACTGGCAGACTTTTGTGAAGAAACCAATCTACTGATTGGAGGCACACTCTTCCAACACAAAGATATCCACAAGGCAACCTGGACATCACCAGGCGGGATCACAAAGAACCAGATAGACCATGTCATCATCAACCGAAGATGAAGGAGCTCACTTCAAGATGTCAGAGCCTACAGAGGAGCAGACGTTGCCAGTGACCACACTCTTGTGATAGCCGCAGTTTCTCTGAAGCTACGTCGATTGCGAGGAAAACATGCACGTCAGCAGAGAGTGGACTCCGGCAGACTGAAAGACCCAGCCACCAAACGGGCCTTTGTAGGGGAAGTAAAGAACAGGTTCCAGGCAGTAGGGGGCCAGCAGGAGATGACCTTAGAGGACTTCAATCGAGTCTTACAGGAAACAGGAGAGAAAATACTGGGCTTCCAACGAAAAAAGAAAGAACAGTGGATCAGAGAAGAGACGTGGAAAAGGATAGACGAGAGAAAGTCAACCAAGCAGAAAATCAACAACACCAGATCTGAACGTCTTAAGGAACAACACAGACAAAGATATACAGAAATAAACAAAGAGTGATGATCAAAACCGACAAAAGGGACTACATAGAGAAACTGGCAGATGAAGCAGAAGCAGGAGGAAAAAATGACCTGAAGACACTGTATAAAATCAATAAACAGCTAAACAACAGGTTCAAAAACAGTGAAGTGCCAGTGAAAGACATGAACGGAAATGTTGTCCAGGGAGAGGCAGAAAAACTACAGCGCTGGAGGGAACATTTTGAGTCAGTTCTAAACAGACCAGACCCCCCTTTGCTCGCAGACATCCAGCCAGCAGATACAGACCTTGACATCTGCACAGACCCGCTAAGCCTGGAAAAAGTGACAGCAGCAATCAAGGTAATGAAAAGCGGCAAAGCACCAGGGGCAGATGGAATAACAGCGGAGATGTTGAAAACAGATGAGAATGTGACAGCTCCCATGTTGACGGAAATCTTCAGGCAAGTTTGGGAATCAGGACAGATCTTCGATGCGTGGAAGACAGGGCTCATCTTCAAGTTACCCAAGAAAGGAGATCTTGGAGACTAGAATAACTGGAGGGGTATAACACTTCTTTCCCTCACCAGCAAGGTCTTCAGCAAGATTGTTTTGTCAAGACTGACAGCAACCGTTGAGAAAGACCTCCGGCCTCAGCAAGCAGGATTTCGCCCTGGACGATCCTGCTCTGAACTCATTTTCATTCTGCGTCAGATTCTAGAGCAGAGCAACGAGTGGAACACACCGCTGTACATCAACTTCATCGACCTGGAGAAGGCTTTTGACAGCATCCACCACGAGTCCTTATGGAAGATCCTGAGGCATTACGGAGTCCCTGCGAAACTTGTCCAGGTCGTTGCAATGCTGTACAGCGACTTCAAATCTCAGGTGGTCTGTGACACGGAGCTCACAGCCCCCTTCAACGTCAGTACTGGGGTGAAGCAGGGCTGCATTCTATCGCCATTCCACTTCATCCTGGCCATGAACTGGATCATGAAGAATTCCACCGACAGAGAGAGGAGAGGGATCAAATGGACCATGACTATGACAGCCACAACAATACTGGAAGACTTGGACTTTGCTGATGACATTGCCCTGTTGTCACACCGCCACCAAGACATGCAGGAGAAAACAAATGCCTTTTCAGAAACAGCTGGAAACCTTGGCTTGAAGATCAGCGCAAAGAAAAAGAAAAGTATGAGAGTCAACGCCAAGAAAATATCAAACTAAATGGAGAAGAAATTGAGGAAGTTGACAGTTTTATCTATCTTGGGTCCAAGATGTCAAACACCGGGGATGCGGAGGTGGAGATTCGAGCCCGACTGGCGAAAGCCAGCCAGGCCTTTGCCTCACTCAGGAGCACATGGAAGGCAAAAAACATCAGCCAGAAGACCAAGCTGAGAATCTTCAAGTCAAATGTGATCAGCACCCTCCTTTATGGATCAGAATCATGGAAGATGACCAAAAACATCGGTAACAGGCTTGATGTCTTCCATAACAGATGCCTCAGCGCCTACTTAACATTTTTTGGCCAAACACCATCACCAATGAAGAACTCCACCGAAGCACTGAAACCGAGTCCATCACCACGCAGGTTCAACGAATGCGATGGCGATGGATTGGACATGTGCTTCGCCAGCAGACAGAATCGCCCTATGATGGACTCCAGACGGCCAAAGAAAACGAGGCCGCCCAAAGGAAACCTGGAGAAGAACAGTGGAAAGGAAGATGAAAGGAAAGGGCTGGACATGGGGTCACCTGGAGCGGGTTTCAGCCAATCGACATCAGTGGCGGGCTCTGGTTGAGGCCTTATGTGCAAATAGCACGAAGAGGATTGATTGATTGATTTTCTGTAACTTATTGTCGCTGCAGTAGCATTGTAACAACAGCAGCAGAGGAATCAACATCAGCGGCAGCGTTACTAATAGAAGACGAAGAAGACGAAAGGACGAGGTGGAGGAGGACTAGGAACGAAAGATACAAAATAAGGTTGTGAACAAATAAAATGAAAGAGAGAAAGTGGCAGCCCTGTTTTGCTACCTACACACCTAGTGCGTGTTCGGTGAACAGCTGTTCTCGTTGAGTTTGAGAGGGAGAAGGTGCTTTCCCCTAAAGGTGATTTGGGGAAGGGGGTGCGATGGGGAACTGGGGAAGATGAAAGGTGAAGAGGGGCTTCGGTAAGTGTGTGAGGAAGGTCGCTGCATGATGCCGTAGGTGTTGGCTACTGTTGTCGGTACCCACTTCCAGTTGTTATTCATTGTTCCTAGGGTCCAGTGGGCCTGCCAAACACGCTGTGGTGGTGTACTGTAATGAATGCCAGACTAATTGCATCGTTTCTCTATTCTAGACCATTTACCATTTAGTTCTGGCTAATATATCTATCCACATCGTTCACGATGTAAAGTAATTTCACTTTAATTTTGTTTTGTTGCCTAACGTTAATGTTAGCATTAATATCCACACTTTGTTAGTTTAATGCGCTTGTGAGTAATAATTTTTAATTGAAGACCATCTCTTGAATATTATTTGTATAATCAACCTCCTTTATATTATGGATTGTCTCAAAGCTGTTGGAGCTTAGGGTCATATTCGGGATCATTTTTATACACAATTAGATTTTTGCGACTTTCTTTATTTTTTGGTTGGGAGCAGTCTACTTTGTTCATATTTTCTTTAATATTCTTTATATAATAATTTGGATGGCTTGCCACGATTTTTACAGTTAAATATAGCACATGGTGCCATATTTCTTTAGGTAGGTTGTATGTATGTAAGCAGCCATATATGTGTGTTTGTAAGCAGGTATGCATGCGATCGCGCTTGTGTGTGCGCAAGGTACACAACTGCTTAAGTTCACATGTCACAAAGTAACTAGCGCCTTTCGCCTGGCCAAGCACTTTATAACAGCATGCAAATACTCTAGACAGGAATGACAAACAGGTGGCACCTGACCAAAATCAACGATGCATACTTTTGATTATCTCTCAGCCTATCGCGACAAGTGGAAGGGTCATTGTCCTTTGCATTTCTTCCCATTCCCTCCCACCCTACCCACCCCCACGCACACATACAACATGAAACCTGCTTCTATAATCTATTCTACGTAGCCAGGGCGAAGTGCAATCAGGCTTGCTCAGGGTTAAGATTAATCAGGGGGTAGATTACCAAAGGAATAGCCGTGCCCTATAGGACCAAGAGAAGAGGACTTTAATTGGACAAAGAGAGCAGACTGCGGTAGGCACGTCATTAACCCTCTTCGACTGTCTCTCGGTGCATCGGTGTGATGTACATGCCCCAGATACGTTGCGGGGGATCGAATAGGCGTTGTATGTCATCGTGAATCACGAAGTGAGCATACCAGCTGTCAGGCTGGCTGCTGAGAGCTCCCTTTCCCTCTAAAGTGCTCGTGTGCGTGGTGTGTGTGTGTGTGTGTGAGAGAGAGAGAGAGTGTGTGTACGAGAAAAAGAGAGAAACAAGGTGTGAGAGACCAGGAACCAGGGTGGTCTTTGGCATCGGCATCCCATGAGCTCCTACCACTTGTACAGGCGCCGTGCACCCGAAATAACAGGGCGCGAAATTCCGGCGGACTCCCCTCGCCTAATGTCACGTGTGTCACGTGTATGTCGGCACGCATGCGCCGCCTATCGCCTCAGGTGTGGACTTCAAGTCGAGGTGTCTGTTCGCACTTGCACGAAGACAAGCTTGCATATGCGTTTGCGTGATTTCCCGACGTGGAAAGATGGGATCGAGTGGGTATGTGTATAAGGTTTAGAGATGTCCAGTGTATGTGTGTTTTCGTGCGCGCGCGCGTGTGTGTGTGTGTGTGTGTGTGTGTGTGTGTGTGTGTGTGAGAGAGAGAGATAATTTGTAAGCATGTCCATTCGTAAGCATGTCCTCTGTCAATGTCTAACTCGTGTAAGTTATTTAGCCGTTGAGAGAGAAAGCGAGAGAATAACTTTTTTTTAAACACTTTTTCTTTCGTTGCCTTTCAGGTTGGCTAACCACATCAGCCAATTAGCAGCAACAGTTTCCGCAAGACTACGGACAAAGGTAGAAAACTACTAAGATAAAGGGAGATACAAATTTTCGTGTATGCGTCACATAATTATTCGTGAAAGTTCTTCAAGAAACACCAGTCGCCAGTTACACGTCCTTATCACAACCTCTTCCTGTTTATAATAATTTATTGTCAATTTATTCTCCTTTATGTACTAATTAAAAAAAAAATGTTCCACACCCCTTTACGTGGGACCTAAAACAAGGTCGTCGTTGCCCAGTGGTAATGTGGGGGATAACATCTTGTTTATAAAGCGGTGTCCAGATCTTTCCAATGTTTACTCCTGGGGCCGTTGTCAAGAAGTGGTGGCAAAGATGCCCTGGTGTCAAGAAGCCTAATTTCCGCGGGGTCTCGCCATCATATTGTGACTACGAAAACAAGACGCTTTTCCTTACATTCCCATGTTGCCCTAGGGAAATAACTTTCTCTCGCTTCATAACTACACTTCCTGGAAGGGAGGAGCTTCTTGCAAATATAAGAAAGTGTTAAAAAAGTGTCCCCCCACCCCATTATTGCATTTTGTAACTGTATTAAGAAAAATTTGGTTATCGTCGCTGCTGTCACCACCACCACCACCACCACCACCAACAACAACAACCTCCTGAAAGGCCGTCTGGGACAGTTGACAGGTTGTCAGTACGCCCGCCCTCTCCAGTTCGGAGTCTTCCCGTACCGGGCAACGTAACCGGTGACTTGGTGCTCATTGATACAATCTGGGGACGTGAGAGCTTGATGACTCACTCCTCTCTGATGTCATAGTAGGCGCGGTATATGGAGGTACACAGTTAAGACCACACACACACACACACGTACTCACGCACGCATGTACGTATGCACGCAGAGCAGTCAGGCTGACTGTCCGACGTGAGTCTATTTGAGCCAGCACTAGTCTGAACCCCTGCTATCGCCGTACACCGTGGCGAGGTCGCGACACCCTCTTAGCTTTGCCCAATTGTGTCGATAAGTTTATGAACACACCCCTGTCGGCCTCTCCCTGACGCCGTTCGTTTGACTTAGTGATAGATGATTGCACGCCGCCGGACCAAGCAGGAGAGAGATAGAGATGGTAATACTCTGTATAAAAAGCCCAGCACGAACAAAAAAGCTTGTGTGTTCCACCTAAGTCCTTGCGAATGCAGCCGAAGAAGGAATAAAATAAATACATTTTAATGGGAGAAGGCTTTGCAGAAGGCCAGTAACTCTAGTAGTCTTTTCAAGCGACACGTCCTTGGGGGGGGGGGGAAACCGGAGTGAAAGTCTGAGCGGCGATCAGAGAGGGAAAGGTACGCCGTGACAGAAAGGAGATGCTGTTTGGCGAAAGCACGCCCTGCCGTGCACGGCACCCGCGGTACTCATCGTTTCATGGTGACAACGGATTGTAAGATGAAACTGCGTGGCCTTGTGACACACAAAAAAAAAATGGTCGCATAGGCGGTTTAGAGAGCGAGAGGACCATTGAGAGAAATGCCCTTATACTGCTTTGTAATACTGTTACTACCAATAATAATTTTTTTTCTTGAAAGCGCATTGAGTCGACTCTGGGGTTGAAAATTGCGCTATATAAATCTACTTTAATAATAATAATAATAATAAATAATTTAATCGTCATCAGAAGAAGAATGTGACTGCCTGAGAGGAAGCTGCATCTGTATTCTCTCAAAGATGGGGTTGACACCTTTCGATAGTCCGCGTTGTCTATAAATTGGAAGGCCAAGTATTGTAAAGGTGAAAGTTAATACTTATAGAGATCACGTGAACTGTTGGAATAATTTCACGTATTGTAAAGGTCAAATCGCGCTTTGAAAAAGGTGAAGGTTAAGATGTAACTGTTGAGACACAATGACTTGAACACTTTATATAAGAAATTCGTCCACCGGAAACAACATCAATCTTCCTCGTTCAGCCGAGCTTGAGCTTTTTACTTACCTTGTACATGTACTTGACATTCGTCATTTTCTTCGCTAACACTTTAATCTCATAAAAGCTCTGGTGGAATGGAATTCTCTTCTTGTAAGGCTCAGTGCAAGACGCTGTTTCCCCAGGGTTTGGGTGAATACCTCCATTGCGACTTTCGGTCGTGATATTGAGGCCTAGAACTATATCATATACAGAAAGAGGTACAACATATATGATGCCAGGTTACTCAAAGAATGCGTAATGTACAATCATGAACGTCTGTGCTGTTGACCTCTTCCCATGTCTGGAGAAGAGAAAAGAAAAATTGCATCCCACGCGATCTTTTTATGCTTAAGAAAGATCTCTCAGTTGAAGAAACTTCGACGATAAGAGTGCGAGACAACAGCTGAAACGCTGTACGAAGAACTCCTCAGCGTGTGCATTCATAAAAGCAGGTTCGTTCGGTCAGTGGATTTGAGGCTTGTAAATATTCATGACACAAATCTTCGTTTGTAATCCCTGTTCGGGTTTTTTGGGGGGGATGGGGCGGGTGTTTTCGTCGCCTGGAGCGGCTGTCCTTCCCCCCTCGTTCTCTTTCTTTCTGTGCATACGTGTGTGAGTGAGAGAGAGAAAGAGCGAGAGCACTTCACCCGCATCAGATCACCTTTGAAGTCAGCGCCGGCCTGTGACGTGCCGCGACGCCCTGCTGGCTTCAAGGCCGTCACGTAACGTGACGATTTGTGATTTAACTGGGATTTTAATGTCGTTGAAATGCGCGTCTTGTCCTTCCTTCGCCAGGTGAGAGTTATTCTAGTTCTCCAGATCCCTGTTTATGATCCAGGCGACTCCATTTCATTTGCATGATTACCACGAAACATATGCTGCCTTTGTGCAGTTCTCTGCAAGAGCTGTTTGGGACAAATGCGTGGAGGGGTTTATTCTTTTTTTCTTATTTTGTTTTCTATTAGTAAGCTTATGGATAGAATTGCTAATTATAGTCTTGCCACTAGGTACTGTGGTGTTACTGAAACGTTTTATAGACTCTTTCTACCAAGGTAACGGTCGTCCCATGACTTTCAGGTCGCTAGGGAGTGAGATGTTAGAGACCTCACTTTTCTCTTGGCCAGCTTTACGAGAGGGTGGTGCCTATCTCCTCTCCCCCGCTGCCTTACCTCCCTCAACCCTCTTAGGAGTCAGGTACCCATTCCCACCATCTGGTTTGACTAGGTCACTAGGGGAAGTGAGCTGCGCTACACGGGTATCGAACGGGTGCGCCCATCAGTTCGAACGCCAGCGCTCTAACCACTCGGCTATCTACCAAACATTAGCCTGAAAATAGTTGGCCGTGTCGACTTTTTTTCCCCTAAGGCATGGTAGTGATAATTATAACTTTCTGGTACTGTAGCGTGTTATGTTTACAAAAATAAGTCCTCCGAAGTTTCCATTTCCTTAAGTTTTCTTTCCTAATTCTGAGTGCGATGCTGCGTCTCATCTTCCCATCCGATCGCTGAACCGCTATACTGACGGTGCACGTGTAAATGCCGTCACTGGTACTGATAATGCACGTACACGCAGTCCCCGAAACTGTGATGTAATGCATGGATGACCACAACAAATGGTACTTCAAAGGAAATAATTTAATTAAAAAAAACAGGCAAAGAAGCGATGAAAGCACTCGTGTCCGCCAGCGCGCGCATGTGTGTATGTTATGTGTGTGTTCGTACGTACGCGTACGTAGTACTTATCACGTGTGCTGCCGTGTTTGCTAGCTTGCGGTTTGCGTGTGCCTGTGTTTGTGTGCCTACTTCTTTGCCATCGTGAGGGTTTGCCCCAGTGTTCCTTGCGACAGATCCTCTGGTTTAGCGAGGCTCGCGATCTCTTTATATACCTAGTGGTCACCGGAGCTCTTCTAAATGTCAAAGCATTTACATGGAGCCACTTTGCCGCTCCTCTACCTCGTCTCAACGTGTTTGAGAGCTATCGGAACTGATTCGGCTTACTGGTGTGTGGGTCTGCCCTTGTCTTCGACTCCTAACCATTACAAATGAGCTGACGATAAGCTGTCTCAACCTAAACCCTCGCCCATGACCAGACGCAGTTTATTCGAGGTACTTTGACGTTGCTGTGTACCCGTTAACATCACTGCCTGGCTATGGATATGCTAATATCTGGTTATACCCCTTGCTCTATCTTACTCTCACTCTATGCTCTGAAATAATAATAATAAAGATACCACGCTTTAGGATTAGCAGGAACTAGACATTTATTTAACTGACTGGCACAGATATCGAAACAAAATGATCTATGTTACCAAGTGATAGATTTCTTCAATGTTTACTGCCTTTTATCTTAGCCGTCAAGACCTTGGCGTCTAGGCCCAGCAGGTTTCCTTAGTTTACTGGCAGAATTTAACCATCCGCTTCAGGTGTGAACCAGACACTAGCCATACAAGCCGCTACTTCAGTGCGCACCTAACAGGTTGATGCTTACTTTCAAATAACTCGCACTCGCACCTGTACTCAATGAAATTAACCAGCTCACCTGCCAGCTGTAACTGACCTTCGCCCCAGGTATAATGTTTCCTGAGCACAGACATTAGTAAAGAGTCGAGTCAGGCTGACACTCACTCCTACTGGGTAAGCGGCTTTACGGACAAGTCCACAACATCGGCACAATTTCTTTTTTACTTGTGTTTGATGTATTGTCTTTCTACAATCTCTTTCTCTACCCCTTTCAACATTTTTTCCTTTCACTCTACGAACCATGATCTCCATAATCTCCTAGAACAGAAAACCTGCAAATCATTAACACCAGGGCGTTATATCAAGTCTGATGCAAGGATACGACATGGACAACATCATCTGTCGCAGCAGGTAGTGAGTACCTCGGTAAAAACTATGCTTATTGTTTCTGAACTGTTGTTGTTATCTTTGTGAGGTGGGGGAGGGGAGGGTATAAACAGACCAGCACTGATGACCTCGAATCGAGGGTATACTTTTTTTTTTTTTGGCAAACTAGTTCCTATTAGTTGCGTCCCTTTGCCTGGACGGAGGAAAGAATGGCGATACATTGTTAAAAACTACAAGCATATGGCGTGTCACCTTCGTGTTTACAATTACTTATTTCTACAGCTTTCATTGTATGTTAAATCTTTAGTGCCCGTGTCGGTTTTCGTTTTCAGTTTTCCATTTGCATGTTCGCATTTCGTCCTCGCTTTTGACTTCCACTCATGCGTTTGTAAATTTTTCAGATGTTTCCCTACTGTGCTTTACGACAGGTTTAAAATCCAGCGCTTACATATTGAGATTTTATACATGCAGTATTTACAGTGTATGGTAATATGCAATGTACAGTGTGTGTGTGTGTGTGTGTGTGTGTGTGTGTGTGTGTGTGTGTGTGTGTGTGTGTGTGTGTGAAAAATTATATCTTACAAAAAGAAAGGTGGGACGAATACCATTCAATAAAATGAAAGACTGGGATTACTCAAGCAGTTGAAGTCAGTGGTAGTCGTGCTCATAAATCACCTACTGGCCAGTTGACAAGCTTCGGTGCACGTGATCTGTCTTGCGAAGAAAGATCTTGAAATAATAAGAAAGACACACCCACCCTTATAATGCACAGTTTGCTTCTGTAGTCAGCGGCATTCAAACTGGATTCGTACTACGATTTCTGCCGTAGTGTGTGTGTGTGTGTCCGTCTCCATATGGGCCCTTTTCCCAACAACGCCTGTTCAGGAGATCGTTTGAAGAGGCGCTAGACCAGAGGCTATGTACACTAACAGCAGCCCGAGTAGACAGAACCCTTAAAGTTCCCGCTGGCAAAACTCCAAACTTTGAAAGGAAAAAAAGCAGATGGGAAACAGTCTGCGTTAACAACGGAGTTTTCTGTGTTCAGGTATGACGAGTCACCTGGGACACACAGAGAGATGTTACAGAGCACCCTCAAACAGTCATGTCGCAGAGGACGATGACAAACTTCAGATTGTAACACAGCTTGGGAACACAGCTTGTAACAGCTTGGGAACATTTGGGAACACAGCTTGGAAGCACATCTTTGACAGCACTGACATCGGGAAACCGATTCACAGTCACGAGGCAACACTACTGAGCTCATCCTCAGAATACCTCAGTGTTGTCTGGATTTGGACGAAGACATCGTTCTTGGGTTCGGCCTCAGATATGCGTTTACACCCCTCACACTCTTCCCCTCCCCCCTACACACACAAAGGGGGGAAAGGTACCAATGCATGTATGTCTTTGCGTAGTCTTGTCCGAATATTAGATCGGCCTTAGAAGAAACTGTTGACGGCACCTTGTTTACAACTGTGTGTTTACTGAATAGCATAAGACAGCGTTTTGTGGGTGTGTCTGTGTGTGTGCTCATGGCCACGTGTGTTATATGAGTGTTCATGCATGTGTGTGTGTATGTGCTTGCGTTTTGGGGTGTGTGTATGTGTGTCGTGTGTGCTTATGTATATGTGGGTATGCACGCGCGTGAATTGTGTGTACTAATGGGTATGTGTATATGTGTGTGTGCTCATGTGTATACATGTGTGCATGCTTTGAGTACTGATGGGTATTTGTATGTGCGTGCGTGAGAGCGTGCGCGTATGCGCCTGTCCCCCATCCTGTTTACGTGCAGACCTGCGCGCGCCACAGCTTACTTTGAGGTCAAACGGCTGCCAAAATTGTTGCTAACAGCCCTAACCAGTGGCCATGGGGTGGGTTCACGCCAGGGCCGCTTTGCGCTAGACCCCCTGAGCCCGTCATCGAGGCGAAGATTCCCAGGGCAAGAGAAAGCAAATCCCTTTGCTGGCGTCCTCGCTGGGAACAGCCACTTAGCCGCTCGGCCCCGGCAACTTCGACCACTTTGGGGTGTGCGTGGGGGAAGAGTTCAGAAAAGTGGAGGTCCCATCACCTTTGACATAAATGAAAACTACTTGAACACTTACCTATTGGTTCACACAGTAGACTCAAACCTCTCTCTCTCTATTCTCCTCTCCATATTTTTCCTCTGTCCTGTACACGTCAAAGAACGTGTGACTTAACCCAGCATATTTCTTTTACCGGCACTATATCTTCACAGAAACAAGAAAACATGCTTACCTTTAAACGCTATGCTAAATTTAATCCTCTCTTGCTTGCACTTTTGTTTTCTTTACAATCTCGTCTTTTCTTTATTCTTGTGCTCATGCTGTATCATCTGTTACATACCATTCAGTCGTGGAATCATTTCACACTTAGCTGCATTAATTTACTTTTGCAAATTTTGTAATATTGATTGGGTTTTAATCCATTGTATTAGCTAGTTCACATAGATATATATCTATATATATATATATGAATATACTGCAGATTCGCTTTTTGGGTGTTAGTCGCGAGCGAACTGCCGTTGAGGTGTGTGATGAGATACTGGGATGAGTATTATCTAGCATTACGAAATTTAGAAGCTCGATTTGGATTCTGGAATGTTAATGTCCTAAGATATGGCTTAAATATCCTTGTGCCTTGGAAGTGAAACCTTTAGCGACATTTGGCAGCGTTGTCAGAGCGACGAAAAAACTTAGACTTAAAAATTTGACCCAAACCTAAGACTATATGAGAATAAGGACAACAGTCGCTGGCGATGCACACTAATCTTTACAAACCTTTAGCAGTAAAAGTTGAGCTTTTCATTAAAAGTTTTCTGACGAGGCGGATTGCGTCCTGTCGATCCCTTGTCTATATAACTTGTGTGACCAATTTCAGTGACAAAGGGTATCCTATATCAAACTTTTGGTGTTAAACACGACTTAATCTAACATGGCGATACAATGCGACTTTTGTAACAGCCCTGGGTGATTAAAGTCAGCTTTTCCAACACTTCGGCGATTAACGACAAATTTTGTGACAACTGTCGGGGTTCAATTACAACTTTTCTTACACCTTGGCGATTACGACTTTTGTCAAAGCTGTAGGTGTTCAAAGACGACTTTTGTCGCAGCTATTGGTGACCAGAGATAACTTTAGCTATAACGACTTTTGTAGAAACTCTAGGCATCCAAATACGATGTCGAACCTTTTCGATTAGACGACAAATATCAGACCATAACTTCAAGCAGCATTTACTGGACTCCAACTTTTATACCTTGTTTACAAAGACTGTTGTCAACCCCAAACCTTAAAGACGTTATTTCGTCAACTTTGTCGGTTACAGGTGACTTATGTCTTGTCAAATACATGCGACATTTATTGGACCTTGCCAGTTTGCCCGACTTTTATCAGATCTTGCTGGTTAAAGAAGACTTTCGTCAACTCTTAGTACAACAGACGACTTTTATCAAACGTATTAACAGCTTAAAGACCAACCAATATATCTACCGATATCAGCAAAAAACGCAAACGATTCATACTTTATACTTTCATATACTTCATAATTCCGACCTGTATTGGAAGTACACCATATAATTCTGTTTATTTACACCGGGTTCTTCCAAAACACATTGAGTTTGAGCTCTAGACGCTTTACATGCTTGCGCTTACACAAAACACGGAAGCGCACAATTAATCTTACTAGCGATCTTTATCGGTTAACCAAGTCGTTATCATTTTCTCTCTCTCACACACATACGCACGCACGCACGCACGCATGCATGCATGCAAGCACGCACGCACGCAGCAGCCAGACACTTTGGTGACTAAATATAGTTTTATCACCTCAGTACAAATATGAGTTTTTCAGATCACAATATTTGCTTTTCATCTGTACTTACACGGAGTTTCTATTTTTATTTTTACATTTTAATGTTTTTTCTGGTTCAAGAAAGAGAAGCCGGGTCGTTTCCCCTGAGCACATTAGCGGCGACCGTGAAACGTCACGTCGACATTGCGAGGGCCCCACAGACTGTACAGGCCCCTCCCCGTGCAGGGGGTCTTCTTGCCGACCGTCTGTGATCACCAGTCTCGTCTTTACCAAAACCGCTTCCTCCGTGTGTGGGTGCTTCTTTTCTTTTCTTGCCCTCCCGCAGGGTTCCTCTGCCACCACGTGCGTGCAAAAAAAAAAAAAAAAGAGTTCGACTACCCCACTTCCCCCTCACCTCCTTGCCTCACACCCCCTTTCCCCGTTCCGGGTCCACACCACACTCCATGCATATTCATGAAGCCGGAGGGCTTAAGGCGAACAGATACGGGTTCCACTTCTCAGTCTTCAGTGCGTCACGCTTCGCCAAGCTTTTTATCTATTTCATTAGATATTCTCTTGTTGTTGTTGTCTTCTTTTGCGCACGCGACAGCAGGGACAAAACAGCTGTTTAAACACAAACAACGTAAACTGTCGAGACAGCGTGAAGTGCAATGTTGTTACCACGAGAATAATGCTGCGCAGTGTTAATTCCTATCGGCGACGCGAACAACAACTTGAGCTCTAGTGTTCCAGAACCAGAGGGCTTGGCCGTTCAGAAGTCTTTATGTAAAGCATTTATTATATATATCTAAAAAACAAAAGTTGGAAAGTTGGAAGACCCCCGTTTCAAGGTAGTAAACAGATCGCAGTACAGAGACCGAGACAAACTGGATTCCGCATGCTGGCCTTCACATTGCTGCGACCACTCTTTAGAAAGAGTGAGGGGTGGGGGTGGGGTTCAAAGTCTTGTTCAAAGAGAAGAACATTTTCATAGAAATATTCAGAAATTAATCTTTTCAATTAATTAATCCAAAATTTCAAACCTCCCTTTGTGTGTGTGTGTGTGTGTGGTGCACACGTAAAGAGAAACATTCTTGTCGATCCCTTGCGCTTGTGAGTGAATCTGAGACCTATTCTACCTTTAACCCTCTTGGTTCAAGATAAAAATGAACATTACAAGGACTGGCTTATAACTGAAGACTGCGAAGACGACAGTGGGTGAAGTTTGCTTTTTTATTATTGCTGCTCTGAGTTAACCAAGTTTGGCAAAGTTGTGTGTGAAGGTCATAAAAAAACCAACGGTTTGGGACGAACGTTTGGTCTTTGGTCAATATGGTGTCCAAACTTTTTAGTCAATACATTTCCAGCGCCATGGGATGTTGGGACACTTCGAAGGTTTTGACACTCCAGTAAAGAAGTGTTTTTATTTGCGCCTTTAGACATGAAGCCGTGTTGGTGACCATCTGTACCAAGTTACTGTCGTAAATGGCATATTCTTTAGAGAGAGAGAGAGAGCGCACGCCCGGTGTGTGTGTGTATGTGTGTGTGAGTGAGTGAGTGAGTGAAAGAGAAATCGTGTGAGGTTAGGGGGTAAGAGAGTAAAGGTGAACAAAATGTGCCAGTGCTGCGTGTTATGTTCCTTTTTCATGAAGGTGATAATCCGCAAGCGGACTTGAAAAAGAGAAGAGCAGAGGGAAGATGTCGGTGGGTAGAGAAAGATAAGAGGTTGGTAGGATGAAGAATGCAGAGAGCGCCCGCTGCCTTCTCTCTCTCCCTTGCTTTGCCTCACACCGTGAAGCCGGTTTGATGGATGAGGTAGCAGTAGGGACGAGCGACTCGTCAAATGACTCCCAGGTGAACCAAACTCCAGGCTCAAGTACGCGGTAAGACTGACTTGCCTGGCGCCGGCCCATCCACCTTTCTCGTCCAAATTGCAGTCAAAATTTGGTAGGACTTTTTGTTGTTGTTTTTTAACCTGTTGCTCGTCTGCTGCAGGTCTGCTGTCTCCTTCAATCTTGCCGTGTGCCAGCGAAGAAAGCGAACGCCCGCGTTGGCTTCGAAACAAGGATGGTAACTTCGACGCCGTGTACCTGTTTCGTCAATGTTTTGGTCCCCTAGCCAGTCCAACCCCTCCTTCCGACCACTTCACTTGAACCTTCCTTCTCTTTGATGCGGTGAATTTTCTTGAAAATTGTTTCTCACTCCACTCTGTGGTCTTTTTTTCCCCTTTGACTCTTCATTGGGTATGACACCTCTTGTTCGTATCTTTGATGCCTGCAGGTTGCATCGGTGCCATCTCTCTCTTGCACACGCGCTGTGATAGCTTTCCTTTCTGCCTCCAGGTCATTCGTCTATTTTTTGTTTGGTTGCTTTTTAAAAAAAGATTATAATATCGGAGCAATAATTAATGATAAATACAAGTTCGATTTGTGTTTTTTTAATGTCTATTTGTAAACAAATTGCATCAGAAGAACAAAAACCGATGTATCTTTCAAAGACATTCTATGGATCGCAGCACAAGTCAGTTTGTCCCGACATAGTTTATCTCGATAAATTCTATTTGTTTCATACACAACAGTCTCATCCTGCCATGTGTCAATTTATCTCGACACAATTCGCTTTATCTGAGCATTCTGTGTATCCCAACCCAAAAGAGCTCATCACTATATAGATAAATGTTGTTAATATAGAAAGAGAGAGGCGGGTTAGTAATATACATGTATAAAATCCTATACTCAGTACACACACCGAGATGGTAAGGTTGACCTTAAGCTTGCAGTGAAAACTGGTTTTGGACTAAAACCCTGCCATCTGTCATCATAAAATTTTGAAATTCTGCCAAAAACTAGTCATTAAACGGAAATGATTCTGACTGTGTGGCCACCAGCTTTGCTGAAAAACATCAAGTACTTCATAACACGCACCAAATGTGCATTTTTATGTTCTTAATATCGTACAACAGCACCAGAATTATTACAGCCCTCTCAGACAGCTTTACAAGTGAACTGCCTTTACACTTCCGGTGCTAAATCGGAACTTGCGCAATCTGTTCTTTGCTAGATTCCCATCTTTGGCTTAGCCGTCTTGGTACTTGTCAAGTCGAGAATGCGCATATCTGAGCACTTAAACATCAGAGATCTTTACTCTTGAGATAACTGTTCCACGTGGAAAATTTATACCTTTATCCTCATTGTCAAAATTAGTCCACAGGGTATGCAAAAGGGACAACCGGATTTTTAAAAAAGATCAAAAACAAAAGTTGTATGAAAGAGGCCTCTAATGATATAAAATAATCTACCTGATCTTAATACTAAAAGAACTACCTTATGAATTCTGCTACAAGTAACCCATAAGCCTTATTTACACCATGCTATTCATGCCGAGGTAACGATCGCTCTTATGACGTATGCAGCACGTTATCTCAAAACTAGGCAACGTTTTCATTTCAGGACAAGACAGTTTATTTTGTCTACCATTCTTCCTGCTTGCTAGAACATGTTTTCTCAATTTTTTTTCGGAAAGATTTTCTCGTACTTTTCAGCGAGGAGAATCCTTCAACAACGGTGATAATAACAACATTTTGTAGGAACCTGAGAGCAGCAGGGTGCATTCTGAGTTGAAGAAAATAGAGAAAGAGGCAAACGGACAGAGAAACGTGCAAAAGAATGACCAGACCTGGACTGAGAAACTTTACATTCCTTAATGTACAAATGAACGGACAAATGTGGACTAACTCTTTCATCCTTCAGTACACAAGAACAGAAAAAAACATACTTGCTAAACTTGCCTGGATAAACCTTTATTTTTATTTTATTTATTTAATTGTTTTTAGTCAAGAAGCTAGTTGGTAGAGGGAGGGGGAGCTTTATTCGGCTGTAAGCTGCAGTTCATTGGTCGATCCACCCACTCACCTGTCTGCCTCTGGGTATTCTGTCATTTGTGTGACCTTGAAGACAAGGTCTTGGGACGTTACTGACATTTCAAGACAGTCAGATGTCAGGTGGGTGATGTCCAAATGACAGTAATCACGGTAAGCGATTTTCGGGCACGGCACGAGAAAGGTGAACCCTCTGTCCTTTCGCAATTTCGCCTACCCTTGATCAGTCAGTCAGCTGTCCATTGCTGCTGGGACACAGCAGGGTGAGAATAGCAGGGCGTCCACTCACAGGCTCGACCGAGACTTGAATCACCGACATTTAAAACAGAAGCTGCACTAATAACGGCCAAGTGCCAGTTGCACAATACGTTTCTAAACCTTAAAACTGTTCTAAAGAAGCAAAAATGGCTATTTTGATGCATTGCAGAAAAACATACAAAAAATTGTACTGACAGGACGGAAAGTCAGACTTAAACAACTTTATCTTACTTAAAGCAGTTTTAGTTTTACAAATTATCAAATTGTGGTGTGCACTTTAAACTGATTATCTAAACAGAGCTAAGGCCTAAAAGTGTTTAAAATTAGAAATATGTTGTGCAACTGGCCCCAGGCTACGAAGCTTCTTTTGGTTAAAGGGGTTTTGTCTTGGGCAGTCAGCCGAGGGACCTGATAGAAAGCGGGGACCTGTGCGTCCTTTTTCGATGCCTGCGGGATCCGTTCCCACTATTTTTTTTCGCTTCTTGTTTGCTGCAGCTTCCGAGGTGAATGCTGCAGTCAAGTGGCCCCCCGCCCCCCACATACGCACCTCTGAAACGCTGTGATCACTGCAGGAGCTGTGTTGTGCACGCAGGGAGGAGTGGGAGGTGTCCGTGTTCTGTGATGGGATGGGCTGTTGGAGCCCCGCCGTGTTATTTTGTAAACAAGAAACGAGCGGAGACAGCAAACTGCTCAAGGTCACGAGATTGTTCTAACCAAACCCGTCTCGTCAAGATAAATAAACAAATAAATAAGATGAGTAAGATGTCGTCGAAACAGAGGCCGGAGTGATCAGCCAGACATGCGAGGCCGATCATCTGAGCCTCGTCATACCCTTTACATCACAGACCGATTGACAGAAAGAAGAACATTTAGCTGATTTGTGTTGTCATATACCTTTCTACATCAGTCAGTACATTTGAGTACTCGCGCATCAAGAACACCCCTTTCTATTCCTCTACCCACAGACAAGGCATGCCAGCCCACATCATCCGATGTGCGAGATATAAATGCCGAATTACTGAGTGTGGGATGGGGGTACAACCGAACTTTATTGGTTAGGGCATCGGTCCATTTCAAAGGAGTAAATGGTTTTACAGCTACATAAAGGCTAACCCGATTGCTCCGCAAAAATCACTGTAAACAAGAGTATAAAGTATCACAAAACATATTCCAGTGGTATTTTATGACAAAGAGGCATGAGAGATTTTATATTAATATTTTTTTTAATCCCACCTGGATTTATCGAGAAAACAGAAAGTGACCAAACGGACTTGGAAAAAATAGCGCAATATGCACTATATAGCTGAAGTCGAAGAGAAAAGATGCAATCCTCGGTAAAAGAAAACTGACCAGGACACATTGTGCTGTTGGTGAATGTTCCCTTCGACACTCAGATGGAGTTAGTTTATACTCATGAAGGAAATCCTAAAGATAATGAATCAAACGCCAGTGGATGAACTTTGTTCAGAGATGTCTATATACAGATCTCTACTGTGTCATGCGAAATTTGTCCCCACACCACACTCAAGAATTTGCTCAAAACATTTCAAAATCTATTGCTATGCAGTCACTTATACAGTACAAGCAAGTCTTGGACTTTCAGTAAACCGAAGAAATTTTATTTCTACAGCAGTGCTTACTATACAAAAGCACGAGATGTTAAAACCAACTACGACTGCTGGTAGATCAAGCATCAGATATGCAACATCGACGGTTTCTACATCGGATCTGGTCTACAAGTAACATCGTGTGACAGTCAAAAACCCATCATCAGTCGTATCTTTATCCAGCATAATGATGGCAACTGACAGTGTGAGGGCACCATTGATGTGTGTGCTCGAAACAGCTTAAAAAAAGATGATGAACGTATAAAGAAAGAGCTTAAACAAGAACACGTGTGAGTATCAGTAAAAAGTAAATTTTGTATGCAGCTAAATGAGTAAGAAATACGTTTTTACAACGATGACCATGTTTCAAACTATCAGTCTATCACTTTAGTTTTTATTGTACTTTGATATGAGGAAGATTGACCTACCAGTCTGATGAATGAATTTAGTTTGGAACATTCAATTATTTTTTTAAACTTCATTCGAAGCTTCTAAATAAAGTTCCATTCTGTAGGGCTGTATTCCAAATTCAGCTGTTTCATTTTTTGGGCAAAAAATCGCTTCTTGAACACAACAACCTGAGCGATGTTTCTTCATTTGACTTGAAGACATCCACACTCGCTGTTACAAATACTCAGGGCGCGTAAGAGAACTCTTCAGTATAGTAGAGTAACTTTTCCTGCTTTCCTAGTTGCAGGTGAGAATGCCGATGTTTGAAGGCTTATATCTTTAAAATTAAGCATAATTATGTACTCATATTTTGGGAATTATTATTTTAAAATAAACTTAACCCGGTCATAAAAAATGTTGCAATCGGCTTGTCCTATAAAGGAGTAAAGTTTTTAGTCATGAAAAGCCTAGAATCAACATTTTACATAATCAAACTGTCAACAATTACATTAATGACTCTTGTCTTATAATCTAACAGTACTCTCATTCAAGAAACATCCATACGAATTTGAAATGCCTTGAAAACAAATAACGATAGGTTGGACAGGATTTAAGCATTTTCAGTGCTAAATAATAAATTTGATTTAAAACTAGATGACCATCTACGCAACTTAATGGGTGTGAATTTCTCTCGAATACTAGCCCATGCCGGGCAAAAAAAAACAAACAAAAAAAACAATAAAAAATCCTCAAGCTCTGACTCTTCGGTATCACGACAGAATGGGCAGTTACGATCCATAGCAAAGATTTAAATTGATTGCATGTCTCAGAGCATGTAATTTTATGGGTGAGACACATAATCTAAATCTAGTCAAGGCGCTTCGAACACCAGCATTTGGTAAGCAATATAAACGCAAGCTGACTGAAAAAAATTTAAAAGATCGATAAAGTTCGAAACGTTCTTAGAACATAATTTCTGATCGCCGATATTGTCGACAACAATTCTGATGCCTCTTTTTAAGAGCAGAAACAAAAAGGTCAGGGTCTCCAACCTCTTGGTTCTGCAAACCATAACTAAATAACAGAAAACACTGGTTATGGATATATAACAACTCATAGTAGGCTATGTTAGGTAATTTATTTAAAGGCAGGTTCAAAATACGTAACTAATACTTCAAAGTTTTTACAGTTATATTGATATGTAAAGTGTCTCTCTGTAGTCTGTTAGGGATTTGTATTAGGACTCTCAAAAATCATTTTAGAGCGTATAGTTGAACTGTGGATAGTGTTGAGAATGCCGAAATTTTGATTGGTGGTACGAGGTTTGTTTTATTTTCTTTTTGTTTTCTTTGCCGGAAGTGGTAATGTATGTCGCTACTTCATAGAAACCATAGAACCAAAGAAACTGAACTTGGTGTTTAATTATCGACGTGATTTTGCTTTTTTGGGTTTCTTTTGTTTGCTTGTTCCTTCGGGATTTTTCCACTAGAACCAGTACTAGAAATAATAGGGTGTCGTAAATTACTCTGGGATTAAGGAGGACACTTTGTTGAGTAACTGATAATTATTTTCACAGAAAGGGTTAGATGATCTGAAAGTTAATAGAGCACAACGTCCCCATATTAGAAGTAAGTTTCGAATTCGCGAAGAAACTCTACCTCTCTCTCTCTCTTTCTCTGCTTTTCGCCTCAAAGTTTACGCGCGCACGCATTGTACATAAATATATATGAGAGAGATACACAAAGATAACTTCTTTGAATCCACTATCATCTTTAGCGAAACTGCGTCATGGAGGCCATCATTTTCCAGACCTCTTGCCTCCCTCCATGAGGCTCTTTGACCCGGACACAGCAGACTAGAAACATCTCCGTCCGCTGTTTGATGTGTTCACTGCATTTCCTTTGCGTGTTTCTGGTTCAGGTTGTGTCAAGGCCGTGGTCCTCGTCAGACTGCTCCTCCTGCTGCTACAGTAGCTTTCGTCAAAACTTTCGCCTTCACACTCATGCATTTGTTCACGTCCCAGTGCACCAGCACTGTGCAAAACGAAAACAAAATTTAAGAGGTGGGTTTGAGGGAAGGGGGAAAGTAATAAAGTATTTTTTGTGGAAAACAACCCAAAAGCATTATTTCCAGTCTAATGATACGGTCCAGTAGCCGAAAGGACCTGCTGTCTTTTTTTTTTTTACGGATTGTACACTGTTACATCTCATTAAAGGACTAGCGAGTGCAAAGTTTTTTTTCCTAGGGACTAGGTTATGCTCTGTGCAGGTTGATAAAAAGATCGCTCCCTATCCTTTCTTGTTCGTTGAGGAGTGAGACGTTAGACACCTTACTTTTCTCGGGGGCAGCTTTTTTTTTTTTTTTTTATTTTTTTTTATTTATTTATTTTTTTTTTCATAAGTTTTATTTCATGTCACAGTGTATTACAGCAGTGCCATAGCACATAGAAAATAAACAGAAAAAGCACATAGACAACCAGAAGAAACAAAGCACACACACACATACACACGCAAATTGATGTAACATCTTTTTGCATCATCTTCCCTCATTCCTCATTTTTTCTACCTTTGCTTGCATATAATGTACAAATAAAATTACATTACATGAAGTAACCTGTCATCATCACTCTTCTATAAACAGGTTCTTATACAAATTCACATTAAGTCTAAAGCAGTAAGGTCCATATCTTTAAAGCTACCCCATTCTATTTAATCTTTTGGATTAATCTTTAGCATTATACACTTTATAAGTTAATGTTCTAAATACTTCATAATAAATCTGACAGATTCATCAATAATAGTACAAACAAGCTGCCATGATCCTTTTCAAAGGGAAAAAGCATTTACATAGAACTTATTAATCAAATGAGAGCAGCAACATTCTTGTAGAGATTAACACCAACTGAAATCTACTTTGTTGCACAATTGACCCTTGGATTGCTCAGAAAAATGATTGCCATACTGTACACTGTGATCAACCCCATGCAGTACTGCAGGAGGAAGTATGAAGCCAGCAAATTTGGTAAAAATGTAACATGCCTGCAACCGGCAACAAGAAACATTAGATGGTGGAAAATATTTATATCCATATGTGCACTTTGTCATTTAAGTGTATGGCAACCCCACATGGAAAGATCAGCACCTTGTAATCAACATGCTGTCATTAACAAACAAAAACATACAGGTAGAAGTACACATTAAGCAATCATAAGAATTTTTTTTTTTCATGGTGTGCATTTACCAAGGTGTGAAGAGATTTCTATATGGTTCCCATTGCTGATCAAAGGTTGCTAATTCCATGTTGCTAAGAGCTATATGTCTTTCCACTTTCATTTGTCTGTGTAATTCTTGTAAGAAGTTATATATATTTAGAATTCTTGTGCTAAATCTTGATTTATATATGTAGAACTTTGCCAGTATTATTATGCTGTCCATTATTTTATCAGTCTGGGTATTTTCACTATAGCCAAATAAGATAAGTGTAGTAGTGAATTTGAAATCATTAACATGTTTACAGTTATTATTGATTCTCTTTTCTAGCGCTTCCCAAAATTCTTGGACTAAGTTACATTTCAAAAATAAATGTTCAATCGTCTCTTTTTCTTGGTTACAAAAGGTGCATAGGTTGTCGTTTAAAACTTTCATCTCTTTTAAGATAATATTTGTAGCCAGTACCCTATGAACCAATCTAACCTGGAACCATTTATATTTAATTTCTTGAATTTTACTTATTTTCAAAAATATCCTTTTAAAGTCCAATTCGCTCTGCAGCTTTTTAGTCCATTTTTGGCAACAGTTTGGTACATACTCATTATCATTTAATATATTATAGTAGGGTTTTGAACCTTTCCTTTGGGAAAGAATTAGTTTTACAGAGAATTGTAATTCGGTTTTTATGTTTTCTTCTATGGGTACATTTTTATGCTTTAAATACTTTTTCACTGCTTCTACACAACTCAGAAATTCCAGAAAATTTGTGTTTAGCTGGTGGAGTTGTTTAAAGTATTCGTATGTAAGAAATCTGCCCTTTTCATCCAGTAAATCTCTTATGCTAAATATATTTTTTGCCAGCCAATCTTTATAAATAAAGGGCTTACCATCAATCTTGATGTCTGCATTATAAAAAAGGGGTTCTGCTAGGAGCTTGTCAGCCGTCTCTATTTTAACTTTATTTTTGAAAGATCTATATGAAAGTAGAACTTCCTTCCAAAATAAGTTGACTCTTTTGTAAGGTAGCTCACTGCCCAGCTGCTCTAAGTAATTAATTTCTGGTAGTACAGTTTGGATTATATTTGTCCATCTATGTTCACTAAATTTCAGTTTTCTAATCCATGATAATTTTAAAGCCAAAATAGAGGATGACATGTCAGGAATACCCAGACCTCCATTAGCAATGCATTTGGTACTAGTTTTTCTACTTATTTTATCTGGTTTTTTATTCCATACAAAAACATAAATTAGAGATTGTAGTTTATTAATAAGATAGTCTGGTGGGTTTGGCAATAGTAACCAGAGGTATGTTAATTTTGAAAGTATGACAGATTTTAGTATAGCAATTCTACCTATAGGTGTTAAAATTCTTTTCATCCATGTTTTCATAAGGTATAAGATTTCTTCAAATTTATTTTCATAATTTATTTTTTGCAAGTTTTTTAAGTTGTTAGTTAGCCATATGCCTAATATTTTAAATGAGGGGGGGTTCCATTTAATGTTGAGTTCAGGCATAAATTTTATTGAGCTATTTTTGAGGCTTCCTAGCCAAATTGCTTCTGTTTTATCGTAGTTAATTTTTAGTCCTGATGCTTTGCCAAATGTATCTACTACTCCTAAAATTTTTTCGAATGAAGTTTGGTCCCCCTTTAAAAAAATTTGAGTGTCGTCCGCAAACTGCGATATTTTGTGTTCCACGTGATTAATTTCAATTCCAGATATATGTGTATCTGTTCTTGTCATTATACCTAGAATTTCTGCACAGAGTATGAACAAGTAAGGTGAAATTGGGTCTCCCTGTCTACATCCTCTTTGAATTGTGAACCATGAACTGACTTTTCCATTTATTAAAACAGCTGACTTAATGTTGGAATAAAATGCCTGAATCCACTTAAGTATGTCAGGTCCAAAACCAAACAAGTGCATCACTTTATGCATGAATTTCCAATCAACCGAGTCGAATGCTTTTTCAAAATCCAGAGATAATAATAAACCCGGTTGTTTATTGGTATTAAGGTAATCAATTATATCATAAGTGAGTCTAATATTGTCACCTATGTATCTATTTGGTATGAAGCCTGTCTGGTCTGGATGTATTATATTTGGTAATACTGATTTTATTCGTTTAGCAATACAGCAAGATCCAATTTTATATACAACATTTAGAAGCGTTATTGGTCGCCAATTTTTTAAGTATTCTCTTGGTTTATCTCCTTTCGGTATGCAGGTAATGATACCTTCTTTGTGGGAAGGGGACATCTCTCCTTTGTGAAACCCTTCGTTTATGGCTTTTACTATAAAGTTTCCTATTTTTTTCCAAAAGCTTTACCCTCTCCAAACCTCTGTGGTAGGTTCCCCGCCAGCTAGGTCGACTCGGAAAATTTCGCTGAACCTCTCGGATATCGTGCCACCGCGCCTCGGGGTTGGGACTCCAGTGTTGTAACCACTGGGTTATCCGTTTGCCCAAGTACAGGATACTGTTTACCAAACTCTGGTTTATAAAATACTGCGTTCTCAAAATACACTCCTATACACCTCCGAGAGAGTCAAACTCGTTTTCTACACAGATACAGTAGGTCGAAGTAACATATTGTCATAATTCTTCCATTTGCTGAGTTCTTGACAGCGTAAGTGTATCTGTACAATCCTGACCTCTTTGTTGTGTGATGTTTGTATGCGTGTATGTCGTAAACAAAAGGGGGATAATCATAGAAACGTTGAGATCATATAGTCTATCATACAGAATTTTACCCAGTCATCTACAGAAGAATGTTGCACCCCACCAGACCGTTGAGAGTAGGGTCTTGGGGAGCAGTCACACTCGATGAATGTCCTCCGTGCTTCCTCGATGTCTAAGAAAGTCAGTTGTTTCTCGGAAGGTACCAGTCGGGAACACTTCAAACTCACACACACACACACACACACACACACACACACACACACACACACACACACACACACACACACACACACACACACACACACACACACACACACACGTGCCGTCCTGCTTCACCAAACCAATACCCACTAGTTTCATGCTTCATCAGCTTGACCATCTTTCTAACCTTTTATCTGGCAGCTAAGGACGTGTGTCAACAATTCTGTTGCCATGGCCCAAAATTGCCTTTTTTTGCATAGCTAAGTCAAGAATCTTCACAAATAATGAATGATGTTTCTGGCTCACGTCCTTAAAAAACTAAAACACTTAGCAGTTGGAGTCAGCAGGAAACGCAAGCTTTTCAAGACAGCAAGGCGCACACACATTAAAGTCATTTACTGGGCAACTCGCACTCAAAGACCCGTGTGTTCCACAACCGCAGTTGCTGCGTCTGTAATACAACACAATGCGCTGCCAAATTCCGACGAAGCCCTCCCCGTTCCAGCTCTGTCCTCATACAGGCTTGCTTTTCTTGTTAACGCTTTGAAACATGCGCGTGTGTTCCAGACTGCTTCACCACTTGAATAATAATAAAAAATTATTACTGTGCGCCGGAGGTGAATGGGCTAATATTATCAGATGTAAAATCTGCACGTGGGATCATACGCGTGCATCTCCGCAACCTCTTGCCTTTCTTCTTTCTTTGTTTTGTTTTGTTTTGTGTCTTACACAGAAACACAGTACGTGAATGAATTAACGAACTTAACGAATTTAATAATCTTACTCAAGCACTAGTATAATGCTATATTTACTTTGTGTATGGAATTTATCCATGACGATTCACTGGATAAGCGTTAAAATGAGATTATGTGTATCCTCGGGAAATAATATATCAGATTTTTTTAAAAGTGTTCTTAAAAGTGTACACAGAAAAAAAGAAATAATGAACCAGAAAGTAAAACGTGCAAACGGAGTGATGAATGAATGACAAAGGTATTGTGGCAGAAAAAATGCACCGTATCTACAAGAAAATTAGTCATATAGTAACCGGCGGGTTTTTAATCCGTCTGTCAGATGTACAATGAAACAGCCCCTTACCCTATACCCACCTCCACCACCGCCATTAAATTTATAGCCTACCGCGAACAGACCAGTCTGTGTGAACAGATGTCAAATGTGGTGCGAAGGTCACAGAAACAGCAGCATCGACTTTTGCCTCGTCTTTTGCCTTACTTGACGAGCGAGAATATCTCGTGGATGCACCAGAGGCGAGTGTGTGTGTGTGTGTGTGTGTGTGTGTGTGTGTGTGTGTGTGTGTGGAGAGGTGTGTGTGTGGGGATTGGAGAGGAAGCTTGAAAGCGCGGCCTGCAAAAACGCAGGTTTGCTACGTTTGATGTGTTTGTTTTCCTTCAAAGGGCATGTCAACAATCATCAGAAACATACAAACGAAGAAACTTAATTCCTCTCAACTAGAGATCTGGGGCCAGTTGCACAACACATTTCTAATTTTAAACACTTTTAGGCCTTAACTCTATTTAGATAATTAGTTTAAAGTGCACACGACAATTTTAGAATTTTTAAAATTAAAACTGGTTTAAATAAGATAAAGTTGTTTAAGTCTGACTTTCCGTCCTGTCAGTACAATTTTTTTTGTATGTTTTCTGCAATACTTCAAAATGGCTAAGAAGAGATTTTGCTTCTTTAGAACAGTTTTAAGGTTTAGAAACGTGTTGTGCAACTGGCCCCTGAGGTCAAATATCCTTTCTGTCACAGCAAGGACCTACAACAGCAAAGAGAGAGAGAGAGAGAGCGTGAGGTGTCAGGTTTCCAAGGGTTGAACAGCATGAAGTTCTCAAAATTTCTCCAAGAACATTTTCCCGGTGCTATAAATATTAAACGCAATAAAACTCATGTGACTATTCCTACTACGTTATAAGTGGAAGAAAATCTGTTAGATGACTTTTACTACATAACTTCTAAACTCATTTTCTCAAAATGTCAGTTGCATCAACGATGATATGTGGGAGGGGGGCTAAAAAAAAAACACAAAAAAATCACTGAACAAATACAGTTGGCTTGTGTATCTAAAATATATCCCTAACTTCAATAAACTATACACGTATTTACCTGTGATACCTTCCTTGCTTGCTGTGGACAGTGGACTAGTCAATCCTTTTTTGATACTGTGGTTGAAACGTGTGAATGCAGAAAATGCTACATTTATGTGTTACTACACAAAAGAATAATACACTATTTAAGGAGATAATTACATTGATACAGATTTTTAGGTTTATACAGAGATTTTCATGTATAGGAGTTTATAACCTTTACAAATATTTACTTTATTAACATATATACATGTATAATCTTTACATTACATAGTTTTAAATTTACATTTATGTTAATATTTTGATTGCTATTGGGAGTGGTGTCTCTTCGACTTATCGGTTGACGTTACGACCTGTATATTTGAACTGTAACGGATCACACTCTTGGTCTGTAAAGATGTACTCCACCAGAGCAACGACGACTTTCAAACTACGACTTAAAAACTTCCTGTCGACTGCCCGTCTTTTCTACCTGATGCTGTGACGCTGTGACACTATGACCCTATGACGCTGTGACGCTGTGACGCTATGACGGTTGTTTGCACAAGTCGTCGCTGCGATTGACTATCGACTATTCTGCGTTCGCCACAGAAGAAACAGCGACTTGGTCTATAAAGAATATTTCTTTTGTGTTTTTGTTTTTGTCAGTCAAGCGTGGTGAGCGGGACTTTGGCTGTGGGGGCGGGGAGTTATAATTATAAGCTCACCGTTCATGATGATGATCATGCAGTCTGAAGTTGTGAGTTTTTTAAATCATAGCCTTTTATAAAATTACTAAAATTTCACTCAAAAGGGAATGATCAGACACAAAGTTACCGAGTTATTTCAGTTTCTTATATATACTTGCATGTGAAATTTCATGTGTTTCTGTCACACACAACAAGGCTAGAAATTGTGTGAACTGTCCAGCTAAAAGCTTCGTTTCTTGAAACAAAAGTGTCCTTGTGGAACTTAAAAAAACAATTTAAGGTAAGCGTAGTAGCAAAGTATGTAGACATTTTGAATGAAACTTTCCAAGTATAAATTTCCCGAATGCAAGTCAGCAGCGCATGTAGCTAGCAGCTTTTCCATGCTTCTCAACCAAGTACTTCGTTCAAGTCATCAGATGAGCACGGTGATGACGCCGATAAGGAGATCTTGCGGGAATACAATCTGACTTCATAGGTTGGCAGTCTTATGTGTCGCACGGAACAAGCAAGGTGTTCTACCAGAAAATTTATGTACTGCACGCAACGTATGAGATTTCAGTTTAATAGCATTTATGGCAGCCCCTGGGTCGGATAAGTAACTTAGGGATAGGGACAGGATATGGAACCCCGTCCCGCGAGTTTTCCTTTGATAACTGAAGTAAAATGTTTCAAGGCTATGTTTGTGTTTATGTAGGGTGTATGTGTTGTGGTGGTGGGGGGAAAGGGATGTTGGTGGAGGAGAGCGAGTGAAATGATCTACACGTGGAGTTCAGGATCAAGCCAAACCTGACGTGTCCAGTAGTCCCTTTGTGACATGTATCACGCACCATCCACTTTAGCCACACGCGGTTTTTCTAAAATCAATGCTGGACCTGGAACAGAAAAGGGGGTAAAAAAACAAACAAGCAGAATTAAGAGCGGCACTCCTATTCAACTCCATAACAAAAGAAACTAATGTCTATTTGAGCCTGAACTCCCCACCTGCCCGACCCGACCCCATCCACTTTGCTATGGTCTCGCTGCTGACTGGGTTACGGTATCCCCTTTCTGCGTCGACCTCCCCAACTTCCCCACCCATAGTAAGCCCTGCGCCCGTGGGGCCCGGAGCACGTCGGGGGTGGAGGCTACAATGAGGTCCGCCG
The DNA here is from genome assembly GCA_004794655.1 of Marisa cornuarietis. Classification (NCBI taxonomy): domain Eukaryota; kingdom Metazoa; phylum Mollusca; class Gastropoda; order Architaenioglossa; family Ampullariidae; genus Marisa; species Marisa cornuarietis. The sequence goes on along the minus strand of SMMW01000554.1, from coordinate 1,556,556 downwards.
TTGTCGTTGCTAGCGAGGATACCTCTTTTGCTGTTCGTCGCTCGTTGTCATTCAGCGGGTGGATACTGCCACTTCGCTACCAGAACCGGGAGGGCTCTGGCGTGGTGTGGCTGGGTCACGAGACCTTTGTGTTGGGTGTCTGTGAGGCCGTGTCCTCTTTCGTTGCCACCTTAGCGGGAGGTGAGGAGTCGTGCTAGGGGTCTGTCGGTGCACAGCCTATTTGCAAACGTTCTTCTCCTGGTTACTGTGTTTAAACTCTCTGATATCTTTCTTTCAGCCTGATTCATTTAGGATATGGATTTTAGTTTTTTAATTAGTTGCATATTTCATGCTCTCTCTTTCCAGGAATCTTAGTTTTTAGTTTTTTTGATTTGCACTAGTTTATACAATCATGTATGTATAACCAATGGCCTATAGACTAGAGTACAATTCTCTCAACTACTGTTGATGCTCCAAGGTTTGATGGTGGTGATTGTTGTTGATGTTTGTCGTTATTATCTATCTTACATGATTTTACTAACAGAAGTTTTAGTTTTCACAGTACACTCTCTATTCTATAAAGATAATAATTATGAAGATGTTAATGCTTATTGTTGTTGTTCTCTTTCTCCTTGAAATGGGTTTGGACCTTGTCAGTTAAAGTTCGAGCCGAGGCGAGTCGTTGATTCTCTTTCTTTCTTTCTTTCTTTCTTTCTTTTTTGGGGGGAAGGGGGGGTTCTCTCTTGTTCTTTCCTCTCCTATCATGTCCATATGAAAATCTTGAAACAGTAGGATGTAGTGCTACAGTGGCCTTCGCTGACAAAGAAATAAGGATGTAGTGTGTCATTGTGCCATCGTAAAAAAGTCAAAGAAAGAGAAACTGAAATATGGCCTTACATTTCTGACGTGTTCTTCGCAATCCTCCGGTGCGAACAGCTCAGCATGGATTGCCAGCTCCGGCGCCTAATGTGTATATATGGGTGCCATTTCCTTTGTATAACACTGCCTCGGAGAAAATTGGCTTAGTCTACTGGTGGTTGCGTTGAATTCCTCACTCACAACAGGTAACGGGTGGTGGAGTTGCGAGGAGGTGGGGGTAGAAGTTTGGAAGAAAGGGAAGCAGAAGGGAGGAGACAAAAAGATGGCGAATCAGGAAACAGAGGCCGATCGCAGCCTATCAGTCCTAGCTGTTGGTATGGCTGCAGTGAACAGATTGACCTGGTGACCCGAAGTCCAGGGTTGCTGATGCTTTTCCTTCCTACATCATCGCTCTGTCTCGTTCTCCTGATCATCAGTCGATGTTCGGGCACCGAGGCTATGCTTGTGCACTGGCTATGCGCAATCCACGACTAGTTTCAGGACAAAAGCAATAGCTCGAACTCAGCGGACTAGAGAACTTGTCGGACAATATATCCTGTCTACGAGATCATTATTCCCATAGTTATAATGCGACGGTGGTGGTGTAGATATTGGTTAGTATGGTAGACAAGTTTCCATGGTGTCCATGGCTACGTAGTACTGAAATGCATGTTGCGACGGAGGGAGGGGCACGCAACCCTGCACACTATATCACAATCTGTTCTTTAGTCTGCTGTGCTGCTTTAAATTTATGTTTGGTCGTCAGCTTCTTCGTAAAGCTTGTCTTTGTTTTTGCGTCTCAGGGTCACGCTGGCCAGTCTCGTTGTTGCGAGTTTCGCCCTGTAGTACAGCGAGTCTCTTACGAGGGCGTAAGGTCCTTTTCCCAAGTTGTTGCGCCTCTTAGTGGGGAGGGACGCTTATGTTTCCGAAATGTTGAACCTCTGATGCTCAGTGTCTGCGTTCAGAACTTGGAAAGACGGCCTCCGTACCCCGCCTTTACCCCCTTCCCCTAAAAAGAAAAACCAGACAGAATTGGTGACCTCTGTTTCTAGCTACAATCGGTGGTCTGAATCTGTCTTGGGGAAACAGCGACACAGAGAATTGATATCCATGCAAGGGTCAATCGGTCTCACAGGAATACAGATGCATGTCTACATCCAGAGTTGCCAACCAACGCTACAAATCTGGGCTGGCGCGGAAGTAATGTATCCGGCAAGTTGGTTCGGTTGAAGTGCAAGCATTACTCTGTAACACTGCTGGGAAGTTTTGGTTCTGTAACGTCACGGTGTGCGGAGGCAACCAGCGACACCTGTTTGGCGGCACTCTCCAACCGCTCTTTTGTCAGTCACGGTTACTCCTTGCCGGAGTTGCCGCTTTCAGTTCGGACTACTTTCGGGTGGAAGGTTGCGGGGTGGGTGGGGAGAGAACCACACATAGTCTTATCCTGCACATTATGTAGCGTACGAGCAAGGGAAAGAACTTTCCGTTGTGAAGTCATGACTTCGTGTGCAGTTCAAAAGTCATAGTCCTTCTGTAGATCATTTTGTGGACTTTTGTTCACTGATCCTTCAGTAATATACAGTAACTATCCCGCATGCAGTGTGTCCAATAAAATTCCATTTCCACGATTGTCCTTAAAATTCTTTCATAATCGTCCTGTAATTATACATCTTGTGAAAAACAATTTAATTGTTTTTGCTTTCTTTTAATTCTTGAGAAAATGTCGACAGAATATCGGAAGCGCCACTTTCAGCCTGCTCAAGACCGGAACGTGACGACATGCCAGCAGAAAGCAGACGCACAAAAACGCCAGGGCTTGTGGCAGTTAACATGGTGAGGGCGTCCTTCGTGCGCCTGCAAGTCAGTTATAGGAGTGCTCTGATTTCCCTCTGTTTCCGTCTCCGTGTTGCGCGCGCCGCTCTGCCTCGCGCATCTCCGGGGCGATAAATTTCGCAGCGATTTGCGTCATTGCTATTGTGTGGGCGCGACAGCGCGGGATAATTCGCGGGGAACGGCAACACTTTGCGCCTTGTTCGAATGTAACTCGAATGTAACGAATGTAACGCACAAGGTTTGGGCTTACCTTTAACTTGCCACCGCGATAACGTGTGGAGAGTTATCTCCCAATGGGGTGACAAGCTGGAGGCTTAGGAGAGGGTTGCCCAGACGAAGTTGAAAATGAGAGACAGAAAGAAAAAGTCACGATAGGAGACTGCAGTGAGGGAACGTGAAACGGGGAGGAAGGACGCAAGATTAGGGGATCACGTGACATTACAAGAGTGTAGATTCCCTTTAGATATAGCATGCTTCCCCCTGTACTGCCTTATCATTTTTCTCCCGTTTCCATCCCAATGTCTGGCCATAGCCTTTGATTCTCATAAAAATTACCCGGAGACGTGTAACTGATGTAAATGATTGCAAAGCACCAAGAAAAATGTTTTTTTATATATTATTTTCTGCCATTTAAACTTCACTGTCTCTCCCCTTTTTTCCTACCCTTTTCTCCCAAACTCTTATGAAACCTGCGTCTGATGTCACCCTCTTTCAAGTGCTGCTTCTATGCTGGTCTCCTTACTGCTATAACATTATCAGAACCCTTTTCCCATTTTCCTCACTCCCTCCTTCTAGTTCACAATTTTCGCGTTGTTATCATGGAAATGCACATGGACACAGAACACCTTCGTGCACTCACACGCACATGCACGAACTCACACAAGGACATACACGCACATTTACGTACGCAGGAAGAGAGACATGCTGGTCTGTCCATTTATATCCATACCCAGTACACATGTACTACTTTTTTCCACTTCCTTCTGGTCCGTAATTCGTCACAGACCGGGAACAGAACAAGATACAGTTGTTGCTGACGAAAACGTGCTGTTGGCAGTTCACATCCCTTTCTTTGCAGCCTCTATAATAAGGCAGCAGGGAGTCGAAAACTTCCGGCAAGTAGAATCGTGGTCTTTGCTGTGCTTGAGAGTTCGAGCCCAGGTCAGCAGGTTAGGCTAGTGTTCAGTCTTGATTCACGCCACAGTGCATTACAGAAATCACAGAAACCACTGAAAACTGAAAGAGACTCTGGACACAAAGACACCCATTCTCCCCCCTCTCTCTCTCGCTCTCTCTCTCTGTTCCGTCAGATATGTACGAATATCGGGAATCCGAAGATCATACTTTTTCATCTTTTGGGAAGCTGGTGCTACAAATTTGTAATGCATGTGTCAAAACAATCTTGAATGGCACCTGTGCTGGAGATGAAAGGGAGCGATATAGTACACAAGCACAATTATTATTTCATTTGTTCCAGAGAAATGGGGCACGGCACATTTAGTCTTGAGTAGCGGGGCGTTTCGAATCAAAGCACCTGCCCTTGCAGCTGACCTTTGACGGGGACATAGAGACAGCAGAGACAGAACCAGTAACTATAGATTATCTGGGATGATAGCAAAAGCCAGTCTTTCGTTTCCAAAGACTGAAAGAGTTTGTAAGAAATTAAGTGATACTCTTGATAAACTAGATGTCTCTGCAGCACAGTCTAGAACTGCTGGCATTCTAGACACGGATCATTTCATGATGCGTAGAATTCGGACGCGACAAGGAAAGTGCAAATGGTTTGATGTAGAGTGTATGCAGGTCAAAAGTGAAACGAGGTGTCTAGGGAAACTCAGACGTACGGCTAATGCTGACAACAAATGACAATGACAATGACAATTTCTTTATTTTGGTAGGCCCATGCCTATAACCAATGTTCGGGGAGTGGGTGTAAGGGTAATCAAAATGAAAGTACAAAATACATAAATACAGTGTCCTTACCTCATTAAAATTACAACATCCACTAATGTGTTATTTAACAAAATCAGTAATTTGCAAATTATTTGTTCTCCATAACTTGTAGTGCTTTATAAAGACAGTAGGCAACATTTTCGATTAATTTTATACAGTTGCTTGCAAATAAAATAGATAAACGAAACTGAGAAGGATTCCTATAGATTTTTTCAGGAATGTACAGCTGTCGTAGATCGTAAAAGGATAGTATGTAGAAAGTAGACCTCGGTACCGAAACTTAATACGAAACAAACGAAAGCAATATAAAACCGATATGTTGGGAAAGCTGTCCATCAACACTAACAACCCACAAGTAGTTTGGAAAGAAACAAAAGCAATCTGCACACAGTGTAACCCTGAATGTAGTATAGACAGCATAACATGGTATGAACATTTAAAAAATGTTTTTGAAGAAAGTATAGTAGATCGTGGATGGGATAATGAGGTCTTGGAAAGTGAAATATGCCCACAAGGGGTTGATGATCTAGATCATCTAGTAACCCCAGAAGAAGTGATTCAATCTATAAATCATTTGAAATTAAATAAGGCTCCGGGGCCTGATGGAATACTTGCAGAAATGTTGAAAGGTTGTCAGGATCATATACTAGGATTACTGAGTGACCTTATTTAACAAAATTACAGCAACGGAGAATACCCAAAAGCTTGGAGCGGTGCGACAATCGTCCCATTATTTGAAACAGGTAATCGAGACAACATGGACAATTATACAGGGCCATCACTAATTACTACAGTAAGTAAAATGTTTTCATATATTCTGAACTTGAGACTAACAAGATGGGCAGGGGAAATGGTAAAATAGCTGAGGAGCAGAGGGGTTTCACGGAAAAACATTCCACTATAGACAATATTTTTATATTGTATGCTATTGTACAACGAGTGGTTTCAGGGAAAGACATTCCACTATAGACTATTTTTATATTGTATGCTATTGCACATCAATATTTACTCGAACGACAGGGTAAAGTGTATGTATGTTTCGTGGATTTAGAAGATATGGTTAATAGAAACAAACTCTGGCATGTTTACATAACCTAGAATTTGGAGGCAAGATGCTCACCATTTTTTAATGTATGTACCAGAATATCAAAGCCTGTGTAAGGTGCAATAACGGATTCACAGAGTATTTTAACTGTCCGACTGGAGTAAGGCAGGGTAGTGTTTTGCAGCCCATTCTCTTTACGTTCTTTAGAAATTAGCGTAAAACGTGTCTCAGAACGGCATTCGTGGCATCCTACTTGTTTCAGATATAATACAGGTCCTTCTATTGCTCTTCGCAGATGATTTTATTTTAGAAATAGACTTATAGACTGTTTTCAAAAAGACTGGCACAATGATATTTGTACAAGTGAAAGATTTTAGCTATATTGTAGTTTTAAGAGCTATGTACAGCCTGAGAGATATGTAACTGTAATACGAATACGTTGTTTCAGAGAAGTATGTACTGTATTTAGTTTAGATTTTTATATCCCCCATCAATGTGCACCAGTATGCTACAAAAATGATGTATCTCCTTGCCAGTTGATATGCTCCAGATGCAAGCATGAGATTGAAGAGATTGAAGTGCACGTGTTGTTTGATTGTGCTGCCTACGTCAGTTATCGATCAAAATTTATGCTGATGTATTAAAAGCTACAAGACCATTTGCTCAGGGCGAAGATGGAGTCACGCGAGTCTTTCTAGATAGCTCTGAAGCAACCATCAAATAGATTTCTAGATATTTGTATCAAGTATTCAAAATCAGAAATAAAGCGTGAACATTGTTAGGAACGTGAAAAAATGTTAGTATGTAAGAGGTAACGCTAGTTTAAATATTGTTAATGTTGTTTTATGTATAATGTCCCCCTTTGAAACAAACCAGAGGGGTTTACTCAATAAAGAAGTCTCTCTCTCACTCTCTCTCTCTCTCACACACACAAGTGCAACGCAAGCACCCATGTAATGAATAGGTATTTAGGGATAAGACACTTATTGGATTACAGTGACCCGCCCATTACAGATGTATAGATTAATTGTTTTGCCCTCTGGACTCCTATGCAGTTTCTCTTCCCTCCCCACCCAACGTATCCGAAGCAAAGATAACGATTAGATATCGGGTATTCGTTTGGAGGCAGTCCCTACTCTTTTTCCAAGTGCACTTCAGCTTAATTTTGTCCACAATGGCGTATGCGTCCATTGCACCGATTTGTAAACACGCTTCTGGAGTTTGCTGGCCTGTAGAAACATTTAAAGGTGGCAGACAGCCGACTGCAGCATCGACGGAAAGCCCTCATTTGCCTTTTACGCAAACCACACTCACTCTGGCTTGGCAACCTCGCGACCCATCTCACAGACGTTGCGTCGGAGGGTGTTACACAACTCTCTCTCTCTCTCTGCCCCACTGTTCTCCTCTTGCCGCAACCTTAAGACACCTCACGCTACCTTCTTCAGGCAACCACCCCAAGAGTTTCCTTCTCGTCTCGAACCGGGGACCCAAACAGACCAAAGTTCTGCCGCCGGCACCGACTTCTGTGACTGTCTGTAGTTCAGGAATAACACGTCTGGTGCCGCTGTTGTGGCGTTTTTTCAGTGGCTGGCCCCGACCCTCTCCCGGGGCGTCCTGCTAGTAATTCCCCCCCTCCCCGGCTCTTCTCGTCAAAGGGGGAGAGGAAGCTGGAAGGTGGCATTCCTCACTCCAGATGCGCGTTTGCTGTCTGCTGCTCGTCGGCGGGTGGTTTTCGACCTCTGCTGCGAAAAAAAAAATCTCAGGTGGGTTAGGAAAAAAGGAACAAGGAAGCCGAACATGTCTTTGAAGTCAGCCTCCCTCCAAAACGAGATCTGCTGAAGACGGCTGTTTGCTTGCCAACCAACCCTCTTGCTGCTCTCACATCGCGGTGCCATCTGCGACCCAGACGCCGCACCAGCCACTGGTCACCCTCATATTTTTTTTCTTAGCTGCAGAACCGAGCGTAAGACAAGGGGGTCACACCAGAGCGATTTCTTGTAAACGGTCATCCCGTTGCCGGTTGACTTTGTCACGGCGCTTAGGAGAAGGATCCGTGACAGGTGATCTGGAGCGGAAATGACGTATGTGAGAACGAAGTAATAGAGCTACGAAGACATGGTGCAAAAACAAACAGAATCACGTCCGAAGACATTGTCTTTGACAACCAGAAAGCCATCTTTGTTTGTTTATTTATTTCTGGTGTGGTCATCTCGTGCTGAAACTGCGTAAGGACAGACGTCGAAGTCGTTTCAGACGGTCACTCAGATCAGCTAGGACTACATGCAGACTTGGATTCACCGTCTCCCCTACCCCCTTAAAGCCATTGTATGGAACAGTTCCCTCTGGTCTCGACGATCCCAGCTCGTACAGTGAGTATCATTTACCTCCCTTTTCTGCGGTTGCAAAACTTTCTCTGTCCTCTCGTTGTTCAGGCTGCTTCTTGTTGCGCAAAATTCTCAGAAAACAGTAAACGATGGTTTCAAACCAGCCGGTGGTGAAACACTATTCATTTAGGTTTCAAACCAGCTGATGAATAAAATAGCAGCGCTTGATGGATGGAGCTAAGTTACAGCACCATTTTTATTTGGAAACTACATGTATATGAAGTGTCAGGTACAAACACTAAACACGTGGCACAGACATTGCAAAATAGCGAATAGAAAGCAACACAATGATGAGAAAACAAAACAAAGTTATACTCGAAGTGCTGTGGCGCCACAAGACAGGTATCACCAGTGGTTATCGGCCACACGGGGGGAGAATAAGGCTGTTGTGGGGGGAGTGGGAGTGAGGGCTTCAGACAGTCTACCTGAAAAAACCGAGAAAGGTTTACAAAACATCTGGAAAAATAAAATATCTTGAAGACCTTAGCTAACAATGTTTAGGGGTTCTGCCCTTACTTAAACTTTTGTCTGATTCTGGAGCTGCTTGTAATCAAGTGAGGAAAAACGTACACCTATAAACGAACAGATGAATGAACAAAGGAACTGCTGACGCTCGTTTTACTCATTCATTGCCTTGAATTAGATTCCTAGAATTATCAATGTCAGACAAGACCGGTAAGAAATACGAGAAGGGAGAAAAATCACGCAGCTCCACGGCATTGTACTATTTTTTTTAAATTCATCGTTACATTGAGAGGACGTGGACATTAAGACGACTAGTGCTAATGAAACCTGAAATGCTGCACTTCCTTCTGAAAAAGCAAATGAAGTTGAATACTCGGTCTTGTGGGCGTGTCTTTCCTTTTAGTTTTGTACGTCATGCATATGTGCTCTCCATCCTTTCTATTTTGTATCTGAATCTGCTGGGCGACTTAGTTTCCCCTTCTTACTCTCAACTACTGGCAGACTCACACAGTAGTTACCAAAAGTCTGATCTTGTTTTCTGTGTGGTTCATACTACGTGTGTAAACACCTAGTAGAACGACGTATGGCAGCCTCATGGAACCTGCCACACGACTCCAGGAACATATGAAAGTGACCTTCTGAACCTCCGTCATGATGATTTTGAGACAACCTGTACTTTATCTGCACTTCTACAAAGACCCAGATGTCTGAAGTTTCTGCATAAGCTTGTCCTTTTCCACTTTTTTTGCAGGCAGGTCTTGGCGGGAACTTCTCCTCCACCTGACTGTCTCTCACATAAATGAACATCTTAACACACGTTTCCATGCCGACGTTTCTGTACCTCCGTGTTCTTGATGGCGAAACCGACCTCAAGACCTCACTTTCTGATTCTACTTCCTTCTAACCACCCCCCACCCTCATTTCCGCTCAGTAATCCAATATTAATGTGTTGTGAATGTTTTATGAACTCATTGTGTGTTGGACATGACGGTTGTATTTTAAATACTGTCACATGAGGGTCGCGAACCGCTGTGTGGCGTTGGTCGGCGGCTAACACTCAGACCTTAATGTCTAGTGAGTGTTGACAGGCCAAACGTTTATTTCTGTCTTTAAAATTAATTATTGGAGATTGGGACGCACAACTGAGACCAACACCTTACTAAATCTTACACTGTGTGTATCTGTTTCGTGAGTCCTCATACGTCAAACAGTATAAATGAAGAAAGAAGAGGAAAAGTGATCATTTCTCTCTTTTCTTTTTTTATAGTGAGCGTACGCAACCAAAAAAAAATCAATCAATCAAACAGTTTTAAAATTGTTACCAAAGCAAAATAATTAGTTTTCCAGATAGCGAGATTTCTTAATAACTGCCACTTCTTGTCACCTAAAAAACCTCGCTTCAATATTAAAAGTACAGTCATGAAAATTATTCTCGTGTGTCTGTCACGTCAGTTTGTCCTTGACTTCTCCCTTATATCCATTTATGTAGATTAAAGATGTTTTCCATCTCTAAGATCTTGTATGCTGTTCATAGTGTTGGCAAGCAGTGTCAAGTATTTGGGGAGATCCATGAAGTGTAGTGTGATGGTTCGACGATCCATCACGCAATTCAGGCAGAGATGCAGTGTCATTCTCCAAAAGCAAAATAAACAGTTGATAAGTCCAATTTGAAAATCCGATCCACGTTTACCGTGTATAATTAGTTTTCAATAGCTAGATCGTATTACCTACGAGACGCGCGCGCCCACGCACATTGAATACTCCGGTACGTGCAGGCAGTTATACAGCCACTCACATGCAGACACACGTGCACCAAGGTTACAACTTACGATGGTTCACTGAAGGTTTACGTGTGCGCTCCGAGTTTGTGTAATTCACTTGTGTTTCTGGGAACATCTTCGGTAGTCATTGACTTTGTGTGTGTGTGTCTGGGAGGGTTTGTTGATGAGTCACATTTCACGTCTCCGACATACGGTTGCGAGGGAAGGTTGTACTGTAGACCAGGTAAATCCTAAAGGTGTATGTACGAGGTACATTGTTATGACATATGAGGCCACAGTATGGGGTACAACCAACTCAGCCTGAAAACAGATAGAGAAGGCTTTACATTCTTTCACTCTGCTCACCTATGTCATGTCATCAAAGACACAAATCATTACAGACCCCCACTGATCATTAGCAACCTCCCTTCACAAATTATTGCAGACATATACAACATTCACACATACTGGGTGAAGCAGGCGGAAGACCAGCTAAAGCTTGTGTTGACGGTGTCTCAAGGTAGATGCGCCACATGGTGTTCTAATTCCTAGGACTCTTGTCCATGCGTTTATATTTAAAATGTGTTGCTACTCTTCTTCTCCCCGCTTGATCATTCAGGTATTTGGAGAATATTGTTTCTCTACTTCCTGACACTTTAGGCAGGTAGATGGAGAGAGGGGTGCCGATAGTCTTCCTGACGCTTAGTCACGTGCTCCTTATCAATGCCAAGCGGGTGACAACCACGAGAGGAGCAAGGCCGACAACCCTGCGCGTAAGATTTACTGTTCTTGAGCACACATCACTTAAGGTCCTTCATCTACCTCAAAATGCTGTATAATAGACCACTCACCTGACAACGTCACTGACTTGTCTGTCACAAGATGACAAGTTCGCATTCTCCATTCTTTATTCTGGGTATGAGAGTATGTTGACTCACAGGCGGCTTTTTTTTTTTTGTTAGTTTTTTTTTTTCTTTGCGTGAGCAACAGCCACCGTTTCAAGAAAGTAATTTTCCTTCTGCACTTCATTCCCTTACTCCACTATATCAACGCGCCTTTCTGTAACTCTTGATTTAAAAATAAACACAGTGAACTGCAGCCGAGGTGGAAGCACATGAAGTCAACTTCGATAAAGGTGAGGATTTCAGCGCCCGCAGCTTCGACGGTCGTGCATTACCAAGCTATCTCCGTTTTACACAGCACTTCTCTAGGCATGTTGTCTTAACTCAGTCAACTTTTTCCATGCACCGGATCCTACATTTCCTCTTATCCATACGTCGGTGTTCATTCGAACCTGTAATTGTTCATTTCTTGTATAGGTTTTCTTCCTGTGATCTCTTAACGCCCTTTTAGTGTTTCACTTGGAACAAGTGCAGTGAGGTTCACTCTTTTTCGAGTTATGACTTCATTAAAACTGGGAGCTGGGAAAAACAGGAAATTTGGGATCACTGTGACCTACGAATGGTTCTTTTCCTCCATTGCTCATCGGGCGGATTTGCGGGAACATTGAGAAGGCGTGTATAGAAAGCTCTGGGCAGCTAGCTTGGTGGGCATCTTTAAGACCCGCATGAGTCTCCTTTGCATTTGATATGTTTTCAATAAATAAATTGCATAAATAGTGTGTGTTTGCTTGTGTATATTGGGAAGAAAGTAAGGTCAAAATTTCTCAACATTGTCAATTTATGAAATCGAAACACAGACATTACACATTGAGCAGTTTATGTTTCGTTCCTTGGTGTCTTGCCGATTATGTAGTTTTTTATCTGAGCGGTCGCAGCTACACGTGCGTGACTGGATGTCGACCCAGATCCAGCGGTCAGCCACGTATACACACAGGGTAGGAGCGGGGAGAGAGAGAAGAAAAAGAATGGTGGTGGTGGCGGCGCAGCGATGATGATGATGATGATGATGATGATGATGATGATGATGATGATGATGATGATGATGATGATGATGATGATGATGATGATGATGATGATGCCTGAATGCGATCAAATTCACAGGTTGCATGTCTCCGATAAATTGCGATGAACTTAAGTCTCCTGTCTCATGTAGGAATGGGGTGAACGAGGCTCCTCATTGACCGACTTACGTCCCCGTCCCGTCACGTTGTATCCTTGTTTACGTCCGGAGCATGCTCGGCAAAGATGAAACGATTCAGTTCGTTGGCCACGTAGAAAATCCGCCGAAATGATCGATATCGATAGCAGCGAAAGAAATCACTCAGAAGGAACCAATAGTGGCGTCAGGTTTCAGAAAACCAGACCAAGATGGTGTTGTCATATCATGTTGGTGATCCATCAAATAGGCAAATTATTCGACTGATCAATTATGTTAGAGGGCAAATCTCCTTCCCCTCCCCCTCCCCCTCCCCACCACTTTGTCTTACAATCGTTCCAAACGACGCCTTCCTGTTCTCAACGATCAGTCTGCTTATCTTTTTCTTCTTTTGTTTGTCCTCGCATTTAGTGTTTGTTGATGTGTCTCAGCTTTGTGGGTGTTACAGTAACTACAACTAAAGGAGATCATATCGCTACCTCCCAGGTGGTTTCCTTATAATTGCCACACATTACTTACTGTCCCTATACATATCTCTTTTTCCCAATTAAATGGCATTGCAGTTTTGTGTGAAAAAAAATCCCGCAATCTTTCGGCCATGATTCTAGCACGAAGATAAGGATTATCACTTCAAGGCTCTCTCGCAGCAGGTTGGTGGCTTCAGACGATACGAGTATGTCATTCAGGAGGTCACCCTCAGGCCGATTATTGATGTTTTTCGAAAGATTATTAACATATCTCACTTTTTATCTTTTGCGATTAAAATTAATGTTTTCCATATCCGATCTTCTGGCTTTCGGGTATGGGAGATCTCTGAGAATACTTGCTGTGTTTTTCCCCCACACCATCCACCCTTCTAAGTGAAAACGTGAGCACGATGAGATAACAGGTAGGAAACTTAACCCTATATAGGCTTTCAAAATTAAAAATCTGCCCTATTCCCTTCATCGACTTTATAAAATCGTAGCTCATATCTCCCTGTGTGTGGGGGGAGGGGGGTGTACGTGCGCGGCGTGTGTCTTCGCCCCCCCCCCCACCAACATTGTCCTTCCAGCCTCTTCACCGTCCTAAGACTCTATGTCGCAATGTTATGTTCAGAAGCGTTTTACCATGTTCAAGCTTGTTACTCACCAAAAGTGAGATTCCAAGAAAAGAATAAAGCTAATCAAAGAATGTAGTGATCCTTTATCAAATAACCTCTTACCGTTCGAAAAAAATAATAAAGAATTAAAGACATGTAAATTAATTAAGTTTCTTATCCATACAGAATATACAAAGTTGAGAGTTCAAGGTTCAAGAGTTCTAGCAAGAAAGTCAAGGAGTGTGAGGTATTCGGCTTGGATCCTTAAACTTCTAGCTTAAGCTGGATTTAGTTTCACAGGTGTAAGCTTTGCGTGTCTGGCAACGCAACAACTTTTGTCTTTTTAAAGATAACACTTGTATTTTTTCCATTAACAGCTATTGATGAATTATGCTACAAAGTAAAATACAAAGTCAATAAGGCTAGAAAAGGGACGTAATAATTCAAAATTTCCTGTGTCCTAAAGTTTTCAACAATTGTAGAAGGGTGTCGCATAACATTCCACAAAACCTGACAAAAGAAGGAATGGACTGTGAAAAATGCCAGAGGGGTTGCTAACTATTAGGGAGGGAGAGATATGGAAGCAGGGGAGGTGGGTATGTACGCGCAACATGCGAGGTCCTTATACAGGGGAAGTCGCGCAAGGGTCGCCTGGCGAGCTTTCGAGTGTCGCTTTTCTCAACTTCTCTGCTGAATCTCATCGGCGATGCCGAGTGTAGTTACCATGTTCCGATTTTGACTATAACCTTAACAGAGCGACAACGTAGCACAGGTCCCACTACTTCACGTCGGGTATTGCAATCCACCCGAAGTCTGGCGTTTTATCGCAGGAGCAGCAGCGAACGCAGCATGCTGAAGCAGAATCTTTCCTCGTTCTCCTATGTCATACAACGAAAGAGCTGTGTTGAAATTTCTGACTGGAAGGTGGTTTCAGTATCGTTAACGTGGAATTTGTTTTAACTTTAGACTAACATACAAAGACAAATACCCCCCACCCCCAAAAAAAAAACCTAAGAAAACGAAACAAACACCAAAACAATGATACTAATCTATAAAGCCACAGACTCACGATCAAAAACGAAAGTAAAACGGCACAGAATCTAGATGGTAGAAGAATTCATATTTACCTTCAGATCACCAAAGCAAAACAAAAAAATCAACAAAGAAAGCCGAACAAATATAATTTAATAATAATAATAAGAAGAAGAAAGTCACAGGCTTCCGATCAAAAATGAGCGTAACTGCATCTCAGAATCTCGATTATAACAACAAATGGTCTTTTAAAAGGAAAAGTCCCATTTCAACCATACGCCCAACGAAGACAGTGAAACAAAACTAAGAACGAAGCATGGACAAGGAAACCAGTCTTAGTCTGATTTTTAAGAGAAGCTGGGCTTTAGAGGTCGCTTCTTGTTTCTCTGACACCATCATGTCTTCCTCAAAGGCCCCAGTGTCTGGTCCCTATTCTGTTCCATACAGTGCCGTTCGTTGTTTGACACACCAACTATTTCCTTTGTCAATTGTTAAAAACTTTGCACGCGTGTGAACCCGCCAATTTGCCAGTGACAAGAGCAATACTTGTCAGGACAAGCTTCAAGTTTTGTCATTCGCGGAAGTTGCCTTGTTCTGACATAAGATGTAGGCTGTGACGTGTAACATAAACAAAGTGCAAGGGTGATGACAAAAGGTAACTGCACTGCCGGCGCCATCATGATAGCGCTGCCCACCCCTCTACCCCCAGGCGCTCGTGCGGCACGTCTGGTCCCGCTTTCGGCGCAAGACCCGCTGGCGACACGGGAACCACACTTCTTCAGGTAGCGGACATCGACACAGCAGATGGCTTCAGACCAACCTGAATGATTTTCGAAGTTTTCATATATCGGTAGATATATGCGATATAAACCTAACCTGTAAATTTTAGCCTCCAAAACCCTTCCATTAATTAATTATCCGCTACGATTCGCACCTACGATCAACAAGCCCCGCTAACAGTGTACTACGTCACACTAGTGCACCATTCACAACATTGGCAGCAGTCAACACCAAACAGAGAGAGAGAGAGAATGAGTGAAGCTGAAAGTCTGCATTTCTCGTGGTTCTGAAAAAGCTGCTACTTTAGCACGAGAAAAAAGATTTAACGTCCGAATAATCCAACTGTCGCTCACTCTTTCTATGTTTGGTGTTGACTGCTGCCAATGTTAATGGTGCACTAGTGTGACGTAGTACACTGTTAACGACGCTCGTTGATCGCAGGTGCGAATCGCGTACTTTGCTAGCGGATAATTAACTAACAGATGGGTTTTGGAGGCTGCAATTTACAGGTTAGGCTCATATCGAAAAATATCTATCGATATCTGCAAAAAACGCAAACCATTCAAGTTGATCTTTAAACCGTGTGAAACTCCCTTTCCTCCCAGCGTTAAATGACGATTTCGTCTCCACACGAACAGACAAGTGGGAGATAGGAATGTTGAAGGGGGAGAAAATTAAAGTAGGAGAAGCGCCGTGGGGATAAATGACATGTTGGAAGAGCATTGGGTACCAGAGAGAGAGAGAAATGGGTGCAGCTGTCTCGTTCTATCCTCATACTCAATGATCGTAGCTAGACGTACGTGCTCACGTCCAAACTACGTTGCCATGTGCCCTTCACTTGACGTGTTGCGTACGTGCTTACGTGCATACCCTGCTTGGTGTCGTTCCGTGCGTTGTTGTTGCTTCCGGTTCATCTTCCTGCTGCCCATTACCTTCTCTCTGGTTTTATGTATGTATGTCTACACATCAGTGTTCCAGACTTAGCAGTGTTTACTATCTACACATAATCTCATCGCAGCCAACACCCCCTCCCTTCACAGTAAGCACCTGCCTGACACTTCAGTTGTCACCTCACCTCTTCTCGTCTCAAATGCCCATATCCGCCACGACCATCTCTGTGACCTTAGCCTTCTATCCTTAACATCTTTCCACCTTTACCGTCCCGTTATAGAATCATCTCACGCCATATCATTTCATCTCATATCGTCTCATCTAGCTTCACCTCAAGTCATCTCACTTTTTCTAAACCGTCCGAAGCGCTTGTCTTTGATTTTTTTTATCAGCTCTTATCGTTACGTGGTGAGAGACTTACGGCGCACGTCCGCAGGTGTCACCCAGGTGAATTAGCTTTGACAGACACTCATTCTTCATCGCCATTACAATTCGAAATCAATTTTTTTTAAATCACCACACCTTTAAACAATAAGAGGCGCGATAAGAGATTTTAGAGAGGTTTGAAAGCTGCTGTACCTTTTCTCCTTATTTCAATGCTAAAAATACCCGTATTTTAACTGCTGTTTGACCGGTGGCGATGACTAAGCTTCTACCAGCCACTCCTCACCGGGTTTCAGGGGACTTTTAACTGTTCTTTTAGATGTCACGTGATGCTGCGTTAAAACAGGACTTTTATGCTGTTCCGCTAACACAAGACGGAGTCTACTGGAGTGGGGGATGGGTGGTGACGTTCACATCTGTAGGAAACCTTTTCTCAGCCAGTTCGCCGCTTTGCGAATCTGCATCTCACATGTCCCTGCTGTAGCCTGCAGACGGGTTTACGCTCCACTTTGCTGTCAGGAGCCATCCCTCTTGACACGTTGCTGCAAAGGGGCTTCTTTTTCGGAACACGTGTATGAAGCAAAGGTGTAAAACTGATAGATGGTGTTAGGAGAAAGATCTTAGGACAACACATCAAAACTGGTAAGATTTGGGGGCTACCTCTTCTCCTGTGCCCGATTCCCTCCCTTCCACATACTCTCTCTCTCTCTCTTTCTCTCATCATGGTCCATCATCCCAGACAGATCCGAAGCTTCTGTGACGAAAAGGACTGACACAAGTAAGTAAGGATTCTTATTTATATTGATTGTCCTCGGATGAACTTTGTACTCCTTTACGTGCAATTAATCCCTGCAGCGCCTGCGTTCCATTTGTATTGTCTCGCTTCAGGTTGCGTAGATAATTTGTTACAGGTGTAGGTAACTGCTTACGGTGTGTGTAAGGACTAGCTGTTAGTTCAGTCGTTACAATATGTGTTAGGACTACAGATGGGTGGCAGTCGCTTTCGCAGATTACACAAGGAGGACTTGTAAACAATCCGCATTACTAGGAATTTTAAAAAGAGTGTAAAATATTAGGAAGTGGTTTTACTAAACCTTGTCGGTTACTCAATTATTTCTGATGAAAGGTGGCATACGTATCGGACGCGAGTTGTATGAGTTGTTTTTGATGTATTTTGCGTCCTACATGCATCTCCGCGTGAACTCAGTTTAGGAGGCCAACCATCACGATTCTTAGTTTCCTGTGTACCCCTACTTTCAAACTGGTCTTACACTCTGCAACAAATGGATCAGCTCTCCTCACCACATGCGTAATCTCGCACCATTTGTAGACTTGTTTTCTCATATTTACAATCAGCTGCTTTGCCTCAGTACCATGACTTAGTCTGCCTTCACCCTGATGGAAATTACCGAGTAAACAGCTGTAAATGAAAGCAGACAACAATTTTAAATAATTTCATCGTTACACGAGATGATCCACGTTTTTAAGACGTAATTCGGTATGTAGGATTTGTTCTAGCCGGAGATATATAGATACAATTTATATTACAAAATGCAGTAAAGACACAAAAGGGCGAGATAATAAGCTTAATACTTGATTAGATTCTAACACGATTCGCTCCTAAGATCCACCGGACGGGGTACTACAGGCCAGGACACGGTGGCGGCCACCATGGGTAGACAGACGTTAGTACTGGTGCTATCTGCCGGTGGTGGTGGCGGCGTCAGTCTGTGACTGCTCGACATTTCTGTGCACCGAGCCAGACATGGTCTGTAAACAGTGTTGTACTCCGGAAAATACAGATCCTAATCATGCTGTAGTAAGTCGGTGAGGACAAAACACATGTACAAACATCCACGCAAGCACGTACGCATATATGCGCAGATACACGCACGCACACACAGACACGCCCACACCCACAAATACACGCACGCACGCACGCACGCACACACACACACACACACACACACACACACACACACACACACACACACAGAGTATTTTTTTAACAAGCCCGGCGATCCGTCGATACTGAAATAAAATCCTTATGTACGGATTTAGGCGCTAGCCTGTATCCCTGAAACTTTGAACACGATAAAGCCGGCTTTATAATTCAGCAGCGAACAATAAGCTCTGGCGATAGCGGGATACTTCATATCGTCACAAAAGCAAAACCTGCAGAAGATACTCGACTTTGTCGGGGACAATCAATTTGATCGCGCACTTCTCCCCGTTACGTCACTCAATGATGCTTCAGGCAAGAAAGGAAACCTTGCCGTAGTCCTGAAATACCTGCGATGTCACCTTTAAGTGGTTCGCAGTATTTTTGCACTGAGACAATCCTTGGATAAGTAGGGCTACAGAATTGATCCTGCACACATCTGGCAAGGCAAGAATGAATCCAGAAAGCAAAACAGAGCTTGCTGCGAAGACTGTGTGTAATACAAGCTAAACAATAAAAAATAAAATAAAAATTAGGGCGGGTGAAGGTCACACTGTTTGCAAAAGCGAATAGTTGCGTAAAATTAGGCGCAGAGAACTTGAGACGAAAAATAATTGGTAGTAGGGGTTGCTGTCGCAAGACACGGGGGGAAAACGGAAGTCGAGGACCATGTTGTTCTGTTTATGAAGTTTGTTTACGCAAAAACTGTTCACGAAGGAAAAGAAAAAATAATTATACGTTCATTGCTTACGAAAGTAAAAATTAAAAAAAAATCAGAAAAAAGACTGGACGGAAAAAGAAATATTGTTAGAATAATAGATCGAAAGATACCCCGATAACTATAAATATAAGGGCTGACGTGGAAAGACAAGCAGACAGGGGTAAATTCTGAGAAAATGTCAGCGAGACCTGTGAATGTTGTACCTGATTCAGTGGCCTGTAACTGTGACGGGCTGACAAGCATCGTGACATAAGTCTGGCACAGTCAACGACCTCAACAAAAGCCAGCTGCTGCAGTCAACGATATCTCTGACGACGCTGTACCTTGGGTAGAGCACCAGCTGAACTGGAAATGTATCCGGCAGGAGGAGTGGATGGGAGGGGGAAGAAGAAAAATGAAAGGAAATGAAAGGGAGAAAAAAGAGAGATGTGTTATACAGTTGAAGCTGTGCTTTGTAAGGGCGCGTAGAAAGCCCTCGAGAAGCAGTGAGTGTAACCAAGATGTTGACAAGGGCTGTTCCGTCACATCACGACTCACTCGCTTTCTACGATGACTTTTGTCTATTTTTGGAACGATTTAAGGGTCCTTGTCACTAATGTCAGTCGTGTGAGCATCTTAGTTAAGAAGCATTCTCAGTGTTTACATTCTTGCCACAACAATGTTTTACATCGGATTACGACCGCTTTATTTTTCTTCCTGAATCAAGAGGACGTGAACAAAGAAAGATGGACGTGCTCAACTTGTTTTTAAAATTATAATGGAGGAAAGTTTTGTCTGACATCAACAGGTATTTGCTACCTTTATCATAATTTCTCTTTTTACTGTTCTGTCGTCTAGTATTTTCCCCGTTATCAATGGTTTACTGGTTGTGTGAGTGTATTTCTAGAAACGTTGTCCAGGTAAGCTTGAAACTGTTTCGTATTTCGCATCGTTGCCTCACATCTTCCTCCCCCTTCAATACTTCAATCATTATTTTGTCTGCACAAGTACAGCTATACACAAAGTTATACACAAACACGGGTATACAAGGAGTATACATGTATCATGATTAAACATAACACCAGCGGGAATGAAGCAGTGATGGCCTTTACGATCACACACGCGTACACACCCCCACACACACAGACGTAAATACATTGTCGCACACAGGCACTCGCCGCCCACAAAGCCTTATTAAACCTTGCAAGCTATCCATTCTGTCTTAATTTGTTGCCGCAGCCCTGTCTGTTGTCCACATGAGGACCATAAATAGTACTAAATAGGATAGTACGAAATGGAAACCGCTCTCATATTAGTGGCGCAAAAACAAAAACCGCCTTGCGATAAACTAATAATGATATTGTTTCATCTCGCTGTCGAGACCCGCCTAAGACGACACACAGGTCCAGTGGAGACCTGCGGATCTAAGGGTCCCTGGAGAATCATTTGCTTGTGCAAACTGCTGGCCGGAAACTAAACACTCGTCTTCGTTCTCCAGACTCTCGCTGATCTCAGAAGAAAAGCCTAGCAGCAGGTTTTCATCACACCAGGATGGTTTTCTGCTCGTTCCATGAAGGTAATGTTTTACACATTTAGGTCCGACATTCGTTGAAAGATTTGTTATTTTTGTTGTGTCTTCCAAGTATATCCGTAATTATTCTGAAAGATGCGTGCCTTTCCGAATGAAATTGTGTTTAAGAAGCTGCAAAGATGGCTTGGGTAGGAAGACGACTTTTCTAACATAACTTGTTTGTTCACAATTTGTATCTTTCTGTGCTCAGTCTGTGCAGATGAGAAAGGGACTTAGTCTCGGAAGGACGTCTTGACTAAAACAAGAAATCATACATAAATAATCAGTGTAATCATCGATGTAGCTATCAACATAATGATCAGTGCATTTGTCATTTATCACTCTCTCCTTTCCCTTTCATTCTTCTCGATTAGTTAATGAATCTGTAAGAAAAACTATGGTTTGTTAACTCTTCGAACGTGTCGAATTTTTTTCACATTACCACCAACTGTTCCAGCAGTAGTAGTATTGGTCAGTCGCACTGGCATCATCATCATCATCATCATCATCATCATCATCATCATCATCATCATCATCATCATCATCATCATCGTCGTCGTCATCGTTGTCGTCATTGTCACGTCGTTGACGATATTTGTTTTACTTATCTGCCGGAATGTTTTGCAGCGTAGCAGCGGATGTATAGACAGGTTCTAAACTCTCACGTGAAGCCGACGTACAAAAAAATACATCCCTCCACTCAGAAAAGTATGGGTTGTACCGTGAAGTCATTATGTGGTCAGCGTGGGGTGATGGAAACGAGACTCTGCGAGTTCTTCCGCTGTGCTGTGACGTCACAGTCGCGAGAGACACTTAATCTGCATGTTTAGAGACAAGTTTGGGTACTTGAGATGCTAATCTGCGTCTTTGGAGCAGAAAAAAGAGAATGCAGCATCTGGTTGAAAAGAACACAGTTGCCACTCATCTACGTAGTTCTTTAAAGTTGATGTGACGCGCGCACGCACGCACGCCCGCACGCACACAGACATACATAAAGCATGCGTGCTGATTGTCTTTAAAAAAGTGATACTGATGCTGCTCCTCTCAGGCCTCAAGTTGGACTGTTTATCTACTTTAATCACCCTTCGTTCTGCTGCGTGGTCTTATATACAGTGTGACAGAACAATGGTAGATTACAGTGAGGGCTGATTACAGACGATGGATGGGGTTGTGTACAGCGAGCGGTTCAGGAAGAAGTTGTGCTTTACGAAGAAGGGAGGAAAAACAAGAGGGAAAGAGAAGGTAATATTAATGTGTCTGTCGTCAAGTTAATCCCCAAGGATTTCAGCATATGGTAAAGGAAATGTAACGTGCGGATGAAATATAAGGTAACACTTAATGTATCCACGGAACAGTTGGTGCAGAGGTTCTTCAATGTCTGAGCAATTAATTTCTTTCAGACTATCAGTTTACAAATAGTAGTTCTTCATATGGGTATTCATAGTTTACCCTATCTGTATAAATTCCTTTTATGTCCTAGGCTCCTCATCTTTTAATGTATAAGATTTAAAAGAAATTACATTTCCAGGCTTGGGTCTAGTTGTTTTGGGAGTTTCAAATGATTTTTCAGGCATCCATCTAGTTGGAATGCTTCCAGGAACTAGTCCTATGATTTTTCCTGAAGGACCTGTTAAAAATGCTAAACTGAATGAATAATGAAACATAAATTCTAAAAATGTATGAGCTGATATACTACACACACACACACACACACACACACACACACACACACACACACACACACACACACACACAAACATCTTACATCATCTGTGTGTTGCCGGAGGGGTGTGTGAGCTGAAAGAATGTCACCGGTAATAATGAATCATAAAATATAAAAATGTACGAGCTGATACACTTAAAAAAACAAACAAACAAACAAATAAAATAAAAAAATGAGAAAATGGAACATCATTGCAATAATTTAGATATTTTCTATTCTTTATTGAAATCTCTTATACTGGTTTACAGCCTAAGAAACATCTTAAATTATCTGTGTTGGCGAAGGGGTGTGTAAGCTGAATGCATGTCACTGGTGTTGATCTATTCATATTCATATAGGCAGAGTTTTTAAACAATAAGAAGAATATTTGATCAGTTGGTGACCTTGTATTTCTTACGCAAAATGACATTAAACCTTACCAAGAAACAGAATTTTATTTAACATGAACACAGGTTTATCACTCTGAAGTGCAGAAAAATATCTCCAATTCTATGACTTTCCATACATAACCAAACCCATATTTGAAAAGAAAAATCATCCATGTAATCTTTTTTTCATTTGGCAAATTAAGTAGCATGTCATAATTGTTTCTGGACAAGCGTTCCTTTAGCAGCTGTAATACTTTAAGCCAATATGAAATATTCATTATAGAGCATATCATTAGGACACATCTGTTATGTCAGAGGAAAATGTGTTTAAAGAAGACCATTAGCTATAAAGAGATCAGATTCATTAATACTTGCAGTAATTATTTATCAAAAGCATTTACTTTAACATCAGGTGAGACACGCCTGCCTAAACAGACTATCCATGTTGGTGTCAGACTTCCTAGTAAAAGGAGCTATGTTAATCTAATGATCTTATATAATCAAGAATGCAATCTTCAAGCATAGAAATACCACCATTATAAATTTCAATCATAAAGCTGCAAGGTTTTGATTGAAAACGTCGGAACTCATGCCTTGCGGACGCTGTACAGCACCGAAAAAGGCTTGTACTCTGAGCTGGGAGTAGAGCGGGGGTAAAATAATCCCGGGGTTATAACTTGTGCTTCTGGTGATGACTATCGTCTAAGATGATCAAGACTGCTTTCGATTTACTTAAGGGAGCGAGATGCACTTTTCCACGCTTCGCTTAGCAGGCGAGGCGACGGGATCTTGGCGCCCTGTGGGTCGTTCTCTTTGTCGGGAAGTCCCGTTCATTGACCCTGGAGATGAAAACTGCGATCCCGAGGGCTTGTTGGAAAAGCGCTAACTACACTTCTAGATTCTTGTACTTCTCGTGCACTGTGTGTGTGGGGAGAGAGAAAGAGAGTGTGTATATCATAGTGTGTTCGTTGTCTACATGGGTGCATGGATATTCGAGGTTGCATATGTCTATTATATATATAAATATATAAAATGTGGAAGTGTGTGTTTGCCTATATGCCTGCATGTATATACGTGGTTGCATAAGCATTGCGTGTGCATGTTAGAGTGTGTGCGTGCGCAAGCGTGTTTATGTTTATGCGCGCGTTTGTTCTGTATATATAAATGCAGATATGTGTGTGTGTGTGTGTGTGTGTGTGTGTGTGTGTGTGTGTGTGTGTGTGTGTGTTTACATGCATGCGTGTCGTCAGACTGTGCACGTCCATGACGTAGCGTTTTTTATTTTTATGGTCGTTTCTTTAAGTGCACGGTCTGACATAGTGCAGTGGTAGTGCAATCTGTAGTATTTTGTAACATGGTGCAGTGGTAGTGCAATCTGTAGTATTTTGTAACATGGTGCAGTGGTAGTGCAATCTGTAGTATTTTGTAACATGGTGCAGTGGTAGTGCAATCTGTAGTATTTTGTAACATGGTGCAGTGGTAGTGCAATCTGTAGTATTTTGTAACATATCACCAAGTGGCAAGGCCGATAAATGGGAGAGACTATCTTAAAGTGCGGTACCCGGTTCATACTACCTTTTTTCCACCTGTGCATCGTAAGACAGTCGGTAAGCTATGGCTTGCAGTCAACAACCTTCGATTTACAGACAGCAGCCGTGATTTTACAGCCTGCAGCCTTAGGTTTACAGTCGGCAGGATGATGAAGCATTCAGCAAAGTAATCCAACGTTTAAAACAAAAACAAAAACAAAAAAAACACTTGGCTGCAATGCTGGGTTGTGTGCCGTGTTGTTCACGTATTTCTAGTTTTAGTCAACAATTGCTTACCCTTTGACCTTCCTCTTGGTTTCCTTTATGGGACAGCGCCGGTCTAAAGGAGACTTTCCCCCAGAATGTCGTCTTTCTCAAAGTAAAAATGAGCAATAACTAGTAATAATAAGCGCGGGTAATCTTATCCCTGTCCCTGACACATACCGTACTAAATAACAACAACGAATGTAGGTTATCTATCGTACGTACATCATTGACACAAGACTTAGAGCTTTGAATGGTCAGAAAGTAGGTTATCTTGTGTGTGTGTGGGGGGGGTAATTGTTTTTTAATATCCGGAGTCACATCATTATTCGCGCAATGTAAAAATATGCAACTATACTGATGCTGTGTATAACACGTCTTGTGGAGATCACGTAGACAGTATGAATGGGAGGATTGAATGAGAGCGTGCCTGTTAATGTGTGTGTGGGGGTGGGTGGGTGGGTGGGTGTGTGGGTGTGTCTGCGTGTGTGTGTGTGGGGGGGGGTTACAGAGGGTGTGTATAGCCGTGTTTGTGTATGCTTGCATGTGTCCATGTATGAGAGAAAGAGAAAGAAAGGAAGTGTGTACAAGTAAATGTGTGTGCAAGAGAACGAAGACGGAAGTCAAGGCACAAGAGTTCGTACTTTTATCCGGCGTCTGTACCCTGCAGCTAAAGCCGGGGGCTGGCGCCAAGGGTGCTCCCAGATAAAGCGCGAAGGATTCCCCGTCGACATTCATGTTTCCTCACACCTTCCTTTTCACCTCCTACTTATATTACAACACCCAGGGTATCGACACAGATACCTTGGCATCGGCAACTTGTGGTCTTTCTCGAAAGAAACGAAAAGCCTACAGCATTCAGCAGACATCAGTTTCGTCACTTCCGCTGCACCTTGGCGCCAGTGTTCTCTTGTACGTCCGTGCTGTGACTGCCACGGCGCACTGTCACGTGAGTGTCACGTGTGGCGTCGAACACGATTAGATCCTGTCTGCTCCAGTCTGTTGGAGTCGCGTACCTACCGCTCGGCGCAGCATATTCTGCCTGCCTTCTGTGGATTCTGTCCATGGCGCCCCCATCACCTTCTAGTCTTCATGACGTGACACTGACGTGTCCATAGCAGCGCCACCGCCGTCAACGTAGCAAAGAGTGCCGTGTCTTTTCCTAGACTGAGGACCAACTCAGATCACGTTGCCTTTAATGTTTACACAATAACTAATCTGTTTTGAAAGTGTGCATTAATATCTTTATATGGAAACATAAGTATTCATATATCAATGTTTCTATTTTATTATATAAAATATTATGGCAACTATTATACCGTTCAAAAACCACTTGGTGGAAGAGGCTCTTCTGGAAACTTTCTTGAAATATTTAAAGCGTTCCGTGAAAGTAAGCCAAATAGCTTTCAAGGAGGAGTTTTCGCTGGTAAACAAAGTGTTTAGGCTTGATGCTACGTCACTGTGCTTGTCACGCCTATTATGCATTCAGCGGCGAACGTGTTATGCGAGAACAGAGGGATGGTGGTGTCTCGTGAGATGGCACGGGATTCTCGTGAAGGAAGAGGCGAACCTCACAACGTTAAGGCACCTCGTGACACATCCTGTGGTCCCCGAGGCTGTGACGTCACTAATTTGCTCGTTCCTTGTCTGTAACGGAAGTATGAGTCAAGTGAGAGAGACCGTCGTCCCTAAAGACGTCACAAAAATCAGAGAAAAGGTCACAGCTGATTCATTTACTGGTATATCCATGTCCTGAGCATTATTAATTGACGATGACAGCGATGGACGCGTGTTATGACGCACCAGGTGAGTCAGTGAGGAGACAAAGTTCCTGTCAGTCCCTTCTGAATACAGTGAGATTTGGAGTCAGAGCATTGCTGTCATCATTCAAATACGCGGTTTGTTCAGCGCATTTAGGGAACGTATATACTACTCTTCTACAATGAATCATTGTTACACAGATTTACACAACATACCCATTTACCTGCGTTGTATCCTTCTATTTATCTTTCTACCTTCCACGCATCCCTTTTTCTTTCTCTTTTACCCCTAACCACAACCAAAGATACACGAACACAAGCTTATGTGTAGGAGTCTCCGTACATTCGAGCAAATGTACACGAACATGTACCGAGACTATCCAACGTGTGGACGAACAGAGAAGTGACAGAAAGATGGAGAAAAACAGAGAGTAATAAAGTGTAGTCCGAGCAATGTGTGACGATGAACTATCGAAGGTTCGTTCTTCTTGATACCAACGTTTCTTTACTTGTGCATCTTCTCATTTGCCTTTATTGTTTTGAATACACGTTTATTGTCGGTTGACTGTGTTTTTTTCCTTTTGTTTTGACGGCCGATTAATGCCACTGACTAAAGTCAGAGAGTAATAGCTTACTTTTGTCAACCAGCTCGCGGACTGCAAAACGGCCAACTTGACGATGAAATATGCAAATGAAGAAGGGTCTTTCTGACTGGGACACGGCCAGGTAGCCAAATCACGAACTTAGGGATTAGACGTAGTGGGATTGGGTAAGAGCTTTGAGAATCGGCTCCACTGTGCAACGACAATGGATCCGACAGAATGCAGGAAATAAAATCCACAGGTAGCGTCGCGCGGTCACTTCCTCCCTGTGCTAAAACATGCGTGTTGTGTTATCACCTGGCAGACGACCTACTGCGTAATGTAGCGACAGACCTTCACCTCCTACCCGACCTACCTCCACGCCTTCCTCTGTATGACATCATGATTGTGCGCTGGTGGCTCTGTCACGTAAAAACTTTGCCAAACATGAGTAAATTTTGTCCATATTTGCCCGATTAATAAAGGACTTTACAAACAAAGCTATTCTCGGTTCACAGCTGTGTGCATTTTGTGTCAGACAACATCACAGGTGGTCAGGACAGCGACCATCGACAACCTCCAGAAAGTCCACAGAAGAAGTCTTTTAAGTTCTCGCGAATTCTCGTGGTAAAGAAGAGGGCGCGTCAGGACCTGCGGTCAGACACCTGTAAGTGACATGTTTACTGTGAGGGAAGCGATATAAAGCTGACACCTATGACCGCTCGCTCTGCGTGTAGTTTTTGTTCTGCCGTCAACCGACCAACACAGGAAGTTTCCTCGCTGCTCCTCGGAGAACGATAATGAATGTCTGGCGGTGGATGCTGGGAGGTGTGTGATCGAGCGAGTGCGATACCGACTGTGACAAGGCTGATACAAGGGTGTATAATTTCCTGTGGGTTATTTCCCGCTAATCCCTCTCATTCTTCGTGCACGCGCGCCCGTGTGTGTGTGTGTGTGTGTGTGTGTTTTCATATCAGCGGACATACATTTGTAAGTTGATGTGTGGTGGGCTGTATTTTTAAACACAATTCACACAAAGCATCATTTCAGACACTTCTTGATTTTGGACGTAAAATGGGTCGAATACAAATTGTAGTCCGTAGTGTTCATCCTCTGTGTTTAATTTTTCTTTTTCTCACTTTAACTGACACCCCGACACACACACACATACACACAAGACCGCGGGTTATCAGGTCACAGAATAGCTTTGTACACTTTGCCGAGGATGGAAACGTTGATTATGCGGTGTTTAAAGTTTTAAACTCCAGCTTTCACCAATAAACATGGGGATAATGTTGCAGACTGCGTCAATAAGTTAGTACGAGAAACGTGTGTTTGAACCAACAGCACATACAAAGGGTGTCGAAGGTTAAGGCCGAAAGGTTGATGCAAGTGTAGGGCACCTGTCGACCGGGTAGTCGATTTCTCGAAAGAAGAGTTGGGTGTTATCGAGACCACTCCAAATAGCAGCCCAAACGTAAGCGTTAGGTCGGATTGGGGGGTGATGTGCGAGAGGGGGAGGGTTTACGTCATAGGGGTCCTTGTGCCAACAGTTTTGTGAACAGCCACTTGTAACAGACACTTGCTCCACCTTTTTTTTCTCTCCCCTAGATAACGGAACTGGTGTTTGACTTCATTGTGTCGTCGAAGGTCAGTCCGTACTGCTTCTGCACTCAAACACAATAATTGCCATAAAGAAAATCCTTGTTCCATTCTTTTCTTTTTTCGTGACACATGGGAAAGCAGACTGCGGTGGCAGTGGCCTCCCTTTATCTTTACGTCATTCGGCATAACGGACATCTTTGTCCCTTCTGTGCGTCACACGAAGTTCCCTGGCTCCTCTTACTGCTATATAGCGAAAGCCGTTGCTCCATTTGTACATCACATTGGTTCATCTAAACGTTAAGTGTGACGCTTGCATTGTACATCGTAAGCACACGTCAACTTGGACCGCGTGTGCACAACCAGAAAGCATGACAGGTAAAACACTTCACCCGGCTTCGGCGCGTGTTCATGTAGATGAAATGTGTGCTAGTTTGTAGCGACAGCCATGCCTGTCTGACGTTCGGTTGCCATGGTGATTGCAACTGTCGTCAGCTGGTTGTTTCTTGGCATTAAAAATGTACAATGTGCAATGTGAAGGACAAGTCACTTCCACTTCTGACCTCACCGATAATCGACGTCTTTCGTGTATTTTTATAAAAACGACGTGGATATGTGTTACATGATTAGAACTTTAATGAATCAGTTGATAACTACCATTTCTCAGAATTTTGCTTCCTTGGGGGCTAGGTTTTGGCTGCAATAATACACAGTGGTAACTTGAGTTGTACTTCGAGTGGAGCGGTCGCCCTTAGTTAGCGTGGGTCAGCTTGAGTTAGACTTCACCCTCAGGATGTATTCAGAAGGAATTTTATTTCCGCTTTAAGACATCATCTGCCCCCTTCTCCTGATGACAAGCTTAATTACTTTCATATTTAACTGTCATATATCTCTTACGCTTCTTTGTGTTTATTCTATTTGAAAGACAAACACGGTTTGTCACCATCACCAGAATTTTTTCTTTGAACATCTCACCTGGAGGCTGTCGGCTTATTTGAACAGATCATAGCTTTCTCGACGTCTTGCTTCTCTCTTAGACTCGTATCTCAAACGCACCCTTTCCTCTTAACTGGCGAATCTCCCACCATTGACGAAACGTCGAGAATCACACTTTTCCTTGCCGCGCACAGGTGTAATTTGTTCCAGGTGTGCTGAAGAGGAAATTGCCGCCTCCGGGAGCAGGGACTGCGATTGCTCTGTATGAATGAGGAGGGGGAGGAGAAAGAAGACAATCTGGACAAACTTCAGCACGTGCTGCGCATGCGCATGGTTTTCTGGGTGCGTGAACGTGCGGAGGTGCACGTGCTGAGCTGCCAAACACGCTACAGCCTGGGTCGCAAGCCCCAGCGGCATTCCGCTCTATTGTACTCAAACTCCCTCGGCGGGTCTCGGGATGCGCAGTACGGAAATGTCTAGCTGCAATTATAGACACTGAATCCTGTGATGTAATTCGAGGTGGAACCGGAGGGCTTGAGGAAGTGTGCCAGCAGCGCTCAGTTTCAACAAAAACAACAAAAGCCTCATATTTCCGCGTCAATTATTCAGTAATTTGGACTTCCGCGCCCGTGGCAGGTTCGTGCTGTCGACCACGCGGATGTGGCTACACGGGCAGGTGAGAAAAGTGTACCTGGACCCGTGCCTGCGAACAGAGGTCCAGAAACATCGGAAGAAAAGATAGAAGAATAGGAGGAATTAGGAAGATGGGTGTGTGGGGAGTGGAAGGGGGTTAATAAGGCTTCCAAGGGCTCCGACCTTCACCTTGGCTTACTGCAATGAGGGCAAAACTGAGTGGAAGCTATAAGCTACAGTGGATAATAACGCAAAATAGTGAACAAACACTGTTGTCAATCCTGTTTTATGAACATATAAGAGATTCGAGGCATAAGGATCGAGATCACATGCAAAAGGGTGAATTTCGTAGCTTTCCTCAACCGAAAGATCATCATCATCATCATCATCATCAAAGTATGTGGCCGACTGAGTAGCGGAGATGGTGCGTTCACTGTTTTAAGGGTGAACAGATTTATATTTATATGTACACAACATTTCGTTGGTGCAAAAGGACCTACTACACAATATTCAGACCCTGTACCAGCTTTAGCGTCGAACCTGGAAGTGTAAGCATTTGAACGCAAAAAAGCGCAGAAAAGTTCTCATGAATCGCGAAGATTCAAGCGAGTTTACTCTAACAAAGAGGAGCTCCATCACTTCTTTGTTAACTGAACAAAGTAGTAAGCGAAAAGTCTTTTATAATATTTTATCATTATCAATTTATTATAATTTTGTTTTTGTGACTAAAGAATAAATTTTTGGTCAGCCCACATCGATTTCAGACTCTGCTATTAGTGTTATGCACAGTATCAATAAGTAACTTTACATCATCTCAGTTCGCATTACAAGAAAGTCAAATACTAAATAAAATCCTATTTAACAAAATATGATTGGCATGGCAGACGATAAAGATATTTTATTAGACGCACAGCAAACTTTGTCAATAAGCTTTAGCTTTGTGAAATATTTTGAGCAGCTCTTTTGGCATTATTTGCTAAGGGCTGTGCTGGGATTTTTTTATTTAAGAAAATAAGCATCAGAGCTAATTTCACCAATGAATCATGCAGAACATACTATTTACTTTTTCATTGCAGCACAAGAAAACTGTGACATAGGTGTGCAAGACTCTGTAACACCAAGCAAAACTGTGTCACTCAGCTATACTCAACATGCCAAAACCTCTGCGATTAGCTTTGACAATAAAGCCACAAAAAAAAATTAACATTGAAAGCAGCTGCTGTCCAGATTGATCTAACAGGTTATGCAAATAAACAACTCATGTTTTAAAGAAATGCCACTTTTCCAGCTCAAAGTTTTGAGGGTTTCCACCTCACTTGTGTTGTCGCTAGTCTTGCTTTATTAGATACCTCTGCGAGATCTGTTCTTCTTTTACCTTCTCTGAAGAAGTGCTGATTAATTAATTAGTTGAAAGTATATTTTATTATTGTACATTTGTAGCGTTTGAGACATTGCTTCACATTTAGAAATATCTGCCGCAGAAATAAAACGTTATATGTGTATGGTACACATTGAAATATGCATCCATTATAAGCTGATTACCTTTGGAGATTGTTGAAATATTTTGTGATTTTTTTTAGTGCATGCATTTTATTCCTCTTTAAAAATAAGTTAGAAGGCCCAATCTTTAGTGCATTTATTAAAGCATTCTGTGAAGTGCAACAAAAACGATCATCTGTTGAGAAGTGTATTTCTTCCAATTTGTTTCGTAGATTGATTATGGTGAACTGCTGTGGGGTGTTTCTCCGCTGGTGAATCCAGTTCTTCAGCACATTTGGCCAGTTTCACCAAAGTTTCTTTCCTGTAATGATTGATGGTGATTCTACACCTCTGCGGATATTCTTTCAGAGGTGCAACATTAAGATTTTCAAAACTTTTACTGCTAAATTCGAATCGATGCGCTATGAAATCCCATGCTGTTTTGCCCACGCTAGGAAAACGCAACTCCGAAAAGGCCAAGAACGATAAGCCGCGTGAAAAGGTCTGGTGGTGTTTTACGCCAAGCCAGCAACTAAGGCTTAGCTTAGCCTCATAAGATTATATACCAGTCAAAATGCAAGTCATCTGTAGCATTCACCCATTTGTCCCCAGAAACACCAACCGCGACATTTTTTTCATCGACATCATTGTCTACAGTTCTCCACTCCTGATTTAAAGCGATTAAGCTGTTAAAATACGTCCTGACTCCAGAAACCTTGTAAATGAGTTAATAACAACAACTTCTACACAAATTAAGAAGCCCTCCTATTCTCTGTTGATGACATCCCTTGTTATTATCATAATCTAGTAATTTCAGATATTCTTTCCCAGTGTATGGCGAAAGCTAAACGTAAGCTAAAATGGTTTGGTTATTCCACCACCTTCGTAAATAAAGACCTGTCATTGTTGTTGTCTCTTTTTTGCTGTCTCCCTTCTATCCCTCTCTCTCTCCCTCTTTTCGCTCGCTCTGTCCAGTTTTCGTGTGATTTCACATCTTTGAGGCTGATCAGAAGACATACTGGTGTCTATGGCTAAGTAGTAAGCGCAGACCGCCCCTTTCCTAAATTTGCTTAGTCATGCAACCACGTCAGGATTTCCAGTGTGAATGTTGATTGGCTGTGACCTGCTAACTTTTACTAACGACAGTATATTTGCCCTCGCACTGTCGTAATGTGTAATCGGGGGAAGGGTAGGAATTTGGGAGGGGTGGTCTGTGTTTCTTTACGTTCCTTTTTCTCTACGTCTTTCTCTTCTGTTGCTGTGTTTATATGACCGCGCACCAATGTGTGTGTGTGTGTGTGTGTGTGTGTGTGTGTGTGTGTGTGTGTGTTCAATTCTTTGTAGATTACGTGGAATACATTTAAAAGCTGTAACTGTACACGATGCCGACTCTATAAGGAGTCTTTATGGCAGAAGATGCTCACATTAATGCACTAGACGCTTTGACAATTTCCAAAGACAAAAGTTGCGTGGAGGGTGTGCCTGAACTGAAAGCAATTTTTAATGATTATTATCACTGGCCTTGGTCATCAAAGCTGATTTACTGTATTCACCTTCGACTACTTTTGTTAACATCGTTTCTTGGCGTTGTTTTCCTCTTGTTTACTCATGCCGGTCAACCGCCGTGGGCTTCAATGGGGGGTTACTAGGGGGTAACTATTTCTACGACTCTGACTTTGAAGTCAGTCAGATACATGAAAGATTTGATTCAGACATTACCCCGTTTGAGTATGAAGACTCCCCCCCCCCACGTTAAATCAAACATCAGCAGTCTTGTTTCGATGCGAAGAGACAAAAAAAATTAGAACGTATAAACTTGCAAAAGTTAAGTTATACTCAGTTATTATAAGACTATGATTACTGTTTGTATATGTGTTGGCCAGGCGTAGGCTTCAATATGTGGGTTTGAGAATGAGACAACTTGGTTCCAAATTAATAAATACAAACAGTGTTTATAATTTGATACAAATTTTTCTATAGATTTTAATAGCTGACTACGACTGATGCATTGGTTAATCTAATTTCAAGTGCACATTGTGTTCTTATTTTTTAAGACCACTTGTGATTGAAGAAGTGATACTTAAAAACTGGCAGTAAGCATAGCCGTGTAGCCAGCTTTAGACCATCGTCTAGCCTTCGCAAAGGTCCCAGCTAACAAGTGCTGCGACAGGGAGGCAATGCTGCCCTAACCCGGGCACGGCGCTAGGGGGCGCTGGAAAGCACAGATCCAGGGCAAAAAGACGTGAACAGTAGAGTTTCTTTCTCCCCCCCCCCACTTCATCCGTTCCACCCCCTAGCCCTCTACACTCGTCGGGACAGTCAACCTAGTAACGGCGGATGCGAGTCAAGTCGACCTCGCCGTCGCCGACGGAACGAAAGCCTCCCCACCCACCCCCACTCGGGTGGTGGATGGGGAAGTGTGTGGGGGGGGGCTGGGGGGTAGAGGGCTTCTTTGGGCCTCGCAGTTCTGTCGCCATTGCGGGTCTTTGCCTTCCCCCCACCTATTATCTCCTCCCCACACACACCACTACCACTACCCGCCACCAACACCAAGAACCCTCCCGTCAGATAAACTGGTGGGTCAGGCTTTTGGCGAGGTTAGCGTCGACTTCAATTGAGCTGTGTCCTTCCACTCACAAGAACTGGTAGTGAGTCAGGTGTACGAGTGAGTGAGGGGAAGGAGATAGCAAGGTTGTGGGCTGGGGAGGGGCATCTTGAAGGAAGGTGTACACACGGAACAGCGGCTCGTAGTCTCGAGTGCTATTCTAGTCCGGCGGGGCATCAGTCTTTCTTCCCTTTCCCGTCTACAGGATCCCCAAACCACCCCGTGCACGGCAGCGGTGTCCCCAGGTTAGATGCTGGTGGCGACATCTGTGACGCGTTGACGAGCAAGTCAGCATTATTCCGGGTGAGTGGCTCGCCAAAACTACAAGGGCCGCGCAAACTCCAGGTTCACTGTGTGTAATGTGTTCATGCGTTACCACCGCTGTGGGTTCAGGTTTCCTGTGCGTGTGGCGCTGACCTTGTGCTCCCCATGATGGCAATCGAGTTTGTTGTTTCAAAGTCTTCGTGAGTTCGGAGTGCCCTTTCTTTTGCATGCGCCGTCTGCCGTCTGGTACTGAATCTACAGGGGACGGTAGGGGCGAAGCGAAGAAAGGACGCAGAAGGTGGAGGGGGGATGAACAACGGGGAAGTAAGTCATAGACATCAGACCTTATAATCATCTAAACGAAGTGCAAGACGGCGGTTGATTATGTGTGTGTGTGTGTGTGTGTTTCTATGCTTGTAATTTGTGTCTGCCGCAGCCAGAGTTTAATATGCCTTCTTTTGGTAACACAATATATATTCTTTGCGTTTTGCTCAGCTTGAGACATAAAGAGGACTGTTGGGGTTTCTCGGTGTTATTCGGTACCCCGCCGGCGAGCCTTGCTAATCAGGAAACACACGTCTGGTCCAAAACGAGCAATCGTTCTGTAACGTCACATGCAGAGTGCATAGACCTCTAGAGCCACCCTCACCGACATTTTGCGGTGTTAGGGTCCCCCTTGCCTCGTGGTGCAAGTTGAATGCTACATTCACAGATTATGATGCTTGCGGTAAAATGTTGGGTTCCATCAAAATTCGCACATTGTGGCAGCACATTGTTGACGACACTTTTTTCTAGAATCTTTAATGTGACAAAACGAATCCTTTGAAATCTTATTAAGTTTTAATGTTTCCCACCTAACCCTCTTTTTATTTTCTTTGTGTGTGTGTGTTGTACCACAACTCGTATTCTGATTAAAGTTCTGTTACAATCATTAGACCATACAAAGTTCTGACACTACTGACGGCCATTTAGTTGACACTGCTCACCTGTCTGCATGGTCCTCTAGTCTATATTTTCTTGTTTATGTAGTCCTGTAGTCTACATTGTCTCTCTGCCTGCACAGTCCTTTTGTCTACACATCCATTGACCCATGTCCATTCCTTTAACATCCGGTCCACTTCTCTTGCTCGTCCTTAACAACAGCAACGGTTAGCGTTAGCCCCTGTCACTAATATAGTGAAGGTTGGCTATCCTAGGTTCAGCTCTCGTCTTGGGCACGCTGTTCTTTTTCTGCATTTGGCATCTGTTTACAGGGCTGGCTACCTTGCCGTAATATAGCCTAACACCAATTCCCCCACCCCCTCTTACCAACAGCAACGACGTTAGACTGCTGAGCACCACTTTTAAGAAATATGTTAAAATATGCAATAGCGGACAGACTGGACAAGTTCACACTCATTTTTACCGCCATTCGTCGTGATGTTACACGCGGCGACAGATTTTACGTACAAACCATAAATCGCTTCCTCAGCATCCATCAGCCTGACACTCCATGCCTGCAGGTGTTACATGCGTGAACTACGTTGATGTCTTCATGCCACTGGAGGCAGCTTGAAAATTAATGTTAAAGCTTTTAAACACCTATTGAAAACGCTAGGAGCATCGTTTGGCGCGGTATTAACCGTCAGAAACGCAGACAGGTTCCCTGGTGCTAGTCTTTACAAAACCTGTTAAATGCAGTTCAGCGACCGGCATCGTCTTGATCTTCCCGGAAGTGACGAGTATGGGTGTTTGTGTTTGGGGCTGGGGGGAGGAAGACGTTGGAGGTTCTTGGTTCGTATACCTCTAAGGTTGGCATGCAGAGACAGCTGGTACGCTAAAAGTGCGATAAGGGTAACAGCTGTGTATACTGATTTTTCTTTTTTTAAGGTACAGTTCAATTAAGTTCGAAAGTTGGCTCCCCTGGATTCAGCTCTCGGCTCGGGGCAAGCTGTTCTTTCTCTGCAGGTAGCATCTGTGAACTGGCCTGGTAGTATAGGGGTGATGTGCTCAATGGACGACTTTGCACGGGTGACAATCCTGGCGGCTGTTTTGAACTCTTTGGAGTCGATCTAACTGCGTAGCATGAATACCCCACAATGCACTATTGCAGTAGTCCAGTCTCGATATGATGGTAGTCACAGCAAGTGAGTTGGCAGCAGCCTGAGTCAGCATGGGCCGTAATCTACCTGGTCCTCAAAAAGTAGTAGTATTTTGCCACAACAGAACTAACATGGTTACACATGGAGAGCTCAGCATCAATAAAGAGCCCGAGGTCCCGCACACAGTCAGTATAGGCTATGGAGGCGTCACCGACCTGCACATCACTAATGGCGATCTGCTCCCGTCTGGCCCTGGGGCCGCACAGTAACGCTTCTGTCTTGTCGTCGTTGAGTTTAAGACGATTCCTGGTCATCCAGGCCTTCACCGCAACACAACAAGATTCAAATCGTTGAAGCGCAATCCTAGCCACTGCTGGGTCGGGGCAAAACTGTTGAGTAACCTTTTACTAAAATCTGACTCGCTCACGCACGCATGCAAACGCACACACATACACACGCACGCAAACACTTAACGCGCGGGCACACACACACACACACAGTCACACACACACGGTTGAGGGCGAACCTACTTCTCAATGGACCTGCAGGTTGAATAGTAAGCTTATAGCTCACTGCGTAAAGGACGTGATTAGACGGCAGGGACCCCGAAAGAGTCTCTTTAGTCACGGGAATGGGTGTGTGTGTGTGGGGGGGGGGGTGTGGGCGGGTGTCTAGATGGGTGGAGGGTAGGGGAGGTGGAAGTGGGGGTGGGGAGGACGTCAAAACGTAAAGCTGAATTAGCGTGTCTTTTTTTTATAAACCATTTTGGACGTCAAGACCTTTGCTGGGAGCCATGCGGAGCAGTAGCAAGGGGGAGGGGACGACTACCAAGCACACTCCACCACCATACACTTTACCCGTCAGAAGAAATTGTCGGCCTCTAGCACGTCACTATGTCAGAACTA
Organism: Marisa cornuarietis; assembly: GCA_004794655.1. Taxonomy (NCBI): domain Eukaryota; kingdom Metazoa; phylum Mollusca; class Gastropoda; order Architaenioglossa; family Ampullariidae; genus Marisa; species Marisa cornuarietis. The sequence goes on along the minus strand of SMMW01000554.1, from coordinate 1,519,111 downwards.
TACAAGCTTACTCAGCTAACGGCGAGGATGTGCTAACACACACACACAGAGGGGGAAAACGCGGACACAAACACACGCTGAATAGAAGATGTCCTTGTTTTTAAAAATAAATTTTAAAAACGAAGAACAGGTTGAAAAAAAAAACAGACTAGGATCTCACATACGCATCATCTGCACACATCAGTCAGGTGTTAAAGTGTAACCCGCTGTGATCCTTCTGTGTGTGTGTTGCTCTCGATTTAGTAAATGCATTTGGTTCCCACTTTTGTAGCTTGACTGTAATCACGATGTATATAGAAAATAGTCCGTTACTGTTGCTTCCTACTAGTTTGTTTCCCCCCCCCCACTCCCAGTTCACAGGTACTTCTGACGTACTTACGGTTCAGAGAGCTATGTCTGCCGTATGTCCTGTCCACTGCTACATCTGTCGCATTTGTCACCCACATATAACTACATCCGACATCTCCAGTCTATAGATACATCCATTGTACCTCAGGTCCATATTTACCGCCCCAGGAATCTTCGAACTCATTTGCCGACATTCTAAAACCTGCACCTAATTGCACCTGGTAGACCCTATTTTGATTCCAGCCTGTGCAATCTTTTACGCAAATCAGTGTGTGTGTGTGTGTGTGTGTGTGTGTGTGTGTGTGTGTGTGTGTGTGTGTGTGTGTAAGGAAAAAGAGTTACAGTTATGCTACCGTTTCAGGTCACGAGCTTTGGCACACCTAAGTGTGAGATCGTCAACAAGTAGTTTGTCTCTTCTCAACGGTGCAGACCAACCCGACCTAACCTTGTAATACTCCTCTTTTATTTTATACCGACCTAGCTCTATACCACTTATGTCAGGCTAAACGTGTATGATAAGTACTGTGGAACTGATACACAGCCCCGTGGAGACAAAAAGAATAGTAGCAACACCTTCACAAGCATTAAAAAAAATTAAAATGTAGGTTTCTCTCTCGCTTCCTTTTTCTCCTCCTTCCCTCTATCTAACCCCAGAAGACGAGAATGTCGAGGATTTGAGGAAAAATTCCAACGAATGCTCTCAGATTGAAGAGCCCTGTACGCGTGAACAGTTCTATCACATGCTAAGCCATTCCCAACCACCTTAAACCCCGCACAGTCTTTTCGCAACAAGAGTGCCAGAAGAAGTGTTTGGAAGCATTTTTGCAAACAAAACCGCCATCCCTGTCGAGTTAGGTCTTCATAGTGGACCAGCCATCCGAACCAGCTGAAATCCCGCATAATCTCCTCTTCACATGAGTGCTAGAAAATTCAAAGATGGAAATGAAAGCACTTTCCCAACAATAGTAGTTCTTGTCGACTGAGGTCGTCAGCCTGGTTTCTGATGGTTATGCTAACCACAGTCTAAGTTCAGCATAAATTGGTCTGGTTACGATGAACACACCGGTATGACAAGTCACCAAACCAACCAACAAAAATGCAAAGGATGGTCTGCCGTCTGTTGAGTACACTGCCCTTATGACGTAATCCAAGGGAGTGGTTGCTCAACTGTACCCCATTATCGAGAGTGCAGGAGTACTAGTGAGTACGTGGTCCGCAGTGCCAGCAGGATCACTTAGGACCTGTAACTCAATTCCTCAAGTGCCGGCTCAGTCAGCAAGAACAGACTGTACGAGGAGCAGGCCGTGAAGTGTGTTGGTGGATACCGTGGGGAAGGAAGGGACTCGCAGTAGGTGACACGCAGGAAGTGGAAGATTTGGCGGCTGTCGCCTTTCCTGTCGCCTCCCACTCCCTTGGGTCGTGTGATTGATGCCTGCCGATTCGCGCCACTGCCTCTCGTCCCTTGAAGGCGGTCTTCGACACTCGTGTCTAAACCAGGAGACAGTCGACACCAGTCACACCTCTGCGCGAACCCACTTCCGTTCCCCATCAACCTGTCTTTTTTTTCTCGTGAGTCCTCATCCGTCCGTCCAGATGGATTTGTTGTTTTGAAAAGAGTACTTACAACTAGCAGTCGAATGGCAGATGACTGGGCAGCAAACTCCACTAACCACTCTTTCTCCCCAAACTGGGATCCCTCTGAACAGGTGTCATCATCTTGAGTAAAAAAAAAAAGTGCGAGACAAGATCTAAACCCAAGACCTCACGAACCTCGCCTTGGTGACAAGAACTTTACCACTGTGCCGCTTGCCAGCTTAGACTGTTTACATCCGCCCAGCGTGGCAGCCACGGTGACAGTTCCCAGCCACCCTCTACCATGACGTCACAGATTATGTACGTCACTACCTAGCTTCACTCGCCATCCGATCCTGCAACGACAATTCGCCTCGTACTTACTCACTGCCCACGATCGTGCGTGCACACTGTCGCACAACATTGTGGGAGCAGTAGAGGTAGTCAGCACCTTTGAGCACACAGTATAGTCTGCCTCTCTTTACACCCAACACTTGCCCTCACCCGTAAGCTTTGGCAGGTTGAAGTCATTCTAGTTCGTACCACGGTGGAGGTTAGGCGCAGGGTCTGACCTTTCGAAAGGTGTGTGTAAGTTGGGAGGAGGGGATGGGTCATGAAGGGATGGAGAGTTGGGAAGGAGGGGGAGCAAGCCTAACATGTCTCCCACCTTTGATTAAGACGAATCCAGCTGACGTGCTGGACTCTCATGTCGGGTTCCGCTGCTCATACAGCGCTAACTTCAACAGCCACCGGCACCGCCCGCTGTCTAACTAAGTGCATCTATTGCTATACTGTACGAGACAGTCTCCGAGCTTTTGGTCGTTTGGTGAGTGACCACACTTTACTCCAGGCCAGCTTTTTTGTGAGGGCAGATCCCCATCTCCTCTCCCCCGCTGCCTGTCCTTTCCCAACCCTGGATGGAGCTCAGGCATATACATTCAACAATCAGCTGCACCACACCGGCAACGAAACGTTCTAGTGTTCACACCGCTGTCCTTGGATGCCAGGTATGCTAATCACTCCGTTTCCGTCCAATCGCTATATGTGCAAGAATTAAAGTTAAACCATTTGAAACTTGAACATAAGCTCAAAATTGTTAATAAGTTAGTATAGTCTACACCTGCGCAATCAAAACATTTGTAGTGTCACAGCAAACGAGATCTTGCCCTTTATCCAAATCAAGAATGCAATGTTCACAGGCCTGTTCCTCGCGAACAGTACAGAGAATGTTTCGTTCAGAGTGAGTTGTACCTTTAAATGAACTAAAGCCAATCATATGAACATCATTTTCCTCTCAGGTTAGTCTTTAAAGAGCCACCGGAAAGAAAAAAAAAATGTTTTCAGATATATGGGCTTACATGTAGTCTATTTACAAGGTACTCAAGTTCAAACTTTGCACAACTTACTTACATTATGTTTACGACACCCAAGCTTGTAAACATAGGTGTGCACAGAATGCGGTCAAATCCGTGACTTGATGAATGTACTTTGAGTTTTCAACGTCACCGAGTCCTGGAGCCAATGGCAGACCTTGAAAGCCTGTGTTACTCAGGTGTATCCGTGAATTTACAACCTGACGATGTGGATTTATTTTCTTTTTGTACATACATAGGTAAGACTACGTTTGAAAGCCTGTATCTCCTGGACGGAAGAGAAAAGGTTGTTCTATGTTCAGAGGTTAAGCCCGCCATCATGTTCTGTTACTTCCGGTCTGGTTATGAGTATTCCCCAAAACAATCGCTCAACGAACTGTCGAGCCATTCAGGTGTCTCTACTGCTCATACCCCTTTACTCATGCATTATTTTCTCATTTCTGTTTCCATTTTGGTCCTGGAAAGGAGAGAGTAAGGGAATGAAGGACGTTGTCCGTGTAGAGACTGCAATCACACCACCACACCAAATTACAAACTTAAACTTTGAGTCCTCCCTGTCGTAGCTGCTTGAATGACAAAGTCACAGTTTCCATATGGCTTCGTCCTTTCCGTGCCACGGAGGTATAATTAGTTCACTACCTCGCAGTGACGTCACCCTAACTTTTGGCCACACCGGCATGGCGGTGATATGCAACGGATTGCTGGCCTCTTGTGGCCACTCCAACTATTTTTAGATCAACAACTTGGGGCAGCTGAGAATGTCACGAAGTTGACGGCAGCCACATGATTGTTAATTTTACATGATGCACAGGTAACCCATGCTGGTTTCTTTAAAAATATATAGAATATATATATATATAACTGGTGCAGTTTTGTTTTAATACAATTCTGTCTTCAGTATTTTGTAGAAAACATCATTGGGAGCTCTTTGTGTTTATTTGTTTTGACTTCCTTGATGTTGAAAGAATAAAGAAATTTGCTGGCTTTCACCAGGCAGTGAGTCTCTATAGGAACCGTGAACGTAATCGTGTTTAAAGCACTGGGTTGTGGAAAGGTAGGGACAACCCTCTTCTTTCGCCGCCGTTACATCCCCTGATCAATCAGAAGTATGTGGTTATGTATGTCTAGTGGCCAGGAGACGCTATCCAGCCACAATCTCGAGCAACATTCTCTTCCGCGGTCAGCAGTTCTTACAAAATAAAGAAGAAAGGTGTTTCAGTTTTCTTTTCACTGCGGGATTTTTTTGTTTGTTAGTTTTTTAGCTGAAACCTGTAGACCGAGATTTCTTTGGTCATCCTAAAACTGAGTTGAAATTTTGAAAAGTGTGGATTCTTTTTAACAAAGTAGATATTTCATCCCGCGGTAAAAGTATAAACAATCTCGACACCATCACCCAAACGTACGTGAACTTTCTGCACTCTGCTCCACACGGTAACAAATTTAAGACTGGGCTGAAGTACCCAACTTTTTACTGGTCTACACCTCAAGAACGTGGTTTAGATCCTAAGCCTTATTGTCCACGCTGTCTGTGTTTACAGTTCACGCTGAGTTTATGCGTATTAAACATGCTGCTGACTTTTTTTTTCTCGGGATCAAAAGTCAGTTTCATCTTAAATGGTTATTTGCTGCTTTCTTTTTTTGCATCAGTTATACTCTTAGCGAGGAATTGTTTTGCAGAGCTGTGTGTTTGTTTGTGTGTGTGTGGGCGCGCGCACATCTGTGTGTGTGTGTGTAGAGTGGAAAAACTTTTCTTTTAGACTTCCCTGATGTAGTCAAGATTGGTAAAATCGATGAGCGCGAATTGCAAATGCTTGCAAGAGGTTGCGAAAAGTTAGCTACCATTAGCTGGTCGGCGTGAGAGTGAGGACAGCTGTAGGGAGAAAGGCTGGCGAGCGAAGGCAGGCTGTGACGTCACGCGACGTCATATGCGACCGTAAGTCGCTGACGTCACAAGCTCGCGCTTCGTCTGCGATCCTCGTGTCACGAGTTTTGCTTTTACCAACTTTCCTCACATGAATCAAAAAACTTGCCTGTGGTTGACCGATGTATAAGGTTCTGCAGGCGACCACGAAAAGCTGTGTCACCCCATTGACCCCAAGCAACTCTCAGTCGCAGCAGATAACGAGAGTTCTCACCATTAATGACCAATCCCTGGCTTTTGTCTCGCATTCACCAAAGGTCAAAGGTAACGTACAGTGCCAACGAAAAGCATTCAGAAGTGTCATCAGCCTGTCGTTTCGATGTACCAGCAGATTTATTACTACTTTTTTTTTGGGAGGGGGGGAAGTTGGGGGCTAACGTTGTTAACGTTGGTAAATACATGGTTTACGATTCACGGCTCTGTTAGTGCCATGACTGCTTTCGTTTTCTTGTTATGGGAAAGATGATAAACGATAGTCTCGGTCTCGATCTCGGGACTGTGTTTTGTGATTATTACCTGTAATTTTAGCCAGGGTTTTGCCCCCACAATGTTCAGATATTATTCCTCTTCCTCTCATTCCCCTTACAGATTTTTTGTGTAGGTTTTTCTACCTGTGGAAGCGGATGCCGAGTGGTTAGAGCACTGAGAGGTGCAAAAAGCTCCCCCAGTAGACCCAGCTGTCGGGAATGGGTACCTGACTCATTAGAGGGTTGGGAGAGGTATATGCATTGAGGGAGATGCGATGGACACCTCTAACACCAGTCTCTTACACGTCTCTCCCCCAATGGCCTAAAAAAAAGCTAGGGGATTACCTTACCTTTACCTAATCCTTTTCCCTCCCCCATCCACCCCACTGCTTAATAAAGTTTGGGCAGCTCATGCCTTTAGAGTTAGCGCTGACATTCTACCTCTGGAAGGGGCAGATGGGAAGCTAGTATTGTCTTAGTACCACAGGAGCAAGATGTTCTGCATTTCGTGTGCAACTGTATGTAGACGTATATTGTACAAGAAAAGCTTACTAGTAGGAACCGGTTAGGAAGTAGATCTTACTACTTCTGGGGACAGTTGCATAACACATTTGTAAATTTAAACACTTTTAGACTTTAGCTCTTTTTAGGAAGGCACAAAACATTTTTAGAACTTTAAAAAAAATGAGAAAAAGGTTTTTAAACCAGATTTTCGTTTCCGTCAGCACATTTTTTTTGTGCAGCGAGTCTAACTGGCATATATGAGCGATTTGTTGAAGAATAAAGTTTCTAGATTTCCTTCTTTAAAGCAGTTTTAAGGTGTAGAAACTTGTGCAACTAGCCCCACTGGAGACATTACAAGAAACTAGATGGGACGTAACTTCTGCCTTTGCTACTAATTGGGAATAGTTTCTAGGTGTGGAGCAAGTTGTGGCCTACCTGTGCAGCTAGTCTTGGATGTGATTTCTACTTGAGGAGTTTGGGAAGTACTTCTCACCTGAGCATCTCCTTTGGGATGTAGCTTCTACCTGTAGAACTATCTGCAGAGGGCTAGTGGGAGCACGGGGAGCTTGCAGTGATAGCGAGTGTGTTCCGTCGTTGTATAGAGACTCCGCCACAGAGCCGTGCGCCGCGCGCGACGCCGCCACTCGGGGCCCACTCATCGGGAAAATATAGGCCAGGGTTAAGAGGTGAGGGGTCGAAGTTGAGACCAATCCGGTCGTCGTCTTCTCTCAACTGTGTGGCCCTATGTGCCACCATTCGCCGCCTCGACCCCCTTCCTACCCTCCAACGTACACACACACACGCACATACACACGCGCGCTGTGCGCGCGCGCTCTCCCCCACCCCGTCTTCACCCCACCCACCCCGATAAACCAACTCAAACTCCCACCCACCCCTTCCACTTTCTTGCGTGCGTACGCAGGTCTGTTCGCCATTCACGTAGCAGCGCCGGGACCCAACGCACGGTAAGTGTCGCGGTCTTTTCCACTCGCTGTTTCACGCTGACTCTACCTGCCTCTACCTGACTGCCTGAACCGTGGGAGCCGTGTGACGTCCGATACCTGCATGCATTGTGTTGATGAGGCGTTTACCTGGCCTTCGTGTACTCTCCACGCTACACGTAGAGGTGTGTGTGAGTGTGTCCTTGTGTGCGTCCGCGCGCGTGTGTGTGTGTGTGTGTGCGTCCGTTTTTCTGTTGCCCCTTGTGTTGGAGAAACAGGTGATTGATGGTGATGACGATAATTTGCAAAGCATGTGTTAAATGTTCAGGTGAATGGGTTGGGAGGTGGAGGAAGTACCGAGCTTTTTCCTGCGCTTCCGTGTGCTCGCGTCTGAGATCTTACATTTGCGCATTTGCCGGAGACTGCAGGTGCACAACAGTTTGTATACATTCGTGGACGCATGTCTCGATGTTCATGTGTCCGCGTGCTTGACGTATATATATATATATGTGTGTGTGTGTGTGTGTCGGTAGGTGGATGTGATGTGTATGCGTATATTTTCACGTGCCGACCACTTTTCACCAGGCACTTCCTCTTCTTGGGATAACTGTACTTGCGTCGGGTTCCCACATCTTTGAGGTCACCGCCCTCCCCTCCTCCCATCTGACAACGACATCAGTCGCTGCGTGTCATCAAAATCGTCTCAAGACAAACTGTAGGTAGACCTGATGTTCTTGCTGGCCCTCCCTGGCTTTGAAAGCGATAACTCACTGCGGCCCAACTTCCGGACTGTGAAGCCATCGCTAATCGTAATGTGTATTTGGTCCGCCCTGATCCGCCGGCTTCTTACTTCACAAGCTCCAGGAGGAGCGGGGGGTGAGGGGTGGGGTTAGAACACTTGTATGAAAACCTTCAAGCAGCGAGAAGCTGGACTTAAAAGTTTCGCCCAGTTCTTGGGAAACTGAGTGGTTGTTCTTAAGCGGGAGTTGTGCGTCGTACTTGTTTTTTTTTTCTTTCTTCATTATATCAAGGCTATCAGTAGCGCAATTACCTAGAGGGGGCCTTGGTGTACAGGTAGGGTGCACACTCTCTGGCGGAGCTTGGTCACAGCTGCCGTATCCAAGGGAACACAGGCATGTTCCCCGTCAAGCTGATGTGTCAACAGCGCACATAACTCCGTGTTGTGCCTGTCACCGAACGCGAGGTCTGTACATGTATATCAGGGAATAAGGGGACGGGGGGGGGCACGTACTCCGGTCGATGATAGAGTCTGTGTGTGGGGTGGGGGGAGGGGAGCGATAGGACAAAGTGTGAAATATTTTATTTTTGTAATTCCTGGAGCTTAAAAAATGATAAAACTATATGTCTTCGATCGTGTGAGACTTTCTTTCAATTTATTTCAAAACTGCTGCATAAACCAATTTTTAAGACATTCGCCTTGCAGAAATCCTTTACCTGTTTATTTACTCTGATTCGTTTGATTTATTACTTTCTGTAGCAGTTTTTACACCTGGCAGTGGGATATGTTGAACATTTTCATCCTGCGATCATCTCCTCACCGGCTTCGTGGACCTTTCTTTCTTACTGCCCTCCCCTCCCTCCTTAGAAGGAGCGGAGGGATGAATGAAAGTGATCAGACACACGTTTGTACAGGTGGTACAGGTGTTTTGCGCGTCTCATCATTAATCCCGAAAATAGTCGTGGCCTGCAGGTGACAAGAACGTGTGTTCAAGCACGTATGTATTGATCTGAAAGATGAAAGATCTGCTGAGAGGAAAGCGAGGAGACTAGAGATATTCTTTGAGATGAAAGATCTCTCAAAGTCTCCGTTCGAATGTCGTACATGCACGGAGATGAGAGACACGCGCTCACAGCCACGAGCCCTTCAACCGTTAAACCCCTAACGTTAGCAAGTTTTGATTTCTATGGGGTTTCGGTGCAGAGGTCGGGTGAGGTATGGTTACAAACTGCTGCAGTGTTACAAGGGAGTTTTTTGCAGAGTGAGGTGAGGACTCAGAGCTGTGCTTGCTTTTTTTTTTTTTTTTTTTTTTTGCAGGATTTCGCTGTAGGTTTGGCATGTAAGCGAAAAACGTGTCTGCAGCTTGTCACCTGAGTGTAATACTAACTACACGAAACGTGCGCGGTCACCTCAGCGTTAGTCAGACGAAGGGGGCGACTTCTCTGACCTTAAACCGTGGTGTGATGTAGACACAGAACAATGTAGTAAACTGTAGATGCATTCTGTACATACAGAATAATAGGTTAAATTGGTTGGAGGGGATTTTTTTTTTTTGGGTGATGTTCAATAAGTGTATTACATTAAACTGTAATGTATGGTGAAGGTGTAGAACGATGAATTAAATGAAGTGTGATAATTTACGTATTAATCCTGTAATGTGATGTATGTAAATGCAATGTGATATATTAAACTGTAGGGTGATGATAAAGACACAAGAGTCGTGTTAAGCTGTGGTGTGATGATGTAGATTCAGAGCGATGTTTAGTGATAGTATAGGTTCGAACTGTAGAGTAACTCCGTAGGTACTCAACGATATAGAGAGATATGTAGTTATCGAATGATGTAGATTGATACTCTATATTTACCAGTGTAGTTAAACTGTAGTAATCTTGAACGTATCGATAAAGGAAATTAATTTATGGAGTGTAGGTACCTTAGCAACGTAGTTAAGCTTACAGTGATATGTGTGGTTACCGAAGGATGTAGTTAACCTGTAGGTTGATGCTGTCGATGCACACGGAAGTCTATGTGTAGCAGTCGAGGCCGAGTGAGAGTCGAGGGCTGGCTTTGCCACACACTGGCCGTCGTTACTTGCAGGCGGGCAGTTTTGTAGCCAAGCTCCTATCGAACCCGCCACGGTGCCTGCAATGTCTGTCATTTTCTCCTCTTTGTGCTTGTTTTAGGCAACACCACTGAAGGCTTCGCACAGCCCGCGCGTGCTTCTCGCCGCAGCCTGTCCACTTGACTGACCGGACGCCCCCTTCCCTTCCTGGCCCCTCCCCGTTTTGTCCCACCATCACCACCTCCACCACCACCACCATCACCACCCCGTCACCCCTCACCCTCCCATTACGGCTCCAGCCCTCTACGTCGCTGCAGGCACCGGATCGGCTATAAAAAGGCACTGCATCGGTGTGTGAGACGTACTGCATTTTGTTCTCACACCGTCGCCTGAAACCTTTGCTACCAGCCAGCGGAGATCACTATTATTACTCCTACAGCTACGGCTGCTTTTTGAACTCAACTATTCCACTCTTCTTCCTTCGCTGGTCAGACAAACGCTGCTTTAAGAAAGAAGAAGAGAGGGCGACATCAACACTCGTGTACAAAAGTTGAGCAGCACTCATCCAAGACGGACATCGCAGTGTGTTGCTGGTAGACGTGGATGTACACTCGGTGTGTGTTCGACCCGCAACAGCAGCGCGACGTGGTCGTTCGGAACTTTAACCCCCCTTGGGCCAGGAACGCCAGATTTGGGGGGGCACCGACGGTTGGCGATCAAAGCGACGAAGGAGAAAAAGAGTCGCTTCATAGATTTGGTGTCCAGGCTGCTTGCCTGGTCAGAACAGCGCATCCCGACGCTCCTCCGTTTGTGTGCACCGTGGTTTCCCACGTGTTGCATCCGCAGCACAGACGCTTATAGCGACAAGTGTGCTGGTTCTGCTGCAGTTGTCATCACCCGTAGCAACCCCAGCAGCTTCGAGTTTAAACTTCGAAAGAAAAACAAAAACCTCTAAAAAGCTGCTGTTTGTCCTGCCCCCCATATTTTCCAGGTTAACGATCCGACAACTGAAAACCGCAGGTACGGCCAACTTTGCTGCAAGTTTCTTCGCTGCTTCGGTATCTCAATCAGTTCCTCCCTCTCCATATCTCTCTTCCTCCACCCCACCCCTTCTCTCGTAGGAAGCGACATTCCAGCCCGAAGCCCAGACAGACACTTGCAAGCGACGTCCTTGAAGCCCTCGATAAGAGGGAAACACACGCATGATTGTGCCAACAAGCTCCCGAATCTCCTACTTTGGCATCCGACCAGCTAAGGCGACCGCAAGCAAGAGGAGCTTGTTTTACACTCAAGGTAAGCTGCTGCTTCGTGAACGGGACCCAAGCAGGTGCTGAGGTCAAAACGGACAGCGAGCGGAAGAAGGAAGAGAATCGATTTTGTAACGTAACCGACGACGAAGTTGTCCCTGCTGACCTTTCAGCAACACCGACAGCAGAATATCGCCGTTATCATTGCTCATCGTTGTCGTATCAACTGACGCCATTCGCAGTTTTGGCCTGTGTCGTCTTGTCATCGTCGTCTGCAGGTCAAGTAGACCCAGGGAGACGAAACATATCCCCCACCCGGGGCTAGTCGTGAATCAGTGTGTTTACATTCGAAGCATTTGACTTTTTGTGACAGTACCAGTGTTAGCCGTCTACGATAACCCTCGGTGTATGTGTGTGTGTGTGTGTGTGTCTTTTGCCGAGTTGTTGGCAGTCCCATACCCTTCCTCCCTCCCCCCCAAAAAAAAAAATCCCGTCGTCAGCTGCTACTAAATCTGATTTTGTTCAGCAAAGGGGGAGTAAATCAAAAGGCCGAGTCGAGTTATTGACCTTGTACCGATACACCCTCGCTCTGGCAGCATACAGCGCTTGAAACAAGGGCTAGTTGACTTGCGAAGGACACAGGCGGAAAGCGTTGACTGTTAACAATGGTGTGTCTGCGACTGCTGTTGGGCAGACACCAGGCGTGGAGCCTGCTGCAAGCTGCTACCTTCATAGCCCTGGTGTCCAGCGAACCCTTCTACCAGCGGCGGGACCACCTGGACCAGAGCCGCTACCTGAAAGTACACAACGACAACGTGGTCAAAGACAAAGATGATGCCAAGGTAAGCTCTTGCTTCTTCTTCTTCGTTTTATCTGCGTAATCTCTGTTTTTGTTTTGACTGGATACTGCTGTACTTCAACCTATGGATGAACTTCTTTCTCATCTTTCATCTCCTCCAGTCTACCGTTATCTGCCGTCGCTATCTTGTCTTCTTTTTTTGCCACACTTTACTCGCAGCGTTTCAGTACATTAATTTACAAAAAAGCTTTTTATATTTGTTTTTATGAGGTTATCTTAAAAGTGGACTCGGTATAATCCGTGTCTGCGTATGAGGATGGCACTGATGTTTTCCCGCCTAAAATCAGACCGGTTAGAGCGCATTATCAAATCGATATATCAGCAATGTTTTCGCATGAGTTCGATTGATTTCCTCTCAGTGGATTCAAACATGGCGCTCAAAGCACAAAGCGGTGTTGTTTTTACGCCGTGTCCTTGCTTTCACCTCCCTTTCTTGTTTCCCCACTCTCTCTCTCTCTCCCAACAGACAAGTCATCAAGTCTCTGTAATGTTCTGCAGTTTGCGTGGCATTACTTTCATCGACTCTTCTTCCCTTTTTTCCCTCGCTACCTCCTCCCTCGTTTGTCTGCATTCATTGGTGTGCGCCCTGGTTGTCATGCAGCAGTCTAATCGCAGAGTTAAAGTGTCCGCTCTCTTGAGGGTAACGTCGACGACCGCGGTGCCAGCAGGTAGTCCTTGTGACTCCCCCACAAACCACCTGGAGACTTTGTCGAGATCCTTGGCGGCCCTAGCAACCCCCTCGCTTATCTTTTTTTTTTTTTTGCACTTTCGCCCAGCCGTTGCTTCGCCTCGGCTTGTCAGATCGTCTGCGCATCGGGAAATATATCGCCTGTGAGAGAGAGAGTCAAATCTTGCCCTCGGCCCGTCTCCTTAACCCTACCTCTGACGTTAACCCACGTGCGGAGCTTACAAACCACTCACGCTCAGATTGTCAAACGGTGAAATCGCCGAAGGCGGACTAATGAGTAGAGATAGCGCGAGGTGAATAATAAAGTACAGGAAAAAAAGAATAATGGGTGTAAATGTGTGCTTTCAGCATGTCTGCAACTTTTGGAAACATTACTAAATTCATCTCCTGATATACAAAAACAAAATTTTCTGTTTAGAGGTCAGAGTACGTGAGCTGTGTTGTCGAAATGCTTACTATGACCTCTGTAGTCAGGCAAAAAAAAAAAAAAAAAAAACCTTAACAGGGACTCTTGTCTCGAGTGTGTCAGGATTTACCTAAAGTCCGGAAACTTTGCTCTTACTCTCAGGTTGCTCCGAACCTCAGACCGCTAAAAGCACGTGAAATCCACACTAGCCCCGCAGTCAAGTGCGCGCGCTCCTTCTGCACAGGGGGAAACAGGGAGGGCGCTTAGCCATGGATCGCTTCCTCAGACGGTGATCGGGAGGCTCTCGCGAGCGCGAGGCAGGTTTGGGGACCCGCTTGCACGAGACAGGAATAACAGGGAAAGGGGGAAGAAAGGGGAGTAGAGGGGTCGGGGGAGGCTTTGAAGGGTGGTGGATGGGGTGAAAACAAGCATCAACGATCGGCAAATACAACTGTGCCTCGTGCAAAACACATGTGGCTGTGGGCGGGTGGGTGGTGGTGTGGAAAGGTGAGGGAGCGCAGCGCGCCAACGGCAGTGGTGTGATGCCCCAAGGTTGTGGTGTGATACCTGCTGGCGTTGTCGGTGTCGGTCGACTTGTGACAACAGCGGGGTGGCTTTTTTTCCCCCTTTTTTTCTGTGGTAGTTTGAGATTGATGTCGGTTGAGAGTACTACAGGATAACAACGATGGCAATGAAGACAGTGATAGATAGAAATGAGTTTCAAGCGTGTAATCATCTGTCCTTATCTCGGGGTACTCTGTGTGTGTGTGAGAGAGAGAGAGATTTTGCGCCTCTTTCTTGATCTGCAGTCGCTTTCACGTTGTATATTTTGGGGGATGGCGAAAACGAACCGCACGGGTCTAAACAAACAAATAAACAAACAAACACAGTATAACAGATTTTCCCCCAAATCTCAGTTAAAATATCCCATTTCAGGCGTGTTTACATCACCCCCCACCCAAAAATAAAATCTGTATTATCAATGAGCAAAGAAAGAACGAAAAAGGGTCTCACGGTTCTCGCTTTTGATCTTTGGCGGAGGACACTAATCGTGCGTGTTTGCATGAAGATGCCCATGTACGCCAGCCTCGTGGGGTACGTGTGTGCGTGACGATGACCTGTGTGCCTCAGCCTGCTTGTGTGCGCGCGTCTGAGTGCGCCTGCATGTGCGTATTCATTTGTTCGCTTTTCTAGACGCGTGTTCAGCAGTGCGTGCGCTCGCTCGGTTTTAACTGCTTTGAAGTTTCCGCTGGTCATTGTCCTCTTGGACGAAGGGAGGGGGGGATGCCGTCAATGCCAGGACACGCCAACCTCAACGTAGCCAATTGCTCTACTTTTTTTGTTTGTTACCCTCTCCTCTCACTAGCAGTGAACCCAGACTTTTCCCATGGGATTTCTTGGGTTGTCGGAAGGTGCAAGCTACAGGTCTTTGTCAGAAAAAAAGGACCCGACTAAGAATTTAATTTCTTGGTCAGCTGCACGAGTTCAAAGTAAAGCAAGTGACTAACATCTCGCGTGATTTCAGTCGGATCTCGTAGAGCGAATCATTAGTGCGGATGGAAGGGGGAGTTTAAAAGGCCGTTAAAGTGACATACAGTTGTACCCCACGGCGGCACATTTCTACCAAAATCGGGTACAGCAATATTTCAGAGAGGTGGTTGATTTGCCTTAACGTTGTAGCGTTTGCGATTGATGTGGTTTTTAGGTGGGTCTGTCTGTCTGTCTGCTTGAGTTTCGTAGCTTGTAATAGGGACATCATTGTCGCCCGCCCCACAGCTCACTCAGCGGGGTAATCCGAGACTCTGGGAGACCTATTGCAGTGTTGTAAATGAACACAGGCCAAGATGCGAAAGTGGCGATAAACAAATGGCACAAAAGAATTATCCGTGGTAGGTGGCGCTGTCTGTAAATCATGGCTTCCGTCTGAATGGCCAGGCGCTAAACGTGATGGGTGTCTGGTGTGTGGTTCCACCAGTGTCAGGACCCTTGGGCTTGTACCGCGGATTTCGCGACGGCCGAACCCAAGTTCCGTAGCTTTTGTGTGTGTGTGTGTGTGTGTGAAGTTGTTCAGAACGTCGTGGGTTGATAAATCGATGGTTGGTGATTTCTTCCTGCTAAGGGAATGCGATGTAGAGAAACACACGTGACAGCAACTAAAACCTTGTAGCCGTGACTGGCTGCACGTGAGAGCAGTGCTGTTGACACTTGCAGGAACTTTGTAACGTGTGTGGGGTCAGCTTGACGAACGATGATTGATGTAGGCTTGCGTTTGCGAACTTGTATTCGTGCGTTTATCCTTTTCCTCCCTTCTCACCCCAGTGAACATGACTTGGTCTTTCACGTGATGCAATTTGAAGCTAGAACATTCTAAACTGTCCCCGCTACCCCTGATTCCAATTTTAGCTCGCCTCCTAAACCACTCTTTCCACTTACAACAGCCACTACAGCAGACCAAGACACACACACACACACACACACGCGCGCGCGCGCGCGCTCGCGCAAAGGTACACAATAGGTGTCCTCATATTGTATTCTTTTTGATGTTAATATGCTCAGTTGTGCTAATCCCTTCTTAATCCCCGTGTTTGCTGTCCAACGTATCAGGTTTCATGGCGGCATTATGGCTGATCTGTGAAACTGAAATCCTTATCAAGCATCAGGCACCAGCGCTTGCATAGTGTCACCTGACAGGGTCGTGCGTTTGGGTCGCAAGGCTTGTGATACCTGGGCGCACTTCTGCTCACACTGCCCCCTCCATCACCTCAACTCCAGGTACAAAGGAGGACTTGTCTCGGTTTATATTCGCAGTTGAAAGACCCCGTAATTATTGTGATCTTTGAGGTGTGTGTGGTCTAGTTTGCCTGGGATCCCGTTGTCGGTGGAACCACACGTTGAAAAAAAAATCCCTTCTTTTTCCGATGCACTGTTAAGTGTTAATGCAAACAGCCTTCTGGTGAAAGTATTGTACTATTGAGTGTGCTTGGCAAAGGGTTGTAGGGCAACAGGAAGAGGGAGTTCTCAGCTTTCGTCTTCCCACCCACCCCTCCAGATCCCATCAGTATTTTTTTTTTTTGAGAGTTTCCAATGGGACGTTGTAGGATCGGGGTTTCTTTTTTTGTGGGGGGTGAGGGGTACTTGTTTATGAATCGTTGTCAGAGCTAGTTTGGCAAGCAGGGTTTGCGAAGCAGTCAATGGGCAATGACAGTTCTCACGGTCGCATGTGGCGCCGACCTGTGGCGTTTCTTTCAATAACGGCCGAATTCAAAGATGAAAAGTTGTACTTGGGTCCTGTATACCTCTCCTTTACAATCTCTCTCTGGCCGTCTCTCTGTCTCTCTCGCGAGAAGCTGGCGGCTGAAGAGTAAGGGGGGTTGCCTGGAAATTGGGGTGGCGGTTGATGGGGAGTACTTGCTGAGTACAACTCTACTCTAAGCTTATCTCGATAACTGTGACTCATCCGCACCTCTCATTCACGACCCACCTGTCCCTTTCTGCCACCATATCACTCGTCGTCTCCGCAACACACACGCACACACACGCAAAACCGCCACACACCCATTCTCCTGTCCTCAGCTTGTGTGTGTTCACTGTACCTTCGTTACCACAGCACACAGTAAGAACACTTCAAACGTAACCTGAATGGTCAAAAACTGCCAAATCTGACTTTGAGTACCTGCAGGTGACCCTCTCGGGGGTCAGATGAAGAATCGCGTGGTGGTGGACATGTAGCTCTAACCTTGCAATAGGCCTTTTGTTTTTTTGCGCCGATGACAGCAGACAGAAACTAGGCTCAAGGTTGTGTCCTCTTTTTGCAAAGATCGCAACACACACCTTTGAGTGCCCGAACCTTCAGCAGTTAAGCACAATAAACCTGTGTTTACAACCTGATTTGGTCTCTGCGTCAGCCTGGGTTTTTTAGCCATGTGTGATTCTGCCGGCATTGCTGCATGTCTAAAGCAGGTTGGACTTTGATGGTTAACCAAAAAATAAACTTGTTTTCTTGGGTTCGTTGAGGTGGACACTTTTCGAAACAATATTCATGATTATGAGGGTGATGGTTACTTCTCAGCTACAACCACCACCACCGTAACCCCCTGGCAGAAATTCATCATCTTATTCCCTGATTGGCCATAATGACAATGAGTATGTTACTACCAACCCTAATGTGTCTTGCTTCTTAGCCATTTCCTGGGATGCTCTGAACGACAGACCAATCCACATTGTTTTGTCTCCACTGTGTTTCTTCCGAAAACTAGTCCGCCGAGAGCTAGGAGGGCACAACAAACCACCGAGGCTAAGGTGGCAAGGTGCTTAGATAATGGCCGTGAAGAGCGCCTCAGATGTTTCGTTCGCGCCGTGCCCATTAGATTGGCATGCTCAATTACCCTCGGTGCAAGGCCGTGTCTAAACCACGATCGTCCGGACAGAAGTGCCGATGCACGGCGCCTCGTACAATCGTGAGTCTTGCAGGCTCGCGTCTATGACAATTAATTTGGTGCTTTAGCTCTACAGAAATTTATCTCCCAAAGATATATATATATGTCATAGAAGAAGAGACAAGTACTAATAGTTCAGTCTTGACTTGCCCTGACCATGTGCCCCATGGAAGAAGCGCAAAAACACACTGGACTGGAAGGTCACGTAGCGCGCTTGCCATTTGACTGGCAGGCACGCGCATGTCTTTTGTGGATGCTGTTGCTAGGCGACAAACCCCTCACCCAGTTTCTTCAAATGTTTTCGACATTGAAGACACTCTTTTGCACGGTCCCTGAACCCAAGCACAGGTAAATATGAAGGATGTATGTACCCAGATATTGTCGTTGACATCCTGAATTTCTTTGAGGCGGGTACCTTTTGCTTGAGGGGACTGCGGCTGCTATGGTGCCATCATTGGACCCATTCATCTCCATCGCTTACTTTGGTTGTGGGGGATTGAGGGTTGTTGATTTATCACCTAGTTTGATTCGGCTGGTTGGTTGCTTTAGCGGGAAAGGGCTTCCACCTAGAGGTCATTTCGTACCCGGAGAAAACCTCCGAGGGCCAGCCCAGCGAACAGGTACAGAAAGTGTCCCGAGATGAAATCTGAACCCAGGGTGCCTTATTGCAGTGGTGACAAGCGAGTGTTTTAATGATTACACCTTCAAGCTCGCCTTAGTTGGGTGTGCGTGGGTGGGGTGGTTCTTTATTCGTGTTTGATTGTATATGTTCACATGTTTGGATGCCTCTGTGTGTGTGTGTGTGTGTGTGTGTGAGAGAGAGAGAGAGATCATTTTTATATATTTTTTATTCACTCGCTGTGTGTTCGTGAGAGGGAGAAACCTCGTCTAAACTTCGTTATCTTGATGTATATTAAAAAGACTTGTCAGTCTTCATCTTTATTTATTGCTGTCATCGTGTTTTCGCGGGATCCTTAAACGGGAACTGACAGTTTCCTACAATTAAATCCTGACAACGACGTGACCCCAGCCACCATAAAACTAGCCCTGCACTTGATTTTGAATGAAACTGAAAGCAGATCGGGGAGGTTTTGAGGCATGCTGGGAGGAGCGGGATAGCAAAGAAGACAGAGTGAACCCTCCTGAATCACACAGGTGTTTAGCCGGCTGCTTCAAGCGTGCTAAATATAGCGCTAATTTGTACAATGAGTTTATACAGCCTAACCCATGTGATCCCCTTGAACTTTTTTTTTTTTTTTTGGTCAAAAGACAGGTTGCTATGTTTGGGCCTTTAGAAACAAATCCTTGAGGGCTAAAAATAAATTTTATCACTTAGAAGTGAATGTGTGTGTGTGTGTGTGTGTACGTCGTATGACATCCATCGATCGGGCAAGCGACGTGAAGTTTATGACCCTAGATGATGCTTGTGACCAATAAAACTCTCGGCTGATGGCTCGGCGCCTTGCTCTGGCCGGCACCAAAACGTCGTTACGGTGTGCGCAGCGACACAACGTCTTATCACGCACGACCTGAGATCGCAGTCCCACTGTCGCGCAACCCTCTCCCTGATGAAACGTGCTTCGTGTCACCTATATAAGATCGAGGACAGTTCACGGGGAACAGAGCTAGGGCAGTTCATTTGGAACAAAGCTAGGGCGATTCATTGCAAACAGAGTTAGGGCGGTTCCTCGGGAATAGCCAGGCGTCGTATTCATGAAGTGAGGATGTCGTTGTCCCCTGGACAAAACGAGAAATGAAGTAGCTATGAAGCGGTGTGCAGACTACTTGGATGTTGTTTTACCGTTTGTGAGCGTAGTGATAAAGCAGTGGTAAAGATTCCTTGGTAAGCGAAGTGATAAAGCAGTGGTAAAGATTCTTTGGTGAGCGTAGTGATAAGGCAGTGGTAAAGATTCCTTGGTGAGCGTAGTGATAAAGCAGTGGTAAAGATTCCTTGGTGAGCGTAGTGATAAGGCAGTGGTAAAGATTCCTTGGTGAGCGTAGTGATAAAGCGGTGGTAAAGATTCCCTGGCGAGGGTTGATTCCCTGGTGTAAGGGTTGATTCCCTGGTGTAAAGAAATGTGCAGCAAAATATGCAGGGACCGGACAGTGCATTGTAGTTAAAAAAACAAGAAGGTTGTCCTAGACTAACCCATTTTTGCCCTAGGGCAACGACTTTCCTTCCTCACTTAAAAATACAACCCCAGGATTGTTCATCAGGATAGCTAAAAGGGTTCGTCGGAAACAAAACGAGGACAGGTCTTTGGGAACTGATGTATATTTGTAAAGTTTAGTCAGAACAAATCTAACTAATAATTATTCGGTCACTTTGACAAAATATATCATACAATATATAAATGTACTCGTTTCATGCAAACTGTCTTCAGGATTTTTCTTGTTTTTATTTTATGGCTGTTACTGGTGTCAGTGAGTTTGCAGATGAGGGGAAAATGTAGTTGCGCCCTGTGTTGGACCGCAAGTAGGAAAGGCCTATGGATGCCACTCAACATGGCTGCCGCTAGGAGTTAGTATTCGTGACTGTAGATTGCCAAAATGAAACGCTTCGTTGGGACATTGACAAAGATTAAAACGAGTAAATAACGAGAAGATACGGACGTGCGTCGACAAAGACAGCTGGAGTTCTCCATTCCTGTAATGTTAATGCATTAAGGAAGACATTTTGTTAGATTATGAGATAACACACCACGGTATTATTAATTTCTTTAAACGATGTTTAGTTTAATCATTTATATGTATGCACAGTCATTTCCCTGATTTCTTAATTGTTTTCAAATGCATTTTATGCGTTGTACTGGGTAACCTGTAAGTTATATTAACCATCAGCTGATGTTTTACACTAGAAGCTGTCAGACAAGAGAAACCTTGCTTTTTGAGGGCCTCCCTATATCCTGACCCCTCGTAAGCGGATTCCAGAATCCTACGACTTCTCCGTTAATTTGGCGTCCATTGATAGATGAGCTTGCTCTTCTTAACTACCATTGTTGCAGGTGTCTGGTTCCTGTCTGACCTGATTGGCTAGATACAAGGACATTAAATGGCGCGCTCATACTTCCTTGCTTGCTGTGTGTCAATACTTATCGGGCGTGGGGAGTGGGAGGAGGGAAATATTTACCTGGGGATGTCACTCCCGGCAACGCCGTGGTCGCGCAGAAATAAGGCAAGACTTCTGTCATTCATGAATTAGTACGACGCCCCGGCCACTTGTCCGTGGCAAGAACAGAGCGGCTTGGCCAGTTGGTGCTGTTTGCGTTTAGACCCGGGGTGATAAGTTTGCCGACATCCAGCGCCCACGCTTTAGCAACTTAGTTGACACTATGAAGGGGGTGGAGGAGAGGGAGAAAGGCCTCTTGGAAAGCAAGCGTATGGAAGAGAAGTAAAACAGTAAAGAATGGCGCATGGAGTGAACGAATGGGAGAAGACAGATAAGCGGCAGTCGAAACCTTACCTGTTTTCATTTAGAAACGAAACTCGGACGCCGGAAGTGATCTCTCACGTATACTCTCCTCCCTTCCCCACCCCCACCTCCCAAAAATAGGGTAAACGATTACAAATTAAAAAATAACTTTTGCTTCGCAGATCAGTTTCCGCGTACATTGCCGCAATCCTCAATGAAATCGTTGCAGTGCGGGGGCGAGTGTGACGAAGAAACAAAAGTGGAGCCTCTTGAGCGCAACGTCTACGACGTACCAGCGGAAGTAATGCAAGGGTTACGGTACCTTGCTCGCTCGCGCTTGAAGAGAGAGGAAGTCGTGCTTCACTGAGGTCATGAATATATTTTTACATTTTACACGACTCGCGCCGACGGATATCGTACCACCTCGTGAGTCAGCAGCTGCAGCAGCTGGGAGAAGAATAACCGTCGGCTTCTGCGACATTGTTTCCGCTTGCTCTGTGTCTTTTGGGGGTGGGGAGGAGCCTTGTCTTATTCAGGACTGCAGATAATTTTAGCTCGGCTTCGGTGTTGACAGGTCTCTGTGCGTCTCGCTCGCTAGAATCGTCGTAATTACCTTGCATGCATGTACTTCTTCATTGTGTCTGTCAACTTACAATTCCTCTGGAAGTGCATGTAAAAAAAAATTACATTTAAAGATTGTATTATAATGTTCTTTGATGTTAAAGGGTATAATGTGTGAAACAGAATAATATGTAGAGCTCGTTATAGAGAAATAAAAACGCAAGTAATTAGAAAACTATTATGAGTGAGATGGTTGGTGGGGACCGTAGAGGTCGCCATAGCATTGAAAAATATTGCCCCGCTTTCACCTCTTTCCCCGCTCCCCACCCTCATGTGTGGTACAAGCGCCAGTCCTGGTTATCAGAGCCAGCAAACATCCTTCATTGTATCGTACCAGGCGGCGAAGCACGCGGGAAGAACAATAAAGAGAACTTTAAGGAAACAAGAATGGGTCTGGACGGCCGATCACTTATCGTACAAGCTAGGAGTGAGTTGTTGCCCCCTTACGATAGCCTGCATGCCATTGTCCAGAAGTTTGCGCCGTGTAACCCGTGCGACACAAGGTGCAACCTGTATTTGGTAATGGAGGCTGACAGGAGGGGATGTGTGTCTGGTGGCTGTATGAGTTACCACCTGTCCCCGACACGGTTAACGAGTCTCTCCAGGTTTCCACGACGTTTGCTAACGAGGGCCACTTATCGCTCAAGGTGGCAAATGTGGGTCCTCCTTCTGTCTCTTCCTCTTCTGCTTCTATAGCTTGTCATCAAAACGCTTTCAAGAGCCGTCAGGCTGTCGCCGTCGACAGTGCCGGCTCGGCTGCCTGTTTTTTTGTTTTCGGATTATTACAGGCTGCATCCAGACCCCGAGCGGATCCCTATTCTTTTTCTTCTAATTATAGCATGTTGCTTCTCGGCGTTTCTTTGTTAGAACAGCATGGATTGTTCTTTACCTCAGGTTACTACCCCCTGTCTCGCTTTATATGTGCGTGAACTGTACATTAAAGTACTTACACTTTTTTCTGCTGTCGCACACTTAGTGCATTCCCGAACTAGAATATATTTTTTGTATGTGTGTGTGTGTGTGTGTGCGAGACGATCACAGACATTTTGTGACGTGGGAATTACGACTCGCAAAAGTTACATCCCCACCCATCCACCCGCCTCCAAACTAAATCACCTAAAAGAGACTGTAGCATGTGGTATTTGTTTTGCCGTGAACTGAAAGAATATTTGCATTTGCCTCCAATTTTGTAATATTTTTAGCTTTAAACTTAAGCGTGTATTTTGAATGTTCGCAGTTCATGCTGTCCAAGTATGGCTACCTCCGCTGCCAAATCCCACGACGGAAACGCGAAACGATGCGGCATTTCCGAGGAGATAGGGGACACAACTCTGAAGTGCCCGCCAACCCAGACAGCAAATACAATCCCTGGGCAGTTGACTTTGAGCTCTCCGAAGAAGGAGGTTCTGATGTGTGTGACGAAGTGGAGGTTCAGAAAGCCATCAGGGAATATCAGCGCACCTACAACCTGGCCCCAACGGGCGTCCTGGACGAGGAGACCAAAATGCTGATGAGTACCTCCCGGTGCGGAAACAAGGACACTGAAAAGGCCGCCATGGACAAGAGAAAGGAGAACGCAACGATGACCACAGTCATTAGCACCACCTCAACTCCTCCAACCTCTACCTCCTCTCCCACCCCTTCGGCCAACGTCCACCTCAGCTCCGCAGCAGGTAGAAGTGGTCCTTACAAGACCCTGGTGCCCGAGGACTCCAACAAGTCCGGCAACGGCGCGGCCCAGAGACTCTGGAAGCGTTCGGCCAACCGCGTACGCCGTGACGACTCCAGCGCCTTGCTGCGGCTTCTGAAGGGCGCCGTTTCCGCGAAAGACATCCGGGCATCGCGGCATCATCGGCACGTGGAGGACTACATCCGGCGGCTCAAGACGGACGACCCCGCCTTGCTGCGGCCGTGGACGGAGGAGGATCACGTGCGGGCCAAGCGCTCCATACAGGTGTGGGCCGTGGGTGACGCCCAAGAGTCGGACGCACGAAGAGCGGCGGCAGCCAACGAGATGTTCAACAAGGAGGTCGTTCGTTGGCGGCTCCTGACCACTGGCTATTCTACGCGTATCCCACCGGAGGACCAGCGGGCCACAATTGACCTGGCCTTCCGCATGTGGAGCGAGGTCATTCCACTTCGGTTCATCGAGGACACGACGTCGGACATCAACAACGTGGACATTGAGGTCGCCTTTGGAAGAGGTGCGTGTATGTGTGTGTGTGAGAGAGAGAGAACTTTATTTTCACTCAGCATGTGTGTATGGAGGCCTGTGCCAGTTAATTTGTTTCCATGCCTATCCTGATGACACAACAATCATCGCAAGTTGCCACACACGTTTTTTTCTCGATGTTCATATGACTGTCTTTTTTTCCTCATATATTTCCTGTTTTTCCTCTGCGTGATACCCCCACTTAGTGACGTGAACCACATCTCAAAACCCCTTGACAGTTCGCGCCATTTTTTTTATATCCTGGCCTTGTAGCTACATAACGTTACTCTTTTCAATATCTTTGTATTAATTCAAGGATCTTGTTCCGGAAGCAACGTCTCACATTTATAACTGCTGACGAGTCACACTAAAACGTTTAAAAAAAATAAGGGGGTGTCGACCATTAAAACGTCATAAGACGTAGGGATTTATGCAGGTTTTTTTTTTTAATGCTGCAAAACATCGTTGGTGGTTAAGATATTCTCAGTGCAAAGGTTACGCCAATCTGTAAATTGGGGCCGAAGAACTTTTGGCCTTGAGAGTTTATTTTAAACGGCTCAAGACCAGACGTGGAGGAAAAAAACACTTTGCCCCTGAGTGTTTTTCGCAGTCCTCCACTAGTGTCAAGACACATGTCAGGGAAACGTTTGTCTTTTACATATGAATGATACGCGTGACTACTCTTCAAGGAAGAAGTGAGGAGTATAGACAAATTAAACATGCAAGGTAGACAGATGGCTTTTTGTCTTGGTAATAAGTCCAAGGCCTTTTTCTGTTAAGATCCGCTTTATTTCCAGGGCACACGGAAACGGAACAGGTTTTTTTGTGTGTAACCTTTGTAGCCTTTGTATCCAATCTTTGTAACTTTTATTTCTTTTATTTGTGGCTCTTTACATTAACAATTCTTGGTTCAATTTACAAAAAGAAACAGTCCAAGCAAAGCTTTGTGAACTAACTCAGTGGCTGTCGACTCAAATGTAGACAGCACGAGTCCTTATTTGGAGCTTTGGTTAATTGATGTCATTCCCAGAGAGAAAAGTATGAACTCAGGTGTGTGGTGATTACGATGCATGTAAATCCGAGTGGCAGGGGGAAACTCATCAGTTATGTAGTCAGCCTCGACTTCGGAATAAGGAGCATCACGAAGAAGCTTAATATATTTAAAAAAAAAAGACTGTGGTATTTGTCTTTTTTTTGTTGTTTTTTTTTTCTCCTACGCCACTCAGAAGACTGAAAAAGGCACAGGAGTGTTTCTTATTTGTGTCAAGGGTTTTGTTATTTATCACGCGGTGCCACACAATTTCCGCGGCTGAACCGGAAGTCGTCATTGGCCAGAGCGCATTTTTGCCGTCTAGCGGCTGACATTGCCCGAGTTCATCTTGCAAGAATGACTCGATGTCTTTGATAAGGAGGAATTCAAATACAACTATAACTGCAAGTGTTGATATGAGTTATATACGTCAGCTTGGCTTTAAATAGTTGCTCGCAGCGGCGATGATGATGATGATGATGATGATGATGATGATGCAACACACACAGTCTTTCTCGCAACATTCTCTTTCCAGTTCTTATCTTCCTTTACGCGCATGCGTGTATGAAGGTGAGGAATGACTAGGAGAGGCAGGAGAGGCTTGGTCCGCATAGTTTCATTTTTGTAGTAGATGTGTAAATTGGAAACTTTATGTTGTTATTTATCTCTCGGAAGATAAGGAGAAGGAACAGGAGCTTGTCAGTCCTCTCGGCTGCAGCGAGTCGTTTGGTTCAGTTTCTTACCTTACATCATCGTCAGTATGATCGTCCGTCGTTATTAATCTTGTCTTTTACCACAGACTCTCATATTTAGTCATCCGTTCGTAGCAGCAACTTTTCAGTGATGATGAGGCTGACTCCAAGGTTTAAAACGAAGTCAATTTCTTCCGTTATTTCGTAAACTTTTATAATTGTAACCAGGCCCCAGGATATTTTGTTGTTGTTGTTGTTGTTGCGTAGAACGTATGAAAATTGCATTCAGTATCGAAATCCATAAACAAGTTAATATCTCCAAATTCAAAGTTGTCACAAGCGCGGCATCACAGTCTAGACAGTCGTAACAATTTACTGTTGTCTGTATTTATTTTGCCATCAGGGCTTCAAGCTAGGGGGTTGATATTCTCACGCTTAGGTTTTGTGAAGTGAATCCTTCGAATCGTCTCGAGTCCTTTTATCTTGTCGATGCTAGCTGTTCCTCTGTCATTGCCTTCCGTTTTGTGCGGTATGCTGAAACTGTAAGCGATTACAGGTAAGCAGTGATTGCAGTTAAGGATGGGTGAAGGCCGACTAAGAGGTGTGTGTGTGTGTGTGTGAAAGAGAGATCAAGGGAGGGAAAGGGGGGGTTAAAGCAATAAAAAAAAGCGTGTCGGTAGGACAGCTTGACATCTTTTAAAGGAGGATAATCTTGCCGTCCTTTTCCCCCGCAATCAGTAGGAGTCAATTCCGTAAGGGTGAAGGGTGATTTTTATTTTTCGCCTGGGTAGAGCTAATTGACGTGGCGCGTCGAGGGAGATGGCGGCGCTGCCTGTTGATGTAGACGAACACCACGTGTTGAAAGGATGGCAACCTACAGGTGATCTCAGAGGGCGCTAGGAGTGGTTTGTTTGATTTTCCAAGAGCTGTGCTTCTACGCATGACGATGCAGAAGGGGCCTTAGTCACGAAACAGAGGTGGATCCCAGAGCCCGAGAGAACATTAGGTGTTGACCGTTCGCAAGACGAGGAACTAAGATTATCAAACGACCTGCAGGAAGTAGTCATTTATTTCTCCCATGATTCACCAGACCGTCTTAAAGGGTACCTACTACGTGCCTGTAGCCTCGTCTCATCGCTACGAACGTTTACCACATCGGCACTGAATCGACCCGATTGTGTGATTCCAGATGCTCCTGAAAGATGTACGAACTTAAAAGATTCACCTCACGTCTCAGTTACGATATATTATCAGATGTATGCCTGCGTAAACGATAGCTGGAGCTTACTGGTGGGAGGAATGGGACGCAAGTCTTGAGTTCGCTTCAAATTGACAGTCGTTTGTGAACGGAACGTATAGATGCAAGCGGGCAACTGACCGGGAGGCGAGAGGGAAGGGGAGTTAATCCATTCTGTTAAAGGGACGGTTGTAAACAACATTAATAGAAAGCTTTTCCGTCAAGCATACAATATGCCGGAAGTGTAGCTTCTGCGAGGAGGGAGCCGGGATGGGTAAGGTATTAATGGAGCGCGCTAAAGCGGGGGGTGGTGGGGGAAAAGAAGGTTCCCCAGCAGCACAAAAGGAAGATTCACCCGATCAAGAAAGACGAACGCGTCCTCTGGAGTGAAAGGCTAGGGCCCTTCCTTACGGTGGCCTTGCCTTGAAAGTAATCTAGGCGGTGTAGGCTATCCAGCGGGGTTCAGGACGGTGGGTTTGGGTGGCCGCGCTGGAGTCTCGTATCGTGTTGCCTCCCCTGATGTATGAGAGCTCTGTGTGGTCCTCACCCTGCCTACTACGCCAACTACAGT
This sequence comes from Marisa cornuarietis, assembly GCA_004794655.1. Classification (NCBI taxonomy): domain Eukaryota; kingdom Metazoa; phylum Mollusca; class Gastropoda; order Architaenioglossa; family Ampullariidae; genus Marisa; species Marisa cornuarietis. The sequence goes on along the minus strand of SMMW01000554.1, from coordinate 1,491,773 downwards.
AGCCGTGCTAGAGGGGGCTGTGCGTGCGCGCGCGTGTGTGTGTGTGTAACCTCGATGACTTTGTGGAAAGTGCTTCCACCTCCAGGTGATTTCGCCCGATGGGGAGAAAGGGATAGTGAGGAAACTTGAATACCGGAGAAAACCCCCGACGCGGAGCCCTGCGGACAGGTGTCACATACAGAGACGATATCTGAACCCTGAGTTTCTCGGTGCAGTGGTGACAAGCGAGTGTTTTAACTACTACACTGCCAGGCGCCCTCTTTTGACTTTGTGGAAAGACGGTCACAGAGTGGTTAAAGCCAACAGGTGACGCAGAGTTCTTCACCTGTCCCGCGGTAACGCCAACATGTCGCTTGTTCATCACGGTTTTTCTTGGTCTACACCTCTTCTTCAGTCAGCGGTCACTTCTTACAGACGCGCGACCTTACCAATAATCAGCGCGATTATTTAAGTAGAAATGGGTTCAGCATTGTTTCTTTTTTCAAATTTACATTAGCTATGATATTGCATTTCTATTATTTTATTTCAAAACACGTTTAATATTAAGCCGTGTCCACACTAGTAATGGATATTTTACATTTTACCCTAGTCATAGGTTCAGTCGTAATCCAAGCCTCACGACTTGGTGCAGGTCAGTCGTACAACCAAAGAGAAGCCAGCCTGCTAAAGGTGATTCTCTAGTAGGGCGTAGTGATCTTTTTTCGGTGTAGTTTGATAGTGATGTGTGTGTGCGTGCCCGTAGCAAGCAAAGCATACGAGGTAAACAACGAGCCCTGTGTGGGCGCTTAAACGGGTGGAAGGGGGAGAGCAACGGGGCAGCGATTATGACAAGCAACTGTCGCAACTAGCCTCCCCAACTCCCCCCCCCCCAACAAGAGAGAGAGACACACACACACCTTTCCCACTCCTCACGTCGCCTGCTTTGTCGGCATAGCCTTTGATATGAGCCGTACGGGTCCAAAGAACCTTTGACAGGAACAACGGACAGGCTCAGCTGACTATGCCGTTTTCTTTTAGCCCCCACCCCTTCACCCACACACACACACACACTCTCCCCTTAGCCTCAATCACAACCACTCCGCCCACCTTCCAAGCTAACCACCGTTGTAACCACCACACCCCTCCCTTCATGACGGGCTTCCCATGGGGAAACGGTGGGTGTAGTGAAAATGCTAGTGAATGAGATTGGACTATAGTTTTGTATAAATATCGGTGAATGACTTTTTTGTGCGTAAACACTGTTGCTCCCTTTCCTCTCCACCCCTACCTCCTTACAGTGGCTCAGCGGTTCACTGCATGCTTCGCTTGACTGTTTGTGTCTTCTCTTCTCCGTCCACGTAGCCTCCTTCTGAATGAACGCGGCCACGGTACGCTGCAGGAGAGAAACAGCTTTCGACGTGAAGCTTTGTCGCTGCTGCATACAGGATGTCCTTGCGCGCTTCTGCGAGGGTTTTTTGCTGCTGCTGCAGCGCTGTGATACGTTTCATGAGCCAGCCAATGCGATAATTTGCGTAATCCTTGCCTTAGTCTCCCCCCCCCCGATCCCGACACACGCACTACCACCACTACTACTACCACGCTCGTTCCCGTCAACCACACCATTTCGTCTGGAGAACGTTTACGATGAAAATCGTGATTTGCCCCTTTTTTTGCAGTAGATTTGTTTTGTGGCTCTTCTTTGCTGTTCCCCCCCCCCATCCCTATTCCAAGTCTCACTTGATACCTTATTTCTTCCTTTCTTGCTCAATTACTTGCCGACTGTTGGAGTGTCTGTACGCAGAAATAACACATTATCCAAGATGCTCAGACTTCAACATATGTAAAACACGCGGGAGTGGGGGGAGGAGGAGAAAAGAAATGTAGCAGTTTCACTTTAGCTGACAGGGTGCTTTTGAATGTTATCAAAATAGAATAGGCCACGTAACCGGGTTTAGGGTGACTCAGACCTATCCTAGCAGTTTTTCTCACTGCAGAGCATAAACGTTTTATGCAAGGACTTTCATTCACCCTACCCCTCCGTGCCAACGGGTAAAGAAAGTTTACATCGAGGCCGACCCTTTATACACTCGGTTATCGTTGCTCTAAACACCAGACCTTGGTTAGCCAGGTCTTTTCCGCAAAGTTTGAGTGAGTAGTTGTATGATTTACGACAAATTGAAGAGACGACACGTTCTTTCTTATGATTACCTCAGACCATGATGGGGTAATACTTCGCCCCTCTTTACTCTTTTTCGTAAAGAGGCAACAACATTTAGTTGGAAGTGGATTCACAAAAACTCTGTATGGTTCGTTAGACACTTTTTCTTATGTTCGTTGGACACTTTGTCTTATTGTTCGTTAGACACGTTGTTTTCTATATTACCAGAAAGTGGCATGGAGGGTATCACGCGCATGACCCGAGGGAAAAAAACCTGAATGTGTAACAGTCTGTTGAATATTCAGCGTTACGTGCCCTTCTTGGTAGTAATGACTATCACTAGTAGTGGCGATCTGGTGTGGTCATTGCCAGCTCAAACTACCCCCCAGACGCTTGCAAGCTGTGGGAAAATTCTGCTTTAAAAGAAGTGTAAGCAAACAAGATCGTTGGCCGGGTTTGGGGCCAGGTGGTGTCACCAATGCAGTGAGAAACTCTGGGTTCAGATCTCGTCTCGGGACACTCTCTGTATGTCCGCAGCGGTGGGTGTTGGGGGTTTTCTCCGGTTTCCTGTTCTCTCCCTCTCCCCCCAGTTCGAAATCACCTCAAGGTGGAAGCACTTTTCTGCTAAATAAACCAACCAGCCGAGATCTTCGGCAAAAACGCGAAATTGGGGGCTAGGGTGCAGGGTGGCAGTCTCTGAAAACAATAAATAGGAGTTTGAAAAAAGGAGGTACACATTTCAGCTTATGGATTTTATTTTCAAAGTGATCGCCGATTTCCGTTCTGCAAGACATGTAAAGCATTTTTGGCGCATGATTGGGCGCCTTGCACCAGAAGCTTCAGATGATAACGTTGAGGCGATAGCGGCGTAGTGGGAGGAGGGTAGAGTTTGTTTACGCGGTGCTACCTGTGACAAGAGGGACTGTGCTATGTACAAAGCAAATCATACAGAGAGTAATACACATATCAAGTATTCTAAAAAAAAAAAAATCCTACAGAGTGATTGGACCTCCAGTAAAGAGAGAGTCAAAGGGTTATGTTCAATCATGGATAATTTCATTAGTGGGTGAGATCTTTTGTTCACAAATGTAATAACTTTGTATTCAAATTCTGGGCGACTAAATCAGTCATGTTTTCTTCCGGTGTCGAAGCATATGATGAATGTTTTAAGATCTTTAGTCAGTCGCCGATAAATTGTAAAATGGGATACAGGTTGAAAAGCGACGATTCTCATGCTATTCTCGCAAGAAGAGCAGGAAGAGATATTTGTTGTGTGAACCTAAATCAACGACCTCGGCGTTGTAAGGTCACAGATGGACCTGGCCGATCAAAACCTCCTTACCGAATCAGACACCCCACGCCTTTTCCTGCTGTAAATAATAATATCAGATTTTATTACATGAAATAGGCCTCATTCTCTTTTTCCCCTTATTTTATGAGTGCACAGTGGTGGTGGCTATTCCGCTGTGGTGGTTGCGCCCCTCGCATGGAAATTGTGAAGAAGTAGAATTGCAGAAAACAACAGAAAAATATGGTGAAGGGGGAGCAGTGGGTAGGCGCTCGTGTTTCCATTTTCCCGCTCTTTTTCGTCAAAAGCAGAATTGTGTGGTTCGATGCAATAAACTTGTAGGATGTCTTCTTCATCATTTGATCTCTTTTTCTCTCTCTCTCTCTCTTGCTGTTTCCTTTTCCACCCCATCTCTCTTGAGTGTGTGCATGGTGTGGAGGTTGGAGATGGTGGTGGTCTCCATGTAGGTGGGATATTCGTTCGCGCACGCACACGTGTTAACGCTACCGATTTCATGCCCCTGCTGAAAACTGCGGTAAATCTCCTCTCTGTCAGTGGGGTTATCAACAGAGTTTTGCTGTCCCGTGACGCACAGAGGGTGGGAAGCTTAAAGAGCCAGAGGCTTCTGCGAGGGAATAAATTTACTGCCGGCGAGGAGAAGGGGCGAAGGTAGGATGGTGGTGATGGTGGTGGTGGGGAAAGCTGGTAGGTGGGCCGTGAACTCTCGAAAACCGTATGGAAATTTCTACGATGCCACGCAATTCATCATAAAGTTTCACAGGTGGGTGGTAAGGGTGAAGTACTTTCATTTTCTCTGCCCGCACCATCACCGACGAGACTTGACGAGATAAACTGCGAAGAGGCATCATGGCGGAGGCTGGATGGTGGGTGATTTTGGGGAGGACAAGGGTGGCTTCACTCTGCCGTGAAGAAAAATACAAAAATGCTTGTTTTGTAATTGTTGGCGGATTTTGTTACTGGGACCAATCGTCATGTTGGTTTAAGGTTTTAAGGTTATTTACAGTAGTGCCGAGTGCGTCTCTGCGTGATCGAGGAGAAGGGGTTGGGGGTGGGCGGTTTTCTCTGCTCAGTTTCTAAAGGGAAAGAGCATTTTCTTCCCTACCCTAACGTCTGATATACCTCTTGCTTTTCGACATATGTTTTATATCCACGCTGGAGCCCCCATCGGTCCCCGCCCCTGCTACCCCGTCCTCTTTCCGTCACCTCTGATTTCACCCATTGTTTTCTCTACTTGACCATGGCGCTGGAGATGCGTTGTGCAGACGACACGACCCGAGGGCCATGTGCAGTGGAAGAGATGGGGTCTCCATTTTCACGGACCATGTCTGGGCCTTATCTCTAAACCCCCCCCCCCGACCCGACGACCCCCCCCCCGCGGTCAGTTGATAAATGAGAGTATTGAATCATTCATTATGTACGAAAGAGGGTTGCCGCAATAAAGGTGTGCATGTTAGATTAATCTAAAGAACTTCGATCAGTAGACGGCTTGTGTTATTTTATGATGACAAAATGTCGTGTAAAGGCTACATAAACGATTTCCTCAAAAGTATGCTAATCTAGATCACTTCTGTTATTTCTTATTTTTTAAATTTTTTGTTCTTGCTTTTGACACACACAAATAAAGACCAGCGTCAAAAACAGGCGAGGTGAGGTGGGGCCTTAGTGACGATCGCTGACCACATATCAGAAAAATCTGTGAATCAGCATGTTGACTTCGCTAAGGACAACCCAGAGTGAGGTGGCTGGTGTACAAGTTATCATGCTAGTTGGCTGGCTAGTCGACGTGTAGCTATCAGCTAAACTGCTTCACTCTAAAGTCTAAACGATCAGTTTAGCCGACTGCTTGCCGATTGCTAACCATCCAGCTAGTGTCCCCCAGTGTGTTGTCACGTGATCACTAATAGTTTTGTTTACATTCTGACTTCAGTTTCTGGTCAGAGTTGTTGGGTGACATTTTTTTGGATGTTGTCGATTATGTCGCCCTGTTCTAATGTTCCCTTCCTTTTGAATTTTCTAATTTCCGAAAGAGAGTTCCCTCCAAATCTTGTTGGTAGACCACTTCCCCCTCCCTTACAGACACCGTGCAGGTTTTAACACTTTTGATAGCTCAATTCCCTATAATCTTGCCGTAGCCCAGCGTCTGGTGTGGCCTGTATTCCAAACTTTCTCTTCCTCCTAACGTTCATATCATCGAGGTTTGTGTGCGTACTCAGGCAAATTACATATGCCATAGACCAGCTACACAAAGCGAAATGCATTACTAAACTATCGAGACTGTATTTCTTTCTTCGAGGAACAAATGAGTCATCATAATGGAAGCTAAATGACCGCTTTCGTCTAGCCTCATATTCAACTTGTGTACTTGAAGGGGGTCGTGCGCCTTTGTCTACGGACTTCGTACTGCCGTCGAAACGGCAGGTTATGTTCTCGAGTACTATTGCAAAGCAGACAGGATTAAACCCTGTTTGTGTATAATACATGGGCAGTCTCCCGTTTACGTCTGCGTGAAGGGGTAGACTGCTGGGCGAGTGAAGAGGGTGGGACCAGGGGAGTGGAGGTGGCTTAGGTTATTGGCGGTGGATGGGGCAGGCTTTTGGGAGGTGGGGGGGGGGAGCAGACAACCTGAACAGGGAACAAAGACACCTGTGTGTCTCTCTCTCTCTTTTCTCTCTCGCTTTTTCTACTTCGTTCCCCGTCACTCTGTGCTTGTGTTTGACAGTTTATATTAAGTTCTTTGAAGTGGGTCACCAGGGCAAACTTACGACGGTCGTTAAGGCTGGCGAAAGCATAGAGCCTTGTTGCTGTAAGCTTAAAGGGGTTAGACTGGGCTGTAATACAAACACAACGAATGCTTGTCGGATCTTGCACGCTGAAAGCTTCAGGGAAATTTTGAAGAGGACACCGGTAGAATAGGAACATTTGGGTGGGGGAGAGTGTCGTGGGACTGGCGACGTGTGAACGAAGAAACAAATATGACTGACAGTGGTTTTTTCACTTTTACCTCTATTTGTACTTGATAGCCATTATCGCACCGCTTTCCCCAGCCCTCACTAATGATTTTCCGTATTAAGCCATTTCCTCAAAAATTAACATAAACATATTTCCTGTCTAATCAACTGAGATATCCTCTGTTAAAATGGACAGTGACACCGCTTATGTCACTTGTCCGTCCACAGAGAACACGATGGAAACACGGAATCAGGCGGGATAATGTATCCAGGTCGCAGGTTTCTAAATCCCCAAATAAAAACAGTCGAAAGTGTCAGCAGCCAGGTCACTGCAACGCGAATACTGTGGATTGTGCGGTTGCCGTAGTAGTAGTTGGTGTTCACATTCAGCGTTGTTATATGTGTGTCTGTACTGTCGTCTCATCTTCAGGATCACACCAGAACTGCAAACACGACTTTGACGGCAACGGAGGCGAGATCGCTCACTCACAGCAAGCGGGCAACATGCACTTTGATGACGAGGAGAACTTCAAGTCCATCCGTACCTACACGTCGGAAGGCATCTACCTGCTGCGCGTGGCCGTGCACGAGATTGGTCACGTGCTGGGGCTGGCGCACACCAACAAGTCACAGTCCATTATGTACGCGATCTACCGCGGGGCCGAGCTGCAGCCGGACTTCGAGCTGACTCCCCAGGACCGCAAGGACATCCAGAAGATCTATGGTCAGTGGCACCTCAATGTCATCCTTCAGTCGTCGCCTCCGCCCCCCTTGTCACCCGGCAGCTTGGTTTTATTATTATTATTATTTTTTGGTGTACTTTGTTCAAACTATTTGCCATGCTTGCGAAAATGTTGAAGTATTGTGTGCGTGTAAACATATTGAGTAGGAATGGGTAGGTGGGGTTAGGGGGGGCGGGGTGTTGAGGCCTGTTGTGGAAGTGACGAAAGGGGCACTCTCTTTATCCCGGAGCGTAGGCGGCAGTGTAGCGTAGGACAAATAACTGCTAGTCAACTCATTTACTGATCACCAGAATCTGTATCCGTTTTCCAGGTGTGTGCAAAGGAAAGTTTAGTTCAGTCTTCGACTGGGTCCGGAAACGACCGGACAACACGTTTATCTACAACACCTACTTCTTCAGAGAGAACCACTACTGGATGTACGAGAATCATGCAAACCGAACTCGCTATGGCGATCCCTTGTACATAGCCCGTGAGTGGAAGGGAGTGCCGGACGCACCTGACGGCTACCTGCATACGTGGTACTACACGGGGACAGATATCGTGGACGAAGCATTTTTTTTCAAAGGTAAGAAATGAACGCGATGCTTTGTTTAGCTTTGGAATGTCAATATGTGCAGTATTTGTTGGGTCACAATTTTTCATTAATTTCTAATCCTAAAAGGATTACTCACACTTGGCAGTGTTCTCTTCCTTTGCAAAATGCTGCTTCGGCCTTTTAATTTTAAAGATATCTGTAAAATGTTGGTATGGGAGTTGAGCTTTGTTTAGCGTTCTTTGTTTTGTGTTTTCTCCAGGTGAGCGGTATTTCAAATACGACAGTGATAATGATATGGTATATGAAGGTTGGTCCCGAAGAATTAAGGACAGCTTTGGACCTAAACCAGGCGAAAGTGAAGGAATTCCAGACAACTTGGACACTGTTTTCTTTGACATGCGCGACAAGAACATCTATTTCTTCAAAGGTGACATGGTAAGCAGTCCTAACATACTTTGTTAATTGGCGGGCAAACTCTGTTGCTGGACTAGGTATCGGTCAAATTTGTGTCCTTCAGCGGAACAGTTTACATTGATGCACAAACTGGGTAAGGCATAGGCATAAGAGTGCTGATGTTTAAATATTTTTTCGTGTAGCAGCGAATGAAGGGGTTTGAGTTCGTGGTCTTAAGCCTGGTCCTCTCAGTCAACTCTGGAAGAAATTTTGAAGCACACATGAGTTTTCCCTACGTCTTCCTCTGTCTCTTGCTATACCTATCTATACTCTCTGCATAAATCATTCTAATTCTTAAACTTGTCGAACATCTTTCTTAAAACTTTCACACAGCGCCAACTAGTAACGACCGACAGAAATTCGAAGGCAGAGGCGTGACCCATCGTGCTGCTGTTTCAAATCTCTTTTATTTTTCTTTCTTTTTTTTAGGTTTACGTTTATGACCCAAAGGAGCCGGAAGACACCAGAGGATGCTGTGTGCGCAAGCGCAAGATCTCGGAAGAGTTTCCGCCCGCTGTAGGTCACGATCCATTGCCCGGGAATCTTGACGCCGTGTACTACTCCTACCAGGACAAAATGCAGTATTTCATTAAGGGAGAAAACCTCTGGAGGAATAAGATCTTCGATCCGCGAGACCGGCGGACTGTCAATAGCGTGGAGCTGGTTGGCAAGTGGTATGACCGCTGGATGGATATCTGTGACGTTCAGGCTCACTGATCGTATCCTGGGAAACTTTCTTTTTCTCAGACACAAGTCCCTTTTTCGCAAGAGTTGTGTCCAAGGGTTTATCAGAGGAAAACGGACAAGCGAAACGTACGTTTTGGAAAAGAAAACCCATGTTATTAAACCAGCCCAATTTTTACAATTTTGAAAAAAAGGGCAAAGACTCCCATCGGCCTGCGTAGAAAAGGGACCTTCTGGTAAACGCAACTATGTACTTCGGAGGGCCTTTTTCTTGTCGTTCTTCATGGCTGCGCCCGGGGCACCTTGGGCGGTGTTCAGTACGGTGCCGGGAGATCGCTTCCCGTGGTGCCGGCTGCCAGCTTTCAGTAGTGGCTACTGTACTTGCCGGTCAAGTCAGGTCAGTGCTGGGCATGGCAGGAAGGAGGTGGCTTGCAAGACCATCCAGCCGGACAGCAAGCGATGAGAGAGTTGTTGTGTTGGCAAGATGAGCCATGCCCGCTGCGAGCTGATAAGCTTCTAGATTGCTATCGCTGCAACTGATGTGTCGGATGACTATGCAACGGGAAACAGCAAACAGTCGTAAAGAGAAGACAGGACAAACAAACAAGAATCAACAGAAGTCATAACAGCATTCACAATGTCTTGCTATTCTTCGGAAATCGTCAGAGAACCGCAGTCAAAAAACAAAAAAAAAAAAGGAAGAAAAAGAAAAGAAACTTCTCTCGATTCCTTTATAAAGAAATTGTTGTGGCTTTACTGCTAGTGCAAACGGGATTAGCTTTTGCATGGCTGTGGACACAAAGCCTAGAAAACGCAGACTCGCAACAAAGGTCCAATGTGGTGTCAGCTGGCTGCACCCCGACTTCTAACTTTTCACTGATTTTTTTTTTATTATTCACAGTCACTATCCCCCCTCCTCCAAACTTCCAGTACCAAGCAACACACATTTAAATGGCGTTTACTGCTTTTTTTAGGGGCGCTCGCGCAGTCCTGCGCGCACGCACACAAACACACACACGCACACAATATGCATTGTGTAATTTGCTTTGTGTCTCGTGCATTTGTTTCCTCATAAACCTGCTACCAGACTCTTTTATAAGGAGACTTTTTTTTTTTAAAAAAGAATTAACATTTGACCAAACCATCCTTTTTTTAAGGAGATGAGCACCATACTTCGTACTTGTGCACATTACCAAGAGACCACTAAATGGTGATGCTTTTGTACAACTCGTGTAATATGATGTGCTCACACAGAACCCCGAGGTAAACATCAAACTGATATTTCCTGAGACGCCACTGAGCAATACCCTCTCCCCACTCTCACACCCCACTTCTCCCCCTCACCAACCCCCGTGGCAGTGGTTATCTCCCCAACTCCCCTACATCTCCCCCCACCCTGCCCTCACGACGGTGAAGATGGGACTGTGCCTGGCGTCAAATGCTTGCAAAGGATTGTTTGCATTGTTCACGGCCTTGGTCGGCTTTTCACATGACGATAACTAGTTTATCTACAGCGACAAGCTGGTCTCCTGTTACAGCATGGCAAAGTAAACAGTGTGTCTTCACCAAGTGAGGGACAAGATGGTGGGCACCAACTAGACACTACTCAGCAACACAGGTGCACATATACACTTTTGCGCAAGAAGTGACAAGAACGGCGCGAAAGACTTGACCACCTGCCGCGCTTGTTCCATGTGCACCATCATAGTTTTATTTTGGTTTTTTTGGTTTGGTTGTTTAATTTTTTTTAGGGAGGGGGGGGTGTTTTGGCTTGGTATTCTTGCTGGTTCAAATTATTCAAAAACGATTTTTTTTTAATATAAAAAAGGTCACAGCAGAAAAGTCGTGTTTTTAAGATTTTGTACTATGTTGTGTAATCTAGCACATTCCCTAACTGCCCGTGACGCAGTATGCACGCCTTGGCCGGCAAGAGGTCAGATTGTGTCAAGTCTGTGATGTGCGCCTTTCCAGGGATTGGACGCTGGGAGCAAACGGTGCGTGCGCACTGTAAGCCATTGAGCGGCGACTCGCACCTGCGCTCCTTGTGACAACGTGACAGAATTTTGGTTGGCGGTTGGGTTGAACTGATCATGAAGACAGTCACGTTGCTTAAAAAAAAAAATAAATAAATAAAAAATGAGCGATCCTTATTTATTATACTTTTGGGGGAGAGGCGGTGTTGGGGTTGGATGGGTTGGTGCGATTGAAACTGCCGGATTTTTGTATATATTTATATATATACATTTTTTACCTTATGTCTGCGGCTTCAGATTTGTGGTGGCGCATCTGTCCTTATGTATTATACATTTTTATACAAGACGTTTGTGGAAAAACTGACTACTAGATGTTACGAACCGTCGTGTCAAAAGAGTTTTTTCTTGTTGTTGTTTAACGTCTGTTATTTCCCTTTGATGTACCTGCTGCATTGAATTTAAAAGTACGTTTTTAGAAATGTCTGTTGTGACTGTCGTTTGTGACTGGTTGTCCAATAATAAAATTTAAAAAAACAAAGCTGCTTTGTAGCCTACCTCGATACCCATCGTTCTGAATTATCCTGACGTCACAGACCGGCGCTTTTGTGAAAAAGACCTTGTTATTCCATTTCTGTTGTTATTGCTCATACTGTTATTTTAACTGGGTATGTCGATAAGCTTGAGTATAAGAAAATTATTAGTGATTGAACCAAAGAAGCTGGCCATGAAGGGCTTTGTTTTTTTGTTTTGTTTTGGTAACGTGTAGCTACGCGTGAGCGTTTGGTAAGTGGTGGTTTACAGAAATAATTGGTGTAGAGAGATTCAACGTTTCATATTCTGCAAACGACCGTTCCCATGCAAAACTTTATTCTTTGCTTTGTGGCCCCCTTTCACACCCCAATGTTCTCGTGACTTTATTTATTTACTTTTTTGGAGGGAGGGAGGTAGTCAGCAACCCGTCTTTGTGCCTAAATTGCGAGATCTGCTTTTGTAGTTTTACTTGCTATCCTGTACTTTTTAGATATTTTTTTAATCCAGTAAAGGTCAAGGCCACTCTGTCTCTTGCTGTGTGCCCCTCTGTTCCTTCTTTCTATCCCAATGCATCCCCAGACTGGCCATCTTCTGGGGTGTCTCGTAGTGTGCATACAGCCTTCACTGAGGACCGGCTGCTTGGCCGTGATATGGCCTTAGTTGCTGACAGCGTAGAACATGAAACTCCTCATCGTCCTCATCCACCATTAAGGAGGAAATGACCTTCTCTTTGCTTGTCTCGTACGTTCCACTGAGGTCAGGCGATTTTGTCCTACTCTGTCCAGCTGCCTGCTCGCTCGCAGTTGTTACGCATACATTATCTTTCCTTTTTCAAACTGCTGCTTTTCAGTAACAGTCTAACAGCTTTGAGATCTTGTCTCTACTTCCTGATTTCGCACACTTCAGTCTTAAGAACAGACAGCATGAATATCGACTCGCGTTTTTTTTTTTTTTTCATACTCTAACCACCAGTGTTTTTGAAATAGGGCATTTTGCTATTTTTATACATTGTTTTTCCCTCATGTCGCTTAGACAGTTTCCTCCGTTCTGTTTTTAGAGTTTAAGTGATTCGTTTGCCCTCTGAGTGGAGAAAAAAGTTCGAAGGTGAATTGGGGTATTTACCATCTCGACAAAGTTCGGTGGACGTTATGTACCAGTCTAATCACGTTTGACGTGTAAGGATGACCTTTCTAAGGCAGAATTTGAGAGAGCTAACAGCTAGGACATAATTTGCTGGAAGTCGAAAGAAGAGATAAACGGAAATTGTAAATAAGAGCGACAGCCGGCGTTGTCTACTTCAGTCCCATGAGCTTGTTTCTTAAACTGGAATCACTTCATCCAACCTTGGCCACCACCACCCCTTCCTCATGTCTTCATGTTCACACAGACGATGCTACGGCCTCGTTTCAAACACAGGCAACAGTGACGTCATTATATGGCGAGCCACATCCTGCTCATTATTTATACTTCGAAAAAAACATGTTACAGTTTAAAATGTTTTATATCTGAGTTTGAGGATTTGGACTATTTTATTACATTCAGAAAAAAGCGTGTGTACATTTTGCGATGTGATATTTATTACGAATTATCAACTTTTTCACCCTCTATTTCCTTTTATTACCTTTCTACCTTTTTTTTCTCATGTCACCTGTTGTCAGCCATATCTGACTGTTTCATTTTCTATTCCTTCAGACATGTTACAGTTCACTTTTAAAACGTTTCTATATTCGCTGGGGTATTTTTTTTTTTTTTTGAAAGAACGAAACGCTAGTTCCGTAGTGTCGAAAAGCTTTTTTTCCCCTAGCGCTTTAGCCTCGTAGTCTTAAAGTGTCTGCAGGCTGTACATGGCAAGGCCATAGAGGTGTAAAGGGCTATGGGATCTCGGAGCTGAGAAAGTGGTCGGTCCTTAAGACGCACGGATGTTCATATCTATCAATGGTTTTTCCAGTCCAGACGTCCAGTCCACTATTGTAGTTACAACCAGATAAGTATGCAAAAGAAGTCGATTCGCTGTCGATAACATTTTGGTGGTGTATACTACTCGATTTTCTCTCCCCCTCCCGTCCCTTTTCTTGCACCCACCTCCATGCATAAACAAACGCACTCGTAACAGTCAACCTGCCACACATTTATACTGAAATTTGTTCTGCTGCTGAGCTCAAAACAGGAAGCAGAATCATTTTCCAGGTACATGGCAACACATGTATGTGATTTAATTATAGGTACAGCCATTAATTCAGCTGTCCCTGCGACCAGTTCCATGATATTTTTAGACAAGCTCCTAGAAATCAGTTGAATGAATCCGTTATAAATGGGTTTGGCTCATAGAATTACATCACGGACAAGGCAATATTTAGAAGACGAACCTTATCGGAGAATGTTGGACTATTGCTCCACACTTATGCGCACAAAAACAAAAGCCGTCCAACCAGCAGATCCACGTTTTCTACAGTTTTAGGAAAGCGGGCGTCAGAAATTAAAGACAGTTCACGAGGTGAACTTCTGCATGATCCCATGCGATATGCTCCGATTTCAACCACGACTTTGTCTTATTACAAAAATTATTTACAGAACAGAATTTCAAAAGTCGCTGGCCCTCTTTGTGACTTTGTGCATTTAACATCGGTTTTTCTGTATGAGACGTCTAAAGCTTCTTTCCGAACATAACCAAAAATGGAAATTAAAAAGGATCTTGAAATCTAGTGTTCGTCTCGAATTTTCCTTTAGCGTATTCTGAAATGTCCCAGAAGTACAATAACTATTCCGTGAAAAAGTGTTTGCTAGGGGAGTTAAGTCTGTTGTAATATCGACAACAAAAATGCCGTCATGTATATTGATTTCTCCACTAATTTTTTTTTTAAATGTGTTTGTCGACGATGTCCTAGCCAAGTGTATATGCGAACAAAGCATCCTGTTTTAATTATATCATTTTAGCTGTGTATTTATAAAGCTGTTGATTACAGTTGGTGAGTGTTCATGTCCAGTGCATCTTTAAGTTTAATGCCTCTGGCTTGTCTTGTCTCTAGTCTTCTTCCCCATCCCAGAATATTCATGTCGTTCAAACAAAAGCGAAATAAATGTTCAGTCTTAGCTTTTCAATGACCGTCCTTTTCTTTACGTGACAAGTGTGTGTGTGTGTGTGCGTGCGTGCGCGCGCGCAGACCTGGTTTGGGTTGGAGGCCAAGCCTATTCTACCATTATTCCATGACGATGAAAGCAAATATAAACAGCTTCCCTACATGAGAGTTAGACACGCGGACGAAGCAACGAAGGTGGACGTAAAGCACAGAACAGATGAAGACTATTTTCTGGTCGGAAAATATAGTACGTATCTGAGATGGGTATTTAACATTTTAAAAAATCTAAAAAGGTAGATGTAGCAAAGGCTAGAACAAGGTACGTGAATACTGAGAATTAGATGGGTTGTGCACTGATAGGATGTTGAAGCCATGTTTAGCAGAATGCATAGATGGCAGGTCAATGATGGTGAAGATAAATGCTTTTAGTTTCATTTATATTTTTCGAGAATTTAGATCGGTCTAATGCTTTGTGACGGCAACGATTACAGAATAAGATGCAAATACTGTACTTGTGAACACACACACAGACACACACACACCCTTTTAACTACACAGCACTCGTACAAGTGTTCCTCCGACGCCCCTCCCCCCCTTCCGAAACACACACACTTTAGGTTCTTGCGTAGTACCAGAATAGCCGTACATTTCGAAATGATAACCTAGACCCCGTGACAAATGAAATCGTTCAGGCAATCACTTCATGTATCGCCACTTTACGGCGGGACTAAGTCAAGTAGGCCCAGAACCGTCGAACAAACCTTTTTTTTTTCGGTGCGTGGAAGAGTCAAGTGCTGCTCGCTTAGTTAAGCACAGAATCGAAAATATTACCAACTCCCTTTTTCCTAGCGGTCAAGAGGCTGTTGAACCGTAACAGCAAATGTTCAGAAGGGGTATATACGTACTGGTGGGGCACTTCAGAGAAATGGTCTCCTCCATAGCAGCGAAATGTCAAGAAGCCGCACTCTACATCTGGGAAATATGGCAGCTTCGTCAAGTGAAACTTTTGAAAAAAATAAAACTCGTTCTACTGATGGTTATCTGACTTTTACTTAGCCATGATGTGAATATTTTGTTGTTGTTTTTTTTTTTCTCTGTTCCTCTCTAATCACACGCGCACGCACGCACACACACACACACACAGCGAGAAATAAAACATTAAACAAAAAGAGAAACAAAACCAAAAAAATTAAAATAAAATCGACACACACACACACACACACGAATATCTTTACATTTTATTGGAACACGAGAGGCTATTGCACTCTGTGGAAACGTGGCGCCCTCGCTAGCTCCACTTCATTATTGTCTCCAACGAACATGTATGGCGCATACACGACAGGGTTAAAGCCAGATGTGTGGAAGGTCACGTCGCTTTCTGAACCCAGCCGCTTCGCCGTGTGAGTGGAAAGTATTTCTAACAGCAGTCCCCGTCGCCCGGCCTGCCCCTATGACCTTCTCTTTTCTCATAGCCCTAGGTCTCTTTCTCCCACAATAGATGTTTGTGTGTGCGCGTGCGTGTTCATTCGTTGAATGTCGTCCAGAAAAGCATGGACCGTATCAAATAGTGTTACTCCTTGTGTGAGCAGGCGAAGTGGACTGCGTGTCTTGTTGCTAGCTTGTTTGTTCGTGTGTCTGGTTGTCTATCGGAATGATGTACGAATGTACAGGCTCAGTCCTGGAACACACGCTGTGCTTGCACGCATTCGACACACGTTATAAATCACCGAGACGCATACGGGTCTGTCTGCTGAGTGGTTCCTGCTTGTACCGCTAGCTGTATGGAACTGGAATTAGAAGGGTGGAAATGGTGATCTCACAATGATCTTTACACGAGTGACGTGTTACATATAGTTAATAGCTACTTAAACACTGGTTGTCGGCCTTGTATCATTTTTCGTATGGCCTTTCCACACATAAGACACCAGTCCATTCAGAACTGTTAACTATGTCTTATTACGTTTAAATAACTAACGAAGGTGAAGGTAGACCCTCCTTTAGGTGTAGTGATCTTATATGGCAGGGAACTATAAAAAATCTATCTAAAGAATGTCATGTTCACCGTGTCCACAGTCATTCCAAAAATAAAAATATCACTATTAGATTAGATGATCAGAGTGAGTTTCCTCCCAGTTCCCTAAAGCCCTCCGCACCCACAAGCCACATCGCTAAGCAGCCACCCGTAGTTCTTTATCTTACTTTTATGTCGGAAGTCCTGATCTTTCAAAGTCACTCATGTTTTCAAAAACTCTTTATTCCCTTTTCTTTCAATGTGTTTCTTTCTTTACTTCTTGTCTTCATGTCATTACATTTATATTTAAAAAATATTGCTAAAAAAATTTTTCCGCATAGAGGAAAAGATTTCTTTGGAGGCTACAATGTCTACAGCGTTCTTTCATTGACAAAAGTGGGGTTTTTTTCTACAAGACAAGTGGATAACATTCGACGGAAAGAATTTCTGACCAAAGAATAGGTGGAGTCGTAGCCTTCACTTCACCTTTCAGAAGTGGTCGTTCATGTCACCACATGAGCAGCCTAACACTGAAAGAGAAGAATGTTTGAGCCGACAGTTCAGACCGACAGGTCCTCCATTCTCTCGCTACAACTTTCTTCCCACCTCTCCTCGAGCCTGCGACAGGAAGCCAGACAAGGATGTGACGTCACTCGTCAAAGGCCGCCATTCGGCTCGAGCGCTCAGGCTGTCGCGCAAATGGAAATGTATTTTGGGCAAGGCGAGATAACTGTTGTCAGATCACCATTACATCCATGCACTCGCACTGGTACATAAATACCGTCTCCAAAAATACACAGCTTGTCGTGTTAGCATTTATTGCAGTATCCCTCAGGGGCAGACAATCGGGCATAGTGTTGTCGGTGGGGAGTAAGTTTGTGACAGGTGATTAGCGCAAGCTGTCGAATTGTCTGCCCGTGGAGTCCGTGCGACGTTTCCGACACAGGGATCTGTGGGCATCCTCATCGGACGGTTCCATTACCACATCAGGACTTAGCTGCGTTGTTTTCATACATAGCAGTGATCATAAGTCCAACAGGGCGAGAGGTGCCCCATTATATAGGGAGAAGGCGTTTATTACAACATCGTGAAGGCTTAGGGAGAAGGCGATTATTACAACATCGGGAAGGCTTTCTCATTGCATCGTTGTGTGTTGAAATGTGAGAACTACATCGCTGTCCACAAATTTTTTTTATTATTAAATGTCGTGTTTATATGAACGACAATAATGCAAATTTTAAGTTCGGAAAATTCACAAACTATTCACAGTCAATAGCTCTGTATGCCATACTCGGCTGTGGAGTGAATGATGGTCGCGAGTTCTTGGAGTTGACATCGGCAGGTAGGTCCAGATAACCTTCATCGTCTACGCCATGCTCTGACCTGACCTGGGTCCATCCCACGCGAAACATGTTCCCCAACAACCCCTCTTTGCTCTCCCTGTTGTCTGCCCACTCAGCCCTTGTCTGCCTAGCATGCGGATTGTTGGATTAGTCCCGTTAGGAAGATAGATAGCTCCATACATGGACAACGCTGGAACCACGCAAAAGGGGCCGCGAATGTTCGTTATGTTCGGCAAGGGTCCGTAACATGGAGAAACTCCCATAACACCGCCGTTCGTCGGGTCCCGGAGGTCTGTGAGCGTACTGGTCACTTCAGGTCAGGGGCAAGCTTCGGGAGGGGAAGAGGGTAGGGGGAGGAGGTGAGAGAGTCGGGGAGACGGGGGTGCTGAGTCACTTGTCAAGCAAGCTGCTCTGTATGCACGAGGCCTGTCCTGTCGTAGATTATTCACGCAGTCGTGCGTCCCACTTCCGGGTCGATGCCCTTCGCCAAATGATACTCATTTACGACAACTCTGTCAATAATAATGATGATCGGGCAGGTCATGCAGCTTATGTAAGAAGCTAAATTAGGAAACTTTGCTGCGGAAAAACCTGCCAGATACTAGGAAACAGTCGTGACGTGGCCATCGCATTTTTCGCTCCTCGTCCTTCTTTTCAATCATTCTACTCTTGTTTTCCCCACCCCCATCTTTTTTTTCTTTTTTCGCATTTACAATTGTAATTCTCCCTTCCCCTCTGGGAGATGATCGCTGGAGGGTCAGCTTTAGCGTGCTCTTTTCTTTGTCTAGACCCACTCCTACGATTTCTTCTGACGATCCCATCAGTTGTTTGTAGTGTCGCTGCATACATTTAAAAAAATGGATCCTACATTAATCTTCTTGTGTAATAAATGTCCAGGCTACAAAATACGTCATGTACCGTATCCGGCGACTCGGTGACTTGCCAGACTGGTACTGAATGGAGCATGGTGAACTGAAGCTATCAATTGAGATTAAAGACCAGCCTTCCCTGTGCTTTAAGATTGCAGGGCTCGGTTTATCAATCACACTTGTCGTCTTACGCAGTTGAGGTACACTACAAGGGATGAATCATCTGTTTGACTCTCTCTCTCTCTCTCTTTCACACACACACACACACGCCTACGCTGTGGGAAAGAAAGAGATCGCAAACGAGTGTTAACTCCCGCCTCCTGACTGTTTGCTCGTCTCTCTCTTGTTCTCACCTGCTCTCTCTTACTCTTCAATCTTTTAAGTCCATTACAAAAAGTGACGTCTCTGTCCGTTCTTGGACGTGCTTGTGTGCATGCGTTGGGGGGGGGGAGGGGAGGCGTGCTTTCAAGGGTGTGTGCCTGCGTTTGCTCACGTGCATGGTGACGCACGAGATATGTTGTCAATGACTCAAATCTCTGACCCTCTTGCGCCGCCAAGAGTAAGGTCAGTCAGTTACAGGTGCGTATCGCTCCAACAGGTTATTCTTCTTTTGTGCCTCTTCTGCAGTGACGCCACTTTACCTAACGTGTATTCTAGGCCCAGGTGACTCATCGCAGACTTTTCATTTCGTCTACTTCTTATCTGAATGCTGCATACTGCAGGAACTGTGTAAAAAAACACAATGAACCCTGTTGCACCTTCTTGATTGTTGCAGAAAGTTTCTGCTTCGCAAAGGTCAAACGAGTAAACTTCCCCCCACCTCGGTTTGTAAAGATAAACGTGTCTGATTGTATAGACGTAAAGTGCAGTTGCTTCTGCTGCAACCATAGAGTGACTTATTGTTCACGCAAAATATTTTTTTAATTTGTATAATGATCGTATCTCCTCATAAGTCAGTTTTTATGATTTTTCTGTCTTTTCTTAATATAATCCTTGTATAATTGATGATACTGGTTCATATTTTATCTTAGACTTTGTTTTGTCTGCAAGTTTGTGACCGTACATATATGTAGCAGACAGACAGACAGACAGACAGACAGACAGACAGACAGACAGTCAGACAGACCGCAGTAGTTTATATTTAACGATTGTCTCGAGAGTCCCTTATAATCACGTTAGCAAACAAACCTAATTGTATGAAGGCATAAATATACAGTATATATTTGACAAACAAAATTTGTGTAAGCAGATGATATTTTGCTGCGAGGTAGGACTTCTGTGTGTTATCTGAGAAATGTGTCTTCATTAACGATGGACGAAGTAAAGCAGATTTGAAACTCGGTATGCCCCCATCACCAGCTGCCTTATTGTACATGTTGCACACGAAGACGAAGCAGTATGTCCTTTTAGTAGACCCTTGTACTAAAATAACACCCATACAAAAACAAGGAAAAACATACATGCATGCAAAAGATTCGGTGTACTGTAAAGGTTTTTTTGAAAAAAAATACATCCACCAGGAGAGGAGGCGGGAGAGGGGCGAAGAGCGGACGGTCATTCACGACTTCCCTTCGCCGTCTCACTTTTGTCAACTGCCGCCCACTCTTCCGGTGCCGAGCCCGGTCATGTGCAGACAGGGGCGGAACTTGTCCGTTGCCAGACGTTGTCATAACGGCTTGATTGGTCTGCTTCTGTTTTCGCTTCCGATAGCTTTGATTGTTACAAAACATAGCAACAACCAGACTTTTTTCCCCTCTTTTTTTATTTACAGATTTCAGTTTCCGGCAAATTTGGAATGATCGGCCTTGGCGCTTGGCGCGACGCAACAAAGCCGGTTGAATACCGTTCAGCTGCAAAAGAGGCCGACCGACAATAAATCCGGGACCGACTGACTGACCATGGCTAGACGAGCGTGGGCGTAGCGCTGGCTCGAGGTTTAAGTGTCCGGCAGGAAGCAGATATTATCCCTATATCTGGAAGGGATAGCCACTCTTCACGATCGCTCATATTCCCTGTGGGTAACGCTTAACCCAAACCAAACCGTGAAAAGGGGAAGTGTGTGTGGGTGGAGGAAGAGGGTGGGAGGTAGTTTGCATTTGTGTGGGCGGTGGCAAAGGACAGCACGGAAGACAGAAATTACTGGAAAATGACGCAGACAAAAGCCTAGTGACCCTCACATTGCGTCGACAATTGTGGCCAAAGAACACGTCTGCTTTGTCCGAAAAACAAAAGCTGGTCCATTGGATAGCACATCTATAATAATGGCGACCGATATCGACACATAGATAGGGGGGGGGGGGTAATGAGCGGGTGGAGTGTGGTAGTGGTGGGGATGAGGGGGTTAGATTGATTATGGACGAGAAGGGGGAGGGTCTAATTCGTTCATGGCCAATATACTCTTTCCTTCCTCTGTTGGAGCCATTATTGGATTCAGCAAAAAGTAAAAGTAGGCAAATGACTACCTTTCGCCAGGTAGACTGCTAATTCTAGCATGTCAGAAGCAACTCTCCGAAAGCCAGGAAGAGGAAGTGAACGCCCGCTACAGGTAATTTCGAGCGTGGGCGTTGGGGTTTGTCTGCTGGGCTGTCTGGGAAAAGCGGTCGCGGACGAGGGAGGCCACTTGGTCCACACCTGCCTGCTTTCTCTTCTTTCCCACGATGAAGAAGTTATTAGACCCCTTTGGTAAAATTAAAATCGGCGTGACTTCTTTATCTCCCTCGTCTGTTTGGCTCGCTATCTTTCTTCCGGAGACCATGAGCTATATGTATATTTATTTGGTTTCTATTACTCATTGAGCCTTTCGCTTAAACTTCTCAGGTACAGTGCTTACAGATACACCACTCAGTACTTTACAGATCTGTGTCGACATCTTTACAAGCGTTAAATAGAATCCGAGTCAAAGTTGGGAATAGTCTACTCGTGATTGCCGTGAAACTGAATGAAACTTAATTTTGGAATTTTTGCATCAGAAATTAAAATTGCTACTTGCTGTACTTAAAGCCAATAACACACACACACATATATATATATATGCACACACACTCACACATATGCACACACACAGAGACACACCAACAAATACCCAGTCAGCAAGAAGAAAATTGAATACCTCGAAGAAGAGCCTCATCAAGAACAAAAATACTAATACAAAAATTGTTACAGACGTTTACAAAGGAGGCACCATTTTTGTATTTGCGATAACCTTCAAGTGTTATAATGACTTTTGTGTTATGTATGCATCATGTATGTGGCGAACAGGATAAGGTAATTGCAATTATATATATATATATATATCAAAGTTTCTTTTAAACGTGTTCGAACGGCGAAAAGACGTTGGCATTTCTATGATATTTTGTGGATATTTGATTTATTGTGAAGATTAATTTATGTCAACAACATTTCATGAGACATTTTTTGTTCATTAACCAGTGTAGATGAAGATGGTGGGACCGCCTCTGCCGGTGCGCTCGCATTCCCCCCCCCCTACAAAAAAGGGCGTTAACGTCACCAAGCTTTACAGCCTGTCTGCGCATGTCCACGAGCACGCATACGCGCCATAAGGTGACGCTCGGCTGTGGGGTGACGGTCATGAGCCCTCGGACAAAGATTATACCTCAAGATCCACCACTTAAGCGGGAAAGTGAAGCTGCGCGGACCCGTATGTGACCCCGGCCACGCCCCCCCTGTACCGACGCGCGAGGAGGCCGGGTGGTACATGGTGCGCTGCGCCGAGTTGTCTAAACTCTCGAACTAAAGGTTTCCGATCGTTCTCTTTTCTGAAAGATGAAGAGATGTATGTTAACAGCTTTTCACAAGATTTAACAAGTCGCATTTATCTTTGGATTTGCTACATATACTATACTGCTGTTTAGTAGCTTCACTAGTCTTGTGTTGTCATTTCCATAGATGTAAGAAGTGGATGCAGAAGTGTACAGTTCCAACCATCTTTGCTGTACCGAATGCACTGAAATAGAATATTTTTTCAGGATGGATAGAAAGAACTGTATCCGAATGGCTCCAGGCCTCAAACACCTAATACCATGTTTTTCAGACCTTCGGGTAAAGTTTACCTCTCAGGTTTTGTCGCACAGCGTTGCAGCTGACACGTCAACGATGGTAACTTTACGAGTGGTATCAGAAGAGGCCTCTGAGACTGTTTTCTTTGTTGAACCCACTGATCAACTGTTTAATGCGTTCATCAGACTTAGTAAGTTTAGCAGCAAACGATGCGTGACGCCATCTCGGTAAAGTCATGGCTGTCGACACTTAAAAGCAATTCATCCAATAGGATTGGATGGAAATCTGCTATACAAAGCATGCTTCAACTCTGGGACGATCTTTGCAAAACGAAAGAGGTTAAATTCTTCCACAATAGCAGACTAAACCAAGACTGCGTAAAAAAACTCTAATATGAGGAAAAGGACATGGAGATAATCCAAGTCCCCGCCAATTTTGGTTCTTTCTGTGCCAGGTTATGGTGGTCGGTCTCATCATGCAGTGAAAGAAGCAACTGCATCGAAGATGGAGATGACTTTCTTTTGACGCTGAGCAACATAAGTACTCAGCGCACTTCAGCGATTTCTGATCCAAGATATGAGCAAAGCAAAAGATGTGAAATCCCCCAGTATGCTTTTACCAACTCTGCCGAGGAACTATTCATTCCTGAGACCAATATTTTAACTTACATTGCTGGTTACATCGCCAAAAAGGTACAAAGGAAACTGTGTGCATGGTGTAAAGAAATTATTACGGGAAGGTAAGAGGGAACTGTACGGGAGACTCGAGTCTAGTCAGTTGTCAATTAAGCAGGTACCTCGTGCTGACAATCGGCTAGTACTCCCAACATCTCTGCTGGTAACGTTGGTGGAGGAACTTGAAGTTTTGAACAGAAATCGAGTTCGCTCGTGTCCCTCCAGCAATGGCAAACCAGACAGTCTTGTTACTCAATTGTTTTTAAATATACGGCTGCACTTTGGAATGAAAGAAAACAATAGACATTTCTTTGAAGCCTCCGCAAGGAAAAATAGGAAAATGTTAAAACTGCAACATCTGTAAATACACGTGTACATATTTTATATTTTTGCAAAGGCACTGGGTGTAAAGAGGTTTTAGATATGTAACAACCATAATGTCTTCGTGTTAAAAAAAATCTTTCCCATTAGAGTTACTGTCGTCAGGGGTTTTCTTATCTTTGTTCAAAAATGCGGTGGTGAGGCCACTTCTAAAGAAATCCACGTTTGAGGTCAATGTCCTGAACAACTACCGTCCAGTTTCCAACTTGTCTTTTCTCTCTAAGAGCATAGAGAAAATAGTTTTGACACAACTCTGGGCATACTTACAAGAGCACCATCTTATCCCACAAGCTCAGTCGGCGTATAGACCTTTCCACAGCACCGAGACCACTCTTATTAAAGTAACAACAGACATATTATCTGCTCTTGACAGTGGTGATGTCTCTCTATTGACCCTACTGGACCTGTCTGCTGCATTTGACACTATAGACCACTCTCTGCTTCTTCACAGACTCCACACCCTCTATGGGATTTCTGGACCTGCGCTCTCATGGTTCAACTCCTATCTCACTGATAGGACCCAGACTGTGTTAGTTGATGGTCAGATATCTCGCCTTGCTTCACTTTTCTGTGGTGTTCCCCAAGGCTCAGTACTTGGCCCAGTTCTGTTCATCCTGTATACTAAGCCACTTTCATCATGCATCCGGTCTCACCAGGTTTCTCATCAATCCTATGCTGATGACACGCAGCTTTACTGTTCCACTCCGCCGGCTGAGTTTCACTCTGCTATTAGCTCTCTAGAAGCTTGTATCAGTGATGTCAAGGGCTGGATGCTAAAAAACAAGCTTAAACTAAATGATGATAAAACGGAAGCCCTCTTGTGCCATAGAAGAAGACATCAACCTTCACTCGTCAGTCTGCCCAATCACATCAAGGTGGGCGACAGCAACATCACCTTCATGTCATCCGTTAGGAGTCTGGGATTTATTGTCACTGATGACATGACACTCGATAGACATGTAGCATCTGTCTGTCGATCTGCCTATTATGAGATTCGTAAGATCAGTGCTATCCGTCACTTTCTCTCTACACGCGCTACCAACACTCTTGTCTGTGCGTTTTTTTCTTTCTTGACTTGATTACTGCAACTCCTTGCTGGCAGGCTGCCCTGACTACCTCATTCAGAGACTCCAGAGAGTACAGAACTCTGCTGCGCGTCTGGTGCTTAGAGCAAGGAAACGGGACCATGTCACTCCTCTCCTTCGTTTTCTACACTGGCTACCCATCCGTTCTCGCATTCAGTACAAACTGTCTGTGCTGTGTTTTAATTTCTTTGCTGGCTCCTGTCCTGACTATTTCTTTGAACTTCTCATCCCTTACTCTCCGGCCAGACAACTACGCTCTTCGTCTGACGACCGTATCCTAACTGTTCCTGTCACCAGAACAACAACCTATGGTCACAGGACTTTTGGCTACTGTGCTGCAAAACAATGGAACTCTCTTCCTTTCCTTTCCATATCCGCCACCTTCCTACAACTGAATCTTTCAAATCTGCACTGAAAACGCACCTCTTCCTTGAGCATTACTCCTAACACAGTCCACACAATGCTAGTCCTTCTTAACCTCCCCCCATCCCTCTTGCTAGTTTACCCATCTTTCTCGCAGAATCACTATATTTCTCTGTTCCTGTTACTTGATGCCTTTTGTTTTCAGTACTGTCGTTTTCTTTCATCCCCTTTGTTCTGTATCTACTTAGTCCACGTCTCTTCCTCGTTTTAAGCGCTAAGAGCATGCTCTCTATGAGTGTGAATATGCGCTATAAAAATCTTCACTATTATTATTATTACTTGCAAAACCTATGCTAATGTATACTTTAAACGTTCCATTTTATTTTCTTGTTTTTTCTTCTCAATTAGAAACGTTGCACCTTCGAAATATGTTTTCAAGCTCTATTTCTGAAAAGTATGAAAGTGTGCGCGCCTGTGTGTGTGTGTGTGTGTGTGTGTTGCCAGTACACGATGGTCACAAGCGGCACGCCCGAGGCTAGTGATGTTTACTTCACGAACGGGGGAGCGGCCGTCCGCCCCTTGACCGCCGCTTAGCTTCAACCTTTTATATAAGAGTGGTGGATCTTGGTGTATGATCTTCGCCCTGGGAGCTGACATCGGCAGGTCAATACAGATGGCCTTCGTCGTCTACGCCATGCTCTGACCCGACCTGTGTCCCTCCCACGCAAAAACGTGTTCCCAACCCCCGCCTCCCCCGCCTTTCCCAGCTCCCTGTCGTCTGCCGGCTCGTCTCTGACAGCCTGTGTCTGCCTCGCATGCGGACTGTCGGATCATCTAACAGCAGCCCTCCCCCACCGCCAAACACCCACCCCCCAACACACGCACACTACCCATCCCAACGTCAACGACCCATCTGCAATGACCGTCTCTCTTCTACCGCATCAAAGCAGAGCCCAGCTGTGCTCCGCTTATTAATGCCTTGTTTTCAGCCAGCCCGCCTATAGAAACTGCAAAGATGCTACTCTTTTGACTCCCATGACGCACTCCTCATGGTCGGTCTTCTTTAGGGTCAGCATGGGAGGATTCTTGTCACAGCCCATAATAACTGCGACAATAGAGGCTGAGGATCCCCTCCCCCTGCACTCCCCACTGAACGTGGTTTTGTGCCTTTGTTTTTCACTCTTCCTTGCCATGAACCTCCCGTTAAAAAAAAAAACAATGTTTAGGTGGGCGTGCGCTTGAGTGCATGACTGCTTGTTAGCATTCTCCATGAAGGTAAAAGTAAGGTAAGGTAAGGTTTTACCTTTTTTATAGCAAGAATGTGCGCTATATAAATACTTTATTATTATACTACATCGCAATACAAACATTACAGAAAATGTTTTGTCCGATGGCATGAGGGAACAGTGCGTGCTACATTGATGATCATCGAACAGACCCTGTCCTCATTCATGTTCAGCTCTGTGTTGATGGTTCAGCGTCTAAACCTGACAAAGAAGCATACCCTTGTGTTCACACACAAACAATTTCTTTCTTTTGAACAAGCTGTCGTTTTGAGACCTTGTTAGCTGCTGTTTGAACTGAAACCCTCGTCTTTATTTTCTGTCCGGTCATCGGACAGGCATCCTGTTAGATTACGCAAGAATCCCTCGCCCGAATTCTGAGCTCTTATGCAACAGAAAAAGACCAGTATGTCTCAAAAAGTGTCCTTCTTATCAGTCCATGTTAAAAAAAAATGCGCCAAAGCATTGGGTCTGGCTGATGGGTCGGTAGTGGGTTGATACTTGATAGGCTTTTTCGGGTGATTTCGTCACTACAATAGTGCAAATCAGTTGAAACAGTATTAACATTAACATTAGTGATAACGTTAACGATGGTTATGGTGATGGTTAATAGCAGCTTCTTCTATGACTGTTCGATCAAACCTTTGTCAGACGATCTATTCGCTTGGCGTTAGAGACTAGATGAACCTTCCTTCTTTATCCCCCCACCTTTGAATAACTTCTTTGTTTAGGACTGGCAACGCGTATTTTTCTCTCGCCAACATCCACCCACGTCTGTCTAATAAAAGGAAAATAAGCAGTCGGGGGTTTGGGGAGTCCGTCGCACGCCATATCTACAAAAGTTACCGCCACTTACCGGAAGAAACATGTCGCCGCTTCAAATAGCTTGCGACGCCTCACGGCTCGGGGCAGTGACGGGTAAGGTCGACCACTGTGGTCACAGCTGCTTCTTTTTTTCTCTCTCTCTCTATTATTTTTTTTTAAGCTGACGCCCACCACTCTCCAGTGGTGCGTGGGCTGGCTGTAGCTACCCATGGGACAAATCTCAAGTGTGGTTAGACTGCGGTGGCGAGTTGTTTAGAGCGGGTTTGCGTGTTCACGCTGTGTAAAACACCCCTAAACGTCCTCTTTAATCGGACGATAAACCGCGTCGCCGTTAACCACCTGCCCTCAACCCTACCCCCACCCATATGTCCACAGCGGGTCTCATCCGGCAAACCCCTCACAGTCACGCTGTCACGACGACAGGGTCGGGTTGCCGCCACAGGAAGACCGCTGCGCATGTCACAACTCCCCCCCCCCACATTAATTCCCCTCTTCCCAACAAACCTTCGGCATGGTCATCGTAGTTCCTACTTCATGCGAAAGTAAAAATACCGCTCTTTCGTTTTATTCTTTCCCATCCTCTCTCACTCCTCACTCACTCCCTTTTTCCTCCCTCCCGACGTTCCCAGGCCGACCATGTCGTTTGTCGAGTTTGCGTCTGGCCATCTTCCGCGGCCGCCACAAGGAGGCGCACGCGTACAAATGTCACTGTGTCAAAGTTCAGGCAACACCCACCTGCGTTAAGTTCACACCGTGTTTAGCCCCCCCCCCACCCCATTCCCGCCTCCGCGACACGCAAATGCATCAGGTAGCATGTCGGCCATCGCGCCTGCTCGGGAACCCCCATTGGGTGTCCAGGGCGGGAAGATTTTGTGTTGGCGGATGGTGGCGGAGCTTTGAGGAGAAAAAAAAAAATTGACGCCCACGTGACACGAGCTCAGCACCCATCAACCCATTAAATCAATTGTGAGGTGAAAGGGGAGCTGCACAGCTCCCTATACCACGCACATACACTCTAACGCACACACAGAAGAGAGGTGGCTGGACAGGGGTGGGGAGATAAGAGGAAGTTATGAGAACTGGTATAAAACTGCCAGAGAAGGAGCGAGGGGGGAAAATAAGCTGCTAAAACACTGACTAGGGGCACATGTCGGGTTTGTTCCAGACAATGGTGAGCTCCCTTGCTCTCGCGCGGACTGTCAGCTGATTTTCAATTACTTGGGTCATGATTTTTCCCTGCTTCCACTGTTAAATGGCAGACATGACCAATCAGGCAGACAGCGTGACAACGAGCGATACCTTTGACCTTCAAAGAAGATCTAGACATGAACCCCGGATGAGGATGCAGAGGAAACATGAAAATTGAGTTTATCCCTTTAAACAGTTAATTCCTAGAAACCGAAAAGAACACGTGTGTGTGTGAGAGTGCGCGCGCGCATGCATGAAGAATCGAAGAACGATGCATAGAAGAGTGATCACAAGTTCACGGAATGTCTTCCCGGAGTTCACACACGGAAAAGCATGAAGAGTTGTGAGGAAATACAAAATAGAAAATAGCCTTTTTTGCATAAAACACGGAGGGCCGAGTTTGGTTTTTTTTCTGTGCGTTTGTTTGTATTTTGTTTAGTAGGGAATATGGACAATCTATATGTCTCCGGCCGGCTGATTCTTCAATCAATCTTTTTACAGCCCCGTGTTGCCTTCCTCATAAGCCGTTTGGATAAGTCGAGCGTAATAAACGTTGACAGAACGTCAGACTCAATCGACACGCACCCTGCTTATTTAGCCAACTCCTTCGTCTTTTGCACAGACTGTGCTATAGCGCATTGGAAACAGGGAGTGGGGAAACCGCTATTATGTCGGTATTTTCCCCGTACCTCGACCACTGAACTCTTGCTCATTTGTCATGTATTAAACAACAAATTTTCTAACGTTGGGTTAAGGTAGATACATTATTTTATAATTTGTCACACCAGTAGTGATAACTGGGGTTGTGGTTGAGGTGTTATTAAGACTCAAAGTTGTGTAACATAAATAAGCCTTGATTTGGCATCCAGTGGATTTCCCTTCACGTCGATTAACGGCGTAGTAGGTATTTACATGATGACCACGTATCTAACGAGTTCCTGCAGGTGTTTTCACATGGTTGGACTCACTGTGCTATAAGGCGTTTCAAGTTGCTTCAAGGTGAAGATAGGTGTCTAAAGGCCAACATGAGCACTCAGCGAAAAATCGCTGGAAATATAGCATAAAGTATCACAAAAACATATTCAGGTGGTATTTTATGACGAAGAGGCACGAGAAATATTCTATTAATGTTCTTCTTTAATCTCACCTGGATTTGGCGAGAAAACAGGAAGTGACGAAAAGGAAGTATTTTTAAAAACAGCGCCGTCTGCACGAGCTGAATTGGAGGAGGAAAGATGCAATCCTCGGTTAAACAAACAAAAACAGACTAGGACACATTGTGCTGTTGCTGAATGTTCTCTTCGACACTCAGAGGGAGTTAGTTTGTACTCATGAAGGAAATCCTAAAGATAATGGCA
Organism: Marisa cornuarietis; assembly: GCA_004794655.1. NCBI lineage: Eukaryota > Metazoa > Mollusca > Gastropoda > Architaenioglossa > Ampullariidae > Marisa > Marisa cornuarietis. The sequence continues at coordinate 1,461,986 of SMMW01000554.1, read as the reverse complement.
GCAAACGCCAGTGGATGAACTTTGTTCAGAGATGTGTATATTGATTGCTATCCTGTCACTTATACAGTACAAGCAAGTCTTGGACTTTCACTAAAACAAAGAGATCTTCTTCCCACATCAGTGCTTACTATACAAAAGCACGAGATGTTAAATCTGATGGTAAAAAGCTAAAACAAAGATCAAGCACCAGATGTATAACATCGACGGTTTCTACACCGTCTGGTCTACAAGTAACATCGTGATACAGTCACAAACACATCATCAGTCGTATCTTTATCCAGCATAATGCTAAAAACAACTGATAGTGTTAGGACACCATTGATGTGTGTTCTCAAACAGTTTTAAAAAATGAAGGTGATAAACGTATAAAGAGCTTAAACGAGAACACGTATGAGTATCAGTAAATAGTAAATTTTGCATGCACCTACATGAGTAAGAAATAAGTTTTTACAACGATAAACGTGTTTCAAACTATCATTATATTTTTTTTATTGTACTTTGACATGAGGAAGATTGAATTACCAGTCTGTTGAATGAATTTAGTTTGGAACATTTAATTATTTTTTACCCTTCAGTCGAAGCTTCTTAATAAAGTTAAACTGTAGCGATGTATTCCAAAATCAGCTGTTTCATTTTTTGGGCGAAAAATCGCTTCTTTAAACACGAGAACCTGAGCGATGTTTCTTCATCTGACTCCGATTTACTAACATGAGCCACACTCACTGTTACAAATACTACTTAGACGCAACGGAACTCTCCAGTGTAGGAGAGTAATTTTCTTCTGCTTTCCTAGTGGTAGGTGAGAATGTCGATGTTTGAAGGCTTATATCTTGAAAATTAAGCATAATTATGTACTCATATTTTGTGATTTATTATTTTAAAATGAACTTAACCCGACCAGAAAGAAATGTTGCACTCGTGTTGTCCAGAACGAGGAAGATCGTCGACCACCTGGGTATTTGTCTAGCTGTGTCTCCAAGGATCTCCCCTTCTCCGCATGTCACCTCCAGCCCCCCTCTCGTCCCCACTCCCCCACCAGAAAAAAGTCTTCTCCCAGAGAACGGGGGAGATTGTCTCCGCCTGAAACGATGACACGGTAAATGTTCATCAAACCAAAATTATTGTTACAGGCTGTCAGACTAGTTCTTGACCACAGGTGTCTCGCCTAGCTAGGTACGGCTACTGCTGGTGTAGCTGATTAAAGAAAATGGAAAATCGCGCTTCTTTGCTTATTTATTATGTTACCTATTTATGTCACCACAATGATATGTCCTCATTTGTATTCCAGAGAAGGATCGAGCTCATGGGCTGGGCCAAAATCACTAAGTGTTCTCATCCGTTGTAACGCACGAGACGGATACCTGACAAATATCTTTACGCAGACAGGTGTTAAACATTACACACTTGGACGGCCATGAGCACTAATAGTGAACCGGGCCATTTAATATTAATTTAAACTTCTCTCTATCTATGCCTTAACTGACCTACATCTCTTTTGCTCATCTAGACTATAAAATATATTCGCTCGTACACACGTTCCAAAACGACAAATGTAAAACTGAAAGAGATTAATTTAATTTGACGTTATTTAAACAAACAATGTAACTTGCAAACAGGTAATGATAACAATTGTCCTTTGTCTGTCGGTGTCTTTCTCTCTCGCTTTGTTTCTTAGGTAGAGACAGAGCTCCTTTCTCCAGGAAGTTCCAAATCCAACGAAATGGATAGACATGGAACGAAACTTCCATTTGGAAAAATGGAAACCAAACGAGAAACTGTTTGACACAGCGTAAGGCTAGTTGGAAAATCCCCTTCGCCACAAACTCATTTTGGTGTTTCCTGAGTAAAATTATGACAAAGAGTCTGTATAATGAGCCCCGAAAGTAAGGGAGCCAGCATAACCCTAGCGGGTCACGACCAGGTCATCTGACTGCACACCAGCATTTGCGAAGAAAGAGGCTAATGGATGAAAAGAAGTCTAAACATTTCAGGCGTCAACCTCCACCCCACCTGAGAACCATCGTCTGCCAACCGCTAGTGAGCTTGACAGGCACCGGGAACATCCCACGTTCGTTTGTGTGAGGGATGAGAATGACCGACCTCGCTCACAAGCAGATTGACAGCCTTGCCTGCAGCCTGCTTGGCCACCAGTTTTGAGGTTAGTGGTTGATGCCATCTGATACATCCTCACACTCACTCCCTTTCCTCTTCTACCCCCTTACCTCCTCGTCCTCATCCCCCATCACCACCGAGGATAAAAATACGGTATTTCTTCGGAGTGTATCGTGCTGCACTCGCCATTCTTGTCCCACCCCGGAACAATTCTAGCTTTTTTAAACGGTATGCTTTAAGAAGCAGGAAGGAAGTACTGACAGCAATTTCTTAAAGTACAATCAGCCAGCCGAGTCCTACAACTTGGGTCAACTTACTAGGCTTCAAGTCTTCTTGCTCTTGTTGCTCTCTGAGCCTTCCGCTCACTGAACGGGGTGGGGTGGTGGGTGAGAGGATGAAGGACTACGTGTGCTGTCGAAAACTTTCTGCCATCTCACTTGCACACGCAGACTTTCACTTGACTGCCCATTCACAAATATTTTTATCTTCGTTCGGGATCGTTACTAAAAATAACTCCAGACGCCGGAAGTAGTTAGATATGTGTGTGTGTGTGTGTGTGTTTACGCCGAGGGTCTGCGGTGACCAGCGTCCGCTCCTCTAGCGAAAGCTAAGATGTGGTTGGCTACTTCTATTTTATGACATCGGAAAGGGAGGCACTTGTCTGAACAAGGGTGGGGTTCTTTTGGCTTCCTTCGCCAGCACACGTTCAAGCTGCGATAGCTTCGGTACGAGGTTACTAGTGAGTGTGTCAAAAGTGACATACAAAGAAAGTGGTCATTCACGGAGCTGACCAGCGACCAGAAATTCCGTCGTTCAATTTTTAGAGAACATGTACAGCAGCAGATCTTTTTTTTTTTTTTAACGAAAGACAAAGGTCATTAAATTAGTCCAAGCATGGCTGTTGGCCGCGGCGTTGAATATTGTTCCATAAACACAAGAACTATCAAAACAGAAAACTGTAAACAACTGCTTTAAGATTTTGTTGCGAAGGAATGTGTGTGTGTGTGTGTGTGTGTGTGTGTGTGTGTGTGTGTGTGTGTGTGTGTGTGTGTGTGTGTGTGTGTGTGTGTGTGTTTTCTCTATGGATGACGTGCTGAAGTCGAAAAACAAAATCAGTGAATGTCTGATTTGTATTGCAGACTCAACGCTGCAGTCACAAGCTTTTTGAAATCATATGCTGCCACGTTTACAGAGCAGACATTTATGACTGTACAACAATTAGATTACATTCAAAACTAAACTTTTTGGTCTAATGTGCACATTCTTTTTGCGCAAAATAAATACCGCGAATACATGCACACCTACAAGTATATAAATATATATTTATAAATCTCTCTCTCTCTCTCACAAACACACACACAAATACCAGCCACAAGTATTGCGCGCACGCAGGCACCCATGCAAACTGCGCGCGCGCGCGCGCGCACACACACACACATGCACGCGAGCGCACGCACAGTCGAGAAGGTCCATCAATTAGTTCTTCCTGTGCCCTCGGAATTCGGTTTGTCTTTTTGTGAGCAGCACTCACCGCCTGGTACCAGCAGCTTTCTTTGCCGTTAGCTTCCTCGCTATTATTAATTTTTATATTTCCTGTCATACTTGCTTGCTTGCATAATTTAGTCAGTCAGTTTCTGTTAACGCTGCATTCCATCCCATTCCATTATTTGTTCTGTTAAAGTGTTTCATCTTTCTCCTAAAACGAATTTGTTCATTAGTTGTCTTAGACCTCCTTTTTCTCGTCCTCCAACCTTCATTAACTTTAGATCTTAATTTTCGTCCTTTAGAGTTCTGATTTCCTTTTTATTTTTTATTTTGTTCTTTTTGTCCTTTACGTCCATTTTATCTTTCATTTCGTCTTTCCTTCATGCCTTTTTTTTTGTCCCTTTCATGCTGGTTTGTTATTACTCACCTCTCTTCCTTTCTTATTGAATTTTTTATTTGTTTCTTTTTCGTTTATCTCAAATTGACGTTTTGTTTGTTTGTTTGTTTGAATAGTTAGGTTTTCTTCTTCTCCTCGTTTTTTTGTTTCCTTTACATGTGCACTGGTATGCGTGATGCTGCGTACTGACATGACTTTGTCCGAATCCAACATCCAGATCTGATCCAGTGATCCTCCACAATAGTCCACATCGTTGCTAACTTTTGCCACTGCAAGAAAAAGTAATATATGAGAAAAATGAGCTACTGATTAGAAGCGAAACCATCTCATTAAAGACAGACAACCACTAGAACATTCCTTCACGGCATCCAGGATCCAAAGCGACAGTTGGTGGCGATGAAAGGGTCGTGACCTCTGCAGACGATCGATTATCGTCACCCTCGCCCAGCGTTGTCATAGCTCCCAAGTGACAAAGACAGGATAATAGGAGGATGGGGAATCCCCTTGTTTTGCATTCGCCGTTGTCGGAGACGGCAGGGGAAAAACAACAAGCGACGGAGGACGTTCCGGGAAGCAGACTGCGCAAAACTGCAGAATACGTGGTAATTGTTCGTGTGTGAGAGAGACAGAGAGACCCAACCCCATGTGACTAATATGCAAAGCAAAACTCCACTCATCACTTCATCGGAGGAACTAGATTATCAGCTGTACTGACGGACCCAGCTGCAGGGGTCACGAAGTCCACAGGCTATCGACAGAGGTGCTGCTATGGTGTATAAGTTGTGGACCTGTCTTTAAACCGAAGATGGCAAGAAAAATTATCGCACGTGACAGTCGATAAAAGAAATACTGTCAAAGCTGAAATTAAAAAAAACAACCTTACATCTGGGCTATGAGAGGCTGAAAAAGTCGCATTTACGAGTCCTCGTCATTGGTAGTCATTACAAGTGACCCCACCATTTACATCCCTCACAGTGACCTCTGCGAAGACAACGGATGCACTTGGCTGCTGCTTACCCAGTTGTTACAAAAAGCTGTAGGAATGCAAGAGAGCTATTTTTAGCTCGAGTCCACCTTTCTCCGCCTCCCTCTCCCCTCTTAACGTAGTAGTGGTATTGACGTAATGGGGAGCCACACCACGGCTCCTTCATCCCCTCCTTGACCTCCCCCCTGCCCCCGTTGACTCCCTTCCGCCTAAAGCATTTCCGCCGGTTCTTCGACACTTTCGTCGCTGCATTTCCTGTCATGTGATACAGTAGCAGACTATTCATTCTTGAGTGTTTTCTCTTTTCCTTGCTGATCTGGGCCACCGACTTTAGTACTTCTGAGCTGCCATTGCAATACAACCGACGTTTTGCCGGTTCATTTCCAGTTAATATTCATAGCCGGATATCTCGCAGGTTGTTGAAGATTTCTATAAATATTCTCCTCCTAACGTCGTCTGTCGTCTGTTCAAACCGCATGTTATTTTCTAAAATTAGACAAAGCTACTGCAGCTACCACGTCTCTGCTATACACCGCAGCTTGTTTTCTAAAATTAGACATAACGGGAGTTACGTCTCTGCTTAAGCCATCAACGTGCCTTGGTGTCGATTTATTGTTGGCTTGTACTTCCTCTGATCCTGTATGTATATAATATATGAATGGGCACCCGCATGCTAGCTGCTACATATCTGCATACGTGTGCCTATTATGTACGAAAACGGGGATACTACAAAAATTAACTTCCTCCCCCGCCCCCCCCCCCCAAAAAAAAAAATAGCATGGCCTCCCTCTCTATGCTGTCCGTCTCCAGGGCTGCATTGATGTGGGTAGTCTTGATCTCTTGGCTGCGTCTTGTGTATCTGTTTTGACCTGGCAAGCCAAGGACGCAGTATTTGCCGGTGGTTTCTTCTTGACAGTCTGCAAGTTAATATCTTCGATTCCAGCATCACCTTTCGTTGCACACTGCTTCGGTGTCCATTTTTATGGTTATTATGGAATGGCACAGATGCCTGACCTTTCCTCGGAAGAATATCGCTGAAACTTACCATTTTTAGGAGCACAGTCTCCCAGCTCTACTCGCCATGTCACAACATTTTTTTTTCTTTTCTATTCATCATTTTGTCCTTCTTATACTATTTCCACTCAACAGCCAAACTCAAACACTATTCAAAATCATTAACCATTCCCCTTCCCAGTCCATAATTACCATTTACCTCCCTTTCCCCGAAGCACAAAGCTGGGAATAATATCCTGTCTTTCTTACAGGGTCTTGTTTGTATGCCTTAGACGTCAGCGTGTCTAGTTGTATTCATATTAGTCTGTAAACAGAACTCTAACTTCAAACAGTTTGTCTTCATTGATGATCCGAGGTGGGTTTTTTTTTAAATTTTGAATGACCTTGTTGATCTGATCGGAAAAGTTCTGACTTAATTGACCTGATGCAACATAGTTGAACATTATTCCTTAAAGTTACTTTCGTATCTTGACCTATGACTAATTGCTGATGTGGTTGACGTATTGACCCTTTGATTACATGTGAAATGATTGTTATGATATATATATAACATTATACACAATTAATCACTTTTGTTCATGACCGATACTTGACGTGAATTTTATCTAAAACGATGTTCATATTCTGACATTATCAAAAGTGGCTTAACGATACTGTATGTCTTTCTGCGAGGTGTCGCTGTTGAAATACTTGAACGATTTCAAGCAAAGTGTTGGGCTGCGCAAGTTGTACACCTAAAGTCTTGTTTATATCCTGGTTTACATTCTTCGCATGCATTTCCTCATTAAGCAGAGGACGAGCCACATTTCTTTACTCACAGAAGGCATTAGAAGAATGTATTTATGAAAACACCGCTGAACAATTCCTTATGATTAACCGGATGAAGACGAAAACTCTACTTTCTTTGAAATACAATAAACCGCGACCAAGAACTTACCAGTGGCTGCATCGACATTGCAGCGTGTGGGTTTTTCTCAATCCCCGTTTTAAAATAAAAACTAGTTTATGTGTGAAAGGAAATACGTCTGAAAGTACATTTGTCAAGTCCGAGCATTCATTTCTTCTGAAATTAAACACGTCTTTGAAGAAAAAAACCATAGTGACAATAGAAGCACCTGGAAGGGGGTTTCTGTGAAGTAAGAAAAGTTCAGGAAGAAGGGAAGAATAATAATAACTGGTAAGAGCAGCTAACTTTTATCTCACACAAAGACTTACACAAGCAGCGGCTTACAGTATGCACAGTCTGCATGGAAAGCATTTAATCGTCAAAGCTTGTCGGTAAATCTTGCTAAGCCCAGTCCTTCAGTTCACTGTCATTTTATTGTTCCGCCAGGTATTGTTGTACTCTCTGGCTACCGCACAGCAACTCGCTAACCTTTCCCCCCCACCACCACCACCACCTTCGTCTGTCGAGAGCTGACCCTTAGATCACACACGGAAATGGCGTCGCCTTTGTCCCTTTTCTTCTCTACTTGGCTCACAGTCGAGACAAAGATAGAAGTAAAATGTCTCCTATCATATGCCATCCCACCCCCTTTATCCCTAACTTAGTAATTTTAGATGCGAAGGCGGACGAATCGGCCCCTCGACGGTGGTGATTAACCTGTCTGACTGGACCCGCTTCTCAGCACTTTCGTGTCTCACGTAGCCTCCGATAACCAGAGGGGGGCTGCTATTGTCAAGGACTGCCTTGAAGTACCAAATACTTAAAAAAATCAATTACGATGAAAATGCTGCTTTTTAAGGGTATGTTTTTGGTATTGCATAATAATTATCATAAGATTTTGGCAGCAATGACACCAAACTACTTGAGCGTTTTTTTTTTGTTTTAATTTTTCGTGCTTTCCCCAACATCATCATTAAGTTTGTGCAGTTGTCCTGTAAATTGTCAATATGTCTGCCTGTCTGTCTGTCTGTCTGTCTGTCTGTCTGTCCTGCGTATTTGAATGCCTGCCTTTCTATCTGTTAGCCTAATCGTGTCGACTTTGCCACGAGCAACTTCGTGTTAATCGTCGTTGCCCCATCATTGCTAGTGTGTAATCATCTACCTCAAAAATCGCACTTTGAAAAGCCTTGCTCTACCTTTGTGAGCAGTTGGTGTTAACTTTCGCAATAATTTTCCTGCCTCGCAGTTAGACCTTAAAAAAAAGTCCATATTCTACAAATCCAAGACGAAATTCACCCCCTCCTCACGTCCTCACCCAATTTTGTAAATGACTGGTCATTTGTCCGACCCTGACTCTTGTAATTGACCGGTCATTTGTCCGACCCTGACTCTTGTAAATGACCGGTCAGCAAAATACCATGGGCGTGTGAAGAACTTTTCCAACGTCAAAAGTCTATGTGTCGGGCTTTCAGCCGTCAATAGATCGAGTTGAACGACGAGCGTAGCTGAGGTTTTAGACATGCGGGGGGCGAAGGGTGAAGGAGAGCGGAGGGGGAGAGAAAAAGAATGAGAGAGTCTGAGTGCGTTTATGCGAGTGTTTTAATGCAACCTCCAAGAAGCAGATTTGGATGGAAGGAAGCAGACAACTCAACACCACCACCTCCACCCCCCACAAAAAATAAAAAACAAATAATTCCAACGTTTTGTATAGTGTGTTGTATTGCATCAATGTTTTAACTTCTGTTAATTGTTAATTTTATTTCTCTTTGTTGTTCTGGTCTTCGTTGCATTGCATTGCATTGCGCGATCTTCTGTTCCTTGTAGACCCGAATGGTGTACAACGTCTACATCGTATTTAAAGTGCGCCCTCGCATTCTGCTCAAGAACAAGGCACATCGCAGGCACCGCATGACGGACACACAGACGTCTATACTGAAGGACATTTACACAAACTTCTATACTGGTCTGGGGACAGACATATCACAGACTTCTATAATGAAGCTTGGAGACGAACACCTCACCAGCAGTAGGTGGAGCGGAGATGAGAAAAGGGGAGAGCAGAAAAGCGGGCGGGGAAGGTAATCCCTGCAAATGATCCCATGATTCTCTAGGCTTAACGCTAGAGGCGGCAGACGACGGAAAAGCCTATTCGAGATACATCAGATAGGGCGCCGACAAACATGATAGCCGACAGAACAGCTGATTCAGCCCCCTTCCCCCTCCCCCGGTTCCCAGCACCTTCCACTCGTCTTGTCCCCCTAGTCTCTGCCATTGGCGCCATTAGTTTGTCACATTCAGTAATCAAAAACGGGGGCAAATCCAATCTCATCAAGATCACAGACACGCGAGTTGAAAAGCTGATGTCAGAATACTTCTTGTGACAGATGACCTCTAGCGGGGGTGGGCCTGAGACAAGGGGGTTTCTTTTTTTTCCCCTCACTGCTTTTGAGTGTAGCTGCCAATTACGAGATCGCAGTTGCCGCGGAGTCACGTTACCCTCCGCCATCCGGCGGTGCGACTTGATGCACATAAAACAGTGAGCTTAGTATGGCCGTGGTGGATAATCCGCAACTGTTTTGATTCATAGCTGTCTCTGTTTCTCTGACCAGTATGTCGTCTGGCTGCCGATGACATCAGAACATTGCCCCTCTCTATCTCAAACACAATTCGTTTTTCTCGTGTTCTTTTTGATGTGAATGTAAACTGTAACTCTGACCATGACATATGACTCGATAGTTTGAGGCTGATTTTGAATCACTTGTCGGTGATGTTACTGGTTTGATGATACTTACAATGGCGATCGCTTTAGCGATAGCTATGGGAGCGGGGGTTGTCGTTATGATGACGACCACAACCACAGAGATGCCTGTGGTAAGCAGGTCCTGTACAGGACGACCAGTCCAGTCTTTGACGTTCGTGAGCCAGTTCTTCCTCTGCCCACCGCGGGGTCGGCCACACTTCAAGGTGCCTTGAAGGATAGTCTTCGACAAAGTCTCGTGCCGCGTCACATGGCCAAAGAAGACCAGCTTACATCCCTTGATTGTTGATAGTAGAGGTTCCTGGTGTCCTATCAGTGTGGCCATCTTGTTTCGTAGCCTTATTGGCCTGCGACCCGAAAACTCCTTTTCCCCATCCAGCAAGGCTCTCCTCTTTATTCTGCAAAATAGTGAACATGTTTTATCCTCGGATGATGTCACCATCTTGGACCTCGAGGCTCAGTGGTTCCAAAGAGTGGCAAAGAAAAGTATTCACATCGCGGCTCCAAAACCTTCCCTCGGGAGGACGAGACCAACTGCTGGCAGTCTACATGTCTTATTCAGTGACACGAGAGTTCATCTCAGGATGGTATGCACTGAGCACACCAGACACTTAGCTTTTAGGTGCTGACGATACATGTCCAAAGTGCCACAAAGGGAAACTTTTTATCTTTATTGTAAAGGTTTAGTTGTCCATCTATCACATCGTCTTTGTTCAACAATAAAAAACCCGGCCCTCAACTTTCCTCCAGAAACTTGAAGTGCCCTACATTTTTGGACAGTGAACAGGTGGAATGTGTGTTTTTATGTGCTTATGTAGCAAAGAATATATTATGGAAATATTTTGCTTTGTGAATCCACCTTTGGCTTAATAAGGTTTTCCTCTTTCCTTTTTAGTGAAGTCTTTTTCTGGAAGCGTATGAGTATTATGTGTCTCTGTGTATAAGTGTAGAGGTATGTATAAGTGCTTATAAGAATTACAGGAATTGGGTAAGTGTAGTGTCTGACATCGTAGCAAAATCTATTGTTGTCGTCTGCTACAAGGTGAGAGTAACTTCCCTTGCACTGAGTTTTTTCCCTTACCGGAAAGAGTTCCATTAACCTATTTCCAAGATGTCGTTGACAGCGTGGTTAATTTGTTGATTTTTTTTTTCACATTGTAAAGGGACTCCTTAGAGTTAGCCTGGGACCCCTTAGAAATCTGAAGAAGGGGTCCCTGGGACCCCAAAGAATTTAGCCTTAGCAGAAGCCCTGTCAGAATACACCATGAATTGCTTTAGCAAGAGTTTGCTCTATATAAATACATCATCATCATCATCATCATCATCATCATCATCATTCACACATTTCAATTAAAACCCGGAAGGGAACGAAATCGTTTCTGATAGTTTTATAAAAACAACCAAGAGGAATGAACGTCAGAAGGTGTTTTGTACCTTGTATCCAGCATCTGGGAGAGAAAATGCTCAAGGTCCACGGCTGCAGATGCTGGCAAAGAATAAGATTTAACGACGCTTGCCAAGTTTGGGCGGGATCGACTGTTAAACAGATACTACCCTGTCTGCTTACATATATACATCCACACGCAGACAGACAAACATGCGTCAGCGCACGCATAATCAACCTTACACATACACAAGCATAGATATATCTGTAAACACACCGCAACACGCGAAAGCACAGTCACAAAGACGACGCCGACAACAGGAGCACCATCAAGACAAATACCAACATCACGCCAGCAAAACAACAATAACAACAATACAATGAAGCGCGTACGCATTCATGCTAGTGCGCGCGCGCACACACACACGCACGCACACACACACACACACAACTATCGTGATCTTTGTTGTTAACACCATCAGCACTGGTAGGTACAACACCAAAACCTAACAGTAAGCCAGATTACCATACCCTCCCAGCTCTGCGCACTTATCACTTGCTTTTGCTGCCGCCATAACCGTAATCTTCGGCGTGGCATCTTGCAACAGCCGCACACTGTCTCACTGCCCACCTAGCGTTGTTTAGGCTACTGTTCCTGTAACTTGTTTTCGTCCAAACAAACCGCGTCTTTTGCGAAACTTTGTCAGCCGGCGAGAAGGCGCATGCGTAATTCTGTTTTTCCCACCGTGCTTCGCGGCAAAGAGGTCACAGAGCCACACACACGACCGCTATCACTCCATTTCTCACCAACCACCCCCGGCTTCGGTAATAAAGCATCTCACATCAGGACGCTATTGCGTAATTACAGCCCTCCCTCCTCCCGCTCCGTCCCACCCCGGAAATCGTTTACTGTCTTAACTCGAAAAGAGAGAAAGTCAAGGCGATTGAGCAGCTAGGTTTCTGCCAGGGTTGGAGATCGTTTTTTTCCCCCTGTTTAATACAAAGAATAAATTGAGTAACGGCTTCGAGTAAGAGAAACATGAACGTGTGTGTGTGTGTGTGGCGGTGGTGATGGGGGAAACGAGAGTTGTTTGTTTCGTCTCCCAGACAACACTAGGTGCCACACCCAAGGGGAAATCTGGGTGAAGGAACGTCGTTGACCGACTTGCAGCTTCGTTTGTAGCAGACATTTCACCTGCTTCTTCTGCCTTGAGCGAGGTTTGGCTTCTTCTCCGCCCAGACAGAGGTCACAGACAAAGGGGTCGCGGAGAGAACCGTAAACTCATTGTTCGATCTCGCTGGGGATGTCTGAGGGTTAACGTGACTTCTGTCACAATCTTACTGGGAGTGAATGGAGGAGTGACAGCTTCGTCGTGCTGGAGACTCATTAAGAACAGGGGAGGGGTGGGTCGATGTGAGCAGGAGGCATGGCTACGTGGAATAGCGGGGTCTGGCGTTTCAAGGAATGGATCATTTATAACTGAGACTGTAAAATCATTTCCAGAGCCCCCCTCCCTCCCGCTGGCCGAGAGTCGGAGTTTTGCAAGCGACAAGCACGTGGTATCCACTCTGACATTTGTGGCCAGTGAGGTCGCAAAATAATTTGTCCATAATGAATAGGGCAAGAAAATATGTAGTTAATCAAAGCACCATAAAGCACAGCTTAGACTACAAGAAAGTTAACCAAAATAAATTTACTTGTGTTTCTTTCTATAATTATAGGAAAACATATATATATCTCTCTATATATATGTATATATCTGTTTTCTTGTGAGTACAAACCCTAATCACGGACGTAACCCAGACCCGATCCCTAACCCTAACCAAAACCTATCCCTAATACTGGCCGAAACCCTAACCGAAACCCTAATCAAAGCCCTAATCCAAATATCTAAATCCCAACCCTGACTAATCCCAGCGCTACGCTTGCAATAGCTAGAGAGCGACAACAAAAAAGATATCAAGAACAAGCAAAGAAACCAAAAATAATTAGGGAAGGGGCAACAATGTGAAAAAGAAAAAAAATAAAACGTTTATAAAAAGGAATAGAGCACCTCACAAGTATCAAGTCAGCAACTTCATGTTATAATCCCCCCGATCTCTTACCACTACACTACAGCAGCTTCAACAAAGCTCACAAAAAAGCAATGTCATTTCATTTCATGTCTATCTTCCACTGCACCTTCCAACGTTTTTTGATTGCCTAAAACTGTCCTGGCTTGTTCGTAGAGTGACCTTCTGGAGGAAGGGTGGAAAAGGCGAGCATCAGCACACGATAAGACACGTGATACAAAATAACTGAAGGAGGAGCTGTAAAGAGGAACACTAGAGAGCCGTGGACAGGAAACAGGAGAAAATTGTATGCAAAAATCAATTTTATTTCCGTGAATCTGCTCTGATAACTTTTTTTTATAGCAACAACAACACCAATAATACTAATACTAGTAATAATAGGAAGAAGAAGAGGTGCATCCATGTATCAGTGTTGGCGATGTTCTATTCTGCCCCCAACACCACGATGTACAGCTGCTATTTTACCAAAAACGTCGTAGTAACACCAACAGCAACACCTGTGTGTACAGTCTGTCAGTATTCACCGTTCCTTGAGGCAATGTTGGCTACTTACCTGATGTGCCGCCTGTGTCTGTTCGATGCCGTCACACCTGCTGAACGTTAAACTCCCGCAGCCGGCTGATTGCAGCCGCAACGAGGACAAATACCCGATAACCTGTCCTTTCTGCCGGGAAGACCCTCAGCGAGGCCTTCCAGCACTCATAGTCTTCCCACGCAACCCGAGAAAGGACAGAAAAAAAAAATGAAGAAAACAGGCACAGACGTAGAGGCTCGTCCGGTCACTCTGTGCGCCCATCCACCCTCCTACACACCCTTTCTGTCCTTCCCATTCAATGTGTATGCGTTGGGAGGGGAGCGGGGGTAGGGTAGGGTGAAGATGAGAGATGCGAGTGCACGCACACACGCACGTCCATGCGCCGCGAGCACTGTTTTCCACCAGCATTGGTGTGCCATTTCTACGGCTGACCATTATCTACCTGTCCGCCCGTCTCTACCTGAGCCACCTGGTTACCAGGCAGGTGGCAGATACCCTCTAGTTGTTTGTTGGACATCAGCCATCGTGATGGCTACCAGCAGCAGGGTCGGCAACTCTGCCTCAAGGAGGGAGTGGAGGGGGGAGGTAATGCTCCGCTCATCTGAAGTGTCAGGGGAGAAAACAAGGAATGAACGAAAACCCAGGAGAGTATACACAGGACACTCATTCATCTAGACTTTATAAAGTCCCGGATGAGCGTTGTGCCCTGCGGTAAGGTTAAAAGAGGAAGGGAGGATTGTTTGTCTGCAAAGATCTGCACAAAGACTTTAGAAAAAAAAAATAATCGCACAGTAGCAAGGGAGGGCACTGGTAAAGTTCGGCAAAGGAAGACTACTCGCGATCATATCACTCACGAATTAATCTGAATAAAAAAATTATTTATTAATTCCTTAATATTTTTAAGTGTCGGGAATTTAAGTGAATGTAAAGGTTTTGTCTTCTTTCTATTATGCCTAGGTTATGCTTGACAGTGTACTGATTGATACTCCAAATATGAACAAACATCGTTTCCTCTGATACAAGTTCTAGAATATCGTGGTTTTTTTTTTCATCCACACTTTTCACAGATCTTCATGACATCAGAAAAGTAAGTTCGCTGCTACTGCAAATAAAGCAGCCAGCCCAAGAATTCCTCCTTGCAGAGCTGCAATGCTTCATTAGGAAGAATTCTTGGATTGGCTGCTACGTCCTTAGTGACACAGGACGAGTTTATGGCAATGAGATCTTGAAATTCGCTTGTCAGTAATCTTGAGCTTAATTTCAATCCAGGCTGGCGCCGTCATATTTAGATCGCATCTTCGTTGTTCTCCGTTTTCATCCCCCATGTCATCGTGTTCATCGCGCTCCCCCATCCTTGGGGAAACGAAAGTTTGGCGACTGACAACTAGACTTAAAAGAAATAAAATTGATTGTCAAACTTCTTGTGGATATTGCAGAACGTTTGCGTTTTCTTCAAAAACAGTATCTAAACTCATATATCTGTTATTCATTTAATCTCACATATCTTTCATTTAAACTTTGTCGAAAGTTGCAGTAATTATATGGAGATTCGTGATGCGAAAGACATTATCGTCTGTGTCAAAGAGGTAAACCTATCGATGGAAAGGGTACATAGCATGGCATTACACGGGAGTCGGGGAAATGCGTGCCCTCGATCAGTTTGTGAACATCATTTTAAACGAGGGCGGCTTAAGTGTACGGAAATCTCACCAGTGTGCGCATCCAGTTAATGGAGTTGTTTCCAAAGTTTTCAGGGAAAAAACCTTCCCCTCTCCTTTACAAATTAAAAAGGAAATCATGATCTCCCCTCACAATTTTCCCTTTCTGACTATGCCTCATCCTTGCTTCGACATTTTGACAAGTTTGCGCAGAAGACTCTGACCTTTGTTGGGCTAAGGTGACCTCAACCTGCATTCATCCGATTAAAAATAAAACCTGCGTCTGATTCAGCTGGCCTGCACTTTGTTGTAACTAGGAAATTTTGCTGCCTCACATCAGCAACTGTAATGATAGATATATAATTTCTGATGGTCTTATTGATGCCAAGGCAGTCGCGCAGAACAGTAAATTGTGATTGCTAACTGGACACTCAACGATGAAACATGAAAGCCAGACGCCATCCTTCTCTATGAATCTGAAAATTCGGTAAATAATATTAATCTCCAACACTCTTACGGAAGTCTCTTCTTGTAGACACGATCGAGATGGTGCTACCGTGCATGATGGCATCACAACGGCCAGTGCTATGGAGATCCTCAAACACTGCCCTGAAGAAAAGGTTAGATAGAAAGGACGGAAAAATTAAATCAACCAGCATTTCTGTTGAGATTGTCATTGCTTCAGGAAAACAAGTTAGGGACTTAAGCTGGATAGAAGACTGGAGGGGATCAACAGCGATGCATTTTATCCAGGGGAAACTAGTCTAGAGTATGCACAGATTTCGGCCAAAATTAAGAAAGAAAGAATATTAAAAACGTACCCTCGCCAGAAAAAGTGATAAGGACTACTCTTTCGCTCCCTTCCTTATTTTACTATTGACAGCTCTTACCAACTCTAAATGGGCATCGTTCCTAATACAAAACACGATCTCTGTGAAAATCGTTATCAGACTGCTCTTGTTGATACAGGATATCGGCGCCTCCAAGAAGGGTCACCGCGTTCTAAAAAGTCTTTTAAGTCTTGGCTTGAAGTGCCGAATGGGTTGTTTACTGTCAGGTTACTTCCTGTCGTGTGAGATGAGCTCTTTCGTGCTTGACCTCTTCTCGAGCCCGCCAGACAACCATCCCATGACCTCATTGTTATTGTGGTAGCTTGGTTGACAAGAAGAAAAGAGCGAGAGAGAATGAGAGAGAGGACCTTCGAGTGCGGACCATTGACCTCTCGCAGACGATGATTCCAGACAGTTCTTTAGAAAAAGGTTTAACCAAGGTCAGGCTCAGATAGAAGACTTGCTGAGAAAGAATTTACTTGCTTATTTCATTTGTCAAGTGGTATTTAATGGATATAGAGACGGAGTTTGTTTGGTTCGTTGGCTCGTTCATTCTTCCGTTTGTTTGAATAGAGAGATTAGAGTAGAGTGTACTGCAGGGTCCTAACTATGAGCCAGAGCTGCAGCTACTTCGGACTTTAGAGGGACATGGGGTCGGGAGCAAAGTAAGCTCATCTAAGTGTTAACATACGCTCACCTCCCAGACCGTCAACCTTAGAGGTCCCGGTATAAATTTCGGTTGATAATTACGCCGGTAGACTCTTCAGGGACTTGTAGTTCTGGACCGCAGATAAGCCACACCACAGGCAGACAGACGCACTACGCCACAGCTAAGGTCCCAGACAGCCGGCCTCTTAAAAACACTTGCCGTCACAGTCTAAGCAGAGCTGTTTATTAATTATTCAAGTAGTGATTTAGGATTTTCGATAGTTTCTTTACTATGATATCTACTTTGTATAGCACGCAATGCAAAACCCACTGAATGACATAAAGGGTACGTGTGTTTGGGGAGTAGGGGTGAAATCAGTCGAGACATACGGCGGCTAACGACTTGGGTGATGGCCGATGACGTCAGCGCCTTGGAGCCAGACGTGGAGAGGGCACTGCACCACTCGTGTCCCAGGAAGGCATTGACCTCGTCTGGCAAGCTTCCCTATAAGGACATTCACTCTCCAAGAAGACCGATTTTCGCTGAAATGTTCCAGCCACAGTACGACATATCGCCCCCTGGACACTGTGCAGCCTGCGTGGCCGGCAGGATGCTGAGGGGATTCCAAGTCCTTGCTGGGCAAAAAGTTTCAATTTACCCCCCCCCCTCCAATCTCCAGCTTCGTCGGGGGGGGGGACGGTTTTTTGTTTGTTTGTTTTACCCGAGTAATCCCGTCAACGCTGTTCCTAACAGGATTTGTCTGAGATGGACTTCCGCTTGTCTCTGCGGCGCGCAGCATCGTTTGTCACGAAGAAAGCACACTTCCGTGAAAACAATTTTTTTTTCCTTAGCATGCGCGCGCAGTGGAGAGCTGGATCTCGTGAATATAGTTCGCCTGCAGGACTGGTCACGGTACCTACCGTCTGTAGGCCTGCTTTGTCGGTGCTTATGACACAGCCTTGACATTGCTATGCTGTTTAAAAATAACGGTCTTTGAGCGCAAAAGGAGTCGGGGGGTTGTCTTTGCCAAAGCAGACACTTTGACCTCCGCTGACGACCTTTGTGCTTGTCCGAGCCAGACTGCTAAATAGAACGCACACTGATTGATTAATTGATTCATTTATTCATTAACTGTTTGTTCTTTGATTATTTTGCTCTTTTCTTCGTCAGTGAAATTTAATTAAATTCTTGCAGAGATTTTGTTGACATTAGGGCCATGTTCGTTGACGAAAGGGTTTCCTTTGGGGTAAAACAAAAATTGACAAAAGTCTTCTTGAAGACGATATTGTCTTGTTTTATTTGTGTTTTCTGTTTGTAAACTTAAAAAAATGCTAGGGCTCACTATAACATTCCATAAAAGACTAATTGGTGATGTATGTAGACCAACAGAGTTGAAAATGCGGCAACAGTAAAGGTCAAAATTCCCCAAGACTAGGGGCTGCAAGAGCGGTAAACGTAAGATGTTTAGTGGTGGTCCAGGTGGTGTAGCGGTCTACGACATGGTATGTGGGAAGACGAGCCCACCCCTCTTCTTCCGACACCTTTACTTGCCCCTGATAAGAAGTGATCTTTGCTGGGTGGGAAAGAAGGAGTTTTCCAGCCAGAGGGTCGAGCAGGCTTCGAACCAGCGACATTTTACTGCACAACCGAGCGAACTAATACTCAGACTGCAGAGTCCACCCTGTGGATGATCCTAAGGGCGCTACGAGAAACAAACTAGAAAATTCAGGTCAGGTGGCCAAAGTGGATGGAGGGAGAGAGGGAGTGAGTGAGAGAGATAGCTAAAGTATGCTTAAACACCAACTTAAAATCTACAAACGCAATTATGTTTTTGAAACTTCACGTGTTTTTCTCCATTTTATTTCTCTGGGCATGACGGCCCTAACAAAATATCACTTAGCAAATGACTGGCGAAATCACAAGCCTCCATAAACACGCGATTGCGGTGCACTTAATTAATAGCCTGCCTATGACCTCGGCAGAACGTGCCAGGTCAATGACCGGACTTGTTCGACTTTCCCACAACGTGACCATCCGCAAAGTGTCAAAGGGGTAATAGCCTTCATGTTTCTGCCGTGTCTCATCCATTATGTGTCATCCGTGTATCACCTGTCATTCACAACAAAGTCATCCTTTTCGGGCGACCGTGCCCGGTGTTTTATCCACGTTCACCCATCATGTATCATCCATTTATCATCTACCCTGGCCATACATCATATGCATCCATTTATCACCTTAGTGACTTGGCCATCTATTGTGTATCAGCATTCATGTACCGTCCACCATGCATCGTCCATGTATTCCCCGCCATGTGGGAGCTGATAGCCTGGTAGTGCGAGTAACGGCGGTTCGATTCCCATGTGACGGCTTTTGTTTCCATAATTGATCCTGTTGTGGAGTGAGTACCCGACTCTGCATATGGCAAGGTAAGACTGTGAGGGAGGCACCGCTTTTACAAAAAAAGATGACCGAGATAAGTGAGGACTCTAAAACCTCACCCCTGTGCGGCCATGAGTTCATGGGACTACTTATTTGTTTAACCATCCATCGAGTATCAACCATGTCTCCCCGTCATGATCATTTATCATGTGTTATCCAAGTACCAACCGTTGTGGATAATCAATTATATATCCCTCGTGTATCGCATCATGCACCTTCATCATCTTATATCTACCACCCGTCATGTACCATCCATTATGTATTATCTGTTATGTACCACCCCTCATGTACCATCCTTTATGTATTATCTGTTATGTACCACCCCTCATGTACCATCCATTATGTATTATCTGTTATGTACCACCCCTCATGTACCATCCTTTATGTATTATCTGTTATGTACCACCCGTCATGTACCATCCATTATGTATTATCAATTATGCACCATCCATCATGTATTATCCAAGTATCACTCCCGATACATACCAGATCCCCAAGAGATTAAGAGTCTAGATAATAATAGACAATTATCACAAGATAATAAAAGCACACTGAATCACTCCTGCGTCCGGTGCAATAAAACTTGTTTGTTGTACTAAAGATTTCCTTGGTGGAAAATGCTTGCACTGCGCAGTTTGAAGCACTATTGATTTGAAGTGGAGTAGGGGAAGTTTCAGAAGTTTAGAAAGGAGAGCTTATTGAAAGCCTTTTAAATAAATTAATTTCTAAGCTTAAATTGTTAGGAACAATGATCAGATAGTGCCCCCCTTTTTTTTCGACCGAGAAACACAAGGCGCTATTTACGAAGGTCGTAGTGACACCTAGCAAGACAACCTTGAGCGTCGAACTCGATTTTGTTTGGGGGGTGGGGGGGGGACGTGTTCTTGTCTTTAATTTTCTGAGCGCCGCTGGAGATTGTATAATCAATAGTGCAGCAGACTGGACCGTGAGAGGAAAACAATAGAGCAGTTAGCCCGCTTTGTTGTGATCGTGGAGCTCCACATCTGGAGGCGAAGAAAAGCTTGAAAGGATGAAACGCAGTTGAGCTCCCGACACAAGATCGCTTTTAAGCCGCAAGTAGCCACGCCTCACAGACTGGCCGAGCGCCCTGGGCTTGCTGGCAATGCGCAAAAATGCACTTTGTACGACCAGGAAAGCTCGGCAAGGACGCAGATTGTCACCACCACTAAGACCACCACCACCACCGCCAGAACTACGAGCGCCTGAGAGCCAACTATGTAACAGAAGCTTTACTGCGAAGTTGTAGGTTGTTTTCGAAATAAAGTGAATTGAAAGAACTCTTTCTTTTTTCTTAATTGTGTATCATCCAAAAAAAAAGGACGGAAAAAGAAGAGAGAAGAAAGAAAGAAGAGGAAAGACAGAAAGAAACAAAGAAGAAATGATGGAAAGGAAAAACAAAATTGCTATAATTGTTGGAAACAATGATTATGAGAGTCGACAGTAAATTTACGTAAGAACTAAACTTATTTGAGGAAATAAGACTGACATTCTTTCGGGGCAGCTAACACGAAACAATCCAAGCGATGGTGGGAGCCACGCAATACATCCAGCAGGAAGAGTGAAGCGGCCAGATCACTCTCAACCTTATTGCCTGCAGACCTCACCGGACTGAGAGCCTACTCTCGTAGACGCTCTGCACCCAGGAAGGAGGACCACCCCGCTGACGTTGTATTGAGGGTGTAGCAAAAAGTCTCTCGTCACATGATCTTAATGTCTTTGACCCCTCACACTGAACCATCAGCCGCTGTCTCCATCTCCCCACAAGACACCAAAGAACAAGAACAAGAAGACGAACCAAACAAACTGGCCGCTCTACATCAAAGAATCTTACAACTCATATGGTAACTAAGCTATATAATCTTTATTTTTCAGGCTTTTTTCTTACCTTTTGCTATATATTCGCAACTTTCTGTTGGTGGATCAAAGGCTGCAAAAATACTCTCACGACGATCCTTTCCTTGTTGTCCGTCTTTGTCACACAATGACACTTTAAATTGTGAGTGTGTAGACATGTCACATTTGAGTACGATTGACACAAGAAAAGCAAACTCATGCTGATACTAGACTTGAGGTCTAGTGGGGTGAATTCTTCTAACGATTGTGTAAAATCTCAGTGCAAGATACTATTTCTCCAAATCTCAGTGCAAGATAGTATTTCTCCAAATCTCAATGCAATATACTATTTCTCCAAATCTGGGTAAATACCCCCTTTCTGTTCTCGAGATACGCTCATACAAACATCCCCATGCGCAGATAAAAGTCAAGCTCAAGACCACGTTTCTACACAGCTATGTCAATGGCTAATGGTCCCAGCGCTCCTACTGGTCAAAGCCTGAGCAGTGTAAAGGCATCCATATGCAACTCTGATGTCCTTTTTCTGTGCAGGGTGATGTTTGAATGCTGTTTATCGAACATAGGTGTGGGATAGTTGGAATAGTCACCCAGATTTGGGAAAATATGACATTAAGGAGCTTTCACCTAGTCGTTAGAAAAAAATGCACCCCATTAGAGCTTTAAGCGCGTCTGGGGTCCAAATGTTTTTCTGAGGACCAGGAGCGCTTCTTCTTTCCTGTGAACTAGATTATAAAAAAAACTGGGTCCTTTTTGTCCGATTTCTAAAAAATTAAGATACACTTAGCTTTGGCCCCGAGTGGAGAGCCAATCAGATCGATGGGGTAGGGGGATAGTTAAACCCGGAAAAATGCTAAACCGTCCCGCGTGGTGCGCCTCGAACTGACACCCTGGGGTCACTGTAACCGCCGCAACGATGGAGAAATGTGGCCCTCCAGGGGTAATGAAGGTTTCTCGTATACTTGCGAATATTGACAGGCAAAACATTAATCGGAAGATGTTTTAAGGTGAAAATAAAAATTGCTCCCTTTTTACCGATAACTTATATTTTCTGCCTTTAATTTTTTTCCTCCAATTTTTAAAGTGGTGTTGAGGGCAGGGGTAGGGAGAAAGCGGGCGATATGATGGGGTCATTTGGATGCGCATGCTGCTGGCAAACGAGGTGCAAGCTGATATGCAGGCCATCGCAAGTAGGTTTGCATGCTCAACACAAGCATCCGCATGGATCGCTTCTCACAAATGTGGACATGGAAGCATACGCCAAGGCGCACGTACACGAACTAAGACGAGTATACAAAGACGACAACCCCGAAACAGCTGTGATGTACATGAAAATGTACACATGCTTTTAAAAACATCATTCAACTGAAAGAACACCTTTCGTTCTCTCTCTCTCTCTCTCTCACACACACACACACACACACATACACACATCTCTTCGAGAATGCGTGCGTCATCAGGTACCAGACAGCAATATCGAAACAGCAGCAGCAGCAGCAGCCGCGGGAGCAAATTCCAAGTAAACTTCATTTACCTTAGGTCTCCCTACATAAATCTCAATCAGAATTTCCCTGAGCTTGCATATGCACTGGTGAACTATCGGGCTAAAATGGGTCTTTGTCCTGTATGTGGTCTTTTCAATTTCCTGTCGCCCCAGGCAGAAGAGTGTGTTCGTCTGTGCCGTGAGCGCCATGCTGGGTCTTTCTAAACGTTCATACTTTTGTTTCTGGCGCATGCTGTCGGTTTTTTCGAGCGGACGAGAAGCGCCAACGTTCAGAATTACTACAACCGTCATAAACGGTTTTCCAATTTTTCTAGTCTGTTTATTTCTAAAAGGATTAGCACTTTTAAAACTTTTCTCATTCATGAACTTTTCTCTTATTTTATAGAAATTCCTTTGAATTGTTCGAAGTTAAGCGATCCATCGTGGTGGTAAAACTGTTGGCCATCAGAATCCGCACAAACGTGAAGATGCTTCTTACAAATCTGGAGATCTAAGCAATCCGGTTCTTTGAAAGTCTTGACATCAAATTCTAACTGAAAAGTACGCATTTTCCCAAAGAAAAACAAATAAACAAACCTACAAATAATCAAACATAAATGAATGAATTAATGAAAAGATATTTTGCATTCAATGTTGACAAATGCCAAGTTTCCTAACAGGACCAATGTTGTGGAGCGTCTCCCCAAGTTTGTGAAAGTTGTGTGTGAAGGTTGCGGGAAAACAATGGTTTTGGGGGAAACGTTCGGGACATTGAAACTTTGACTGACATGATGTTTTAAGTAGAAACTTGTCCGCCAATAAATAGGACTTGGTGGCACTTCGTAAGTTTGAACGCTTCGGCGCTTTGCCCGCTTAAGAACGGCCTTTAATTAAAGAAATGACCGAGTCTTTCCTTCGCCTTCTTCCATTCAAAACAGAGAGCTTTTCGCTAAAATATTGCATCCAAACGACTGTACCCACATGAGATCTGCAAAAAAATCAAGGTCAGCCTTCCAGACACCTTGCTGTTTTCGATGTTGAAACATTCCAGTTAGAGAGTAAATTGACGATCAATACACAAAGAATGATAGAAAGACAGATTGGACAAGGGCAAATAGAATGTCATACCCAGTGACCTCAAACTCGGCAACAGCCTTCATCCACTTGGAAAGGAAACAAACCCAGTGGGAAACAAACCCCATGCAAGTTCCCCACAAAACCATAGCCATGACCGCTAGCGACCCACGGAGTAGCGCCCAGGGCAAAGGGGAAAAAAGACATGTTAGAGAGAGAGAGAGAGAGAGGGATGGGGTGGGGAAAGAGACTAGGGGAAAGCAACAAGCAGAAGGGAGAGGGGGACAGAAGGCTAGGGATGGGTGGAGGATCAGAGGTTGTGGCAGTTGATGCTAATGGCGATGGGAACGGAAAACCAATGCGTCACAGTCTGTAGGAAGTCTGGTACACCGCACACATCTCGTCCGACTTTGCGTGGCCGGCACCACTTGCTGGCTTGCCCCGCCCTGGCCCAGCTGGGGGAGCACGAGGCTGCAGGGGAAGCGTCCTTGGACTCTGCGGCCCAACAGATGGGAGTCGCTGAGAGGAGGAGGGTTTGTTTTCGTTCCCCCTTCCCCAGCGATGCAGGCGCATGCAAGGCAAGTCTGGGTCAATCCAGGAAGCGAGTAACTCGGGTGAGGAGATCGATTTTCGCTCGAAAGAAAAACCCAAACAACGAAATGACTCAAGCTCTAGACCGCCTGTCTGCCGCTGTTGCCACTGCTGTTGCTGCTGCTGAGCAAGGCCAAGCGGATGCTTTGGAATTTTCCCCCATTGTGGGGGTTTGGGGAGGTTGGGAGCACTCTTTCTGTGCCTGCTGCTGGTGCTGTAACACCACCAACATCTTCATCTTAGTTCGCTTCTTCGAGATTCTTAACTGGTAGCAGCAGTATATCTGTAAAACATTAATCTGTTGCTGTGTCTCTACACCTGTATTTTAAGGGGAGAGAGGTTGTGATGTGAGATTTGGAGATACAAGTCTCCTTGTCTCTGGTCAAACGCATAAAATGTGATCTTTATAGCCTCTAACCCTGTCCTCGGTAAACCACAAATGTCATCGATGACCTTCCATCGACTTTCGAGGTCCATGTACTTGGGGAAATTACTGTTGAATGTTAGTTCTTTTTTGCCATAGAACCTTCTATCCTTTATTGGATGCTTCCTTTGTTTCTTGTTATAAATAAATAAAAAAGGGTATGGTGAATTTTTTTCGTTTACTTTTTTGTCATGACATATGTTTGCACTTTGATTTGCTTCCCCGGCTAGTGTTGTTGAGTTCATGCAGGCGACTGTATCTGTGTCTGCCTGTCTTCCAGAAGACTCCGTCTATATTTTGACATTTAAAGTGTCTGTATTGATACAAAAATTAAATAGCTGCCTCGTGGTATAAATACCTGAACCATATCCACTAGATCGATCGGGCAGAGTTGTGTCTGTCCAAAGAGTCCACGTATTTTCTTTTGGAAATATTCTTGTGCTGGAGTCACATGAACTATTGTATCTCCTTTTCCATATATCAAACACAGTCTGTAAAACTCTTTGCCGTCGGTAAATGTATAACCAGTCACATGAATGTAATGTAACCCTGCCCATTTGGGGGGAAACTATTGAAATAAGTATGACAAATAAGTATGGGATATAAGAATGAGAACGAGGGGATCTTCTTGCGAATTGCTGTAGCTGCCCACTTCGATGATGGGACGATCTGAAATACGAAGGGGCAGCGGAAGAAATCCACGTTTGAAATAATGGATGAATCGATTACGAAACCGACAAGTAAGCGATGCATGAAGGGGAGGGGGGTGAGATGAGTGCGGCGTGGAAGGCAGTCGCAGACAGCACGGCGACCAGGCAGTCGGGTACAAAGGGAAGAGCAAACAGGGAGGGGGAAGAGAGAGAGAAGGTAGGGAGAGAGAGAGAGGGGGGGTCTCTGGGCTTCACGAGCAATATTCATCTTGCAGTTCAGGCATTTTCAGCGAGAGAATCACCAGTGTCATCAGCAGAACGTGTCTTAGAAAAATACTAAAGGGAGAGCATGCGCCGGCGCCGGGGAACTGCTTGCCATAATGCCAGTCATTTCTAGCTGGGGTTGATTAAAATTGGGCGCACCCAAAGGAATCAATTTGATCTTAAAGCACACAGACTAAGTTGTGGGAGCGAAGTCCAGTCCTAGAAGCGAGAGAAGCACCGTTCGGACTGTGTGCATGCACCAAGGAGGGAACGGAGGGGGTGGGTGAGGATAGGGGAGGTCACGTGTCTGGAACGTGTGTCCTTCAGATGACCTCCAAGATTTCTTGAGCTGACGTGTCAGGACTGCAATGTTGCCCATAACATTCATGAACACCTGGGTACAGCATCCGCTGAAACAAGCTTTCTCAGCCACTGATACCCAGCTCTTGCAGTTTCTCTCGCCATCACGTCCACTTGCTCTGTCCGGCCGTTCCTCCATATTTTTTTCTCTTATCGTTACATGTACATTTCATCGCTCGGTGTGGAATTCTGTTACGATGGAGAAACAGTCCCCCAGAATGCACTTCAAAACAGAATGCAGATTCAAATCAGAATCTTTCGCTCGAAGATTACCGTTTATTTTTGCCCCAGTTCCCCACTTCCCTCAAAGTTGCTCGATTGTGAATTTATTCTCATCCTCCCACACCCTCTGCCCCGACACAGTTTGTCTGAATTACATAATAAAACAATACAGAGACTAACGAAAACACTAACAGACAACAAGACTAGCAACAGGTTACACGGCCTCCCTAAGAAGTTTTGACTCCAGACGATACTAAATCCCGAGCATGGAAATCAGAGCCGTTCTCGCTGCAATGGTGCAACACAGTACACCAGACAGCTGGGCTATCGATGAACTGATTACACAGCGATTCAGCGACGACGAGAAAAAAAAAACCACTCTTCCTTGAGCATTACTCTTAACAACAGTCCACACAATGCTAGTCCATCTTCACCCTCGCCTCTTTTTGTTTTCGTTTATTGGCTACTTCTCTACTCGTCTTCCTCTGCAGAATCACGATACCCACAGTTTTTATTACCCGAGTCCTCTTTATGTTTTTTTTTTTTTTTTTTTTAGTAATCAGTGTTGTTGTTTATCCTTCCATCCTTCGTATGTTGTACATGTCTCGTTTTTGTCTCAACTGCTAAGAGCACGCTCCTTATGAGCGTGAGTATGCGCTATACAAATCACGCGTTTATTTACTATTAATCCAATGAACTATGAAAGGTGTGTTAGTGGATAGAAGGGGGAGTATTTGTGGCTAATTGCTGTTAAGGTCTGATGATCGCAGTCTATCCGCATGAAGATCATTGCCCAACTCTTTTCATCCAGGCGTTAGTGCAAGAACAGACCAATTGCCTGGTTCTGGTGAAGCTATCCGTGCCTGCTGCTAGGCCTCTATGACGATCGACAGCCAACCACATCTAGAGACAAGAACGACTGGCTGGAAGGAAAAAGGGGGCCTATGCCCTCATCATCATGTGTAAAGAAACATTTCTATGCGATTAGATGCCTACTACTTGCAAAAAAAAAGAAAACGAAAAAAGGAGACACTGAAGCTAACGAAGAAGTGGGGTAGCTGAGTAAGTTTTTGACGAGGCGTCACCCAGACGCCCTGGAGCAGAAACGCATGAAGGTCATTGTCATGGGTTACAGTTCGTCAGGTTCAACGTGCATCGGCTGAAAAAAAGTGCCAGGAAGTAGTCTGACTTGCTAAGTAAATGTCGTGAAATCAAAAGTAAATATGCAAGAGTCTCTAGTTGAAAAAACAAAATTATATCAACGGACACATTGAGCTGGTTCTTGAAACTTCCTACGAACCGGTTAAAGGTTTCAGAAAAGTACACGCGCTGTGCCACCTTCTTTGTTTTCGCTACGGACAGCCTACAGAGCTTCTTGCAGGGTGAAAGTTTATACCCTTATAAGCCGTTACTTGGCTTTAATTTGTTTTGTTTTACTTTTGTTTTTTATTTTATCGTATTAGTTCCTCTATTTACTTTTCTAATTATTATTTTGTAAACGTTTCAGCACATAATATATAACAGTGTTAACAAATGTCGACATATTTTCCAATCCCCAAGATTCCTTCCATCCCCCAGGACACACTTAAACTCGCTATTGTACGCAGATGTATCTGATGCAGATGCAGAATGCTTATGCTATTTATTCTGAATCTGCATTTTGATTTTTTTTTATTGAGCCTACACGGCAGTTGAAAAATGCACTATGTCAACATTTACAGTCCTAACTGTACAAAACGAACTTTCTTTTATTTTCTTTCAAGGACTGACTATATAAATCATTCAAACGTTCGTTTTGAAGTAACTGCACAAGCCACAGACTAGTCTTCTACTCTCAACCTGTGACCTTAAGCCCTACCCCACCCACCCACCCACCCCCATCGCTTACCCAGACAGGGCCGCTGAGAGCCAGCATGGGCAGACGACCTCTCCGGGCCCCTTGTAATTGAAATCGTAAATTAGCTTCCTCGTATATAATATGCTTACAATTCGACTGTCAATATCTACATTTCATTCAGTAACCTAATATAGACTGAAAACATTAGGACAAGTGCACTAGGATCTACATCACTACTTGAACATAAGAGTTGTTTACACATGAGTGGTTAGCAAATGAGAAAAAATGACGTTAAAGGATCAAACTCGTAGTACCCCCCTTCACAGAAAAAAATCCCCAGGCCCGTTACACTGACATCCCGCCTGCCTTAGGCCTGGAAATAGTATACTGAAGACTGGAAACAACATCTGCATGTGTAATGCTTGGATGTTCTTTCCTTAGACCTTTCTTTACAAGAAAAAGAAAAGGAAAGGAAGAGAAAATAATCCATTGACCAAGGCCGGGCCCCCTTCACAGCCGCTAGCCCGGGTACAGCATCCCTCCTGCCACCCTCTTCTCATCAGGTCTGTGCCCAGCCCCCAATTAGATACCCGACCTCAGGTCGTCCGAGGTCCGGCAGGACGTGTTCCTAAGTGCACGCATCCTCGGGTGATAGATAACGCCAATGTTGCTCTCCTCGTCAGACAATGAGAGGGTGAGTCATGAGGTGGTACCAATAAAGGCTCGACAAGGCAACGGTAACGGCGTGGCACAGGAAGGCTTTATAAACTATCTTTAGTAGTCCAGCACCGGTATCTACCATGTTCTGATGCTTGCTAGAGTTAAATCGGTTTAGCATACAAAAAAAAAAAAAAAAAAAAAAAAATCAGTTGAGCATACTAAACCACTCAAAGTTACGCTAGAAAAAATTGTTTAAAATCTTGGTTAAATCGGTTTTAATTCACAGGAAATGAAACGGTTTGAAAGTACTAAAAACTAGGTGATTTATTTTATTATTATTTTTTTTTGTGTGCAGGAAGTTCCATAGTTCATGTTACAAAGGGACGAAAGAAAAGAGAAAATAGAAAGAGTGGGTGGTCAAGAGGAAAGAGATTGAGAGAGGGGGGGGGGTGCTAGGAAGAGTAAGGGAGAAGAAGAGAAAGTTCGTGCAAATAGTCTGCCACTAACCAGAAAACTAGATTTTTATGAGGTACACAGCAGGTCAGTTGGCTATACGTCCCTGTCACAAAATTTGCGAGGAACCACGAGCTTATATCCTATACGTACGTTCGTGGAAGAACGGAGAACAGCAGAAGCTAAAATAGTTAAGGGGAAAGAACCTTACTTGCTGTGCACACTGTAAACTTTAAGCTGGTAGCTATCTCCCCTGCGAGACACGTAGTGCGCTTCTTTGTGTGACGTCATCAAAACGTGTAAAGGACAGCTCGTCCCCGATCGCTAAGTCTCCGTCCATGGTCGTCGTTTTTTGAAAGGGCACTTCGGAGCTACCGCTTCAATCATAATGATTACTTTTCTTGGGTTTTAATGTTTGGAGAGAGAAATAAAAGCGCGTTTGATTAGACTGTCGCAGACTGAGTGAACACTCGATCGGCTGTTGCCAGTCTGACGCTTGAAAACGCAAATCATTATTTCCATTAAAGTTTAATTGAGAAAATAACTTTACTGACATTATCGCAATATTAAATTATTTTATCCTGGTTAAGAGATGTTTCTGCTGGAATTTTCACTTCCTTGCTGGCTCAGCGTAAAACTATTCCCTCCACCCCTCGCTTACAAGATCTACTGTTGTCCTCATGGCCTTGCCCCAACATACCGGTTACCCACGCTTTACCATCTCCGGTCTGCCAGTGTTTACTTAATTTTTTCCGGATGTAAAACAAAAGTTCACATACGAAATGACTGATTTGTGTACATGTAAACTGAGTGTGTATGAAAATCATGGCTTCCTCAAAACTGGATTAAAGTCTATTCTGAGTGCCTAGGTGCAGAAAAATGAGAAGGCTTGGTTCAGTCAAAAGGCGTTTCTGCACACAACTTTTGTAGCGACCAGGATGCCATGACACTTTCTACAAACTTATTACAAGAAAATGAGGCAAGAATTAGGATTAGAAGTTGTGTTAGGGGTTTCTTTTTTTTACGTTTTAAGGTGAATGTCAATGCGAGATCAGCGCTCTAAAATCTGTTCCTAAGTGTGTGATAGGCTGATGAAGGTATGTGCAGGAGTAATCATTTATCTCTGTGAGCTGCTTATACATTGCCCTGTGGTGAAATAAAGTTGTAAAAGAACTGACAAATGTAAAGTTGTGGTATGTTCTATTACTGGAAATAGGAAATGTTCAAATATACTCAACTCCACCCTACCTTCGTTTGCTTTACAAGCAATGCTACCATTTAAACAAATTCTTCAGAACTTCCTCACCACTAACAAATTCTAATGAAATGGGCAAAAAATTATAAGTATAGTTATAAACCACCCCAATGTTGCAAATGCTAATCATACCAATAAAACAAATCCTTAGAAAACATTTTTGTCCACATGGTTTACTCTTCTTCACTTTTCATAACTTAGGGTTATGGAGGCATAGCACTCATTGGCTGCTTAGTGACAATAAAACTATTATTTATTCTTTAAATAATCCCATCACCATGTTTATAAACATGCTGCCTTCTACATGTTGATGGATTCGTCTGTTATTTAAAAAAAAAAAAAAATTCTAAACTGTACATATTCAATGTGTGTGTAGCGTATACGGACAAGTATACATACACGCACAGAGACAAGATATAGACAAAAGTGTGAGAACATCAAATGCATTAAGTTCTGATTTGTAACCAAACAGGTGCTGTGAGTCTTTTAACAAAGTTGTACACAATAGTCCCGCCTCAATGATACATGCACGTGTACAACTTGGTGTGTGAAGTGCAAGTGGGAGATGGGCTATGTCTGCTGATTTGATTAGCTATGATTATTGGAGATCTCAGCAATTTGACTTTGAATAGCTAATTCTCTTCCATATTGCAAACAGTCTACTCTTATAAGAATCCTGCACTCAGAGAATTATAATATTTATTGTTCCATGCTTCTCACATAAAACAAGAAACTTTCACAATTCACCAATTATTGTAAACTTCATAAGGTATTGTCTATTATGCAACACACATCTAGACACTCTAACTGCTGGTGATTTTTGTAAACAGCAACTTTATGTAAGAAAAGTGACCAATAAAAATGGTACCACAAGCTAATATTAAATTTAAACATAAATCCAACATACTTTTCAAAAACAAAACCAGTCAGCATTTGAGTGATCAAGTGTGATAAATATCTGTGTACCCATAAATGCACACACATATAAGAATGACCACACAAACACACAAGATGATAGACAAATTACACTGGAGGGGAAAACCCACGAACACAAATAAAGTACTGGCAGCTGTGAGCAATGGCCTCCTTCCTCCTTTTAATTCCAAACAAATGTAGGATGCCCTTGATCAGGTGGTTCTAAATTTTCACAAGATTTATCCAATCATGTTTTGTTACATTTACGTGTTGCGTAATCCAAGAGCCTGTTCCAGTTCCATTCTGCGTTGCTGAACCTGTTATATACCATACAAGCAAGTAATGAGTAAGTGGATACACCATACAAATAATGAGTAATGAGTTACACACCATACAAGCAAGAAATGAGTAAAAAGTGCATACCTTATGCTTTGTGCTATGGATAAATAACTCAGTAACCAGATGACAGCAGGGAGAATGTCACCACTCTTTATTCTATTACCATACTAATGAGTTTATTCTTACTTGACAGTACATTTACTAACCTACAAGGGGAAAAGGTAATGTCAAAGAAAAATTTCCAAATCAAACACCATGCAGTTTAAAAAGAGGCTATGGATAGATAACATTTCTCAAATATGGCAGTAAACCTGTTTAAGCCTACTCTTACTTAAAAATCGTGTAGGTTTCCATACCCTTTTTCCTTTTGCTAACACATCCAGAACGCCCCGAGAAGAGGAAACCTCCTCGTTGGGGGGCGGGGAGAATCAGGGACTAGTCCACATGAGAACTCCTACCACGAACTGCACAGGCGACCGACGCCACCTGTGCACCCGCCTTACATGAGCAAGGGCATAGCTAGGTGGAGCTCATCCCTCTCCTAGCGCCCTAGTCTTCAGCGAGACTATGTTCTTCATCGAGCTAAAGGGGTCTTTGTAGGCAAAGATGGAACTGCCATAGGGTTTCGGGTTGTCCCTGGGAAAGTGCAAGGGGACTAATGGGGTTGTCCGGGGTTGCTATTTGGGATGGGTGGGCTCAAATCCCCATCCCCTCTGGGTTGGTGGGGATGAAAAAATGTCTGTCAGGGTGCTCGAACTACCCAAGAGACATTGGTCCACCCCTTCGAACGGGCTTACCTCAAGAATCGT
The DNA here is from genome assembly GCA_004794655.1 of Marisa cornuarietis. Classification (NCBI taxonomy): domain Eukaryota; kingdom Metazoa; phylum Mollusca; class Gastropoda; order Architaenioglossa; family Ampullariidae; genus Marisa; species Marisa cornuarietis. The sequence goes on along the minus strand of SMMW01000554.1, from coordinate 1,429,573 downwards.
CCGAATTCCCTACACGCCTGCCTGTACGCGTGTACTTCCTTTGACCCCCATCCGCCGCCGCCACTGGTCAGACGGTCAGTTTGGACCTCTATGGGCCCAGCACAACGCCACTTCGTCAACCCGACGCTCTCACCACAACATTCATAAGATGTAGCGACTGGCGGTGTGTACAAAGGGCAGGGACGTAATCAACGCGAGTTAGTGACTCGCGCTTACGAGAAATTCCACGCTTTTTCCTTTTGCTAACACATCACTAGGTTCTAATTGCTGTTTGTGTCTTATTCCCTCCTCTCATTGCATATGAAAAGCAACCAAGAAAGTCCAATAAACCAAAAGAAATAACAGTCCAGAATAACCTACCTTGCCATAGAAATACCGACACACAGCTTCTTGTGACCACGGTTGGTAAAAGAAATCAGCCCTGCGTTCTTCTTCAGGGTTACCCACCACATCTGTCATGGTCTGTATGCACAGCAAAGTTCACTATTAATTTAGCTTTTTATGGATCCCAATGACTAATTTATTTTCAATTTTACAAATAAGCTAACCTAAAGCAAAAATGGCAGAATGCATTATAGCATAATAAAAATATTTTTTTGTTAATTTATGATATAACCTTTACAGCAATTCAGGAGAGGGACAGATATATATATAAAATAAGAAACAGAGTAGCAGCATTGCCCCCATCGTTTGGGTGACTAATGTATTGACATCCCCAAGATGATTTTATAAAAGGCTAAAGGTAAACGCTGCTTTTGAACTGGAAAATGCACCAACACTTGGAACAAACCCCCTTCATGACTACTGCACACATCTCATATGACACTTCAACTTACCTTCAGGTCTCTAGTCTGAGAGATGAGCCAGTTGTTCAGGAATTCTTGAGGATCACGGGCAAAGCTTAAGAAGAACTCACGGTTAGTCTTTAGCTGGTTGATGGTTTCTACAGTCTCATGAATCTGTTGGTGAACAAGGGAAAAGTTTTTAAATTTACTTTTGTCGTAATAATGGGAATGCAATGGTGATGATATAGAAATATACCTGACCACTACCAATAAAGTAGTATGAAGAAGGATACAAAAGTGCATATGTGAATGTACTGTTTGTGCATGTATACAAGTGTATGCATAAGAGCATAAGTGTAGCAAAAAAGTAGATTAGAAAGGCCTGGACTCACAAAACATTAAATCCTCTTGCCTCACAGAACATTAAATCCCCTTGCCTGTGCATCAGACTTGGAATTAAATGTTACAATTGCTATCCCTGAGCATTACTCACTGTAACCTGATGTGACCCCAAATTAGGAGATTTCAAAGAAATTTGGAGGTTTTTAACTTCCTCAAAATAATCTTTAAATAAAATTGCAAGCCTGACTAATGCTCAGGATTAATTTCAAGGAAATTACAAATCCTCCAGATCTCACTGAAATCCCCAAACACCTTTCCTACCACCAAAACAGAGAAAAATATCTCTGCACTGTTCAAGTAAAACTATAGGTATTACCTTGTTGTCCAAAGCACTGATTTCTTGCTGGCTCTGAGCTGACAACAGGAATGAGTTCATCTGCTGCTTTAGTGTATCATCCTGAAGAATAAAATTAGATCCCCCTTAATGGTAAAGTGTATTTATTTTTGTAAATACACATTATGTAATTACAGTATCAATTATGTATCAAGATAATTCTAGTGGTTAGGGTCAAGTAAAAATTACTCAGATGAAGAACTATTAAGAAAGGCAAAATGTCAGCACTTTAAAAATTTATATATGCCTGTTGGAAACTATGGTGAAGTGTATATCTGTACTACTATTTTCTAGACATGGGCACACACAGAGGCAGTCAGCCTTTTGTAACTATCTTATGCTTATTTTATTTAGAGAACACTCACCACTTCAACATCAATATCATAGCAAGCTGTCTTCTTCGCATCTGGACCCTCCAGCCTATGAGACAGTTACAAACACAAGATGGCTGCTAGTATACACAAGTGCAATAAAGAGGAAGGGAGGAAAAAGAAAACTTGGGGGTCAGTAAAAACATAGTTAATAACCCTTTTTATCTTTTGTTCATGGAGATTTGCTTGCTCCACTTGCAACTTCCAGGCCTAATGGCATTTTGACATACCCTGGAAAGACGATGTGAAAATGAGTAAAAAAAAAACAAAACAAAAAAACACAGAGATCACTGCTGTTGTGAATGTCAGAACAGTGGTGGCATGATTGTAGATGGTAAGAAGATTTCTCTCCATTTCCAGTAGATCAGACATGGCAAATGTGTGAAGGCCGCTGATAAAACTTAGGTTGAAGAAGCTTATTTACACACAAAACAGTCGCCCTTGTTATTCACGCTTCGTGGGAGGTACCGGCCCCAAGAAACCAAGGGATATAAACGCCTCTTTTTATTCCTGCAAGGGAGACAATACCTCCACCCAAAACACCCCCCACCACCCAATAAACCGTATGAATCCCACAAGTGGCTACTACTAAAATAGGAGAAGGTGACTACTACTTTTCAAAAGACAAAGATGCAGGATTAAGTGTTTTGAAACTAACAAATATATATACATATAGTGAGAGAGAGAAGAAGACAAAACTGCACAGAAGAATGAAGTTAAAAGACTTTCTAAAAAAAAAAGACAAAAAGATATATAAAAAGTACCGATGAACAGAAAAATAAAGAAATATGTAGAAAAAATATAAAAGGAGTTTGAAGAAATTAATTCAAAACACATGTTTATGTCCCTACCTTACAGATGATGTCAAACTTTTGTTCCATGGAATACCCTTGTCGCGCCAACTAAATCAGAAACAGACAAAAATAAAGATCAATGGAATTTTACAAACACAAAACATCCATTTTTATTCGCAATGTCTAATCAAAAACAAGAATCTGCAGGAAAAAAAAACAACAGAAAACACTTCTTCAAAGCCAAGCACTTACGTAATCACATGGTTGATAACAATGGGGTCTGGTGGCATCAGAAGAGGATGCAGTTTAGAAGGAATTTCAGCAAACTTCATTCGCTTGCAATCAAAGATCTGTCACAATTCAGAAAATCAAAAAACTTTTCTTTTATAAAAAAAGAAATTGTAGCCATTTAAATTTTACTGAAAAAATAAAAACTACGAAAAGTTATTAAGCACAAGCAGTCAACAGATTTTTGATGTACCTGAAATCTATGTCAAACTCACCTGTTCAAGGTAGCGGTCACAGTTGATAAACTCTCTCTCATAAGGATCTTGCAATTTGTGTGTCTTAATGTACTGCCAAAGGGCGTTGATGATAACTGGGCGGGTCTGAGTGTGTATACCCAACAAACGTGCCAAACGTGGGTCCAGCTTGAATTGCATTGGCTAAAAATAAACAACATAAAAGATAATATGACATGGTCACTTGCATGGTTTACTAACTCCTTTTCGTACCTAAGGCAGTACATAAGGCATCCACTACAGACCTCCATTTTTGTTGATCAGCAGCAAGTTTAGCCATGCTGTTTCAGGACAGCTTCTGGTCTTTTAATTTTCGTTCTACTGACCTTTGCCATGTTTCTTTAGGCCAACCATGATTCCTCCTGTCATCAGCTGCCCAATGAAGGGTTATTTTGGTTGGTGCCTCTGGTTTCATTCTGCACATCTGCCCTAGCCATTTTCTTCTTTTTCTACCTTTTCTAAAACCTGCTTGTTCTTGCCTAGTGTTGGTTTCTGTAACCTGCTTTTTTATATGGTGGGGTTGTTAGCCCTACCACAACCTGATTTACCTCTAGGTGAGGTGTCCACCTTAGTCGCCTTTTACGACATGCCTGGCTAGACGGCAGGGACCCTATTCTTAAAATGCTTGCTAAGCAAGCATACCCCATCACCAATGAAGAACTCCACCGAAGAACTGAAACCGAGTCCATCAACACGCAGGTTCAACGAAGGCGTTGGTTATAGATTGGACATGTGCTCCACTAGCAGACAGCAGACCTCTCCGGAATCCCCCTACGATGGACTCCAGACGGCCGAAGAAAACAAGGCCGCTTCATGTTCATGTCTTGTCTTTCTGCAGCGTCTTCTGTTGTTATAGCTAGGTTTTTAACAAACTTTCTTTTATCTCTTTTAGCTCTCCTCTTCACCTCCTTGTCTTTTTGGGGATATTCTTTCACCAACTTCTCTTTTAGGCGTTGAGACTTTGTGCCAAGCAACTGGCGTTTTACCTCTTTCCTCTGCTCTATTGTTTTCCATGTTTCTAGGGAGATTCAGCTCCCTTTTACTGTTTTTATAGCTGATATTCACCTAAGCAGCGTCTTTCGTTGCTTGGTTAAAGTTAGCAATTGTCATTTGTTAAATATGTTAAAATTTGTTAAATATGTTAAAACACTGAACTTATTTTTTAATGCTATGATGAATTTCTGCTGAACTGCAGAGTCTTTAAGTTGATCCATGTCAAAAGGTGGATGTCTTTGTTCTCCGACCTTTGCTTTTCTGCGCTTCAACCAATAGTAAAGAATTTTTTGGGTGAGAGCGAGCCTGCTGTCAGGTATGGAACATTCTTGCAGCTTTAGTCCCCTGCCATCGTAACTCCAGCTACGTGGTCTGCCTCTTGTTTTTGTTTCCTTAACTATATTTTTTTACAGGAATTAACTGTTAGTCAATTGCCCAACCCCCTGTAACCTGGAGGACTGGTGGACCACTCTTAGTCTGATCTCTATCCTTTGATCTGTCCAGCATGGGTGACCCTGCCAGGAACTAGTGCTGCTGTGGGGATAGTTCTAAGGGTCATCGAGATACGCAAGCCCCCTGACCACAGCAAGGTGGTGGTCCAACAAGGGGACTTGCATGGTTTAAACACAGAAAAATTACATTTAATTTACTAGCATTTACATTAATCTTAATTCAACAATCCAGCAATTCCATGGCATTCTAAATATTTTCAGCTTTTATCAAATTTTTTTAAAGACTTCCAGACACAATTCTACCAAAGAAGTCTCCCCAAGAACACACACACAAAAAAACAAAGCCTACAGAATGTATGGAAAGAACAGCAACAACTCGCATGGCAATCTTGTGCCATCAAAGAGAATGCTGACCTGATAGTCCAGCATCAGGAGTACAGTGCATTTGACATTCTGGTCGCCAGGTCGCTTCACCTGGAATCCATCAGTCTCCTGAGTGGTTGGAGTTCTGTGCCACTGCAAACACCACAAACACACGCACACAGAACTAATATAAGTATGACTGGTTTGAGATCATAAAAGCTCTTGTTTGGTAGTGTATTGTACATGCAAAAAATATGAAGAGTTCTTGGTTTAAGGAGAACAAAGCAAAAGTAAGGCAAGCTTATCTTTATAACTTTAAATGGTTTTTATTTTTTTTTCACAAGATCTGAGACAAAATGTTAAATGATCATAGCAGGAAAATGTTTTCAAAGCCTTTTCTAGAAAAGCCTTCTGTCAACACATGTAAAATACATTTATAGGCATCTATACACCATTAACAACATGCAGGCCTAGTAAGTTAGCTGTATGCAGTTGCATGGAGATACATGAGTTTAAAAGTAGATGATTGCCTTACCTCTACCAAATGATTATCAGGTCCATAAAGATCTTTGTCCAGTTCAATCACAAGACTCTTAAAGAAGGAAGAAAATTTCCGCTTGACTTTGTTGGCATCACTAAGCTTGGCTGTTGCTGCCTAAAGTTACACAAACATAAGGCATTCGTTGATATTCAATAAGAGAATTTTCATGTGTATTTTCATGACAATAGCTGCTCTGCTGCTTTAAGGCTATGGAGACCTTGAAATTTCATCTAAAGAGATATCTTTTTATATAAAATCCAGGTGTTTCATTTGAAGAAATACATAATGTTGAAAAATTGTTTCAAAAAGAGGTCATTCGTTGTTTATAAGCAAACATTCTGTGTGCACCATAAAACCTCACTGATAATGCCTAAGATTTCATCAGATCTCTACTAGCTCTAGGTCAACCTTCTTCATTTTCTTAAATATATTTTAAATCTTCTTTTTGTATACTTAGTGCAGTTAATACTTATATTCAAACCTTTATTTCCATTACACATTATTTCCCACGATTGCGACAAAAGCTATATTTTTCTTTATGAAAATCATACAGAGTACAGTAAACCTCCATATACAGACTTGCTAAAATCCAACAAACTCATGTCATAACTGAGAGGGGTCTAAGCAGGGAAATCAACCAGTCTGCTTACTTTCAATGAACCATGACTTCACGTTCATTTATTTAGATATTGAAAATATAGCTCTTAAAACATATCATTGTGTTTTTCTTTATCATTTTTGCTTTCACTCGGTCATGCTTACTGACTGCACCACTGCTGCACTTGATTGAAGGGGAACTAACTCTCCAGGTACGTATGGGGCGCCAAGAGGAGAATTTTCTCAAATTTGCTATTTCTAGCTATACATTGCATTCTATAATTATACATTGCATTTTATATTTATAAAATTCATTCTATACTTATAGATTGCATTCTATAGCTATACATTGCAATGTATAATTATACATTGCAATGTATAGGTAGAGAGAGAAAACTCTTTGACCTTCTTTTCCCATATGCAAATGAGCCAGCCTCGTTCCGTATACATTTCAAGTCAGAAGTTATAGAATGCAATCTATAAATATAGATTTCGAATGTATAGATAGAATGCATTCTATAGCTAAAGAATTGAAATGTATATATAAAATGAATTGGATAACAACTTCTAAGTATAATATAAATGAAACACTTCAGTTTTTCTCTCTCTAGCTATACATTGCAATGTATAATTATACATTGCAAGGTATAGTTATACATTGCATTTTATACTTATAGAATGCAATGTATAGCTATAGAATGCAAAGAGAGCACAAAAGTCAGTTACAAATACCTTTTATATAAAAGACATGCTCACACATTTAATACCATTTAATTACACGGAACACATCTGTTTCACGATCATTACTCCTTATACCAATCAATTTCGTTGTCAATAGTTGTGATTATAGTCAATTGACTATTCCATCTGCTTGTCTTCCTCTGCAGATTCATGATACTCTCTATTCTTATTGGTTGTTCCCTGATTCCTCTTTGTGTTTTTCTATGTTTGTCTTTTATTACTTGTCTGCACAGCTGTTTCTCCTTATGTCCTTTGTATTCTGTCACATCTCCTACTTGTCTTAAGCGCTGAGAGCATGCTCCTATGTGACTGTGATTATGTGCTATATAAATCATATAATTATTATTATTATTTAAATGCCATTTGATAAGCAAGCATCGGGCATAAAACATGTCAAATTTTGGTGCACAAGGCATGCAAGTAAGTAAGTGTGCTGCATTTTCCCCCAAGGTACTCACATCTTCAAGAAGACGCCCTTCTACTCTTAGTTCCCATGAAGGAACAGATTCCTCTCCATCCTGAAAAAAAAAAATAAAATAAAATTTTTGAACAAACAATTGCTTTTCAGCATCAGTACATACAGACATTTTAACACTTTAATATTACACGTTGATAGGCATGACATAAATGCTGATACAGTTTTGTAATTCTAACTCAAGCCTCGAGGACATTCAAGCAGTCTCTGCTCACCTCTCCTTCTTTTGGAGGAAAGAATGTGTTGGAGATGAATATCCTCAACTTTCGCTTTTGCTGAAAAAGAAAATTTTATAGCACGACCAGAATTAGTTTGCAGTCATGGTAGCTGTAAACCTATGGTACAAAAGGACCAGCTGAAAGCTACATTGAGGCACTGAAGGAGACTGAAATCTCCACATCTTTCCCTGAGAAATGACCAGCATTAATCTTTACCCTTTTAGCTACTAAAAGGGAGAGATACTAATGGCTATCTGTCATATTTTTTTCTTCTATTTTTCATCCATTTTGTAAACTAACAAAAGCTAGAACATTATATGTTTTCAGAACATACATGAACAAATGTATAAAAAGAATATGTACCTTCATGGGTCGTTTCAGTGCCTCTTGAATGTCAAGACGTTTGCGCATTATGGTAGCATCCAACTTTCTTTCGAATGCCAGGAGATCCATGTATGCCTGTGACTCTGGTACCAGATCGCGTACCTACAGTAAATGCACTAATGTAAAATGATAGTAAAACATGTCTGATAGCACAGCAAGATGAGACACCAGAAGAGGAAGGGTAAGTATCTATAATCAGATGAATGTGTAAGACTCAGGAAAGTTGATAGGTTTTGCTATTTACAACTTGCAGAATGGTAGCTATGGACTATGTTTATACAATACAATTGAAAGCAAGAAACAAGAGAAAGGGGAAACAAAGGGATGAGGTAAAATGTTGAAGAATATAAATTTAACTTGTATAAAAACATGACTTCATTATGTTTGAAAAGTTTAAGAAAATAGCTTTAAATCCACACAAAAAGAGCTCATGATGTTTGAAGAGACTATGCTAGACTCACTCTCTGGGTCAGGATTTTGTCTGCAATTTTCTTCTTTTTCTTCCTGCACATCATAAAACATGCAACTATTACTATGCATTCTATGCTCATATTCCTTTCTTGCTAAATGATCCATCAAGGACTGTCCAAGCACAATTTATCATCAGCACACTTGAAACAGTAAGCATCCATAAAAAGCAAGTTCTCATTTTGTAAATTGAGGTTATAAACTAATAAGGTCTACATCAGTGCAAGATTATCAGAAATGTCTTATTCCAGTTACCGCCATATAATAATGTTTTAAAATTGTTCAATAAATGCATTCTCCTCATCCCATGTCTAAATGGCATCCAATTATCAAAGATAATTCTTCATTATCTGCTTCTCAGACTTGACTATCGGAACTCATTATTTTAGATAAGAAAGCTCTGACTAGAGATTGATTTTGCATGATCATCTCTTTGTTATAAACATGTTTGCATTTTTGCCTTTAATGCCATTACAATATTGTTACATAATAAAGCAAAAAGCATGGAAAGTTTCTTAACATTTCAAGAAAAAAGTACAGGACATTTCAAGTTATGTCCTCGATACGACATCAACTGCAGAGTCAGAGCTACAGCCACACATCTGGAAACATTTTAACTTTCTGGAAACAGTTTTTCATGCTCAAGGTAGAGCCTTGATTTTTTTAGTGAACAGATAATTCTAATCCTTACTTTAAACATTCAACAGATTGAGCAGCAATTTTGCAGCAAAAATAGACTACAGATAGAAATACATAGCAAACAGGAAAAGTCCTACGCTTTCATCTGCTGAGCAGCTTGCACACGAAGATCTGGTGGTGGTGGCCGTTTGCGGTCCATACTTCCTTGAATGCTGGGAGGAGGGGGCATACCCTGAGACATGCCTGCGCGTGGCATTGCTGGAACAGAAAACACAAAGAAAATGCAAAAGAAAATAAAGACAAACAATGGTGATGATGCAGTGAAGTGTGATAATGCACCACTGGAAATGCTGCTTTAACTGTCCAATAAACAAAAATGTGCATAGCATAAAAAATGTAAGTTCATGTTAAAAAGGCACTTAAACAGTTTAACACAGAAAGAGAAAAGCTGTTCCCCTCATATATCAGCCAAAGAAAAAAAATTAATGTTAATAAAAATCCATAAAACAGCAACATTTTTCCTGTTAAGCACTGAAGTAGAACTTATGCAGACAGATCTTGTGTTTTTTCTCACACCCATTTTTCTCTCTCTCTCTCTCATACACATGCACATACCTGCAATTACAGTCCAACATGTTTTTAAGAAATAAAGAGTACATTTGCTTCTTTGTAGGCACTCTTTCTTCTTTCCTATTCCCTCCCATGCGCGCGCATGCACACACACACACAGATACACTGTCTAAAATGGTCATTAATTTATAATAAAGGAAAACAAAACTCTGAAATACTGAAAGTGACTATCTTGCTCTTCTTTGTAGTCTATAATCTAAAACTAATTCTACTCTTTACTATGACATGCATCTTAGTCTCAGTATAATATATTAACACATTCTCTACAATCTAGGCCCCTGCTGAACATCACTATCACACAATATGTTGCTCAACATGACCAAACAGAAAAAGAAGAACTGTGCTAATCTACAAGTTTCAGGTTAAAAATTTCTGGGCAATTATAGATCATGCTCCTTTTGCACTTTTTCATTACTGCCAAAAGTGTTCAGAAACTTATACTGGTGAACATAGACCTAAACCTCTTGTACAGTGTCAGGTAAAAGTGTTACTCCCACTTCTCAGTCCTGTTAGCATCTCAAGTGATTAGTGGACAAGCTTCCACATTCCATGCTCAATGCTTCTGCAAGCCTAGCAAATGCTGGGCATCAAACTACTGTAGCTATTGATCTGACATTTTCCTACTAACAACATGCAGCATGAAAACTAATGAGTTTTACTACTCTGTTTATGGTTATAGCATTGCTTCAGCCAGCTGCACTTCCTGATTGTTTCTTGGGAACTACACTTTCTATAAAGTACGACTGGCAAAGCAGTCAGGCATTCACAATATATATGATATCACAGTTTCCTTCAGGAGGACACACTTCCACGTCTTTTTGTGTGTACCTGTGTGAGAGAGAGAGAGAGAAAAAGAAAGAACAAGAGAGACAGAGTGTAGAGGGGAATTGATCTTTCGTGTAAAAAAAAAAGTTTTTTTACTAAAACTTTCTAGAAGCTATACCAAAGCTAAAATATTTCTGTGGGACATATCAATCAAAATGTGGTGCACAAAGAATTCATCCTAAAGCTTCATTTCAACTTATGTTGCTGTGGCACCTATGAGGAATAGCAGAAATAATTTGCAGCTTTGTCTAAAACATGTTCTTTTAAAGAAATAATTTACCTTTTCTTTACAAGAATGACATCATCATCACCATGTGAACAACCTTCTCTGCATGACTAGTCTTGATCTCATTACTATATTCAACCTTTTCCATTTTAATTATTGAAAACTGCTTGAAGTGCCTAAGAACTGGAGAGACACTGCTGTTCACTAGTGCCCTTTTGTATTGGCTGCGTTCACTGGTGTGCTCTCTTGTCAAGCTATATTTGACAGTTTGTTTAATGACTTTAATGACCAAGCAGAACACTAAGATTAACGGCAAACATTTTTTTTTCTTGTTGGTTCCACATATACCCACATTTTTCTCTTTACTTTTTTGTTAAAAGCATTATGACAAAGCATTATATCAGTGGTAGCTGATCATTGCTAGCCGAGGTGTTAGGGACTGCTGGGATGCAATGTTACTCATTTTGACTCAGTACAAGATTCCTCCCTCTAAAAGAGCCCACCAGCAATGGGTTCAGTTTTATGTGACTTTCTCTCCAAGATTTGAGTGAAACTTGTGAACTAATGTCTAGGAATGCACTGTGTGGCAGTGTAATTTTTCTAGTACACTGAGCAATAGGTTTAACTTTTCAAAAACTGCCAACATTTTCAGACAGGAAAATAAATGTTGGGGGCAAAAAAAAACAAGAATCTGATCACAGGTGAACAGAGTAAAAATCAAAACAATGGTTCTGAAGCATCTTTCTTTATATTATTTCTATCACAAAATGCAGTGAAAGGGTTCATCAAAAAGTTCAACTACAAAAAAACAACAACCAAGATTTATCACGAAAATGTATCTGAAATGCAATTTATGACACATATAATGATGCTTGATGGACAATTCCCACTTCAGCTGCAAGTATTTATGCAAGGAATTTTAAAAAATGTGATGGGAAGAGCTTTTTGGATAGAATGTGTCAACAGACTATCCAAAAAGCAGGCATTTTGTTTGGCCACACATTTGTAGTACCCAATTTAGTCTTCTAGTGTCAAAAATATAAAGAGGTTTCCTCTTCATGGTACAGTCTGGATGGGAAGAGTGGAAAACCAAAACCAAGTCAAGGGCGCTCACGCACGTGGGGCAACGGTGACCATGTGAAATTTTTTTTTAAATCTATATAGATATATATGTTTTTGTTTTTGTTTTTTTTTTCCATTCACTGTTGAACTAGAGCACATGCCCATATTCAAATTGCCCACTGGGATAAATAAAGTTGGTCATTGTCAAAAGAAGGGCTACGCTTACATCATTATTACTCCATGTATATCTGTTTCAGAATGTATATTTATATTTTTGACACTAGAAGACTCAATTGGGTACTACAAATGTGTGGCCAAACAACCTGCCTGCTTTTTGGATAGCCTGTTGACACATGCTCCGAAATGGTAAATCTGAAATGCTCTCTTCATATCTAGCTTTTAGCTGACACCACAGAAACCTTTCGGGATCAGCTTTAAACTCTTGGTCCCTCTCATGACTTGACACCAACCTGACGCATTACTACAACTTGGGCTCCTCTGAGAAATGCAGTGCATTAGAAGATGCAGTATTTCTACTGTCACACATGACTAGCACTTTTCTCAGTTGCATGATTTGTCTTACCTCCCTTCCCGACTGCTTATAACATTGTAACACCCATGTCTTTAAAATTATGCTTTATACACTGCTGACTTAGGTCATGTCATCCGGCAATACACAGTGCTGGCAAGAATGACCAACAACATTAGAGACAACAATAGTCTGACTAATCTGTCCAATGTTTACTAAATTCTTGCTGTAAATACACATAGTTTCTTTCAATTTAAGTTGCTGTTTTTACATTTTCTTCTGTTGAAAACAAAATGTGTATCCAACTCTAAAATAAGACGTAGATTAGGCAGATTCTCTGGTGCACATATGCACCCAATAAGCAAATAAGCATGTGGCCTTGCACCACACTCTTGACCTACTTGGCACAGAGCAAGACACAGAAGGGGACGACAGCTATCCACTCATAAATGTCCATCGTAACAATAACACCAGCAACATAAAATTCAGCTTAAGAAAATCTTGCAAACTCTTTCTCCGTAACAAGTCTTTTCCTTTGGTCTTTGTATCATTTTATTAGCAAAATAAGAGGAACTGCAGGATTTACATGTTTGATTCTTATTTTACAATTATCCCATACCTCACAGCCTGCATCACAAACCCTTCTGATATGCATCAGACCAGACTCTCCATCATTAACTCTTCCCTTACAGTTTGCACCTGCAAATGCAAACGTCTTCATAGCTCTATAGCTCAATTGCATTGATACACCAGTACTGAATGAGATAGTCCCAACGCAATCAGAATTTTTTCTTCTTCTCGGGCAGCATGCCATGGTTTAAACAAAACTAAAGAATTATTATTGTTTTGGCAGACAGTTTCTGTTAACATGCATTGCCATTATTGGCAAGTAATTCTATGGGGATAAATCTCTTGAGACAGAATAAAACATTCCCCCACCCCATCTTTCTAAACTGAGATATGTGCACCTCTATACCTATCACTGAAAACTGTGGATTTCATTCATTTCATAAGTACATGATGACCCACACAATTTAAAACACAAGTCTTTCTGAAGTTTTGTTACTGTGAATTTACTTTGTTTTGTTGCTATGAATTCCCCATGCACAGCACTGTGATTGTGCTTAAGCCAATAATGCCCTTTTCATTATAATTAACCACATACATATCTTTATTGGTCCCTTGTCTAAAGTCATTCAAGATTGCCAATGACAGAAAATGGTGAGGATCGGTAAGCTGAAAATTTGGTGGGCCTTCACCATATCATGACCACCTAAACACTACATCCAACTGGCAAAATGATGGAGGCTGATAAGAGAAACAAACAAACAAAAACCCCCATATATTATTTTTAAACACCACAAATATGAAATGCTACTGGGAAACAAGCACTTGTATGAAAACAACCTGAAGCCTGGCTGCAGTCATGACCAGCTGTAAACAATGACACTAACAACTACTCAAGAAATACAGCATGCCAAACAGTACTCACTGGAGGTTTCTTTGTTCTTGGTGGAGCCTGCAAGGTGTACAAGGCACACAAAAAAAGGTTAATCATTTCTCAGAGCTATTTACCTTGTCACCATCCATGATCAATGAAAAATAATTGATTTGCATCACAAAAAGAAAGTGCGCACGGCATATACAATATCCATTTTCTATTACTGTTGCAGTCTCTTTTTTTGGTGAGATATGAATAATGCAGAACCACACTTTATCTTCATTTTTATCTCTTCACAATGTTACTAAAACGAATCGGGTTGAATGGTGCACTTAAATGAACACGGCTAGACAGAAAATCTCTACTCGACAGATGTTATACTTAACACAGTAACGCATTACCTGTTAGCATCTCGAATCAAATTTCTGTAAAGGTGCACACACAAGCTGGTCAATTTTTTTTAATGAAAAAAAAAAAAAATAAAACCACTTCAGCAGCAAGCACAGGCTTATTTCCAGCGCAAAAAAAGGTGATGGGGTTCAGGAAGAGTGAGAAGCAAAACATCCCATGCCTGTTGTAAGTAAGCGTTGCTGCAACTAGACGTGCTGGGGGTCTGTCTCTTGCACAGCTCACCAGTACACAACTAATGGACAAGGGCAAGGCAGAGTTCCTGAAGCTGTCAACATGAGCCCGCTTTTGATGCTGGGGCCACCAAAAGCCTACTGCTGCAATCAGTATGTCTACGTCAGACAGGAGGTCTGCGGCGGGGGAAGTAAATTGAGAGGGTGGGGGCCAGGCGAGTGATGGAGGATAAAGACTGCCGACACAAGGCCGTGGACGGGGGTGGGGAGGGAAGGAGAAGGGTGAAGAGAAAAGAGAGGAGAAGGGATGGGTCCCAGTCGGGCCACGTTCGCACCGATGATCGATATGTCTGCACACTAGCAAATCTAATCAATCACTATTTCCCTCCAATGCTGCCGAAAGGACAAGGCTTGTGAGTGAGAGACAGAGACGAGGGCCGTAGTGAAGAATGGTGGTGGGTGAGAAGGGGTGTGGGTAGGGAGATGGATTAAGAGGATGGGGAAAAAGTGCCAGACAGCGTCTGCTAGCGCAATACTGTCGAGAAACCTCAGACCTCTGGCTTGCGACCTGGTCGTCCCTGACATAGTTCGGTCCGTCTGGGAGCAGAACAGTCAATCGCGAAGCAAGGACGAATCACGCAAACCTCCCAGCCCCCTACCCCCAATCTCTAAAGAGTGAACAGTTTTCAAAAGTAGCATTGCTCAGCTGTGTGTCTTCTTTCCAAGCATAAAAAGTAATTCAGAGGGCCAATGAAAAAAAAGAGGGAATCAGGAATTTCATCCCTGACCAAACGCACCTCCGCCTCCCTCAGTTCACGCCAGGTAACGTTTAGCAACCATAGTGAGTTGCGTCCTATCGGTCTTCGTCTTTCATCACAACCAGCCGAAAACTATAAAACAGAGTCCATGGTTGTTGTTTTTTTTACTGCAGGCCTTTTACTTGAATATGCATACTGCACACTATAAGGGGTTTGTTCGACCACAAAGTGTTATTATCTGCATCCATTGAGAAGCTGGGCTGGTGCTACCATGCATTCTAGCTGACAGACGAATGTTGCGCCCCGCAAGTGTAACATTCGACTTTTAAGTTATATGTTCTGGTCATCAAACTGAGGCTTAAAATCTCCCTTTTTTTGCTTATTGGCTGTGTACAGATAGTTCTTTCCAATCTCCTGAAGCTGCAATGGTTGTGGCGGCCAGTCCAACCTATCTTTTTAAAGAATTGTTGACCTCAGATCATTCGGAATAAAAGTTTGCTTTGAGAAACTTTGTTCTACACTGTCTACAGAAACCGGCAGGGTCAGCAAAATTCTTAGGAACGCTGCTGATGTGGCATAGTAAGAATTTATAATGGTCAATGAGGAGTAGAGCTTCTTTGGGATTCATTTTAAGCTTGAGAAGCCTTCCACTGTTCTGTGTTTGTGTGTGCTTGCAAATAAAACCTAAAAATGCAGAAAATCTATGTGCCCACTCTTTACCTACACCTTAGGCAACTGCCTAATGACAAAATCTGGCTTTTATATAATTTTCCCCCAAAATTTGTACTTTACGTACCTCTTTCAAATTTATTACAAAAAAAAAAAAAAAAAAAACGGAGCACAAAGAAGTGACATAATTTTTTTAAATGACAAGGGAGTTTCTGTATTTATGCATCATTATTTTCAGAGATTTTATTTCAGACAAATCTTTTTACAAGAACTTCTTTGTGAGTTGTACTGTTCGAGATATCTTCTCTGAACATAAGGAAAGAAGAAAGGAAGGAAACACATGGAAAAGGTGAGAAGACAGAAGTTCCCATCTTTGATGACACCAGCTGTCCTTACAGAAGTACATGAAAGTGGGAGAGAAAATGAGTGTAGTTCCCATCTTTGATATATATTTCGATAGCAGTTGTTCACATAAAGATCAGGCTTCCATAATAAATCATATTAGTCTACCTCATTACTTAGGCTTATCTATCTGATATCTTTCCAGATTGATGGCATGATTAACAATAAAATGTTTTCGTAGTTTAAGAAAGGATTTGTAATGTTTTTCTGTAGATTAATAGGAATGTGTTTGAACACAACATACTATTGACTGAAAATGTTCATCATCATGATGGTTGTCTGCTTTGTTTGAAAGTTTGAAATCAACAACAAACTTTTTGCTGCTCTAATTTACATGAATCATGTAAAAGGTCGCCTAAGGAAAATCCATTTTTACGACGCCATAGGACTGCGGACAACCAAGTCGACTAGGGAAAAACACACCGGTATCGGTATCGAACTGCAGGTCTCCAGGTTTGGACTCCAGTACTTTAACAACTGGGCTGTCTGCTCCAGAGCAATAATTTACACTATGTCCGAGCACCACTCATCGCTTAAAAAAAAAGAAGATGCAGACCATTTCTGCAGACCACCTCAGTGCTTATACCCTAGGCAACTGCCTGGCTTGCCTGATGGTAGAACTCAACTTGTTGAGCTGCCTTCACATGCGGGATTACAGACATGCAATGAAAGTGATGGCTAAATGGAGAGAAAGCAGGGCAAGTACGCATTGCTGTGCAGCAGCACAGTGTCCTCAAAGCTGTGATGACGTCAGGCATACAAATGAACCCCGTGTCACCGGACAAACGATCGACTTTAAGTATTCTCTCCGTCAGACACATTTTTATCAAGGCGAAAAAAATGCAGTTTTGATTAGAAATAGAACAATATCGGCTGACAGTATGCTCGTCATCGTTTCACTCTCTCTCACAGAGGAGTGGGAGGGGGTGAAGAGAGAAGCATGACCTTTTTGTACAACGAATTAGTATGCATGGGTATCCGTTTGCCAGCGTTCACTTTCCAAAGAAACCCTAACGGCAAAACCATTCTTCAATCCGCTTGGCCACCCTGTTACCAATCACGCTCAGCTTACAGTACATTTGGCAACTACCTTTCACATTTACCGTCTTCAATTATTCACTACTGTTTACATTCGATTATCTGACGATACTGCTATCGCAGAAACGATTCTCTATCAAACCTGGAGGAAGACATTGCTAGAATAACTGTTCGAGAAGCTATTCAAATGACATCAGCCACTCTTACACACACACACGCCAAGCCAAGACGAAGATGAGCTTTGAAAAAGTAAACGACAAATGGAAGACTTGTTGCCGCACGTTGGATCCCCAACCATGATGTGCTCAACTAAAGGAGAAGAGAAGAACTCGCAAGGCTTCGTAAAACAAGCTAGTAAGGTGCGTACAATACACTTCCACCTTATAATGCAAACAGGATATCCTCGCGCGGCAAGACTTTGTTCGCTAGAGTGCGTGCCTCTTCTGAGCCCCTCCTCTCTAATCCAGGGCCCCATGGTAACCAAGAGGTTGACACTCTCCGGTTCCACGCGTCCTTGACCTGCAGTCGCTTGCCAGCGGCAGCACTAAACTGACCGTTTTACCCCCCTCCCCCATAAAGAGAAGAAATAAAATCTCTCCGTATTTTCTGTTTTGAAGCGACTTTAGCGTCACCAAGCACGTCGCCCCCGTCTACCTAATTTTGCATACGAGACTCACACCACAATTGTTCTTTATTTCCCCAAATCCGAAACTCAAAATATGACCTTAGATGTTGTTTAAGATATGCACACGAAAGCTGCGAAAACAACTGCACTAAGGGGATCAACTTTCCTGTCTCAATTGTCTTAAAATTATCCTACAAATGCACGCTTCAAGCCAGAGTTATTCTAATCAGCGTACCAATTCCACTTGCACGGAAAGGCAGAAGAGTAACATTCAAAACATGCTAAGCCATTAACTGTACACTTAAAAAAATACAACATATCTTTTCAAAGAATATTACGTGATTTTTATTACTTTCCTACGTTACTTACTGGGCGATCAACGGAGTTACTGTCCCAAGTCCTTGATCCCAAAATCCGAGTGAAGGCTGAGTACTCAGCCCGGAGTCATTACGTCCCACAACTTTCCGAACTACTTTACTTGGTGCGCCTCAGCACTGGCTGCTCAGATTGTTGTGCTTTAACAAGCTGCCCCCCCCCTACCAGTGAACAATCACAAGCTAAAATGTGAATTCCTAAAATGTCATATTCCTGCCTCCGAAACACATCAGCCTAATCAAACTTGGAACTCCTGGGTGCACAACAACAGCCTGGCTGCGACGGCAAAACGACTGAGCCGGGCAAAAGTGAGTCACTGAATAAGGGCGTCGTGTCGGGCTGGACAGTTCAGACGCCAGAGATCAAGAGGGGTACAGCCACTGAAAACGCCGAAGTCATCCACGCAATGTCATTAGGGCTGAGGACGGGGGGGGGGAGGGAAAGAAAGGACCGACTGCAACTACTTCAGAGCTCGGGGTTCATTGTCGTTGGCCTTTTGTCTCACTCTCCCCAGGTGACACACGGCAGAGCACGGCTTCTGATCCCCGTTTGCTCTAGGCCGGCCAGCTGAATAGCTACCAATGACAGGCCGAAGAATTTCATTTGTCGTGCAAACACAGGCTAGAGCAAACAAGTGAAAGGGCGCCCAAGCTCGGGTCAGCTCGCCTCTCGCTCTGTCACGCATGTGTATTATCTCAACCTCTGTGCATCTAACATGCACGTTGTTAAAATAAAGTTTAATTTTACAAATATGCTCGGGGTGGGTGGAGGAAAATATACACCACACTAAGAACACCTATCATCCAACTTATTTGGAGAAATGTCCTACAAAATCCACAGCTCTCTGGTTCTTCATTCTGCAATGTTGTTCTTGATGTTCAAAGCATAATTAGCTTGCCTGTTGATGGGATCAGAAACTGGGAACAGCAGAGCTGGTTATTGCATATTTCACTATGGAATTTTTTTTTTACTACTGTCAATATCATGATCAAATAAAAATGCAGATAAAAGGATTGGTGTGGATAGAATTTCCATAAACTGTTTTAATGTCTGAGCGCCACTGCTTGGCATAAAAGTACATTAGCAAGTAGGAATAAAGAGCTGAAAAGGGCAAGAAAACTAAAAGAGAATGCACACACATATCCATGAATGCACATGCATACAGAAGGAAACAAAGGGAGAAAGAGAGAAGCACACACACACACACAGTGTGAGAGAGTTTATTACATGACTAAATTCATGACTGTGTCCTCAGTCTGAAATAGGAGCATATCTACAACATATCTAACTAACAAATTCCAGAAGTATTTCACTAATTCCTGAAATAAAAGTGTCCAGTTTCTCACTGAGAGTTACACTTTTACGCATGAAAAGAAGATCAAAACACTCATGGAACTCATGGAGACCAAAACCCTAGAATTAAATAAAAATGTTACACTATAAATGTATAGGCCTAATGTATTTATCATTAACTTATTACCAAAAGCCTAAACTAAAAGGGTTAAGTTAAAGATTTTTAGGGGAGGAAGAAATTCTTGCAAATTTTGTCTTCAACATTTAACAACCAAAGAGAAAGCCATCAAAACAGTTTTTTTAGGTCAGCACACCAGTGGGATTTCACTTAACTCCGCCAACCCCACTTTCTCTTCTATCCTCTCAGGTGCAATATGGAGTATATTTGTACCAGATGGACGCTGAGTGGGTAAAGGATTAAAAAAGAAAAACCACCATTGAAAAAAGATCATTCCTGAACAACCCAATAAAGGTTGAATAAAAGTTATTCTAATGAGAAATGTTAGCTTAAGCTAGCCTGTCATGTGTATACCTCAATAAGATTTTTACTGTGCAATATCATGAATTATGCAAGTGTTATTCATTTGTATCATTCTGAAACACTGTATCATCTTCAAGAACAATGATACAGGCTTACTTTTGGGATGGGTGAAAAAAAACCCAGTCTAATGGTATCCTGGTACAGCATTCACATTCACTGTAGCTCAACACCACAGGTCAGACCAATGCTTGCTGCACATGCTTTAGTTCTACATCTAACATTCCCACTTATCTGCTAACACCATGGACAGGTCTACCTTGCTAATCATAATTATTAAAATATGCACGATGCAGTTCACAGCAGCAGCAGCAGTAGCAGTTCACACTGACCAACAGGGCAAAGTCCCTACAGCACAGAACATGACCAGGCTCGTGTCTAAAGAAGCCAACACTTCATTTGCCAGGCGATCAAAGGCAAAGCAGACACCAGTATCACCATTGCATGACAAGGCAGGCTTGCACCTGGTACTCTTTCTGATAAGCACCCATTTCACTATAAATTTATCATATTAAATTATACTCACAAAAAGATTACAGTTAACTTTTTACACTCTGACCAACTGTTGAAAATGTACTTTTATATTATGCTCAAGCTAGAACACATAGCACCTGGTCTTTTGAGGATGTTACTACCAAGTTCATTTGAAAGACATTTTGACTGATAATAATTACAACACTTATATAGTTCAGATTATCATCAATTTGTTAAAAAGTTTATGTGTATGTATTCTAAAGCAATAATGAACCAAGAACAACCATGCAAGTTTAAAATGGGTATGGGGCGAAAGAGATGCATGGGTTTGTTAGCATTTCTCACCTCATTTATAGCAAGCTGGAGCTGCTAATTAGGGTGCTTATTAGAAGAATACTACACCCTCCCCCCCCAATCATGCCTTACTTACTTGAGCCCTTTGAGCCACTGCCAGTGTTGCTGCCAGTTGAGACAGTTGAGGGAGGAGGGGTTGTGGCAGAGGCTGCTTGTTTTGTCAGTGGAATGGACAAGAGATAATATGCAAGAACAATGGAATTTTGAATTTTAAGAAAAGGTTTCAAAAAGTACTAGCAATTGTATGCACATCTGTCTGCATGTGCTATGTATGTGTGCCTGTATATACAACTGCATGGTTGCATTATGTTCAAATTTTCATGTATACATGAAGATAGGGAGATAAAAGTTATTTATGAGATAAGCCTTCTTGTATTATTATCCTAACATTCATGGTAGCCTTGTATATATTTTTTAAATAACCTGCTTTGTAAATTCACTTGTTGTAAAACTGTTACTTTATGGTGTACCTACAGGATGTTACTTTTAAGAAGAAAAGAAAATAAAAGCCAAAAATGTTCAATAATAGATACTGCAAAATAAAGTTATATAATCATTACCTGAAACTTATTACAAAGCTGAATAATACACTCTGCTATTCAAACTTGATATGTTGATATCATATAATAATTGTTTCATGATGTAAATGGCAATGCTGTCTTTTCTTTTTTACAGTGAGATCACAAAGAGACAAAAACAGTCGACTCACAGCTTACACAGTTCAATTTTTGCAACTTCAAAATTGTACATTTTACATATAGTAAAAACAATTTTTTGTTGTAATTAACAAAATATAATACATTAATTGCAGAAATACTGTGCTTGAGCTTCTATTGTCTGCTATGCATCAGTTTCTTCTTGTTGCCTTCAGCCGGTCAGATTCATAAAGTGTAAAGTGTTTGTAACCACAAGGAGTTTTTAATAATACATCAACACTGAGGTCAAGCTGATATAAAAATTTTCTTTAGCAAAAAGTGGTTGTCTGCTTGTAATTGCCAGGCAGTCTTCCTTTGTCATCACTGACGAGTCTTATGTTCTTACATTTACTTTACTCTATACTTGTGTTACAGTGTCAAAATATCCCACAAGCATCAAGCTCAAGATACAAGTTCAAATGACTCAAAGCAGGCTCAAAAGGTTATATCCTCTCAACATGTAAAACAAAACTTGGTGCAAATGATAGTGATAAAATATAAAACTAAGTGCAAAAAGCTGGCAAAATATTACGATTGTTACTTAAAAGAAAACTTTCATTTTAAGCAAATGTTTTAATTATGTGCAGCCCTTTTGGAACATGGCCCTGGCCTAAATTGTAACCTGTAACCTCTAAATCTGAGTGCAAAAGCGTCTGAATCTGAATACCCTCTCAACCAAAGTTACTTTGTGTTCTGATCTTTCGTGATAGTCATATTTTAAATAACAACTATTCATGAAACTTCAGGCTGTTCAAACTTTTTCTGCACTATCTAAAAAAAATCCTTACCCCCACGACAGAGCTCTGGCATAATTACTTTTTATTATCTACAGGCATATTCATTCTGTGTATAGTAGCTTGTCTTTTTTAAATAATCTATTGAATTTGTAAGCTATTAACCAATACAAAGTCTTCAGAAATATCCCAATACTTTTGTAGGTCACACAGGAAAAAAAAAAGATTCAATCCGCTGCATATTGCATTGATCATAAGATACCATTTACTTCTCCACTTTCATAACATAAGAATGGATTCATTTGAAATATGAATAAAAGCAAGGTAAATAAATGAAGAAATGCTGGCACAAACATTAAGCTTTTACAGTTCAAAATAATGCTTTTATCCCTTTGACTAAATTTCACGATACATAGTTTTCATATAAGTGTGTAGCTGTTTTAATGATTAATGATAATAATGTGTGTTTCTGTCTAAAAATAATGACTATGTTTTAAGGGGGAATTTGTAAATTAACACAGTCTATCATTATTATCTATTACTCTTCAGCTGGGGTGTGTAATTTCTTCTTTAACTATCAAGATAATGGGCAAAATCCAGACACCATCAAATTTCAAAATGCTTTAGTTTTATTACTTTAGTAGTTGTTTTCAATTTTTAGAGCAAAAATGTCTCTGAATGTCATTTGAAAAATAAACCCTCAAAGGTATCAGTCTGCCTTAATCTGCCTACCACGATTCCAAAAAGGTAAGATTTTTTTTCAGGCTATAATTAAAAATACTTTGTGTTTTTTACAAAATGCATAATGTCTGTATTGATCAGACCTCCAATTTAAACTTTTACATTTTCAGACCTTAGATGCTAAATCATTTATGTCCACCAGACTCTCTTGGAAACTTTGTTCACACAATTTAGATTTCTCTTACATGATTTGCACACATTTCTATGTGGAAGAACTCCACCATGCAAAGGATCTGCTCTCTATGCAGCCTGACCGACATCACTAATCCAAAGTACAAAAAAATTTAATTCAGATGTAATGTTTCAGAAATAAAATACACAACCTAAAAACATCTTGTATTTTTCTATGTGCCAAGTTTAACACTGTCTTTATATGACAGGCTCTAACACTTTTCGCAATATTTTGCTTTGAACAAAGATAATCTATATCTTGACCCCGAACATCAATGACTCAGTTATCTATATCTTTAAATTAAAAAAAATTTAAAGGTGGAGATGAGGAAATTTATTCTAGAAAGCAAGATTACTAAAAGGATGATTTAACAAGGCGTTATTTAATCCTTCAATATACTATAGGAATATATAAAATATATATATATAAAATAAAGTTATTTAGTTCAAAATTAGAAGATTAGATTCTTGTCTTCACAAAAGTAAAGCAAAGGGGTGGGACTGTGTATATAAATAAATGCATGTGTAAGTGTGAGTGTGTACACACGCGCATGCACACAGGAAGGTGGGCAGGTGAAAAGGGGTGGTGCACACCCTAAAGTGTGCAAGAGAAAAAATGATTTATAATGTCTATGTGATGATCATGCATATATATTTTAGTTTTACAAGCATATTGAGACTTACAGCTGAAACCATGATGGGGTGGCATACCAGTGTGCATACCCATTCTAGGTGGCATTCCCATGGAACCTGGTGGTGGTGGGTAACTTGGTCTTGGACCCTGACCAATTTTGAAAAAAAGACAAAAAAATGTTATAATTCTGTAGCAGGTTTGTGTGTGTGTGTAGTGAATTATAGTGCGTAAATATAGTGAGTTAAACAAATTGCTTTCCCATCTCACAGGAATATAATCAAAAATACTTTATGAAAAGATCATCAATATATGAGTAAAGGATAGAAAGCACCAAAACAAAAATCCAAACAAGCAGTAAGAGTTACTTCCCATAATAACTGACAGAAAAATGAACCACATGCATAGCTTTTGGCATGAGCCTGCATATGCAGGGACAAAAAAATATTTCCTTGTTAAATTTTAGTACTGATAATTTTATATCTTCAGAGGTAATTCTAGGATTTCAAAAAGAGGGGCCCTGGGGTCCTCTCAATGGAAAAAAGGGGCCCTTCAAATGAAACAAATACATTTTCACTGCTTTTTCCAATATTTGGTATACAATAAAATACTTTATTAATCACAAGAAATTGAAGATAAATCACACAGATATCTTTTTCTTTTATATCGATAAATTATTTTTCATCATTATTAGTGTGATCATAGCATCCTAAATTTGCAAACCAATTAGTCTTTGTGTCCATCTCATTGGGCTATGAGCCAATGTTTAGAAACTTTTCATATGTCTCATTAGTGCCGGGGTTTGAATGTTTCTTCTTGAGGAAACTTCTACCAGAAGACTTTATTTGGTTTTGATGGCTGAAGCCCCCTCTCACAGCCTGCATTGTGGTATAGCATAAGGAGGCACAGCTTTCCAAAAACCAGCAAATTGGGAAATGAATCCCTGTAAAAGTCAAATAACAGTTTGAACAGCTTGTGGAATCTCTCCGATATGCATTCTGCGTTACAGACCACGATCTATTCCTCTAAACATGCTGCTTTGTCAACCAAGATTTTACTGAATTTGCTGCCCACCTGTGCTGGCTTTCCAAAGAAATCTATTAAAATATTTAATTCTTTGTCTCCGTAGGGTGTTCTGTCTTCTGCAGACAGGAAAAAGATGGGGCGCATGGAAAGAACTGAAAATGCAGAGTAACATCACCTGCGTCTTTTGGCAACCTGTCATTTATGTTCTTGTACAGATTGTCACAAAAGCAACCCTGACAGCTTCTGTGTCCTGGGATGTTGTATCAAGTTCACAACACGTTATATTTAAGTGTTATATAATACTGCCGTCGTAAGTTCCAAAAGGTCATGAGGACAGAAATAAATTCGAATTGAAAATAGTTTACCTGGCTGAAATCTTTTTTATGAATTTCAGCCTCCAAAGAGTGCCTGTGGTCGGAAGTCTGAATGTCTGCAGCATCCTCGTTCGGTACTTAACACTTTGTAAACACGTTATTCTGATTGTTTTAGGGACACTTTACATCTCATGCCTTTGTCCTCGTTCATTAACCAAGGCCATTTCTTCAGCCATTCACACTGACAGGTTCTCTGGATGTGTGGTTTCTTATGTGCGGTCTCTGTCTACAATTTGTCTATTTCGCCATCTTTCGATTCGTTGTGTACATTTTCAGTTCCAACAATTTATGTGGCACATTCTGACCAGTTTCTGTTTCTTCCTGTCCTTGTCCATTTCTACTTTCTGGGACATTTTCTGCTGTTCTGGTCGTGAACAAAAAGTCAACAGAGTTGACAGTCGCATTCACTTCTTTTTCAACTCACTTGCTTCCAAAACCCTTGGAACGATTCCGTTCCAAATGGTTTCAGTAAAGGCATGTCAACAATTTACTTCCTGGTGCAAAATTTGGAGCAGGTTACATCAGATGTATAACAACTGGTCAGTTTGAAAACTGTCCAGTCATTAGCATCGATTCTAGTGGATCGGTTTCAAACCAGCGCGAAGAATGACAACAATTATTTTTGAAGTGCCGCATCGAGTGTTCAAAAGTGCGCCAGCCACGTTATTTTTGCAGGCCCATGGTCGCGCTGACTTTCAGACTATGCGCCCCTCAGTGAAATTTTGCGGGAATCCCGCAAGGCCGCAGCCTAGAATTACCTCTGTATCTTAATTTAGGAAAATTATACAGCTATATTCGGTAAGGTATGATTAAAACCATACTGATAAAACAATGTATGTGTTACATTTAAAAACTGCAAATAACATTCACTAATAATATTAGCAGATAGCCTACTGCATTATTCTATTAGATAATCTTCAGTCAAACAATATGACAAATACAGACTAGAATGCCCAGACTAGAAGCTAATAAATATCAATAAATAAATAATGCTAGTAACATGGAACAGTTAACAGCCAAAGTTGTGTATGTTCAACAGCACCCTAAAGAAATCTCTAATTTTCTAACACTGTAAAGTATACATGGTTATAAGATGGTGAACCAATCTTTTGCTAATTTGGAATACCCAGCGGAAGCCGTTCTAGCACATAATTCAATATGTTAACACTGAACTGACCTCAAAAGTGATAAATAATAATAAGCAGAAAACTCTCCGTAATCCCTTTTTAAGTGTGATAAAAATCACGTAGAAAAAAGTTCTATGCGTGTTAATCGTTGGTAATGTTCTCTCATAAAAGTTATCATACAGCATTTACTTTCATCCAACCAAGCTTGATCCCAAGGCAGTTTATTTAAAAATAAATGAATTGTTTAATATTGTATGTTGTTACTGCACCTTTTGGGGAAAAAGCGAACTTTATTAATGTCATGAATGATCTTGAAAATACACTGTTGGTGAAAGATTGGTGTGGGTGCGTGTGTGTGGGAGTAAAACAACTAATTTTATTTGTTCAAAAACAAATTATACATCAAAAGCAACACATACTGCTCCATATCCAGGCTGTGAATAGGGTGGACGGATTGGAGGGCCTGGTGAAGGATATCGTTGAGGTGAAGGCTGCATAGTCAACACTTTTTAAAATCTGAGAACCTTTGTTTTAGTCGCAGCAAGCAAAAACCGGAAACCTAGCTCGCGTACAGAGAAGCAGCCACCATGTGTACCCATGAAATGATGACGTCATCATCATGGTAGCTTGATTTTGGCGATTTTTACAATGAAAAGTGATCCAGAAATACACTAAATTACTCTCTAAAGCTTATTAATGAAAACATCTTTTGATTGCTTTTGGTAATACAAATATTTTACGTTTCTAACATACAGCCACGGACCTTGAAGGTCCATGATGCAGCGTCTTCCCCTCAGGGGAGACAAATGTAGAGTAATCGATTCTGTTTCCTGTTTAGGTTGATGCCGTAACGATGCAAAAGTACGAAAAGTTGGAGAAAATAGGCGAAGGTTAATATCCACATTGTTGTGCCTTCTTTTAATGATATATAAAGTGTTTTACAGATTGCTTTACCAGTAACCCATTTACTGAACCTTTAAACTGAAATATTTAATATGAAGAATTGCAACATTCATTGACCGAGTAGTTCAGTAGTACCATGAACGTTGATCATCATTATCATTACTACGACTATGGCAAAGATGAATATTACATATATTACATATCACATGAATGTACAGCTATTTATCGGATGATGTAGTCAAGGTTGGTGGGCAGAAGTTTGGTGTGAACAAGCGAAGTGACATATACTAAGTGGAGTTAAGATTTTTTAAAATAATGACGTGGATAGTGAATTTTCAATTTCAGGCACATACGGCACTGTTTTCAAAGCCAAAAATAGAGAAACCCATGAAATTGTTGCTCTGAAACGAGTACGTCTAGATGATGACGACGAGGTACGTTTATTTTTTTCTCAAGGTCTAGACATTATGTCTTGCTGAGATCTGAAGTTAGTTGGAGTGGACGAAAAATTGTTATCTAAGATCCTCCCAATTAAAGCCATTGTAGATTTGCGTTTTATCAATTTCATAATTTGTTAACACCAAGACAAGGCATTAATATCTATCCAGATGTTTATGTGCATTTGTGATTGATTGCAAGCAATGTGATTTTAATGAAACGAAAAATATGCATTGCACAATGTGTCAATATCAGTTTGCTGCTGACACAGGGAGTTCCAAGCTCCGCATTACGAGAGATATGTCTTTTGAAAGAGCTGAAGCATAAAAACATTGTCAGGTAAGATTTTTATAGAAGTAGTCATTAATTTGACAAGTTTTTCAAACAATGTTTCGTAAAGAAAATTAAAAAGTGTTTTGATAAAACAGTTCAAAAAGTAATTAGCTATAACTTATACCCGCAGTTCTCAACCTGTGGGGCGTGCCCTCATTCAGGGACGCGATGTGCTGACAAGGGGGTTGTGAAGGGGGTCATATTTTGTAAAGTTTCTCATATCTCATATCATTATTAGTAAAATTAGCTTGCTAAGGGATGGGGGGTGCAGACGTACCTATTTTCATCTGAGGGGTGTCACAAGAAACGCTGACCTATACACTTTGACAACATACTTTATAAATTTTTAAAAAGTTGTGTAAAACTTAACAATTTTTATCATGGAACCAAAGCATATTTTATTATAAATAATAAAAATAATGAAAGATCTAACCACCATGCTTTACACTAAGTGCAAGTTGCAGTTTTATGTGTCACAAAGAAAATTCCATTAATACATTTTCATTGCAGATTGCATGATGTGTTGCATAGTGAGAGGAAACTTACACTTGTCTTTGAGTACTGTGACCAAGACCTTAAAAAATACTTTGACACCTGTAATGGTGAAATTGATCCAGATACTGTCAAGGTTGGTAATAGACAAATGTAAATGTGCAGACTTCATGTCATGTAATTTATTAAAGACATGTATCTAGTATCTATGGTCCTTGGGCCGGGGTCTCGTCACGCGGGCATTTTGCGCATCGCTTCACCTCTGACCTCCTGTAAGCTGGGGGGCCGCCAGGCAAGCGAACTGCGAAAGGATCAAATCACGTCTTCAACCACAGCACAGCTAATGGACCTGGACATTTGCATATGTGTCCTTGACACTCCCATCGTGGGGGCATGCCTTGGGAAATCCACGCGTGCGGATGCGCCAACCAGAAAAAATCGTAGCAGCCATGGGTTTTCCCAGGTTTTCCACAACAGTCGGAAGACATTTAACTGTTTATCATCTTGTCACATCTCTTCTCCTGCCTATTGCATGCTGTAGTAAAGATATGGTAGTACTTCAACATACGAATTTAATCCGTTCGACAACCGAGCTCGCATGTTAAATAACTCGTATATTACAACTGTTTTTCCCATATAAAATAAAGGAAATGGGATTAATGCGTTCCAACCCTCCCACAACAACACAATTTATTTGTAAATACGGTATAAAATACAGTACTGTATATTAAATGTTAATAGCACAACAAAATAAATAATATAGATAATAAAATAATAAAGAATGTGTTACATTTATTAATCTTACTTTAGAGGAGACAAAGACTGTTGATAACGGAGGTAGGCAGATGGTGGGGGAGGAGAGAGGGAGATAGAGAGCACACGGGTGCTGAATGAATCAGCTGATGAGACAACACTGTTTTTAACTTGAAACATTGAGATTTTCACTAAGACTACATTTTTTTTATGTCTTTACACTACGACATATAAATGACTAGAGGCCATATATTGAATTTCCACTCGTAAGTAAGAACAAAATTTCCACAAATTTTTGGCTCGTGTCTCGATTTACTCGTACATGGGTTCACTCGTATGTAGAGGTCTTACTGTATACCAGGGGTGCCCACACCTTTTCAGCTTGTGAGCTACTTATAAGATGACCAAGTCAAAATGATCTACCTACAATAAAAATGCAAAACATAAATTTATTTCTTCTTTATTATTCTTCTGTATTCTTCATCCCTTACTTTTTAATGTCTACCCACACTTCCTTCGCGATCGACGTATTGGGCACCCCTGCTGTATACTGTAAATTTTGGTCTACACCTGTTTATAACCCGCACCCACTAATTTTTTTTAAATCGTTTTTTTTTCACAAATAAGCTGCAAATATAAACAACATGAAAGCTGCATCGTAGGCATTTTGTCTCGTTTTAGCCATGATGAGGGTGTGTGCTTCAGCATCTGGTCTGAATGGTTTAGTTGTATGCAGCTTTGATTTAAAAATTTGAAACGGTAACAACGTTAACAGTTAACACTTTAACATGGAGCTCATTGAAAAATTAATCGGAATCTGAAAAATTTGTGGACAAGCTGCATCACTATATGATGACTGTTCATAGAGTGCCTTGTTCAAAAACAAAGTTACATGACATAAGAAACGAATGACTGGACCACCTTCGCCTGCTTAAAGGTTTGCTGCATTTAATACAAGGTCTGTGTTTTAGTGTCTTCGATCTCTGTAAAAAGGAGGATCAGACATTTCTTGCGCGTTCGTGTGCGCGCATGCGCTTAAAACTGGGACAAAAAGTTGCTGCTTATAGTCCCAAATTTATGGTTCTCCTCTAAAAGCCGAGATAAGCTGCACTTTAGTTGTTTGGTAAGTATTTTTGTATTTGCTATGCTTACATGATTTTCAGTTGTTTGGCATTTGACAAGGCAGAAACATCAGTGTCAATGAGAGTGACTGCCAAGCGTTTCAAATTGTCTGAAAACAGTCAAAGAGTTTATGAGAAAAACTCGTAAATATCATGTTAAAAACAAAGAGGAAGACACACTTGCAATGTCGGTGTGACACTGCGTCCCCGATTCGCAATTACTAAGTCCGCTTCTATATCATCGATGATCTCCCAAGATGTCGTGACAGCAAAATCTTAATCCCTGGTAGAGACGAGTGCTAAATTGTCTCATGAATGGATGGGATTGGTTTTATCTCTGTTTCTGCCTGTAGGTTGGAGGGGGGATCGGCCGACGGGAGTGGCCAAAAGCTGCGACCAGACCCACCCTTGATTGCACTTAGAGACTCAGTCGGCCTTGCCACTCTGTGAGTGGCTTCGAGACGCGATGAGACCTCGGCCCCTTATTTCTATGGATTAGAATAATAAATTATAAATTAATTGAAAATAGCAATATTGCCTTAATGAAATGTATAGTAATATAACTAATATATAAGTAAATAAATAGCCTAAAAAATTGATACCCAATTTCCATAGTAAAACAATGTTTAGTCATATTACTCCTGCCTTAAAGAACATCATGTTAAATTATTTCTTGCTGTGATTTGCTTGTCATATTTTTCATGTTCCAGTGCACACTGAATCAGCTCTGAGTGATTTCAAATTTTATTCATTTTAAAATTGCAAGTCAAAATGAAAATTAGTGTTAACTATTTATTCATTTATTTATTATTTTGCAGTCCTTCATGTACCAGTTATTGAGGGGACTAGATTTTTGTCACAGCAACAATGTCCTTCACAGAGACCTCAAGCCCCAGAATCTTCTAATCAATAAGGTTCAAAAGGGAAATTGCATCTGTGTGTGTGTGTGTGTGGAGAGGAGGTTGTGTGGGTGAGATTTAGTCATCGTTTATGATAACTAAACTGATGATTTTGTAGCAGTAAGTGTGAAAGATAATAACCTAAAACTGTACTTTAAGTCTTTACTCAGACCTTTTTTTTTTCTTTTTTTAACATAACATACTGTTAAAACCAAACCCATTTTAAGATGGATCAGATGTCAAAGAGAAGTTTAGGAGAAGAGAGAATGCGTGTGCATGCATGTAAGATACAACTTTACTTGTCCCAGAGGGGAATTCAGGGGCAGCTTGATAACCAAACATAAAAAACAATCACAGCACATTCGTATGCACCAAAGGACTCACGTTCATGTTTCATTCATTCACTCTCAGCATCATTCAAAAGACTCTCTGCTGAAACAAAGAAGGACAGCCTCAGTCTACAGGTATACAAAATATACAGTATACAGGTATACAAAATAGGCAGCCCGATGGGAGCTGGACAAGTTCTCTCAACAGGACATGCCTTTCATCACGAAGGATTGCAGACACTTTCAGAAGTGTCTGCCTATTATATAAGAGTCTGAAGAGCACACTGGACTGTCCCAATGACTTTGGAGCAGGTGGATAACACATGATGTAAGCTGCTCTTGTCCTTCACCGATAAACTGTTGTAGAAACAGTTAAACAAAGAAGGACAGCACGCTGTCTATGTGAGATCTATAAAAAAGCTGAAGAAATTGGTGGGAGACAGAGAAAGACTTCAGCTTCCGGAGAAGGAAGAGGGACTGCTGAGCCTTCACGACAGTTTGAGTGTTGACATCCCAGCAAAGTCGAATGTCGAAGATGGTGCCCATGTATTTAAAAGCTGGAACAATTTCCACCTCCTTGTCATGGATGACACTTACAGGACTTGGTGGAGAATTCTGACGGAAATCAAAGACCACCTCTTTCGTCTTACTCCCATTAAATTCTAAAAAATTGTCATCGCACCAGGCAATAAATTCATACAAAGCTACTCCATGGGTATCTACTGGCCCGTTAAGGAAAGACAGCAGTGCAGTGACATCAGAGAATTTGACGAGGTCTTGACTCATGGTTACCGCGACAGCTGTTTGTATACAAAGTAAACAGAAACGGGGATAAAACACAGCTTAGAGGTGAGCCGGTGTGTGTTGCGATTGAGTCAGAATAAGTGCCATTGACAAGTACTCGTTGCTGCCTGTCAACAAAAAAGTGAATGATCCATGACACTAGCTGATGGTCAAAGAAAAACTCGTCATGGAGTCTTCTAGCTAGAATATGTGGCTGAATGGTGTTGAAGGCCAATGAGAAGTCAGCAAACAGTCGTGCTTGGGTTTGTGGATTCTCCAGGTGCTTAAGCAAAGTGTGGAGGATGAACATTTTAGCATCAACACTTCGTTAGGACTGGTATGCAAATTGCAAGGGGTCAAGACAATTGTTAGTGGCTTTTACAATCAATGCTTTGATGATTGTCTCTAGTACTTTCATGACCAACGATGTTTAGGCCACTGGTCTAAAGTCGTTGAAATGCTGAGCTGAAGCTTTCTTCAAAACTGGGACAGTGGTAGACAATTTCCAAGCAGCAGGGATGGAGAGTGAATCAAAAGAGCGCAGAAAAAGGTGTTGGAAAATGCCTCCAAGTTTGTGCGCGCAGAAACGTAATGTTCTGCCACAAATACCGTCCGGACCAACAGCCTTGGGAATGTTTACTCGCTGAAACAGCTCCACAACTTGTTCTTGACAAATCTCAATCCTCTGGACAGGATGACGAGAACTGAGCACATCTTTTACTTTTTCACTGAGAAGTCATGAGTCTCAAAACAAGCAAAGAAAGCATTAAGAGCATTAGGTAGGGCCGTACTGTCAATGCCTGAGATAGAGATTTTGGCTTTTGACCCCTTAAGGCGATCTTCAACATTGGCCATGTTCTTGAGTCCCTGCCAAGCTGCTCGGATGTTACCTGTACCAAACTGAGATTCTCTTTTAGTCATAATTCACCTTGGCCTGACGGGTAGCATTACGGACCTCTCTATGTACCAGTTTCTTGTCTTGGGCAGAGCCCGTGAAAAACACATATTTCTTTTTATTAAGCACTGCTTTTAGGGTCTTGGTCACCCAGGGTTTGTTGCTAGGGTAAAACGCAAACTATTTTGATGGAATGGTGCAATCGACACAAAGGGAGATATATGAAGAGATGGTGTTTACTAAGTCGTCCAGAGTAGGACATGCATATGTGTAGTTATTGAATTCCCTTGATTTTGTGAAAAGTTATTTGTTGACAAATGTGGGTGCTTGTTACTACAGCAAGCACTTTGTTTCATAAAACTTGCTATAGAGCTAGAAGTATTTGGTTTATTTGTTTTAGGCTATTTGGAACTAAGAGAAGTAGATGTTGGGGCTTGTCAGAAAATGTTAACATCTGTCACTTCTAGAATGGAGAGCTGAAACTTGCTGATTTTGGACTGGCAAGAGCATTTGGCATTCCTGTGAGGTTCTACTCTGCTGAGGTATGGAACTAGAGAATGTTTCTGATGCTTGCCATGTGTGTGCAGTACTCATTTTACCTTTCTTTGCATATTTTCTTTACATACCTTTCATTACATTGCAACTTGTTATGTATTTTGCTGAAAACTATTTAGCATTTATCTTGCTTTAGATAAAGCTAAAATTAAAGCATTTTTTTCAGAGTTTATCAAAGTATACCTTGTTTTACACCATCAGCATCAGCATTCAATTTTTGTTTATTGCCATTACAGTTATTACCACCACTATCACTTTATCCACATTAAAAACATGCAGTGTACCTAATGGGATACCCACTACAACAGAAGAATAGAAATGGTGCATTTAAAATAGGCCACATGTACATGCAAGTATTCACTTGTGGATGTGCACCATCATTTGTAAATGAAAGTATTTCTGTTTCGTGAACAGGTCTACCTCGCATGTTTGTTTAAAATAATGCCATTAAGTATTGCTGATTTTTCCAGTCTTGACCATTCAAATCAATGTTTATATTTTATGCAACTTGTTTAGGTGGTGACGCTGTGGTATCGACCTCCAGATGTCCTCTTTGGTGCCAAAATGTATTCCACTTCTATTGACATGTGGTCAGCTGGTTGTATATTTGCAGGTGAAGAAAAAAATTGGGAAAAATATCTTTCATGCTGCTGTTATCAGAAGAAAGAAAAAATCGTTAAAGAACGAGAAGTTGCCAAAACATTTATTTGTAACATTTTTCTTAGCTCACTTTAAGATAAAGTACTAAGTCTTCCTATACAGTTCGCACCCACAGGTCTTCATAGCTACAGTCCGCTTGCATCGATTTATCCATAATGAATGATCTAAAATATTTCATTCTGCTTCATCAATGCTTAACATACAGGTATTTTAAATAATGAAAATCACTCATTTTATGCAAATCGGTTTTATGACTTACCAGGTATTGTAAAGAAAATAATTTGTTACGGTATTTTGCACTTACGATTATGGACTGGGTGCTTCATTTTAGGGGAAAGAACTGTAACTTTTCTCTTCTTGTAATTGCAGAATTAGCTAACGCTGGGCGCCCATTGTTTCCTGGTAATGATGATGATGATCAGCTAAAAAGAATATTTAAGTATCCTTGAAAAAAACCATTTTGTTTAAATGTTCCTCCTGTATGTGATGCAAAAACATGTTTGAAAAGATTTCTTAAAATATGAAAGGAGTAGATTTTTCTTAATAGCATTAGATTGTTAGGGACACCTACCGATGATCAATGGCCTGGGATGACACAGCTTCCAAACTATAGGGTGAGAAATGATCATTTTACTTAAAGGTAAAAATGTGTAGAGGCAGAGAGATGATGACTGGGAGTTGTGTTTGTGTGTGCATTTGAACTTGTTTATTTTTCAGTTGAGCAGATATTTTGTTTTTCTTAGGATTTCAAGTTAAAGTCAATATTTCTGCACAAAATCATTGACGCTAAAAGTTATTGATGAGAACAAAATCTATTATGTCTTGTGTATTACCTTGTAATCTTTGTTCATCCATCATTAAAAGCAAACTGCAGGGGAAAATAAGGAACATATCTTATCATTGCATTTTAGTTTCACTTTCAGGAAGTATTTTAGCTTGCTGGAAGTCAAGCAGCCTGGACAGTGGGTATACACCTTTAGTCTGTAGCTTTATGATAGGCATCATAGCTATGATGCAAAAAACAATATGTGGAATGGGATATGGAGAGACTAATAGAAAGATCTCAGCATTGTAGATAAACATTGCAGTTGACATGTGGAGCAAACTTTCTTTCGTCTCTGACCTTTGGACATTCTTCATCTCTGTGGGCTTTATAGATGTTTCCTATGTACCATGTCAACACCACATGGCAGCAGGTGGTGCCAAAGCTAAGTGCAAAAGGTCGGGATTTACTGCAGGTGAGTGCATTGCTTTGATAAGACATGCATGCAGACATTTAAATTACACTACAGTACACTATGCTTATATAGCAACATTGACCCAACATTAACTCTTGTTAACTTATTTTGAAACTTGGTAGAGTAACATTTCCATATTAAGACTTTCCCTGTTACAACCCATTTTTAGTTGTGGCCCAAAATGTTTTGATAGACTTATTTTGCTATATAAATGTCATCCCTATTATGATTAGCTCCCCAACCCAACTTACGACCAACAGTTTGTGTTCTGTCACTACTTTTTTTCCAGGATTTGCACGTTTAAAAAAAGAATTAAATACATTTTAAAATACACTATTTCTGGCTGACCATTTACCCCATATTGCGCTTTTCTGCCGAAATACTTTAAAATAAATTAAGTACCTTTTGAAATAGACTGTTTTGTATATTAGATCACCGATCATTTTGATCCAAACCATATCGCTCCAGTTTTATGTACCACCCACCTGAGTCGAATGGACCCCGTGATGCCCATATCGCCTGAACACCAAAAATCAATTGGATCCAGGCCCAGAGGACAAATTGATCCCAGATGACAGGAATATCTGTTAATGTCAAATATTACCAACAGAGCCATATGTTGTTTAAACAAGTTCAGCCACCATTATCTTACACAAAAATGGGCACATGGCAATACAATTTCGAGAACAAATTACACAATTGCACATGATGCAATTTTCTCAAATCATTGTCTTTATTCTTTAGTTTTGGAGATTCTTATTAAATATACATGCAAGCATTCCATTAGCATGAAATAGGTGTCACTGCTCTGGCATTCATGTAGCCTGGGACTGGGTCGATTCAAAAATCATGTTAAAAAATATCAATAACACATTTTAAGAGAGCGTCTTTGTCTAGCAAGGTGAACGTATA
Source organism: Marisa cornuarietis (assembly GCA_004794655.1). Taxonomy (NCBI): domain Eukaryota; kingdom Metazoa; phylum Mollusca; class Gastropoda; order Architaenioglossa; family Ampullariidae; genus Marisa; species Marisa cornuarietis. The sequence continues at coordinate 1,392,865 of SMMW01000554.1, read as the reverse complement.
TTGATCCATTTCTCTTACATGGAGAGTTAGTTCCCCTATAAATCTTCAGTCAAACAAAATAATGGCTGAATCAGCATGACCAAAGTAAAATTGAAAACGCCAAAGAAAAGCATTATGACTGGTTTATAATCCTCTTGGTTCAAGATAAAAATATAACATTACAATGGCTGGCTTATAACTAAAGATTGAGAAGACGACAGTGGGTGAAGTTTGTTTTTTATTATTGCTGCTCTGAGATAAACATTAGACCAAGAAACCTATACATTTTTGGAAAAGAGAAAACTTGAACTTTGCAATAAAAAGTAATGAAAATCGCCTTGCCTGTGCTACCCGGCAAAAGCCACACCAAGAGGGTTAAGAGATTTATTTCAACATTTAAATAAATCAACTTGTATTTATAGGTGTTTGAAGTAATGTTTCCTGGAATGAAAGTAGACTGGTTAATCTGTCTACTATGACCCCTCTCACTTACGCTACGACCTGATTTTGTTGGACTTCAACAAGTCCTAATAGGGAGATTTTACTGTTTATCAGATTGTGTGACATGGGGATTTGACATATAATTACTTATAAACAGTAAACTGATAACTAAAAAAACTTAAAAGTGGAGTAAAAAGTTTCACACCATTTTATTGTTTTATCTTTTAGTTTGATATCTATTTATAAATATTTAAGTATATAAAATATCTAAATATTTATCCATTCAGTTTTTACATTATTTCTTTATTTTTATTCTTGTTTATTTATTTATTTATTTATTTTTTGAGTGTTCTCATGACAGTTATCAGCTGTCTTCCTTATGTTCATTGTTTCTACTGCTGCTTTAGGCAGAACCTAAATGTTGTCCTCAGTTATTTCACCGTTGTTAATTTTTGCATACAGTCTCTACTAGTTTGCTACCCTGGAGACAGAATCTCAGCCGAGGAAGCACTCCAGCATAGCTACTTTTCAGATCTTCCACCCATTGTACGACAGGTGTGAAAAACATGCTTGCCAAAAGAAGGAAATATCATACTGGCTCAGGATTGTGGCAGCCCGAACTGTGGGTTTGATCTGCAGTGATAGTCTTCAGCTATGTTTGCATTCCAGCTTGCCAGGAATATATATGTATGCCTACCTGTGTGTGAGTGCATATAAGTGCGTGTGTGTGTGTGTGTGCATGCATGCACATGAGAGAGATTGTCTTCATTTCCTGTCATGTACATTGCATCAGCTTTTAAGAGCAGTTTTAGTTTAGTATTGTCATGTTTGAATGTTTCGTGTCATGTTTGTGGGCTCCTTTGATATAAATGTGTTCTGTGTCCATAGTGTCATAAAACATACATCATTAAAAAAGTAAACATTCAGCAGGTTTATTGTTTTCTGTGCATAAATTATCATTTGCGTTTTCTGTGCATAAATTATCATTTGTTCTCAAGCTCAAAGGGTATGAAGTTAATGTTCAGTGTTTTCCTGCAGCTGGTAATTATTTTTGTTTTCTCTATTGTCATTTTTTATTGCAGTCATTCAAGACTTTTTAATTTCATTGTGTACACTTTTTTGGTATATAGCAAAGTTTTATGTCTGTGATATTGTGGGAGGAGTTCTGCCAGTGTTCGCATTATTTGCCCAGCATGTGAAGTTTTTTAACTGTATCCAGCTAGTTAGTGAATTACCAACAAAATTACGTTACGTATTTTACGTATTACCCTGTCCATGACTTGTGCACTCAAAAAAACTCCTGGGGATGTAACAGCACCACACTATTTCTGTCCATGAGTATCAGTTGGCTAAATAAGGATCTGTGAACACAATGAAGTTTAATTTGTTAAGATTACACTGTGCCTGATGTCAAGATTCCTTTGTCTTGGGAGTGATTCTTTGGAATGGAAGTGGAAAGTAAGGATGAACGAATGGAATAGAGTTCCAGGAAACAGCAACAAATACCTCCTGGGAATATTCACAAGTTTTGCATAACACTTTCAAATTTCTCATAGATTTTGCATATATAATCATTCTTTTCACATTAGTAGGAATATATTATCAAGCTCTTTGTAAATGATCTTTGCATTTCACTGGAGCATTTTTAATTTTCAGTCCTAATTGATTGTTTCACAGATTGTTCCAGTGTATTACTGTACAAAGACATGCTTACTGTCATACTATTACATTTTTTTTCAACAAATATTTTCTTTCTCCTTTGAACAGTTAGAGATATAAGTGGCAACATTCATTTATTGCTGGTAAGTGCATTTTCGTTTTTCAATTTATATAGGGTGGGAGGCTTACTTGTTTACTTGTTATTGATTTGTTAATTGTTATGGATTACTTCTGTTTTGTGTTCAGGGTTACACACCAGTGTACACTATAAAAATAATTTCTGAAGAATAACATAAAGGTTAATGTTTAAAATGCTGGCATTTATTACATCTCCTGCTGTCTCTCCACGAGATCCCATTTTAGTTATTTTATTAAACATAAAATTAGAAAGTTGTACCATTCGTCACGAATTGGGAGATTGTGAGGTGGTGTGTCACAGCTGTAATTTACAGTCTGCATATACATCACTGTGAGCATTGACTATAGGTGCATAGCACAGCTTGCTTCATTTCATCTGTCAATAACAGCAACTTTTTTTTTTATGCTTTGAAGCCATACATGTAAGCAGCTTTAAGGGCATGTCATGCATTATTCATTATATGCTTGATTATTCAAACAAAAAGTGTTTGGGTGGCTGGTTTACGGGCTACTTTTGTGAAATATGCAAACATTCTTTGTACAAGATTTTGGTGCAGACCCTAAAAGTAGCGTTGATCTGTTGCATAAATGGCCTTAGCAATCTTTTTTTTTAAACTAAGGTTTTTCTTCTGTTAATAATACTTCATGAAATATTTTCAATGTCACTTCTTTATGCCTATGTGTTTTTTCTTCATCATTGTTTTATCTTCTTCTCGCCTTTAAATATCATTCTGTTGTTTATAAAATATTCGCCAGTGAATTGTGCCAAACCTTTCATATAACCGTCTAGAATTCTCCATCCGGGGATGTATTTCTGTCGAAAAGTCCAAAAATCTGAAGGTAGACCTGACGCGGAAAATAAAATTTGAACGGTTAAGTAGGGTCGGGGGATGCGGATTGGCGAATAATGCACCGCACTGTGCTGCATCGTGAACAGATAATGAAACCAGCGCCTGTCACCGTCATCGAAGGCAAAACATAAAGGGGTGTCATGAGCTCAGGGGCCAGTTGCACAACACATTTCTAATTTTAAACACTTTTAGGCTTTAAATCTTTTTAGATAATCAGTTTAAAGTGCACACCACAATTTTAGAAGTTTTAAAACTAAAACTGCTTTAAGTAAGATAAAGTTGTTTAAGTCTGATTTTCCGTCCTGTCAGTACAATTTTTTGTATGTTTTTGTGCAATGCATCTAAATGGCAGAGAAGAGATTTTGCTTCTTGAGAACAGTTTTAAGGTTTAGAAACGTGCAACTGGGCCCTGACTATAAACGCTTTGAAGTTTTGCTGGCTAAGGGCGTGACGAGGGGTTAAGGGGTGCGCTTTGAACAACAAGGTAGCATTAAAGGCTTGCACTGACGAATGACGAGTCCAAAGAGGTGACAGGTGGTTGTGGTAAATACGCGAGGGATGGAAGGGGGAACAAGTAAGAAAAAAGCTACATGCTACACAGAAAACTTATCTGGTTATCCTCGTTCGTTTGGAAAGGGCGGTAGCTTTCATTGTTGCTGTTGTCGTCGGGACGTAAAACAGACGGGGTACAAATTTCTATTTCCTTTTTTCGGTGGGAGGGAATGGCGTGCAGATCCATGGGAGAATCGACAGGAGGAGTAGATTTGCAAGGGTGTGTGTGTCTATGGAGGATAAATTAGTCATCGTCAAGTTTGTTTTTTTTTAATGAAAGAGGTCCGCATTTCTGTTGTGATGTATTCGCCACCCACCCCGCCGTCCTTCAAGCAGACCATAGGGTTTATTTTTTCAAAGTAATAAGTCTAGTTCGAAAAGGGTCAACATACGAGGGATGTTCCACGTCCGCCCGGACTTAGCAATAAAACGAACCCGGAGAATTTTTTTAACACTTTTCTCTGATTCCTCAACTCTTTTAAAACTTTTTCAACATAGTCGCTGCCAATTGCAACACATTTTTCGCCCCTATGGATCCATTTTTTGAAAACACTCTGTGACGAAACTGCGGGGAGAAGGCCGGACTAAACGCCCGAGGGGAAAGGGGACACTAGCTGTGGCTCGCCTCACTCCCGACTTTCACCCTGCTCCACCCTTTCACTCGCAGTTCGCACGTCCACGCACAAGCAAACACAGACCACTGTCTCCGCTCATGCGTGCCAACACACTGACAACACCGTTGTGCAGCACAAACAAATTATTGTTAACACAATAGACAAAAATAAGGTTGAAAGAAATCAGTCAGCCGGAGGTTAATAAGATGGCCTGTCAAAGGGCCGGCACAAGTACTAATTAAGAACCAGTTTCAATTGTTAGGATTAAAAATACATACAATAAGGCACAGACCGTTCCTGATCGCTGAATATGAGTCCTGTTAACAACTCGCCCACGTCCCCCGGACGTAAGCACACGCGCGGTGCACACCGCTGAAATTCTGGCTGTTAAGAAAGACCTTTCTGGCAGAGGCCGATGACAAGGACCACCTGGTGGACATTCGCTACCCCAGAAAGAAGACCCGTTTTTATCAAATATTGTGCCCCCGCCACACCCACATAAAAAGTGCGCTTTGAACTTCATGAAACCTTGCGAGGAAATGGCACAAACGGACAAGCATTCGCTTGCTGAAGGGAACAGCGAACTCATGTGACATTCCTAGACAATCCTATATGGCTTTACAAGATGACATTCCTTAATTGTCGAGAATTGTTTTCGGGGTGCAGTAACGCTGCTGTGTAAATGCCCATGTAATAGGTGCCATTATCTTGCCTTCTATAGTGTAAACGACAGTCCCATCCAGTAAAGTGCCCGCACTCGTGACTGACTTTCTTTGACCCAGCTGCTTTACTGAGTTGCTGGCTCGGCGTAAAACGCCAATTTCCGCACCCCCTTTCTTTCTTTCACCCCGACTTTCGTTTGAGTTATCTCCCTCTGATTCTTTGTTTTGCTTTCTCGCTAGTCCGCGAACTTAAAAGAAATTTTAGTTAGCAGATGAGGCCCGCAGTTGGGTCTTAGCTCGTGTCCCGCCGGTTATGGTGCGGAGTGTGTCACGCCGGTCACAGACACTTGCTCTCCCAGCAGGCACTATACAGGCGACGATTACTGATCGTCATCTCGGTACACGCTAGTGCATTTTGCAGTAGTTCTGCGTCCAGCAAAATTGAGATGACATCGTATTATATTAAAGTGTTGTTTGTATTTAGATAGCTATCTTGTCGGCTGGCACGCTTAGATAAAAAAGCAGGTGATTCTGGAAATTTCATCCAAAATATTTACTACAGTTTTAAATTACTTTTAGAAGCATAAACGCTGGGGAGAGTGAAAAGGATAAGACTAAGGGTAATGTAACAGACGCTCATCTTATCATCAGGGTTCTATTATACATCGAATGCTTAACTCGAAAAGTTAATTAAATTCTTGACTGTGAGATAAACGGAATCAAAGGCTAGTTATCGTGAAACCTGGCTGTTCAACTGGACCTCCTTCTATGCATGGTGATGCATAGCATGAAAGCCACACAGACCATAAATTCATACATTTTAAGCACATTTTAAATACTATATAAAATGCTTTCAATTTCGTTACTTTGTGTCTTCTTAATCTTCTGATTTCTCACCTCTCTTTCATCCTTCTAGGACCATTCTGTATTACTGCCCTTCGATTTGCAGTGCATGTCCCAGTTGTGGAGTGAGCAACCTAGGCTCTCGTGCAAATAAACGTGACCGTCAACCTTCAGCAGTGTCTAATCTGCCTTTTATCTTGCGAATGTATTCTTGTAGCGACCGTGTGCTGCGGTTCGATCCGTGGTGGTAGCGCTGACGTCGCCATCACCAGCCAATCGGCTGGCGTTTACTGCTGCAAACCTCTTTAACCCACAGACTTCTTCCTTTCATCCTCTGCGCACTTAGACGAATGTGGCACGAACTGGAACTAGAATTTAATTCAATAATAAAACAGCATATCTTCCCCACCCTCTACTTCCCACCCAACACAATCTTTCGCTCTCGCTCCCCACCTTCTTCAGCCAGCTAAGGACAGATTGGGAAGCTGTGTGGAGTTCGCTCGTCCTGTACACTCACGAAGAGGGGGAAGGAGGCATATGGTGGAAAAAAGTAACCCACAGCGATCGTTTCGTTTATCCCCGTGAGACTCATCTTTTGTCCACTAAAAGGTCAACACTTCGTGAATGCTGTTAGCTCATTACTCTGGCTGACAGAATCTTGCGCAACACTGTACGCACAGCCTTCGGCACTGGAGTAGTTGATGGATGCTTTAAGTTTTACTCAAGGAAAGAACCAGCAACAGATGGCATTGAAGGGAGATTGACAAGAGGAGAGCAACAGATGGCATTGAAAGGAGTTTTATTATTAGCAGTCTTTGGCGAAGGAGTTGATGCAGGTGTGAATTGTTATTAGCGAAACATCTGCAGGCCTGTGACTATGATACGCAGCCACAATCATTATTCGCGCGTTACGCGCTGGAACAGTCGGTGGGTGGCAGAGAAAGTGTCTGTAATGTGACAAGAGGGCTGGCCGCGGTATTAACAACAAGACCTAATGCATTGGATGTTCTTGCTGCTTGGAAACCGTAACCCTATATGATCTCGGCTAGAGATTGCTTCTTTAGTCAGCGACTTTTGACTTTATGAGAAAAGTTTCTTTCTGAGGAAAAATGCAACGCTTATGGTTTCTCTCCAAAAAGAGGTACGTTTTTATGTGAGGTTACTTCAAGCTGGCTGGCAATGTGTATATGTGTACACTACACGTTCGTACGTTTGTACGCCGGCATGTCTGCAGTGTGAATTAAAAAAAATTAAATGCATACCAAGTTCTGGTGGGTGCATAAATTAATATAAGTATTGTTAACAATACTGAATATCGAACTGCAGGCCAAACGATTTCAAAATATTGGGCAATGTTAAAAATATTCGCGTTTTTGTGACTTCTATTTTCAAAGTAAGTAGGGATTCCTTGTGGTTGTGTCAGTGTGAGACATTGTTTATGCAAATCAGGCAGAGAGGGCAACAATACTGACGTCATACTTGTACATGGATACCTTACGTTGTGCTTCAACCGGTAGGAGAACCGGCACCATGTGCTAACTGCCTACAAACGTGATGTCAAAATGTTCGTTTTTTTGTTTTTTGTTTTTGTTTTTTTGCACAGTGATTTTTGTAGGCTTTTATCTCGAGAACAGGAGAAATTAATTCACCCAGACTTGGGGAAATATTATCGTTCACTAAGCTTTACCCAATCATTAATAAACATTTTGCACCCCACTAGTGGTTTACAAGTATAGCAACCAGACGCCTTTCCCTTAGCTATTTGTTGGTGTTTATTCAGTCAGTCCTACGGGTAAACGTCAATTTTACTAACCCTTGGGCAGTTGCAATTCATTTTGTATTTGAAGGTTCTCTGATGAGAAATGACATTATTTGCTTTCACGTGAGGGCAGTAGGTGACAAAGCGTCACCTCAATTTTACTTCACGCAAAACTGGAGGAAAATAACGACCTCGTGGTGGGACAACAATCACTAGAGGCCACCCTTTTTGTCTGCTTGGAGAACTAAGGGGATCATGAGCCGTCACATGCGGAATACGAGCTAGGATCGAACCTGTCTTTTATCTGCTACCTAAAACTCACGGTAATGATCCAGCCAGAAAGACAGAGATCCAAAGGGAGAAGGCAAAATAATTGGAACAATAGGAAAGAAAGACACAAACAAACAAAGGGAAATAAAAGAAAAAAGAAGCATGGATTAAATGGTGATTAGCTGATTGAATCGTCCATCTTAAAAGGTCATTTGGAGAAGTAGTAATATAAGTTGCTTGCAGGAATGAAATTTTATAAAGAAGATTGATTGTTGGTGATGGAAGCTCTATTTACGCGGTATTCGGATAACACCCTCTCCCAGACGTCAGTAATAGTTTCCCCCAGCAGCCTCTTTGCTGAGCGTGCCAGTTCCGCAGTTTTAAAATGTCTGCATAAATCGGATCGTTTTCCACGCGATTGAAACGGAAAGACTGCCTCAGTCACTAACGAGGGTCTGCATTTCAGTAGATCTTGTAAATATTCAGATATGCACAGCTTTAGAATTACTCCTCTTGATGGCATTGATTCATCAGCCAAGACAAAGCTTGCATGTTTGTCCCTTATTGGTCTGAATCCAGTTACACAATACACAACAGTCCTGTAAGTGTAAGCTGAGGTCACATGCCCCCACGGATTCAGTGATGTTTATTTCGGAAAAGAACAAGATCAGTAAATGCACGTTACTCTAATCGACATTTTCACTCAGTTGACCAGGAATATTTCAATCACTGCCAAATCTTTTTAGTTTGTATATACTGTTTATATATATATATATACCCAGCAAGTGTTTCGTGTTTTCTTTTTTTTTTAATGTACCTTTTAGTTCTTTCACTACGTTTTCAACATTCTTCTTTCTAACTCCCTGAGAAAAATTGGCGTGAATTTTTCTCCATACCAGAAATCTGTGTATACATGTCTCTGTCCGTACGAAGTCAACTTCCGGACTGATCAGCCCTTCCATTAGGTCTCTCATAGGCTAGTAATTGCCTACAATTATTCTTATTATAAACCGAGCTATAATGAGCATGTCATGAGCCACCGATTCGGTATTTTATGAGAATGTAGTCTCCTCGAAACTGGGCACCAGTCGAACAATCTCGAACTTAACTTTATGCTGTCGCTTTCTGCCAATTACTTTCAGTACCCTAGATTCACTCTCCATTACATAATGTGTGTGTAATTTGTAGGCTTGTAAGTTAGGACAAGCACATGGTCGGTCGCAGTTTCCACAGCAGCCAGAGAGCTGATTTAAGCAGGAGAGTAATATTCTTGTAGCTTTTGTTTTTAAACGCCAGCTCGAGTTGACCAAGATTCGCAAATTATGTAATTCGGAGACTTACGAAAATTATCTTGAGTTTATAACCATCGCACCCAAATGGTTTGTACTTAGACCGCATAGTGCTGCCACTCAAACTGATCGCGAATGGGCGTCACACAAATCCCATTAAAACGACTCCTGCTCAACCATGTTTTGTCATGGCTGACGACAGAGGGGGGTAGATAAAAATTTTTTCCGAGACATGTCACAGAAACTGAGAAAGTTTCTGGCTGCAAATGCTGCAGGCACCATGTTAAAGGACAACACAAGCGCTCAGTGAAAATCACTGAAAATAAAGCACAAAGTATCACAAAAACATGTTCCGGTGGTATTTTGTGACAAAGAGGCATGAAAGATGTTATATCAATATTTTTCTCTTAAGTACACCTGGATTTGTCGAGAAAACAGGAAGTGATGAAACGGAAGTATTTCTAAAAAGAGCGCCGTGTGCACTAGCTGAAGTCAAAGAGAAAAAAAAAGCAATCCTCGGTAAAGGAAAACTGACCAGGAAACATTGTGCTGTTGCTGAATGTTCTCTTCGACACTCAGATGGAGTTAGTTTGTACTCATTAAGGAAATCCTAAAGATAATGGCAGCAAACGTCAGTGGATGAACTTTGTTCAGAGATGTGTGTATCCAGGTCTCTGCTTGTTCAAACGTGCCGTGCGATCTTCGTCCCCACATCGTACTCAAAAATTTGCTCAAAACATTTCAAAATCAATTGTCATCCAGTCACTTATACAGAACATGTACAAGCAAGTCTTGGACTTAAAGTAAAACGAAGAAATCTGATTCCTACAGCAGTGCTTACTATACAACAGCACGAGATGTTAAAACACTACTACGACTGCTGGTAGATCAAGCACCAGATATGCAACATCGACAGTTTATACACCGTCTGGTCTACAAGTAACATCGTGTGACAGTCACAAACACATCATCAGTCGTATCTTTATCCAGCATAATGCTAAAAACAACTGACAGTGTGAGGGCACCATTGATGTGCGTGATCGAAACAGCTAAAAAAGGAGAGGAAAAAAAGAATTGAGGGTGATAAACATATTATAAGGAACTTAAACGGGAACACGTGCGAGTATCAGTAAGTAAATAGAGAAAATTTTGCATGCAGCTAAATGAGGAAGAAATAAGTTTTTACATCGATAAACATGTTTCAAACTATCATTATATTTTTAATTGTAAAGAAATCCTTATCAGCAGTCAGTTGTAACTATTGTTGCCCATTAAATTTTGATCTGATTGACTTACCAGTCTGTTGAATGAATTCAGTTTGGACCATTTAATTATTTTTTAATTTCATTCGAAGCTTCTAAATAAAGTTCTAATCTATAGGGCTGTATTCCAAATTCAGCTGTTTCATTTTTTTGGGGAAAAAATATCTTTTTGAACACGACAACATGAGCAATGTTTCTTCATTTGACTTGAAGACAGGCACACTCGCTGTTACAAATACTTCGATCGCGTAAGAGAACCTCCAGTACAGGAGAGTACTTTTTTCCCATCTTCCTAGTTGCAGGTGAGAATGCCGATGTTTGAAGGCTTATATCTTTAAAATTAGCATAATTACGTACTCATATTTTAAAACGAACTTAGCCCGATCATAACAAAATAATGTTGCGCTCGGTTTGTCCTTTAAAGGGCTTGAATAGTGGTATCGGGTTCGACAGAAGGGGAGTGGAGCTGAACATGTGAATCTGTGTACCTTTAATAAACTGCCTTTAACGAACAAGGTAATAGGAATTTTAAATATTTTAAAATGTTTTTGAAAATATTATTAACGTTTTTAGTTTATTGCATCGGTTAAAATTAGGTTCCACATTTGTAAAGCTCATGGCGTCACGTGTCCCCCAAATAATGCATTTGTTCCAAAATCTGACATTTTAGTTACTTGTTGTGGAACAGGTTTGCGGTATTTACAAATCTTTCTCAGGGCACACGACTACTCACAGAATATACCACTAAACTGCTGTTACACAACTTTGTTAAGAAATATGCAGTTCCTTGGCAGTGGTTCTGAACAGTATACAACATCCTGTTAGTGTGCGGGACACACTGCTGGAAGCTGGTACACGTTTGCAGTGTTGTCAGGAAAACTGATAGTAGACGTACTGTGAGTACCGACCCAAGCACCATACGCTTATATAAAAGTGACAAATACAAAAGTAAAAATCTCTTGAGTATGAATTAATAGCTCTAGTTGCACTGTTACGTTATGTTTGTGTCTCTTTACTGATTTTCTCATTACTTAATTACTCTTCATGTTAAAATTAATTTTTTTTAAACGTTCAGTTTTATATTCTTTATGCGTTCCCTGTAGATTATTTCCTTACACAAAGGAACTTTTTCCTCTTTTATCCATGTTCTTTACTTTACAAGTCATTTCGCAGGTATATACATTGTGACAGTATCCCTGGTCTTTCAACCAGAACGTGAATACTGGCCCCGGGGAATGGGCACGTGGGCACTAGTTACTCAACACTAGCCGCCCACGTCAACATTAACTGCAGGGGAAAACACACGATAATCACACGTCGGTCATTCAATTACACAACTTGGCTCACGAGCCCCCACCCCTGCTCTTCCCCGAACACAATACTCAACGACGTGTGATTTCAATGTAACAATAAAGAAAAGATTTATTAATTACAAAAGCATTTCAAACAAAACACAATCAAATGGACTCGTCTAGGGGGGTCCCAATACTATCCGTGCTAGAGCGTACTTCTGATGTTACAGTGCTGTTGCCTCTCTTTACAAATACCATACACACTCGCAAGCGCACCAACTTAGCTCTGTTACAGCTGGTTTGTTGAGAGTCCAATACTTCAGTTGACTGCCACGACACACTGACGATTTCCCTTCGAAGTGATGTCTGATGGTCTGACGTCTTCCTCCCTCGAACTGTCACCACGTCAGAGAGCGACGACTGCTACTCTCGGTGACCCAGATTCGAGCCTTGTACCACTCGAGGTACACACGTGGGTTCCTCGACGACTGCAATGCCTCGTACAGCCGCCACGCAAACACCACCACAGACGGTCTCAGTCCTTTGAGATCCGACGACTTCTGGCGGCCTCAACGTTGAGCCTCTACCTCTCACACAGGTAGAGCGAGCCCACAGTCACACAGCCCTTTCCTCTCCACGACAACAGTAGGTAGTCTTGACAGTACCTCGTCAATTACTTGCCTCCTTCTCTCAAGGTTCTCTAACCCGACTTCTTTCCTCCCGAGTCTTGCCCTCGTGGCTAAGACTTGGTCCGAGGCAGAAGTGTAGCTGGCGTTAGAAAGCTGAAGTCGCTTCGACTGGTGACCCGTTGCTCCTCCACTCAGACGTTCGCCGAAAAGCAAGCGAAATGTGTTCTTGTCTCTCTATTTATCTCTCCACATTCTCACAGATACATACAACGAGGGATGCCATTGGTCAGTAACTCATCATCCAATCAGCTACAATTTAGAGTCAGCAAACGACAGGAGGAGATCTCTCTCTGACCACAGGCCACGCCTACAGGTGGTTGCGGTCAGGTGGCTACCTCCCTCCCCCCCCTGTCCTATTACGTGGTCTGACGGCAAAACCAGGTGCGCGCCTTAGGATAACTTTCTCCCTTCTGCCCAGACTTTGTTGACGTTTAACCAGACATCGGCCATGCCTGGCGGCCGAAATCACTTAGCACCTTCTGTTCCACGCGTCCATTTAGCCGTCCATACCAAAACATACGCCCCCTACTTCCTCGCCAAAGGGCCTCAGGCTTGTCAACAAGGCGCTCTAGACACTAAGTGGGTAGATTGTTACCTACCCCCTCGAGTTATCTCATGACATACATGACTATCGTCTGCCATTTCCCATATTAATGTGATTATGACCAGTCTGGTGCGCATACGAACAGAGACAAATTCAGTGTGTTGGCCGCTAGCCTGGAGAGTGGTTTATTTGGTTGTGTTCTGTAATATCAAGGTGCAATAAATGTAGCCACCCGCACTCGATAGGCATCAACAGAATATTTTATCCCCATTACGGCTGTGATCGCTTTTGTGCCCCCAAACAACATGCGACCATTACAGCCACTTCTCCCTTTTTCTAGGAATAGGGGAAGCCTTTTAAAAACAAAAGCAGGTCTCTCAATATAAGCTATTTGACAACAGATATATCATTCGAGGTTGTTTAAGGTTTATGATCAAAGGACACACAAGTGATCAAAATATATTCTGTGCATTATCTAAATATTACATCCCAAATTAATTTAAAAAACTGAAAATATATCGAAGGACTACTTTAGATTTTCGGATATCTTAAAACATTTTTTAAAATGCCAACATGTTCGGGACAATATTTTTATCTCTGCACCACTACTACTCAATATTTTGTTCTAGCCACACATTGTATATATATATATATATTATCTCTGTGTCTCACAAAAACACACACATACAAACGTGCACACACTCATACAAACACCCAAACGCAGACAGAGTGACGACCTCTACGTTATTTGTTTTCGTATTTGTACATGTCTTCTTGTTTATTGCCAGCTGTGGCTAAGTGTTTAATAAAGTGCATTGAGCTTGGCCATTAGGCATCATCATCACCATCCAAAAAAGCTCGCGCGATACCACACACACACACACACACACACACACACACACACACACACACACACACACACACACATTGCTCAGAGAATAAGGCTCTTTAGTCAAGAAGCTTTTCATTTATTTTTTAAATTAATGTTACTTCCTAGAGGAATTTTTTGAAGGGATTATAATATCGAAGAAGGTTTGCCAGATGACTAATTAATCTAAATATTCATCATAAGAGGAAGGGGACTGTGACCGTGCAAGACATCACAACAGTTCCCCCTTCCTGTTAAAAGGTGAAAGGTCAGAGAGATCAAGCCGGACTGTTTCTGGTTTACGTTCAACCGGCTAAAACATGTTTCGCTTTCATCGTCTTTTTTTCCTGCATAAGTCGTACAGTAATCATTGATCTTGATAATTGTATTTTGTTTGGCAGCGGACGTGTTCTAGCTAACGACCCACATGCTCATGTTTTCCCAATTAAACAATCTGCCCGTTTCTTTTTTTCAGGAAAAAAATGCACCGGGTGGTTGTCACGACAGCTGCAGTAGTTCTGGTCTGCTGCATGCTGCAATATCTCAAAGGGACAAGTATTGTATTTTCAACGAGGGACTTTCAGTGGTCGAGCTATGGCTTCACTGGCGGGTACAACACTACCCACCGCCTATCGACGTTCCCATCTTCCAGCGCAAGAGAAACACAGGTAGCCCGCTACGGAGGGTGGCCGGCTAGCGAGGTGCAAACGATCTGGGAACAAACACTGGCGCCAGGCCTTACACGAAACTCATTGACAACGAGTGGCCAGATGAAAACATTCACTACCCAACATCCCAGACAGGAAACGGAGCTCAGTATTCTACCAATCATCGACAAACACGTCGACATAGCTACCTTGGATCAAGATTCCGAAAATAATTTTCAGCTAATTTTCAGTCGTCGGCAAAGCCCATCCAGTGAGCGTGACAACACACAAACAGCCATTGTTAGCCCAAACGAAAGGTCGATATCGCGAGCAGCGTCGGAGTCGCGGGTGGGTGGCATTCTCAACGCGGCGGAGGTTACCCACGTGTTCTTCCTAAAGGTGCACAAGGCGGCCAGTACCACGGTGATGAACATCATTTACCGTTTCGCCTTGTCCCGTAATCTGACCATCATGCTACCTCGAAGGTCCAACAGCTTCTCGCAGGTTAGTAAGTACTGGCTGGCCAACACCATGCCACGGCCACCCGGAGTCCAGCACTTTGACATCCTCTGCAACCACGTTGTCTTCAGCCCCGAGCTGGTTAAGAAGAATCTCCCGGCCGACACCAGGTACCTGGCCATCGTCCGCCATCCCTTGCAGCAGACCATCTCTGCTTTCCACTACTACCGCTCCGTGTACCCTCTGCCCTACTTAGCAGCCATACCGGGGGACGACCCGCTTGGCATGTACCTGGCCGACCCGCTGAAGTGGGAGCCGAAGAAGGCCAGCCTCTCCTTCACTATGAACCGCATGAGCTTCGACTTCGGCCTTGACCCTCGCAGCTTTGGCGACGGCGAGTATGTGGAAGCGGCGCTGCAGTACCTGAGCAGGACGTTTTACCTGGTGATGGTCAGCGAGCGATTCGATGAGTCCGTGGTGCTGATGAAGCGGCTGCTGGGCTGGGGGTGGAAGGACATCTTGTACACCCGGAACAACGCGCTTCCTAGGAAGCCAAACGGCACGCATGAAGTCACGGAAGCCGAGAAACGCAACCACAGACTACACAACGCCGCCGACTACGCACTTTACGACCATTTTTCCACAGTTTTCAACAAAAGAGTGGTGGCCATGGGGGACGATTTCGCCCAGGAGGTCGCTTCCTTTCGCACAGCGCTGCTGACGGTCGAGGCGTTTTGCAAGAGCGAAGTCCAGGCCGACCTGGAGGTGGGGAAGACCCCGTGGGATTCTGGCTTTGTGGTCGGCAGAGTGGAGTGTGCGTACATGCAGATGCCCGAGATGGAGTTTGTAGAGCTGGTCAGAAGACGACAAGGATTCAGGGCACATTTTCGAAGCCGAAAATCATTTGTACTAGATGGCTTTTAACCAGCGTTTTGGTCGGTAGTTTGTCTGTTGTTCCTCGTGTCATGCACTTGCTGCTCGAGTAAATCTCTTGGAGACGAGCGCATGATCAGGAGGTAAAACAGGCTCGGGTTAGTTTAGTACCTACACTTCATAAGTAAGGCTACTGATCAGGGCTGAAGCGTAACTGTGTTGTGAGAATCAGGACAAATACTAACATACACATTGTCTGCACACCCACGCCCCCGGCACTTTCTTCTGTGTCATGAGGTGCTGCGATAGCTGGCACACAAGAACAGACTTATGGAGATGGACATCACATCAACTTTGGTGCAGGGTGACACAGGGTGACACAGGGTGACAGCGTGACGCTGTCCTTCAAAACCTTCAGCGTTACTTGTTTTCGACGATAGCGATGAAGTGCTGGGTCATCTTTAATTTTCAAATATCTGTATATGGAGAACACTTCTATCATTCTTCCCACTAATGATCATTATACGTCGACACTATAATTAATTAATCAATCTTCAAATATTTCAAAACACTTAAAAAAATCATTGTTTGCTGGTGGTACTTCGAGGTCTGAAGAATGTCTGACTTGACAGAAGGATGTCAGATTTACTAACACGTAGTCAATTAATATCTTCCCCTCCAATCCCATCCCCTGCATATTTTATTTCTTGCTTTTCCGGAGTACATAGATCTAGGGACACATGCGATATTCTCAAGATGCTCAACATTTTTTGTTCAAATAAACTTCTATGTAAACCTTTTTTTTAAAGAGCATTTTTGTTTCGTTCTAAATTTTTTACTGTATATGTGTAAGCAGTCTTTATGCATTTGTTGATCGCTGAATATTTTTAGTTTAGATATAAGGAATGCAGCTATATACAAACATGTGTGAGTGAGACTGCGTGTTTGCGTGTTTTCATGTATGTTTGTAATGCATATGCGTCAGTGAGAGCGAGCGAGAGAGAGAGAGAGAGATAGAGGAATGAAAGAAGGAGAGAGTCCAGAATGTAAACACTTCGTGTGTGTGTGTGTGTGTGTGTGTGTGTGTGTGTGTGTGTGTGTGTGTGTGCGTGCGCGCGCGTGCTTAGGCACGAATGCATTTCCACTTTATTCAGGTAAACTTGTAGCCATTTTCTCGGGCTGCATGTTGAAATGCACTGTATTGAAAATTGAATTCATTGAATATTTACAGTTTCCTTTTCCGTTGGAATCACGATATCACTCACGCATCATTGACAGTGTTTGTGTAGGTGAACCAGGAGCTCATATCATTGTGTTTTTATGTACAGGGGCGGAGCAAACTGTTTTCAGCGAGGTGGCCTCATGTTATTTTGTGCTGCCTTGTGAAGTTCTCTTCTTGAAGACTATTGCACAACGGAATCAAGGGGAGGCAAGCGTGTATTACCAATACTGTTACAAATTGTAGAAATTGTTTCCCTTGGATGATTGGCCTGAATTTCTTCCTTCACGTAATGCTCAATTTGTTTATAGAGATGACGACACCCATTCAGTAAGAAATTTCGTGATTGTGTTTGCTGTTGTTTAAAATTCGACCAGTCTCCACAAGGAAGGACTACGATCGTGTGGGACATTTGTCTGGAGGTGGCTTGGCTCATGAAACTTCCACATAATCCAGGCATCATGACCTGAGGGCAGGGAGTATTGTTGGTGTGACCTGGGACCGCACACATCTGTGTGTAGAGTACTTAATGGGACCCACAGATAGTAATTCAGGCTTCCTGGATTATATCAAGTTGTATGCTTCGTAACCTATTTTAGAGACGCGTCCTCGATTTTTCGTGCTATTTCGTTCTCTTTGTGGCGCTGTTTACATTCTGGACTTGTAATATGCGCTCTTCTATCAGTCACTTGCATGGTGTATGAGTACTTGGCAGTCAGTCATTTGTACGGTGTGCAGTCTCTCTGGGCTGATAAAGCTGTACTGATACATTCAGCCGCAGATGTCAAGTGAGTTGAAAATTGATTGGTTTTGGGTTACGTGCGTAAAACTGAACTTGAGCTGTCCTACCTGTTGTCGAATATTCGCTGGCTTGCTATGCGAGAGGGTCTTACTCTCTACTGATATACTATCTGGTCTGGGAATCTGACATATTCTACCTGGAATATATTGCCAGGCAGGCCACGCCGGGCGGGATATGCATACTACCTGACACGGGAATAGCATATGGAATGTACTTGACGGGTACAGGTACCCATGCACTGGCATGTGTTTGCATCCATGTGTATTTTAAACAGATACATTGCAGACACACAAATCAAGTCACCTCCCTGCCGCTGAAAGACAATTAATTAATAATCCTCTATTTTATTTTGATAGCAGTCTTTAATTTAACCTTACACAAAAGGCGAACACACGGGCACACACGCCTACATAAGCACGTGAGGACTGTTGCCAGCTCGTTCAATGTTTTCGCAAATTCGCCCTCTTTTTCTGTTCATCAACGCCTTTTGTACCAAATGCGCTTGCAGCTCCATGTCAACACGCCGGATGCGGTTACTCCCCTTGCTCTATAGAACTTTGTTGCAGGTTCCCCCCCCCCACCGCCCCTCACTTCTCCTCCCGCACCCCTCCCATTCACTCGTGTACTTTATCGCGTTCCAAGGCTGATCGCTCCACCTGGTGTGCAGGCCGACCGCCCAACATATTAATTACTAGCCACTGCGCACTAGCCTGTGGTCGGACCTTGCAAAGCAGAAGACTTGGCATGAAGGCGGGGTATGAGCTCGAGTCGGCTGTACACGATGACTGCAGGGTAAGTGTTTGTTACCCGGGCTTCAGGTGACAATCAAAACACAGAACACATCTATGCCAAAGGGATGACCGATGAGGGTCGGATGATGTCCTAGGTCGCAGTAGTATGTACAACCCACGCAATGGAAACTGGAAAATGACAGAATGTTGTGTTGAGTGTCTGGTAATATCGCTTCCTGCTAAACTCACATCCAGCACCCCCACCCAAAATAAAAAAAAGCACCTTCTGGATTGTTCAGTCCGTTTCATCGGTCATGGTACAGTGGATAGTCATGAGCACCTCATCTAGTTCGTGTAGTGTTATCTCTCACCTTCGTCTCCATTAGCTTTGCTTTTTTTTTTCTAATCCCTCTCCACCTACTCGTCCAGCCGGGTTTTCTCTTGCCTACCCTCTGTTCTTCTCGTCTTACCAGTGATGTTGCCAAACACTGCAAGCGTCCGCGCGTTCCATCGAAGTGGGGCGCAAGCAGGCGATTATAGCAGCTACTGGCACTGGTCCAACTCGTAAAAACGGCTGACACGCAACTGTAAAATCATCTGACGTGTCAGCTGAACTGGTTACCGAACCCTAATTTGTATCTTTCTCCACACTAAGCGGACAGCCACCGCACTCTCTTATTTACTTGCCAAGATGCACTTTTGCAAGCACCGAATGCACAATATCTTACGTCACTAACGCTACATGCTTCTTACGTGTACGGCAGTTTGGCTCCATCACCAACAGTCCAGCAACTGCCAAGATGGGAGGGTGGTGTGCGAGTATGTGCCTCGGTGCTTGCTGTCTGTCCATTGCGACAAGCTACTTCAAAGTGCACAACGGCAAATCTAGAAGACTTGGGAAAACTGTATTTATTGGACAAAAAAAAACAACAACAAACAAACAAAAACACGAACACACGCACACAAATATCTGCGTTACTGTAACAGTTGTGGTAAGGCACACTTCTCTCCCTTTGCATCGAACGTAAACAACAACACAGCCCTGTTATCCCGAAAGTGGAACAGCGCTGACCTTAACCTTGGCAACCCAAGTCGAGATGTCGGTTAATAAATGCAGGCTGAGTGAGCGGGCCAACGTCGGCAAATGGAGCTTCAAGCCTGGGCGGGGTCACCACCAAAAATGAAAACGGGGTCAGCCTCTAGCAGGCTGGAGCGCTGGCTGTGGGCTGGAAGCAAGAGAGTGGAGCCTGAGCCTGAGCATGGCGCCTGGATGTCATATCATCGCATGGCTCGCTTTGCACCTCTTCTACCCGCGCTTCCGCTAGGTGCTTGGGAAAGACGTGCGAAGTGAATGATGCTCGCACCCGTTTAGTTTGATCTCTCGGCTGGCTGGCTGGCTTGGCTCGCTGTTTCTGGCAGAGCGATGGTCACACAGATGCTGGAAGATAGAGAAGTGGCGTTCGACCTGTCATGGTGCAGATAGTCCCTGGGTGTTGAGTGCTTCCTGTTCTTACCAGATTGTTTATGGGGAATTTTCGTGTAAACAGTTCCACCTTAGATGCCGCATTATCTCCCTTGCTTAGTCAAACTCGCTTTTTTGTTTCTTTTGCTATTTATTTCTTTTCTTTGGGTGAGCATGTCCGGTTTAAAGTCTGGGAGAATCAAGGGGAAACGTGACTTAGAAACAGACATCGTTTGCTTTTCCAAGTTCATCGTCACTATTTTTCACCACCACACCATCCCCCATTATGAACGGCAATCCGGTGGCGCAACGGTTAGCGCCTGTCACCAATACAGTGAAGCTTGGCTGTCCTGGGTTCAGCTCTTGTCTCAGGTACGCTGTTCTTTCTCTACATGTGGCATCTGTTTACAGGGCTGGCTGCCTTGCCGTGATATCGATGACGATAATAAAGGTGATGTAAAGGCCTAGACCCGGACTCACCCCGCGATCATTGACCACCCAGGAAAACTCTACCTTTCCCTCTTCACCCACTCAAGAGAACAATGAAAACAACGGGCCCCCGGTAGTGTAGTGGTTAAAACACTCGCTTGTCACCACTGCAGTGAGCTGCTCAGGGTTCAGATCTCGTCTCGGGACACTCTCTGTATGTGACACCTGTTCGCAGGGCTGGGCGGCGGGGGTTTTCTCCGGGTACTCCGGTTTCCTCCCCCCTCCCTTTCCCCCCATAGTGCGAAATCACCGCAAGGTGGAAGCACTTTCCAACTAAATAAACAACAACAACAATGAAAACAAATTTAAAACCATGTCTGAGTGAGTGGTGGTTTGGGTGTGAAATGAAGCCAGGAAAGATTAGTGCTACATGGTAGTCACAAAAATATGGTGTCTGTACCTCCTTATACGGATGTAAGACGCAGTTGCATATTTAAAATCACATAAAAATTAATAAACAAATAAATATTCTCATCATGAACAGGTAGGCAGGCAGGCTCTTTCAAGGTGCTGTACATGTGTAAGCATATCTAAACATACTGCTGATTTACTGCTGATGTCAACAGAATGCGTAAACTTTTCTGTATTCTCTTCTTGTCCCTCCTTCCCTCACCCCACGTTGCAGCCAGAGCTTGAAGTTAGCCCCACCCACGCCCGACGTGCAAAATAGAACTGAAAACTAAAACTGTAATCAGTGTAATGGCTTAATGAGATGTGCTGACTTTTTTCTTAACTGGTACCGCCGGTCAGCCCGTGGGTCGACACGTCAGCCCCAGTCATCGGTGGTGATGGTGTTGGTGGTGGAGGAGGGGTGGAGAGCGGTACGATAAGACGGAGCCGTATATGCGTCAAAGGCTCGCCTTTGTGCCGGCCTGAGAAGGTATCCTAGTGGACGGCCAGTCCACACACTCGCACGTCAGTTTTTCTTTTGCTTGCCCCAGGCGGTGACCACCTTTCACGTACCCTTTCATGACCGTCTTCGGCACCATGTCGTGTCGGGCGACTGCCGGAACCACTTCAGCTTCCGCCGTTTGATGGAGCGAGGAGTGGTTTCTGGAACCTCACCAAGGCCGCGACGGCGCAGCGGACAGTCATTCGTCTTGTGCTCTCTGTAGGAGTTCCGGAGGAGTCTCCTGAGGCACTTCATCTCGAATACCTGGACCCGTCGCTCTGACTCGGTGTTCAAAGCCGATGTTTCGCAGCCGTACAGCAATAAATGGGATGCTTTTGGTATCCCATACAGTGGCGTAGGAAGATACTCGGCTTTGGAGGGGCAAGCTCCATGCTGACAATGAATAACGTTCACATTCTTGCCTTCCCAGCATCTTTGTTTGGGAGGCGGCTGCCCCCCTTGCCCCCCCCCCCCTGTTCATACGCCACTGCCATATCTTGTTGAGTCTTGCCATCGCTACCGCTACTGCTGTGATTCTGAAACGAATGTTCGCCACACAGCTGCGCTTCTAGGAGATGGCAGCGGTATTTAAATCTCAATTCTTCCTCCAGTTATACGCTTTTTCCTTACAGATCTGTGCTCTGACAGACCACGATTTTGCTTTTGTCCGTGCTGATTTTTATCCCGAAAGCGTTTGTGCTAACGGTTCGGTTGATGGTTTGGATGTGACCAACCAAAATGTAAAATTTCCGCAACACGTGCAACAGCCACTCGTGCCATTCCTCATCACTGTACCACAGCTCATTCGTTTCTGTTTTATTGAAGTCAGTCCACTGTACCTCTGGCAGTCCCACGATATCCCATCTCTAGCGCCTGAACTCACAGGTGAGCTCCTGCACTTTGCCACATTGGTGGAGCGTAGGCGGAGTGTTCGACTTGCCAATTGTTGTCCCCAATCGAAGCTCAGATGCTGGGTGGAATGCAGGCTGGTTGGTCGACGGGTTGGTTCGTTGGTGCGACGATTCCAGCAGCATACTAGTCGCTTTACCCTCCCATGATTATGCCAGACGGGTGCGCGGGCTTTTCTTTTTTTTAAAGCTATACCGCAACCGATCCAGTATGGTATACATGTTTCCACATCTCATCATGTCCTTTAATTGAGCTTATTTATTTGGTGATGCCCACCCCTCTCTCCAAGCCACTGCTGGCTTTACGAGAAACAATAAGTGACGTAGGTAGTGGAATCCCCAAATGGGTAAATAGATAAGCTCGCTACGGCGCGGAATCCAGTCGGTGGGCTTTTCTATGAAGCGAGCTGAGCAACTGGTTTATCGGGAGCCAAGTGATGTGGACATGACTATTTTTTCCAGTTAGGCGACCGACCTGTTCTATGCATGCACAAACAGTCAAACGCGGTTGTCATCTCAACAAACCTTGACCTCTATCTTTTCGTCTGCTCGGTATTCTGTCCAAAGTAAAGCTAATATCAAAACCCTAACGATAACCCAAGCCCTAACTCTAAACTGAACCTAACCCAAACTCCAAAGCAAAAGTCGCTGTGTGAACGTCTGTGGACTGTTCGATGAAGTGGGCTGAGTAACCAGTTTATCAGGAGACAGATGAACGAAAATTTTCCCCTATATTTCCCTCAAACGCGCACTGATCGTTGGACTGACACTTAGGGACAGGTGCGCAGGAGGCCTGTAGACCACTAGCTGAATGTTCAAAGCATAGCAGTCAGTTAAATTGATAAAACATTACCAGTTTAGCATATAGGGCTTCGTGTTGACCCTCCAGCAAGTGCCCAACTACGTGGTGTTGTCGTAACTCCGGACGTTGCTGGCAAAGACGCAGGTGAGCTCAGAAGCCCATTACTTCTGCGAAGCGACGGCGGACTGGGGAACCGAAACAAGCAGGGAGGGGGGAAGAACCATAAGTGAAACATGGACGCTCTAGCTGGGCAAATCGAAGATGTTTAAACAGCTCAGTTGCTCGGGAGACCTAGATGGCAGCACCCTGGCACCCAATCTGGTCGCAAGCAACCGAAAAGCTTATGTGGCACCGAAGGTCTCCTACACTACCCCCTCCTCACCCGACTTCCTGCTCCTGTCGCGTATAATATTTCAGACTCTCAGCAGCGCACGCGCACACAAGTATACCTGCGTAGTAGTTGTGGCTCCACTCTAGATAAGCACATGGCCATTTCTGATAAGCAATAACGATAAGAAGAGTTTTTCCGGCGTCAGCAAATGATGCGTGACCGATGCTGATGGCGTGGCATGACGAAGTTGTCTTTACAAAAACCGGCCAACAAGCATATAGATGCAGATTTTACAGCGGTTCCTGAGAAGTATGACAAATAATATTGATTAAAAAAGAAAAGAAGGAAAGAACGTTGAGATGAATACTTTTTTTAAAAATTCACTTTGAAAACCAAACGTTTCATTCCTGTACACTCAGGTACTAAATGAGGAATCCCTTGTATAAGAGGTTACAGATATTTTCTCGTCTAGCTCTCTTGTTACACACGAAGCCACTGCGTGCTGCGTGATTTAGAGGAGAAACTAGCATCAAGACGAACCCGATAAACAGACGCTATTACTGTAAAGCAGCTCTACTATAAAACAGCGCCTCCAGACCAAAAATCTAAAAAAATCGATTCCGGTGCCTTCTTCATCAATGGCGAAGCGGCAAAATCTTTCCCGGCGGGAATGGAGGTTTGTGATGCTTGTGGGAGGGTGGGGGGGAGTGCTTGTTCGAGATCCTTGCTAGGGCACCCGAAGCTCAGGCAGACGACAGATAAGGTGGCCTCAGTAACTGGCCCTGGCTTTTCTGCCTGCTGATGGTCGCTGGCCTTGACACTTCATTAAACAGGAATGGCTTTTGATTCCCTGGGGTCACGTGCTTTAGTTGTTATTGGATGGCGAAAGAGGACCATTCGTCGTCGAGGTTCTTTAGTTGTGTGTGTGTGTGTGTGCGCGCGCGGGCGCGATAGAGAGAGAGAAAAAGCAGAAGAAGTGGTTGTTTTCTGTGTTGATTACCCTACCCCCAGCCCACATACACAGAAATAACCTGCAAACAGTAGCCAACTAGATTCTTATGCTCTGGTTGACACCAGCAGGAACCTTTCGTTCTTGTGCTCGTTTGCTCCTTCTCATCTAGCAGCCGCCATCACCTTTCAGCATGTAAACTGTGCCAGTGAGAGAGTTTTACAGCTTGTAGCACTTCGCTCACACTCGCCACACCGTAAAGCTCTGGATCGAGTAGTAAGGGAAATCATTCATCGAACGTAGGGGGAGGGGCATCCCCCTGCCCATCACTGACAAACTTTATTTGGAGTGGCCTCGAAAAAACTTCGCCTGCATGTTGCATGTTGCGCTGTTGTAGTCGCTGTCAAACCTGCTTCTCAAGGTTTTAGCGGGTCAGTCACATGGCAACACACTGTTCACAGGAGGGCAGCGTATGTGGGGAGGGGGGAGGCATCTTAATTTATCTTCTCACTTCACACTACTTGCTCGAACACCTGTGCCTGTAATGACTGACTCTCTCCTGTCACTGGGGACTGGTTTGATCGGCTAACCATACACACCCTTACTCCTAAGGATGTCTTGATGAATGAAGACCACGGACATAGAGATATACTTCCGAGGTGGAAACAGCAAGGAGCCGGCTGCACTCTGGTGGTGGTCATAATTCATTTGTTTCAGTGTCCGCTGGTGTTGAAAATATCTCAACTTGTAAAATGCTTTATAAAAGAATGTAGAAGTCAAGAATGAAAAAAAAGGGAAATACGCAGACTTGACAGCAGCTACTGGTAAATGAACTGGTTTCAACTTTAAATCAGAGAAAATGATACAATTCAGTGATACAACAGATACATCAGACAACAGAAATACTAGACATTCCGTTATTGATAAAAAAACAGGAGGAAAGTGTCACATACATTAGTAATATCTAAAATCCAAATTGTGGTTAGTTTCGTTAATTTTAGGAAGCGCATTAGTCAGTCAGAAAGCCACTAAGTCGCGTGTAAAAGTCTTTGAGTGAAATTCTATGATCAAAAGTTCGATAAGGACAGGTGACATATACGTGGCGCACCTTTCAAAGGTGTCTTCCATCACCTCTAAATCAGTTTCTTGTGGAGCATTTACCAGTATCCATGTCTCATTCCATAACTGGTTCAGGTTGTTTGCACATTTAAACAAATGTTGGATGTCACATGATCCTTCCTTCGCTGTAGCGGAGGCTATGAAGATGCACCAGAGAAACAAAAGTTTCTAGGTCACAGTGGATTCCAAGCAGATGCTAATCTGGCGAAATTCAACTTCCAGCAACTCGCAACTCGCCCCTACATCGTCTGCATGACAAGCTTGGTGGCAGTCATTTCCTTGTGTCGCTGATCGATTCAGTAGCTAACGATCTCCTGCTTCTGAGTCAGAAAAACATATCTTACTGTCTCCTGTCGGTCAGAGATGGCAAATAATTATACATTCGACAAGTGTTAGGTTAAGAACCCCCCTAACTCATCATTAATGTCGACGGTGTCTTGTAATGTCCCTCTGATTTTTAAAATAAAAAAGAACCTTGTTATTACTGTCAAGTACAAATTTGTCTCGCGAAATTCACAGATAGACAAATGTGTCTGGTTATGAAAACCTTTACTTACAAAAGGGATGTTTTTGCTGTAGATCTTGCTGAAGTTTTCAAAGGTAAGTTTTTCCCCCTGTAAGAGTACGCCCTTCCAAGTCTAAAGATACAGCGTGTTTTTACATGAGTTTTGTTCTACAATGAGGAATTAAAAGGGCATTTTCCTTTCCCTGTAAAAATCAATGCTGAACAATGGAAGAGCGCATTCTCCTTGCCAACCAAATTAGTGTTAGAGGGCGTTAGTGGAACAGTTGGGTGCTATGGTCAGCTCACAGGAGATGTCAAACCTGGTCCTCACAAGACTAAGCGTCTGATCACCGAAAACAGTTCACGGTCATCCTCCAGCAGGTCTGAACCTGTCGGAACGACTTAGCCGTTACAATGAGACTACGAGTGCGGCGATTTGCTATGTTAACTATCAGTCAGCTAAAATCCTTATCAGCAGTTTAACTGAGTGCTTGGCGTTAACGTCCAGCTAGCTCATCTGTACATCCGAGGGGTCATTGAACGATTTATTTTTAGCTCTAACATGACCTGGACGGTCCTTGCCCTGAAGTCGCAGCTCTCGTAACGCCAAGAATATGTATACTAAATCTCTGCCCGTCTTATGATGGCTTGAAGGATGTTGGGGAAGAAATATTAATAGAAGAAGATTCGGAGTCGCCTCTCTCTTGCACCCTCATTCCCATTCGACGCTTTATTGACACATTGCCTCAGTCGTTATCTAGTTCACTCTCAGTGATTTTACTGAGCCCAGACGCCCCTCGTCAAATCGTTAGGATTCTTGATGATTCCATGGAGATGCTTCCTGGGCGCTGGCGCTGACAGACTTTCTGGAGCTGATTCTGCCGAGCTAAAACTAGCTTTCCAAAGATGGAAAGCAGCGCTGAGTTATGGCTGGAGGTGGAGCCCACTATCAGAGGCATATACAGGTCTGTTATTTCGACCATTTTGTTTTCCCTGCAACATCAGATTCGTTGCCAAGCCGGCAAGAAGGCCTTATAATAATCAAACTTCTACGTTTCCTTCCTCTACGGTGGAATGTGGTCCTCCCTTTGCCTGTTAATCTCCTCCTCTTTTTCTTTACGTAAACATATTAGGAAATGAGTGAATGGGTGGGTGAGTTAGTAAGATTTATCCACATCAAGCACTTCTCTAGTCCCGAAGGATTTTTTTTCGCCGAGTCTTTGGCGGAGTCAGATTTTTCTGTTTTCTGCATCTACCCTGCATGGAACATACTCTCCAAGTATTAACGTCCGACCCCTCGCCTACAAACGTGTGTGTTTGTGCCTGCGTGTGCCTGTGCGTGACTACGTTCATCTCTGTGTGAGTGTGTGTGTGTGTGTGTGTGTGTGTGTGTGTGTGTGAGAGAGAGAGAGAGAGACCATCAACCTGCAGGCTGTCATCTCCTACATATGTAATCCACATGATAAGCTGCGACTAGGCAGGCCATTCACTGAAGCGTTACAATGCTGTTGGCTGTTAGCACGGCGCAGTTTGTGAGTTGGGGGAGGGGGGATGTAGACAGACTTACTGCAGAGGTTAATGCCCCGAGAAGGTTGAGAGGGAGTGAAAGTGGATATTGAGGTGTCGGCATATGCTGACGATTATAACCGCCTACGTGATTAAAAAAAAAATTCTCGCTCAGAGCGATGAGATAAACTAGTTACATCTACACACGCTCTCTCACACACAACAGTCTCACCTTCACATACATACAGAGACATGCGCGCGCGCGCGCACACACACACACACACACACACGCGCGCGCGCGCTCCGCTTACGCACGGACCACTCACTACACACATCTCTCTTTTCTGATGCTGCTGCAACATCTGCCCTTGCTGGTTTGTGAATGCCACAAAGATCGAATTATAAACAACCCTTAAGCTGACACTGAAGATTTGGGGGTCTCTCTCTTCCTTCTTTAGAAATTCGCAGCGCCCTTTGATCACGACGGTAACCAATGACACTGGTTTCGCCGTCGCCCCAGACTCGCAACAACTAATTGTGCTGCGCCGACTGTGGTACGTGCTTGAGGTGACACTCCATCTAAAACAGCTTCGGCCGGCGCCATCACTGACGAGCAGCACAGTGACCTCGACACCTCGACGATTCCACTAATACAGCATCGCTCTCGGAAACAGGTGACATCACTGTTTGAAAAAAGGGTGCGTTTATGCAACGTTTGCCGAGATCGCAGTTAGGACAAAAAAATTGCCAATTACATGTTACCTTCCTTTTTTTTTTCTTTTTACAACGTTTCATGCAGGGCCGTAGACGACTTAACCAACAACAAAACAAAACAATCAGTTCGTCCGGCGCTTCATATCAGACATCAAGGAAACTCCATGTTAACATCTTATTTTACCACACCGCGTGTCAAATATAACGTTCTCGCGAACAGTTAAATGATTCGCATAATTATAACATTTATTTGAGATTGAAGACTCAAATTAGTATTTTTCGCAACGTGTTTGTCTTCTATGTGTATGCAGGCCAGATTCCTCGTGAGAGACCAGGGGCCAGTTGCACAACACGTTTCTAAACCTTAAAACTGCTTTAAAGAAGCAAAATCTCTTCTTTGCCATTTTGATGCATAGGAGAAAAACATACAAAAAATTGTACTGACAGGACAGAACGTCAGACTTAAACAACTTTATCTTACTTAAAGCAGTGTTAGTTCTAAAAATTCTAAAATTATGGTGTGCACTTTAAACTATAATTACCTAAATAGAGTTAAGGCTTAAAAGTGTTTAAAATTAGAAATGTGTTGTGCAACTGGCCCCAGGTATAGAAGGTATCAGTATGACAATAATCCCACGTTCGTACTTGAATCCCACGTTCGTACTTGCATTAAACATGCTTTATGTCATTTCATGAGCAACTACCTCAACAGTCCAACCAGTTGTTTCCACGAGGAAGTACATTGTCCCAGTGGGCGCCGCCAGCTTTAATTAGCGAGGACACATTCATACGTCACATACTTTCAAGCGGGACAAGGGACCAAGCCAGCTATAATTAGCACGTCACCCCCCCCCCACCAACCTCCACGACCAGAACAGGGCTGCTTTAGCTCGTCACCTTAAAAGGAAGTCGATGACAAAGTGTTGCGACGGGGAGGTCAGAGGTCGGTCCAGCTTTGTAGCTGTCGAGCAAAACTTCAAGGAAAAGAATCCTGCAGCGATGATGTACTTGCGTTCCTGAAACCTCGACAAACAGATTGGTGTGGAGAGAGAAAGAGACAGAGAAGGCCGCCTACTTACTGCTGACGTAGTTTCCTTTTTATCGGAGGCTGAGGGCGTAAGCGACGGAAATAGAACAGCGCGTGGGGCGACTTGGCGTACCCGCAGCCTGCAACCTCGCTCGCCCTCCGCGGCTTCAGTGCTGAGCGCAGCAGCGTTGGGTGAACTCGGGTCCCAATGCACGATCGCGTGCTTAGGTTTGGAAACAACACGGGCACTTGACGTCAGTCTGTTAACGGCGGCACGTGACGACCAGCGCACGACAGGGTGACCGGATTCCTTTGACCGTGTCATGTGCAGATTTACTTGTTACACGCGCGTACGCACGAGACGGTTTGTCCGGTACTGCGATGATGAATAAAGCACTCTCCTTTCCGTTATCCCCCAAAGGCTGAACTTGTGTGCTCTTAAACAGCGAAGGGCATGGGAGGGGCTGCTGTTGCCTGGAAATTAAGATGAGATGATTTTTGTCACAAGTAGCCCTTTTTTTGCGTCTTTCTTTGATCGTCGCCTTTTTTCGTTCACTCGATTGTTTCCACTAGGTTTCGCATTGGAAGGTGTGTTGCTGGTGAGAGACAGTAATCAGTAGATGCTGTAAGATCCTGGTCTTGTTATATGCCCTTGTCAGTAAGATAGCAGCAGCCACACCAACATACGACTTGGCATGCACCTCATCCTCCCCACTACTAAACCCCTAAGGCTCCCGGGGTTGGATTGCATGAGAAGTCTTCAGTCTTAATTCAGACTTTCAGTCCAAGTGTTTCAACTAAAAATAAAAGACATAAATAAGAAATCGCTGTTGCCTGTTGTGAAAGGTGACATGAAAGGTCTTGAAAATAAGTCTCGTCGCCGCCGTTCTCAAGTGGCAAGCGGACTGTTCAAACCAAACCTAGCAAAATCGACTTGCACTTGAGACCGGCGATTTTAAGACTTATTTTTTTAAGATCTTACATGCAAACCAGCCCTGAGATGCAAGCTAGACGTCACCTTTTGGTCTTTCCCCTTTCTCTTCGTTCTTTCCATTTCATTTTCTACTTCGCGTCCGCTCTTGACCTCCAGGGAGGTAAAGAAGGAGAATGTGCGGGACTGAAAGGGCAGACAGGTGCAAACTAATTACAACGACAGGTATGAATTCGATCGTAGGCTGCAATGTGGTGTGCCCCATGCATGTTTCCCAATATGATATTAAAAGCGTCTAGCTCTCTACTTCTATGTTCTCGCCAGCATGAAGTGTACACCCCCCGCCCATTCAAGCCCCACTAAAGATTGCCATTCATGCTGTTGCTTAGACTGTAAAGGAAAGCGCCAAACTAAACTTCGTTCCAAAACAAATTCCCTCTTAACTGCTTATCCTTAAGGTATATACAAGAGAAAGGTGTTTTTATTCGCTGGCAAGCAGTTACGTAAAACTGAGAGGAGAATCTACGAACAAGCCAGTCCAATAAATACGAAAAAAAAAATTGTGTCTTAGCTATAAACATAGTGTCTACAAGCCGGCATTTAATTTATCACGTGGAAGTGTTTGACCTGTCAGCTTTTAAAAATGTCGGACCTTTAGCCAGGAAGTTGTGGGTGCGGGCGGGTGCAGACCTTGTAGGATGCAGGCGTCACCTGATCACCCGATCCCGTTGATCGCAACTGTGCGAAACAGACTTTACCTCATCCTGTTAGTGGTGGAGCGATATCCTCAGAGCAAACGGTGAATCTCCCGAAGCGCGTAACGTCAAACTATTCTTGCCACTTCTTCCTTATTAGCACGATGGAATGAACTACGGACTGTAAACAGAGACGATCCTTACCTGATGACCTGCACACAGGTGTGAATGAGCGCGCGTGTGTGTGAGTGAGTGAGAGGGTGTGCGCGCGTGTGAGTGAGATATGTGTCGTATTAAAGAGACTTGTCAAAATTACTTTATGCCAGCGGGGAGCTAGCATAGTCGTTATCCTGAAGTGCTGTAGCTTAGGGATGTCAAATAAAAGGCTTGTCGACAGCTGGACGTGCTTTGCCCCTCCTCCCCCGCCCACCCCGCGTCAACGCACTCACACGAAAGTCGCGCGATATTTCGCTGCATCAGCATCCGATATCTTTGAAAGCGCCAGCTGCTGCTACAGAACCTCGTGGCTACTTCTACTGTCGCGGCCATAGTTTGTCTGCACGCGATTTCCGATCTTAAATCACATAGAGTACAGTGTGATTATCATGTAGAACACTATATGTACTGCACGTTAACGTGATCGCGTAGAACACGGTGAGTACTGCCTACTAAGGCTATGACGTAGAATATTATATGTATACTATGTCTTCGTAATCTGGTACAATATGGTTGCACTGCAAGTAGAATGCGGTTACTTCACCTTGCTTAAAATTAGACAGCAAATGTAAGGAAAAGCAAAGTCAGCACATGATGCATATTGACGTAAACAAAAGACAAGGCTAGAAGAAAGAAAAGAAGGAGGAATAGAAGGGCATGTGTCACTAAATGCAGATAACACACGGATAGGTTTCCTCCACTTTACAGTATTTTAAGTAAATGCTGATAAGAGAAAACAGGATAAACGAAACACAATGCAGGGTGAAAACTAGTATCTCTTCCTACACTGAAAACAAATATAGGTAGACGGCTTTTGTAGTGGCACAAACCCTGGTACACTTGTAGATCTGGGTAGACCCCCCCCCCCACACCACCTATTTCATAGAAAACCGATCCCATTGTCATGAGTTAGTGATGTGCACATTGTTACACAAACTTACTTTACGACCTGTCTTCATTATTCTATAAATTACCTAATACATTATCTTGAGCTCTGCGTTATCCCCTCAGCTCTCGTTATGACCCACATAAAAATTACTCTCCTACACACCAGCTGCTCACATCCCAACATGACCGAAATAGGATAGACGAATTTTTTTTAAAGTTTAAGCGGAGGGGGTGGGGAGAAGAAGGATGCATAATTTAAACAAACTTGTGTCTTTGTCAGATGATGCCGCAGGTGTCTTCATCGTTTTCACCTGCATCGTGAGCTGGCATCGACCTAAATGGCGCTCGACATTCTTCGGCGATCTGGTTTG
The DNA here is from genome assembly GCA_004794655.1 of Marisa cornuarietis. Classification (NCBI taxonomy): domain Eukaryota; kingdom Metazoa; phylum Mollusca; class Gastropoda; order Architaenioglossa; family Ampullariidae; genus Marisa; species Marisa cornuarietis. Next base: position 1,360,617 of record SMMW01000554.1, on the reverse strand, counting down.
CCTCTTTCTTTGTGATGTGTTGGTGTTTGTTTGTTTATTTGTTTGTTTGTTCATATGTTGTGTACTTGCTTGTCGTCTTAGTTATTTGTTTGTTATCTTTCTTGGTTACATATATGATTGGGTGGTTAGTTGGCGCAACGGTTAGCGCCGGTCAGTGAAGGTTGGCTGTCCTGGTTTCAGATGTCACCTCCTCGATCAGACTTAAAGGTTGACCCGAGTGCAAAACTATTTTCAAATCCTTAAAAAAAGCTCTTTCTCCAAATCTGATCGAACAGCTAAGATTCCGTGCAATGCTTTCAGCATCGAAATACATGTACTCCCGTGGGGTTTCAACATGACCTTTTTGTCTTTCATGTCACAAAGGTCAGCTCGCTTAATATTAGCACGGACCTTCATCTACTGGATAAGTGTCTCAGGTTTATATCCGGTGTAAGTCTCGGCTTTCCTTATCAGCGAGCCCGTGTTTCCGGTTCCGGTTTGCTGTTGCGAAGAGACACGGACCTTCATTTAATTTTAATAAAGGTCAGTGGTTTGCAGACATAAATGGATTCGAAAAAATGGACAGGTGCAAATTGTTGCATTGTTGGATGTCATACCAATAAAGCGAGATGTCGTTATCCTCAACAAAAAGTAAACATCTATCCTCGTCGCCATCATAGCTTACAATACCAACCGACCTTAGCAACGGGGGACTTCCCTATTGTCGTCTGCTAGTAAATGGCGTTGTCGTGAACTCAGTGCTACCACGGACCTTCATGTGTGGCATTTATTAAATTAATTCTTAAAGTATAGGCTTTTTGTAACAGAATAATCTATATAGTTGTGTCCGAAAAATCAAAAACAATGCTTTTTTAAAAAATTGTTAGTGGTAGAGCAAGTCAATAGCATCTGTTGTGACGATGTTTTTATATGATAAAATTGACGATAAACCCACATGCGTTTTCTATAAACCACCAAAATACATTTTACAGAAAATACTACTGTTGATTTTGCAATCAGTCTTCTTTAACAAGGTTCTTATGACAGAAAAGCTTAATTACTTCTAAAATTTCTTCGACGTTAGGAAAACCCGCCATTTTGAAATCGGAAACGGAAGTTGCCTCGTTTGCCCCTCGCGCAAGACCATCGTGAATAAGGGCTGTCTTCAGAACCTCCTGGACGGCTGTGTAGATGTCCATGGAACCGGCAGCTTGGGGCTGGGTATCATCTCCTTCCGCGTCAGACATAGTTTATTTTGCGCGGATGTCCTTGACGACAAGCACCCACAACAACTCAAAGGGAAACGGAAGTGAAAACCTAACGTTTGTAGGGTTTGTTACAATTAATCACTCCTATGATAGCGCAAAGAGGCAACGAATGAGAGACACTCATCCAGTCGATGAAGGTCCGTGATATTAGCTTGTACCAGAAAATCCCGTATTGACTGAAACGCTTAGTGACATAAAATATTAGGTCACTTTAGGCCAATACGCGTGTGCTTTTCCGTAAAATTACTAAAAACATTGACTATGCATTTCTTTAAAAAAAAACTAATGAAAGCTTTGTGTTCCGAAAAATTTCCAGTCATTTTGAGCTAAATTTCTTGTTTGGCTATTGCTAGCCTTTAACTCTGCCTTTATGCGAACAGTGTGCGGTTCTTCTTAATAGGTTCGGTTGCCAGCTACGAGAACATACGCAGACAAACACAGCCATATAAGCACTTACTCACGTTTAGTTTTGTTCTTTTCTCTAGTTTTCATTCCACAACAGCTAACGTCAAAGCATTTTAAAATAAAATAAAAGCTTTGGGTAAATACTGCACACATATATTTCAGTCTAACCTCTATTCACACCTTTATCCCTTATCGGTCAAGGTTAATGACAGTCCATGAATGTCCAGCGTTCGCTGTCTGCATCTAGTGGCTTCTGCTGTGAAGGATGGACTTATCTCTAGGATATCATGTCCTTTGATTTCACCGCGTACAAAAATAGTTCGCGCCTCAGGTCGGCGTCATGCTCGGCTCTCCAACTGAAATTCCGCGCAGCCATGTTGATACCTGTTCGAATTTTTATCCACGAATAGGTTAGCAATCACCTGCAGGGTTTATATCTACACGATAAGTGCTAAAATCAGCATTTTTATCTACGTTCGTAAACCCTTTATATTGATTTTATCTCTTCCGTCGTCAGCTCGAACCAGGGGAAAATTATCCACAGTATGTAAGCACCCATATGTGGCAATCGCAGATGTAGACGAGCGGATTTAACTGTAAGGTTTTGCTACCTCTGTCTTGACCATAAGAACTTCAGCTTTATATTAGGGTATGGTCGACCCCATCTGCGACGGTCTTAAATTCTGTCATAATTTCTTGCACTCAGTGGGTGGTCATTGTCTTCTCTTGAGCAAAAACTCAGCTACATAATGACTATGCCGTCACTTGTTTCTTCTTTTCTTTATGGCAGATGCTAAACTCGTGCATTCGATTGTCACAGTGGCTTAGGCAGGCGACAAATTATTATCGTTATTTGTTTTTGCATTCAGAATTTGGCAGTAGCCAGACGACTGCTTTTCCTTCGCAATCGAAACTCTCATTACTTTAAAATATTTAGTACGGACCAAGTTATATATCTTTCACTCTTCTGACTTGTGGAATGGCTTAATTGAAAAATTCACAGATAACCATGTTTGCAGCAGCCCAAAATATATCACTTGATGATATCCTGCGGTACACAATAGCACAAGTTCATTTGCTCCCATAAAGCACTGAATTATTGCCTCCTTTGCGCCGAACAATGTTGCTGATTCCGCAACTCGAGAAATCAGCCTCATTCTCTAGCCGTACTCTCAATCTGTCGCCCACTTCACTGACAAAAGAAAAAAATCGACAAAATCCTAGAATCTGAAACCTTTCTCGTCCTGACAACCCGAATTTCACATTGACATTAGCAGGCTTCGTCTGTAAGATCATTACAACGAACTATATTTCACTTTTTTAAGCTACGGATCGTATCATACGCTGCAAATTAATTTCTATTGTCAGGATCGCTCAGCTGTTAATCAGTTAATGGAAGCTGAATTAATTCTGCGCAGTAATCGGTAGCGTGTGACAGTGTTCGTTATTGTACATTCAATCGCCTCGTTTTCAGTATGACACAAAACGTTATTACACCCGTCCACTCTTCACAATCTGGCTCAGCATCAACACGAAACAAGATGGATCCCCAAGCGAGATAGCTCTAATTGTCTATGACCAGGCAAGCCATGTCAGTTTGCGTGAGTAAAAAGTCTTTGTTGATATGTAGTAAAAGAGGGCAAGGGGTAGGGAATTGGTGGCCAACGATAATTCAACGGCTTATGCAAGTCTGCATTGCGACCAAGCAACCGACCATGTAAATAGGTGTCTCCTGCAAAGAACAGAGTTCCTGAGGGGAGATCTATCCCGGAATACCCGAGCCTCAGGGTATTGGCGACAAGGGTCGGCAATGCAGCAATCTAATCCAACAAAAATGGAATCTAGAACCACGAAACCTATTTATTATCTTCACTAGAATTGTCATAAGTAAGCGATATACCAGACGTCTATCTGCCCTAATACCTCTTTCGGAGGAAAACATTAATACAAGAGCCCGGGGAGACATGGTACATGGCTACAGACGCAAACCTGGAGGTACCGGGGAATCTCTGGTTTGTAACTACTTGTTCAGGTTGACAATATCATCTTCATGTTTTCCACATCTTTCTCGTGGACTTGTTTCCCGGTCTGTGGGTCAGTGAGTGTGCCTGCACATCAGCTGCTGTACGGACCAAGGACGCAGGCAGACTGTATGTTAGTCCCTGTGTCAGGCAGTACGACGATTTGTGTTTCCCAAGCCAGCTTCAGTGCTGCGCTACAGCTGCCACACTCGCCCACAAAGGACTGGTTTGAGTCAAGGGGACGAGATACTGATGATCAAGAAACATATTTCTCTCGCAGAAATGAGCTGCTATTTTTTATCGCGCCTGGCATTTTCAAGACATTTTCCGAGCTCAGCACAGTAGAACAAGGATTTGCGTTTTTCGGTTGTCCCAGAGATGGCGCTGTGAGCTTCTAAATGGGCTCTCTCTCTAACACACACACACACACACACACAGAAAAATAAAATCTAGAAATCTCCCTCTTTCTTTCTCTCTCTCACACTCACGGGCACTCAAACACACACACACATGACACACTAAGGGGTTATTGACCTTAAATACTGCAGCATTCCCAGTGCTTTTCATCTGTCTAGTCTTCTGTCCTCCAACAATGATGAGATAGTGGAGAAATTGTATATGCAATCTGTCGTTGATTGAGGCATCTGTGACTGTATTTCTGTGAGGCTTTCACAAAAGGAAACGGCACTATACATAAATATTTATATATAGTTTGTGATAGCATGTGACATGTATGATGTATTTGCGCATAGTCCTTTAGAGAGAGCGTGTTCTAATTAAATAAAAATTTCGTATTTTATCGCTAATTTCAACACTGTTGGTAACATGCGACTACACACCGACAACTCGATTGGCAGTAAAGCTTTGTCTCTCTCGTTCACACACACACACACACACACACACACACACACACACACACACACACACACACACACACACACACACACACATCTAAAAGCATGTGTGTGCATTTTGTTTGTGTGTGCGGGCGATTAAGTGTGTCTGTTGTGAAGGAGGGAAAAAGAGATGAAAGTGTATGTTATATTCCGCAAAATCCAGAAAACTTCAAGACAGTTTATTGCTTTCTACTGATTACACAGCTATGGTGTGCCTAGTGCTGTTCCTAGTTGTGCAGACATTCTCAGTCTGGATCTTCTGTTGCCTCAGTCAGTCAGTCAGTCAGTCAGTCAGTCAGTCAGTCAGTCCCTTGCCTGGCACCTGGCGTTGGGGGGAGCACATGGATAGACGCTGCAGCTGATAGGGCCCGCCACTCTTGCCTATTTTGGGCGATAGTCAGCAGGTCCTGTACAGGACGACCAGTCCAGTCTTTGACGTTCGTAAGCCACTTCTTTCTCTGGCCTCCGCGGCGTCGGCCACACTCCAAGGTGTCTTGAAGGATAGTCTTCGACAATGTTTCGTGCCGGGTCACATGGCCAAAGAAGACCAGCTTACGTCGCTTGACTGTTGATAGTAGAGGTTCCTGGTGTCCTACGAGTGTGGAAATCTTGTTTCTTACAAAGTCGTTGGTTTTGTGTTCTTTGTATGAGATCCGGAGCAGCCTCCTCAGGCACTTGTTCTCGAATGCCTGGATTCTCCTTTCCGTTTCGGCGAGTAGAGTCCACGTGTCGCATCCGTAGAGCAGGATCGGTACTACCAGGGATTTGTACAGCCTGTACTTGGTAGTGAACCTTATCTTGTGGCTATGCCAGATCCCATGTAGCCTAGCCATTGCTGCTGTTGCCTGCCTGGTTGTGTATTCAACACCCTACTCTTTTTAACCGATGATCACCATGCAATGAAAGCGAAATGTCTCAGGGAGGGTAAACAAGGAAATGGAGGCACAAAATATCTTTTGGTCACCCGAGTCTTAGGTCATTCACCTCGGCCGAAAGCGTGCTCTCGATGCCGGATCAAGAAAATTGACACCGACTTTTTGAGGTGTTTGTCAAGATTATCGCATGCTGTTGTATGGTACCGTTCGTGAGCAGTACCCTTATCCCAGTGACAACATCTACTTTGCAGGGCAGCAGCTTTGTAAGCCCCACCCGATTCGCTGTCTGTAGAAGCAGGGCGAAGTTTGATTGACAGAAAGACTTCAATAGGCTCGCGTTTAATAATCAAACTGACTTGACACTCTGACGCTTGTCTTTGAAGAGGAGAGAAAAGGTTGTGGAGGAGAAAGGGTTGCAATGCTAACGCAAACGACTGCCACACCCCTCTTTTACTTCGCAGAAAACGGTCATTAAGCAACGTAAGGCCACTTTCCCTCTTTGGAAGGGAATCCAAAAGCTATGCTGTCACTTCAAACTGCACTACTGAAATAGACCACCACTAATTAATCATGTTCACGACTCATCGAAAACAATAATTAAGAATTTAGGTCTGGTTCATTATTTTATAGGGTGGTACGAACATGGCGGTCAATAATCTATCAAACAATTGAAATGTGAAATACAGCACTTCAGTTATTGTTGGAGGCAATGAGACTGGTAGCTAGACCCTGCACACAACGATCATACGAGTTGTAACTCCAGTCTTCTAGGCAACATTCTACTACGAAAAAGAGAGAGAGAGAGTGAGAGTCCTGTATAGCTACTTCTGCTATAGTTCCAGTTATGAGAGATCGTTTTCAGCCTGGGTGCATTGGAGGAACGTTATGGACAAAATACCCGACGAACCGAAAGATGCAAAAAAAAATAAATAAATAAATAAATAATAAAAAAATAAAAAAATAAACGAAGAAACCACAGATGTTTACTTTAAACAGAATAAAGACTCACATGTTTGTTTGAAACTATGATTTAGAGAAAATTATTTAAAAAAAAAACAGAAACCACGCGCGTCGCTTCTAGAGAGTTTCAAGTGCCTGCGGAAGTAGCTCTAGCAGATGATGCACATTTCGTTGTTTTTTGTTTGCTTGTTTTTTATTTATTTATTTTTTGCGGGTTGGTGCAACACTGAATTAGACATGATCACAACTCCAATCTTGATCTTGTCGCCTTGTGACGTTCGGGCAGGTCAACTTCCCAGCGTCAGTTGTGTGCACGCGCTGACCTTTGACCCGGCATGTTTGCCGGCTGCACGAGCGGGAAACTCGAGATGCACCGGGACACCTTCGCTCGTCACGTGCTGCCCAGCATTTCGGAAGGACTGACCGAAGTCTCAACCAGCCTCCGTATGCCTACATCCCTTGAACCGGACAAAACGAAGGAGAAATAAGCGACACTGCTCGTTCTCATGCAGAACCCGAACCTACTTTGCTTTGTCAGGTCCGGTCTTTCGTGTTGAAGAAATTGTCTTGACAGTGAGAACGTAAGACGTATTGGGGAAAAATACTTAACCATTTTATTTTTTGTAAAATGCATTGTGACCACATGCAATCATTCGTTTGGAGATGAACGAAAGAGTGACAGCAGGTGAAGAGCATTTAACGTGAGGTGGTTGTCGGGAATGTGATGAACCATATTTCCTGCTTGAAAAAGGGGTGAAATGCAGGCAGGCTGCGACTGGTTCGCTGGTTCATGCACAAAAAGAGCCACTTCAGCACGAGGACTTTCGTGCACGGGGTGCCTCCCTGCCTGCCCCCCACCCCCTCAATCTTTACGTCCTTCGCAGAGTGAGACATTGTTCCCCCCCCCCCCCCCCCCCGAACACGTCCAAGTGTTATTCTATTTCGTCGCCTCTTGTTCCGCTCCTGCCCAAACCAGTTCCACTTGACACTGTCTCCACAAGTGCCCCTTCTCCCCCTCCCCACCACCGCAACCAATCCTCGGTTTTGACAACGGGTCCTCTCACACACACTTTCATTGTAACTGTTAGAAACGTCTTTTATATCTTAGGAGTATATGCTTACAGGGCAAGATCTGAACATAACTGTTGTTCTGTTGTCAGGTCAGAGATGTGGGGCGCTGGCTGGCGGACTGGCGTAGGGGAATAATTCTTAACTGGCTTGTTTGTTTGTTTGTTTTTTCTTCTGACGCACCTTCTCCCTATTCTATTTCCCACCCCTTCATCCATTCATAATTATTCTGTGGGGTGTAATTCTTAACTACTTCTATCTTTTTTTTTCTTTCAACTCACATTCTCCCTATTCTATTCCCCGTCTCTTCTTTCATTAATAATTATTCTTCTGGTGCCACATCCATGATCTCGGTGTAAGACTGTCTTGGGACCCAGCTTTATGGAATGGGAAGCACAATGGCGCAGACCGAAATCCACAGGTAATGTACAGGTTCACTCAGGCGTTTGGTCTGTAGTGTTTCAGACCTTTGCAGGAGCTATAGATGTGAATCGAAAGTAAAGAAACCTTAAATACTTCCTGTCTGCAACTATGTCTTCTTAGGTGTCCATGTCAATCACGTCCAAACAATCTAAAGACAGAGATTTCGTCCCCAGACGAGCGAAAGATTCAACACAAGCGAGCGACGGGATGGAGGGAAGGTAATTAAAATGGGAGGAAAAGCTGAGGATGTTTCTTCTCTTGACCAAAATTTTACAACAGACATGAAAAGAAATATCTTCCCAATAATAACCCGTTACTTGAAGCCGCTTACTTAGTGACAAGCGGACTCAAATATCTTCTGTGGCACACAGTCTCTCACAAACAAGATGACCTCAGCACACGCATACTGTGTTGGAGGGGCGGGAGTTACAAATGGTGTCACGGCCTAACTAAACTGTTACTGGTGTTAGCATCACTATTCATCCGCGAACGCATGTAAACAACAACAATAATAATAATTTAAAAAACCATGAAAAACTGAGATGTGACTATGTCATGCCATGGTCTCCGAGTATCGTCCGACAATCTTGACCCGAGATGTATTCACAATACCGTTCAACCTGTTGCTGCCATTCCATCGGTTACAGCCGTGCCCATTGGTTAATATGTGGCTGGACAGTGCTGCCGCCTAATGGCGATGTTCACTATGGAAAAGAGAAGGAAGATGAAGGGGGAAGTAAGCATGTGTACGTCATACACACCCTGCCCCGAGATCTGAACCTTTAATTATACTCACCACTGTGGGGGACAAGCGAGGATTTTACCACCGCACAACTGGTTGCACCACCCTCAACACCCACTTCACCCTACCCTGCACGGAGGTCCATCAAGGGAATAGCCTGATGTGACATTCTCAAGGACTCCAGTAACCTAGAGATTGTTATCAACAGCTTGGCAGTCCAGCAGCTGTTTGATAAACTTGAGTCCATTCTAGAATTCATGGTCTAATTATCTCCCCATCCACTTTCGAGAAATACCATGTGTTATCTTGTCGACTGCCAATTTATTACCACCTGACACACTCAGCAACTGTAATTAATTCCTGCTCGAAGTACAATACTTAGTGCGATGCACCTGTCTGCAAATGGGCTGGTCGCCTTGGGGTAGAGGACGTTCGACTTCACAGTAAACAGTTTTTATCTACTTTCACATGATGCATGAATTCTTCAGATTTACGAGGGTTCATGCCTGTCAACAGTATTGTGCACATGCCTGGCTGAAGTTATAAAAATGAAGTTTTTAATAATCTCCTTTCCAGTGCACTTGTGCAAATTACAAAAAAAACCCAAACAAGACAAATCCCATGCATCAAGATAATAACATAACCTTAGTATTGTAGTAAAACACTATGCAAATGTATTTATTATTATTCTTATTATTTCATTTGCATCTCAATTTTCAATGGTACTGTTGCAACTATTAATCCCTCAACACATCATTCAACTATCTCCACCATCCATTTCCGTTTACAGAAGAACAAAGACCACATACAGTATCATTATTTATTTCTTTGAAATTGAACGAACAAGTAGAATTACTTTATCATATTTACACAAAATGACACTAGGGTCCTATGTTTGCCAGCTCCCAGGCTGAGCTAAAACCAACAAACAAGAGACTTTAGTCAATTTTAAAGTCACCATTTTATTCTGATAGTTGGTAGCAGATGCATAACAATCAGCTGCATTGCTACCATTTATACTCAGAATGTAGGGAATTTTTTTTCCTGGATTACAGAAAAAAGGATGTTTACTGTGCCAGACATGTTACCATCACTTTTCTTGGGAAAGGGACTTTAAAAAAGAGCCTCATCTGGTTCACATCCACAATCAAATCCTTTCACTCATGTCTTTTCCCTTATCTGATGCCAAGTATGCTATTTAGACAAAACAAAAGAGATAGCATTCATGCAAAACACTTCACTCTTGAACATACACACATACTCTCAATGACAAAAACAATCCATGAGGAAAAACTGTTGGTAGCCTGCTAAAGCTGCATGACAAAACTGTAGGATACAGCAGTGTTCAGCCCCGTTTAGGCCAGAACATAATGCAAATGTTTTGTAGGTCCAGTTTACACTTAAACATGCATGTCATGGTCAACATACTAGTTTACTCATAGTAAGTCAGAACACAAAGGCTATGCAAAACCCCCTGGTGAACAAATGTGGATGAGCACATGAAGAGTGATTCCTATATGGCCAAGGTTTCTCCAACATATAGCCCTGATGTCCACAGGACCTTTTCTTGTCTTCTGAATTTTGAAGAAAAATTTCCAAACCTTTATTTGTGTCTGCATGCAAACAGGCACAATTTACAGAAAATATGAATAGCATGCCGTAATTTGTGTGCATGCATGCACATGCAGCTGTGCCTATGCCCAAGATATTTTTGTTGGTTTAGACTGAATCAAAATTCTGTTTTCACAAAATACTTACTAACCTTATAAAATTAAGACTACAGCAGGAAAAAAAACTACATGGGTTTTAATCTTATCAATATTCTTTTGAATACTTTTCACATAATTCTACAGAATTGATTAGGACACATTTGTGTATAGTTCAGCATAACTAAAAAAATGGATACCAAGTCCTGTTTATTTAAGAAAATTTTCACGGTGAGAGCTAGAGACGTGTGCAACTATATGTGTACATATGTAATATGTTCACAAATAGCATGCAGAGTAATTAATGGAATCAAAAGTTACATGGACAATCATATCTCTTTCATAATTTGACAAAGTGTTTTGACTGCAGCTTAATCCAGCTTTCAGTCAAGTCTAATCTCTCACCTCATTCTTCAATAGGCCACGCTTTCACATAAAAACACAAATCCCACATGTAAACAGCATAAACTCTAACAAGCAAATGATATCTTGCATTCATCTGTAATACCACAGTCTGAAGTTTATTGAAGAGGCAATGACATCAATAATTTAAAGAAAAGAGATACTAGTTTCAGTTGGGAGAACTTCAAGCAGATTGGAATATTTATATTTTGATCATTGTGCACTGCTTTTATGGAATGGGAAAAACCTACAAGCATATACATATTGCCAGCATGCTGTGATGCAACACAAAATCGATATTTTGGTTAAAAAACAAAAATCTGAAGAAACAAATGTCTCTATAACATAGAAAATACCAACAAACAGAATGGAGAAAAAGACCTAGTTCCTGTGTTAGACATACAAAACATCTAAGTTCGCTGTGAAGAAAACAAAAGAACTTTTTAACTTTGAAGATACTCAGGTGGTAAATTCAGCAAACTTGTCAAATTTTAGACAACCTGGTCTACCAGGAAAATTACCCGGGCAAGGTGCACTGAATGCTGAACTTTACTCTGAATGCTCAAATGACATTCAGGTCTTCAGTTCCAACCAGTTCGTCATCCTTGACAAAGTAACCTTCCACCTAACAAATCTCTGGGAAAGCCAGCTGAAAATTGTATGCTAAACAAGTCTTTAAGTACTGAGATTATAATACACAGTGTTCTCCAAATAGGGGAAAACCTGATTAAAAAAATAATTGTGCAACAAAATTGTCTGCAGGAGGTTGCACTTCAAAGTTTTGATCCCTTAAGACAGCTGTAACTCACAAGGTTCAAAGTTTTGAATGAAATAAAGCTGATAAAATATCACATGGACGCAGCCAACAGGAAATGCATCAAGACTGATAAGATCTGTCACATAGAAACATTTTACCCTCCACTATATTATTTTAGTATTAAAAATAAATCAACAGAACCTAAAAGTACCTTCCACTCCATGGTGCACTTTTTGCTTGTGAAGTCTTTAAGAATTAATGAAAGCTGTATCAATGAATCCTAAACTTCCCCCTACAAGCAAGCTGTTTGCAAGCCACTTTGGTAACTTCACGCTGCCCCCAAATTTTCTTAATCACATTTAGCAACACCCACTGTTTGGCCTTCACTTTAAAGTTTAAAGCTAGTCAACATGAGCAGGGTGGGGGATTCCAAAGGTAAAATCACTGACAGGCTTATGTCTGGCAATAAGCACCTTCACTGTCCTTGAACGGTGGGAAGGGGGAATCGGTGTTTTACACCGAGCCAGCAAGTAAGGCTATATCACGGCAAGGCAACCAGCCCTGTAAACAGATGCTACATGCAGAGAAAAAACAGCGTGCCTAAGACGAGAGCTGAACCCAGGACAGCCAACCCTCACTGTATTGGTGACAGGCGCTAACCCTTGCGCTACCCGACCGCCCACTGTCTGTCCTTAAACAGACTGCCATGTCACTGTCTGGTTTTTCTGCAGCTTAAAAAAAATGAAAACATCAAAGCTATTCTTGCAGCTTTTATGAATACAATATGTTCTACTGAGCTCTTAACTCTTAATATAATGTGTCAAAACAATATATCTGCAGCACAGTCCATTGTGATACAATATGATGTTTATGAATACCAGTCTAATGTGCATAGTAATGTGTTGTAGCATTTATCCTCCCAATATAAATGTAACAATTCTGAAATATGAATGTTCAAGTGCAATCAAAGAGTATATATATATATATAACTCTCACTACTTCCACAAAAGACTGCTTTACCAAACTGACAGGATGTGTTTACAAGACTCTTCTTACTTCTTGTTTAGAAAAATGTTTAACTTCCACAACACTTAAACTTTTATATTTTATCACAATAAGGACACAAAAGAAAACTGTGTGTGTGTGTGCACGCATGCACATGTATGTGTTTGTGTGGAGTGAGAGACTCTTTTCCTTTCATTTGCAAAACTGCACCATCAAACTTACAGCTGAATTCATGCATACATTCATGTACATGCATATAACTGCATATGCATACACCTATACACATGGATGTATGCACATATACAGAACTTTCTTAACATGTTCCATTTTGGAAAATGACCTTTCAGCTCCACAATAATGAAGTTCTACTAATCAGATCTTACCAGTCATGATATAGTTACATTATACTGCAGCTGCACAGTATAAAAGCAGAACTTTAATGTACTAGAAAGAGAAATTCCTCTTTCCAATCTCATATTGAGATATTTTGTATTACAGCTCCCTTGAAACTCTTTTTTAAAAAAACATGGCTGACATAAATATTGCAACATCCATAACTGCCTGGTGGGATCCAGACTGGATCATACATTCAAAGAATAATCATTTTTTCCTATTATTTATAACACACATTCAGTACAAGATAAAACCAATTCATGTCTGCTCTATTCATGCAAATTCTGTCCAGCTATTTCATCATACATTCTTTTTCACTATTAAAAAATGTAACACAACCTAGATATTTATAATGAGTAAAATTTGCTAAAACAGAAACGTTCACAGTTCTATAACATTTATGATGGCACTTTTTTTTTTAAACAATGAACTGAGGTGTATGCTATCATATGTTTATAGCCAAATCAGTTGTCCGTAATTGGCACAGAGATCACTTTCAACAAAGCCCTTTTGTACCACATGAACCAAGTTTTCTTTCTGCAAACACTTTTTTTCAAAAAACTAGTTTTTGAAAAGCCCTTATACTTTACTTACACCTAGCTTTTTAACAATAACATAATTTTGTCAGAAGCCATCAGGAGGTGTTTGAAATGTTAAAACTGCTACATAAAATGCTCTCAGCATAAAACGATTTATAACATTCTTTAAAAGTAATAGTACCCTCTGAATATACCTTTGATATTGCCTGATATCTTGTCAAAAATTCCCCTTCTTGAAATACAGCTCAAGTACAGATGCTGATATCCATTTTTTTCTCATAGTAATCATAATCCAGCAACATTTTATGAGGGCTTTTGAGACTGATAACTGTTTAGGCAATGCTGTACGCTCACTTTCAATGGTATTACCAGAGCTAGACACAGGAAAAGTTTTAAGAACATAACCTTAGTTTTAAGAATTATCAGATGCTAAATTTTCACTTCTCTGCTACGTCTAAGGAATCTGACAACAGTGCATGGGGAAAAAGTCTTCTAACTCTACCATTTTAAGACTTTAGAAAAGAATTAAAATGTTAAAATCAAATATCAGATTTTAAAATTGACTGATAAAAATCTTCATTCAGAAATTTTGTTGTCCTATCAGTTTTTGAAAACTAAGACTATGCTATTCGCTGATTAAGTTATGTAATATTATTATAGTAATATTGCTCCAATACCCTCACACTTATTCATCTATTTTTGCAACATGATGTATGAAGTCAATTTACATTCTGTCAGTGCACCTTGCAGATGCTCAGAGGAAACAGAAAAAAAGGAAAAAAAATATGATTGTAATTCAACATAATTCAAAATCTGAACTCAAGAAAATTATTTTTATCTCTGAATGTATGCAATAAATAATGGATTTGAAATAAATTAAAAAAAACAAAACCAACAATAGAATCAACAACCAAAAAATGACAACTGCACCAGTTACACAGTTGGACTGACATACTACACAGTATTATCGGATCATTTATAGATCCTTTATCACAATAGTTATTATTCTTGCAAGCCTATTCACAAACACAAAGCTATGCTTGCATAATCTGGAGGGTGCATAAGCCAATGAATAATACAATACCAGTGAGATCTCAATACCAGTGATGGCTCTTGTGATCTGAAGGTAGAAAACTCAAACACTACTGTTCCTGCTTACACTGTCAGCATTTTATTGTGCCAATCCATAGTTTTTATCATCAAATGTCAATGGCATGCTAAAACTTGTTTTGAATAATGACACAGGACATATTTATTGGTAGTGTGGACTCAGTGTAGTTGGAGATGTACTTCTAATAATCTGTGGACAGCAGCTTTTCTCTTCACTGCCCAGCCAAAACCCCTAGCTCCCTGAAATATCAACCACTGCACCGGGTGTGTTATGTATAACAAACTTCTGGAAAACAAATCCATTGAGCAAAGATATTTTTAACTCTTCAAGACCTAGTGATCTGACGTTCTGGGTTGAAATCTACAGCAGTACCTATACTGAGAATGGACACTGACCAGTCTGGTTCTGCATAGCACTGGTGTATGAAATATTGGCAGGAAACATTGCCATAGATAAAAACAATGGCCCCAACAAACATACTGATGACAAGTGTGACATAAGAAGCTCAGTGCTTCTTTGACAATCTCAGATGATAGAAAAACATCAGTTATTTGCATGAAAACATACAGTCAACACCTATTATTACGAGCCCTGCAGGGTGTAAAATAGATTTAAAGAGTCAACATACCAAAAGACAGTGTACATCCAACTGGGCTGATTACTGCTGGCAATTCTGCAATCACTTGCTTCCCACTTCTTGTAAATCCCAGGATGGCACAATTTTTAGTGATGAGCACCTGCCCAGCCACCTCCAGATTATTACCTCCCTTGACTGAATTTCAATGCCACAATATGGTTTGCATTAGGCCACAAAACACCAATAGCTCTGGAATTTCTGTTGTTGCGAACTGGGACACAATAGGAAGTCCTGGGTGCTATAATTTTCAGTGATGCACATTAATGTACCAGACAATATATACTTGACTAGCTGAAGATGATATGAAGATGGTGGTGACGGCAGTAGAGGCATGTTATGTCCATACAGTCTGTTGTGGTCATGTCCTATTTCCTGGGAATTCAGATGTAACCATGTTTTCTCACTCTCCCTACTAAACACTTGCTCAGTTTCCACACAAAAAAAGCACAGCAACTATCTTGCATCTGGACATCAGGGCACAAGTGTTTAAAAAAAAATCATGGTTTCTTGTAATTGTAGAGTTCGATTTAGCTGTATACTGACAATGGAAACTTTCATGCTGGCATTCTACAGTAATACTTCAGTGAATCACATGACTACAACACTAGCAAACAAGTTAAAGAAAGTAAGGGTAGATGGCTGGCCACAGATAACATTATCTGAACTTGGGATGAAGGGGAGAGGGGAATGAGAACTACTACAAATCCTGAACTGGGGTGACTTAGGAATAACACAATCAAAATACTGTCTTTTGTTTTGTAATGATTATCATCTCTTCAGTTCAGTTAGTTTGGTTGAACGCTATCACAATTTTTGTTCTCCTTATATTTCTAATCTCATTACATAGTTAAAAGAACTCACTTTCTACAGCATTCCATAGCTCATTAGGAGGGCAAAGAGCATGACTGTCATACATTCAAATACATGGGTCAGGGTTGAGGGAGTGGAGTGGGATGTAAAAGCACCCAAGTGCCATCATGCCTTCCCTTTGCTGCCGATGGTCTAAGATGACCAGATGGAGAGGCACGATGTCCCAACTGTTTTCCAGCCAGACTAAAAGCATTCTTTATCTCACTGCACAGCCGCTGTCCACCCACAATGCACTCAAAGTGGGAAAACAGGTGAGTGGCAGAATATGAATAAATAAATTAGGACACAATGACCATAACAGAATACTCTGAAAAAATAATTCATGGGAATGGAAGGGAGCAGGATGAAGGATATTTTAATGTAAGCCGTGATGAGCACAAGATGCAGCTGACAGCCTTCATTCCCTACTTCAAAATCTATCTAAATGGTTTCAGCACAATTCCACAAAACTCTACAACTTAAACTGCTCCGAAACTGAAGCCTTGCAGCTCAGTAAGCTCTTGTGTAATAGCAAGGTTTCAAGTTTTTGCCTCAAATAAAAGACAAGCCCAAACCAGCTGATTTTCCACACTCAAAAGATGAGGGATGGCTGTCAACAGAACAGAAGACAATAGATTGTCTGAGGTGTCAGTTTCCTAGTTAACACAAAAATAAAAGTGTAAAGGTACATCCAAGATGTGAGATCTGTTTTTAACTATTCAAACTGCACCTTGTGCTTCAGATGTTTAAAGAACTGAAATCACTCACAGCATACTTTCCTCTCAGTCTTTATCTCTGCTTTTGCCCTAAATCATTTTCAGAAATCTCCTTTTGATGAAGTGAACATCTCTTGTTCAAGAACAGACAACTGTTTGCAGCAACACATACATCCAAAACAAAATGGATGAACCAGACAGAAAAACAGTATTGAGGAAAGAAGGCAATGGAAGAAAAAAAACCAAAGCAAAACAAAAAAAATCTTGTTTCTGAGTCTTTTTTCTTCGTCATTTCTAAGGTTACTTATTTGGTAAGTAATAAACAAGTTAAGTAAGTTGATCATAAGCAGATCTGTCACAAAGGATTATGCTGTCCACAGCACTATCAAGTCTGGCTGGCTGCACCATCAAAAGGGCAGGACAGAGGGATGATGGGTAAGTGGGGAGAGGGGGAAGTGACCTGGCATCAGAGGTCCTCTGAGTAAGGAGAATCGTCCATGCTAAAGCTAAAGCTGCGATGAGAGTTACTTCCATAGCCATCACTTCCCAAGCTTTCCACGCTGCTATGGTCATCACTATCACTTGCAAAACCACCCACAATGTCGATTTCATCTGTAGACAAAAGCAATTGAAGGGAAAACTCTGTCACTGAATATGCAATGTTTGCAAGAAAATACTTCACTGTTTTTGGCTCTGAAACATATTTTAAAATTTCAGGAAAAGGTGAAAATGTACACTCATAGCACACCGATGCTGCACATGAAGGTTAAGTATTGCTGTTATATGAACAGGGTTTGCAGGGTTTTGTTGGTAAAATGAATTCTTTTTTGCACCACATTAAAACTAAGTATGAATCTATTGTCATAACAGAATGATTAATTACTTCAATACATTATTCTTAATTATAAACATTCAGAATTTGGGGTACATCAATCAGAGTCTTCAAGATTTTCTTTACAGTTACTAAAAGCAGTAATGATCTATAGTGCACATTGCAGTTACCTGACTCTTCTGAAGAACGAGATGAACCAGTAGATGAGGTGGAGGAGTTTGTGGAAGTTGAGCATTCACTGATGCTGCGTTCTTGTCGCACACGATACATGCCAGTGCCCATTTGCTCCAGCTTACGCTGCAAGTAACGGTGCTCCCGCTTCAGCTGTTCTTTAAACTGGTTATGCCTCCTCTCTCTTTCTTCTAAATTCTGTACATTGCAAAATAAATGGCATCAACAAACACGATCACACTTTCATAAACTTCAAGAACACTCTATGAACTCTAAAGATGCAGGAAAAAATTTTAATTATCAAACACCTTCCAAAGATATGAAATAATTTTCTGTTGGTTCCTCAGTCCTTGAAAATTATAAACTGATGATGTATTTCACAGTTGCTGCTGCAGCAGCAGAATTTAAGTTGACAATTCCATCTTCCTTTTTCATCTACCATTAAAAGTGTCAGTGCTCTGTAAAATCTAAGTCGTATAAAGTTGTCATCAGTTGTATAAAGGATACTGAGCATTTTGCAACACAAGAAAAAGTAATATTATTTGGCCCATTTACAAAATGTTAATAAAAACAAATAAGATTAACAACTGCAAAGATATTCATTTCTAGAACATACCTTGATAAATCCTCTAGCTTTCGTTAGCAACCCTAATGTAGTGTGTCGAGATGCTTCTGATCCCAAGGGCACCATATCTTTCAACTTTTCCAGACAATGTCTAAGATGTGCTCGTCTGTAAAACATTAATGCCAAACCAAATGAGTGTTAATGCTAAAAGTACTTTTTCAAAAATCAAGAACCTTTCCTGGAGTGCTGAAGAAAGCCAAGTATTAATGTAAACCAGTTGCAAAGTGTCTCATTAAAACTACTTTTCCTGCATGGACCTGAATTACAACTGTCTTCAATAAGCACATAAGTACAGTTCAAAATGTTCCGAAAACACAACTACACAACAAGCAATCTCTCCCTTAACACACACAAACACTGCTGCAAAAAACTCTGCACAGCTGGAGTCCTCTGTTTACAACTAAGGGTCAATGTCAAGGACTATTGTGCGGGCCACATGACTAGGCAGGAATGCAAGCTATTGATCAGAATGGAGGTACATATAGTCTAGGCGGCTTCAAGTCAGTAAAAGCCTGCTTGTGGGTAGCAAAGCCCAGTGAGAACCATGTCATTATGCAAATCAGCAATCACTTCTACCAACTATAAAGTAGGTCGGAAAAAAGTATGTCTGAAAGAAGGGGTCAGTGAATGAGATAGCCTACTGCTCAAATGCCAAAGGAATGCAAGCTTGACTACTAAATATAACACATGCACAACATGACAATTAAGTCCTTATAATACATTGTGAGGGAAAAATATTTATATATATATTTTTAAGAGATTCTATGGGAAATAAAAATATATAGCTCACCTATTTTTTTCAAGTTCGTTATGAGTTGATCTGAAACAGAAAAAAGTCATGTTTATTGTTCGGATTGAAAAACAGTGCAGCTAATGCACTAAAATCTGCACTCTGCATGGTGTCAACTTCGTATCTTACTTGCGCTTCGAAACGAAAGCGCGACCGGTTTTTCACCGATAAATGGCGAAACCCCTCCTCTTCCCACAGTGGGTGGCACAGCTCGCGTGACGTAAAACGAGCGCAGGCACAACAAAACTTTTAAACCCCCGCGAAGCCTTGTCCGCTCGCGCCGTAAATAACGGGCGAACGGTATTGCACTCTAACTCAAAAATACAGGGCGCTGATATCCTAGCTGGAGAATTTACTGAAAATGACTTAGTAAATGCATTTAAAAAGCACTCTACTAAAACTAATTTAAAACCATGCCTTTTGAAAGCGCGTTTGAGAATGGTCTCTTGAGGTGGGTCTTTGTGGAGTCAGCTGACTTTTTGCTTGACTACGTGCATCTAACTGCCACGAATGCATGCACACTATCCTTAACAGCTGCAGCACAACAACAGCTGCTTGCAAGATTTCTTATCTTTCTACATGTTCATAAAGTATTGGAAAAGGTGATGAGGCCGGCCCAGCGCTCTTCGTTTGCTGCGCTGCCGACCAGTTATCAACAACAAACATGGCGGCTGCCTGTGGTTCTGCGAGCGCCCTAGCGCGCAGAATTTTTTCTACGATCGCAGACACAGGGACATGCAGTTACCTAAAATGCTACAGCATACTACAGATATAAGCCTGATTAACGCCTTTAATACAAATTGATTAAAAACTGTGTGTACTGTTGTGCATTTTTGTTCTCTCAAACGCGTAATGTACAACGAAGCAGGTTGAGATCAGCTGACAGAGCTGACCTCAGCGCTTTAGATTCTACTCATCGGGGGAAAAAAATTAAACCATCTGCATTACCTGTTTCCTTGCGATTTTTTGCCTCTCGATCTCTTTTTTGAGTATTCATCTGGCATCGGCAGTGTAGATGCATAGCCATGTTCCGCTTCTGAAAAAGACAAAATCCAAAATAGGCACTTCCACAACACAATTGCAAGCGGGCATAACATTGCGACGTGGCAATGAAGGCTCAGATCGAAAGCTAGCAAAGCACAGCTAAATCACCTCTTTCTCTCCTTTCGATGAATTCAGCTGCCTGAAGAAGTTGTGCAATACTGTGCATTTTCAGATAAAAAATGCAGACTGGTTCTAACTAAAATAAAATGGAAGGCAGACTATCTCAGCACTCTCCAGCTCCTTCGCTTGTTATGACCTGAACAGATTCACGTTGAGGCCTAGAATGCAAACACTGTGCGTCGTTTGTTTACTCGTATAGGTAGCTGCGATTGGTTGGAGCCGAGGCTCATTTCTATGCTGACGACTTCGTCAGCCAATCATATCTTAGGTCTTTGAAAGATATCTGAACTCTAACCTCAGCTTAATTTGCATAGGAACTGAGGTGATCACGACTGAACCACTACAACTGCTGACGCATACACTCATGGGTGCTGGGCGGCTGCATTTTACCCTCACATGCACTTTGTATGCTACATTGTTGTAGTCACGTTTTGAAAGGAGCCGGTTCAAACTCAAAGAAGACAGCTGTATCGCTTCTTGCAACGCGTTGACTGCTAACCTCTCACTAATTATGTTTCTTCCAGTCTGTGCGACGTCTTGTTATGGGCGGCGATCGTCGTCGTCTGCTGCTGAAGGACAATTGAATGCCAGAATGGGTACAGATTTGCAGTTTTTTGAATTCAGTTTGTGGATTCTTTTTTTTTAATATATATTTGGCTTGAGTCGAGTGGACGCAGAGGACATCATTGTTATTTCACGATGTTAAACTATGTTATTGCCGCCGTGGCTTGACCTACTTTAATAATAATGTCGGGTTGATGTATCACCATTTTTCAGCTAAATGCGGAACAGCTGTTGGTTACCCTCCATATATCTGTGGTCTTGTTAGCATTTGGCGTGTGGACAGCTGTACCGAAAGGCTGAGGAGAACAATTGCTTTACATATATAGATCAGGTAAATATTTAAACGATTTCTGAACAGAGGAAAGAGACATACAGATCAGGAGGATTTATCGACTTGTTAAGATTACACGAAATTCGGCCAGGCAAAGTAAGATGGCAAATAAAAAAAAAGTTCAGGGTATTTTATCGATGTTGATCGAAGCTGGCACATAATTTATATATTCGATAGCCCTCACTTCAGTATCTATATATGCAGTGTTGCACTTAAATGAGTTTTTTTTCTGATCAGATGAATATGACCGTCGACTGTGTGAGTTTTTTATGATAACACGTGTGGGCAAGCATCCACTTTGAGCGAGTTGTGTGTACATGTCGTACCATGGATACTGATAAGAGATGCAACCCTGTCTGTGAATTATTTGTTTACGCAAATTCCCAGTGCGTTCGCACTTGCTTACTGGTGCACAGTTACGCAGGTCTGTCTCATTTCTCAAACATTGCTATAGCCCAATAACAGACACATTTGAGTGTGGAAGGTATGGTTCCTCCCCCCAGCTCCGGACAGGTAAGTGGCATTACAGTTAGAGAGAACTTTGACAGCTAAATGAGCGGAAATTGCACGCTGGCTACTCAGCTAGAAAAGGTCAGGATCTTTCAGTCAACTTGATTATGTGCTGCTAACATCAGCATTCTTGCTATGTCTTAATTTTTTGAACAGTTGTATGTCATGTACACGCCTTGTAGCAAAGCAATTATGATCATAAGATATTGTATAACATACTCTCCAATATCCTTCAGCAATTAGTCCACCAATCAGTAGTTTTGCATAACCACATAATGACACAACTATATGCATGTATTGATGGTAACCCCTTACCAGGTAAGAAATCAGTTGTCATTGACGTTTCAACTGCACATTTATTGTAGTTTCAAGTGAAAACATCTGAAGTTTGTGTAGTAGTACCCATTAGTCATAGTGCTTCTGGTAGTCCTGCTAATGGATGTAAATGTGATCTACATCAGATGGAGGCATCGTCTCAAGTATTCATTACACATTTATTAATCACCTGGAGGTGCATTGTCAAAGTAGCTTGCAGCTGACTTGCTTTAGATACTGGAGAGCTATATTTCCTGTTTTCTGCGCACACCTCTCTTCGTTAACCACATTAACAGATTTTAGAAGCATACTCTAGGTAAGACTTGAGTTGCAGGCACTTTTGAGAGAGCCATACCAGGTGCCATAACATGGCCGATAATTATTTTCTTTTCAGCGGAAGCTCTCCAGTCAAGATGTTCGAGCTTTCTGAATGAGAAGGGTAAATGAATATGTGCTCTTTGTGAAGGGTTGTTTTTGTTTTGAAGGCTTCATTTCAAATTTATTACTGTGTGTGTGTGTGTGAGAGAGAGAGACGTAGTAACGCTGAACGCGTGGTGTGTGTGTGTGTGTGTGTGTGACGTAGTACTGCCAAGCGTGTGTGTGTGTGTGTGCATGCGGGTTTGAGAGTATCATTTCCCACCTTGCCGTGTTCAGTTGCACGTTCCGCCCCTGAGGTACAGCGAACTGTGCGGGCGGCAGCTAATCTCACCCCGCGTGCCATTGCACACCGTCTGAACGCGCCCGCCTCGACCACCGCTTGCGCTGTGCACGCACCGCCTGCCCTTCCAGCGTGTTGTGCTGTGCGGCACGTTCCAGCAAAGACTGCACGTCATTGAGAAATTCCTGTTCTCGTCAGCTGCCATGGTAGTTACTACGTGGGAGGTTGCAGGACCGTATCACACGTAACCCGCTTCACGTCCAGCTTACACGTCGCGGATCCCAAACTACCATCGTTGTGGCCACGCCTATTATGCTGGCGTGTTCTTTGTCTAGTTTAACCCTCTAGCTGCGGCTGTGCTCGCCGCACTCGGCGTGGTGTGCTTGCAGGCGGCGCTAGACTTTTACAAGTCCCGCGAGCAGTTGACAGACCATGCATGCAGTGCCAGGCAGTATCTGGTTTTGCTGACAGGAGCAGCTGGAATTGAAGCCGACGCTGACCGCTGTTCGACGTCGAGTATCACATGATCTTGACTGTCGTTTTCCGTGTTTTTTGATAAGATGGCTTTCGTGGACGGCGTAACAAAGCCCTTGGGCAAGGAATGGCGTCATGTGGCACGGATGCAGTGGGACACATGGCTACATAGATACCAAGATATGCCAAAAAAAAAAAAATTATACACTGATGGAATGTCATCAGCTAAGATAAAACATTGCTGACTGGTGACATTGGAGGTGAAGAAGCAGGAGAAAATTTAAAAAAAGCTTCGCCGCTATCTTGATCACCACCTGCAGATCGTAGGAACAGTTGAACTCTCATATCTTGTTCGCAACGCAGACACATACGGTGCACATGCATAGGCAACAAACAGAGTAAATAGTTCTAAGTCTTTTTCGCTCACTCGTTCATTGACACACACGGAGAGATTAAGAGGATAATGTACAACCTTGGGAATTAAGAGGTTTTATTTACAAAATGTCGACCCACATCTATTTGCATCCCCCATCTTTGTGAGTCCTACCTCCGATAGTGTTTCGGGAGCTGTGCAAGCAGCTGATCCTATCCAAGGAGGTGTCCGCAAGTTGGGTCAAACCGAACCGTGCTGTCGCAGATTGAATAGTTATACGCGTTTTAATATCGATTCTCCCTGCTTGTTTTTAACACAGGTTCACTCAAGGAATGTTTTTTGACGGCCCGAGGGTATTCACTCGACGCTGGCAGTTCCGCTCTCGAGATTTCCGTCTGAAGATGGTGTGCTGAGTGGGTCTTGTCTGCAAGCGGCACATTTATTCATCTCCGCGATCCGGCCTAGGCGAAAGTAGCACATGACTGGCTGTCACTTCGGCACCATCTGAGTGCACGCGATGTTGCGTCCCAGGCTGAACCGACGCTGAAACCACCGCATTCCGCCGAGACAAGAGGTTTCAGGAGTGAAGCGGAGCTGCTCCTCTTTTGTTTCCCCCTAATTGTGTATATCAACTTCTTACATCCCTAATAAGCTTCCTTCTTCCGACACAAGCGTGCACGCGCTCGCTCTCACTTTCTCTCTCAGTATGTGTGTGTTGGTGTAGACTGCGGGACGCCATTATCATGGAGTTCGTCAGGACGTGGTGACTTGATAAGGAATTTGGCTAGAGTAGGAAAAGGCGCAAGAACCTCAAGATGGGAAACACTTGGAAAAGCAAGAGGGTCTTAAAAATCCCCCGTATCTCTCCAGTGGTATCTACAGTAAGCTGATATGCGCGAGGAACCCTCTTTTCACACTTCTTAAAGAGGGGAGGAGGGGGTGCTAGATGAAACGTTGTCATGTGATACCGTGTCGCGTGCATAAATGTAAAGGCCAAACTGTGCTGTTGCTTCGTGGCCGCTTTTTCAAAATCAACAGAGGATCCTTATATTTCTTCCTCTAGGTGGATATCTTACCGTAAAATTCATCTTGAGTATCTATTCGGAAAATATATTCAGAATTCCCTAATTTGGTCAGAGTATTTACATCGGACTGTTGTAGCGTGTTTTTGCGAAGACAAATGTTAGAATCGGACGATTTTTTTTACCCTATCCATCCAAAGAAAAAAAGAGAACGAGACACACCTATGATCATGGTACGCAGCTAAGGTGCTAGATTGTATTTTTAGATAGTCACGCTCAGCGCTGTGAAGTGCCAACAGAACTCGGGTAAGTCTGCTCGAAGTGCACAAGGGGAATGTCTTTGGCTCACACCAAATTTCCAGAAACGTTCCCAACACAGAAAGCCGTTTTTGATCGACAACCTAACCACCTACCCACACCCACCCACCCACACACCAAGTCTACAGGGTAAGAATGTGACCACCAGCATTAAAGGCTAGCCCGAGTCAATTATGTTCAAACTTAATGGTAGAATAGTGACGCTATCACTTGTTGGTCATGGAAATACGCTGAAGTTTTATGTGGGGGTGGGTGAGATGGGAGTTGGGAGGAGAACGCATATAGACTGACTTCTGACAAATGACAAATCTTAATTTACGAGGGTAACAGAATAAGCAAAAGCTATGCCCTTTTACCGCTAACCCTCCATCTAAGGAAAAGAAACTGAAACACTACATCACTACAAAATAAAGGCACTTAAATAAATGAGAGGGAAAATTAGAATAGGTACAAAGATCGGGGTTCATGTCTAATTTGACAGGGATGTTTTTTACTGATGAATAAGTAACATGGTATATATGCTCATTTTTTTCGTTGTTGGTATTGGGTGTTTGCGTTGAGTGGAAGGCCTTTGCAAGCGATAAAATGTTTAGATAAAGATGTTGTAGGAGTTCTGCTTTGATCTGGTATAGACTGAATGTTATATAAAGCAACAAAAAATGCTATTAAGAGTTTTTTTGATAAGTCACAAGATGCTCATGACATGCGACGTTTCAAGATTTTTTTATCTTGTGAACGGAACACTGAGGAAATATTATCTTGTAGTAAACTAAACGCAGTCAGTGGAAAAAATATTAAGAAAAAAGTTTTGCATTACAGTTGGCCTAAAGCACAGCTTGCTGTAAAGCTTCGGTGTTGTCTTGGCGCAGATTGGAAAGGTGTTCGAAAGTCAGGTAGCGTACTCATGCACATGTAAGATTAAAAAAAAAAGTCTAGCCCTGTATACTGACCTGGCATTTTACCAGAAAACCTAGCAATATATATGCTGCGAAGGTATTTCAGCCAGGGCAGATTGTGTAAGGTGAGAACGTTTAACCAGACAAGCATAGTGTGTACCTTAGAAAGAGCGCCATACGATAATATACCTTTTTATTTTAATCTGTAGGACGTTTACGAGGCAGAAGGAAGCTAAACAAGTGGGTGAGGGCCTTTACCTGATCTGAACCATGTACCTTTAGAAAGCGGTTTTCGCCCTGCAAGCAGACATTATGCTATCCCAGAAGAGACCTCGTGTGCTGAAAGAGCAATTCTCAGGGAGAATATTAGCGTGTGAAAATGGCGAAGCTTGCAGCCTTGCAGAAGGTAATGCATGTAAGACAAACATACAAGAAGTTCAGCCATTGATGGTCTGTCCTTGTTCTGCTCTGGGCCGGAGTTTTCTACGTTAACTAGCTGCTTATTGACTTGTTTTACCATGGAAACGTTGACACTGATGATGCTTGCAAACACGCGGCCGTGGAGGAGGAGGGGGAGAGAGGAGGTTGAGACAGAAAAACACGCTCTATGAGCACGTGCGGACTTGTGGAGGGTCACGCTCTATGAGCACGTGCGGACTTGTGGAGGGTCAAGAGAGGCGGGAATACAATTCAGTGCCTGCCGGGAGAAGTGGACTTCACAAGGTCTAGAGAACTCGGTCACTTCCTGCACGGAAGTAGTCATTGTAAACGCCGACAGGCCGTTGTCATTGTAGCTGTCGCTATTGCTCGACTGCCGTCGCCTTGCACCGTCAGATTTTCGCCGTCACCATGGTGACTGCATACAGGGCCCTGCCCCTTGAGGCCTGCATAAGTGTGATGCCCTTGACATGCAGTAAGCCGAGCATCCAGATCGCATTAGAGGGGGGTGTCAAGAGACGCTGCTCTTGCAGAGGTCCTTTAATCAGCCGGTGAGCAGCGATGAAAGGAACTGGCGCATTAATGTGGTATATCGTGAGAGCAGCAGCAGCAGCAGCAACAACAACAACAAAGGTCCCAAAACAGGCATGGTTAAGGGACTTACCTGTTCTCTCTCGTTATATTATGTATTCTGTGTGTGTTTGTGTGCTTGAGAACTGCTTCAACCTTTTCGCTTTTTATTTTTATTTACTTTGGCGCAGGCGCAGAACCAGGCTGTCCGGTATATGACGCTACTACACTCAGCGTCTGTCTGCCCCGCACACATCTTGCACCTCTGGTCCTGCCTTCTCCTCCGAAGCAAGTTTAGATGTGGCACAAGGGCGTGAAGCAGCCAATGTTTTGCAATAAGTCTACGTTTGATATAACCCAACGATGAACTCCACCGTCGGAGCCTGTGTGCGAGGAAGGAGGTGAACCGGTCTTGCAGTCTACGAGCATACTTGATGCTAAGTGACGAGATGCTAGACAGCCGATGCATTCTGTGACAGTTTGATAACATGGACTGGCGCGTGCACAAACACACTTGCACACAATCACCCAGAAACGCGCGTGCACGATGACTCACCCGTCTATAGAAGTCTATAACGCTAGCAGGCGGCTTTGTCAACAACATTCCGTTTCAAAAGTAGAACAGCCCCCCATCACATGGGATTTTGCGGCCAAGGTCAGCCCTATATTTAGCAGGCAGGGCTGGGGGCTTCACAAGCTGCACGCGGCATAGATACAAAAAAGACAATCTCAGGACCGGGCATGAGGCGATTCTGTTTCTTCCTGCTGCTGTCTAGACTCCAAGCAGAATGTGTAGAATGATCAGAGGTGCAGTCAAACAGATGTGTACACACCTGCATGTCTTTCCATCAATACATATTGTATACATTGCGACTTTCGAAGAAGTTATTTACATATTATAAATGAGTACAACAACGAAAATAATAATCATCGTCGTGGTCATTATCATTATTAGCTTGACTGAAAAAGTTCGTAACAAGAAAAGCAAGATAGCCACTCTGGTCACCGACTTATGTAAAAACAGGAAGTGATAAGATTACATAATGTGGCACCAACTACGACATTAGCTGTTCACTACATTTTTTTTTCTTGTTCGAAAAGAACAAAGGTCGCGCAGTACTCGAGTGTTTGCATCACAAGCTCGCGTGAGATGTACCAAAAGTAAAGAAATAGACCATTGCTTATTCCTCTATTTTCTTCTCCTCTTTTCTCTCTTTCAGCTTCTTTCTTCTTTTATTTCTCATTCGTTCACTCATCCTTTAAATTTTCGTTCCTTTCTTTCATCTTTCTTTGTTTTCTTTTTTGGTTTTTTTTTCATTTTTTTCTCCCCCCCCTTTTTTTTTGCTACGTGCGCATGATTTTTTTATTTTAGCTGCTAATTGTTCCACGTGATAGTGCTTCACTCTTTTCGTTCACATCGAGGAAGTCTCACTGAAGGTAAACACTCCAAAACCGGAAGTTTGCTTCAAGAGCCATGGCGAAAAGAAAGCGGGGCCAGTGCGGTCATACAGTGTTCTGTCTTACAAATGTTGCCAGGCCGAGGAAAAAAGATAAAGCAGGAGTGGACGCTTGCGACCCCCGTTGTTTCCAAGTTCACACACAGACGTTCGTGTAGCCGCCATGGGTCATCTGACCTTTACATATGCATCTTCGACGTCAAAAGTTTCAACTCAATCTGGAACCACGTAAAGCTCGGAATAAGATAGGGAAGAGGAGCCAATAGACCTTTCATTACGCCTAGAATTAAGCAGCTTAATTTCTCAAATGAGCATGGTGCAGAGAGCCGCAGAAGTCAAGCTGCAGTGGGACCTGCCTAAACAAAACGCTGCTCAGTTTACAGTAGAGGCGTTTCGGTTTGCTAGGGGCGGATGTATGGAGTGTTCAGCTGGCACACACAGTGAAAGTTTATGATAGCTTCCGAAGATTTTTACGTATTTCCTTTTTCGTCCTTAACAGCAATTTTTAGCCATTTCCGCAAAGACAAGTGAAACTGTAAAAAGAAAAAAAAACACGAGGGAACTCTTACTCTGTTTAAATGCAGAGGACACCTCTTCGAAAGAGACGTAGACCATGAAAGCAGAGGAGTCTCTAATGCTCTTTGCAAGGAAACTTTCGTGCAAACAGTGAAGTACACAGTAATATTGACAGCTGTGTATATCCTACATTGTAGTACACAGTAATATTGACAGCTGTGTCTCCTACAGTGTAGTACACAGTAATATCACGGACGTGTATATGTGGATTGCTGTCTTTCTGCCGAGACCAACGCTGAGCCTTTTGCGAAGTTCTCCGCTGTTAGTCTCGGCGAGCCCAATGAATGTGAATAAACCGGAAGCTATATCGTCCAAAGCCTCGTTCCAGTAGTTAAACTGAAACTAAACCGGAAGCTATTTCGTAACCAGCCTCGTTCTATGACTTCACTGAAAAAAATCGTCTGCAAGCAGTCCAGTAATACAATTCCGTGGTAATATTGACAGCTGTGTGTCTCCTACAGTGTAATACACAGTAATATTGACAGTTGTGTGTGTCGTGCATTTTGTGCGACACTCTACAACCTTCAATGCCCACGGTTCCAAGTTTCTGCTGACGAGAGGTGCCGACAGATCGCTGTACCAGTCATGCGAGAGCCCAATCTGATGCTAAGCCTGCTTAGTGTTCACAACATGTGATAAGAACCAGCGACATGAAAGATGATGGCAGTGAGAAGCAGGTACACCTAGCACATACACGCAACATTTTAAGAAGGAACACAAAAAATGTGTGTATATATATATATACCTATCTGTGGGTTTGTCCATTTATCTGTCTAATATTTTGTTTATGCGTTCCTAAAAACTTGTTTAATCACAGCGCAGGTACAATTATCAAACTTACTGCAAAAAAAAAAAAAATCTCCGAGTAAAGAATTGAGTTCGTCCAACAAAGCTGGAAACAAACATAGCTAGTATCAGACATCAGCAGAGCTAGACACAGACCGTACAAACCAAAGCACCAGTACATGCATATAGTCATAAAAAGCACGACTAGAACAGATCTAGAGAGAAGAGCAGACACAGGCAATATCCCTGCCGCGGATGGAATCGATGGCAGCTGATATCAGTCGGCAGTCTAATATTCTAAGATCGTAAGTCTGATTTCCAGCGCTGCCAGCCCAGGTGTGTATGGAACAAACCTGTCAGCGACTTCACAGTCGGTGAACGGTGCCTGCTGTATACCTGTCTTTCAAGTCTGCTTCCTCAGTCCGAGTTTATTTCTCTAAGCTGTCGGGCTTTGAGGGTGTGAATACGCACCGTATAGTGTTGGTATTTCCTGTTATCTTTCGGTAGAGTGTTCGTTCTCTTTCTTCTCTTCCTCCACCAGCAGCAGCAGCAGCACCCTCACCACCATTGCCACTAAAGCATCATCTACAACATCAAATCTCAAGTTTGTTTTAAATGATTTCTGCGATAAATAAATTTTTGATCAGACACCTGGCAGAGACAAGTAGTTGAAGCATGCACACGTGCGATGGATTTACAATAACTGGTCGGTCGCGCTCCAGTTACGAGGTATAGGAGAATGGATTCTGAGGATCTGATAAACTGTTTCAGCAAATACAGGGCACAGACTGGGCCTTTGCCATCAACAGTTTACTAGAGAGCTGCTGATCGACGAGCACAGCTGCAAAAATTCACGTTTAACTCTGGTCCCCTTCCACCCATCCAATTCCACCTTTTACTTTCAAGTACCGTAAGATCCTCACTTATCCAGTGAGTGAACGACTCTGGGTTCTGCATGAAAGGCATGTATTTTGCGCGCGAAGCAATGGAACGTTACAGGTGAAGGTCAGCTTGGCAAATGCGTATTTCATTTGTTTTGCTGTTGTTGTTTCTGTCACTGTAGCCGGAGAAATTGCAGTGCCAGGGGCGGGAAAACAGGACGAGGATGGGGCTTGGGAGTTGGGGGTGGTGGTGGAGGAGGAAAGCTATACTTCGTGCTGTGGTAACAGAGTTTGCCAGTGTCTTCAGGGTGTGTGAGGGTTCTAGCGAATCAACACTGTGAGGTGTCGTAGGAATAAGCCTCCCGTGGACTGTTTCCTATATGACTAAGCGTGCACCGGGAGCTGTTCCCATTCAATGCACAATTGTGTTCCCTGACAATCCTTTCAAAGCCAGTCTGGGTCGTAGTCATGTATGGACAGTTGTGCGTGGGAGTATTAGTATAAATTCGGAATTACACAGACGCAGAGGGGGTAGGCCCAGTAGTGATTCGTGAGCACCTTACCTCCCTCGTTGGCTGCAGGATGTTTCTGGTTGTGATTGGGAAACTTTCTCTGCATATCCAGAAGTGTTGGCTACCAGAGGGGGCAATCCATCTGTTTTGGATGCCGGATTGCCCATCTAGTTGTTATGGGTACCTCAGCTAAAGGCAGCGGAAGAAAAAGGCTGGGGTTGATGGGACCGATCTTCCATGGCCCTGTCCCACTCAGCGTGAAGGACTTAAGGGTTGTACTGCCCCTACGCAGGCTGTATGGGCTTTATCCTTAACCTATCAACATTAAGTCTCCCAGTAATTCTTTTCATTACATTCATTTTATTTGTTGCTATTTGACTTCTAAGCTGATCTACTTAATGAAGCAGAATCGGATTATTTTCTTTTTTCGACAAGTTGCTATTGTTATTAACTCTTGCATTCATTGCTAATTTCCATGTTTACAAATATTTGTTTAAAAATATTCGTTATGAGAATCGACGGATTACAATTTATGGTTTAGAGAGGTGAAAGTTCACCAAACGCGAACAGCAGTATCTTACGTAGGGGTGCTGTGCTGACATGATTAGGCCTTCTAACATTGTAATTAACAAGTCTATAGCAGACAGCAAACTCGATTCCTCATCATCAGTCCCTTAGTCCTGGCTGCTCCCCCCATGACGATGTTAATTACCGCTATATTGATCGCAAATGCGAATCGTAGCGGATAAGTAATTAACGGATGGGTTTTGGAGGCAAACATTTTCAGGTTAGTTTTATATCGCCTATATCTACCGATATCTGCAAAAAACGCTAACCATTCAAGTTGGTCTTTAACTGGAGTTTATCGTAGGGCCCAGCTATCTGCCTAATTCTCTTATTTTCTTTTATCGGTCTTCATACAGTTTTTATATGATACTCTTCCTCTTACCACTAACTCACACCTCTAGCACGAAATACCTCCAGAAACTCAGTTAAGTGATGTAACAGCTTGTTTTCAACAGAAAGCACAAACATAAAAACAACATTAAAAAAACACAGCAGGGTAAGCGTACCTGTCTCCTGCTGTTCCTTTTGCCCATCGGATGTGCTGCACTGCTGATTTCATGTGTACATAACCTCCTGGCTAGAGACTGCGAAAAGAAGTTTTGCTGCAAGTGTGAACTCGAGATATTTTTAACTGTTCATGATCTTTCTTTCTTTCTTTCTTTCTTTCTTTCTTTCTTTCTTTCTTTCTTTCTTTCTTTCTTTCTTTCTTTCTTTCTTTCTTTCCGTTTGTGTGTGTGTGTGTGTGTGTGTGTGCATTACTTTTTGAAATTACTCTGATAATTGCCTAACCTCACGCTGAATTCCACGTCTGCATGCTTCATGCATTAGAAGATAATAAACACTAAAAGAAAAAAAAACCAGAAAACAAAGAACACGATACATTCTTCTTAAACTCCCGCTGAGAATCGAACATAGAAAAGAACTCAGCCCCGGAAAAGCAGACTTTTCCAGCCATTGGTGTTTTTAACAAATATTGCATATCACACACACTTCATTTAACTCATTTTGATTTTTAACTCATTTTGATTTTGGAGAAAAAAAAACAAGTGCGTTTGTGGAAGGTATAGACGGATAAGCCCTTGTTTTGAGCAAACGGTCTTGGTATAATTGAATTCAGAATGTGTACTCATCTCTGCTCGTTTAGGATACATTGACTTGTTAGTCATTCTTCCTCTTCTACAAATAAATCCACTTTGTCACTAGGTGTGAAAGCGGAAGGTTCATCACAGTGGAAAGGGGCAAATAGCTTCCACGCCTGACAATCTGTCGCTTTGTGTACAGACTATAAATAGCGAATTGTCCCGGCCATATATGGTCTTGTTTGTTTCTCCTGTACTATCTTTCGAAACAACACTTCACAGGAATAATAATAATAATATTACCAATTAGAATAGTCAAATGTTGCATTGAAAATTATCCTTTCGCAGCAAAGGATGATATGAGAAACAATTAGAGCATGAACATGCATCTGGAGATGCACACTACTACAGAAAAAAACGATTAAAAAAAATCAGGGTTAGAACTTTAAACACAACTTGGTCGCAGCTTTTCACACACAATACTTGTATACAGCTTAGAAGCAGTTTCATAAAAACACTATACATTTGCTTCTACAAAACAGTTTTAAGGTTTATACATGTTGTGCAACTGAGCCCAGGAGTCACGGGGAAGTGTCTCAAAAACAGGTGTCTGAAAGAATCTGTACATTTTATTTTTTCCTTTTTCCTTGGTTCGTCCACTTGATTAACCAGGTTTTCCATTTATTTTAAGGAAAACCTTATCTTGTGTTCCGCCTGGGTCTGTTGGTTTGATTGTCTCTAACCTGTTCGTCCAGTGTTTAAGTCAATGTTCAATGTTCCTGGTAGGAGCGTCGATGAGCCGTTGACTGCTACTGGACAAAGAGTCACCAACGGGCAGTGAGCTGTTTATTGTTTGTCCCTTGTCGTGTCAGGCTGCATTCCTGGGTTCTTGTCAAACTATTGATCCAGTGGCGCTTCCGACTGAGATTGATCTGTACGTGCGTGCCTGTGCGTGCGTGTGTGTATATATATATATTTGTGTGTGTGTGCGCGCGCTAACGTACGTGCTCCTAAGAATGTGTGTGTTTGTATATATATATATACGTGCGTGTGCGTGTCAAAGTGAGTGCGTGGATATATAATTGTTTGTGCATGCCTGTGTGCTTGTGCCCGTGTGAGCGTGTGCGCGCGCGTAAGAATGAGTGCATGTTTGTGTGTGTACGTGCATAATAATAAGTGTGTGTGTATATAGCTTCATGTGTGCGCGTATGCATGTCAGAATGATGTGTGTCTATATATATATATGTGTGTGTGGAGTAAAAATATGTTTATAACCGCCAGCGGCCGCTAGTGCGAAGTCAATAGACGCCCTTTGTTGTCAAAAACTACAAGTAGCTGGATCTGTCTAAAGTGTCTGATCGTGTGTGCATGGGACTGGTTTCCGCTGTTGTTCACTTTCTGTTCAATCCCTCGCCCCCAACCCACCCTACCCCCTACCATCCCCACATATATACGATTTGTGACGAGTTAATCTTGTAATCCGCCATAGACCTCATCCACTTATTGCAGAGCATTTTCTTGCCAGTGTCAGCGATGTGTTTTTCATAAATTTTCAAGGAAATAGCAAACAACAGGAGAAGTGTAAAACCCAATACCTGACGACGGGTCACACTTCACTGCACTGCTGGCTCGAGTGGGGGAGCTTGTTAGTTGCCGCGTCTGTCCATGTGGTCGCCCAGCCACTGGGACCAGTCAAGGAACAAAAAAGTGAATGAAGTAACGTATGGAATTTGTGATACGTCACACAGTATTGCGAGTTCTTTTTTAAGCAGTAGGCAAAGAGTTCTGATCATCACTAAGTGATATTTGTTCATGGTTTTCTTTCTGCTTTCAAATGGTTTATTATATTAAATCGTAACGTTAGGACTGCCTGATGAACATGTATTCTCTAGTTCTTTCGTCGACTGAAGTCATCACAGTATAGATTATGAGCTATCCTGTCGTCCGTATCGTTGGACTGTTTCTGTGTGGATGGTGATTTTTGACGGCGTGTGCTTCGAAAACGAAAGGGGAGTATTTGCCCAGATTTGGAGAAATAGTATCTTACACGGAGCTTTACACAACCATTAGCAACATTAGCCCAGCAGTTTCCACCCCATTAGTCCCGTAAGTTTATTTTTTTAACCACACAGATTGTTGAGCTTCGACAATGTCTGGGAAATGTTTATATGACGGTAGCGATTACCACACATGGTCAGATATTCTACGATTGGTGTTCTTTTCAAGACTAGTCTGACCCAAACAAGAAAATAAGCTCAAAGTTGCTGGCAGGTTTTATTTTTTTTCACAGATATGTATCGGAATGTTTATATTTATCTTTACGTAATTATTTATTTTCAAAAGTATACGTAGACTGATCTCAGTTCGAAGCTCTAGCGCCATTGAAGGCAGTAACCAATGCGACAGTTTGTGGCAATGTTCAAAGTTTAAACGTTTGTCGAAACGCGTAAAAGTTGTTATATTTAGGGGAGTGTCTTATGAAGAGAACAGTGATTTAAGCAGTACGAGTATTAGTGTCTTGCAATGAACTGCATATCCAGTCACGTAAAAATTATTTTAGCCTTGGGTTGGCATTTTAAGAGGCCTTCAAGGAATAACCATGGTTTCCCTCGAGACCCTTCCTTAGAGCTGGTGCGAGAGTGTGGCGACTGGGCCACGAAGGATCCTCTGCCCTCGAAGAATCGTTGAAGAAAGCAGACGGCGACGAAATGTTATCCCCGGTGGCATAGTCTGACTTGTATCCGTGCACCAGACAGGAGAGAGGGAGGGGGAGGGGATGCTGAAGCCTATCACCTGACTCGCGTGCTGACGAGTCACATGGTTGTTCTCAGTGACAGAAGCCTGCGTCAAGGTGAATTCCTCCATGCCTTGTCTCGGGGACACCTAGTGGAGGGGGCGCTAGTGCCATCAAAGAGAGGCGCGGCACGTGGGATGGCGGGAAGGCAGAGGGAGGATGGGGAAATGAGAGGAAAGAAAAGCCGATATCAGGCATTGCGACGAAAGCTTCTACACCATGAACCGCCACCAAATCACAAATGGCGTCGTTGCTATTATCTCTGACAGAGAAGAGACGGAAGTGGAGGAACGATCACTGTTTGGGTGGTGGTTCTCGTTGGCATGCAGGACATGATGATGATGATGATGATGATGATGAAAACAGGAAAAAAACCAAAGCGAAATAACGTCGCAAAGGCAGACTGCGATGTAAGGATGCTTTGAAGGAAGCTCCGAAAGAAGAAGGTTAATGAGGCATCCTCCTCCCACTCACCCTTCCTATCGGAGATGAAGAAGATGGAGGAAGGACGAGTGGGAGAGAATGAAGTAGATGTCAACTTGATCGATTTTTGCCTGCGAAATATTGCAAGTGTTTTTCTTTATTTGTCCCCATGAGCTGTTCAGTGCTTCATCCTGAGATGCTTCTTAAAACCGATCTGAATGTTTGTCCAGCACTGTCTGTCACTGTTGCTGGTAACGACTAACATTAGGTTAAAAAGAAAAAGATGCCTGTCAACGAATTGAATTTAACCGTCACGGAGACTCTAGACTGCAGCCGTGTCCGAACACACACACACACACACACACACACACACACACACACACACACACACACACACACACACACACACACACACACACATATATATATATATACACACACTGCAGCCGTGTCCGAACAAATAACACATAAACACACACACACGCGCGCGCGCGTACGCACGCGCTCACCCACCAAAGAATATTACACAAAGATATAAATAGATTACAAAATCATCTGCGACAACAATCGCCGTTTAAAATGCTTTGGGGGCCGAACACATTTTTTCTGCCGATCTGTGGTTTTTTGTCTTCTTCCTTTATCCGTTTTTTTTTTTTAAAGAGTGGACTAGTGGCTAGTTGCTGCGGTCACTTAATCCGACTGCACGCGTGAGCGTACCCCTAGCTATTGATTGATGCCGGTGGCAAAAGTGCACGCCGCTGCACCGGGCGCAGACAGGTGCTCAGACAGGTCATCGATCATGTTCAGAGTGAGCTTGTCTTTTCCACTTTCCCTTTCCCCATCCCCCAAATGTGCATCTCATGCAGTGTGCTCACGTTCTTGAAGTTCGTGCAAAGAAGCAGCTTGCGGCCGGGCGCACAATCACTTTAGCTGCTTGCTAGCTAGCAAACGGCTAAGTTACTAGTTTTGAGCATTGTAAGAGACTCGGCACCTAGCTTTAAGACACTCTTCCACGCTTCTTTACAACAAAATTGACCTGCTTCTTAAAAGGTACTGCAGCCAATGAAAAGGTGCAAAAGTTCTTTATAATCCTCCACAGCCTGCATAAAAAAGTGACATATCGTTGCACGGTTAAGCTGATTACAGTCTCGGATGGGAAAACTAATCGAGGCGTTAATTAATTAATTAAATTCGGTGCCAAAATGCGAGACAGCGGTGGGGGAAAGATACTATCTAAATTTTCCCTTCTTTTTCCATTTGTTCTGCGAGCTGAAGACCTGCTCTCTTGTTTGGTCTGTTTGTCTCGCTCTTTTACTTTGCCGCGCACATGCGCACGTGCGCTTTCTCGCTGAATGAGAGCGTGGATGTGTCTGTTGCCGAAGTTTGCCAGTCACCCAGAATTCGATCTGACCTAGTCAGTGTTAGTCACCTTATCTGCCTTCTGCAACCTAGTCCTCCTGGAACTTGTCTCCAGTCACCAAGGTGATGCCGCGTCACGCCCGCCTTGATCTATAAACACAACGTCGTCTTGTCTGGGGGTGGCTGGAGGTTAATGTGGGGGGCCGGGATGAAAAAACGAACGAAGAAATGCAGCTGGGGACGATATGACTTGGCATGACTTTATCTTCACCTTCATAAATTTAAGGCGGAATAATTCGACGCGAATCGCTTCCTTTATTTCCCGTTTAATTTTAACTCTTACAAGGATGTGACTATTTAGGGCGACGAAGAACATACATCACATTTTATTACACGAGTTGGGCTGGCGACAGCCTCTTGCTGTCTTAGCGGCGAAGGCTAAAATTAAAAAAAAAAAAAGGTATGGAGGGGACGACGACTTCCAGACACCGGGCGCCTTGTGAAGGTTTTGTGGTCGAAGTCACAGAGTTCAGTAAGTGCAGAGCACGAGGGTAACGTGCACTGTGTGCAACGAAGGCTCCGAGGTCTGTCCTTCAACTGGGACAAGGGATTTATTCATTTGTTAAAATTGATTTATCTATTGACATACTTCTTGGTTATTTTAATTCCTGTGTCAGGACACAAAAACCCTGTCTGTGGAATGTGAGAAACTGTGCATGTGAAATATGAGAAGCTCATGTCAGTGCACAGTAAGACTACATGACTCGCCATTCTTGTGCGACAACAAGGAAAGCCCGAAATAGCAATGTGAGGTGATAACAATTGCTGTATCTCAGGAAAACAGCTGAGACAGCAATATCATTCTAAGTTTTCTCGACCTTGTTGACTCAGCTTTTCCACTCTTGATGTTTTGTGATATATTTGCTTTATTCCGGTTATAATAACATTAGTAGTGGTTGTTACTGTTCATCAGCAATCAGGTCATTAAATCGGTCAGACATATCAGTCAGGAGTCCAGCGTTCATCAGACGACATTCCCAAAATACATCCAACTGTGCTGACGCCACGACTGCTGTTCGACTGGCGTTTGATCGATTCCCTAATGGGTGCATGAAATAAAACCGGTTCTTTATCCACCAAGGGTGTTCTTAATAAACAACCAACTCTATCATCTGGCAAGCAGATAGCATGGTACAGGCCAAGGACATTGTTTGGACGAGGTGACACGACGCGTGATAGAAGTGGTGGGGAGGGGGGGTCGGGGGTTGACGTGAGTTCAATATACCGTGTGCCTGGGGCCACTGCACGTATCTGCTTAACATCTGGAGCTAGCTCCACCTGATGTAATATATATATATATATATATTATAGCTGCAGGGTGAGTACAAACGTAAGGCCAGGAGTCACACAGTTGAACCTATGTGACAATAGCTCATAGCGCGATCTGTGCCACTGTGCTCCTGTGCCACTGTGCTACTTTAAATAGTCACTTATTCCGTCGGCTCTTTTTTTCGTGAGCTTGAGGGAGTGAGCTGAATAAGTCTTGCATTGTTTCCTTCTTTTTTGTGTCCTGTGACTGACTAACTGCTCAGTCGATTAATCACTTGTTTGACCAGGCTGTTAGCCGGCTGATGCAAGTTTAAGTCCCATGAAAGGCACTCAGGGAAAAATGCCAGACAAATATTTCGTCAGACGCTTTTCGGGAAATATTCCCGCACAATGTATTGCCCTTTACAGAACACCAATCCGAGGCAACAGAGATCGGTATGAGGACACCACAACAACCACAGAACGCGTCTTGAGAACGCTCACCGTTGGTCTCCATTACATGTGGCACCGTCAAAGAGACAAGTTGGTCACGTGTGCTCGGGCCTCTAAAAACAAGACGGTGGAACAACCCCACCTCTTTGCAGACAGGAAATACTCCTGGCTTTCAATTTACAAACGGTACATAAAATCGCGGAAGCCTTTTTGCCCAGTCGCTACCTTCTGACATTTAGATCATGCAGCGGAGTCAGGCTCGCTGGCGTGAGACAATGGTTATGTTTGTGCATGTAACAAGGTATCCATGCTGGACCCTGTCTATTGTTTGCCAAGACACGTGGCATGCGGGTGAGCACGTGTGTGGGGAGAACTCGGGGTCTATAAGGTGTGTGTTTCTTTTTTAAAAAGTAATATTTATGGGTGTGCCATTGTATTCAGAAAGGTGCAAGAGTATGTAGGCGTGTATGAGTTCTACTGTCTATAAATAGTGGAGATATTTTCCACTTCGTACGCCCAAATTACATCAACATAATCCCACAATATCGGCCTTATCTTACTTTCATCAAATTCAACAACAGCCACTTCCTGCTATGTTTACTTCATATTTCTTTTCTATATTTTTACTATATATATATATATATTGTATATTTTTACTCTCAGTTTCTTCAGCTAATTTCTGTAGTTGCTTTATGTTGGAAGTGCTCTGGGTCAGGACGACCGGTATAAATTTACGATAGCGCCAGTCCTCTCACCAGTATAGCTGCTCTAGTTAATCATGCCTTCACCCACCCGCCGCCCATCTCTTTTTTACACACACACACACACACTTAGAATCCACAGCAGTATTTTTGGCCACAGCCCCCGTCATGCAAATGAACATTCATGTGTGACTAGGCGAGAAGCGAGAAAAACCAGACTTTCCACCCTCGCACACAGCCTCGTTACCGTGTGCGTACTCGCGAGAAAGTGGAAAAAAGTGTTAATTAACCCTCGATAGCGAGACAGCCATGATACGTACATAGCTCGCGAAAGCAGAGCGTCTCTCTTCTCTTTACCTGAAAGTGCCTTGTCTTGGTTGCCCTGGAGGCTGTTTTCTGCCCTCAGTGTGCTACAGAGGCGCGAACACCTCACCCCTACCTGCCCTACCTGTATTTGGTATGTGCTGTCACCTTGCCTCCTTCTCACAACCGTCATCATAGTGTTAGATGTAGGCTACGCTGGTGAGACATACATACTGTTCGGGCTTAGATCAGGAGGAGGCACCGATCTCAAGTTTGGTTTCTACACTTTTAGAAAAATATTTTTAGTCAATGCTGAACTTGTCTAGCTTTTGTATTGTAAATTAAGTAATAATGAATGCAAGGTTCGGAGTATTATATCCTCCCATTATTTCTTTCGAAAACTGACGGAGAATTATTCTGATCGGAGAGTGAAAATAAAAACCTCTTGATTTACAGTGAGGCAGGCTTATAGTCTTCTTTCTTGTAGTTAGCTAGCAATAGTCACCATCAATGATAACAGTAACTACAGCCTCCGAAGATAGGGAGGAACAAAGAATTAGATCAATTGTATCGAATACAAAGAACCATTAATCTCGTCATAGGAGTCATGGACATCACGAGGGAGATGGAACTGTTGTTATCGCTAGGTGACACGGCTTAACAAATGATCCTTTTTACTCTTTTTTAACGCTGAAATATGAAGAAATAATATAGTTTCTTTATTTAAAAAAATATTTTCACCCTTTAGAATACTCCCGCCTCCCCTTCCCCCCCCCCCTACTGTGGTACTTTCTACGGGTACCTATTTTTGGGAATGAAGAGAAGGGTGAAGACAGCTGTTCGCATGTGAGTGTTGTTGGTGAACTCGTCATAAACTGGGCGATTTGGGGTTGCATGACGTCGCGTGCAGTTTGTCTTATCTAAAGAAGAGTTGTTGAGGGCTGACCTCCGAGAAACTATTTTGCCGCTGACTGTGGGAAACAGAGAACGCTGTAGTCAGGAAGTGTAATCCTGCTCTTACCGATCTCGACTGTGTTCAAATTGCAGTATTTCTTTGCCCTGATAGTAAACCCTTATCGTCTCAAACATTCAGAATGTCTGAAACGTAAATCAACATCATTCACTTTACTAAAATGTGCTTTCAGCCAGTTGATTGCATTCGCTCTCTCTTACTCATGTGTAAGCTCAGATGCACGTGCAAGTGGCCGAGGTCAAGCTTTCAAGCGCAAAACCTGACTGTTAACATTATCTGAGGAACTAGTGAGCTAAAATTATTTTGGGACTTTCTAACATTACTCTGGGACTTTATAAGTTTAACTTATCTTGAGACTTTCTGAACTAAGATTATTCTCGGGATTTTTGAATTAAAATTATCCTGGGAACTGTTTAAAAGGATAAGGATTCCACCTGCCGTTAAAGGGAGTCAGTTCCTATGTGCACACGGATAGAGGAAGAACTTCGCTGGTGACAGGGCTTCACTTGTTTTGTTACCCCCCCCCCTCTTTTTTTTTGTTTCCTTTTATCACAGCCAGCTTCTCGAGTTTGGGCTTTTGAAGCTCAAACTAGAGGAAGATTTCTTTACCTTCCCATCATCCGTGCAACATATATTTTGTATTCTGGGAGCGAACCGGGGATAGTGATATAAACAGAGTATTTAGTCCACATTGGGATACCATCGGGAACAGTTTCGCTCCTGTCTAAGGTGTGACGAGAGGTGGGGTGGGCGAGATAAGGACTGCACATTAGATAAAAACCCCTGTCATTACCAAGAATAGGACTGAGTGCGGTATTAATGCACGAAGCTTTCAGTATTACTACCATCATCAGCATCGACTTATCACCACGCATTTTATTTTTACAATCCGGTCTTACGTGTTTCTTTTTTTTCTCCCCTGCGTGGACAACTAAAAACAGAAAGAAAAATAAGAAATAGGTTTCTTTGAAAAAATGAGTTACACATGACAGCACATTGGAGCAGACTTGTAGGGTGGGAGAAGGGCAAAGAGTTCTGTCGCAAAGACACTTCCTTTAAACTGTGCTCGGCACTCTTGTAAAGTATGAAGGTAACAAAGAGGGAGACGAACGGATGGAGAGAAGACGGAAAGATAAAGGAAATAAGGAAGGTCAAATGAATAAAAGGAAAGTGTTTGTTCGCTAACAGTCTGTCTCCTTTTCAATTGTTTTTTTTTTCAGTTGCGAAGAATAACATTCGACCTTCACGGACCATCCCTCGACAATTTGTCGACCTTTACCTTGTCAGGTGAAATGACAGGCAAGATCAATGTGCGCGCGTGCCTGTTTGTCAGGTAACGCACAGGTAAACGCACAGGTGAGGCAGGCTTTGCTTAAAGCATTCCACCGTGAATTAGTTGAACCGTAGAGACTCATTCGTCTGTTGCTAGCACTTACGTCGAGGGAGAAAGGGGGAAAAGTAAATAGATATGGACAGAAA
This sequence comes from Marisa cornuarietis, assembly GCA_004794655.1. Lineage (NCBI taxonomy): Eukaryota > Metazoa > Mollusca > Gastropoda > Architaenioglossa > Ampullariidae > Marisa > Marisa cornuarietis. Next base: position 1,318,163 of record SMMW01000554.1, on the reverse strand, counting down.
AAAGAAAAACAAACAAAAAAAGCAGAACGTTGTCAGATTGATCCAGTTCATTCACAGTGCCTTAAAATAATGTATGGAATTAGATATCGCCTCTTACAACAGGATGTTCCTCCTCGTCGACCTCTCACTGATGCTGCAATTTTCAAAATGTTATTTCATGTTCTCTCTTTCTTTTTTTTTCGTTTCATGTTTTCTATCTCATCCTATCTTTCGCATTCGCGGTCATCAGACACTCACCTAGATGAACAGAGACATATACCACCACAAGTGTAGTGCTACTCGATTTGTTAATTAAGTTCTCCTGCGCGGCGAACGATTTTTGTTAATTTCCTCACGAAGCTAGGCATAGAGCTGAATACTAGCTGCATAGTGAGCGATCTCTAGTTGACTACAGTACTGTAGTCAGATACTGGAGTGTTCGATTTCAACTTGACAGACCTACCGGACCTCAAAGAAAATGTGATATTTGATGAAAACTGCGTCACTGTGTGTGCTGTTCCACTAGACTTTGGAATACAGGACAACACATAGCTGTGCATGCGTGCTCATCGGTGTCATTTGACAATGATAAATAATTAAAGGCTCACTCGAGTCTGGCATGAATTTAATTTTTTATTGGCATGTAAAGATTAGATCATAAAGTTGAAAAATTACAAATGTTATTAGTTTGTAACCAAAAACGAGTAGTGAGTACTTACTTTTAGAAAATAACACATTGGGCACAAAAAGTTTTCGCTAATTCGTACTTCTGACATCACTGAAGGACGCAGCTAGTATAAGAGTCGGTAGTCATAAAGTCACGAGAACCCTTTCCATAACCTTGGTAAGAATGTAATGTTCAAACCCTTTGCATCTCGTCAATGGAACATATTTTGAAAATGTGTATCTTTTAACGAAAAGAAACAGTCGCATTTAAAAGTAATTTTACACTCAGGGTGGCCTTTAATTCTGTGTCCTGTTAAAGTCGTCTGGCGTAGCGAAAAAAGACACGCGTGTGTGCAATGATGTATGACCGATGGCAGACTTTCACGTGGCCAAGGAAAGTGTAAGAGACCCCTAGTGCACCTAGTTTGGGCGGCTACGAGTAGGGGGAGGAGAGTATTCATCATCGATTCATCGCCGCACGTGACATAGCAACAGTCTGAGCAGCTCGCTGTTGCTGTGTAGCCAACCACGTGACCGAAAGCAAACCTGTTTGTGCACAACCGACCACAGAGTTCTGATGGCCCAGGTGCATCGCACCTCGCTAGATGCTATGGCTACATGGTTTTAATGCTGGGACTTCACAACTGGTCTCAGCCATAGCTGTCGACGATCAATGCGTAATTTGGAATAACACGGTTCTCCCTTGCGAGGCAGTGAAGTACAAGTCGTAAAATGTATGTTTCAATAACACAATTTATCTTGTAACATATGAAAAAGGTTTGCATGAAGGTAGCAAGGGTCAATAACTCAAGAACGTTGGTAAAAAAGGGAGGCAACCGTTCCTAAAATCCATATACAGACACGCACATGCCCACACACGTACAGTAAGCACATACAACGCTAAAACTACCGCATGTGCAAACATGTCCAAATTCAACTTGCACATGAGAAGAAAATTCCGCCCAAAATTAGGTTTGTACGTGTCACAGTTAACGTATGCATAATGCACGTAATCACACATACGAACAAAATGGCGCGGTGCAGATGTCTGTCTTTGCAGCTTTAGATGACTTACAAGTTGTCTCATTTCTAAACCAGTGTTCTGCATCGCTTGCCGCAGTGGTGGTCGTGTAACAGATGACGTCGGTCTTGGTGGCACACCATCACCCAGCTTGTAAATCTTTGATCAAATATTTTATGGCTTGGGCGGAGTCAGGTAAGGTGTGGGAAACGTGCGGACTGGTGAGAAATGTAACTGCTCTGGTGAGAAATGGAGCGTGACTGTGGGTAGAAGAAGCATACAAACAGGTAACTCAGAAATCTTTTACATTTAGAAACCCTTTTTTCAGAGTTTTGTCTCCCGAGAACCTTCTCAACCGGACACCTATTGCCACAGAGTCACATTATCACTTTCCCACATATGTGCCTATATTCTTGTTCACGTCACGATCGTGGCTTTGCCGGGTAGCACGGGCAAGGCGATTTTCATTACTTTTTATTGCAAAGTTCAGGTTTTCTCTTTTCCAAAAATGTTTAGGTTTCTTGGTCTAATGTTTATCTCAGAGCAGCAATAATAAAAAACAAACTTCACCCACTGTCGTCTTCGCAGTCTTCAGTTCAAGCCATTCATTGTAATGTTCATTTTTATCTTGAACCAAGAGAATTAAACGTGAAAGGGGAAGAAATGCGCTCCCTGGATTATAAAAGTCCATTCTGTGTGAGTCGTTTCTTATTAGCACAATCTCGAATTGTTACAATTTCGCTAACATAAAAAATGCAGGTAATTTGTTAACAACAACACCAGTTTAGTAACATCTAAATGAAATTAGCGCCGACAACAGGACTTGCCTTGCTTCATTTCCTGGCACAGCTAAATGACTGATGAGAGGCCACTGTACATTGTACAGCGTCTAACATCAGTCCTGTCCTTGTCTGTTTTCATTCTGTAGTCCACACTTCGTGGGAGGTAGGTGGGAGGAGAGGGACCACTGACTATTTTATTGATTCTATCATTTAGTTCATATCAAGATATTCATCGATATTTAAAAATGGCACTGGGTCGTTAATTAAACATCAAAGATAATGGAAATGTGAAGAAAGTGGTTCGTACGTGGGAGGTTATAAATAAAATCATCTACATAGCACTGTCATGAGGAATCACAAGTAATCTCTAGAAACTAAATCAAAGTGACAAGAGGATAGGTTTTGCGAAAAGTAAAAAGAAAATCAGACAAAGAAAGTGCGATCAATCAGAACGACAGTCATTTGCAGTAATAAACAGTAATAGTAATGACAGTAATAACAGTGGGGTGGGGTGGTTGTGTTTAGCGTGTATAATAATAAGGGTGTGACAGCAATAATAGGAGTGTGTAGTCGCAGTGATAATATGGATGCTTAGTGATAATGGGGGTGTGTAGGTGTGTAGTAAAAGTAATTATAGGGGGAATACTTAGATAACAGATCCATCGAAAAGGACCTCAAGAACAGAGGCCTATCACTCGAAACAGCCCCCAGAACAGCAGCAGACAGAACCAGATGGAGGTCCCTAGCTGTTGCCTCACGTGCCAGACGGCACAATGAGGACTGACTTATATAACAATGGATGGTGGAAGTTAGTTAATGGTTTTGTAAAAAAAAAAGGTTTAAATCGTTATCAAATCTCTCCTTTGTGTGACGATGGTAATACTTATCGTGCAAATGATGAAAAGGCCACAGTGTTAATAGCTTTTGTATAGAACAATGTACACTAACCGGTAATGATGACCATAAATTATCTAAATTTTATCTGACCGTCTCCAAGCCGTGCGAAGAAGGGGGTCGGGGAAAAAGGCATAAGTAACAATGTAAACAGTGGTCTCTACGGGCTTTGTTCTAGGCTTTTTTATTTCTGATTGACGATAATGATATGAGCACTGACATACACTCAAACATCCGATTATTTGCTGACGACACTAGTCTAGTCCTAGGCACGTGCAATCCTAATCTTAGACACAAAATCCTACAATCTGACCTAAGAAAAATATACAGATGGGTTGAACAAAGGAAAGTAAAACTTAATGAAGATAAAAAGCGAATTACTGAACTTTAAACCAGGCCTCTATACTATCCGTCACCTACACTTGGCGTTTTACTTTAAATTTAATTGTAGATGGGACGAATACATCAATTACATTCCAGAAAAGTCTCCCATGTTAATTATTTGTCTCAGCCAACGTAAATACCAGTTAAGTAGGAAAGCACTCGACACCATGCACATATTTTTCGTTTTACCAATTTTTGATTGCGCTGATATCATTTGTAATGGCTGTACTGACTTATGATCTTCAATCTTAGAAAAACTTCTCTTTGAAGCAATCAGAATTAGTATAGCAGGTATAAAGGGAACTATTCATTCAAAATTATGACATGAATCGGGCTTTTGAACTCTAAAAGAAAGAAAAAGGAACAGACTAATCTTTTAAAATGATAAATTGACGTTGCCCTACTTATTTATCACACATTTTACTCTGCAAATAATGCTCGTCACATACTTAGACAAAATTAAAAACACCTGCCCACAATAAGGACTGAAATTTGCAGAATTTTGTTTCCACCAAAAACAATATCTGACCAGAACAGCCTACCACAAATGATTCAGTCAGTGACATCAATTTAAGAGGATAAGAGATATATCAGAACGGCTGACAATAAAGTTCCTGCTTTCTATTATATTAGTAATATTACTGTCTTACTGACCAAGGTGAGGCTCTCTAGGTGAGGCACTGGAATGAGTAACGTAAACTTAGTTTATTTAATTGATGTTTAACAAATAACTCCTCACGTCTGTGTTGTCCTTTCAGTAAGTCAGTTGAATACATTTTATTAAAATGTTCACTTTATAATAACATTTGTCAAATTACTATTCATAAACTTAAATTTCAGTATCAAATTCATTGAGATACACACTTGTTACTCTTTGGCCATCCAAGACTGACAATTAGTTAGGTCTAATATTTCATTAGACAGACGGAACGCTTTAATTGATCAGATATGTATTGAAAACATGGCTGCATATGCTCTGTTGTTTTAGCTTTTTACGACAGGTATCATGAACTTTTTGTTTAGACTGCTTTTATTATACTTTTAGCAATAAACACGTCTCGCTTCAAATCTGCCTTTAATTAGTCTTAATTATTGATTATTCGATTAATTATTTTTTATTCAAGTACCCGCCGACGGAGAAGCTTTTTTGCTTAGTAACCACAAACTAAAAACTCATGCTCTTAGTGGGACCCTTGCTGTTCTAAAATTAATAAAACATTGTGTTAGGATGCTTACAAAATTGGGGTGTGTTTGTGACAGCAAAAAGAGGGCTATGTAGCGACAGTAATAAACAGGAGTGTTTAGTGCTGATGTAAAATAGGATTGCCTGAGGGTGTGTACAAATGCGTTGCCCTCTAGTAAGATGCTTGTATCTATTTTCAGGTACTTGTTTGATCCATCGGATGGTGTGTTTTCCAAATATATGAATAAAGCTGTGTCGTTGTCGTCGTCATTGTTATCGCAAAGAAGAGAATATACACGACACTAACAGGTAGTAAAAAAAAAAAAGCTTGGCATTTGGTTCGAGGATAGGGCATAAAAGAACTAGCGGTGCTTTTGTTTTGTTTTGCCTGTTTTATTGTTTGCTTTTGTTTTGTTATGTTTTGCTTTTGTTGTGTGTCCCAACTAAGGTTGATAGAGATGGTTTGAACCTCATAACAAATGATACAACACGTAAAAGGCAGTCTTTAACTGTGATGTCATGAACAAACAGAGGAGCGCTGAGTGTATGTTAAGAGAATTATATTTATAGCAGGCGGGACCATAAAAGTACAAACAGTGTCGCCCAATTAGATCCATGGGATTATCTACCTGGCCGTCGACGCCTGTGGAGGCAGCGTGTCCTCCTCCCCCGCTACGATGCTGCAGCTGATGTTAAGGTTCCTCACACGAAGGTGAGCAGGTACGCAGCGACAACCGGCGTCCTCTCTGGTCAGCTCCCAACGATAAAAAAATTAATTTAATAAAACGATGTAAAGTAACTGGGGAGAGGAATGGTTAATAAAGTAAAATACTCACACATTTCAAACGTAAGGCTGAATTATTTATTCGAATTTATGCTTGACGTAAATTAAATGGATGCTATTGGTTACTAAACTGCTAGAGGGAAGAAGCATTTAGTGTTATCGATAATCGTGATCAAGAACTTTTGTAAAAGGGAGGGAGAATAGCAATATAAAGGAACATGTAAAACACACACACACACACACACACACACAGAGCTGTGTGTAGAAACACGCACTCACACGCCCATACAGAAACACATACATACAACCGTGCTAATACCAAAATGGAAAACGTTCAAACATGTAAACGATGAAATGCCAGGAACAAATCGGAAAGGCTAACAACAACAGCCAGCACACGTCACAATTCACATCAGCACATTATCACACACACGAGCACAACACCACATTGCTTCGCACGACTACTTGCTGATACATAGACTACACAGAGCTTAGCAAGGGATGAGATGACGAGTAATTAAATGGACTGGGTTTTCTGTAACATGACAGGAACATGAGAAGAAAAGGTTAAAGGACAAGCAATGAAATACTAGTTTACCAACTAGTACCCGACTATGCCAACGGGGCTGCTCTGTAATCGAAGCAATCCTGCGGTATTGTCAGCAGACAGAGTCAGGATGGTTTTGGTCGACTAATTAGCAGTTACTGATACATGTGTGCTGGAAATTTTAATGGAGTGGTGAAGACTAGGAAAGATTATTACCAGCGAAGTAATAGAACAATGCTGTCACAGTAGTAAGTAATACTGAAGTCTACATGGTTTATGGGCTTGCCTGTATTCAAGTCAGACAGACGGTTTTCTACGTGCGTGCGTGGGTGCGTGTGTGTGTGTTGCCTCCCTTCGAGGGAAAAAAAACTCCTTCAGCATGTTTTGTAAGCTAAGCAGACAGCCTTGAGAACAGATACCTCCTTGGCGTCTCCAGCTCTGTCGCCATGCCAGACACGAGCTGCTCAAAGTCACCACCGGCCTTGTGTCAACATATTCAGCCCGGACATCCAACAGTGAGTCAGACGCAGGAGCCATAACAGCGATCACGTGACCGAAGGCTCGCACAGTCAGCGCAAATAAAGATATTTTAACTCTTGTCCAACTCAGAGACGATGGTCCGAGTGCGTAGAAGTCTTGGAATAATGAAAAGTGAACAAGACCGGGAAAAGTGAAAATGAGGGGGGTGGGGAAGAAAAAAAATGATTTGGAAACGTATTTGATGAAGGGTTATTGGCATAGGCAAGAATACTTTCTCTGGTTTTCAGTATTCTGGGTATTTGATAAACGTTTTTATAAAAGGAAAACTAAACCTGCTCTTTCTGTTTATATCTCTCTCTCTTTCTCTCTCTCTCTCTCTCTCACCCGCACAGAGAACGTATTTCATATTAACGTACAGCCATTTCTACTTCACATTTGCATGTCCCCGACGAGAAAGCAACCAGTTGTAAGAAATCTGACTAAGCATTTACTCGGAATACTATGTTTGCGACATATCTATTCAGTCCAGAGTATTGTGTACGGACATGCGCGCGCGCACACACATACATATATTTACGGATCTGAGTCAGCCTGTTTGCTGACGTAAATAGACAAGACCTGAGGTAAACAGCCTTCCTTGAGCCTTAATACCTGGCTGTGCTGAGTGCTATAAGGTTTGCAGGTTAGCATGATCACATGCTGGACACTGTGTATTTCATATGTTGCTATACATGTCTGTCAGTCTATGTACATGCATATATGCATGCCTCCAAAAACTAGTCTCTCTCTTTCTTACATACACATGTTTTCTCCATATCTTTCAGTCTCTCGTCGTTCCTCTATGTCATACTATACACGTGTGAGTACAAGCAATGCAAGTTGCAGGCCTTTTAGCGAAGACAAGGAACCTATCAGGTCTGCAAGTCACGTATATGATAAGTGATAGCAAAATACAGCAGTTGTCTAATTTTAGAGCGACCCTTGACTGTTTACCCAAGAAAACAATTCTCCTATTGTCAGTTCTAAAATAAAGAAAAAACGAAACTTGCACTGAAAATTACTGTGGACACTTTTGAATCGACCAGCCGGTGGGTCACATTGTTCGTGGTCTGTAATACACTGTGTATGCTTGGGGAAGTTTCCCGCTACAGGGTACCGTACATGCATAAACTTGTATTATGGTGATCATGCAGAACTGTCCCCTTTGACATGTATAAGCGCCAGTCATGGGGCCGTGGTGACCAGCTCAGTGAAGAGGGGGATGCATCATGCTATCACTTGAGCTTCGTGCGTTGTGTGAGGGCATCCTTCAGGGTCAATCTTCATCACAAGAGTTCTCATGTGGTTTCTTCATTGACTTCCGTGTCTAACTACAGAATGTCAGCAAACAGCAAACAGACAAATAAATTAAACAGCAAAACACGCACGCACGCACGCACGCACGCACGCACACACACACACACACGAATGCAAACGATCGACGCACAAACACAGAGAGAGAAGCGGGCACAAAGCTGTCCTGTCATTGACTCTAAATTAACACCCCCACTCCGCCCCATCCGAACAAACTCACACACTCTTCACATCAAAAAGATACATCTACCCACGCGCGCGCGCACACACACACGCATACAAGCACACACACACACACAAGCACACACACGCACACAAGCACACAAGCACACACCTCGAAAATACACTCATACACATTTAGATACAAGATTGCACGAGCCACCAATCCTGGCCTGACAGACTATTCTCCAGCAGACGAGAGAGTACCAAAGAACTACTTTGGCAACATCCAAGCAGCCTGCAAAGTAACGCAACCAGCAAAGAGTCTACTGGCTTCAAGTCTCTGTTGCCATGGCCACGCAGGTGGTGCCAGCAGGAATGTTTGCAGTACAACTGTACATTCGTGCAGGAACACAGAGTACACCTAAGCCACAGGATTTTTTTTTCCTTGGCCCGATTTATCGAGGTTAACTTTCTATTCTGAACGGTTTAAGTCCATCTTAAAGCTAGTTAAAAGTAGAACATCTTTTAACCCGTATGAAGACGGTGATGAGTAAGGAACCTCTTTCAGCTGTATACGATATGCTAAAATCCCAGCTACGTTTTTCTGAAGTAGAACACACTCCTGATTCATCATTCACCACCTATGTATCGTTGAAAGCTCTATCGTTGTACCTAACTGTGGGTTACACGCGGTGCTGCAAAGCACGGAGCAACCTCGTGGCGCTGCCATGGCGCGAGGACGCTGCTGGTGCTGCTGCCAGAGGATCAAACTTTGCCAGGCGTCTCAGGTGTGAGAAAACTGCTTCATAGCGACTACAACCGACATCATCCGCGATGAAAATAAATAAGTAAATAAACTGTTAACGAAGAATTTAGCGCCTTCCTACTTCTTGAACTCACACGTGGTCTGACGACGTCCTTACCTTCACTCCTCACCCCTACCACGTGCGTACCCACCCTTTCTCCTTCTCGTCTCACCTCGACTCTCAGGGGGCAATGAGGAGAAGGGGACAGGTAAGTTCAGATCTCCGCCAGATTGACGGATGAGGTGGGCAGTTTGTAGCCATGCTTTGACAGGTTTCGCGCAAACAATCAGTCCTTGTCTGGGGCTTCAATTCCCTGTAGCCCTAACCCATATCTTCAACAGTCGTGCGTTTGTGTCGGATCCCTGCGAGGTCAAACTTGTTGCTTAATCCCCAAGCCATGATAGTTAATGCATTTCGGATATGTTTTGTTACGTGCATTAAAGGGAAAGGCAGAAAGCTGAAGTCTCATAAGAACATGAAGTACTATAGGTAAGGTATTATCTCGAATTATATCTCCCACCCCCTATTCCCCTATAGTAGAAGATTTATTCCCGTTGAAGAATGTTTATTTTGACGTCGTGTACGTTGTGCATGTGTGCGTGCGCCTCTGATAATCATCGCTAGGAGGAGTGTTTAAGTGTGAACATAGTATTTCAATGGGTGTGTGGGATGTGAGTTTGGTTAGTTCATTAATTATGAGAGCTCCCAACGAAGGAAGGTTTCTCTCTCTGTTGTGAACAGAAGTAGACAATAAAGATGCATTGTATTATCTTTATTGTTACAATATTTTAGGGTCTACTTTCCTTTATTTCCTGCATACAGTATTTTTGGTCATATAATTCAGATTTGTTATCACAATGTCTAAAGTGAAAGCAGCACTGCTTAGTAAAAATTAAGAGGCTCGCAGTGTCTATGGCACGTGATGTGGAACCTGAAGCCCACCCCTCATTGTCTCTTTAGCGGTTGCCTCCCTTTATAAATCGCTGCTAGTCCCGGCTGCTGGAGTTTAATGCCGTGTCATCAACAGGAGCCATAATCACATCATCGTCTTCAAACAAGTACCGATCTTCCACGCGAGAAGGCTTAAACTGCAAAAGAAGAATGAAGGTGGTAGTTACTGGCAAGGTTCCAAAGGGTGCAGGGTGTGAGACACCTTGGCCGTGGGAACAAGGTGGGGCCGTAATAGGGCTGCAGTGGGATAAAATGGCTGGCTTGCTCTAAGTCTGGGAAGGACGTTCTCAGAGACTGCAAAGAACGCGACAGCAGATGACAACAAGACCAAATCGTCCCGCTACCAGAACACTTGCATTTCGCCATTTTCCACTAATAAATCCGTTCATGCGTTACAAACCCGCTAATGTATAGAAAACTGTTAATCTATGATGAACGTGTTGATGCATGATAAACCTGTCTGCCCCTTTGGGTACACTTAGGTTTCCAGGCAACCCTTGATCTTTTGTAACAAAACCGCGTGAGGTGGATCGAAACAGCAAGCAGAAATGAGTACAATTAGTTGTTACTTTTCATCATCATCATCATCATCATCATCATCATCATCATCATCATCATCATCATCATCATCATCGTTCTTCTTTGTCTGGTGTGGGAGAGACAAAGAAAGAGCGGAGCGTGAATAAACCCTTCAGTTCTGTGGTTCGCGACAAAACGCAGCCTCTATAGACCATCATGTCATCATGTCATCATGCACGAACGCGTTGTGAAGCCGCTTTCACCTTCTAGGCGCCAGTCCTGCTGCCCACCGGTCGTTGGGCTCGACAAAGGCGTGGGGATGGTGGGGTAAAGGGAGATGATTCGGGGATGGCGACAAAGGAAAGGAAGGAAGGAAGGGTCAGGAATTCAAATCCCGTGTCAGGGAAGATAATCTCACAGCCCCCGCCGCACACCTGCGCCCACCTTCGCGGCGCCATCTTGCGTCAGCCTGAGCATGGCTGGTGCGCTCCGCCGCACGTGCCATGCCTGCCAGCTCGCGCATGCGTGGCGACCTGGGAGTTAATCGCGCGCACCGGCGGCTAATAGACTCCTGCCAGCAGCAGAGAGCCAGGTTAGGCAGAGAGCTGCAGGAGCTAGTTAGTTGTCTCTAGCAAGATGCCTGTTTTCAAGTCTCTCTCTCTCGATACAGCCAGTGTCGTTACGCTGTTTTTATTTTCTTTTGATACTGTCTTTTTTGTTTGTTTGTTTGTTTGTTTGTTTGTTTGTTTCTGATCTGAGCTTCTTTCTGTTGAATTGTTAGCCTCTTAAAAAAATATCAGCTATAAACCTGTGATTATAGTGTGCTTATACTTTGAAGAAGACTGTCCGATCTAAGATGGCTCGAGAAGCAAATGACTGGAAAACGTTCCTCTCTTCTCTTCATCCTAGTTTTTTTTTCAAACAAAATGATGACTTTATTCTCTTTCCATTCTCCCCTCTCTCTGTTCCTCTCATACACTCCCACCCCCCAACACACACACACACACACACACACACACACACACACACACGCACACACACACACACATGCACGCACGCTCATCCATGTGGGGGTTGTGAGATCGCAACACTTTTTAAAATCTTCGGCTACCCGTTAAAAGGAAAGGCGTTTTGCAGTGGAAGCTGATTCAAAAAAAAAAAAAAAATCAAGGTAATAGAAGTGATGGACCTATCCACTGCCAATATTTATAAAATGCCTCGTGTAAAAAAAGAGTAAATCGGACACATAAAAGTATGCAGGAAATGACACGTTTCTGTTTTTAAGGAAGTGCTTAAATCAGCAACAGATAAGTGTTTGATGGTTTCACTCTCAACCCTTCCACGACAGTTATAAATTCTGATATTTTTTCCTGACCTCACAGACGCCTGTTCGCTGTGTGGTAGTGACCTCAAGCAAGTAACCTCGCAAGAAACGAGGGCTTACTCGGAGGGAAGGTGGTGCCCCAGTACATCCCTTAGAAGAACAAAATGGAGTCCAACGACTGACAATTTTCTCTCCTGACCACTGAGCACTGACTACTGACGAGAATTTCAGCAAACAAAAGTAACCAGATATATGTCCCCTCTTACCCCCGACACATACCTTTGACCTTATCTTTGTACACAACGGTAAGACGGGAAAGTAACGGGTTGTTTAATTAAAAAGTCTTTGAATTTCGCATCAACGCAAAAAATGTTATTTCCTCTTGAACGTCGCGGGTAATATCTACCCATTGTATTTACTTCTGTTTCCAGTGTACAAACTTCCGAACTAATCATTTGAATAATTGATTTCATTCATTTCGATGCAGATTTATTTCATTCGATAAGGTCCTAATGGCAAGATCGATCTACAGATCGACTTTTGTCCGTGGCACGCACTTTGGAGAATGTTTTGAAGTCAGCAGCATGTGTAGGCGCGCACCTGGGGTTTGTTTCAGCCCTGGTGAAAATGTCGAGTTTCCAGTCAATACCCGCGCTTTCATATCGAGGTCTCATCGCGGAGCAGGTTGAAGGACTGTTTGTTTGGAGTGCGCCGCGCAGGGGAAGTGACGTCACAGGCAGGCCAGAAACGTCCGTTATCACTCGCACGGCAGGAACAATCGAGCGCATAGTTTGTCAAGAGCCCAGTCGTTCTGAGACAAGTGACTTTGCTTACAAATGGCCACTCTTTCATGCACCCTGAGGGTTTCATCCAGCAGAGTTTAGATGATAAATAAACATGTCGTCTTGTCTAGAACATTGGTAAGCGAGCAAAAAAGCAATGTTTGAAAATCTCGCAGGCCTTGACTGTTGTAGTAGTAAAAAGAATACCCAACGTCTCTTTTCTTAAAAGTACTATATAAAGTGAGAGTATCATTATATTTTCCCTTTAAGTAAACAACGAAACTTGCTGGGTTTGTTCTAGTGGTAGAGAAGCTGTGAAGAGAGTGGCCTGCCCATGCTCTCATGAACAAAGCAGGTCGTGAAGTCAGATCTTTCAGACCGCAAGAAGGGATATTCTTTCTCGTTGCTCCGTAATGTCCTGAAATGGACTCCATTATCTTTGTTCACGATCGAGTCCAAACAAAACTACTCGATATGATCACGTTTACCACAATTTTCATCGCCTGCTCAAGCGGTCAACAGATCGATGTGGAGTTGCATTAATGTGTGTGTGTGTGAGAGAGAGAGAGAGAGAGAGAGCAATTTTGTGCGAGTACATGTGTAGAAATGTGTGTACGTGTTTTAAGGTGGTTGCGCATGAGTTAAAAATATCTATAGGTGTGTGTGTGAGAGAGAGGGAGAGTTAGCATCTTGGATGCCTTGTATAAAATAAAACTGGACGTGTGTATAAGTGCTCTAACAGTGTGTTCATGCAAGCGTGGCAATGGTGGCAAATACTCATCCTTCACTTTTGGTAAACAGAACAAGGAAGTGTGTGCTTCTCTACCAGCATTCAGCGATTTCGAAACTCCTGTCAAATCATTATTTATGTCGTTATCGAAGCTAAAGCATCCTCTCGGGCCTCCTAGTGCGTTGCTATGGCACCAAACAGTAAAATGTCTCTGAAGCACGGCAACTATTCCTGAATCCGGAAGTGCTAGCATAACCAGTATTGGGCAACTTCAAACTTTCTCCCGCCCTTCTCTCCTCTGCCCACAGTTACCGTTACCTTGTCCCTAGCATCAACGACGTTGTACAATTTTCTTGTCTGTGGAGTGCCAGGCTAGCCATCAGGTTTCTGAACGAAGCACACGAAGAACTGGTGACTTTGAGATCGATTTGTTTTCTTTGGTACAAGCCATGCTTGTGGAGGGCCCGGAAAATAGTAGCTGATCGAAACTACCATTTATGTGCAGTGTGCCTGTGAAGTAATTTCAGCACGTGTGGCAACACTCGTGTGCACCTGATCTCAACCACTCACTCAAACGGACATCTGCATGTTCTTTCGAAAACACAAAAGTACATCTGCCTCTTAAGGCTCTGTTTACTTAAATACGTAAGAACTCGTAACATCATTCAACAAACAATAAACTTCACACGCACTGTCACTAAAACATCTAATCCAAACAATAAAAAGTTCAACTTCGAATTAAATGTCATTCAGCGCACATAAAATGCAATGATATAGTGAGAAAAATGAGAAAATAGAACCCTTCTCAAAAGTTCTTCTGCAGCTTAAGATTAATGACTGGCTAAAGTAGAGTGCAATTTTTTCACAGAATATGGGCGAATGACCCCCCCAACCTCTTCTCAAGCTACACGCCTACGAACATCACCGTGCACAGAAGGATATCACACTCGTGAAGCTGCGTTTGTACGCATATTACTGTATGGTTCAAAGTTTCTTATTGGCTGTGGCCTTGACAACGTAAAATTAACGGCCATGACAACGTAAAATTAATGTGTCTATGTACAAAGGACAGTTGTGTTGTTGATCTCTTTCTGTGAATGGTGAAGTGTTTAGGTAGGTATCTCAGAAGCGGAACGGGGATAACCCAGATTCGGGGAAACAGTATCTTGCACTGAGAAAAAAAAGTCTTGCTCCCCACTAGACCTTTAAAAGTGGTTGCCGGTATTCTTCTCGACAGAGTGGCCATTTTGTCACCCCTGATTTTCAAGTCAAGTGTCAAGTGCGATAACAATTGAAGGACTTGCAAACAAAAGCCGAGAATGACGTCCACATTAACCAAAAACAACAACAGCTACTATCAGTTCAAACAGTAAAACGTGTCAAAAACAACACAAACGAACAAAACAGGACAGTAAATTCACGTGAATCACATCAAGCAACAACAGCTTTCAATGAGAAGAAAATCCACATGGCTTAGACAGCTTATGGCATAATGAAAACGCACCCACTACCTCGAACCTGTTATTAGTCATGACTTTTTTTCAACCTCTCAGTTGAACAAACTAAAGGTCGCGCTAGAAGAGCGTTGAACTGGAAAAAACTGAAAGTAATCGAAAAGAATGCTTCTATGTGATCGTCACGCGCTGATAAACGCTTTGTCTTATTTCCTGTCACGTGGCACGTGATCTCGTTGCGCGTTGACCCTGTTTGGTTCGGCTCGTTAAGATCTTTTAATTCTCAAAATAGCAGGTTGTATTGTGCCTGGCTGCTACTGATGCAAGTAACAAAGTCGTAGCTGATCCTCGACATGCGCAGTTGTTTGACATACGTCCTTGAACCTTCTCAGCTTTGGGCGACGACCAGACCATTTGTGACCGTGAGCCTAACCATTTATCCCCCTCTAGCCACATCAACAACAACGTGCAGCTGTTGGTTTCTTTAAACAAAAATTTTAATATTTTCTTCTCTTCTTTTGAAACTATTAAGGGCATCGTGACGACTCACGGCTGTTCATAGAAGTCCTGCTTGCATGAAGTTGGTGCCGGAAAAAAAGTTGTTGACTTTGAAACTTTGTCCTTGATTGTGGACGGAAAACAACATAGGTCTTGACTTCCTGGCTGAGCGGTCTTTAACTGCACGCGTTTTCCGCGGAGGTATATTCTCTGCGTTAAAGACTGGATGGAGTTTTCACTGTCTCAGCTCTCTGCCCACATATCCTTTCCAAACTTATACTGCGCAATCGCAGGCCGCCAGCAGACACGCGTGCGCAGACTACTTTGGAAAAAATGTGCATAAATCTCCCAAACTCGCGTGATGCTATAAATCTGTATGTGCACGTGTTCGTGTGCAAATAGCCACGTTTAATTTAACTTGTAAGCTGTGCTGATCGGAAATAAGGCGGAAATGTTCTGTTGTCGGCCTGCGCCTGCGCAGTAGGTTTGAAAGGGTTATGGGGGTAGATATTTGACATTGCGATAAAGGTTAAAATAGTTTCTTATCTGTGATTTTTCTTTTTAGGGTTTGTCAACAGTAGTGGGCTGTTAGATGCTGTTCACAGTGAGTGAGTGAGTGCTTACATTTCCGCAACTTTAAAGAGTCTGCTGACTTCTTGGTCTATAAGCTTGTGTTGTCTGAGAACTGTTAGATACAAAGTACTTTGCTCAACTTGTGCATATCAACGTGTTTGCGGTATAAAAAAAACTGTCCCCTTTTTGTCACCGTAAGACCCGTGACATTCCTTACTTCACAGCCACTGCATCCACACTGACGCCATATCATTTCTCTGGCAGAACAATTAATACTTGCTCTTGTGCTCTTGTTTACCTTTTTTATATTCTTCCGATCATCCGTATGATTTTTCAATCCATAACCTATACTGGATGCTTCGAGAAACACACACACACACACACACACGAGACACACACACACACACACACACACACACGCACACACAGGCGTTAATATGTTCTTTTCCTATCCCAACGCAACCAGTTTTGACCGCCAACGACTATTGATCGTCCCGCTGACAGCATCCGGGTCACTGGTTTTGATGACGTTGTGGGGGTTTGTGTGCGCGTTGGCCGTGACGGCGAGCTTTGAGAGGATCAAAACTAATTGAACAGCCCACAGAATTCACAGAGTAGAGAAATCTGTGGACCAGCCAGCGATTTAGTCACTGCGGCGGAGTGGGGATTGTGGAATTTTCCTACTGGCATCTTCTTTAGTGTCCACATTTCTGCATGCCTGTCGACGTACCACTGATATTTCGATTGTTCCAGATGACCTCGCCAGGTGACCGACTTACAGTGGTACGATATGTAATCAACATGGCAGTGCTTTCGATAATACATTAAACTGTATATTTAGGAAGAGTTTCAGTCAGTGGAACGTACATCACGTTTTAAAATCCTTTTGTGACACGTGTTAGTACATTATGTTAGTACACTGTCTTTAAAACTATTCTGTGACAAATTGTGTTAGTATATTGTCTTTAGACAGTATTTTGTTTAGTGGCATGCACAGCATGTCTTTAAGTTTAAAAAATTGTTTGTCTTTAGGAAGTATTTTGTTAAGGAGCACGTGATATAGTGTCTTTAGGCAGCATTGCGTTCAGTGGAAGATGCACTATGCCATCAGGCACCAAGGTTTCAGCAGACAGAACAGCGTTTCAAAATCAAGGCGATCCCCATTTTGCCATACACACATTTAGTTGTTATGTAGTTCGGGTAAGAAACTGTAGACTATAGGTTGCCACTGATGACCTTTCCAGCATTTTGCATGATAGTCCAGGAATTGTGTCAGGCAGTTTGGTATCGAAAGGACTCAGAACTTTACCTTAGCGTACTTAGGATCAGCTGCCTTGAGTTCAGATCTCGTCCAGTGCACTCTGTTCTTTCTCTGCACGTAGCACCTGATTACTGGACCAGCTGATCAACTGTGATATAGACTTATCTGTTGGCTTGGAGTACTCGACAAGCTACTCCAGCCCCCGCTCCCTAAGGTCTTTGGTACTGTTTTAACTATCAAGCAGATAGCGCGCAAACGGTTTTCATGTTTTCCTGTCGTCTCCTCTTTCTCCCTGTGGTAGAGACGTTTGGGTTATAACCTGTAAGGCGCACGAAGTGGCTTTGGTTTTTTTTCGCTGCACTAAGATAATGTAAAATGCAGAATGTCCACTCTCCCTCATCTACTTCTCACGGCTGTCCAGGGCTAAAGTAGAGGATGTCATGTTGCTTGTGCACAGTTTGAGCTTAAATTGTTCATAATAATAATAAATCCAATTTTTATAGCGCACAGTCACACTCTTAAGGAGAATGGTTTTAATGTTTAGGAACAAAAACGAGACAAGGGCAACATACGAGAGACAGAAGAACAAAGAAACATCATATGAACATCGGAAGGATAAAAAACAGTACCGATGATGATTAAGACAAATACAAAAACGTAAAGAGGATCCAAATAACAAGGACTGAGAGTATCATGGTTTTGCAAAAGGAAGACGAGCAGGGAAGTAGCAATAAGCAGAAATGGGGCAAGGGTGAGAAAAAGGACCAACATTGTAGGAACTGGTGTTAGAAGTAATATGCTGAAAGAAAGAGGTGCGTTTTCAGCGCACGTTCAGAGGATTCAATAGTTAATAGGTGGTGGATATGTTCACCTGATTTGTGAAGCTTTCAGTCACCTTATACTTTTTTAAATTCCCATTTTCGCTTTCATATTATCGGAATGTTATGTGCCTTTGTGAGGAGTTTCTGTTCGTGGTCTGCATAGTGTACAGCACAGAGATTTCCCCCTGTGACGCGATATTTTGGTTTCTGTTAAATGCGTTTGGGATAATATGCTATTTAGAGTCGAACATTTCCTCTTTCTTCTAACGCATGTATATACACGCCCCTTCCTTCCCCCAGTCACACAAAAGAAAAAGAAGCAGGAATGATGAAATAAAGGATGCATGGATGAAAGTGCATTCAAGCCCATCAGCTTGGGTGGGTGTATGTGTATGTGAGAGAGACTTTACGTTGCCTGACACGAGTCTAACCTCAAACGATAACATTCAGATTACACGTTGCACGTAAACAGGAAGTGCACGCGACAGTACATCGTGAAGTGTTGGCCGTCTCCAGAGACATGTAACTGACGGAGAGTACAGCCAACCTTTGGGTGAGTAGGTCAGGACCAGGTAGTCACGTTGAGTCTGCGGCTGACAGCCCTGTAAAATCCGCAAGGGGCGTGTAACTGCGAGGCTCAAATTTGTTAGGAAGGAGAGGAGGAATGCCAGTAACTGAGGGGTGGGGCGTTCGGCCCACACCGCGGTATCAATGTGGACTGAGCTTTGTGATGACGTTTGTATTGCGCAAGTCACGTGATCTTTCCTTTTCAATGATGGTGTTTCATTAGACCAGCTTGTTATATATTTTGAGCAGATAATACAAAGTCTTTTGCTCCTGTCTAAGGTGAAGTGCAGAGAAGCTGCTGCAGTATATTGAAAAAAGAAAGGGAATTCGTTGAGTGGTGTGTGACCTCCTAAAGGCTTTATTTTGGATGAAAGTGTGACGAGACCATTTATTCTTGCCGTTGTGAAGCGTCCTGAAGTAGTTTTCACGTTCTTTGGTGACAGCTCATTGATTAAGAGCTCTCATTGCAAAATCGATTAAAAGCAATCACACCTTTGATTCGTGTGCTATTGCAGAAAATATGAGTTACAGCAATTAGGTGCTTATACAGAGGCATCGGAGTATTCGGAGACGAACCCATTGAGCAGAGGGGGTTGGGACTGAAAAAAACATCAGTTCTGGAGCTTAACTGTTTATTATATTTATACATATTATACGGTTTATTGCTGGATCTGAAAAGTTAGTTCTTTGGACTATGTTTTGATAAAAACATTCCCGAGACACTTTCAAAATTAAAATTTTAACGCCGGCTTTAGAAAATTTATTTCGGGAAATGTTCGTCACTTATCACTAAACGAAAACCAGAGTGTGTCGGTTCATCACCATCACATCATAGAGTTGTTATCTCAAGAGGGAAGGGCGATCTTAGCGGGAGAGGGGCTCATTCGCGTGCACCATTCAAGCAATGAACATACTTGAGTAAACAACATTGCTCTTTGAGAACACTGCTACTCAGCAAAATTGGGTCTCTTTGCTGGAGTGATGTAAATCGTTCTTTTTCTATAAAAATAATGACAAGAAAAGAGAAGAAAACCAAAATTAGCCTAACCATGTTCTAGCATTTATTATTCTGGCTGGGGTTTTAACTGAGAGCTTATACGGTGAAGCCGATCCAGAGACATCGTCGAGAAGAGTGGTTAGTAACTGGTAGAGCCACAGAACCGTAAGAAGGTAGTAGAACTGTAGAGTTGTAGGTGTGTACAAGAGGGGTAAGCCCGTTGATATGCTAGAGCTATATAATCGTAAGCAAGACAAGACGCTTTATTGTTTCACATTGTAAAGGATAGTAAGTTATTCATATGCCGAGAAACACACAATCGTGTGCTAGAGCCGTCAAGGTGTGTCACGGGTATAGAATGATGAAAGCGCAATGGACTTGCAGAGTCGTAAGTGTGTTCTAGAGAGGTACAGCCATGAGCACTTGCTGCACCCGTAAGCTTGTGCTAAAGGTGTAAAAATCTTGCATTGGAGACGTTAAAGCTTGGACTTGTAATCCGAAGACGCACATTACAAGGAAACAGCTGATGCAGCAGGATTTCCTGATGTACCAGGATTACCAAATCTCGGTTAACATGATACTTTGGTTTAAATAACACTGTAGCAACTGGCTAGAGTTGCGGCTTGTACTTACAGCACGTCGCAAAAGAAGCTGTGATGACTTGTCATGCTTTAATCTTTCTCTTGCCCACCCAAGGATCAGATGACTGTTTCTGAGAAATATCCACCTCCTCTGACAGCCTTTAGAGTTAAAGCGGAAGTTCTACCGCATCGGTTAAACTCTACTTGAGCGCATCGATTCTGTTTCGCATATCGTGATAATTACATGCACAGTGGTGTGGCGCTATTTTTAGCAGGAACATAAGAAAGAATGAGACAGACAGACAGACAGACAGACATGCTGTGCAGTAGCTGACTCAGGAAAGTGTCAAATGTACGGCTGTGTTAGAAGACAGAAACTTGCCGGTGTAAAGATCGCAACTGAAATATTTTAAGACGGGATTCACGTCTTGGTCGACTGCTAATGATCATGAGCATCGTTTTCATTGATGTCCTCCTCATTTCGCTCGTTCTCATCCCATCACCCTTGTTTTACTTTACTTTTATCTTCCAAAGAGGAAGCTGAAGAAAAACGTACAGTAGAAGAAAAATAAAGGAAAAACAGAAATAAAAATGCAAAACCAACAAATAAACAAATAAAAAATCGAGCTAATTAAGAAAACATATAGAAACAATGAAAAATGAATTTAAAAAACTGAAGGAAAGTGAAGGATCTTGAAAAGAGAACAAATGGGAAAAATAAAAGGCAGGACGGTCAAAGAAATCTCTACTCGTAGACTTGCGGTAGATTACATTAAAGGGTGGCTGTACAAACATTGTGTTTTATATTCTTAATGTTGTAATTCTTACATCATGAAACAAACACAAACGACAAGAAAGAACGAGTTTTTCCCCCTTCCTGCTCAGGTCCCTGTATTTTTCACTTTGCCAGCCGTTGTCCAGTAATTCTGATATTTCACGTGCAACGACTTCTAGCTTCTCTTTCCCGACCTCATTGGATTCAAAGTAAATAGTCGAAACATTGCAAGTCATCATCAATCAGCATTATAAAGTCTCTTTTTTCTGTCAGTTGTTTAGGAAAGCATTGGAGGTAGAAAGAAAACATTTTTCCGTGTATAAAAAAGACATAAGAAAACGAATTGCGAGTCCTTTGTTTTTTTCTGGTATGTAAACAGTCTTCAACAGACAACGAATCACCAGTATTCTGCCTGAGGTCCTCGCGCTGTGATGATCTTCCGGGAAGAGGACTTACCCTGGACGCTTCCTAACCATAGATTTTGTCGTAGCCATAGGACCCCTTGCCAGCAAAGTCGACAGGGATTCCTGCAGAAGCCACTCCGACCACTGGAGCTGCAGCGACGATGGGTCCGGGACGGAGGAGGTTGACTCCACTGATGCCTGGGGCAGCGCGGGTAGCGCCGATTGCTGGAACAGCCGAGATGCTGTCAGCCACACCAGAAGCTGAGGCCACAGCGGAAGCAGAGCGAAGGACTGCGCCCAGCGCCTTGGGTCCAGCAAACACGGGGTAAACGGAGGGGTAGTCTACGATGGCTGGCGCGTAACCTACGCCATAGCCAGCACCATAGCCCACACCACCATATCCGGCACCGTAGCCAGCACCGTAGCCAGCACCGTAGGGACCGAAGATATTGCCAGCAAGAGCGCACGCCACGAGGGCAGAGAAGACCAGCAGATTCAGCTGAAAAGGGAGGCAAATCACAGGACGTGCAGTTCCTTTGGCGGGCGTACAGATACGTATAGCATTCAAGTGGGACAACAACAATACGATGTGATGGGAGTAAGCTCAATGTTATGGCATAGTCACATACTGACATTAAAAGAAGGATAAAAGAAAGAAGTTTAACATAAGAAAAAAAAAAGAACAAGAAAAAAGTTAAGGAAAATACAAATGCCGGAGAGAAGCTAACACTATGTTTTTTGTTTTAGGATAAAAGCACCAGGCTTAATAATTGTGTAATTCATACGTATGATTATGAAAAAAACGTTTATTTTTTACGTTTTAAATATAAAGTTTCTAATGACTGTGTTATTAAATCCCCGAAAGCTACCAACAGTTACTACATAAACGGACTAAAATCTAATAGGAATATTAGAGAAATGTGTGGTTATCATCTTTCTTTGATCTTTGCATTGTTGGTAGCTTTTAGCTGGTCGATTTTGAAATTTTTACTAAATCCACTTTCTTCTCAAATATGTGTAATGAGTTCAATACAAATATTAAATGCTATTTAAAAAGTTATCTCTTTCGATCTCGAGAACACGTACAGACTGAGCTCAGAAACGAGATCACGAATGTTCAGTCTTGACAACACAGCTGCATTCATGTAGAATCGTGATGTGGGTCTCGTCAACGGGCGATTACCCAGATTTCGCGAAGTAGTATCGTGTACAGAACTCAACCCTTTCCCGTCTTAATAAGTGCTAGGAACTAAATAGGGTTGCAACGACAGCGCCAATGAGAACATCATTAATGCTAACGCCGGGAAATTACAAGAAGAAAAGTCGACCAACCATTGTCTTTTCGTGGGACTTCGCGCGTCTGTACGTCGGCTCCAGCGTCCAAAAGGCGTAGTCCTAGAAGAAGCTCTAAGTCGCTCATTTTATACCCGCCCACTTTTGGCTTCTGGTGGATTTTTACGAGCCTTAAAAATGCTGATGAGGCACCGACCCTTCTTCTTAATGTCCAATGACAAGGCATTGTTCTTTGCTGTTATTCATAGTCCAATGAAAAAACCCCATAAAGATATTTTTTACATCTTTAATACAATATCTTTAAATGCACAAAACAATCTCCTGCACTGAGGAACAGCATGCATGTTACTGCCTAAAATTCTCTCGGAAACGATTTATATATGGTATAAATTCTTGAGCGATGAATTCACTACCGTGTTTTTAATGTGCACATGAAGCCACACCAGAAGATGCTTCAGCCCATCTTTTTTTTTAAAAACTAGTGTCAGGAGTTCAAGCCCAAATATACGAGCTTATTTTTGCTTGAATGAGCTGTCTTCTGATGCAGTCAACAGCTTCAAAAGACTAGATTTCATAGAATTCCAAGAAGGTTGCATTAAACTTTAATCTCAGCCATAGTGCTATATCAGGCACTTTTTAAAGTTCTGTAACTGTTTTTTTTATATAAAAATTCATTTTTATTAATGTTATTTTGTTTCTAGTTCCCAGGTGGCAATTATTTTGCAGTTTAAACGGAGAAAAAAAAGAGAAAACCCTATAAACTCTTAAGTTTCATTAGAAAAAGTAGAAAGATTTATAGTAGTCACTTAGAAAGCAGCACTTAACACATAGTTACATCTTGTAATCTTCACCAGGGAGATTTTTTATAGACAGGCCCTTTGACCTTGCTTCTATCTTTAGCTGAGACAGGAGTTTAGAGTTCTGAAATCAAATGATTAGTGTGAACAATACAAGATAAACGAACTTTTTACTCAGAGCGAGTAACGAAGAGAGAGAGAGAGAGAGAGACGTTCTGAAATCTAATCAAATGAACAATGTGAACAATACAAGACAGACACGCATTTTAATCAAGAGTGGGGAGGAAACGCTGACACGAATCCTCTTATCTTATCGCCTTAATTCTTTATATTGCGTTAAATAACGGTCTGTCTCCCTAAGGAAATTCGCCAGGGAGTGGAAACTTACTAAGATATATCAGCTCGTTTAAAACACACACACACACACACACACACACACACACACACACACACGCACGCACGCACGCACGCACGCACGCACGCACGCACGCACGCACACACACACACACACACACACACATTTTTCCGTTTCCAAAGCGCGAATGTTGCCAAAAGAAATATCGTTAAATCGAGAAAAGAAAGAGGGGAATCTGTCTGCAGTTATTAATTTATGTTTGTAAGTGACGTGAGGCATGAAGTCACCGAATCTATATTCGTGGACAACACCTGACTCGCCACGATCCACTGATCTTGATGGCGTTGTCATAACTGCACCGGCGGTCTTTACAGCCCAGTTGTAAAAGAAGTTTATTGTGGCAGATTACAGGATAAGAAAGGTACACACTTAAGGGCTTGCTTTCCCTCTGTGCACCTTTTGTACCCTCAGATTTCGGATGGTTGCAGGCGAACGCAAGGTGAAAATAAAATGAAAAATCAGCGGAAAGTGCGCTCCGGTGAGTCTGTCCAAAAATAAAACCTCAGTTGTTGTGGATCTGCTCGTTGCCTCCAAATCGCTCTTTAGAGCAGCGCGAAGGTTGTTATTTCCAACCAGTATCTGGAGTGAGGCGGGCTGTCACGCCACTCAGTAGTCAGTGAAGCAGTCGTGACATAAGACGACTGGCATTACAGTGAACCACGCGTGACCCGAGAATACGACAAAAAAAAAAAAAAGGTTTGGTTTCACGAGTGGACTGCACGTGGTAGGGAGTGAGTGGAAGGCAAAGTCTGCCTCAACCAGTGCAGCAAGAAATATTTGCCACAAGTGAGAGAGTTAACACGCAGGGCCAGCTGGGCAGGCTATCAACTCGCCAACGGCGACCTCACGTCAGGCCGGAAGGAGTTTTAAAATCATCTCGAGGCTGACAGACGTCCTCTTTGCAATCTCCCTCTCATGGTCATGACAGACAAGTTAAGGATTACGAAACCTCTGCCAGTATAAAATAACCAAAAAGACAATACTTTCTCAGCAAGATTCAATTCAATTTCCCCTAACTTCTCTCTTCTGTATTTCTCACCCTCCGTCCCCCCCCCTTCACTGAAAGCAAAGACAATTTTGTTAGGCTTGTGCGCAGTGGAATTGCTGAAAGAAAGTTAGTTCCTTTTTGACGCTCAAGGGAACAAGCAGGGGCTGGGTGGACGCCATATTTGTGTGATTGCTGGGGGTCACGCAAGTTGCCGACGGTGGGTGAGACAGTGCTTTGCACGAAGGGAATGCTTAGGACAATGCAGTAGCTCTGAGATCGTCTTTGGCTGTCATACTGTTTCCTGGAAATAGTGATCTGTCATCATATCTCGGTACCTCTGTGCCTCTTGTCATATTGTATGCACGAGTTCTTGAAAGTATTTCCCAGAAGGCTCGGCTTATTTATCGAGAAACTACAGAACCAGCAGTTTTTTTTTAAAAATATTCTTTATGTGCTCGTTCGGTGGTGTGTGTGTGTGTGTGTGTGTGTGTGTGTGTGTGTGTGTGCACAGGAAGCATAAATAAATCTCGCAAAAGATTTGCTTAAAGCCCTGGTACATTTGCTCCAGAAGTGAGTGATTGACGCCAGTGTCTTGAAGAAACCGTGTGTCTCTTGCACCGTTTACAGAGTTTGTGCGAAATCTTCCACCGGGACTTTTGAACTAGTCTAAAGACTTTATAAATAGACTTTTTCCTTTAACATTTTTGTGCTGTATGTAAAGACTTTACAAATTCTTTACCTTGTCTATTGTGCTGTCTGAAAACGGTTTATATAATCTTTTACATTGTGTTTTGTACTCCCGGCAAACGTTTTAGAAGACGACAAAAAGTTCATCGCCACGTTTTGTACTGCATGGAAAGACTTTATGCTGCGAAAAGCAGTACAAGCAGTGAAATGACAGAGGGTGTAGTGCTGTTGGTGACGTCATGGGGGTGTTTATACGCGTCTTTGCAAAGCAGCACGCCCTTCTGTATCGACCGCCGTCACCGAGGCGTGCTCTCGGCAAAGTTCGGCCATAAAGTTGCTCGGCCATGTTTTCAGATTTGATTCAGATGAAAGCAGAATATGCACGGCGTTATCTCCCCATTTCTCTCTCTCTCTGTCTCTATCGTCAGCGAACATGTCACAGTATTCAAGTGGTCATTTTGGGCCAGGTGTACAGATCGTCGCTCGTTGGACGGCTAACATCAAGCAATGATCTAAACGCATTTGAGCTAATTGTTCCCTTTTAACTATCCAGCTTCCCTGATGTACATGTGCTCGTTTCCATTGCACTCTCCAAAGCGCAGTTGCTGACCAATGAAGAGAGCGCACAGAGGTGGTGTATCTAACCAGAGAATTCCCCCCAACCCCCAGCTGTTCTTTACGCTCGTGTATATTTATTCCAGGGCAAATGTTGCCACCGGGATACAGTTCATACAGCCCCGACGCTTCTAAATGTATCTTAAGATACTTCACTCGCTATGATCTGACCTCGGGTCTAAAAACCTACGACCAGCAGCATGTCACATGCTCCACTACTCAGAGTATGACTACATTTGACCTTTGCTATGAAACTGTGCCACATTCATACAGATCTTTACCCCTGCCAAGTCTTTGAGCGTCAAACCATCTCAGTGCAGATCTTGTACCAGTGTATTAACCTTGTTTTCAAACGAGTGCACTGCCCGCTACAAACCAGCAATTGCTATACTGCGGATAGTGCTGTGGGCGCACAAGGCTGTTTCGAGTGTACAGGTCTTTTTACACACATGCCTCAATCTCAGCTGATCCACACGACCTCCTCATAGTCTTCTTCCATGAAGACTGCCCCACTCCATCAAAGCAGTGCTTTAGCCTGATGACAAATTGCGTGTCCAAAAACAAGTCCGTGTTTTTCACAGGTCCAGCCCACAAGAAGCACGAGAGGAAAGGGGGAAGGGGAATGTACTGTCAACCCAAAGTGCGGTTTAACGATAAAGTGGTGTCCCAGAGTGATCTTCAGATTCTTTGTAACTGGCAGACATTGTCAACAGTCCCCACAGTTCTATGACATGACAAGCGTGTCTTACACAGACCCATCAGGTCTTCGATTCTGAGTGGGCCAACAGGATAAAGCTCTTCTTTGTTGTTATGGCCATTCAACTTTTATAAATATATAACAAAATACAAATAGCTAAATTTGCAGACGACATTGGTTTCTAACGATGACGACTCCTACTACAGACAAGAGATTAAACTTTGTTGGATGGTGTGACTATAGTTATTTATAAATAAATGTAAAGAGAACGAAATAAATGAGTGTTGATTTTAGACAAGTTAAAAAAAAATTACTTATTAAAGGAGGAGTGGAAAGAAAAATGTGCAGTTAAAACATATTTAGACATAATTCACGACTTATGTGAGAAGCTCGTATAAATAATGTTATTAGAAAGTGCATAGCCGCCTGTACTGGCTGAGAAAATTGAAGTCTGTTAATGTGCGTTTAGAACTTCTGCAAGTATTTCACACTTTTGTAATATGTAGCACCATGACTTTCGGTCTGATGTGCTGGGGTGGGAGCATTGCAAAGCAGGACAGGCGCAAATTGAAGAACAGTGAAAGAGCAGGAGGGTGGTTAGAAGTCCACAGAGTGACATAGAGACAAGTTTCTACCAGCAAACTGACCGCAACTTTAGCCGACGTCTTGCACTCGCTCCGACAGGAATTTGACACTAGACATATAGACACAAGTGGTAGGCCTACAGCAAGAACCACATGTTATCTGCACTCATTTATCCCGGCTGCAATCAGCTAATGGATAGAACACGCACATAAATGCATATGTCCATATACTTGCTCTCATTCCGAAGCGTCTTTTTCGTGTAATTTGTAATTGATGCACTACTTGTCTTTTTGTTTTCCTAGTTTGAGCGATAATATGAAGTATACAGACTTTTAATACTTGTGAACGATGCTATAAGAGCCAGGGTGAATGATTACAAATGGAGAACTAGAATCGGATGTAGCTATTTTATGTTCTATTTTTAACCTGTGAAGTGATGGTCTGATGTTACTGTTGGCAGACACAACAATTTTCCAAAGAGGATTAATAAAGATGATTTGTATTTCTATTTGTATTTACCTGTGTTATATGTCAGAAGGCAACTAGAAACGCGCATCAACAGTAACAACGGCTACAATCGTCTCAGTATGAAAACATGGCTACCGAATCCAATTAGTGTGAAGAGAAAGTGCAGGGCGGGATGCGTAAGCAACTGGTCCAGGATAACAGTCAACTACTTTGTGTGTTAGTTCCTCGTTCCTAGTCTCACAAGTGCGCACAAATTCTGTCTCATTACAGTTTATGAAGCCCCTCATCACCAGTAAACACTGTACTGATATCCCGCCATTGCTGACTTTGTATCAGCAGTATGCTGTCCTTCTTCCTCTCCTCTTCCTCCTCCTGAATCGATCAAGAAGCTGAAAGGATTCTCACGACATTATCACCAGATGATTAGCCAAAGATTGTTCACATCCCAATGAAATAATAAAATCTGCCTCGTACAGTGAACTGCTGCCTCATTTTTGCTAGTGTGTGGCCTGAATCATAGCCACGGGACACGAGTGAGTGCAACTCATGATAGGCGCTGCCTTCGCCGGATGTAATCGCTTCATTAGAACTTAACGATACAAATCGAGATTCTGATTTCATTAACTTAACCTTGCCTGTGCTGATGCAGAATAGAGTCGATTTCTTAACTGTCGTCATTCATCAACATAAAGAGAAAGAACGATGCTCTTTCTTGCCGGACGAAAGTTCCATGCTGATGGTCGAGTTTCATAATTCATTTTATTTCACGGACGACTTTAAAGTAGCCCATTATGCTTGAAATACAGAACAAAAAGTTCACATGCCGTTCACAAGGTTAGCTATAAATTCTCGCTGCACTTTTTTCATAAGCTATATTTTCGCCGAGGGAAAGAAAAACAAATGCAGCCGTTCGCAGAACGAACCCTAAAGTTTCTTTCCTCGCATTCCTGGTTCACGGGTGGACTGATGAACAAGTATGGTTTACGATCCTCGCAGTCTTCAATCCATCCTCTCACGAGCAAGCAGCATCCCATAAACTAGAGTCATGCCCCCTTCCGCGTCGCTTAAAATTTTTTTTTTTTTTTTACTACGGAGGTGTTTTTTGCTCCAGGCAAAATATTGCAGTTCAGCTTCGGTTGTTGGAGAGCTATCTGGCGCCAGGAAGTTAAGGTACAGTGAGCTGCTTGCTGTCTAGGTAGAGTATATGCGCTACCTTCACCTGAGTTTGCTTCGTGTTTCTCGTTTTTTTTTTTTTTTTTTTTTTTTGCTTTTATCCCATAAAATCATCGCTTGCTGGATGGACTGACCCGAAATTCCTTCCATTCTCCCGAAACAGTATGTGAAACTCGTGTCCTTTTGGTTGAGGCTCGTTCTCCAGGGGGCACACGAACCCGAGGGCGTAACCAAATAAACTGGCCAGTTTCGAGGTTGGAAAGACTCCAGACTTTCTGGAAGCCGTACAAAATGAAAGATTTGCTGAGAATGACAAACGAGGGACCGACTTTTTGTTGATTTGCCCACCCTTGCAAATTTGATTCCAAAAATTGACCTTAATGTTTTGATCGAAGACTGCCAAGAGATTGCCGAAGAGTATCCAATGTTCTGATACTGAGTGACTGTGAATGAGAGCTGGAAGGAAGAAAGTGGACAGAGATGAAAGAAATGAAAGAAAGAGGAAGACATTAGTAAGAAAGAAAGCAGGAAAAAGACAAGAAGATCAGCAAAAGAATCATAGCAAGTAAGAAAACAAAAAGAAAGATATGAAGACAATATTCTTTATTCGGCAAAGCTCAATACTGATACAGGAGTGGAACAAACAGCATTAAACAAAACATTAAATCAGTGGCATCAGCTCCAGATTGTAAGAGATATCTCAGTATGCCTGACAGCAGATTCCTGCTTTCTATTACACTGGTAACACTGACCAAGTTTTACACTCTGTAGACGTACTGCAATGAGTAACAAATTTAGAAATATTTTATTTAATAGACATTTCACAAATAACTCCTCATGTCGATATTAAATTAAGATCTACCAGGGAATGTGAAAATGCAAAACAGGTTGACAAGACATTTACGAGTATTAACTACTTCCAGCTTCTTACAATCATAAAACTAAATAGAAAACATAAGATTGGAAGTTCAGAAAGAAAAGAAAGAAAGAAAAAGAAAGAATGAATGAACGGACATTTTTCCCCACTGAACGAAAATGTCCGCATGGTAATGCACTGCTAAATTCATCTGGTGTAGCACAGTCGCTTGGTCGACCAACTTTCTTTTAATTTCCTCTTGACTGCGTATGTTTGCAAATACCCGGTATGTCTGCTGATTGTGATCAGTCATGCATGTCAGACTTCTGCGTGCATGGCTGATTGTGATCAGTCATGCATGTCAGACTTCTGCGTGCAGCCGTACAGTCTGTACCTTCCTCAAACACCATACTAGGTGTCATACATGATAGAATTATTAGACTAGCGCCAGATATTCATATTAATTAATATTCGTATAAACAAAACCTGAAATCTGCGCTAACAAGCAGCGAGAAACACTTAATAAACATGTCGGTTTTACTCTGTTAGCGTAATTTTCGTGTAATGTTAATTCAGATGGATCTCTTCCTGGTGGGAGAATGTGACGATGTTGTCATACAGAGGAAATATTCAGACACAAATAGGAGAGAAGTCGCTCTGTACCATTCAGTTCTCACTTTGTCTTCAATACACCTTCTTCTCCTATTGCTGTTTTTCTGTGAATCCCAGAGAGAGAGAGAGAGAGAGAGAGTGTGTGTGTGTGTGTGTGTGTGTGTGTGTGTGTGTGTGTGTGTGTGTGCGCGCGCGTGCTTACAGGCGTGTTGTCAGTACCAGTCTCCAGGTAATCACTGATGCGTGTCCGCAACACCTGAAAACTATCGATTGATTTGAAGCGTGATGCAGCGAGCGAGAAGCTGTGCCTGGCGGTGTTTGCTTTCATCGCTTTCCTTTGTTCAGCCACCGGACCCCGCCCAGACCACCCTCCCGCCTCCTTGTGAATCAAGTCTGAAGTTGTTTCGCGCGAGTCAAGCTGCAGGAACATTGAAATTACAAAACCAACCTAACACTGAAGGAACTTCTGTGCACACGCTACGCACATCTGCATCAGCAAGTTAAAACGCGTTGATACATTTACACAGTGTCTGCGAAGCTTCTGGAAATTAAAAAAAAATAAAAATACTGAAATAACTTATGATTACTGTGTTAAAACCAGAGCTTTTTGCAGAGCGCATTGGTTCTAACGACATTGAACCACCCAAAGCTCCCTGATCTTATCTGTTCAACATTAATATAACACCAACAACAAACACCAGCCCATGTCTACATTACGATAGTGTACTTTGTACTCGTACAGTTATTTATGGCAACAGGGTATTATGGGGAGGATGCTGATTTCTGGAGATGGGCGTGGGTGTGCGTGTGTGCATCGACCGGATGTAAATGAGGGTCATTAGTGGAAGTAGTTCTTTGATTTGAGCGCGCATGCAGACGCACACAGGCAGGCTAGGCAGGCAGGCAGGCAGGCAGGCAAACGCTTAAATGAATAAAAACTCACGGAAAAAGTGTTAGTTGATGAAGTGCTTAGCATCAGCAGCAGAGTATCTTTAGTTTGCACCCTCTTGGGGCCACATTAGGACATGGGCCTTGAAATCTAATCTTGTCCGCTTCCACTGAAGGGTGGGGGAGCTGTGGGCAAAGTAGGGGCTGGGGTCGGGAAGGGCGGGGAAGAGCAGGGAGACAAGCGGGCCACCTTCAAGAACGGGGAGATACATTATCTCCCCATGAGACCCTGTCTCGCCTCGTTTATCGTTCGTTTATCGTCCGCAAGGTTGGTAACCCAATCTTTCGACCAGCACCAGCATCTGTCGTAAGCAGCCACCTATACTTTACTTTCGAGAACTCGATTAGTCAGACAAGAAGCCATACGTTACTTCTGTTGAAACATGTGTACGTCACATTCGCCGCGTTCGGTAACTCCTCAGACAGGAACCCTGTGCGTCACATCAGCATTCAGGAACGGCGGGAGTTGACAGGGACTAGCATCTAGTCAACCTCTGCAGCTTTGCCTACAAACATCGATCGGTGTGTACCGTAGGACACACGCAGCATGTCTTTCAAACTGGGGATAGTGTTGATACCCCGCCTTATCCACCTCTATTCCTGTCCTGCATGTCTTGACTGCCAGTTGATTTTCCCGCTGACCGGCTTCGAAGATGATCTCTGTCACGGATGTCACAACACGATCATAGAAATATTAGTTCATTGTCTGTGTCATATAAATGATGCATTTTCATCCAAATGTCATTGTAAAAAATCTACATAGAACATATTTACAGGAACATAAGTTCATGGACCTTGTCAAAATGTCAAGAATCTCCACAGAACATGTTTACAGATGTAAGTTTATGGTTTCTGTCAGGATTCTCCACAGAACACATTTATAGAAATCTAAGATCAAAGTGTCTGCCACACGTGCGCAGCTGAATTAGCAGTTCCCCTTTCACTCTCGTCCTTTCCTCACGTTCTATCTATTCTTGTGTGTGTGGTAATTTAAATGCCAGACGATGTAAGATGTTTATTAGAATGGAGGTGACAGATGATTGCCCATTAAGAGAGAGATGGAGGGAGAGAGAGAGAGGGAAGAAGGGTGCGCCAACACATAAATAATTAGCAAAATCTAGAGAGCTGGAAGAAAGATCCACAGCCAGGACAAACAGTCTGAAACCATCTTCCTCCCCCCACCCCCATCTTTAGGTTCATTTGAAGAAACGATTATTACTTAGACTCACCCACCCACACCGACATTAACTCCGCACTCTAGTTTCTGTTTTAAACCTGTCCTCTGCTATGTTCAGCGCCAGTTCAATTTATTTCTGTCACATGACCTTACGTTTACTGAGACCTTTCATCAAAATCAATCTGCTTTGCTTCAAAACCAGCCCTACATGTATCGCAGGATTACAAAGTCTGACATATTCGACACATGACAAATCTTTACTTACGAGGATAATAGGCGAAGCAAAAGTTATGCTTTAAAAAAAATCTAGCCCTTGATCTAAGTAGAAGAAACGGAAACAGTACATTATTTGAAAACAAGATATCAAAATCGTAAAAGAGAAAAATGTCTGAGTTGACAATGATTCTCTGACTAATGCGGCAACACGTAGTACATGTTCGTTTTCGTCATGTTCGTCAATGTTAGTGTTTAAGCTGGATGGGAAGCCTCTTTAAGCAAATGAAACTGCGAAGGATTCTTATAACATTTTTAAGGAATGTACAACTGCCGTAGATCTTTGTATTCTGGCCATATGAACACACAGTTGCAGTGAGGGACTTTTAGTGAGACAGGAGACAGATTCCTGTTACCTCTTATGCCAGTTAAGATTTGAAACGCGTGTTTATCCCGCCCACATGATTCGTAGAAAGCAATGTGCTTACAGCTAGCTATCTCGGGAAAAACCTTCCAGAACCTGTTCCGTTATTTTGAGCAATGGAGATTCCCACTTTCGCGACTGTGCAAATACTTCTAACAAAGGTGACGAAATAATCGCTGATGTAAGCGACGGTAAACCATCTGGCCATGCCTGACATTCCTGGTATGACACTCACAGGCTGATCGTATGTTTTATTCAGGTGACTCCAGATTTGCTGTTACTCACACAGATCGTAGCTTTATCATGATTAAAAAGGAAATCAGAAGGTAGAGAGAGAGAGAGAAGGGGACGGGTGGGTTATAGCAACGTGAGATATAAACAACAACGATATCGTTATGAGGCGAGAGGGGTGATAAATAATATCTAGAGATATTAATCAAAACACGCCATAGCTTCAAAAGATCAAAGCGCATCGACGGCAGCTTGTGATATTCGTGTCCCGTGCAGGTCGAAACCTAAAGACAAATCGAAACCCTGTCACAGAGGTAGCTGTAGGTTGGGACAAAATGGGATTTCCCGCTGCCCCCTTTGCCCCACAGCAGTTCTAACTAAAAGTGACTAGACTTTACACACAACAAGCTTACCTACTTTCTGAGAACAACTGAAGACAGACACGAGGGGGGTGGGTGGGTTGGGGAGGAGTTGTGAAGGAACAAAGCCTTTAAGAACTATAAGCACTTTTATTGACGGTTTGGCATCTGAAATGAGGTGACTGCCTCAAAACAAAGGAACTGAAAGGCAGTATTTCATATAATGATTGTAAAGCTGCATGTAACACCATGTTGCTTTGACTCTCACCCGATTTATATATATATATATATTTGGGTAGTGTGTTAGAGAGAGAGAGAGATTAGGAGAAGTGGGGGACGACAAGTGAGAGGAATGGATTCATATCGATGGAATCGACTTTAGGTAGGTATGTTAATAATAATAAATATATTATTATATATTGTTGGTGTACGCACATACCTCTCCCTGACGAAGGTACTATTCATTCCACCTGAATAACCGATTAGTCGCCCGTCTCTCTTTTATTCAAACGTCAGCAGCAACTGGCAAAAATAGGTGTCACCGTTGGGGCTAATTTTTTAAAAGTTGTCTGCAGTGAAGATGAGAGGAAAAGCGCTATCCTGTTTTGTTTTGTTTTCTTCTACACTGGGAATACGGAAAGTTCAAGAGTCAGATGAATAGACCTGGAAGCAACGAAGAAAATCGCGGAGACAAAGGAGCGGCCTAGTTGATGACATGGAAACAAAGGGGAGCGAGTCTATATTATTTATGATCATTTCGTTCGGATATGAGAAATCACTGCAAGGTGGCAAGGAAACTATACTTTCGTAAGCATTAGCAGACGCATTCGTGCATAAAGTGTCGGATGATGCAAGACGAGACAAACAGGTTCATCTTTCTGGACTGATTTTAATGGCGTGTACACAGCGCATCCGCCTTACAGAAGGCGTCGCATCCTTGTCACGTGTCGCGTGATTTTCACATGAACAGCGCACGGGGAGACAGTCCCGTGAGGGAGAGCGATAGGTGATAGAGGAAGTAGAGGGAGAGAGACACAGAGAGAGTGGAAGAGGGAAGGATGGTGTGATAATGGCTAGTAGAGCGCGAGGAAGAAATAGTCAGCGCTCCGAGGTCGAAACACCCTGACATCTGCAGGGCGCCGCCATAATCATGATGCACAGGCTAAGAAGCGTGGAGGAGCCTCATTTGGAGGTGACACAACCCT
Source organism: Marisa cornuarietis (assembly GCA_004794655.1). Taxonomy (NCBI): domain Eukaryota; kingdom Metazoa; phylum Mollusca; class Gastropoda; order Architaenioglossa; family Ampullariidae; genus Marisa; species Marisa cornuarietis. The sequence goes on along the minus strand of SMMW01000554.1, from coordinate 1,283,142 downwards.
CCCTGTCGGTGGCGATGATGTCACTCACTCGTCCCCCTGCTGTCGTCGTCCAGTCATCCCCCACTTGTCGTCGTGGATGAGCTCAGCCTATAGTCTGCGAGACGCCGCGTCATCGGGGCCAGCCAATCAGGTGAAACGTTGTTAGCGCGGCTATAAATACATTCGTGGCCTGTTACTATTTTCGTAAACACCGCAGTAATTAGTCGAAGTGAGGTATGGGAAAGGTCTTGGGAAACCCCGATTTTTATTATTACTTTTACACGTGGACATGAGTAAAATTCTCACTGGATGTGTTTTTTTTCCCCGTTAAAAATGTTTGTGGTGACAGAGGTTAAAATTACTCGTTAACTCAAAACCGCGAGCACGCGCGGATATATATAATATATAATTATAGACACACATGCAGCATCAACACGGAAACAGCTCAAAGCACGTACACACAATGGCTCGCAGTCTTCATCCACACACACATGTATACACATTAAGCATTTCACGTACATATATGCATTTATGCATGCACACACACCACCACCACCACCACCACACAGGTTTTTGTCCACGACTTTATCCTAATTCCACACGCACACACGCACACACAAAGAGCAGCATGACATGTCACAGCGTAGAAGAGGATGAGTTTCATTTTATATTATGCTGTCCATGTCTGATCTATCTAAGAATAAGTTTAATTCCTAAAATATATTACATTAGACCGAATAACTTTAAACTACTGGTGCTGGTGTCAACAAAAAAATGAAATAAAAGTGTCTACCTTGCCATGTTTTTATAATTAGCGACAAAGAAAAGAAATGCTACTCTACACTAAAGATATTCTTCATCTATCGTGTATTATACATTTTCCGTCTAATATTTTGTATACTAATCTTTATGAATCTGCCCCAAAGACTAACAAAATAAATTATTCGTATTCGTACACACACACACACACACACACACACACACACACACACACACACACACACACACACACACACACACACAGCCGAGAGATATAATAATTTCATATTTCTTTCCGGTAAGTTTTTCAAGTTTAAAGTGACAATTTTTGGTGAGTCAGTTGACCGTTTTAGTCATCTGCACGTGTGTTTGGACGACTTACATGCGCATTCGACAGCAGCTGTCCCCTGATTTTTGCTATCATGTTAAACAAGACATTCAAAGAGCTTCGTGCGCACAGTGACCGTCTTCATTTTTATTAGTGCAGTCAATAGGTTTTAAGGTTTGATTCTGTGATGAATCGGAACAGTCCTCGCGGCATACAGGAGACAGAGAGCAAAGAAAAAAAAGAGAGAAAACTCGGTTTGTTTGAAAGTAAATTCTGATGAGGAAACCCAGTAGACGAGTGCAAACTGACCTGACGTGGGAGTGTTCAGAACAAAGAGTTACATCCCATTCACTGCCCTGTTTTTTTTAATTATTTTTTTTTTATTATTATTTTAAGAGTCGAGCACCAGCCATTGTGTTGGAAGCAAGTGCCAGGCGTTTGATGAATGGAGGTGAGGTGCTAGGGAGAGACTACCGAGACCAGACAAGGCAGCGCTGTTGGGGACTTTTCTCTGCAAAGCGACATGCAAGCGGGACATCAGGGCGATCTTTGTTACAGCCAGCCACGTGGTAATCACATGGGTTTTCCATAACAGATCACGATGACTAGAATCTGTTAAAAGCAGCAGGATACCGGTGCCCTGGTCATCTAAACCGCCCTTATCAGGACAGGATAATTAATGAAAATTTAATAGCATCGATAAAATATAAAACTCAATTTTTTTCAGAACTGCTTCAAACCGTACTCAAACTACAAAAATGTTGAAGAATATGTTTAACAGGCACAAAGGGGTGTGAATCTCTATTCTACTTTCCCACGAGTCAGAATGTCACAATAGAATAGCGTTGATTGTTTTGAATTTTCAAATGCAACAAAAACGCCATGGGCAGACTGTACGAATCGCCTCTCCCCCTCTCCCGCGCGTGTGCATATTATATATATATATATATGTAGAAGAGAGCAGTTAAATAGGAAACATTCCTTCATGGCATGGATCTCCAAGTGGTTACCATAGCAACGTGGCATTGTTACGACTGAACTTAAGACTGCACGGCAGATATCAATAGCAGGCTCTGGCTTAATGTAAATTCCTCTCAAGGAGACGTCCGTTACGTGAAATAATTTGTCAACCAGAACACGGGGGAGAATTGACGACCGGCAGCAGCAAAGTTCACCTCGCGACCCGCAGACACATGGAAGGAAAGAAGCACTTCTATCGTTTGAAATAATTGAGTGAGTGAGCTGTGATGCGTACTATTATCAAGCAAAGGTCTGTAAGGAAACGCACCTTCTGGCAGATGGCAGCGACAGATTAGTGCATTGCTGCAGTGGTATGGAGTTTGGCTATTGGGTTGGGGTGGATTTGCCGGGTGTGGAGTAGGAAAAGGCTGTTTGGTGAGTGGGTATGTAAGCGGGGGTGTGGGTCGCGACAATGACGAGGGAAGACAAGGTTACTGTCCTCTTGACCTCGGCACAGAGGTAAAATAATGATGAATTACTTTGATGTTTTTGTCACAACGGGTGGATCTCGCAGTTATAGTATACAATGCCTTCGGGGCTGGGTGGTGGGTGGTGGGAAGGTGCATCTCTTGCTGCTCTTCCTTTCACCGGCGCCGGTTTGGTGGAAAAGTTCTGTTTGGCTGAGGTTTGTAGAGCAGAAGCGACTTTCCTTTCATTCTTTCATTTGCTCGCTGTCTGTATGTTTTTCTCTGTTTATTTATTTTACTCGCTCACTCGGTATCACTCATTCTTTCAATCAAAATCTCGTAATTCTAAGCAACTTCATCATTCCTACAAAAACTTTTTGACTTGTCCTATAATCTCTTTACATTTGTCTCACCCAGAAACGAGCCTTTGTCTATAACTTTGCCTTACTGAAAACGTGTTCTATCTGCAAATGTGCCTTATCTGTAAAATCGCTTGCTTCCTAGATTTGCCGTATCTGTAAATATATCTTATCTCTAAAATTACCTTATTTGTAAATGTGCCTTATCTTTAAATTTACCTAAGCTACAAATGTGCCTTATCGTCTAAAACCGCTCTCTGTAAATCTGCCTTCTCTGCAGCTAACCTTGCTTTTGAGTAAGCTTCACCTTCATTAGTTTTATGTTATGAACCTGCAAAAGTTTCCTAATAACCGATAATCTCTGAAATAGTCACCTCAGCGATCAAGTGCCCTCCCACGTCACTTCCCTCCTGTCTTCACGTCCGTCAACCAAACGTGTGCCAAGGCAGCTGTCATTAACTATTTATACTGTGATTTGTCGTATCACAGTAAAAAAATTGCTTTGTGCCAAGGATAATCCTAGCTGTGTGGTTGAATAATGCAGCGCTCGAAGCTACAAGAACTCAACGCGCTGAAGCGATCAACCTTTCAAAACGAGGCTGGCTGCGCATAGCACTTACAGCCTGTGAGGAACGTTACCACCATGGCTGGCGCTGCTACTGGCAATAAAATGAAGTGGGTTTATCGAGCAGGAACAGGTCAGGGGCCTTACCTCCCCTTCCCCCTCTACTCAGAGGACTGCCCCCCCCTCCTTCTCCCCGTTCCCATCAGCAACACGTAGGAATTGATCGAAGCCGGTGGTTTTGGACATGCCTGTCCGAGGTCGGTACCTAGAGGTTTAGCAGTACCCAGCACCGCTGACCTCATCCCGACTAATGTTACTATGGAGACGGTCGGTGTTTCGTGGGCGAGCAATGTCGCCTGTCAAAGGTCTAAGAGCGGCCACCTTTTATATAAAATTCAGTTGCTCTAGCAAGCGAATTTACTGCCCACTCATGTCGCTGTTCTAATGAAAAAGAAATGAATATTAAAATCTGGGATTTGTGTACTTTTTGTGGAAACTTGCTAAAATAAAAATATGTCCGTCTATTTGCACAAACAATGCTTTTATATTAAAGATTTAATAAAATAGAAAGTAAAAGAAATAATTAAATAAAGTAATCTATAATAATGAATCACACGAGATCGAGGTCAGTACGACCTCATTTTTTTCCAAGATACAAAAGCAACCGGTTTGACGCGCACACATGCAGTCTGTTCAGCTGGTGCTCATGTGCCCTCCTGTCAGCTCTAACTTTTTAATATCTATCTTCCAAACGAAACTTTTGTCATAAAACTATATTTTGTGTTTTGTTAGACCTGTATTTTGCTGGTCACTTAAGCGCCAGTCAAGCTCTGATTTTGTGCACGCGTCATTCAAACTTCAGTGTGTATCCTCACCGATAAACATTCTTCATGTGCTAAATGAAATGTTTGATAAACATTCTTCATGTGCTAAATGAAATGTTTGATAAACATTCTTCATGTGCTAAATGAAATGTTTGATAAACATTCTTCATGTGCTAAATGAAATGTTTGGACGATTTGCTGTTTTCGCAGCCCAGCTGGACTTTGATTGCATGAACTGTTTTCATGATTATCCGAGAAGGAAGCAAAATTTCACATAAGGCTGTCGTCGTTCACGGGAAAACAGCTTATCTCTGCAAAGCAGCTGGACACTGCGGCCGAGACACGTCTGAATCCGCGTTTGCGTATTGCAGTTAACGGGCGAAGTTCAGAGGTCAGGGGTGAACTTATCCCGACAGTGTGTGAAAGATAGGGCTCTCAGTCTCTCACGAATGTTTGAGAAGGACGACACGCTGATCTCAATGGTGAAAGAGGCAATGAAATACACACACAGTTTGCCAGTGATGCATCAGTCTTCTAAGGCGTCAGTAAAGTCATCTCAAGTTGTCAAGATGGTCATTTTGTGCATATTCTGCTGACACTTCCAGGGCTATGCCCCACTCCCAACCTTCACTCACCTTCTCTGTACTTGGCACTGGTAGCAGACACCACTGGTCTTCTGAGTCTTCTTTGCTAGGGTTGTCATGGTAACCCTTATGATCCAATCTGCCTGTTAGTTAAACAGGAGTGTCTTTGGTGTCCTCACTCACACACACACACACACACTCTCCACTCACTCACTCATTAGCACACGCGCAAACACGCCACACAGATGCAAATCAAAACACCCAGACATAAACAAAACCAGGTCATGCGTGTACACTTCTCACCTAGCTTGGGGGCTAAACTTCTATATTCTCCTCTACGGAGTAGGCACGCATAATCCTAAAATATCTCACTTGCGCTATATATAGATAAATATGTAGTGGGCAGACCCACAATTGACAGATTTCTATGCTGGAAGTTGAAAAACTTCTCAAGGACTAAAAACTGCCCTCATAAAAGTGCAGACTTCTTTAAGCTGGTTGATTCTTAGAAGATTTATTGGTGATAAAATGGACTTGACTTGTGGGTGAACACTGTGTGGGGAATGCGAACAGAGAGGGTACCGAGCACCAAACATTAGAAAACACTTTTCTCTCTTGACAGGCTGTATGGCGTATGACAGCTATTCAATGAAGTTTTCCACCCAACAAGTATGACCAGTCCTAAAGGTTGTTCACGCTTTTCTCAAATGAATGAGGGCGGTGTTGGTCAGACCCATGTCCTGGATGGAAAGTTCACATTAGACAACATGTCGATGGCTAGCGACGGCAAAGCATCGCGAAAAAGCAGTTTCAAAACAAGTAACATTAAAGCCATATAGCAAGAAACTCCATTTTCAAAACTTTAGACGGATACTTTTACACTTTGGCCAAAAGTTCTCGCCAGTCTGGTGTGAAAAGGACATTAAATATTTTTTTAAAAAATCACGAAAATGCGATCACAAAGGTCCTCATTAGCCACGGGTATTGGGGATAACAGTTCAATGCAATAGCGGCCTCCTCCCAGGTTATTAAAATAAATAAAACCTCGATGAGTCACGACCCAGTTTCACTCTCGTTGTTACCGCTACGCGGGTTGTAGCACAATTTAAAATTTGTATTCAGCCCCAATCCCTGTCCCTCCTTCCCCCCCCAACCCCGGTGTAAAACTGAGCGCCACATGTGCTATCAGCTTACGGAACAAACTATAGGCGCCTCAAACACATTTTGTCGGCACGGTGCGCGCTAAATTTAGGGCAGGTGGTGACCCGATTGTAACCTACTTACCGAAAGATGAAACGAGCCAATAAAAATCGTCCTTATTATTATCTTCCCGTCAACCATCCTAGACGGCAACAGAGCAAAAGCAATAAGTTTCTCACCATGTGGAGGTCTCACACAGGTGAAAACATTTTAAGTTTACGCATTTTATATGTTGCTGACGATGCACCTGAATGTGGTCTGTCGCGAGAAAGCATGATGCTACTCTGCAGAGGAAGAAGGTACAAAACAGTTGTAGCGATGTTCCAGTGGAAGAGAAGAGGGACATGCTTTGCGGAAGTTTGAGAACACAGCTTGCGATATCAAGAATAAAATGCCGAGGAGTTCTTGCAGGAACATGAAGAGAAATCACACAAGCGAGCTTTAGGTGGAAGGGAATGGAGGGAGATGGAGCTCTCACGTGCCAGGCACGTGGAAGACGTGAGGTCACAGACAGAAGTTCCGGGCTCATCAGAAGAGCACGTCACGCAGCGAAAGGGAGAGAAGCGCGGATGTTGTGTGTTGTTCAGTTGGGGTTGTGGAGGGTGAGGTAGGACTGTCGAGACTGTGGGGTCACCTTAATGGCGGTGCTGCTAGGTACAGAGCACAGAGGCCATCGACTGCTTAACTGTTTGATTAGATTTCACGTCGTGGTTGCTATAGCAGCGGGGACAATTTTCGTAACCGCTGCTTTAAACTTTTAAAGATTTCTTTGCTAAGCAAAATTTCTAAAACCGCCTTACTTTATGCAGAATGCGCAACTTGTTGAAACTCAAGTTTATCATTAGAATACCGTTTTCATTGCAACCAAAAACCATCTTTCCTCTACCCCCCACCTCTTCCTCATTGTTACTATGTGCGAGTGCGCTCGCGCGCGCGCGCGCGTGTGTGTGTGTGTGTTTACATGTGGTGAGGAGACAATATTTTTTCTCTCGATTGAAAATCCTTTACGGAGTTTCAGGAAACCACCTCGCAAATTGTTTGCTAGCCAATTGAGTGAACCGTATCTCACAAACATTGCAGGAAGCCATAAAAAGGGCGGAACTTGCATTTGCATGAACAGTCCCCGAAATTCATCTGTCAGTGGAAACAGCGGATCCTTCTCAAATTTCTCCCCGTTGTGTTAGCGTCTTCTACTGACGAGTAGCTGAAAGATTCCAATTCTTTTCCTGGATTCGGCTTCACGGTCACTTCAAAGAAGTTCAACAATTTCTGCCACAAAAGGCCATAGAAAAGACCCCGTATATAGCCATTATTACACCAGGGTTCATTTCATTCCTTTTTTCTAGCGTATCCAAGAAATGGCTGCTGAGTTTGGAGTTTTACGCGTAAAAGCAATGCGACTGGCACATGAAATGGGCGGAATTCAAGAAAGAACACTTCTGGCGAGGACTTTTGTATTTTTACGATTAAAAACCCGTATAGGTTTTCAGCCTGCCCCTCCCCCCCATAGGCAGATGAATAGGAAGCCATCACCCGCAAGTGATGGATTGGACTTGTCGGGTGGACCAGCCTGGAGGACATTGAGGAGAGGCTGTCAAATTGAAGAAATGCTTCTTGGCCCCCTGGACACAGAGCTGTCTCCCATGTCACATCCCCTCAGCGCTGTGTAGTTCTCGTCATCTGCCAATTTCAGGTTCGGCTTCTCCAGAATGGAGACGAGGCGTTCACAGACTTGTGCAATGATTCTTTCAACCGACTTGTACTTATCATGTTCTTCACAAGGCGGCTTAAAATGGTAACCAACAGCAAGGCCAGTAAGAAACATGGAAGAAATTTAATTTAAAAATGAAAAACAACGCAAACGAATCAGAAGATCGGAATGCAGACAGGTGGAGGGAGATGAAAATAAAAACACTATAAAACACTAGTTATAAGAGAAACCATAATGAGGAATGTTTTTAAACCCGACTGCTGGAAACAAAGGCGGGGAATGAAAGGGGGGGAAGGGGGACAAAAACGTCGATACGGTGAAACCCATAACAAACACTATGCCCAGACTTGTCGAGGTGTTTAACGGGAACAGAGAGAAAAGCAGCGGATGAAGAATGAAGATGTCTACTCGGCGGGTAGGGTGGTAACAGTTTAGGAAAGAAAGGGGAAACAAGAAGGTGCAAGGCACTGAAATGAGCGATAACACACTGCACCTATCTAAGCCAGGACGAAGGCTGGTCATTACCAATGCGGCTCGAGGATAATTGGAGTCGCGTGGTGACATTTCCCCTTTACCTTGGTACACAAAGGTTTCATTTCGTACGCTGACTGGTCCCACGTAGCGCGGACACAACGAGACGCAACCATTCTATGATAAAATCACCCTGCTGGTACTCCTTACCTTGATTTGTAAAGACCTTAAGCTGACACTGTTAAAAGACAAAAGCATAAGCACATTCAATTGGCATGATGATAACATTGATAACATCTTGGACAACTAGAGACCACCAACATATCAACCGATGACCTCACGACCTGTTCATGCTGAAACTTCATTTATATCACCACCTTCTTATTTGCTTATGGGTGCACGCAAGTGCAAAACATTGGCGTGGAAGAGAAAAGACGGACGAAAACTCACACACACACACACACACACACACACACACACACACACACACACACACACACACACACACACACACACACACACACACACTGAAGCAGTCAAGCTCCCGCACGACTGTTCGCCTCATTAACCCTGACCTCAATCGATCGCCACACTGCTCCTACCCACCCTCCCAACCAGTTTCATGATTAGCCTTGATTTTGGACACAATTTTCTTCGTATCCCAAGGAGAGCGGTTATCAAGTCAAGAAAACGAATACCATACGGAAAACACGATAAACGCAGCACGTGACCTAGAACAGGTTGGAGAAGAAAATCTGCTCCTACTGCTGCTGATGTTAATAGTGTTTCTATAGAGAATTTCAACTGTCAATAGCTCCTACTTTTCAGGCAAAACTCTGATTTCTGCAGTTTTTTTCTAAACAAATTGTGTATGTGAATATGCACGCACGCGCGTGTGTGGATATCGTCGTCTCTGCAGTCGTGAGTGTAACGTGAGGTCGCTGATTAAGTAAAAAGACATTAAAACTACTTCGTGACATGCGAGTTTTTTGCCCCCTCCCCGCTGGTCACAAAGAATCATGAAAATAATTTAACACAAGAGACTTATGACTGCATGCCGAGCGTGCCCACACACTATGCACACACATTAATAAATATTCCAGGCTATGACAGTGAGACATGGTGTCTGATCGTAGTTCCAGTCAGTCAGACCATCGAGCCTCTCACAGCCAGAGGATGGAGTGTAGAGGATGGGAGTTAGAGAGAGGTGGTGATGCTAAACGAGCTCATGCTGACCCGCTTAACCCTCAACCGATCACCTGCTTTCAGTGCCAGCCAGGTAGGCGACCTGCTGTTATGAGGCTCTGCGTGTGAGCGGTGCTAGACGTCGCATACAAAGTCGCTAAATCCTCGCTGTGTCATCGTCGATGATCGATGATTTTCCTCGCCAGTCCACTGTCTGCGTCTGATAAAAGCTCACGTGGTGCGTCACGAGCAGGACATGGCGGGTGCAAGAAGTTAAGTTCATCTGAGTTTGTTTCTCTCTCTCTCTCTTAGTCAAGTTCCCTTCCTCCCACTAGCATCTTACATGCAGCGTGAAGACAGTGTGCTGAAGTAGCAATAATGTATCGCTGCATCTGATCGAGCCAAAGATACTAAATACTTTCATACATACTAGCATATATATATATATATCTTTGATCGAGCTTGTTCCTGAATGGAAGAGGCAGCAGGTGCTATCCGGACATACATGAATGACGCTCCACCAGACGGACACACCGGCTAACAGACAACTAGTTAGCTCTGTTGGAAGTACGGGCTAGATGGATAGATACGTGGACCTCTGCTGAAGGGATGAATCAATAGATGGATAAACGATTGTTGGCAGATAGGGGGTGGGAGGAGCGGATGACTGAGTGTGCGCCAGTGCTCCAGCTATATGTCAGTGATGTACGTTCGTTATAATTGTAGTCGACATAAGGAAATGTTTGTGTTTTTACTATCTTCACTCTCGTGTGATACGTATTTATGTACATACGTCACTATAATGAAAAGATATGTAGCATTGAAGAGGGCTGAGTTTGGCGAGCATTGACCATGGAGATTCCTGACTGTTATCCTTGTATTTTACGTTTTCAGCAACAGGGGCGTGTTTTTTCTCCAGACGTTAGGATGACGTCCTGCACATAGGGACTTGCTCTTGCTCCAGACGTTGATGAGGTGGACTGCGTGGACTTGGCCTTGGTACTTGTTTTCATACGCTGCAGTGGCAGGCGACTTTGTTGTACACCGCAATCCCAACATCAAAGAGACCGCCCTCATCAAGACTTAATGAGCATATGGCAGCTGGTGCGACGGCGAGAACCAAGTAGACCTTGCCTGTGCACGTGCTGACACGTGGACTAGCACACATGTAGACGCACATGCATACACACGCTATGCGCATCCACACACACATACACACATGTACAAATTCCCCCCTTAATGTCTTTCGCACCTATCCTCTATGCACAGGGCTTTCTGAATTATTATTAAACACTCACCTTAAAGTGTCAAAAAAGAAAGATGGGTGTGACGCGGTCTGATGTGAGACACGTGGAAATGCATGCTAAGTATTACCTGCTGGTGCGGTGTGTGCGTACGAGGCGCCACCTGTGGCCTACGATAGACACACCTGGAATCACTTATTTACTAATAAATTCTCACCTCTCATTAACTGTGCCAACTTTTAGAATTCTCTTTAATAATTTGATCGAAAAAGTAGTGTATATACCGCAAAAAATGTGTGTGTTTTCAGTTTTCAGTGCACAATATTTTTGGGGTGGGGGTTGTGTACTCCACACTTAAGCCCACGCTTTGACCAATGACTCAGAAAAAAATATAAAAAATAAAGAACGGTCGGAGGAAGGAAGAAGGAGTATAAACGCTTGAAAGGCGGGACGTGACTGCAAAAGTTTGGTGTTTGTGAGACACGACATGACTGCAGGAGACAGCCATTTGTAAGCTCATCGACAGCATGTAATGAAATACCGCAGTGCACAGAAGGACGGAGTCCTCGACTGAACGAACATCGTTCGGGCGGAAGCCGTGCTGTGAGATGGAAAACATTCCTAGCTCTGGACTCACGGGCAGTAATTACTCTGGTAGACGATCATTTTCATCACCACAGGGGAGGGGTTGAGGTAGAGGAGTTTACTCATGAAGCCCAGGCTAGGTTGCTAGACTGTGGGAAGGACCCCTCTTGCCCAGTAAGGCTATACCTGGTGACTAACTCTTCTCTTTCTGCTGCCCTGTTCTTTCTTCTCTTTCTCCTTTTTCTTTTCTTTTCCTGTTGTCTTCCTTTTTTCTCTACCATGTGTCTCTTCTCCTTCTATTGTAGCCTCTTCGGAGGTCCCAGCGTACCTGTCAACAAACTGCTTTACCTTTGTGTCTTTTGCATGCTGCGTGTTTTGTTGGTTTATATAATTTATTGATTGATATCACTGGGCAAATTTATTGTCATTATCTAGTAAACATGAACATTGCTCAGCGTGATATATAGCCTGTGTAGCTGACACAGCGGTAAACACCAACAAACATCTCTCCCAACCTTCTTATTCTTTCATAATTATTCTTTCGTCCTTCTTGTTGCCCACTCCCCCAGTCACTTTCGTCATCCTTTTTTCTGAAATAATCGATATTTAGTTGTTTAGGCATGACCCGAGTCCTTTCTTTGTGTTAACACCAATCCACGCTCTAACACCACCTTCGGGTGTTATACTAATTGCCTTCGTGACCCCTTTCCTATACTTTGCGCTTTTATTACAGGTACTGGGACGGTGAGGTCGTAATTACGGAGATCAGGTAATTGTATCGTGGCCAGGTAAGACATTACTGTGACAAGGTAAGTTCTTACTCCCTGTGACGTGACTAGGTATGTCGACCCAGTACAAGGTGGGGGGTACCAGGAAGGGATGTTACAGAACCCCCACCCACCCACAATCAGTGCAGTTTAAGCATGCATAGAGTTCCTCCTTTCCTGGACTATACGTGATTGTGCTAATAATAATTCACTAATAATTCACTGCGTGAATGTGTGTGTGATTGCGTGCGCGCGCATGCGTATGTGTGTGTGTGTGTGTGTGTGTGTTCAACAAGCAACAGGAAAAAGCGCTGAGGTTTACACTTTATTTCTGCCCTGCTGTATTGATGCTGGGGCGACAAAGAGTCGACCGCGAGGTTTGCTAGCATGACGCACAAAAGACACGCCTTCGGTGTCCAGCCTGGCAACTTGCCTCGGCCTCACACTCACACGCACATGTCCCACACCACACCACACGCACACGCACACACACACGCACTGCGCGTAGGGGCCTGCAAGTGCACAGTGTCCTCTCCTGAGTGACCTTGTTTCCACCAGCTGAAAGTAAAGAGCTCAGCTGATCGAAACACCAAGCCAGTGCTGTTGAACTGGTGGCCTGGGTCCGTGTGCACGAGGTGTACCTAACCAACATGCAAGTTCGAAGGTCTTCCTTGGACGAGCAATGTAGAGATTTGCCCCGGAATGAAAGTGTTTAGCTCTGTTTCGCTCTTGTGCAAAGCACAATTAATGCTTTGTGTTTCTCCCCGACCGCGGAAAACAGAATAATGAGAAGTAAACACAGTGATGAAATACATTCTGTTTGATGTGATAATTATGTCTATGACGAGACAGTTCAAATTTGGGTGCAATTAATAATAATAATAATAATAATGAATATTTTCATAGCACTTTCCAAAGATTTGCTCAGTGCTTTACATAAATGATAGACCTATCCACAAAATCACTTACACTGTTCACCCATATTGGCATGTAACAGACACGATCACTTCTACAACAGACACACCTGCTCATATACAAGGTAAATACAGACACACGTTATAAACGCTGATGGTCAGGACAGGGCCGCAGTGCTTATTGTAGTCCTTAATTATGTGACTGGTAAGTTTTGAACTCAAGACTGGAGCTGAAAACTGACTTTTGTTTTTCACCAAATCAGAGTCCCTAGAATCTATTCTTACCAAGCCGAACGCTCAGTTTGAGAATTTCTAATCTATACTATTTATGTAATGTGTTTACTTGGTTTATAAAAAACGAATAATCATCTTTGTGTGAGGAGGTGGAAGTGAGGGAGGAAGGAAGAGAGAGAGAGAGAGAGAAAGGGAACAAAAGAAACAGATGCGGCACTCATCCGACACGAAAGGCGTGCAAGGAAGAGCTAAGCAAAGTTTCTGGCAGCAAGATCGTGACCTCGAGCAGCATCTCTCCGCTGTGTACACGAGGGCGTCAGTGCAACAAGAGACAATTATAGAGAAACAATCCACCAAGCCACTCATCTATCCACCCAACACACACACACACACACACACACACACACACACACACAGAGTCTTTAACATACACGCGAGGGTGTCAGTCGAGCCAGACCAACAAGTTCATCACTTTGCTGACAAAGTCCTTGGTGGCAGACGACCATGCCAGCCACGTGAAACCAACGGTTGGCCGAGAGACTCTTGCACCTGAACGCTGGACTAAGACGATGGCAGGCGAGAGTGGACACAAAGTCCTTGAGACAAACATTTGGGAGGTTCACGAGGCCCTAGCTGTGTCACTGTATCACTCTGCCCAACATGTAGGAATACATGCGGCGGGAGGTGTGTACGTATGTACAATCGAATTTGTGCGTACGGCCCCACACTCTCGTGTAGGTGGCAGGGTGATAAATTCACAGCTGTGTTTGGCTGGGAAATTGCCAGCAGAAGATGTGTACCTGGGCAGGGTTAGAATCTTGGCTCAGGACGCGGCACATAGGCCTGCCTGTCCCTGCGTGTGTAAACACTCATGTCCGCGCATTCTATCAGGATGGGAGGCGGTGGAGGCCACAGCAGGTGAAAGAATAGCCACAGCTGCGGTCAGTGCATGCACGTGCAAGTCACTTTTTATGTGTTTCGTCTGCTGCGTTTAAACATTAAGGCTAGGAGGGAGGTATCCAGCTTCTCCGGCATGGGGGTGTGTGTGGGAGGGGACGCTGCGTGCAAGTTCGAACGTTTAAAATAAATTTTAACAGGCGTTTTTCTTACAATTTTTTTAATACCCACCCATTCAGAAGAAAGAATTCGACAGTGCCAGACAAAATAAAAATATTATTAATATAATTATATTATATATATATTATAGATGCATTCATGTCTTGTGTAAGAACAGCATGAAAACAATACCTCTGAGCAGGTGAAGAAAGACAATAACTGGTCACTGGTTTAAAGCTCCTTTGTGCTCAACAATAAGAGGGCTACGTTTTTATCAATAATTTGTCATCGTGTTTTATCAATACTATAGTGGTTGTGTGAATTTATCAGTCATACAATGACAGTGGCAGAGTCACATGTAGTGTGATGATACAAGGCTGCCTTCCTGGCCTCGCTTTTCAGCTCAAAGTCTGCACCACCACACAGCTCACAAATAACAATAAAACTGAGGTCATTTCAGTACCCTCTGCAAGTAAAGAGAAATGTGTGTTGCTCTTTCTTACTCTTTCTCTAAAGTGAACATCTCTTTTTCCAGATCGTCGGGTTTCTTTATTATCTGCTTGCGTTGCCTTCCTCTCTGTTCCTCAAGACAGGTGAGATAAATTCGGCCAGTGCTCCTTCTTCTCTGCCTCCCCGGTTTGGAGTTCTTTGCCCCTTTCTCTTCGAACTGTGTCTTTCAAGTCCGGCATCAAAACCCACCTCTTTAAAAAAAAATGCATTTTATAATCAGGAAAGCTCTTCCGCTCACTTCTCGCTTCATCTTTTATTTTTAACCATACACTGTTCATAGTTGCCATGTAAGAGTCATCTGTTTGCTGACGGTTGTATTTCTTGTATGAATGACTGTCGGTTCCTTTCTAGTTGTGTGCAACACATTCAACTCGCATCAACATGATGAAATGCGTTCTACAAATTCATTAATTTTTTTCGGGATGGAGTGGGGGCATGCCAAGGTCGCCAGTTATGGGACGAACTAAACTGTTGGGTAATTATAGAGCATAGGATGAAGTTAGACGCACGATATAAAATTATGGGGTAACATGGAAGAGAGTACAGAAGAGATAAAATGAAATGCAGGTAGAGAAAAAAAAACCCGAGTGTACAAATGCAAGCCCCCAAATTATCTCAAACACACATTTATACTCGTCGTGGCTATAGAAACTATCCCGACACATTCTCGGTGATAAGAATGTATGCAGCGACGGGGAGACTGTGTGGACAAATAAACTTTGAACAAACTACAGTGTGTGATAATCCATGCAGGTAGTGGGAACCAACAAGTGTACACACAAACATGTATTTGCAGATATACACACACATGGCGATATACATACATGAATGTATACATGCATATTTATATATACACAAGCATACATTAATTAATCCAAACACAAACATACAATATAAATGCAGATATACGTGAACGCAAATATAGCACTCGCACGCACACATGCGCGCGCGCGCACACACACACACACACACATGTAACACGCGATCGGCAAAGCTCATCTACACAAACTTTAATCTGCCACTCTTGCTATTGCTGTAGTGTCGCCATCATGAAGAGGTCCATATCCATACATACCTACTTCCCTCTACATCCAAGCCCCCCCCTCCTCTCCGAATATTCATACAGGTGCACATCGTAAACCACCTTCCTCTCCCCTTTCCTCCTCCACCACCACTACCATCACCACCTTTTTGACTTCTCGTTCCCACGCGAAATCTTAATGGCACGACACGCTCCAGTAATCGCGATGGTGTGCGTGACCCGGAACACGCTGACAGCTCGACATGAAGACGAAAGGAATAGATTTTTTTCTTTTCTAATCCTCGCAATTTTCATCACAAGCGGTGCACCAAGCACTTGGACACCTCGTGTTTATACCTGACTGCGTATCAGGAATCTTGAGCCTTCTTTGAAATCTCAAACCAGGAAAGGAAAGTAAGGAAAAGTGTTCACAGGCCAGTTTCACTCTAGTCAGACTTTTATAGTTTGGCAGTTTTTCCTATTGAAGTGCCAACAGAGCTGCAATAGCTGTGTAAAGCTCGTCAGTACTCATCGGATCTGCACTGTTTACATCGAGCTGCTGTCATTTCTTAGAAATTTATCATATTTACAACTGACCGCCACTACGCCTTTAACAGCTTACAGTATTCCCAACAGACCACCGCTTCTTTGTAGTTTTGCAATACGTACAACAGATCACTACTACTTTTGTGTAGCTTGGAAGTGCTTAAACAGAAGACTGCAACTGTTAAACAGCTTGAAGTACTAACAGTAGACCACCAGAATTAACAACACACTGCAAGCTCTATAACAACAGACAGAGAATATTTTCGCCCTCTCTCTACACGTGACCAAGGTAAAGTTATGGAGAAGCCAGAGCTCACTCAGGTTTGGCTCTGACGCAAACCCTCGAGATTTATGGCCTCCGGACGAAGCTTGAACATTTTTGCGCTCAGAGAGGACTCCCACGACCCCCCCCTCCAGTCCTCCCCACACTTTTAGAAAAAAATGATCTAATTACTTTGAGATCACGAAAGAGCATTTGCATGACCGCTGTTACAACATGCACGCACTGATTAAAATTATGTTGGCACCTCAATGGACACTTGTTTTATTTCCATGATGGAAGGAAACAAGTACATTTAGAGCGCAAACAAACACCCACTTTGTTCATTTAGAGACCGATGAGAGGACACAATACGCCTGTTTATAATGGAATAAAAGTTGTTGTGTTTCCTATTTTTAGAACCGGAGGAGAGGAAGGGAAACTTCCATTCCACTGGTACAGTAGTGGAAATTGTATTCACACACTCCAGACAAAAATATCAAACAGACCTACATTAGCGTTCAAGTAGTGTACACGACTATGTAATATACAGACGATTACGAATTAAAATGTCAAGTGCAAGTCCAAACAATTCCTATGATGGAGTCACCGCCTCCTTAATCCACTCCCTACCCCCACCCCAAAAAAATTATGTAATAAACCCTGCAAGTGCTAGACTGAGGTGGAAGAGGTGACGGCTGCAACTATTTCTTGGTGTGGGTTTCCTATCATGTTTCGTCAGCAGTTGGCAGCCTGCCACGTTACGGGCAGCCGAGCGAACAAGTGAGCTTAGTACAGTACTTAGGGGAGGGCTGAGTGAGCACCAGCCATGTACATGTACACACCGTCATGGAATTTAGTGTTTCCGTGGAGGAGATCTGAAGGTGCAGAGTGGGGGACCGGGGATGGGGCAGAGCGAAACAGCTCTTTTCACAGAATTGTTTTACTGTTCATTAATGCGCTTTTGTGGCCTGCCCACGCCTGCACTGATCTGTCAGCATTTCATTCTTCTTCTTCTTCTTTTGACGTCTACGTAAGTAGGTCCTTGCAAAAGCACAGCCCCATACTACAGTAGTCCTGTTGGTAATCAACAGGTCATTCGATCACAAAGCACAGCTCTATACTACAGTATTCCTGTTGGTAATCAACAGGTCATTCGATCACAAAGCACAGCCCCATACTACGGTATTCCTGTCGGTAATCAATAGGTCATTCGATCACAAAGCACAGCCTCATACTACGGTAATCAACAGGTCATTCGATCACAAAGTACAGCCCCATACTACGGTAATCAACAGGTCATTCGATCACAAAGCACAGCCCCATACTACGGTATTCCTGTTGGTAATCAACAGGTCATTCGATCACAAAGCACAGCCCCATACTACAGTATTCCTGTTGGTAATCAACAGGTCATTCGATCACAAAGCACAGCCCCATACTACGGTATTCCTGTCGGTAATCAACAGGCCATTCGATCGCAAAGCACAGCCCCATACTACAGTATTCCTGTTGGTAATCAACGGGTTATTCGATCACAAAGCACAGCCCCATACTACGGTATTCCTGTCGGTAATCAATAGGTCATTCGATCACAAAGCACAGCCTCATACTACGGTAATCAACAGGTCATTCGATCACAAAGCACAGCCCCATACTACGGTATTCCTGGCGGTAATCAATAGGTCATTCGATCACAAAGCAGCGGAGGGTTGGCTCGGACTGTGGATGACGTAAATGGCATGGCAAGCCTGGCAACGTGCCAACTAGCTGAAGGTTTGCAGCAGTTGTTATAGTTTATTGTCCCCGCCTCCCCACCCCACCTCACCTCACCCCGTCTCATGCAGTTCTGAACATGGCGTGCTTGGCCGCCAGCTGGCACCAGGTCCCTGTTTTACTAGTGACACTTTTAATACCCGGATGAGATCTGCCATCTTCTTTCTACCTTACTTCTGATCACGTCGATAAATACTTAAAGCATTCATGCTACCTCCGGAAATGGGGTAGGGCTGACTTGAAAAGTGGTCTTAGAAAATCAGAGTCAATCTCGCTAACAAGGAAATGGATACACAGAGAAACGCCTACGATACAAAGAAAGACAAAGCCAAATAATAATAATAATTCAAAGCTAGCTAATGTGATGATGAGTTAGAGAGTAAACAACCGTGGGACAGACACACTAACAACAGTCACAGAGACAAACTAGAGAGCAGGTAAGCAACACTAAAGAACACCTGAACTGTTTGTTTGTGTGCACCTGATCTGGAAGCTGAGTCTTGAGTATTTCAATTAGTCGGGCTACCGTTCCGACGACACCCTCCTCGAGAAATGTACTTCTCGTCCTACCTGCAGCGTCCAGGTGTCTCATACATCGCCCCCATTACGTCTAAGTCCATCAACGATGGACTTGACATGCATGTCTGCCTCTCTCCACGCACACGCAAGCAGCTCTCTGTCTGCATTCCACACAGCTCTTCATCTATCTTGTCCATTTCTCTTTGTGTCTCCTCTTCCCACCTTCTGTCATTCCTCTCTCTCTCTCTGCTTTTGTTTTTCTTTTCCTCTCTAACTGTAGCTGCTTTTTGTGATACCTACCCTCTCTATCTTTCTCTCCCTCTCCTGCTATCTTTTTCCTCCTCTCCACCCTCTCTCTCTTTCTCCTTCCTCGAATCGTCTCTAGCTGTTCACCTGTTCCTCTTCAGATGACGGCCTATGGTCGCCCACACCTTGAGACAGAGTCTATATACAATGTCATCTCCGTAATCTACTTACTAGATAAGTACTTAGCTTTAGAAGTCCAAATATATTCAGATATATTTCCTATCCAGATAGATAGATACTTTCCATCACCTTTATGGTCCATGATGTCCTCCGCTTCATTGTATCCCTTATTGCATTCCCTGGAGTACTGATATCGATTGAAACAATGATTGAAATTTGTATTTACAGCTACTTTCGTACTGTGTGAGGAACTTGTGACTTCGTTTAAGGAAATTACTAAATGTAATTGTTGCTTTTGTTTTCCTCGCGGCATCCGTTCAAAGACAGTTATCCCAAAACTATAAAATATTATTTTTATTGACGGTATTTCATGTGGGTGTGGGCGCTTAAGGGAGTGGGTAGGGGTGTTATATTCTCTGTTACATTCTATTTACAAAGCTGTACAAAGCTCTTGTTTACTAAGCTGTTTTTTTGGGTTTTTTTTTTTTTTTGTCATCCTCCACATCTTTGACTGTGAGGCGAGCTGGTACATCCATCTCCGTCAAGGACAGTTTTCGATGACCGTCCCTTTGACCTTACTGACCTCCTGTGTGTCGTCATCACCGGCCCACCGATTCGCTGGACAGGCTGGAGTCTAGAAAGGAGTGAAGTCCGGCCAGAAACTGGTTCACCAGCGCGTCGACAGTTCTTGGGTACGGCTGTACTAGCAGGCCGTGGGTTTGTTGCGAGGCGGGCGGTTCATCCTGTCGCCCGCTGACCGAGAAAACCCGGCTTCCTGGGGACAAGATTGTGCTCACTGCTGCATCAGCAACAGGCATAAAGACGTTAACCACCAGCCAGCAACATGGCTGACCGACGCTCACCTCCAGCACAGCCAAGTGCGCTCGAAGATTGGTGCTAACAAGTGCTGGATGCCGTTAAACGCACGAGTGCTAGTGAGGTCAGCCAGTGCACCTAATGAATCAATAATTGCGTCAGAAGACGCTCGGATAGTTTGCAAAGCTCTTGTCATGCCGGAACATTGTGCCTTCACTGATGGGAAAAGACTCATGCTGTCAGGAAGGACAAAAGGTTAATGCTTACGAAAAGCAGCCTATGATCCGATTCCAGCGTCCAAATAAATCTTTGAAAAAATAACTCCTCATTTTCAAGAATAGGTGCATCCCTTAATGAAAAAATAATATAATGATGAGGATAGTTTCTATTTGATCACGTAAAGAAAGAGCGAGAGTAAAGCAGTATTTAAATATCTGAAAAAACATTTATTAACCTAAAAAAAAGTCCCTTGACTTTTTCTTCGTCCGCACAAGTAATTTTTGTTAACACGGGTAAAGAAATGCAACGGCAGCATATCAAAGTCATTTCAATTAATGACAAAGGAAAGTTTGAAAAATAGCAATGAAAAATGATGGCAGGTGAGGTGTTGGACTAGCAATAGCTAGAATCAAAGTGTGATGTGGTCTTGATTGTGTACTAGTGTGTTCTGCCTCTAAATACTGCAGGTTGTGTTGGTGCTGGTCTAATGGGACGACACTCTAATGGTTGAAGGAGAAAACACCTCACAGTTTCTCTAGCAACGCGTAAAATGCATGTCCGACATGCACGAGCACAAACACGCACGACAAAGAATTCAAAAAGGGAGAAGAGAAGAAAAAGGAAGGGGACAGAGTTGCTCGGAAGAAAGAGGGTGTTAAGGATCATTACGACTTAAACATTTCCGAGCGCTGAGGAGCAGGAAACACAGCAGCTGACCTTTTGCAAGCACCGAGGTGATGTACGGAGTAAAGAAACCGATGAGGACTTTGCGGAAACCATGGTCCTCTTTGTCACATCAAGGCATGGCAGACACACCATACATCTGATAGTAGCGGTCTGCACTCCGGTCACAGCTGTAGTTAACACCGAGGAACTGAGGACAGTTGTTTGCCGTGGAGATGTTTGTCATCGCGCCATCGCGTTCCTACGTCACACAGCATTGAGTTGCTGAATTTCTTCGGGGTCAATGCGTGCATCACCTGGGTCACTAAGGACAGGAAGTAAGAGCAGATCGCGTGCTCGGGCATACATTCAAGTGTAATTAATTAATTACGTTTAGGGAGGTGCTTCTAGATTCACAGATCTTTGTAAATAAATTAAATTTTTCTTTCTTATCTTTTTTTTTCTCTATCTCTCTCTGTCCTGTTGTAAATGTCAAAGAAACACGCAATCAGAGTAATATTTCTGAAACCAAAAATACAGCAGATTGTCGTCTGTGTTATGAAAGTCCTGCCAATGAAAGACAATTTAAAGTACAGCAAAAGTTATTCACAAAATACAAACATCTACAACGGCGTGCTCATTTCGAGAGCCTTTCATTAAAATCAAACTCAAAATACTTAGAGACCGTCCTGCGTAATAACTTTCCTTTTGGCAAAGGAAATGACCAACCCTCTAACAAATAAAATAAAAATGTAAACTTTCATTCATAAAAAGTATCATTCCTTACAAAATACTAAAAGATGAAAAAATATGCTATATTACTACAGTTCTTAATTTTACAAAAAAAATCCCTCAGAACTTTTTACGGTTAATGCTGGCATTCTAGGAACTGATATTTAAGTCAAGCTTTGAATTCTACGGAAAAGCCTTTTTCTTAGTATCTGGCAAATGAAAGGGACAGGTACGCTGTGGTAAAACAACAATTACTAAACTATTTAATCCCCGTGTTCATTTGCTACGATCTCCTAGCACAGTCCGAAGTGGACCCGCACTCAACCTGTACAGGAAGTAAATGCTACTAAATGTTTGTAGCTATACCCTAGTGACGTACCGGACATAAAATTTCTAAAATAAGTGTAAACATTATAATTTATTTACTTATTACATTAGCCTTACAAATAATTGCCATTGTCACTGTCACAGCCATTATCACTATTAGTCACTTTTACTGACACTACCATTGTCGTGTGTGTGTGTGTGTGTGTGTGTGTGTGTGTGTGTGTGTGTGTGTGTTATATATATATATATATGTAGCGAGGGAATACATCAGGGACATGCACTTTCTTGTCTTCATTCCTCATTGAACGATCGATGCACTTCAGCCAGGCGAAAGAGCTATACTCGGTGGACAAACTTTTAACATCAAAGCAACTAAGTTTCTAGACATACTCTTGACATTTTAGACTGAGCACGAAGCGGACTAATAGTTCAAACCAATGTTTGCACAGCTTTCTCAATGTACCGGTTATGCCAACGTATGTTGGAGGAGGTGGATCTGGGGGAGGAAGGCAGCAAAATTACCCTCAAAGAAAATGACTGATCAATGAAAAAGAAAGACTGAGAAAACAGCGGATGCGTTTCTAAGAAACCCAGAGACCACAGAACATACTTGTTACTGGATACTCCATACTGGGCCAGAAATGCGAGCTTCTGCCAGCTACTGATGAAGCTCTGCCTGCAGACTGTCTAACAGGACGGAGCTATTCCCCGTACTATCCACCTCTTCCGAGAACCTGCGTATGACGCAGCTAGTAAATCCTCGAAAACTGAACACTTCCGCGAGACAAACGAAAATTTGTGCATGACAAATGTAAGTTTCCGCATGACAATCGTTCTTCTCATAAACCACAGGTTCTTTCACAGTGGGTGGTGTGTGTGGGGGGGGGGGGGCTTTTTCAGTGAGGGTTGATAGAACTGGTAAAGTAGCTATAGTCCCTAGTCAATACACGAAAGAGAATTAATGAATTTCAGCCGACGAGCATGGCCTCATACAGCATGCATTTCTGGATTGACAGGCTCCATGTTAGCTACACTCAGGTATTCCAGTGTTAGTGTTCGGAGGAGAACGCACGAGCATGCGTCAGTTGGCAGTGCAACACAAGTGTTTTAGAAAGGAACACAATTTAAAGGACGAAGAGACTGTTATAGGGTCGAAGAACAGAATGCAGGATAAGTTTTAATTATATGGTAATGGAATTTAATTTGAATTTTAAATCCATGCACACTGGGCCCTGTGCGTGATTCCTGACGTCATGTGACCTTCGGGTCACAACGTTACCGCAATAGCGGTTAGAATTACGCAGGAAATCGTCCTTGAACTAAATTTCGAGTTCAACGAACTGAATGTTTAAAAGGTCGTCATGGCACATGCACATCTGAGTGCAGCAAAAATATACAAGAAGCAAACAAAACAACTCCTCCGTGCAAGCGAAGTAAAATCGTTTTGAAGTTGTGCTAGCCAGGGATCTGTAGTTTGAGTGTGCATGCACTAACGGTATGGCTGGCATTGATGGCCAGCCTTCACCCTCCTCCACTTTATTATTATCGTGCTTCTTCCGCCCCTAGGATATCTGCCGGTTCGCAGTCTTCAACCCAAGTTATCAATACATCTTTTCTCCGTGTTCTCAAGTTACGAGTGTGGAACGTTTCCAACCGTCTGTCAGGTTTTGAAACATCGAATATTTTTGTGTTATTTTGTGGTAGGGGCCAAGTTAATGCAGCTTCCACCACACTCTCGATATCACCACGGACCTTCATTAGCAGGTAATGAAGGTCCGTGATATCACTGTTTCCAAATCTTGTGTACGGGAGGAGAGGAAAGTTTCACGACATCTTTGTATCGGATTGGGATAAATCCCGTTATGGCCGCAGAGGCTTTTGTGACATTTGTTATTCTTTGTTGTCATGTACGTTGTTACCAAGAATTGTTATTCTTTGTTATCATGTGCGTTGTTACCAAGATTTGTTATTCCTTGGTCATGTGTGTTGTTACCAACATTTTTAAAGAGACGTCACAATTTTTTGACATCCTAACTTCTTTACATCAGCGCCTGACGTCAAATTAAATTATTGCCTCATAATACAGTAGAAAATATTTTGAACAGCACATAGCTGACACACATACAACACCCACAAACAACAGACAACATACAACACACACAGACGCGCGCGCGCGCACACACACACACTTGAACATTATCTTACCTTGTTTAGAAAATTCCCTAACTAGAACAGAAAAATGTCCGAAACAATATTCTGCAGTCTTGTGGTCGTTCGCCCAACTAGCGCAGGAGATTGATTAGCTGCAGTTTCGAACAGGGCCAAACCACCCAACAAACATCTCGGCAATCTAATTATCATGGCTTGCAGAGCACTGATAACGCCTGAACAGCCCCATCAAAGGGAGAAAGTTCAGAGGAAAGATACTGGTACGACGTAGTGAGCAGAAGATTTATTTACTTATTTATTTATTTGATAGAAAATACTAGGGTTATGATCGAGTGTGGAAATACTGAGTTACCGTACTTTCTGATGAATGGTGATGAATGGATGAATGGTGATGGGCGAGAAGGTCTAAGAATCCAAGAGAACTGTGAAGATCATGTATATCCGATGCCATCAGAGGGACTTTGACATTTCCGATCACCTGTGACAAAGTGCAAGTCTGAGAACTGGCAACATCTTAGTACCAGCTGAAAAGGGCAGTGAAGACCGTAAAGTTAAAACCGAAGCAGAGATGGCTTGATAATACTTCACATGGTAGTCTGACAGCGGATGCTGTCAGCACTGCAGGCGGTTCAAAAATCAATCATCGGACAGAACAGACACAGAGTAAAAAATATTGTCTCATAAAAAAAGATTCTCAGAAAATAATGGTAAAATTACGCTTCTTTGGATTTCCTCCCAGACAGGATTAAAAGGAAAAAATATTAACTAAATTATAAATCAAGCTAAACAAAATCCATAACATCACTAAGCTTAACATTCACATTTCATCGGTAGAAGACAGAACGGTCATAAAAGAAGAAATATGAATGTACTGTGAGAAGAAAATGTAAAACTGAAGGTAAACTAATGGTAAGTAATCCTAGCTTCACTGCTCTTGAACAAATCAACAGATATAAATATTTCTATATAACTGTACTTGCTATTTACTATAATAACAATAGTAGCTAGGACAGAATGGAGAATATAATATACAAAAATACATGAAACTTTGGAGACGGATTCCCTGTTAGAGTTAAGATTAGACAGCCAAGAGAAAGAATAACCAACAATGTATAAATCAGATACAAATTTAAACACAAATAGCTAGATCTGTTAATCCAAACTAAACAAAAATAAATCTCTCAACCCAAACTAAAAACCAATTGCATTAAAGGGGATCACCTGGCTGGATAACTCATTATACTGAAACTGTAACAAAAGCACAAAACCACTAAACTCTAGATTTATGTAATAATAAAATTAATACTATAAAGGAGATAAATGAAACAAACTAGTCAGAAAAAGTAAAAACCTCTAAACAATAAAAAATAAAAACAAAAACAAGAAATATTTCAAAATTTAGTCAAAATATTGTCTTTTTAACAATTGTTAAATGCAAACCCTTAAAATAAAAATTATATATGTAAAAAAAAGTAGGATCAATCAATCGATCGATCGATCACCCAGTCAATGTGAACAAATATTTTACATGCTGTGAATGTAGATGCCCGGCACAAATTTTATACAATGAAAGCATCAAGAATAATATTAGTCGCAAGCCAAATGCAGGTCAAATATTTAAAAAAAAAAACAGTCTAGTTGCACAAACTGCTGAGGGCGAGTCTCTAGCACTCAAGAGCGAGGAACACTGGCAAGAAGCATCTACAGCCCAACAAGAACCATTTTCCTACCCACCTTACCCCCACATCCCTCCCCACACACACACACACACACACTCTCTCTCTTTCTCTCTGTCTCAGTTACTACTTGTTACAAGCTTTTTTAAACAAGCTACCTGACCAAAAACAAGAGCTGGACTAGGAGAATTGTGGCCCTCTCGGTATGGAGCGATATGAGTGAAATTCATCCAGTACGGGTCTCCACAACTTTGACATGTCGGGGTTAATAATCTCTGATTTAGATCCTTTACATCACCAAGACAAAGCTTCATAATTGGTTCTATAAGAATGCATACATTATACAGGACGAAGTGATAAAAACCCTCTGTAA
The DNA here is from genome assembly GCA_004794655.1 of Marisa cornuarietis. Lineage (NCBI taxonomy): Eukaryota > Metazoa > Mollusca > Gastropoda > Architaenioglossa > Ampullariidae > Marisa > Marisa cornuarietis. Next base: position 1,256,918 of record SMMW01000554.1, on the reverse strand, counting down.
AATTGTATTTCTTTATAAAGAAACCTAACTCTATTCCTTATTTTAAGTTTATTCTCTGTTCAGTATCGCACATTTTCTGCATTCTTTTGTCTTTTAAATTTTCGTGCACTTAGTTGGTTCTTTTTTCACTTGGGCCCTCTAAGACGTGACTACCTCATGGTGCCCCGTAAGCTACCAACAGGGAAAGGGAGGATGATTATTTTTTTAAATCCATTCTTTGGTTTCCAGGCAACCTTTTCAGCAAAATATCTGATCTACAGATACGTCTGCATTTGTGTTTCACAATCTTTCTCTCGCTATCTCCAATGTGTTTATTGTCTCATGCGGTGGCACCTACTTACAGGGTTTGATTTTATCGCCATCACATCGCCTTCCACTTTTCTTTCTCTCTCTTCTTCTTCTTCTTCTTTCTCTCTCTCTCTTAGCAACGGTTAGGTGGTGCAACGGTTAGCGCCTGTCACTAAGACAGTGAGGATAGGCTGCCTTGGGTTCAGATCTCGTCTCGGGCACCCTGTTCTTTCTCTTAGTTGATGGCTCTCTCTCGCTCTTAAACACACTTTAACGTTGCTAGTCACAAGAATGGACTATCGGGTAGGTATTATCAATACAACAAAGTATCTCATTTCTATACCCTTGAAAAATCAGTATTTTCTAAGTATACTGGCATTGCAATGTTCTTGGGTTAGTAATGTGTGATACATCATTAGACCATGGTAGATTGAGGAAGGAGGATCAGTGACAGTGTGCGGATGATTATAGCTGTGGTTCCATCGTCAACCGTTTTATTGTAACACTAGATTCTTGGACGTCTTGAGGTTTTGCCCGTTATTGCTTGTTTTCATCGGCCGTGTTTGTATTCCTCGTGAAAGTAGGTACATATTTTAATCATCGCCACTTCCCCATTTCTTTCCTGTCTCTCCCACACGACCGTAACCGTTATGTTTGTGCGGATGAAACGACTTAAAATGACCTTCATAACTCTATGAAAATTCAAGAATAATAAATAAAACGTTATATTTCTTGAATTACTATCTTTGTTTCCTTGTCGCCACCATCATTTCAAAACTATTTTATGTTTTGGTTTGTATCGACATGCGTTTCGTGGGAAGGGAGATAACCTTGGAGACAGCTGATTTCATGACAGGATTCTTCCCCCTTAATGAGAAAAACGGCTTATCTCTTTTTCAATCAAAACTATGTGAGAGAGAGAGAGAGAGAAAGAGAGAAAGTGAACCAGAAATAATTGAGTTTAATTAACATTTTTATTGCAAGGACCAAATGCCAAATGTAAGTATGTATTTCTTACGTAGGTTGATGCAGACCTGTGAGTAAAACAAAGCAAAAAAATGTTCGGATAAGGAATAGTTGTTTACTTGTTTACAAGTAAATCAGTAATCCTCAACAACATTCGATAAAACCATCGCACAGCTTAGTTATAGTTACAGTTGATCCGTAGATTTTCAGTTTAAAAGTAATCCTGAAGGAACAGCATGCTACAAATTTGATTTACTTATTCGAGTATTTTATTTTTATTCGTCATTTTTTCTTTTCTTTTCTCTCTCCATCTCTCGCTCTTATAAACACTCTCTCTTTTTCTCTCTCATATACGCGCATGCAGACAGAATTCATGTAGCCAACAGAGGGTAACTTTTATTTGATAGTTCTTTTGAATAATAAGCCGAAAATATCTGTATGGATTTATCAGCTTGTGTGTGTGTGTGGCACAATGGTTTCCTATCAATAGCTTGTACAGTAACTGCTTTTTGTACCGAGAGAATACTTTAGTCTTTAGTCTAAGCATCCCCCGTCCCAGGTAGAAACATTTTACGGGTAGGAAAGCTTCGAGGCTGTCTCCTATACTTTGGTTATAAAAGTCTTCAGAATCAAAGTAAAACCAGCGCAGTGCAAACAATACCCTGTTTTCCACTTTCGTCCCTGAATTTTGATTTGTCTTGCCGGCACCTGTCTCCCATCAGCTTTCTACCCCAGCCTCGTTACTGGCTTCAGGGACCCCAGAGACTCTCCATCAAACAGTTACTGTTTCTTTGTTGCCGTCTCACTGTCCTCAGGGTCCTCACGGCCTCACAGTCGCCCATGGCAACTAGAGTGCGACAGCGCCGAGGGTGAAGCCATTTATTTTCGACGCTACACCCCAACCGCTTCGTGATCTGTATTTAAAAACCCAAAAAACGGAGTTGGTGTAGCGCCAGTTGGGTCTTCTGTTTCCACTCCTGTCGCAGGTGTTAAGTAAGTTTCAAGGTTACATGCTGTGAAGCGCCCGTTAACGCCAGGAGGCACATCCTCCAAGACACTGCGGCCTGACGTTTAAAGACAGAGGGACCCGCGAAGGTCCGCTCGTAAAGCAATCAACGCCACCTTGTGGTCGTCACGGGTGCAGTCATCGTCATCATTACTTCGTCAGGACAGACAAGTCGAGCGTCGAAATCAGGTAAGACCCACGGAGTCGTCGACCTTCAATTGGCTGGCGGCAGATGCATCGCAGGGGAAAACGACCAGCCAGGGGAAATAATTACGTCAGTCCAGGGGCTGGAGAAGTGAAGGTTACTGGTTAGACCACGGATAGGGTGGCCAGGTATAAAACGTGAGACAATGTGACGACGAGGATGTGGGGGCTTGAGGAGGTATGGCGAGTGGGAGGCGAGGACTGACGTTGGGGGTCGGGTGGGAGAAATGGTGCACTGACTCTCACGACCGTAACAGTCGCCTCCAGCCACACAGATCGTACTAGACCCTATAAACTGACCAACGTACATTTTCCGTTTATATTTCGGGTTGTCATTTAAGATAAAAAAAGATGCTAGAATGTTTAACTTATCCTATAATGAAGTATGTTAAAGTATTTGATAGATCGCAACGCTAAAAATATTACTCTGTACGTGCAGAGTAGGTGCAGTGCCTTCTCACACCCACTCAGGTTTTGATTTTGACTGTTTTCTTTCCTGTTAAAGAGGAGCTGGCTTTAAATTAGCAGTAGTGGGCTCGTTTTATTTTGTTTTATTTTATTTTAAGGCTTTTAATCCCAAGACAAAGACTATCAATAAAACGATTGTCTTTTCTTCACCTTCGAGTGTTTAATTTACAAAACACTGTACATGCTATATTTAAAAAAAAGAACAGAACAAGTTTACGTTTTTGACGTTTTGAGCACTTATGTTTCAAGGCATATACGCCAATGACACTTTGGGTTTGCTTCCGCAGGCCGCACTGCCTGAGTCAAACACTTACACCCAGAAAAAATTATTACTTCCTGTAATTTTTCTAACAATGTTTATTTACCACGAGTTATTTTTCTGCAAACTAGCAAGGTCTACGTTCGCCAAAAATTCATCTTTACCAAGGTTTTGTTTGTAACACAGTACTGAAGGATGAGAAGACGAAGAATCAATGACCTGAGGGAGGTGGACGGACAAGGGGTGTGTCAAACAGAACCATACAGTGATTGATTGTCTCTATGGGTGCTGCCGACTGCATAATGATGTATTTTCTCATGCATGCTGCTGGTTGTACAGTGATGTATCGTCTCATGCATTCCACTGACTGTACCAGGACATACTGTCTCTGTACACGCTTGTGTCGGTACTGGTATACTGTCGCTGTACCTGCTGGAGCGGAAGGAAAGACTGAAACAGTTGTAGAAAGAACGTCTACTTGGCACTCCAAATGGACAAATATGACAGACAATCAAATTCACAGAATGTTGTCAAAATATATGCGCTTGGAAAACATCAAAACTAAAATTAACGGTCCATATTCTGGTTGTGATTCTCTGGTGGTGGTGGTGGTGGTGGTGGTGGTGGTGGCTGCGGCGGGAGGAGGAGGTACCTGAAGAATGAGGGAAGAAAAAGACAATATAACGAGTGATTGCTCTAGTGAAACTAAGCAAGTGAGCAATCAAATAAACAAATAAATTGGTAGCAGGACCTAAATTCTAGCCTTGTATAAATATTTCCCACAGTTGACTAAATGCAGCTGTCACAACTGTAGACAAGTGTGATGGAATTCTCAGTGAGCAGGTAGGGAGTGTGAACTGAATTTTGAATTATTATTGTCACTTTATATTGGTAAATTTTGAGGAATTGTTGTCATGTTGTACTTACGAATTTTAAGCATTTCGTTACACTATACTTATTAATACTAAGGTATTTAGTCCTCTTGTACTCACAAAACATTTGGTGCTGCTCATGAAGTTTTATGACAAAGTATAAATGAAGAGAAAAGAAATAGGCGCTTCTCTGACTTTTAGATGCATGCTGGCAGACGTGCACTTCGCACCTGACCGTTGGCGACGCCAAGAAAGAAATTACTGTAACTTCTCTTTAGTTTGCTGTTCGTCCTGCTAAGTATTTGTACTTAAACCTAAATCTGTTTAGCCATATGCAGCACACGCGGTGTCACCATCCCGATAGTGTACCTCAGTAGAAACCCCGGTTTCAGATGAAAAGAACAGAAGCTTTACTTTTTTCAAAGAGGAGAGCCAGAGTTGACCCTTCACTGCCTGTTTCTGTTCGGGTAGGCGATGCTGATGTTCCTTTTGGAACTTCGGCACGAAATTTAGGTTACATAATGTCTGCTGACCTGTCTCTTGATAAACATGACTCTCACATTTGTCGATCTGCATACTATGAGCTCCGAAGATCAGCTCCATTCGCCATACTCTGTCCGTCTCAACCACCAAAATTCTTATCTGCTCGTTTATTCTGTCTAAATTAGAATACTGCAACTCTCTTCTTGCTGGCTGTCCTCAGCACCTCATTGATAAGCTTCAGAAAGACCAGAACTCAGCAGCTCGTCTCGTTTTCCGGACTCACAAACATGATCATGTCTCACCACTTATGCGCTCTCTTCATTGGCTACCAGTTAAAGCTAGAATAGACTACAAGCTCTCAACTCTCTGCTATGCTTTTCCAGCTACTTTAACGAAATCTTGTCTGTCAAAACTCCTGCCCGAAACCTTCGATCCTCATCAGACTCCCGCATTTTATCTCTCCCTCTCACGAAGACAAGTCACATACGGACAACATATATTCTCCCTCAGTGCTGCTCAGCAGTGGAACTCTCTTATACACCACATTCGCCACTCAACTTCCATAGCCGCATTCAAACGCTCTCTTAAAACATATCTTTTTACTAAGTACTATTCCTGACTTGTACCTCATCTTTATGTTGTTCAGTGTCCCTATGTGTACCTCACTGTCTATTGGTTGTTATGTTACTTTTTATCAAATTGTTCTGCACAGAGAGTGCGATCCATCTCATTTGTGATTCTGCGCACTATAAGTTCGCATTATTATTATTATATTACCTCAGTATAACCCCCAGTTACCGTACTGATGTAACAGAGAATATTTTTTTTATTATACTTTAGTATAACATGCTAGTTACTGTCCTGACGTGAAAGTGAATATTTATATTTTACATTGTAACTTGCCAGTTACCATCCTCATATTGTAGCTTTATGTAACCCGCCAATCGCCGTCCCCATATAACACGATAACGTGGCGATATTTTTTTTATTATACTTTAGTATAACATGCTAGTTACTGTCCTGACGTGAAAGTGAATATTTATATTTTACATTGTAACTTGCCAGTTACCATCCTCATATTGTAGCTTTATGTAACCCGCCAATCGCCGTCCCCATATAACACGATAACGTGGCGATATTATACCTCAATAATTTTGTTGATGTTTTTGATAGGTAAAAGTGCTTTCACTCAAAGGCGAGTTCGAACTGATGGGGATCTGGGGGAATAATGGGGAGTGGAGACTGGAATGGGCGAGGAGAGGTTATAGTTTTTATTTATAGTTTTCTTTTCTTTATAAACCTGTATTCGTATATTGTATTTTTAAGCTACCCTACCTTATGTTTGGTTATAGTTCTGGTTATGAATGAGTGAGGAACTCCATATTTCTTATGGTTTAATTTATTTAAAAGATATTTTAAATGTATTATATGGTTATGCTAGGCTAGCAGTCTTATTAATGCATTTATGGCACTGATTGAATTTTGATTTGTTTTGGTTTTTATTTGCTTTTCATGGGATGTTATCCAGTGTACATCTTTGCCTGTTTATACGAATCTTGAATTTGGATGCCTTGCCACCATTGTTACCACTAATTACAGTACATAATGACAACATGCTGTAGCTCTTTGGGTGAGTAAAGGCAGCTATTCATGTTTAATGCCAATCTATGTTTCTCTAAGACCTGCCTAAGTTCTTCTCATTCTTGCCACACTATAATCAGCCAGTAACTGATATAACTAGCCGACACCCCTAACAGCGTTCCTATGCTGACTTGGTATTCTCCGCTTTCTTGTCCACCCGGGACGCTGGATCGAAATACCATTGTCCTTGATATTTTTTTCAACAGGTTTTCCATACAAGGAAACAAATATTGCAATCGAGCGCCCACTATCGATTTTTACACCTGATAAATATTGTTCTTCCTTTTGTAAACGAAAGGTAAGAAAAAAAATTGGTTGAATTATTGTCAAACGTCGTCGACCCCTTGGACAGCCTGCGATCACTCATTGTCTCCAGAAAGACGATTTATATACATAAAAAAAAAAGCCGTGGAGTTGTTAACTGCCTGTTAAATGCAGTAAAAGGCAGCCCATACCTGCCCAGATGTAGCCCGCAGCCTCGCCCACTTGCTACAGGGGATGCAACAAACACAGGATGAGTGTCCTTGCTGACTGACAGATACATTTTGTTCGTCCTCTGGAGTCGACAGGCCCCCAGCTGAAGGAAGTCGCGCACACGGTGATGGAAGAGGTAGAAGGTGGCGGGGTGGGGGAAGGGGAGACAATTATTTCTCTTTCGGAGACTGCTTCTTTCCCTTAGACTGGCCATACTATGCACAACAAGCTTACAACAGCTCAAGTGACGAGCTCTATCAGCATCTGCGTCTTTCCCCCATCCTAGCGCCGACGAGAGGTACCAACGGACAAGCACTACTGTTCGTTAGCTGATGTCAGTCAATGAATGAATAACGTTATTACCCCCAGACCGTTGATAAACCCACATTTCCCAACTCAACGTGACCGCTTTTTCCATCTCGTCTCGATCTTCAGCCAGCTTTATACCTCCTCCCTCCTCTCTTTGAAGTCACACCATTACATCCTCTGCTGTGCGAAGTTTTCTTTCTCTAAATCACAGAACGCTACGTCCTATGGAGACAGACTACAGAACATTGAATGTTACATCCTGTAAACTACAGAACGCCTTCAATTTTGCACTACTTCTTTTTCTTTCTCTTTCTTTCTTTTTTAGGACACTGTCAAATGGGAATTGTATCCGACCTTCACTTCTTTTTTTTAGTTGTGTTTTAGCGAGTCTTTTTAGACAAGTACTCAGTCAGGCTATGTTATTTTCCTTCTCTTTATCCCTCTCGTTTCACATTTCTCATTAAAAATTGTTTGGAATAAAGGTGTGAAGTACTGTCCAACCAGCTGCTGGTCGCTGATGTTGACCTCACCGCCAGTCCTCACGGCTGCTGACTTCGGCATCACCTCCATTCCTCAATCCCTGACGTCGGCGGTCCCACCACAACACTCTCGTCTGCAGCAGAGCCAGGAAGCTTGCAGTCGAAATGATAGAAAAGCCAGGTATACGTCTTTGTAAACCACTTAGCCTGGATTAGAGCAGGTAAGTATCTTTTGTTATGTTTTCACAGATTCAAGTATATTCTCCATAACTGGGCGTACTTAATTTACTGTGACGTTTCTTTTGGTATTACATAACAAACCAGTAGAGGGATTCATAACAAAGACAAAACATCAACCCAAAAAATTTCACTGACATAGAAATAAGAAAGTGTAAGTAAAAGTAAAGAAAGTTTCAGGAAGAGATCGATGATGAAACTAAAGCTCAATGGAGAACATACGGTGGAGAGCTGAGAAGAAAAATTGGCGAGACGCGTTCAGAAGTAAAAGCGACGGAAAGAAAATGAGGGGGTCTGACAGAGTGCGTGCGCACGAGAGAGAAAGAGTATGTGTGTGTACGTGCATGAGTGCATGCGTGCGCGCGCGTGTGTTTGTGTGTGTGTGTGTGTGTGTGTGTGTGTGTGTGTGTGTGTGTGTGTGTCACATAGCTTTAGATAGGTAAAAAAAAAACTCCAGGTACCTTTCAGTATTTCTATTCAATTGGATCTGTGAGGCGTATAACGACAAAATGGTGTGTCGCGGGTGGCATATAAAGGAGAAGTTTCATGAATTCGTCAATGATATTGTCTTGCGATGGTTTAAATGTCCGCGCTATGACATCATATTTTATAATTTACTCCTCCCTGTTCTCTGCGCGTCTGCGTGTCTTCCTGCAATGTCCGTCCGTCCGTCCGTCTGTTAAACCTTGTAAATCTAATTATGTACCTAAGTCAGGGCTTCACTACTTTTCGCTTACTATTATTTACCGATACTACTGCTTATGTGAGCTGCATTCACTATTTTAGCCACATTTATATACTTTACGTAAATTTATATTGAGCTGCATTTGTTTCATCTTCATCCATGAGGCCACAAGGCCTCAAACTATATAAATTTTCTCTTGTTTGTGTCATTCGATCTCTCTTCCCCATCTTACCTCTCTCTCTCTCACACACACACACACACACACACACACACACACGCACGCACGCACGCACGCACGCACGCACGCACACATTAAACACACACAGCCACAGTAGCCCAGTAAGTAGCTGTTTCTACTAGCTGAAAACATCTGACGAAAAACATTTATATTATGAAAGTTATTATGGTTTTATAATCCAGTAAATATCTGTATCTTGCAGGATTGATGTTCAGAATTTAATTTTGTTTTCTTTCTACAATTTCCACTATTTTTTCTGAAATTTTTTAACTAACTTCCCTCAAGCGGTCTCTCTCTCTCTCTAACACACACACACACACACACACACACACACACACACACACACACACACACACACACACATCACAGTACAGAAGGGATTTGTGCCTGCACGTGTGTTTGGAATAGCAATGTTTGCTTTACACCTCATTGATTTAACAATTCCCACTGAGGCTGACAAATGTTAAAGGTTTACAAACTCTGCGATTTAACATCATACGCAGACAAGGCAATCGAGGCATTTTTCGTCAGTTAAACAAACAAACAAAACAAGCAAATAAAATATTATTGGTCTTGTAAGACAATATTAAAGACATAAATAGATTTTCGGTGACATTAAGCAGAACTTCGTTAGAAGCTAAAAGATTTCATAACTGATTTCATCCTTTCAAAAAGTATAACTTGTTACCTAGCCATGTTAAATGTTCGTCCACATTGTTGTCCCTATGCTGCAGACATTTCATCGTCATTTTGAAATCTTCCGAATAGAATAAAGAAAGTAAAAACGATGTTGTCCTGGTGCAAATAATTAGTTTTTGGAACTAACCTATAGTGCGAAATATATTTTGCGCCAGTGAATTTTAAAACTGAAAGTTTATTATTTTTTATATTTTAAAATATTTTTTCATTATTTTTACATGACGACCTCCCCGCAGCTTGAGTTGGCCAGACCTAGCGCATTATATGGTACAAAATGATATACATAAACATCTTTCCTTTTAGCGCTTTCGTCTTTCAGACCTACGTTATGCTTACAGTGGCAGTGTAGTACTTTTTAAATTTAAACTGTACAATAAAGACAATAGCTCTTACTTCATTATTGTTGGCCACATTGTTACCACGGCACAGCTGCTGACAAATTCACGACCTTTCAAAATCAGACAACACAATCAGAAGAAAAAAGAAAACTCAATAGACTTAAAGTTTGTCGATGCGCTTTCCAGCCTGAAGAAGCCTGAAACAGGAAAATTTTAATTCACTTTGCAGAACGAATTTTACGATAGAACACTATTCCATTTAGATAAGAAGCAGAAATATTTTCGTTAACTACTTCTTTTGTGACCAAGTACGTGTATGACAACAATTGTCTATTATGCATTAATTTTAATAATAAAAATGTATTTGTTTTAAGATTTATATCTTTCTCATTAGTTTTAATAATTATGCAGTGTATATTAGTTCTAATAATTAGCTGGTGTCCTCTCGTTTTAATAATTATTTATTGTACATTAGTACTATTAAATAGTCCTCACAATTCTATATTGTATATTAGTACAATAAACAAATTCTCTTTTATATCCTATATGATCACATCCCTCCTCTTCTTCCACAATGCTAAAATAATAAATTTATAAATTAATGTATTATATATTTATTACTTATCGCTTGTGATGCATTCTCTTCTCTTCTATCATTCTCAGTCTCATTTCTCCTAGCGACTTTAATTATATGTTAATTATATGTCCGAGACTTCCTAACCCATTTATAATTATAATAACTTCTTGCCCATGAGAGTATCTGAACAGCACCAGACTCTCCAGATCAATCCGCCAGCAACACAGGCCGTCCATCACATAGAATTTTTTGAAGCTATTTTCGCCTTGGGACTTTTCTGGGGCATGTTTCCAAAACAGTCAACCTTGGATTGTGACTATGGCAACGGACACACTCTAGTAGTGGCGCAAACGATGAATCAATACGCCCCGCTTTAAAGCCTTCAAAACCTCTTATGCTCCGGAGAAGCAGAAATTGACTGAAACACCAGGGAGCAGGTGAAAATAGTCGATGCTGCATTCACTGCACGCGATTTTCTTTTTGAATAAGCGCTCCTTCTGGGCACTGGGTGAAGTTTTAGCTTTGTCTTCTAACTTTTGTTTGAGTATTTATTTATTAATTTTTGCTTGGGGGGGATTAGTTTATTTATTTGTTTTCGTTGTTTGGATTTTCTAGTTTGAGTTTTTTTAAATATGGTATGGGTAAATACCGAGAGTATTTTTCCGTAGATCCGTAGATGATGAAAATTATAAAGGTATACACGAGACGTCTAATTTCCGCTTGTTTTCCTCAGTCCAACATAACATCATTGCTTCAAACAGTAAAAACAATCTTTCAGAAGAGACATGGACTATAGATGGAGGTCGACAGCAAAAAGAAAAAAAGTTCTCATGACATGAAGGTAGATTGCCAATAAAAAGTAGTAACCCACAATCATAATCTCCAAGCTGATCTCGATGTTGCAGACCAGTGAGTTCTTCGCGGTAAAATACCCAACAGCTCTATTTAAATCTCGGTTTGCTGATGTTTGTGCAAAGGAACCTTGTCCAACAAGTTCCCACTGAACATTATTAGTGTTTTCGCTTTTTACTACTTTACTTGTGTGGGTAAAGAGGATGTGCGCAGACGAGCAAATAAATATTTCAGTCCAAAAATATTTCAAGATATTTTCGCAAAGTGACTTCAAGGCGAGCTAATCAGCTGGTACCCTCAGTAACCTGGACCTCCGCTGGGGAAGTACCTCTTCTGCATTAGAAAATCCCTGGGGAGGAAGCTCACCTTCGCAGATGCGAGCCCGGGGAAGACTTGGGTGAGTGGAGGAGGTACTTGAGCGCTAGCCGTGAATGTAATGCCAGCACGTGCACAGTACTTACCTTTGTGGTGTATCCAACACGTGCGGGGTGAAAGGCCGAACGTCTGAAGATGAAAATGCCGTCTTGTGGAATCTTTAAAGATCATTATTTCGTTATCTGTGCCTTGGACTCATTTCTAGGATTCCCGTATCAAAAATTCTTCTAGAAGACATTATGAGAGCAGAAAAGAAAATTTTAATATCTTCATAGGGATGTTGTCACTGTCTTTATATCATTTTTAGTTTAGTTTTGTTTTGGAGATTTTTTTATTCTCCCGAAATAATGAAGAAATAGAAAAACTAAATAGCCAGCCAAAAGTAAAGGATGAAGAAAAATCTGGAAAGGATAAAAAAGGGAAAGGAATAAAACTGAAAAGGAAGAGAAAGACGGACGGACAGACCGACAGGACGATGACCAGAAAACTAATAAAAGCGTTTATGTGTACCAAATCACACACACACACACACACACACACACACACACACACACACCACGCTCCTTCCCCCCCCACCCACCCTCACACACACACACACTTCTACCCCGCACACAGAGAGAAGAAGAAGGGAGAAAAGAGAAAGAGGGGAGAGAGAGCATTGGCTGACTTGACGGAACAGCGAACGACAACCCACATCTGAAGAAATGAAATTTTTCATATTTTTGCCTTTCCCCCTTCAAGCGCTCTTGCCTCTGCCCACGCTGCGATCGTAAGGTTCGCTTGGATGGCCCTTACTTCGGAGCGCAAATTACCTCCCCCATGTGATGCATTATGATCACGTGTTGCCCACTCGATGCCACGGGAGATAAGCGACTGCCACTGAAGGCGGATCGGGTATCCAGGAAGACGCCTCTTTTCATCATTTTTCACTATCTCTTGCTTGATAATGTCAGTGGCAGCCATTTGAGGCAGAGGAGGACGCCAAAGAGGGTGGATACCTCGTGAAGTATGGGGGTGTGGCTAACGGGAGACGTGACTGCAGATTCGACAACAAGGATGAAATGGAGTAGAGGAGCGGGGTTCATTTGAGAGGATGACGTTGGGAGGGGGGCGATTACTCTACTCTTTGAAAAAGAAGGAGAAAATGAAGTAGTTTAAAATTGTTTTTAATTGCAGTTGTTAATGCCAGAAAGATGTAGTAGAATATTCTATATAGTGGCGTTTTAGTGAAGACAATAGCTAAATGCCCGTGTAGTACTCCTTTTGGCAGATACGATCAACCTACCTGGGAGACGACTGCAGCTGTTCAGCAGATTACAGCAGTAAATTCGTTAGGAATGTCAACTGGTGAGAACCACCGTCACGGCTGAAATACGACAGAGGCCCATCCTATTGTCACTGCCGTGGAATAATATTTTTTTTTTACAAGTTGTAACTTTGTCAATGTCAGCGGGAGACGTGGCAGTCATCACAGCTTCTGTCGGTCTTTATGAGACTGAAAACGTGGCCACAGCTTTTGTCAATGTCTGCAAGGGACACAGACGTGACAGTCTTCACACATCCTGGGCTACTGGATTAGTTGAATTCTTTTAGTACATCTCAAGGTCAACCCTGGTCAAAGATGAAATATTCAAGTTGCTAACACGTTAACAGAACACACGGTCAACATTGATTTTTAAGAAAAAAATTCAATGATTTTGCGATTGTTTGTTTAAACACGAGGATTGACGTTTGAGCTTCTGAGGTCACGGAAGATCCGAGTCCCATGCGAGATTGTATTGAAGCGTTGACCAATCAGCGAGAGTCTACTGAGGTGTTGACCAATCAGCGAGTTTTTTGGTGACATGGCGGGGACGGAGATCTTGACAAAGCCTACCTGAGAACTGTGGTTATCCAAACCGTTGTACATCTACAGCAGAGTTTATCGGTTGTACTTTTGAAAATAAATAGCTACAAGGGATTCAACCAACTGAGTTTATTAACGATAAGGTTCCACTCGGAGACGCCTGATCGCTTGAAAGAGTGTCTGCAAACTTTTGTCCTTTTCAGTTCCTGTATTCTGCTTGCAATGTTTGATGTGTGTGGGTATGGGGGGGGGGAAAGGGGAAGGGGTTGTCGTTACCTTGGCAGCAGCTGTGCCCTTGTGATCTTAATGGTCACTAAAGTAATAAACGCGTTGTAAGCTACATTGTTAAAATCTTTTTGTTATTAAGCCAATAAAAGTCACTGATTCATTCTTCTTCATTGATTTGTTGTTGACACGTATACTGTCCTCTGTGAGCCACATTAGTCGCGCTTAACGCTGCGGGAGTTTTAGATCGAATCGTATCCTTGTCTCACCTTTATGACTTTCTCTTTCTCTCGTTCTCTCTCTGGTCCACCCACATATTGTAGTATAAACACCATGTTCATGGCCTTTGGGTAAGCATAACAGGGGAATGCCCTGAGATTGCTTTCAGATTTATGTGCCACCGCCATTCCAAACACTGGCAAAATGAACTTTTTGTTATCCAACTTTACTTTCAGTAAGAAAAAAAATAGCGTTGTATAAAAAAAAATTTGCACATTCTTCATTTGTTTGACTATTTACAAGCCTCAGTTTTTCTGATCGAGAAAAACATGCACAATCGCACGTTGATTCGGGAATATTTGATTTACAAAAGTAAGTCGGATAGTTCACATTCTGCAATCATGGAGTTAGTTTGTCCATTAGGTTATCTTTCCCACCTGTTCCCTAACCAGTGTAAAGCGATTTTACCGACGAGTAAATTACCGCTATCCATGAAAATGATCCCAGAACTATAATTAAACAAACAAGTGATTGACAGCGTGAAGAAAATAAAAGAGAGAAAAAAGAGAAAAGACAAAGTACGAAAAAAGACAGATTTTTTCGAGTTGTCATTATTAAGCGAGCTGTCACACCTACTGTAATTACACTACGACAGACTGTACTTAAGAGCTGCCACACCTACTGAAAGTACACAGTGGTAGACTGTACTCAGATGCGGTTACTCCTACTGACCTACTAGCTGTCACCAAAGCTGTATTAGCTATGACCCCTGGTGCACTAGCTGTCACCCCTAATCTACATACATGATAGACTGTACCGCACATCTGTACTTACACCACGATAATCTGTACACCACGTCTATATTTCACAATAGACCGTACAGCGTCTATAATTCACAGACTTGCAACACATCTGTCAATAACAACGACAGACTGTACACCGCCACTGAACCTACACAACAATAGACTGTACACCACGTCTGTACGATACAAGGCCCCTAATGTCTCAGGTGCTGGGGTCGTCTTCGTGTCGGGTAGCGTGACGTTTACGACCATCCACGTCCTGAAATGCTGGATGGAACGTGTCACCTCCGTGCATACCTTGGCAGCCAGGCTCCTCCATTCGTGACTCCTTTCTGTCCGATGAAGGACCTGCTGTGTGTGTGTGTGTGTGTGTGTGTGTGTGTGCGCGCGCGCGCGCGCGCGTCACACCCACGTGTTTCGCGAGTAATAGCCGCGAGTTGAATGTAATGTAAAAGGTCACCATACCTGGTGTGAGTCGGTTTACGCCATAGCATTAGTATCTGAAGAAGCAAGTCATACATCTGTGGTGAAATGTTCCTGTTGCTGAAAATGCTGTCATCAAAGTCTCAACCTCCTGACCGTTAACTGGGGGCTGATCTAGAGGTCAGCAACAGTCTGGCGAAGGTGGACATAAGTTACTTGCATGGCAATCGACAGACGCTCGCAGAACATCGACCAGGTTCGTCTAAGTAGTCGTCTTACCTATCGTATGACGATGCCCAGACAATCAGTGAAATACTTTAGCACACATATTGTCGTCTCACTGTCACGTGACGAGATACAGGCAACTTTCATAGCATTGTAATGTCACGAACTACGGTTAGCCTGACATTACCATTGAACGTTCAACGCTCTAACCACATTGTAAAGTACCGAGGTACGGGCAACTTTTGATTTCAAAAGCGCTACCGGTAACAATTTTTGCTACTGTAACAAAACGCACTACAGTAGCCTTGAAACGTCACACATCACAGGCAACTCTCTTTGCATTGTAACATGACTAGGGAGAGTTACCCAGATTCACGTACGTCGTTACAGTAACGCAACTTTATTATATTGTAACTTATCGCGATCACTGCAACACGTTACACGGAAAACATGCTGTGGTGCGTTCGAGCAGTCGTTTCAATCAGCTGAACTTCGGCCGAGTGGTTGACCACTAATCCATCATTCCATGGATGGTCTAGCCTTTGGATGTAAGGAGACTGCCTGGCAGGGCTCCCGTCGCTTACCAGTTGACCTGCCTATAAAAATTAAAAGCACTGCCTGACCGCGGGTGTGTCAGTCATCTCCAAGATTACAATTTTACCCCGTTCTACTTCATCTCTCCCGCTTCCTTCTTTCCCCCATCAGCCTCCGATGCCCTATGAACATACATCTCCCGCTAAGCTGAACACGCCGAGAGAGACATTTTCAATCATCATCACTGACAAGGGAGGTAAGGCAGGGTGTGGTCCCCCTACCCTTCTTCCTTCCCGTTTTGCAGGGCGTCGATCAGTTTTGACTTTCAGCCCATCTGAAAGCCTTCGTCCAATTTTATTATTGTTTCCAGGGCGCTATGAGGAGCGTTTAGTTGGGTTTTTTTCATTTCAGCCAAGTGCATCCGAGACCTTATCACTGTCAGTTACTTCACCAACGAGCGGCGCCATCTGTCACAATGCCAGCACGTGGGAGTGGGACGACACGAGGTAGACGCCGATAGGAGTCGTAGACAGGACATTAAACAGACGCCGAGAGATAGCAGTCTGCTAGTCTTACATAGTGGGAGCTAGCAAGGTCTCTTGACTTCAAGCTGTGAAATCAGAACAACGACAAATGAACTTTAGAAATAAAACGTGTAATGATTTTGCCAGTACTGAGCATACGTACAAGGGTCTTGGCGTTCTCAAGCCAACAAGTGGTTACGTGACCAACTGACTTACCTAGCCCCAGTTTCATTTTCGCTCAGCCATGAACAACTTACTACACTCAAATCAATGTGTGCAATGAAACAGATTGCAAAGCTGATTCGGCCTCCAATGGCGGGCAACAAACGGAACTTATGGATCCATTGCTGAATGACAAAACAACTGTCGCAATGTCCTGACGATTTCGCCCTAGATTTTATAATTTGTTTTAATTTAACAAATGAATGCAACGTCATGTCAAATAATCTTCATGAAGGCGCCTTGTAGTCTGACTTTGCATGGAGTTCTGGGGCTGGATGCACAGTATATCGGTATTTGTTTGTTAGTGTTTAACGCCGCCCCAGCAGCTAAGGCTATATCACAGTACGTCGGTAGCCGCTGACTGGAAAGTGCTATTATTTCATGAGCATTTTTTCCGACTGGCAGACTGCTGTTAGCCATGCTGCTAGCAGCCAATATTGGATGTGCACCCAGAGGTTAATACCGACAGAGACGAAGGCGGATTGTATGAAAAGTGCGGGCGAGCCCAGAAATCAAGATGGCGGGGAAGAAGCGATTCTGGCGAATGGTGAAAGTCATTCACGAATACAGAGTTGAACCCTCTGCACGATGTTGGTGTCAGGCCCCCGCAAACTGAACCTGGCGGCACGCCATCACAGAATGCCGCGGGCAACCGTCTACCACGCACGCTCTGCAAAGCTGGAATCACGAGATTCTTTGTCCCTGGAAGTGTCATAGCCTTTATGCTGAAAGCTAGACGCTCACAAAAATAAAAACAAAGGACACACATTCACTCACTTTCTCTCTCTCTCGCTCACTCACACACACACACACACACACACACACACACACACACACACACACACACACACACACACACGGGTTCGCTTCTCAGGAGTGGAGGCGGGATGTTTATCACTCTATACATAGCTGCAGAGCTAGTAACATATACAACAGAAACCATCAACCGATGTTCGAAAGGGGAAAAAAAAGAAAACAAACTTTTACTGGTGCTGTGTGTTGTTTGAATGTCTGTGTTTGCTATTCTGTATGTCTGTATCTCTGTACGTTTCTCTGTCCATATGTATGGCTCTATGTTAAACCACCCATTGTCGGCCCGCTCGCGTGGATCCCTGAGTTTAGTTGGTCGAGTAAGTGAGCTCACTATTTATTTCCTCTTCTTGCAGTGACCTCGACGTCCCGCACGCTTTATTTTACTTACTCCCACATGAATACATCCATAGTCCAACTGCAGAGACAAGGCAGCTCATTCTTTTGGAAGAAAGAGATACACCCCCGGATACCCGTAGTCTAACTTACGGATGGAACTCTGCCCGTACGCTACGTTCATTTACCAAAAAAATTTATATCTATATATCGTTGGTCTTGACAGCTCCGGTGTTCGCACAGTTTCCAATTTACGACTCTGGAGCTGCCGGTTCCTCCAACAGACCGCTGTCCTTCCCCTCTCCCCATTTACCCCCTCCTTTGCCCACCCCTGCACTAGAGGGTGAAAAGAGAGAGAGAGTGAGAGTGAGAGAGAGAGAAAGTAAGACCGTCTGTCTGTTCTTGTCGAGGTCAGCGGAGGATTCCTTCCCCCTGTCGTGGAGTCAGCCTCAGACAGAAGCACTATACCTCTTCAGTGACATAGGATACCCTTTCCTTGTCCCCAACCTAGCTCCTAGATACAAACTTGTTGAGGTTTGTCGAGTTTACAGATAGTTTTTTGCGAAAAAGAGCAGATAGGACTGGGACAAGAGTAAGACGAAGCCATTCAGCCATTCCTACAGTTTCTTCTTCAGCTAAGGACGTTCGCTTGTTGTCCTCTTTGGAATCGTCTCTATATTTATTTTCCATATAGGCTAGGAGTTACAAACATAAATTGTAAGCTCCGTTACAGCAATTTGTCCACTACTTCTTTAAAATGCCCCAATTGCAATTGTGAAGAGACTGAGTTACATTTTGTGTTCGTGTGCCCAAAATATAAAGATCTACGACAGCTGTACATTCCTGAAAAATTCTTTAAGAATTCTACTCAGCTTCGTTTATCTATTTTATTTGCAAGCAACTGTTTAAAATTAATCCAAAATGTTGCCTACTGTCAGTATAAAGAACTGCAGATTACAGAGAACAAATAATTTTCAAATTACTGATATTGTTAAATAACACATTAATGGATGTTGTATTTTTAATGAAGTAAGGACATTGTGTTTATGTTTTTTGTACTTTCATTTTGATTCCCCCAACACCCCCTCCCCCAACATCGGTTATGGGCACGAGCCTACTGAAATAAAGAAATTGTCATTGTCATATTTTGCATATAAGAACAGATTTGAATGTGCTTATACCGTTCTTCAAATTTATCTCTGTGATAACATGTTTTCTTCTTCCACCGATGCCTTTTTGGATATAAATATTCTGTGTTGTAACAAGGACTAATTTATGGTTAGTTTGGTCCTGCGTGAGTTCATAGTTTTTGAGGGCTGCCTATACTGACTGGAGGAAAGCTTGAGATTTGGTCTAGAGAATCACCACCTATTGCAGAGCATGCTCACATCATCTCAATACACTCTCAACATTCGCCCGGTTCATTATTTTTCAGATGTTTTTCTTTATTGAGTCATCGATGAACTATTAATAATAATAATAACGACCATAATAATAATGACCAAGATAGATCGCACTCTCTGCGCAACAAGTATATCTAAGCTGAACTCTTTATAAACTTCAATATAACTCCCATTTCAAGCATCTTTGACTATGGCAACAAAATGTAGTACAATAAACAAGAGAACAGGCAAACATATCCACACAAAAACAGAACATTTCCCAACGAGGGTCGTCAAAGCGACAAAAGATAAAATGGCGTCGGTCTCGATACAAATATGATGGAAGCTGCGATGCTGGTTAAAAACTTCTGGTTTCTTTGAAACCTCAACATTATGGCCTTACATTCGTCAGAGTCTGGTGCATCAGTCAGTTCAGGGCTGGTCTGCGACTGACAATCGCAGAAAGCGGTCTGGACAGAAACACGATTGTGTGCAGGGAAGGGAAGTCTGCTTGCACTGTTCCTCGACCGTGGACCTTCTTCCTGTTACGTATTCGCATAAAATTCTAGCTTCGGGCGCCTGTCTGAGCTGAGCTGTATTTTGTCAGTGGAGGCAGACCAAGAAAGAAATTAACTTGGAAAAATAATGGCCAGTAAATCAGCTCGCACGACGAACTCTGGCCTTACACTGTAAGAATGGTTTGGAAAAAAATGGTCCGAAGATTGCGTTTCAGGAGACGAACTGTCTATGTACTAAATCCATCATGGAAAACTGTAATTTTTGGTTTTGTTTAAAATCAAGTGCAAAAATATTAAATTTCTTCATAGTAGTCATACCTGAGGGCGAAAGAGACTCTTGATTTTTCAGTACGCTATAATCTGTTAAACGCCAACGTTGACTGCAAACGTCTGAGCACATTCTTCAGAAATAAGCAGACGAGAAGCAAAAGGAAATTAAATGAGAAATAATACAAAGTATTATGTCGATGGCAGGACACAGGGAACATTATTTTAAGTAAGAGTAAATTTTAAAATGGATTCATCTCTAATAATACTGGAAACTAAAATATGGATACACAGAGACCAGAAAGAGAAATAAACAACAACAACAATTAATACATGCAGGTGACAAACTTATCGAATACACGGCATCACGTGGACTCAGAGGCCTACGGTTGTTACATTTACTTCACAGTAAATAAATCGTTCGGGCATTGAAAACTACAGGTGCGTAAAATCCGGTCCAATGATCATCTGACTGATTAATTAGGTAAGCGCTTGGATGTCGGTCAGTCAGCTGGTCAAGCATGACAGAGCCGCTGTAAAGGTCAAACTGATCAAGTTAACACCATCTTTCCAAGCACCATCACCTCCTGCTATTTAATGTCATTTAACATGAAGACACGTGCTTCTTCGTAGTTTATTAATATTTTCGTAGAAAATCTTCTGTATTTCTTAATATTGTAGTTTGAGACATTTTCCTACGGTGTCTCGCTATTTTTTTCTTTTTTATACATTATTCTCTTTTCTTGTTTCTTTGAATAAGTTTTTGTTTGCTTTACTCTTTTTGGGTGTTATTTGTGTTACTTATTGCTTTTGCTGTTTGTTTGCTTTGTACTGGCGTCTCCGTTGTTTTTTTTCCACTCTGTTCATACCTTTTATCTTTGCCAGGAACTAGAGCTATGTGAATTATATCTGGACGCTGTTGCTAATAAAATGTCGCGGATGAAGTAAAAGAGCACGTGCCATAAAAATTGTTTGTACACCTCAGAATTTTGTAGCAAGTCATCTTTCTTCCATTCTTGTCGCTAGATTACCATGCGAAGGATACACGAAAAATTCTTTTAAAAGAAACGGTGAATGTCTGTTGCCATTCTCTACTTTAGACAAAACTGCTTCAATTTTTGCAAATTTAACAGTCTTTCTGAAAAGGAAAATAATCTTGTAACTCGTGTGCTTGCCATCCAAAGATGTATCCAGAGAGTAATTAAAATAATTCCATTTAACAGTTCAAAATGATCTTATTAAACAGTTGAGGTAGCACTGGTAATGTCACTTACATTTTTGAAAGACATACTGAGCACAGTGATGTTAAATATTCACATATCTGTTCTCTTAATGTCGCGGGGGTGTTTGTACACCCCTAAAAGGTTTACCAAACGTTTATCAAAAGGGTTTTAAAATAAAAGAAAGGAAGAAGGACAAGAAGAAAGTAATGGCAAACGAAAGAAAAATGTAAGTCAGCTGTAAACTTAAAGTCCAATGCAAACTTCAACTAGTACTCTGAGGAGTAAAACGGGAGTATTCTAATTTACCAGGCCTTTAAATTACAATCTCACCTTTATCCTAAATAAAAAAAAATGTTTAAGCTTGTTAGGGTTACTTAGTGACTCAATTTATATTTAAACATTGTGTGTCTTCCCGAGTGTTACGAAGGAGAACGGACTGAAAGAATACTTTATACGTGTGTATATTTTATATTGTATTGTGTATATTACACATATTTTTATGTCTACACATATTTTGACAAATATATACTTCTAATAGTTTATGGCAGGAATATATTCAGGACATGAATATTTATAGAAAATAATAACAAAATAATACCTTGCATGTTGGAGAAAATTCATATTTAGTTCGAGGTGAGAGATGAATTTGGTTTGATTATAATTGGATCAGAGACAATTTTTGACCCGACAGCTCGCTGTACCTAACGTGTTTGTAGATCAGAAAAAGAAACTTCCAAATCGCAGAACAGAGCAGAGGTATTTGAGAACAGATACACGTGCGATGAACGGGATATTTTTCTTGGTCGACAGAAATCTTTGTTGGCTTCGATCGAGGTCTGCCCGTCATTGCAGAGCAACATATGTTTCTGTGCTCGCAGGATAAGCAGTAATGTTTTTGTTTTTGGACCGGAAGAAGGATCGTAGACGCTCGCCGCACGAAGATGTGTGTTGTCTTAACTGGGCGGGCGAAAACAGAAGTGGTTCGAGCACACATGCTGCAGGCCGCAATGGTCGTCATGTCCAAGAGGGAACAATGTCTCGGGGTTTGTTAAACAGGGAGTGCTGTGGGTCGACTTAGTTCACGCCTCTCTCATAAACAGGTTGTAGAAGCACACAATCAGTCTACAAGTTACAAAATAAAGCAGCTGTCCAAATTTGTCGAGCTTTGGTACCTAAAAAGACAGCACCATTGAATGCTGGGAAGGAATGTATAGCTGCCTAAGCATGACCTAACACAGACTGGAGGCATTTTTATATGTTTTGTTACATGTTCGCTCTTTCCTAACTAAAGACCCTCATACAGTGGTCAGGCATAGAGGCCCGCTGCGGTCAGAACATGTACAGCAGAACATGTGAAAGCCGTTTTTTTTAATATTGACAGCTAGCGTAGTGGGCGAAATTGCAGCATGTTCGGCACAAAAAGGAACCAGTCTTTCGTTACGACAATAGCAGCAGCACTGTTTGAAAAGGTTCAAGCCTGTCGGGATGTTGGGTATTCTGACGTGATCGCTTACTTCAATGGATAACGAAAACTATCAACCTGCAGGCCTGCCGACGGTTTGAAATGGTTTGTAGCTTTTGACCTTTCAGAATCTGCAACAGGAGAGTCCCCGCACAACATAATGCCCATATTATCTGGCCAGGAGGTGTCGCTTTGTGCACGGTTGTTACTCATTAACTGCATGCCAACCTTTTTCTTTTTTGTCTCCCCCACCAGGCAAAATGCATATCCACACCCACCCACCCCATCTTACACAAGAACCGTTTTGGCCAGCAGCCATGCCTAAATTGAGTGCAACTGGTTGTTTTATGATTTCTTTAAAATTTAACTTCTCGCCAATGTTTGTGGTAGTGTCATTAAGTGCAAAACGGTTTCGAGTGCTGATCTTTGGAACAATGCAAACTCCGTGCTTACTGTAGGTGCGAATCTCTCAGACAAAGACCTGGCCTGTCTGCTCGATCTTTGTCACAGCAATTAATAGACAGGTAAAGGTATTAAAAGTAATGTTTTCAACATTCTTCTAAGCTTTTTTTCTACCGGAGGACAGCTTTCATCAGCAGGTCACCCTGACTGTTTCTCCACTCTCTAACCGTCTCTTGCAGGGCGTATCATTGTTTGGAGTCTACAATATATGTTTTAACAATCCAGCTACGATTACTTTGAGCATTAGTGGTGTATGTTGCCAACTGGTGCTATTTTCCAGCGATTAATGTTCTTTAAGTACATTTGGTAACACATTCCCAAACTGCAATTAACCTAGAAAAAGCTCTATTGTGTCTATGTTATTTGCCTGAATTGGCCTCTAATGGGGTCAGCCACTTTATTGTCTCGTTCTGGAAAGTGCTCCGTAGTCATACGCACAAAATGTAAGCTAATTAAGGTTCTTCTGCCCTACGGTTCTACCAATCCTTACCTAGTTTCTTCAAATCAGCTAGAATTGAGGATATACTACTGATGACTAATCTTCACCCCACACCAGAAAAAAATCTTTACTACCACACACACACACACACACACACACACACACACACACACACACACACACACACACACACACACACACACACAGATGGAGAGAAGATATGAAAGAAAGAAGAAAAAGAGAAGAAAGAAAAAGAATAAATACATTAATAAAATATATTTGGTTGCTTTTCTATTTACTATTTTTCTGGCCAGCTTTCAGCTATTGTACAGGTGTAGACATGGTCATTTGCGGTTTTTTTTTCAATAGAAGTTAACTTTCTGTAGATCAAGAACTTAAAACGTGATAATATTATAAGAAATTTTTTTAACAGAGATTACAAGCGCGTTATGAAAGCAAAACTTTGTTGTTTGTTTGTCTGCTTCCTGCTGCCTGATCTGTTTTGGTTCAGTTTTATCAGTCCATCCAGCAGATGCGTGGGGGTTATGGGTGTTCTCAATTTTGTACCCAGGGAGGATAAACCTCCGTGTTTCTGGGGTCAAAACAGTTCACGCATTGCACATGCAGACATCAGACAAACTGTTTTTGCATGAAGATGGCTTGGAAAAACAATCGGAAAGGGATCACACTGCTGCAGCTCCACCACAAGGGCGTGAACTCTTCCAGCAAGGGAGGCAACAACTGCCAGCTGTCACTATATTGCTAACCAACACCCACACTGCACCCGCACATGTGCGCATGCGTGCATACTAAGAGGGCGGCAAGTGCATGGTGGGAATGCAGAAGGGTCACATGGTACGCAGATAATGCTTATGTTTAGAGCGGTGTGGGTGTTCCAGGTCTCTTAAATGTCAGTGTCTATTTTTGTTCTGGGCTGGGTTACATGAGAATTTGTTGCTGGGATCCCGATATAAAAGTGCACATAAAGTATTCAAAATGTTAAGGGTGTAGACAGACCGTATGGGGCTTTAATAAATCGAAATGTACAAGCTACCCCTGGTCTCCAAACCATTGTTCCTGCTTATATGGACTATACAGAAGTTTTCTTTTTCCTTACATCCTTTCTTGCAAAAAACAGGAAATCGACTGTAAAAAGTCTAAACATTTAACTGATCGCAGGACATTGAGAAAAGCAGGTTAAATTGATTTTTTTTTCCTTGACCGATGCTAGCTGTACTTCTAGCTGTTCACCATGTAGTGGTCGTAGGGTATTAGTGGGGGGAGGGGTTAGCCTCTGAAAACAATTATTATTCCAGTCTAACGAGCTGATTATTAGATCGGAATTAACACTACAGCTGGAGCAGAAAGCAATACACTCGCTCCTATGAGTTGACTACAAAAAGACTACCCGAAAAGGAGGCAAAGGAGAACACCGTTACTGTTGCCAGACACGTGCAGAGCGGGGTTCCACTCTCTTCCTACTCATTTGTGCCACGCACGCGCAGTCTTTTAATTTGTCCTTTTATGGTGTCCAACCAAATGTACTACTTTATGCGTTTCTTTATACTTGATTTTGTTTCCGAAAGTTTTGTTACAGAGAGAGAGAGAGAGAACGCGCGCACGCGCGTGCATTTATGTGTATTGTTGCATCACCAGCGTCATCCTCGTCGTCGTTGCATTATTATAATTTTGCTTTTTCCACTTATGGTTGTTTTTTTCACTGGTGATTTTTGCCATTGTGTGGAACGTTTGTGTGTTATGTTTTGGATGACGGGCTGCGTTTGTACATGCACAGGACTGAGTACCTGCTGATATTTTGGTTTTATTTATTGTCATGGCGGTTTATTTTGCTGATGTTCTAGTTTGTTTGTCTGCTCCTTGCTTCTCGCATTTACCTTGGACGACCTGCTCTCCGCTGTTTTCATCGCTTTTCTGTTTCATTTCCCAGCGTTCATTTCATCACTTGTCATGTTCCGTGTCAGTTGCCTTTTCTTGCCCTCCTCGGCCTCCATCATCTCCCCTCCTTTTTTATTCTCTCCCTTCGCCCTACTGCCTTTGTGTGTTTTTCTCTCCCCTCCTTGCTACCACCATTTCCCTAGCTTTATCCTCACTGCGCTTCGGCAGCTGTTCTTTCGCCTGTCGTCATTTATCCCAGCGTTCCTCAGTTAAAATGGTGGCAATGTGGCCACTGCACCGCACTGACCTGCTGGATGTCTGCTGTGAGGTAGCTTTGTTTCCGGGTTAACCCAGCCCGTGATCAGAGCCTAAACAATGAGGTTAAAATGTCAGTTTAAAATAGAAGTTTGGATGATGTAGGGCAAAGAAAACTACTTTCAAGTTCGTGAGCGACAACACGCCTCAGGACATTCACTCATCGTTTACTTTTCTTTTGATCGAAACCGCAGGCCACTCGCGTGCAAACTCACTCAACCACACACATACACGCGCCCGCGCGCAGGCGTACATGTACATAATTATACATAGACACATCAATATATATATACATAAATAACACGCGTATTGCTATCACTATGTGTGCTCGATATACGCACACACAGACTTGTTACATTCTCCCATAACATATTCACATGCATATGTGCCTCCACACATTTACAGGTGCACACACAAGCGCATGATTAATTTTAGTGAGCATTGCTAAGTATTGTAATGAAGATCTTTATCTGGTTCAGGTGATACACGCCGTGTGGCTGTGGGTTTATAAACGCGATTACACAATACTGTACAATCTGTAAGCTCTCTGTGACAAGGCGCATTACTCGATTTCTTCCGTTTTTGGTGTCATCCACGATAATGTAAACAGCTCTGAATGTTGATGCATAGACAGTTTTCTTACAGTTACAATGATCACTCTTTCTTCTAGTGAAATCGGTTTCTGCAGCAAACGCTTCTTATGGGAAATCCCATTTAAACATCGTGTGATCCCTCTGCCATTCAGGAACAATTTCTTAAGAAACTTTCGTCGAATAAAAGACGACCTCGCCCCCACTAATGCCGCGCTATTGTTAATTCTGCTGTTCTCTCGCTCCTGCCACCTCCACCACTGCTAAATGATTATCCTTTAATGCTGTTATTGTTGCTTCCACTCAGTTTCAGGTGTTTACTCTTTTCTGCCCATTAAGCTTGACGAATTCTTTATTCTAAAACTATGTGCTGTTTACCTCGGCGGGATTACTGACGACACACTTGATGCTGGCTGGCTGTCTAGCAACTATTTATTTACAAATGTTTGATGAAACTCCATCAGCGTTTCATCGATCACCCTGTCGTTTCCTTCCTCTCTCTCTCTCTCTCTCTCTCACAACACCTGTCGGCTTTGGAAAAGTCCATAAAGTCCTAAATACTGCGCGAACCTCTTTTCTCAATCTCACTGGTGTCTCTTCATTCCAACGTTGCATGACTGACAAACGGTGGTTAATCTTTTCTGCTAACTGCGGCTTACGCGGAGGGGGGAGACGGTCTGTCGGCCGCTGTCACGTGCCTGGTAACCAAGGCAACATCACGCGACGGCTTCGACACGTCAGTCGGCACAGTCCGAGCGATGATGGCAGCACCACGGCGGAGCGGAGAGGATTACCGTAAGCAGGTTAGCCGGTAATGACCGCTAATGCACGACTTTTTAGACACACGCCATTTGTCTGATTTGAAACGACTTGATTTTTCCCCCTCTCACAAAGTCTCAGTCTTGAAACATAACATCTTTCTCTCTCTCTCTCTTTGTCCCCTTCTCCTCTCCTCTCTTTCTCTCCTCGCTCCCACTGTCCCAAGCGGGAAGTCGTGGAAGAGTCGTGTTATACTATAGTAGTAGTGTATTGTTGAGCTTAGCATTCACTTCACGCGATTTCTCGCTGTCTGTGATATCGCGAGAGAGGAAGATAAAGTCCCGTCCCGTTCTGGCATTTCGTTTTCATTCTCGCCGTAAATGTTGTCCTTAGAGTTGCATGAGACTGGGGTGGGTAGTTGCTTCCTCGCTGCACCCGACAGGGCATAGCACTCTTCTGCTCCCTCCGTCCCTACCCCCAGCCCCGTGGCGATGTATGAAAAGCAATCGTGGAAAGCAAACGGTTGTTAGAAACTCGATGGAAGCAGACCTCGCCTTATAAGCTATTCCACCCGTGCCCATACGCGCCGCAGACTTCATTTCTTCTTTCATCAATAGCCGAAAACTCTGGCCTGCCCGGGCCTTATTTAAGAGACCTCGAGCTGCATTGAGAAAGTCAGACGTTATTAAAGGTTCACTCCATTAGATAAAGAACTTTTTTGCGGGGCGCCTAGTGTCAGCGAATGGGTATTGTGGCAAGTGAATAGAAAGCTTAGGGGTCCAGCAAAAAGGACTTTCAGGAAGGTTGCTGGGTGGGAGTGCAAGGGGTTGAGTGGGGAGCGACGTCAGTCAGCACGAACATTTAGCTTCACCAGTGATCGTGGCAAGTATGGCGCCTTTCGTAATTCAGAATACACATACGCACACGTTCACACATACACACACAATTAACGACACCTATATATATATATATAGTGTGTGTGTGTGTGTGTGTGTGTGTGTGTGTGTGTGTGTGTGTGTGTGTGTGTGTGTGTGTGTGAAGGAGAAAGAGTGAGTAAGAGGGATAGAAGGAGAGAGAAAGAAGAAAAGAAAGTGAGATAAAAAAAATCGTTACTAGACATCCTTAGACACTCGCCTACATCGATAAAACAGAATTTGAATGACTTAGTCTCTTTTCAACTAACACTCCATTTCAAGAAAAAAATGTTGCTGCTTTAGTGCCTGTGTCTTGGAATAAACAACGAATAAGACCGATTTTATTTATTTTATTTATTTTTTTAATTTTGTGAAGCCTGGCCGTTTTCAGAATAATCTTCTATTACTTTAAAATCAGTACAAAACATTGACTATCGCAATATTAAGACGCACACAGAAGTGAGGAGGTACATGCTGCACCCCAGAATATCGTCTCTCATTACTGCCAATCAAGCCCAAGGTTCACGGGGCACGCAGGGACATCTCGTTCCCTCAAGTTGTCGCCATGGCGTGAATAATGGCCGGACGTGTGGCTGGCGCGCTAGGGTGACAATGACTTACACTCGAAATAAACTGTACAATTCCTATTTATGATACAGATGTGCTTTTTTTAACCGGTTGGTTCGTTAAGAGAAAGGTGTACTGAAAGACAAAGTCCAGCAGAACATACTGTTAGAGAATCGTTTTCATGACTGGCAACATTTTCTCCTCGCCCCACCCCCACCTCTCTTTTATCTATCTATCTATACGATCTGCTTGTCCTTTCGCTTCTTAACACTCGGCCAGCTCGAGACAATCTTGTCATGTCTTTTGACTTATGAACCACAGACGTTAGGAGGAAAAAACTTCAAGATCAACCGCTCAGAATACTTTCGTGTCTTACTGCTCGATACAGCTCACATTTATAAAAGGCTTCCACAAGTCAAGTTTTTTTTTTAATATGAAAGAACCCCTCTAACCTTTTACAACACATTTCTGTGTCAGCAGGCCGACAGCTTGAAGGTAAGATACGATCACAAACGCTGCGTGCCAAGGCCGCTTTGGTCATCAAGCCGTGAAACTGTTGGCTCTGGTAGAAAGGCAAAGAAAAATGTGAAGAGACCAGGCAGACAGAACGACTGCATGATGATTGACAGAGGGGATACGTTTAGAAGAGAAATGATGGTAGCAGTAGTAAAATTAATTTTTGGTTGCGGTTGTGTTTGGTTTACGTGCGTGAGAGAACACACACACACACACACACACACACACACACACACACACACACACACACACACACACACATACACACATGTATGCATGCATTGCACGATGAAAACGTGTACATAGCAGTAAATAAGAAATAATTTAAGCAGCTGTCATGGGTTTTGGGGAGTCGTGGATCGTCCCTTATACCTTTGTGTCCTTGCTTATTTGGGGGCTTCTTCTTGGCCATGCTGTTAACCGTTATTTTATGTGTCTGCTGCGTCTCGAGCTTGTCCAGATCTTTCGTCTGTGATTGTTTTAGCCTAAAGTTCTCTCCTTCCACCTATTGAAGGAAAGCAAAATAATCTTCAAAGGAGAGGCAACAAACTATGCACAAATATGTAAGGGTCCTCTTCTGTGGTTTAAAATGATTTAAACGAAAGAAAAGCTGCGTAAAGGAAACAAATCACAGGGAATGCTGAGTTTCGGTGTTCTTCGTGTGGCGTCCGCTGGTTCCTTATTATTATCAGCCAATATTCTTGTAAGGTTCTTGTGTTGTTTTCACCCGGGTCGCATACGGTTCCCGTTTCTGACTGAATGTTTTTACGTGCCTCTTGGGATTAGTCTAACCTACGATTCAGAGGTAATTTCCCCTTTGCATCCGCTTCAATTATCTTTTTTTGTTTTAAAAAAACTCATAAAACGAAAATCACGACAAACAAACAAATAAAAGAACAAAGAATACTCCCTTTCCGTACGGTGGATGACGTTGATAATTTTCAGACTTCGCAGCAAAACTGTAAATTTTCAAACACGTTAAACACGTGGTTTGGACCTGTTTGTGGGTGGAGTGTTTGCTCTGCGCATGCGTCCAGTGAGCTGTTAGAACACCAGAACATGTCTTCTCCGGTGCCTCAAGTTTTTTTCCTCTTCGTCTTGCGCACACGCAAACAGAACAAACAAATCACAGAAGCATCCTTCACACATGGGAGGCAGCAAATGGTGCACAATAAAAACGAAAAATGACCTGCACTTGTAACAAAAAGAAAAGAAACACAACAAAACAAACATGCAACGATATAAAAAAAAAGTAAATGCCACACAAACAGTGTTGAAAGATAGCAAGAAAATGTGAAAGATGGCTAACAAATAAAGCAGAGGCAATACAAGAACCTCCTAAACCCTCTGCCCCGCAAAAAAGCCTCCACACACACACAAGTAATATACAAAGAAGAGTCCTATCAGCCAAGACAATATCATCATTTGAAGCAAAAACCCTGCGACTGACGTTTATTTCTTTATTGTAAAAAAGAGCCAGTAGGAAATGAAGAAGAGCAGGTAGTGATGTACGACTTTTTAGCAGGAGAGATAAGGACAAATGAAAATGAGGAGCAGATCAACTTTATAAAGAACCGTGTTCCGTGAAAAAAATAAATCACGATTTAACAAATGTTCACATTTCGCTAGTTCGTTGATTTATTGTTTGTTTGTTTGAAAACTTAAGACTTTTTCTGGTAGACCCACTTTTACCATGTAATAAAAGGCTGTTGACGGAAGACTGAATACAAATGACGACAAATGTTTGTATTTTAGTGTTTGTGTTATTAAAGTTTGTTTGCTCGATGATTTGTTGTCTTTTGTTTTATTTTTGTCTTTTGTTTTTTAGAACTCTCTTCTATTATACCCGCTATTAGCAGGTAGTCAAGGGGTGCTGACGGAAGACTGGATAAAAGCAACAGAGACCTAAGCGACCAAGCAAACACAAGAGGACAAGGGGAAAGACGAGAGAGATATTAGATAACCAACAGCTCAACAGGCTAACAAGGAGAAGCCTCAAGTTGAGACTTCGTGGCCTTGTGTTGGGGTGGTAAGGGGAGAGTGTGTGACCTGCGGGCAGGCCAGTCGCAAGGCCAGAGTCAGAGACCATTGTTCTCTGGTGCAGTTTCAGATTGTAGTCGAGTCCCTGCTGATAGCAGGGGTGCTTGTATTCTCCCCTTGCGCGCTCTCCGGCCACCCACTCTTTTCTCTGGCGCACGTTCTGCTCGTTGCCCTGTGGGTGCTGGTGCCGGGTCAGGTCACACACCCGGTGCTCGTTGCCTGTTCTCGCCAGGAACGACCCGGGTGCACCTGCGAAGAAGTTACACCCTGCAAGGAGACTTACCAGGCAAGTCACGAAGCTGCGCTTGGGATGCAGAAGGCAGATTTGTTTTAACGGTTTGATTCGGTGGCATGTTTGTGGCTTTGTGAGATCAGACTTTAGGGTTAACTCCTTGAAGTGCTTCTTTTTTTCTCCTCATCTTACAGCTGCTCCTCTTCTGTCTGTCTTGTCTGTGCGTTTGTCGTAGTGAGGGGTAGCGTGAATTAGGGTTTGTATGCTAGTTTATTTAGCGTCTACAGAATGACTTCACATGACTTCAAAATAGACTTCACATAGACAAGATTGTTGAGTTCTCAGAAAACGTATCACAGTGTTCTCTTGTCCCCACCCTCCACCTCATTTTTATCTCAGTCTTTGTCTCATATCTTCTGTCTCCACATTCCTGTTAGGTTTCAGTGTCATGTATTGAAAGCGGATAATACAAAGTACAGACATTAGTCAGCAGCACCAAAACTGTTTATAAAAGATGTGCAACTAAACTGCTATTTTACGTCATCTTTTCCCACATTCTTAACAACAGCAAAAATAATAACAAAAAAGATATTAAAGTAGACTGACAGGCTTATTATTGTTTTAGTATGACAGTGACAACGACGACGCACGGACGATATCAACAACAACGACATCGTAGATGACAAAGATCAACATGAAAAAGCCGCCGATATCGATTTTATAAAGCTACAGCAATAATTGTTATTCGTATTTCATACTTTTTAATATATAGATTATTCGAATTCATTAATTTAAAGTTAATTTAAATTAATTCTTACTATCTTGCGCGTATTCCGAAAATACGCTTACATGTAAAGTTGATCACGATGAGCTTGCGTGATAAATAAAAAGTTGCACGACGTGCACTTTTATTCAGAATATTACAGCACAGCTGACAGAACAAAAGATCCTTTATTGGTTTGTAAAAAAAATAAGTTTGTTGATTTGGTGAAAATCCGATATGCTGAAATTTAACTTAGGAGAAAACAGCAGCAATCTCAGTCAAGCAGGGAATCAAGTGTGTCTGAACAAGGGTCACATTTCAAAGAAGCATGTTGCAACTTGATTGGTCAGCTGTTTGCATTTGAACGTCTCTGGTTTAGACATAATATAGACAAAGCATAAAACACTAAATAAAATTTATTGAAGCGGAGAAAACCTTGCCTCTTTTTGGTTATGGACGTTAATTTAACTGAAGAGTAGAAAGAGGTCCCCTATTAAATGTAGGCCCCCTCTTGGTCCAAGTGCGCTGAAGAAAGGGCACTTTGTTCACACGATGAAGCCTAGCGTGGTGTTAGAGAGTGCTGTGTTACAACGGCTGACATTGTCCTGAAAATGATTTTAAAATAAATTATCGCGGCAGGCGCCATGTTAAACACCTCCTGTGACTTCTCACTGAAAGCAAGACACAATTCTCTGTGTTCAGCAGGGCCTTGCCAAGTAACAAAACGACATAAACGAAGAAAGCATCTCAAATAGCCTTATATTTAAATTATGAGATATGATACAAGAAAGGAAGAATAAATAAACAAAACTTATTTGCTCTACTACTACTTTAGTTTCAGATTTTTTTCAGTCTGCAGTACGTGTTTGTTTTAAATTCTTCTCACCTGTTATTTCTTTCTTACAGCGCTCAGTTAACTGAGCTACCATCAGGGCAAGGTATGGGGAAAATTCACAGGCCATCTTATATCTCTCTCTCTCTCTGGGTTCTGTTTTGACTGACATCCTTAGATTAGCTGTGCCAATTTTTTTACAATTATTGTTTATGCTTAATTTGTGAAACACGCCACATTGTCTCTTAATCGCTGATATTACTTTATTGTTTTCCCTTCATACACGAGATGCCTCAATGACATTCTTTATTATCTTGACATTTATTGGACGAGTATTATTATTATAGTGTATTATTATCACCTTTGGCTGCTATGTCGCCCTATGAGCAAAGACAAATATTGAACAGGTGTGCTTTTCACTGTAAAGTTATTCCTTATAAAGAATATGACACGCGTTATGGCTCACGTGTGACCTGTGCTTTTAACCTTTACAAAACAGCAAAAAACAAAAAACAAACAAACAAACTGAGGTTTGTATTCTCTTCTGATTGCAGACGCCGCGCTCAGCGAGACACACACACACCGATTGTCGATGCACAAGTTACATGAGAAGTCCATCAATATTGGTCACAGTACAATAATTGATTTCGTTGGTTCGTTCGTTCGTTCGTTTTCTGGTTGTCTGGTGCGTTCGCTCATTCGTTTATCTTTGGTGCGTTGGTTTGTTCGCTTGTTCTTCGTTTTCCGCTATTCCTTTTCAATTCAAATGAGCGAAAAAAGGACTCAGTGGACCACAGTATGATTCACATTACAAACAGTTCTCAGCAGATTAAAACGGAAAACGCTTTAGATACACCAGACCATATCCCTCTAACCAAAGCAAATCGTCGCTAGAGCAAGGGGCGGGAAGGTGGGGGAGGTGGGGGAGGGGACGGCCAAATGAGGAGAGTTCATACCTGACGGGCACAACCGCCGTCGCTAGCCACCGCGTAGCTCCCTCCCAATCGATCGAAAGAGTTTCAGTCTTTCCTTACTCTCTCTCTCTCTCTTTCCTCTGCTGTGTTTACGAAAACGTGGGCTGCACGTGCACGCCGAGAAAACTCCGCCCACTGGAGCCCAGAGTCTGCCCCCAGCCAGCCGCGCACCGGCACAGCGAGCAGGCGCTCGTCTCTCGAGCCCTTCTGTACCAAGCCTGGCAGGTAAGCCTCCTGGGTTGTCTCCCATCCCTTACCTGACGAATGCTCCCTTCAGTTTTGGGGGCACACCACAAACCAAAAACAGTTTGGTAAACCTGTTTTTCGTAAGCTGCGGTTTGCCAAACCTGCTTGCCAACAAAGCGATTTATGGGACTGTTACTAACATACCATCGTTTATGAAACACTGTGTGACTGTAGCGTCCCCTTATTAATTACTTTGGCGAAGTTTATAAATGCTTATTAACTCGTGCTTCTCTCTCTCTCTCTCACACACACACACACACAGGGTCAATGAAACAACGGAAAAGAAAGCAATGGGTCAGACCCAGGGCTAAACAAAGATTGGGACATTTACAAGTTTAGAAGTCAATGTGGTCTTATCATTAAGTTCTCGTACTAAAATGTTGAAGTCCGCCACTTCTAATTGACGCCATATTGCGGGTTTTCGATTTCTCTTTCGCTATGGTTATATTCAGTCAAGTTATTAATTCGTAGTGAATATAGCATTTATCAAACACTCTTTCAGCAATAAAATCATTGCTAGACAAGTAAAAGCCGTCGTTTCAGGCTATGGTGTCAAAAACTCAGATTTCTTCAGACTGCAACATTTTATACCAACACACTATAGTTTCGATAAATAGCATATCACGAAAATCCATTAAGAAGTTTCGAAGTGATGCTATGACAGAATATTAACAATAAACAAGACTAGTACATTCATACACACTAAATATATGAAAAAGGAATTTACATTGACTGGTATCAAGTTACACCATTCATCTCAAACCATTATAACAGTATACTAAATAGCATTAGTTGCCAAATAAATGAAGACAAATACAAAGTAGAAATGTATGAGTGATCACTAATTTTCAGTGTATTATACAGAAAACAGGCCACATAATGTAATGGGCTGGAGAAGGATGCCTAGAATATTTTTGGGCAACAAACAGAAGGCGGAGGACACTGTATTCGGGACATGCAAACATAAAGTGTAATTCTGTTTCATCACTATCACAGTGTCGGCATTTCAGATAAATATCTGTGGTATCTTTGCAACGCTGCTAGTAACAATTTTAAATTTCTTACACCTAATCTAAATTTTATAAGTGCATTTCTAACGCCAACATGTTTAAGACCTACAAGGTATTTAATCAACATTAAGGAATATTCAAAGGTAAAATAAAGATCACTTGTTAATCGTTTAATATATATCAGTTTTCGCAAAAGCCATCTAACATTGTTACACCATGACACCAAAACTATAATGATAAAGTGTTTGCATAACATAATGCGCCCAGGTGATTTTCCTCTTACTGTGTGAAGTTTTACTAACATGCTTAAAGCTTTCCTTTATAAACGATGCTGAAGTAAATTAATTAGCTTCAGCCTATATGCAATACATTTTACATATGCATTAGTAAATAATGGAAAACGACTCCAACCACCATATTTTATACTACTGGAAGTTCTGCATATGACATTGAAAATAACGTGTAAATGCCATCAACTGGACTTTGACTATCATTACTAACATTACTATCAGTGCATGTACACCTTATCTGGTTGTCGAATAATTTAAAGAATATTGCTGCTCCTAGCTTCCAAAGAACTTTTAATATTCTAATTATTCCTCTTCTCGGCCTAGTGGCTAGATCCAAATATTTATAAGTATTACTTATTTCCAATTGGTTATCGTCATAAAAAGTCTCTTTTTTTATCAATGTGACCATTTTTGAAAATAGCATTAGACTGTTTTATATTAACTTCTAAATCTAAACGTTTAACTGTTCTGCAGAGAGTGCTTAGTTGATTGTGTAGTCCAACAACAGTATCAGAGAATAAAGCAAGAAGAAACTAAACAACTGCATGAATAACTTCTGAACTGAGCTGAATGCCGTGAATGCATGTACGACGGCTTTCTTGGGTTCACTCATTGATAAATGATGAAGATAATACTGGGCTACAAATTCTCCTTGTCTTAGCGCACTGTGTCCTTGCTGACACATTTGAACATCGATCTCTGATAAGACATCAGGCTGATTTGTCCAGATACGTTGTTACTCTCAGCATGTTTACGAATACTGGTATTTCCGCTTCCCTGGGTCGCACGATTGAGACCCTTTGTAGCAATAGCCTTATTGGTATCCTGGGCAAATAGGTAGCTTGATTTTAATCTTTGAAGGAAGGTACTAAATACCGCCTTTCAGTCACAAAGGTTATTTCTTTTAAGAGCTTTTGAAAAAAAAGTTATCGAGACCATTGAACTATTCCCTTCATTATATGATTTTAAGTTCTCTCTCTATTTCACACACACACACTCTCTCTCTCACTAACACACACACACACACTCACATACACACATACACTGTCTCTCACTCACACTCACACACACACACACACTCACACACACACACACACTCTCTCTCTCACACTCACACACACACACACACTCACACACACACTCACACACATACACTGTCTCTCTCACACACTCTCTCTCACACTCACACACACACACACACACTCTCTCTCTCTCTCACACACACACACACACACACAGATTCTCTCTCTCACACACACACACAGATTCTCTCTCACACACACACACACACACATGCAGTCTCTCTCTCTCTCTCACACACACACACACACACACACACGCGCGCGCGCGCGCGCACTTCAATTGGATTAACACTGAATATCCTACCCTCTTTAAAAGTAACATTTAAAATTGAAGAATAGTAATAATAGTTTTTAATAAAAACTTTAAGTCAATAACAATAATAAAATTTAAAATTCTTCTCCTCTCCTGCTCGCTCTCATGCAGACACGTGTTTAAACATACAGGACAGCAAGCACAGGCAACTCCAATGATACGTCTGACATAATGCAAGAAGAGCACTATGACTGCCCTGTGGAGGGAGAGGGCAACTGACCGGAGTTCTATCCACTCCGCTAT
Source organism: Marisa cornuarietis (assembly GCA_004794655.1). Lineage (NCBI taxonomy): Eukaryota > Metazoa > Mollusca > Gastropoda > Architaenioglossa > Ampullariidae > Marisa > Marisa cornuarietis. The sequence continues at coordinate 1,219,966 of SMMW01000554.1, read as the reverse complement.
CGCTTGTCTAACAGTTGTAGCTGAGATCTGCTGTTTATGTTGATGCCATCTGGTGACGAAAGTACACATGCCATAAAAGTATGAGGTACACGTCCTCACTGCCGTCTATTACTGGCTGAAAAAAAGAATCCGTTCACACATATCAATCTCATTTCTAGTCTTCCTATCCAGGCAACCACCACCAGACTCGTGTCAAAAATCATGTGAAGCGACATGATAGGCCTGTAGAGGGAATCAGACGGAACACGCAAACACAGTCCACGCAGGCGAGGTTCAAAATGGGAGTTAAAACCATGGAGATGTAAGCATATATCACGTCCAAATGTCCCGGGCAGGCAGTGTGCGAACTATATACATTGCGATGAAGTCGAGAGAAAGAACATGTCGACAGAAGCATGCAACGCCCCCACACTGCTTTAAAAAAAAAATTAAAAAAAACACCCGACATACTTTTAAGAGCGCGCACGCACGCACACGCACCCACAGAGGCCGAAAGAACTCGCCTATCAGACAGAAAACAAATGCTTGTCTCGCTGTTTGCACACGTCTCTTTCTAGGCCAGTGATATTATGTGATCGAGTACATAAATATTCGATATCTTACACGCACTTCTCAATCAAACTAGAAAAGGCACTTTTTCCATGACAGGTCTGAATAGGCTCTCACTCATCATTTTTACTGAAACTCTAGCTTCTTGTCATCAGCACCGTGTACCGAGGTCTCGTTGGTTGGTTGGTTGGTTTATTAAGTAGGAGAGTGCTTCCACCTGCAGGTGATTTCACACTATGGAGGGAGATGGAGGGGAGAGGAAACTGGAGTATCCGGAGGACCCCCCCCCCCCCGACGCCCAGCCCTGCGGACAGGTGTCACATACAGAGTGCCCCGAGACGAGATCTGAACACTGATGTTCTACCTGCAGTGGTGACAAGCGAGTGTTTTAACCACTACACTACCGGGCGCCCCTTCCCGAGGTTTGAGAGTAAGTGCCCTGCAATAATCAAGTGGCCTCCAAAAATGATCTCCCCTTTCGTCCATACTGGCAATCCTCTTTCAAGCATTTTAAAATCTTTTAGCTTTTGAATTTCCTTTCTTCCTCCCTTCTCTCTCTCTCTCTTGCTGCGGATTGGCTGTCCTAGGTTCAGACCTCGTCTCGGGCACGCTGTTCTTTCTCTGCATGTGGTACCTGTTTACAGAGCCAGCTGCTTTACCGTGATACAGCTCTGGCTACTGGCTTGGCGTAAAACACAAACCCCACCATCCGTCTCTCTCTCTGCAACACACGTCCTCATTATTCTCCTCCCAGCAGCAGCCATTCAACTGCTATGACGGTCATCTATTTGTATCCCCTCTTATTTCGTCGACTACCCTATACACCAGACAACATCTGATACGCAACCATCTTAGGGATCAGCCGTCAGGACTTAGCATGATTGACAGCGAAGACTGTGGTGTACTATGATCGCAAAAACTGGACAACAGCGCCTGGACAGCTATGGCAGATAAGTCCCACCAATGAACGAGAGCCTGGGAAGAAGACCACAACCGAGGAAATCCTAACCCAAGAGACGACGCTAGGGATTCGTAGTTCACCTACCGGAAGTGAACTTTATTGTTTAAAATGTCGAAAACTTGTACACAAAGCTTCATGATACAAAATTAGGCAATTTGTAGAGCAATTCCCTATAGCATGTCTTACTGAAACAGCCACAGACTCTACCTTCGACTTTTCTATCCAAATCATTTAAGTTCTCGGTCCCGACAACAAAAATCTCCCACCATCACAGAAAATGGAAATATAAATCACTGTATATTAAAATAAGTTTGTAACACCCCCCCACCCCACCCCCGCTCTTGTTTTGATGTCGAAAACTGAGACAATAAACAATGTCCAAGTCAATGACTCTCTCTCCTTCATCATTCATGCTGTTTGTTTATTTTCTTGTTTCGTGTGAAGGGGAGGGACAAAAGAGACTTTTATTCGTATTTTTTATTTTGTACGTGAATATTTTTAATCTGTGAATTTTTGTCTTTGGTTCTTTTTAAACCTTGACATATTCTGCCAGCATGGGAGTTTTTCACAAAACATTGTTTTGTTGACTCAACCTCTAGCACGCGTGTGCTTGACAAAGAAGCATCGGAGAGAAATGTCATTGCAGCATGGGGTGATCACTCCTTCAAAGGTTTACTGACTCCGAGCATCATTGTTAATTAAATTCAGACGGATGCTATGATTTAAAAAATAAATAATGGGCTTAGATAAAAATTATGTAGACGCTATAAATAAGTTATACCTGTAAATTTTCCTTGCCAACTTGCTGCATTAGAAATTAGTTTAAAATAAGCTATTCTTCAAACAATATAATAGCAACTATCTTTTGGGGCCTCGATGCGACTAACTGATCTGGTTATCGTACCTGTAAACTAAGAAAACTTAGTCTCGTGATCGTGGCCCGATGGCGCAGCGGTAAAACTCTGGTCACGAATACAGTGAGAATCACGGGTTCAGCTTCTGTCCCGGGCATTGTTATTTCTTTGCATGTAACGCCTGTTTACAAAGCTGATTGCTTTGCCTGATATATAACTTCAGTTGTTGGCTTGGGGTAAACTACCCATTTCCCCCCTCCCTCTCTCCCCTACCCCGATAAGCATCTGCCTGATGCTCTACTGTCGGAACTGGCTGTGGATGAGGCGAAAATGTAGACTTAACTACAATAGACAAAATCTTAACTGAAGCAGTTGTTGATACTTTTGTGAATTCTATATTTGAGACCACTTTTTCAGAGAATTAACCGCCGATAATTACAAATAGCACAACGCAGAAGGGAGAGTACTGCATCATATTTTTTATACTAAAGAAAACTGGCTGCTACGTCACAGTAGTATTAACATCTCTGGCAGCTGCAGCGCGAGCCTCTAGACGCCTGTGTGCCTGACTCACTAAAATAATGGCGGCGGTTCCTGACAATTCCCTGCTTTTTTATACTCTTCCTCTTTACCCTCCTTCTCTTTTCTTCCCTCGTTCTCTCTCCTCTTTTCTCTCTTTGTTCGTAAAGTAAGGCGTATGTTACAGACAGAGCCTCTTTCCCTTGCCCCCCCCCCCCAGGCACCCAGCCCCCTCCTACCCACCCCCACCCACTCCCGCTCGCTCACCTTGTCGACTTGGCGCGCCGAGACTTATTTCAAGCTGCGCAGCGTTTGGGCCAGCCGCCGGAGCGAGCGAAGGTTGCAGCGAGTGCGAAACAGTTGCGGTCGTGTAAATCATGGCGGCAACGTCAGCACTCACAGCTAGATAATCATATTTTGTGACTCCGGAATGCGTTTTCTGTGTGAGCGAGTGCAGTTTTCTTATGAGACCTTTCAACAGTTGTAAGAATGAGAGGCTGAAGCACAGAGAGTCGGAGAAGAATGCCCAGTTCTTGACTGCCGCGCGCGCCTGTGTGTGTGTGTGTGTCAGTGTGTGTGTACATCAGTGTGTGTGTGTGTTTGTGTGTGTGTGTGTGTGTGTGTGTGTGTGTGTGTGTGTGTGTGTGTGTGTGTGTGTGTGTGTGTGTGTGTTACAGATCCAGATAAGTTAAAAAGCGATTTTTTTATCTCCAGGGAATAACACACAACCCACTTCATCTTCTATCTTGTTTCATTTTGTTTAAAAAAAGTTTACTTTTTTTGCCTCTTCCACCCTTCCTCCCTTTCCTCTTTTTTCTGCCTTTCTTGTCTTTTCTCTTTTTACTGCCTTTCTTGTTTATTCTTTTCTGTCTTTTTATTTTATCTCCTTCTTACCCATCTATCTTCTTTTTTCATATTTTCTTTCTTTTCTTCGTTCTTTCTTTTCTATTATTATCGTTCTTTCTTCTCATGATTTCTTTATTTTACCTCCTGCTTCGCTTGCATTTTCTCCTTTTGTACATTTCAGTCTTTCGTGGTTCTGTCCCTTGATATTACTGAAGGTCCATACCTGGTGTTATACACCTTTATTTTAATTATCGACTCTGTGATGGTTATGATGTACATCTGTCAGGAGCGATCTTACACCGTTTCGCCGTCACTCTGTCACTGGTTCTTAGTAGTGCACAAAATGTCACAATTGTCACAATTGTCACACTTCCACGTGTCTGACTTACGTCACCACAAGTGCCATCCTCAAAGAAAATGTCTGAATGTTCTGTAAGGATACGGAAGGGGAAATAGCTTAAAGTTCCAAAACCAAAATAAACACAAACAACTGCAAATGTTCTTTCGTCACCTTTTCCTTCGACAAATATTTACACGCATCCATCGCCCGTTGGGGTCGTTTAGAGGCAACGCGCACAGGGAACAGCTAGCGGGCCATCTGCTGTTGCTTTGACAACAGCACGATCCTTGGGCAGGTTTTCACAGCCACGGTCCCGCGTCTGCTCCTGGGAAGAACTTTTTTCAGTATCTTCCATGTAAAAGAACGGACAAGCAGAAGCCTAATGAGTGAAAGTACAAAAAATAGCATACCCCAATAAACAGCCGCAGTTCACCGTAGTGCCTTCGGATCGTGCGTGGCGACGTCGGCCGCTTTGCAACAACATCTCAGGCTGTTGCAACGACCTTCTGCCTCCAGATCCAATCTACTCAAAAGCAGTGAGGTAAATATTCCTGCCCCCTACCATTAAAACCGTCTTGAAACAGATTTAACCAGCAGACGGTGATTGCAATTTAACCAATACTGTTTGCTTCAAGATGCGAGTGTCGATGATTTATAACCTAATATATGTCTGCATTATTTATGTTTTGTATGTGTGGTTTTGGTTTGGTTCTTAAAATCAGTCGTATTGCCATGCAGAATTACCCTGTGGATGTGTCTATGTACTCAGTTGTGTCCAGTCGGGTGTACAATGTGTTTAGCGGCACGTGCGTGGGCTTGGTCAAATGCATGCATGATGAGATGTGTGAGACACTTGTTACTAAGGCTACAAGGACGACAAACAAAGCAAACTACTTTATCATCCCGACTAAATAACTTAATCAAACGAAGATACGTCTGATAAAGCATGATACAACCAACGCTACTGCAACTTAGTACCATCATAGATCTCTCATCATCAACATAATCATCATTATCAACAACAGCAACAGCAACTACATCTTGACGATGTACAACCAGCTGGAACTTAGTACTTATCTTACATTTTCGTTATAAGTATCAAACAAGTAGCCTGCACTAAATGCTCACTTCTTTCTTTCTAAAAAAACAGAGTTACATAACCCTTCGTACGTTTGTGCTCAGTGTTGTTGCTGAGGAAGCAGAGCATTTCTGGGGAAATCAATCCTCTATGAAGCATTATCAGTCGTTCTCCTCACATATATTGTCCATTCTTCTTCTCCTCTGTCTTTTGTCTTTCTTTTCTCTCCTTTTATTTTTGTGTGGCTGCGTGCGCGCGCACGCACATACACACACACACACACACACAAAATAAATGCACGCGCGTGTGCACGTGCCGTTGCGGTCTGTGGTCTCTTAAGGTATTTTAAACACAAAGTCCTCATCGGAAACTATCCCCAGCTGGTTGTTCTCATGCACACTAACAGGTGCCGAGCATAGTTCAGGGAAAGGTCACTGGGTGCAACACCTTTCTAACCTTTTACCTTCGTCACGAAGACATTTGAGAGTGTGGCCATTGGAATGTCTTTACCTGCTAGATTGCCTGCCCTAGTACGATCCTTTCCTCCCTCCCGTCCCTAAATTCTAGCCTTAAGGGGCAGCATGGTTCAGGCACACTTAGTTACTGAAAATACTTTCAGGTCCGAGGCTGCGAAAAATTTCGCCTTTTTGCCACATTCACTCTAAATAACCTTGATATTTAAATGAACGATATAGTTCAAATACATTGTTATGTTTGAAATTTGTCGTGTATGAGACACTGATTTTATGTTAATGATATTTTAAACTTCCACCTTGTCATTTCATTTTCAGATTACAGTTAATTTACAAAATAAATTCGATTTTCCCAGATTTGCCCGATAGATAGTTTTAACTCCAAAATGTTAAGAAACTCATCAGGAAGAGACATTGGTGGTCACTAATTATTAATTACAAGATTTAAGAAGTCCGATCTCACAGATCATGTCATTAACGGTGCTGCCAAGGGTTCACGTCTCGAGGACATCTGCAGTGAATAAACTGCCTTCTGTCAGGTGTGTAAAACTTCTTCCTGAGAGAGCAGTCACGGCACACACAGAAAGAAGCACGTTTCTCCTCCAAGAGAGGACAGGTGCAAAGTATTTGAAATAATTTCCAAATCTTTTGCCTTTGATTAGAAATTTGACTAGTGTGGTAATAGTTGCAAAAGTGGTAACAATGACAGGGCTGTAGGTGACTGTCAACGCGACGGCGACGACGACGACGGTGGTGGTGGTGGTGATGACGATAATAACGACGCAGATGCTAAATATAAGCCAAAAGAGTACACTAAATTTTCTAAGAGGCCGATCCATAACCTTAATAAATAGAACTGAGCACCACAAAGACATTTGGGCTGCTTATCGGTACATATTGACAAAGCCGACTGCGCATTTCCTCTCTTGTTTGCTGCGTGGCTGAGTTACAGAACTTTGCTCTAATTAATCCTGCTCCCCAAAAGCTTCTTTCTCCGATCAATCATTTTATTGAATTTTACGCGCCAGTGGACGCAAATGCATTTCCGACTGTCTGATACCCAGGCAGCTTTTCTCGTGCCTTCTGCGCCGCGAACTAGAGCATGCAGAACTTGTCCTGCCCGCTGAAAGTACGTTCAATATAATTTGATGACGCGGGTACTTGCGACGACTCGGGTGGCGTGAGGCTGACGGGGGTGAAGGCACCGCTCAGGTTGCCGAGAAAATCTTTTCTCTCTTTAAGCGACCGGAAAACGTCGGCAGGAATATGAAGATTGCGGATCCACGGAGGGCAATAATAGAGTTCACAGATTCCATACAGCGCGAATGTCGGCTAGTTAGCGCTGAGTCCGTGTTTATGATTAGTCGTTAGGTCGACTGGAGCCAGCGGGAAAATTAGCAATCAACCAATAATTGTCTCTATTGTTCCATCAATCACTTGCTTTGCAGATTGATCCTTTTTTCAATCACTAATCTATCAACCAAAAAGGGACCAACCATCCCACTAGCCAAGAAGTGAGGAAAGGGAACTAATTAGTCAGTTTAGTGGATAACTAAACGGGTGATTCTCTCGTTGGGGGAGGAGAGTATTACCGTATAAATAAAGCAAGTAATTTCACATTTAGTTCAAAATTAATATAAGGATATTTTGGCGCCTGGCTGGTTTGGTTTTTTTTATCTTCTTCTCCTTTCATAATAATCTTCACCAGATGATTAACAAACATTTTGTAATCTGCATCAGATTCCTAAAAAATATTTCTTGGTCTTCACCAGATAAATAGCAAGCATTGTACTGGTTTTTTTAATTCGAGTAATCTTCAATAAGTTTGTTCATCGTGTTATAGTCGAAATTATTTCATTAGTAAAGCACATTAGTTTATGCTAAAATATCCCCTTCGTTGATGTCGCACTTAATATTCCTCGCTCTAGACAAGCCTGCTCCGATGAGCTTAGATTTCCCGCGATGGTCATTGGCAAAACCAAACAAGAGCAGCAACAACAACAATTCAGAATTATGTTGGGTGCATGCAGGTGGTTAGAGAATGCAGCCGGCAGCAAGGCTGCTCAGTGATTTCCCTCATTCTCTAGTATTTTCTCAACCGACGTCGTTGCCTCCCTTCTTATCTCTCTGTCTCTTGTATAAACGTGGTTGTATTCGTTTGGTTGATTTGCACTCTCCTTTACTACAAGGGTGGTCAATAAGATCTCATCAAGACATGGTTATTAAAGAATGTGGTAAAAGTTACCCTTTCACCTCACGAATATTCCCAAATCGTCTTAACCTGCTCACCTCCTTCGTTATTGTTGGAAAAGTGAAGCTTTGTAGGCAAAAAAACCTAGACTTGGACTCCGTCGGATACCTCATTTTGACTTTATAATCACCTGGTCACGCGCACCACTTGATAAGAAAAGTGTTTCTCTTAATAACGCTCCCCTCTGAGTGGACAGAAAGATCAAAATCACTTACCAAAGCCCTGGAAATGAAGGGAGGGCGACTTTCGTCTTTCTCATGCAGGTTCTGAAACGTTTTGCGGACATGAAGAACTCCCAGGCTGTTGCAAATGTTTCCTGTTATAAATAACAACAACAGTCATACTATGTCTACATCATGCAATGACAATACTGATAAAATATTGTAAACCTAGTTTTCTCTTGATGACGTTTCTCTAAATCATTTTGAAATTCTCTTCCAGCCAAAGCGGTTGCGAAAGTATATGTGTAAATATCCATCACTTTGTTTCCCTTCTAGTTGTCAGATTTTCTCTTCAGCTTTATCATTCTCTGTCTATAGGTAACTGATTTTGCTGACTTGGGGAAAAACAGTGAAAATGGTTGCAATCGTTTGTAAAAAAAAAAAAAAAAGTCGGGAATTGTGTGAGTGGTGGGTTGATGAACATAGCTCTTTACTTGCACCTCCCTCTCTATTGCATCGCTTGACAAAAAATAAATAAATAAAAAGGAAAAAGAAATAGTTCCAAAGTTCAAAAAGCTACCGAACTGCATGTTGATGGGTTAGTCAGCTCCCTTCATTCAAAAATGAATGAGATGATGGGATCATGAGAAAGGTGTGAGCGGGGATGAGTGTCATGGCGGCATGTCAGCGGGGTCGTGTCACACTCCTTGTGCCAGCCACAACAGCGCGCGTGCTTGTGTAAACATGAACATACTTTCCCTTAACAGCAAAACCCAGGTCGGCCACTGTAGCGGCGCCACTTGATGGCATCCGCTGACTGCACTGGGCGACCTGCAGTGAGATATCGCACAACGAATCGGCGACTGGAGATAGAGAAAAAGAGCGAAAAGAAAAAAAAAATGAAAGGATGAATGTAGGAAAACAGGAAAAACATAAGCGCGTTTGTGACGAAGTGACACGTTCAAGAAGGTCTTACCCGCCCGCGGCTTTTTTTTTTTTTTTTTTGCACTGACTTTGGCAATTGACTTGCTCTACGCATGCGCGAACAGCCAAACGGGTTGCCAGCTTTAATAAAACTCTCACTTGAATCGTCTTGTCTGCCCAGTCATTCTGTCCAAAATACAAGGCTACAGCAAAACCCTAACCCTAAATATAACCCAAATCTTAATCTGGTGTCCAGAAAACACGATAAAACAAAGATAAAACATGGAAACCCACAAGCTCTTCTAAAACAAAAGTAATGAAGTAAACAAACGCAGTGATTATACCAAGGGGAAAAAACCATCTGAAACAAACAAACAAAATAATAATAATAAAATAAAACCCGGCAACGTACCTGCTGAAACCACTCACTTTACCCACTACACTATAGCGGCTTCGACAAAAGCAATAACCAGATTTTTTTTAATTCTCTAGTTTTATGGGACCCCATAAAAGGACAAATTAAAACTATAGCGTGCACCTGCGTTGCAGGTCAGTGAAAATAACAAAGTCGCTGCCTGCGCTTGTCTCTAAGCCACCTAATCTGACCAACTGATTTTACTGACAACTCTATCGTTTTTTGTCGTTACAGTATTATTGTAGTGTATAATCAGAATCGCAATCTGCCCAGCTATCATGTTGTAGTTATTACCCATTTATTATCACTTAGCAGTCCAGCAGAAGTCCTGCTCAACCCCGAGCATACGGGGACAGAATGAATAAGAAAGAAAAAGAGAGCACTGATAAATTTCTTTAGTATTTCGTAAGTGTGAGTATTATTTGCTACATGATTTACACACTAATTCTAAAAGATTTCCCTGCTTCCACTAGTATTACTAATTCTACTGGTCTTTGCGATTTTAATGGTCCTTTCTGTTTCTACTAACATGAACTCTAATATTCCTTTGTGCTTCTGTGCGCTACTAATTCTAATACTCTTACAGCGCATACCAGTTTACTGATTCTGTTTCTGCTTCGCTACTATTACTAATACGATTTCTATTAATACTACTAATTCTAATGCTTCTGCCTGATTCTGATAGTATCATTAACTTTTAATACTCCTTACAGTCCTACTAATGTTACTAATTTTAATACGCCTTTCATTTCCTATTATTATTACTAATTTCATACTTATTACTGTTCCTACTAATATTACTAATACTCTTATAAGTCTCTAGGAATATTATGTATTAGTCATCTTTATTTTCAATGTTAGTGTGGTATATAATTCAGTTAGATAATGGAAATAACCGATTAGACATTAACATTGATCTTGTTGGCATTTTCCCTTTGATACTAAGCCGTTTTTATCTTTACGAGAATTATGTTGTTGTTGATGAGAAGCGATGAGTGAAGAAGAGCAAAATATACATGAAATTCCGAATAGCAGCAAAAGGTCGTCTGGTCGTCTGTTTTATGCTCTTTTTATATCCCTAAGTAGAATGAATGAAATCATTGATTAAATATTAACATTTATTTTGTAAAATTGTTCCCCTTCCTTTCCTAGCCATTGCGGGCGGAAGGGATGAGACAAGGGCTGTAAGACAAAGAGGAAAATTTACACGAATTGTAAACCTGCATTAAGAGGCGATGTCGAGCGTTCGTAACAACTAAAGGCTGAAAAGGTTGTGTCGTTGAAATCGACACATTGATCAGTCTTTTGTTTGGTCACCAGACACAAACTCTCCTTTCAAAGACCGTTTGAAGCAATGAATAAGAGCGTTCTCTGTAGAAATCTGTGTGTCGGCCTGGACAGACTTGACTAAATTAATGTCTATTTCGTGTCGACTGTCCACAGGACGCCATGTGTGGGACAAGACCTATTCGCCGACACATAATGACGGCGGCGATGACAGATTCCGACAAAGCAGTGGAGGGTATAGAGAGGTGCATTGACACTTAATGTTGTGCTGTGTAAAGGCCTGCTTGCAGCTACAGCCAACACAATTCAAGGGTGCACCTGTGTGAACCCAAGGCATTTATATATCTGGATTGTTTGTTCTCCTCCCTGTTACAAATGCAGGGGACGAAGACACATGCAGTAATGCCGTTTGCGGACGGACGATGAACGGAGAGATGAAGGAAAGAATAAAAGTGGAAAGTATGTTAGGGTGGATTTTTTCTGTTGGTTTGCGTGATATTAAATGAAAAATAACATGTGTCGGTCGGAATATCTATACAGACACACTCCCAATATAAGCTGCCTCAGTGCAGTATCAGCCAACGTGACTTAAGGACTAGAGAAAGTTAGTACAGGAAGTGACGTAGGTGGGATGGCTGCGCAGACCTTGTCTCACTGCAGCATCAGACGCGGGTCTGGTTGCGACAGTAAGCTTATAATCTAGAATCATGATGCAAACTGATACAAGATACTGCTACAGGACCAGTGTTTCACTATTTTCATCACTTCAGGAGACAAAACAACAAAACATTAAAATAAAATTATACAAAGTTACAGGGATTCCAAACTAATACACGAAGGGGTGAGAGCACCACACACACACATCATCATCATCATCATCATCATCATCATCATCATCGTCGTCATCGTCGTCGTTGTAGGATGGACAAATTTAAAGTGAATAAAGAAGTGAAAGTGCTTGCTTTTGGATGGTATCTGGTGATAAACCGTTTTAACCTTTTACTTGTGACATAACAGAATTCACTTAAATCAATGTTACATTCAATGAGAGCAAAAATGAGAAAATGCATTCTTCTTCCGATTTGTTGTCACGGTTTTGTGTAACTGTTAACAAAACAAAGCTGCGCCTTTCTTAGTCAGTATGAAATACAGTCTAGGATACAGAATGGCATTTTTTATCACAGAGTCTAGGAGGCTCCCTACTTACCTTTAGTTTTTCATCGTTTATTTGTTTGTTTGTTTGTTTGTTTGTGTTTTCTTTATCTCTAAGAGAACAAAGAAAAACTTTATTTGGGTAGAACAAGCAGAAGTAATAACCCTCGAGCCCTCTTTACTTCTTTTTGACAATGAGCTTGTCCATAAAAGACTCTCCATTGCTGTGTTGAAGTGACAGCTGGATTTAAGAGGTCACACCCCCCACCCAAAAAAAAAACAATAAAAAAACAACAACAAACCAACCGAAAACCATGCGAATAATTAATTGGGAAAAATATTCCTTTGCAGATTTTTTTCCCTAATATAAACCTTGTCCAATCATAATATGAGGTATTTCATGTCTTTTAGACAAATTCGTTTTATAAAAATGAGAAATACTTTTGGGATTTATTTTATATATTTATATGAACTATATAACTAGACTGTATTTATTTTCTCTCAGTTTGCGCGGTACGTACGCTCATCTCACCTGTTTGGATTATTCCGTGCCATTCACTGGCAGGCCCGTCAAGCGAGGTGGTGGCTGGACATAAGCCCCGCCGAGTGCTAAAACTATGTGTAAAGCCAAAATGATGGCATTTATATGATTGTTTTATAACAGGTAACCCATCTCGAGAGATCTCTCCTGCCGTCCAGAATCTCTTCAAGTAAAAAGGCAGCATGGTGTCCCGAGAAGAACCCAGTCTTATGTGTATATATTTTTTGTGCTGAAGTGGCATGATGAATTGCTGAAGCCAAACTCGTGGAGCGGTGGCGGACTCAAAACCGAGACGAGGCGGCAGCTCGCACCCACAAGACCAGTGATATCGGAACACTCAGAGTCTGGCGCGAGCTTTAAAACAGTTTATCGTGTGCTAATGTTGGCGCCCCACCTGCCTGCACCTGCCGACGTCTTCCTCTCTGTCCTGCGGAGCTTGGCGGACCAGCAGTACCTTCAGCGAGGAGTGTCACTTCACCAAAATAGTTTTTTTTTCTCCTTTCTTCCTCCGTATTATATGCTCCTTTAAACAAAATAGACACTCAAACATGGAAAATAACACAAAATATGAGTGGTACCTATCATTTAAAGATAATCTACAGCTAGAAAAATATTTATCTACCTTAAACAATAATTGGAACAGGTGTGCTTTAGCGAGACTTAGAACAAGAACCTTAGGCCTTAATGCGAAAAAAAGATGGTTTGAACCTTCTATGGAAGTTCACTTAGGTTGACCAGTTTGTAGAACAACTATCATAGAAGATGAAGAGCATTTCCTGTTTAGATGCCCGTATTATGAAATTCTTCGAAAGAATAACCAACTCTTTCAATCACGTACTATCCAAAGAATAGAGGTTTACCTATCACTCACTAATGAAGAGTTACTGACATGCTTAGCGAAATTTGTAGCCGAAGCAAATAAAATGCGATTAAAAGAACTAGAATCAATAAGTAGAATGGAGATCATTTGATCTTTTTAAGTTTCATTTTTTCCCCAACTGTAGCCACCTTTATATAGATAGGAATATTCTCAAGGCTATAAAGTTGACATGCAAGATAAGTAGTGTGTGTGTGTGTGTGTGTGTTAAGCTTCAATGTCTGATGGCCAAAGACATATTATATGGAAATGTAATTTGGTTGTTGTAGAATATACTGCTTTGTATTATCACTATGTATATTTATCCCCCCCATGTCAAAATAATCCATTGACATTAAAAGATGTCGTGTCGTGTCGTGTTCTCGGTAACAGATGTCTCCTTCTCTTAATCGTCCTTCTTAATTATTTTATTAAATTTTCTTTTCTCGTGTGTACGTACTTACGGATGGATGGATATTTGTATGTAGGTATGTATGAATTTTTCTCTTCTTATTTCAGTACATTCCGGTTTTTTTTTGCGTCTCCTGTGTTTGTCGAGGTTCATCCAGCTTGTCTTGCTGTCGGTCTCTGTCCATCTATTTCTCTGTGTGTGTGTGTGTGTGTGTGTGTGTGTGTGTGTGTGTGTGTGTGTGTGTGTGTGTGTGTGTGTGTGTGTGTGTGTGTGTGTGTGCTTTCTCTCTGGCTGACCGAGAAAAACAACCATCTGATCTAAATTCAGAATCTGGCGTTTTTGGATCGCTGCTGAGCTTGCCTTACCTTCATGAAACTGGTAAACCGCATTAAAGTGTCAGAGCAGAAATCATTTTCATAAATTATTTCTTGCTTTCCATTTCTGCCTGTCTTCATTACTCACGAATAAACCAGACTTGCAAATGTCCTTAAGGTCTCCATTCATTTTTTATAATACTGGTTACAAAAGATCTCGAAATTTCCCTGCAATTAATTTTTCACTGGGTTAGCAAGAATTTCTTACACTCCGCATTTTTGTTAGCTTATTAACATTTTCTTTCTTTTTATTTTTTGTAGTAGGGGATGGGTGTGTGGGACTCGTTTTTATCTGCTGATTTTTTTTCTCTAAGACATTTCCTGAATATTCTTCTCTCTTGACCTTTATTTTGTTGTTTTGTTTTGCATCACAGTCTTCTATCCGATTTATTTTTAAAATGTCGTACATATCATTAAATACTCACATTTTAGGCTATTTTATGTTATTCTTGTATTTCTTTATAACTGTTAGGGGCCTGTTTTGGTAACAATTTCATGTTGAGAGTGCTGTTGTTAGTAGTAGTGGAAGGATTGCGGTTGTTGATATTGGAATCACCTGTGATTGTTGCAGTCTTGGATTCTGATTAAAGAGACTCGTCACATTGGTACACTATAGAGGATTTGTGAAAAAAAAGAAAAGTGAAAAAAAGTAGCAGACAACAGATTAGGAGTTTATAAACCAGAGATGCAAACATTCATGGGAAGTTTGTTTTTTTATTCATGTTCTGTTGGTCTATGGGGAACTAAGTGATTTATCAGTGCTTTCTTTGCTTTAATTGTCAGCTTAGTGGCCCTGAAAGCCCTCTTCCCCACTTCCCTCTGTCAGTATCTTACATACATATATGTATGTGCTCACACACTCTTTTTCTCTTACACATCCACACACGCGCGTGCGTACACAGCTTAGAATCCAGTCCAAGTCATTCTAACTAGGATTATACAGGGCCTACAAGATGCCCCCTAGTTCAGAGGTTAACAAACTGTGGTACGTGTACCACTAGTGGTACGCGAAGGTATGACGGGTGGTACGCGAGCACCATGCGTCAAAATAAAAGAATGTATATATATATTACGGGTGCTGTATGTAGGGTTCAGAGGTGGTACTCGGTCAATTCGAATTTTCGAAAGTGGTACTCGTCTGGAAAAGTTTGAAAACCACTGGCCTAGTTTCTTCGTGGCGAAACTCCTCCCTCATGTGATGAAAGCAGCCTTTCTCAGGAGGTAAAAGCTTTTGCTAAGAGAATGGGCCAAGCTAAGTATTCAAGGTTCGTCTGTTGCTAAATAAATGCGCAAAATAACTTCTAGGTAAAATAAAAGTTTGAAATAAAGTTCGCAAACAATAAGATTCAAAATTTCAAACTTTTACTCTCCACTCAACATCGTAAAAGGAAGCTTGTTAAGTAGAAATACGTCTGTTTTTATGCCTTTTCATTTTAGTTTTATATTTGTGTATTTTGTTCTATTTTTCTTACTAAGCGTGATAATTTATAGCAATTTATTATTTATTTATAATTTAAATTAGGTTGTTAAATATTAAATTGTGTCTTGTTCGTCTTCTGTATACTATCTAGCGAATGATAAAAATAATGTTAACATTGTTCAAGATATTCCTTATTACTCACATTCTGCGAAAGGAGAAAACATTCAGAATAGTTACAAGTCTTTGATTTTAATTTGTATTACATCCTACGTCGCCTATTATGGGTAATCTATGATGAGAAAGCGTAACAAACTAAACAACAATTTACTCATGAGACTACCTCAGCTGTGAAATTTTGTCATCGTTTTACGAGTGGCAGGAAGCAATCGTACTGTCGGTGAGATCCAGTTATCATATCTTTTGTTCAGTCTTCGTGGTTTTCTGTGTAGGGAAGTTTTCCACCTTGCTTGAAAGCGAAACGATTTTGTATTCATCCAAGCGGGAAAAGATAGAGACAAGACACAAGTCGTTCTCGTCCAGAGCTAATGTTTATAGAACACCAAACACACATTAGAAAGTACTGAGTGGTTCTCATAGGGAGGTTAGCTCATGAAAGCATATAAGAAAATTGACTGAATTGAATAAAAGACATCCCGACAGTGATTATTTCTTTTAAACAATATTATTTTATTCAAATTCTATAATTTTCCTCCACTATTTATGAAGACCAGCATGAACCACTTGAGTTGTGGTCAATAAAGAGATTTTTTTTTTTTTTTTTTTAATAAAATCTAACATTTCTTCATTTGTGTGCCTTCGTACTAACTAAAGTCGAAGATTTAATAATTCAGAAGATTTATCTTTGACGTGAGGAGTATACCCAGTTCTAGCTACCAGGTCGGTTTCCATTTAGCTGTAGAATATTAATATTAATGATGTGCAATATCAAAAGAATAAAGTTTCTCTTCGGTTGAATGTTTCTCTCGACTACGGTAAAACAGCTAAGTATGGTTGTGGTTTAATAACAATGGTGAAATTTCTGTCCCGTTGTTCGCATAAATACATACAATCAGTCTTCTTCACTGAATCATTTACTGTATGAAACATTTTTAAATTTATATAAGCTTGGGACTCGCCAGGTCAGAACAGTGATGGCATTAACTTTTGACATTTTAGGACCAACGGCGCATCGCTCTGAAGCTAGTCTAGCATTATAAAGCGGATGAAAAATCAAAGCTTATACCTTCGTCCAACGGCGAGAGTTACTTGACTGGACTTCATCAACTGGTCTGCGACAAGGGCTCATGGTACTAGTGTGGTGCATGGTCAGACACTCTTAGGTTTTGGTGCTTTTTGACATTCACAGTTTGAGGTATCCTTTTATCATGACCTACCACATCTCATATTAACAGCACACAAATCTGTCTTCACACACACACACACACACACACACACACACACACACACACACACACACACACACACTCACTCACTCACTCACTCACTCACTCCCGTAATTTCGTCCCCCGTGACCGCTGATAACGTTGATGCGTACACATTCCTTGAGATCTCTGTTTGAGGGTGTTGGTCTTTGATGTCTGTGGTATCGACCACTCACTGTGCCACCATAGTTTGTTCATCTTCATAGTAATCTAACTGTTCATGCGTGAGTCCACAGATAGTAAGGTTTATTCTTTTAAATCCCTTGTTGATGCTGATGTGTTGGCCTTTAACCTTGCAACCTTATTCGCTCTTCCTGTTCACCTTGCCTAGGCGTGTCTGCTTCAATGGTTGGAGGGAGTGACTTCAGTGCTCAATGTTTAAGGCAGGAGAGCATAGAGACATGACCACTGCCCACACCAAGCTGTCAGCTCCTTTGTGTGATATCAACCAGAGATATTGTGTGTGTGTGTGTGTGTGTGTGTGTGTGTGTGTGTGTGTGTGTTTCGTGCAAAAGTCACCAGCCCCGGGGGCTTACACTCAAACCTCGGTCGTTGGTGACAGGTGGTGACGACATTAAGATGGATGAGGCAGGTCGATAGTTCTCCAGACACCCAATACGTTTCCACACAAGCTTCGACGTTCCAACTGATCTGTTTGACTAAATGTTATTTCTTTAACTGCACACTGTGTTCCATTTTTCTCTTTTAGCTTTCAGAGTACTTTTAAAAATACTTTCTATGTTAGGGTCAACAAGACCATATTCGACGGAACCACGTTGTTATATAAATAGGTTTTATTTTTCGTTTGTAAGATCGGTTGTCGAAATCCTTTGCACGGAAGAGTGATTCTTGCAGGTCAGTTTTTTAATACCACGGATGTAACAAAGAATTTTGCGAGACAAATACATCTTGTAACTGGTTGTACCTATGCATTCATTGGAGAGACTATCGTCAGGACTATCGCGCATGTGTATACTGTGTCCTCATCATGACCATCCGTACATGCCCATGCATGTGTTATACTTGGCTTCTCAAAGGGACAGACTGCATTTATCCCACCCACCCACTCATCAGGAATACTTCTACATGAGTTACATACTGTACATGTGTTACGTCCTGTGTTGTGTGTTACGTACTGCACGTGTGTCAGTCTTGTCAGTCTTTCTCGCGTTTCTACTCCAGCTGGATCTTGCGAGCTGACATACATTTCAAGCTGGCAAAATAATTTACATAAAGTGAACATTTTTATCACTGCATCATCATCATCAGCAGCAGCAGCAGCATCGTCGTCATCGTGTTTTCTCTTCCATTCCCCTTCGCTTAAGTCACCATTCCTCTAAACTTAATTGTCACTTGGCTTAAGTCACCATTCTTCTTGGATTGTCATTATTCTTTTTTCTTGTCACTGTTTTCTTTCAGCAGTCAGCTAATAGTTGACTTTTCTTACCTTGTCACCATTCTTTCTTAGCTTAAGTCAACATTACTCTTAGCTTTAGTCACTCTGCTCTGTTATTCCTCATCCACTTCCTTCGCACTGTTCACTCCATCACCTCGTCCGCACATGACTCGTGAGATGAAACTGCTTTCGTCTTGTCATCGCCGTCCAGGGGGATTCACTCTACTTTCACCATTGTGCACTTGATGCCAAGCCCCTGTTTCCTTTTTGTCCCTCACTAAAACTCAGCTCGCCCGATGTGTCGGTGTGCTAAACGACGAAGGCGGTGACAGTGGAAAACGATGATGTGCGAACAACATGCAGCCTGACAGACAGGGAGGTTCAGGAGTTCAGTGTGCTATGTGCGGTTTTGATATTGTCAAGGTTTGGTTGGTCTGGCAATGACAATGCCATCCTTCATATAAAAAAGTCAAAGAAACTGCGTGCGTTTGTTCAGAATTGCATTAAAATAGAAATTGAACGTTGCGCCACTATACCATTGCTGTAGTATTGCACCTTCGAAGGCAACATGCATCAGAATTTTATTCTTAATTTTGAATTTTTCTAGACTGCTGCTATGTAGTGAGTATAAAGTACAAATTTAAAAACAAACTGATACATTTTATAAAAAGCACACGCGGGTGCACATACACGCCAACATTTTAATTAGTGTCATGACACAGAAGGTAGAAAACAAAAAGCTGATGGCGGACCTCTCCTCACAGGTGTGTTATCCTCCCTAACGTCCTCACATACACAATATTCTCTTTACCCACACACGACGACGAAGGGTGATCCCTTATGTGGGTTTATGTTAAAAGCTGAATCGGTTTCTTGACAATGAAACCCCCAGGGAGGCCCGTTTATCGGGTCGCAAAATGTTATGCGTGTGTGTCGCCCTAATGCTAGGTTATACGATTTTGCTGTCAACGTGCTCCTGAGTGCAGACGCAGAGTGCAAGCTGTCGATGGTTGTCACCGAAAAAAAGATCTGAGAAGATCAAGTACAAGATGTTTGGGCATTCAGGTGAAAGACGCCTGAGCCTCGTCAAGCGAGCAAGATGTCAGCGCCTACCATTGCCATTCCTGATATTCCATCCTTGGTCATAATTTTGCCTACAGCGGATGGTTGCTCAGCCACGCAAGGAGCAGATCACTCGCTAGTTCACTGGGGCTCTCACGTGTAGGGGATTTTTACCTCCCTCCTTTAATCATAAAAGAGGAGTACAGTGAGGTTCTTACACTGACAGACTTTTGAACTCATATCGTTTTCTACTGAAGAGCCAGCCATCTACTTCCAAACTAAACTGGAATGCTTGTCCATCTGTCAGCTTGCCAGGCGTTTGGGTCTGCAGTCGGCCAGTCGTACAACTATCTGAGGAACGTTCTATTAGTTTCGACTGTTAACAGGGGAAAGTACACTCAGTGCTGATGCTGGTGGGCGGGGGGGGGGAAATCCACCTTCTGTGAGTGACAACAAAAAAATTTATACCGTTGACAGTGAGTGGGTGATGGGGAAAATAATCAAGCGACCGGTGTCCAGTTTAGAATTCCACTCGTAACATGCAAGTCAGACCTGCCCCGACTCATAGTGATCTCCACAGTTACCATGTTTTTAAACGAGTGTAGCTGTTGGATGGTCCAAAGTTAAGCCATTTTCAGATATAAAAAAATCTCTGAACTCTCAGTTTTTATAACATCGTAGCTCTGCAATTCGTGCTTTAAAAAAAGATGCAATAAAAGAACCCATTTGTCTTCCCCTGAGAGGCATCACGTCTTTGGCTCTGTGATAGGGATCAAAAGTGAACCATTTGGGAAAATAAATCAGCTTAAAAACAAACACGAACAGTTTCTTCTTCTTGTTGTTTCCTTTGTACCCCATCCCCCTTTTTATTTCTTTTTTTCTCCTCCTTTGAAACGAACCCTTCGCTTTACATGCCTTCAGGTCTGTCAGTTTTTCGTGGATGTGCGCTCGTCAAGTTTCGCATGCTTGCAGTTTTCTCCTATCTTCAGAGAGCCGTTGCAGATTTTTCTCCCGGTGCAAAGACATGTTAAAGCTGGTGAAAACTGTCCATTTGAAGATTGGTCGAAGAATTCCAGCCACTGGCAGCATCTTCCCACAGACACTTACGTCCGTGACTGACCGTCCCTGACGCACCAGCCACTTGATTCCCCACCCCACCCCCTTTCACAAAGAGTTGTCAGCCTTGTGCAGCTAGAGTTGCCCTCCCTTTTCTTTGTTCACTTTATGTGGACGTCTCGTCCCGCATCTTGCTTGTTCTCCAATACTAGGCTCAACCCACTTGAATGTTCTTTTTTACAGCGTGTATTTTCTTCGTTTACAATTGGCAGGTTCTGGCGATCTTCTGGGTCGTAACCGGTATTCACATCGACTCTGCAACTGTAACGGCCCGACGTACAAGCGTGCCTTGTTTCCGACCATGAAATCAATTTTATTATAACATTGGATGGTGATAGAATGCTGCAAAATCTACTAGTCAATGGCTTGTTCAACTGTATTAAAGTGAATGACCCATATCCGACCTAACTGGTTCGACCGGCCTGTAACGGTGCTGGGGACTGACAGTAAACACCAGCCCCTGTTCACAAAATGAGCTCGTTGCTTGGTTACCACTCATTTCTTTCGTAAAGTCACATAATGTCTAACCCTTCCGAAACTTCTGACAGGTCATTATAACAAACATAACTTTCGTAGGATCCTTTCTGCTCAAGTCATTTCAGTGGTGCTGGAAAGTCGGTTCAAAACGGCCGTTAAAATGAGACTAGAAGAAAGCGGATGAAAAAAAAACTATATATAAGCGTATATGCTCTTGCTCCCTTTTCTCTCTCATTTACTCTCACCCCTCCCCAACTCTCCTTTGGTGTCTCTCGTAAGTTCTGGTTTTATTGCAGAAGTCCTCTTTATCTTCTGTTTGTTAACTGGTGATCGAGTAATGACTAAAGTCATGACAGTTTTTACTGTTGCCATCGTCTCGATTTGTAACTTAGCATCAGCGGCTGCAAAAATCCTGTCTTTTCTTGTTTTAGCGGTCATCAAATTTTAGGTGTACGCGCCATCTTCTCCAAACTGTGCGCTTATGCAAGATTTCAAATAAATTGTTAAATGGTTAAATGTTTGCATAACAACGGCTGGCGATAAATTATTGTTATCATATTTATAGTTCATCAAGCGAGAGTTTATCTGGGCAGTCATGTTGGCTTAACGTAAGCGACGCCAAACTGTCTTCGTGCAAAGGTCTTTCTTAACCGCACAAACATGGACGAAACTTTAGTAAGATTTTACATGACGATTGTATAAGAACTTAAAGCATTAAAGCGACGACATATTGTCTTAGTGTGAGTAACATTAGGTTCTCCTTACTTCGAGCGTCGACATTTTTATGAAGCGCCACCTGTGCAGAGGGACAACTCATGATCGCCTCGACATGCTTGTCAAAACCACAGTCGATTCGCTCAGCAGGAGAGTGAATTTTACCCTGTACCTTTTAGCTTTTTACGGTACGAAGGGGTCGACTGGTGCACGGGCTTAAACTGTGACAGGTGTGCGAAGTAGCGGTATTGGTATGTACCGTGAGAGGCCATCCAGATGGACTGGTTCACCCACCACCGACTGCTCTTCCCTCCAGTGATACTCTCTATGAACCCACACACATTCTTTCCTTTCAAATGGCGCCTTTCGCGAAGACATAAGGTGGAGAGCGGACAGAGGATAAATTAAATCAAATTGACTCCTTCTCCCTAAAACAAATGAAATTCCCCCTTCCCTCTAATCCAAATGAAATTCAGTGTGAGAAAAAGAATGTTTTTAAACACAAATTCGCCGAGCAAGTAACTCGGTAATTTCATAATGAATAATAAAAAATATCCCAACAATGCCGCTTCTAACGAAACTCTTTTTTATAAAAAGGAAATGCCAAAGTGAGAAAAATCTGTTACATCTGATATTCACCCTACAAAAGATGTATGTACAGCTATTGTACAGATGTACAGCTATGCACCTACACAACAATCGCAGCCAGGAGGCTGTGATTACATCCGGTTGCAAACAGACCCAGGCAGCAGAGAGTGCGTGTGACAGCTGTGTGCAGACGTAGATATTCACCTGCACTCTATCTGACAGCTGCGTGCGGGAGGCCCTGCAGCCAGCAGTACGAGAACTTGTTGTACGTAGGGTTGGCACTAATCAGGGTTAGCCTAGAGTAAGAATAGACGAAACCATCTGTCAATTATACAGTCATAGTAGGCATGCTGACAAGAGTAAAAGTTCAGAACATAAATCTGGCGAGCTCTGATCAAGGTAAAAAAAACCAAAATTTTAAAAGAAGAATTTGTTTTTTTAATCGCACTGAAAATAATTTGAAAGACGTGATACTTTTTCGTCGAGTGTTATTGTGTTATGGTATTCTGTGATTTGGTTTGGGTTTATTATTTCCCCTTTTGCATTTAATTTTTTCATTCCGTTAATTATGCGTGTTCTAGTTCTTTTGGATGTTTTTTTTCGCATCTTGCCAAAACATCAGCTAATTTTTGCATACCTGCACAGTGTGCTGTGAGGACGTGCCACGGATGTCACATTTCAGGCACCATTTGCGGACAGGGCCAGTTGCACAACACATTTCTAATTTTAAACACTTTTAGGCCTTAAATCTTTTTAGATAATCAGTTTAAAGTGCACACCACAATTTAAGAATTTGTAAAACTAAAACTGCTTTAAGTAAGATAAAGTTGTTTAAGTCTGACTTTCCACCCTGTCAGTATAATTTTTTGTATCTTCTTGTGCAATGCATCTAAATGGCAAAGAAGAGATTTTGCTTCTTTAGAGCAGTTTTAAGGTTTAGAAACATGTGAAACTGCCCCTGATTTATACAAATTTCAACATGATCCAGCCATTTCAATGATAAGTTAACGCTAAATCAACGATACATTAATTTAATTGCAAATTAACGATAACTAAGCCCGAAATGTAAGTAATGCACTCGGCATACGTGTAGCCCTTTGAATCTAGATATACATATCTATTTGTATGTCATCGTTGGTTTCAGAGTCAGCGTTCGTTTTTACCTTTCCAGATTATTTACTTGAAAGATGATAGATAGATAGATACAAGAAATGACCCTGAGACAACTACCAAAATAATTTGTTAATATCACAACACCTTTGGCATTCATAAATTTGCTTGATATGGGTGACAGCCTTGCTGATAGTCAGTCAAGGATACTTTGTCCACGAAACACCTTGTTCCTACCTGTTTATATTTCCGACAAAACCTTTATGGTTCTATTACCTCTCTTTCTTTTACAAGCTCATGCATATTTATTACAAATCATCTTCATTTACCTCGCCCACCAAACGCTATTTCCCAACTTCTAGGCATTTTTGTCATGCTAACGACAACTCTGCCTGATTTACGAAAGATAACTTGTAGATACAATCTTTTGTTTTCACTTACAATCTCTGTCGCATCTGCTTAATTATATTCCAGTCAGAGTCAACCGCTGTCCTAAAAGCTTCCCTCATCATATTCCCTGATCACAGTTGGAGCCAGTCAAGAGTACATACTGGCTCCTGAGGCAGGTAACTCAACTAACTTCAAGATTGGCCCCGGGAAACAGAGAGTGCTAAATCAACATTCAAGATAAAAATATCCCACACGGTGCACATAGTTTTAAGAGTCATTCACATACACAGGATGATCTTGGCGGTATACACCAAAAGAATAACGAGTTATTCTCTTCGGGATTATTTCAACTGCATGTTTAGCCGAAAACAGTCGGATTAAACCGACTGCCAGCACTGAGCAGGAGGACACGTGGGGCCTTCAGATCTTGCTCACGAGATACCTCACGAGACTTGCAGATTCACCAGATTTTTCTGCAGCATCACGGGCCTTCATTACTGGATAAGCGACTCAGGTTCATGTCCGGTATAAGTCTCGGCTTTCCTTTAGACAGGCCTCATGTTTCCGGCTTTTTGTTTGCATACCTTAAATGAATTCTTAAAGTAGATGTTTTATTTTCGTAACAGAACAGTCTATACAATTGTTTCCAAAAAATCAAAAACAATGTTTTTTTAATTGTTAGTGGTAAAACAAGTCAGTACCATCTGTTGTGACGATGTTTTTATATTATAAAATTGTCAAAAAATCTAAATGCGTTTTCTATAAATAAACAGAATACATTTTACAGAAAATCAATCTTCTTATTATCTTCTTTTATGATGACAGAAAAGCTTAATTACTCACTTCTAAAATTTCGTCTACGTTAGGAAGATCCGCCTTTTTGGCAGAAAACAGAAGCGAAAGCCCTTCGTTGTTAGGGTTTGTTACGATTGGTCACTCCTATGATAGAGAAAGAGGCAATGAATGAGAGACACTTATCCAGTGAATGAAGGTCCGTGGCAGCATGACTCATCTGTAACAGTATTTTAGTTCTTGTTAGGTGATTCCTGGCGCTCTTTAACTGCATTTTATTCGTCGTTATGTGGAAAGCTTTTTATTTATGTAAAATAATAACTGTGTGCGATAAATCGAATATTGCTACAAATCAAAATAATCCTCATTTTTTCAGCTGACGTTAATCTTGGCACCAAAACAAGCTACTTGGTCATTGTGGTAATGTAAATTCAAAACACAAATCAGATTTCTGAATAATATATGCAGTTTCTTACGAAATATTACAGCGTTTATTTTTTCCTTTCTTACTTTTATTAACGCAGCTACTATTAACTATATCTTCATGTGTTGACCCACTAGTATTCAAAACAGTATACAGAAAACATAATGATTGCCACTTTTTTCCTTAAATAAAAGGTTGATTATTTGCTCTAGCTAACCTTTCTATAATTTGTAAGACTGGAGGGATCGAGATCCAGCCTCACCTCGTTACCTCGCCAACCCCGTCTCTTGCCATTCTTTCTGGCAAAACGGATTTCCTCCAAAGTTCACCTCAGTTATGAATTAAATACCGCATTTATGTCGCCTCATGCTCGACATTCGTGTTTGACGCATAGTGAAGAGGTAAGGAGATGGAACTGTAATTATGAGGATGGGACGAGCGAGGGATAGCTATACAATACTTATCATGCATGTCTTTATTGTTATCTTTCATTGGAACTGACAGACCCTGAGACGTGAGATTCCACTGTAATCGAAATTGAATCCATCATTAAATATTTAGTGCGAATATTAAATGGATAAGTAAAGATAGTCGTTTCTTTTTATATATATTTTTGTAGGTGTTATTATATTTATTTCTATTAGGGTTTAGGAGTCCATCCTATTTTATGAAGAATATTTGTACTCCCATGTTAACCATCTGTGGACGATAGTGGAAGAAACAAAGTATCCCCCAAGCATAATACTCGAGGGCAAAACGCGAAGCACATCAGAATCTTCTTTATTCATGATGTCCAGAAGAAACTAATCACAGGAGAACTAATACAGAAGCTAAATGCATGGATCCCGTTACATGACTCGACACTTTTGGGAGGGCATGGGAAGGAGGCTGATTGAAATAAATTTCTTGCAAGGACCTAGCGGTGTAGGGCTATAATTTCTTCAAAGCTTCATGAGAAAGAGAAATAAAATAGCTTCTTGTGTGCCACGCTCTGTTAATTCTATGAGCCTCAAACGGAATTCATCAAGTACGTTAATATGTCATGAACTTCTCCCTTTTCCAAACGCTATTTCCCTCTCCCGTTCACTTTTGTCTTCGACATTTATAGAAGTCTTGTACGAAGCCTCTCTCTCTGTCTTTACTACTGAACAGTACTCGAAGTGACAAAGTGGTCTACAGACACATTACTCGGGAAAACAGAACGAGAGAAACAGATCCGAGTTGTTTTCTTTCATGACGTTCGGTAAAAAAAAAAAAAATTAGGTAGGTAAACTCTCTCAAAAAAGAGAAGTATTTCCAATCGAAAGTCGTACTGACGGTGTGACGGTGTCGCAGGGGCTTAGTGAGCCTTGCAAGCAAAGGGAGCCTACTGCGGACGTCGTTGCTTCCCTTGTGATGGAGCGCGCACAAGTCCGGCTCCAGGCGTGGGCAGTCCGCGATCTGTCGGTCGCAAAAGCATTCAGTACGAGAGGAAGGGAGGGTGGGGTGGGGCAAACGTGATGCCCTGCGTGCGATCCTCCCGGCTACGGAGGGTGTCGGCCGGTTGAGCCTTGAAGAGCCACCACCCTTCTCACCTCCCCCCCCCGCCTTCCTCGGTTGACTGTCACCACGTCTTTCTCCAGTAGGTCTTGGGGGTCCAGCCGTGGGGTGCTCCCCCCGGCCAGCGCCCAGCATGTTGTGCGAGTTTTAATGTAAGCTTAATGTGACCTAGACCCTGGAGCCCTAAGAACTAAGAGAGCCAACCCTTAACGTAAACTGACTCGACGCACCTACTGACTCCGACAGCCTTGTTGCAGACCTAAACGAATCGCTTCAGTCTTCAGCGTTTGCATATATACTCACTTCTCCTTCCACCTCCACGCCCCCCTACCCCAACTCAACTAGCCGCCCTTCATTTTGCAAGGCAGTTAGTCAGCCTTTAAAACCTCACGTCACTGACTGACTCCCTTCCTCTGTGTCCCCTTTGCTCTTTCGTCTTACTTAAGCCTTCCTTCTAAACTTTGTCTCCCCTCTACCCCATTCACCCTACCCCCACCCTACACACAAACACACACACACACACACACACCTTCCTGTTTATTCTGCAACGAAATCACCTTCCCCCAGCTCCTACCTCCCAGCTCCCAGCCCCCTTCCCCCCCCCCCACAGGACCTGCAAGAGGCGTGGCCAGTGTGACGTGTTCTTGCTCAGCTCCTCCCCCTTCGAGTGTCTGATTTTCATCCTTCCCGCTTCATGAATAAAAATGACCCTGTTTTCGGGGAGACGGGGTAAGGGGAGGAAGATGGGGGATTGGGGGTTTGCGTGACAGCTCCCCTTCCCGGCATCCCACAACCTCCACCTCCCAGCCCATTGGCTTTCGCTCTCCCGCCCCGTCGGGAAAGATGTTAATTTTGAGATGAAGTTTATGAAAATTGGAAAGGAAACGAAAAACTGTTTACTCTCGATAGCTGAGACACTGGAAGATTTTTCTCTCGATATGCACGTGAGGTTTGTTTCATCGTCCTGTGGTTAAAAAAAAAAAAATTGTGACCGACCGAAATGAAAGTAATCTTATCGACTGATCAACAAGAACTTAAACTTTATGCAAGCTAAGCACCGGAAAATTGTTGTTTAACAGGTTTTTACCCCGTCAGTTATAGATTGACTCGTATTTTGAAATAACTTTTATTTTCTTTTGCCTAAAATTAACAATGCTGCCCTTTCTCTGTGTCCAGTATTTCCCAAAGCGTCTGCATTATCAACACAGGTATATAAAAGCAGACCAAAATATATAGTAGATAATAATGTGTGGTCATGTTAACAGATTGATGATGAGGAGGAGGAGGAGGATGGGGAGAAGGAGAAGGATACTGAGAAATACGTGCGGTTAAAAACATTATGTTTTATGACATTGAGTGGGATTGTTTCTTCTCCGTTGCATCACAAATGCTTTGTTTTTCTTAAAGGCATTTCAGTGTTCGTCAAGATTAAAATTAAGTAAACAAAATCATATTCTTTCTCGCTCGCTAGTGATTTGCGGTACTTCAGGCCATAGCTGCTAACAATTTTAGTACAAATTCACGAAACGTGGATTTAGCGAGTTGGAACTAGCGCCAAGTGGCAAAGCTGCAGCCCGCTTTCTTTTCCTCAGTTCCCCCCCCCCACCACCACCACCTCATCTCTTCCCCATCCCCCCACCTTCCTGCCCAATTACCAAGAGTTAAGGAATGTGCGTGTGTGTGTCTTGGGCAGAAGTTTGGAATTGAAAGGTGGCACAGGTGAGAAACCATACCGACACCTGTTGGAGATTAAGCTGACACTTCGGTACATCAACAAGGGGCCTTAATTAGGGGGTAGAGAACCTCTAGGTTTGGTAGATTTGTGTTTTGCTGTGTTCCCTGCAACCTTTGAAATGCATGTAGTCCCTCAGTTCTTTCGTGTTGTTCTCTTCTACCTGCTTATTCACTGGAGATGTCACAGATCAAAATCACGACTTTGGCGGGATAGAGGTTTATGTTTCGAAAGGCGATTTTGTTTCTGTGACATTTCATGCTGAAAACGTTGTAATCAATTGACGAGATAAAGTGGGAAGTAAACCAAAAAATGAGCAGACGAAGCAGAAAATTGACAAAAAAAGTTTTGCGCTTTTCAACCTTTTCCCCCAGACGTCTATCTTCTCTGTTTCAGTTCAGGTGTTACTTTGCATCTCGCCGCGTCTTATCTCATCTAACGGGAGGCAATTCTCCCAAACTCTGTCTCGTGCGCCGACTTCGAAAAAAAAAAATACACAACACGAACTCTCTTGACAGTTTGCGTTGTGTCTATGTTTTTTGTATACACGTACATGGGTGCGTGCGTGTGTGCGTGTTTTTGCATGTTTGTCTTTAAGGGTATATGAAAACATCTTTTCCTTGTGCGTGCGTGTGTGCGTATTTGTGCATGTCTGTCTTTTGGGTGTTTATGAGTGCATCTTTTCTTTGTGTGCGTCTGTGTACGTACGTAAAAGAGACAGAGAGTGTGTGTGTGTGTGCGTTTGTATTTATGAATCTGTCTTTAGGTATATATGAGTGCATGCTTTTTTATGTGTGTGAGTGTGTATGTGTATGTGTATGTGCGCGCACGCGCGCGTGAGTGCGCGGGAGAGGGTATGTTTGCGTGTGTACGCGTATTTGTGTAAGAATTTGTCTATAGTGCATGTTTCTCTTTGTGTGGGCGTGAGAGAGAGAGAGAGAGTAAAGAGTTCCCTACTTAGTCTTTGTTCTAGTAACGCCAGGTGTCGTGCAAGACCACGTGCTGTAAACATGCTTTGTTTTCCCGAGGACGTCGTTTACTGTCATCTTGTCTCTGGCTGCAGCTGCTGTACAGCGATGCAAGTCACTTTTCTCCACGCGCGTGAGGCCTTGTCGTCAGCTGGACCGCCTTCACGAGGCATCCTTCCATGACAAGACACCCCAAAAAAGGGGGGAGGGGGGAGTGACGGTGATATACCGACTGCCCCTTACCATTGCTACCGATCTACCACAGTTAGCTTCAATTATTCTTTTTTCTACTTCTCACCCCCTTTGCCGTTTGATAATAAGATTTGACTGTTAGTCTCGCCGCGTCATAGCTACTATTGTCTTGTTGATAACTACCGCTGTTATAAATTTAGCGACTGGTGTAGCCGCTGGAACTAACGCCCAGTCTTTCTTCTCTCTTGTTCTCACACTTCATCTGTAGGCGTTTTGTGCGAAACATAAGTCGTTTATCACTTCTACATGCCAAAGATGGTCAATACTTATGACAGCTGAGTACTGCCTACTTACACTGACACACTGCCGGGCGGTGTTGTTTGTGTACAAATCTTTAGTCGTGGTTGTCAGCTAAGACTGGTCTGTTACATTAAGTAAAAGAGCAGGTGAAAGAGACTATCAAGAAAAAAGGAAAGAAAAGCACAGATGGAGGATGAAGTGGAACAGGAGGTAGAAAAGTTCTCTTTGATCTCCCTGGTGTCTGCGTGTCAGCAAGCACGTGTTCCCTGCCTCGTACACAGAGCTCGCAGACCCCGAAAAGTTGGGCAACTGTTCCTTTTCGTCTTTCTTTCTTTCTTTTTATTTATTCTTTATTTTTATTTATTCTTTTTATTTATTTATTTATGTTGCACACCCTTTTCACGGACACACCATCTATATATAAGCAGTCTTCACACCTAAGAAGAAAAGAGGCTTTAAAATTTCTAATCACGGAAGATATTTTTTCAAGATTCAAGATATTTTATTTTTTTGCCATCATAAAGGGGCGTTGAGAAAATGCAAAATTTACATTAAAAAATCCCGTATCCCGTTCTCCTAATCTCCCTCTCGCCCCATTTGCTTCTCTCTCTCTCTCTCTCTCAATCTCCTCAATTACAAATATTAATTAGTATCATCTTCATTTCAGTTTCATAGCTTTTATATCGATAAAAAAAGTTAACGTTCTCATTTCATTTTCTTTTTCTCTGACTTATTTCCCACAAGAGTTCTCATCAACCACTATGATCATTAGCTTTTATTTGCTCCCATGAGTATTACATCTTCTATGACTGACTGACTGACTGACTGACTGACTGACTCACTGACTCACTCACTCACTCACTCACTCACTCACTCACTCGACCCAAAGTGCCGGAATGAGTAGCACGGTAACCGACCTTCTCACCAGACCGGCCAGCCTGTAATTAGATGCAGGCTTGACGTGCATACTCACCCAGGGCACGAAAAGGAGCACTGAACGACCTACGATTCGTGACAGGGAGGCAGGTGCCCCAGAGGGAAGTGTCATGAACGGCATATCTCGTCCCTCGGCCGAGACTGACCCCGATCACCATCCGATAGTCACAAGCTTCTGACTTTGGGGTCTAATGGTATGTTCCTTTCTCTCTCGTTTTTTTTTTTTTTTAATGAGAGGGGAAAATAAGCTGAGCTGGTGCTCTGGTAAGATTATACCATCTATTTTTTTCAGTTATAAAGTAACAGTGCGTTAGAGAACGTTATTTTAACAAATTTTACCTGGTCTGACATCATGTGAAGTCTTGTTCTTATTAAGCTTCTAACAATTTTTGGTTGAGTGACGATGTTTCATTGAAAGCATCACATACATTTTTGGGGTATGTTATAACTAAGCATGCTGCGATCTATCTATCTATCTAAAGCTGTGTTTTCTTGACTGCATTCTCTCTCTTTACCTGAAATGTACTTCAATGCCTTTGTTGTAAGATTCTGTATAAATATAAATTCGAGATTAAATGACAGTTAACTAGTTGTTCGTACATGTATATTACTCTTTGTATATGATGTAGACACTGGTTTTCTTTATATGCATGCCATCGATGTATTTAAAATACATATTTAAAATAATAGCATCTCAATAATAATGGTGTAGTTCCTTTAGTCAGTGTCATACAGCTCAGCCATTGTTTTGTGAGGACACTTAAGTCCGTGTTTAATCAGTAATACCTTTATGATCCCATATCCTAATCATAAGCTGTTGAATATCTTTAAGTTAGTGTTTTGCTAAAAGAATTCTTCCTTGATCTCTGAGATATATAACAAACTTTGAATGAGTAAAGACAAAAGATTGTTGTTCTATTGTATTAGAAAGCAGTTGTTGAAAATATGTAAGTAAACTTGCGTACAGCTTCTGATTTTACAAATTGTTAGTAGGAAGAATGGCATTTACACTTTCTATGTTATACTTTCTAAATTACCAATAATTGAGGTCCAGATCACGCTTATTACCTAATCTGTACAGAATTCAGTTGCACGTTTCCAACATATATTAATTATATTATAGCCTTACTTTCCCCCAGTATTCTGATTATTTTATAATGACGGAACAGTCGTTGGCGCTGTCAAAGTTTGTGTCGCATTCTCACTGTGTCTGAGTGTGAGGTATAGTCCATGCTACAGTACCCTTAGCACAATAATACTAAATGTTCTCAGTGTCTCTAAATGTGTGGTATAGTCATTATTATTATTATTATTATTATTATTATTGCGCTTTTCCAACGATTTGCTCAAAGCGCTTTACAGAAATGATATACAGAAGTACTGAATCACCAACAATCATGCCCCCATATTCGCATATAACAGACACACTTCTACAACATACACTCACTCATAGACTGACAAAGTAAATTACAGACACACGTGATGCACGCTCATGTCAGGACACGGTCGCAGTGAAGTTTCTGTTCTGAAAAGATGTGTCTTAGGTTTAGACTGAAAGGTGATAAGAGAATCAGAGTGTCGAAGGTTGATGGGTAATCTGTTCCACTTGATGGGGCTTGGTAGGAGAAAGACCTCTGTCCATTCGCCGTTGTTTCTGTGTACTCAGTGTGTTTAGGTGTGAGGCATAATCCATGCGACTGTACCCTTAGCACAATAATGCTTCATGTAAGTCAGGTTCTTAGTGGCTTTCTGAGCACACACCAGCTAGTCTTTCAAGGTTGTCAAATATTTAAGAGTCTGGAAAAATTCGTCTATGACCGCGTATGTTGTACAGGGTTACAAACTTCTTGTAAATTTATTATAGTCACATATTTGACAACGTGTGTAGGTCAAAAGACCTCTTAGTCAATTTTTTTAATACGGAGGAGGAGGAGGCGGATTAGTGTTTTACGCCGAGCCAGCAACGGCATGGCAGCCAGCCCTATAAACAGATGCCACATGCAGATAAAGAACAGTGTTCCCGAGACGAGAGTTGAACCCAGGACAGCCAACCCTCACTGTATTGGTGACAGGCGCTAACCGTTGCGCCACCGGACCGCCCTTTTAACACGGACCGATCTCTACAGTAAACGAAAAAAGGCGTTTGACAAATGTCTCCTGGAAAAAAGATGAGTTATTTAAATGTATTAGGAGGAGGTTATGCGGAGAATACTAACATTAAGGTCTGATATGGATTTAAAGAAAAAGGACCCGAACTGTCATAATGCTAGTCACGTTTTCCAAGAATGGAGTTTTTATAGTTTTCTCTATTTTATATTGATACATATTTAATTATTTATTATTTCTTGGTTAAAAAAACAACTAATGTAAAGTATAAAAAAAATAGAATAAGAATGTAGCCTTTACGTATGGATTAAAACAGCGAAATCAATTCCTCAGAAGGGAGTAGCATACAATCGGAATATTTGACTTACTTGGTAAATAAGGGTATTCCTAAGCAACAATTCACTCAACTTCCTGCCCAGTCGTAAGCAGTCGGTATGATTCTCCAGGGGCCACAAAGCCAGTTAGTGCACACGACCGACAAATACCCCGGGTAACCCGCCCCGTACTGTCGTTACGGTGTCACTAGTCAGTCATGGGTTCCACCAGGGGACTAGAGGCACCCGTGTGTAGCAATGCACGACCGTGCACCTTCCTCATGTTTCCACGGTCTGCCGACACGGCCTCGCCTACATCTCCATATATAGACATGCCTGTCCGCCTGCGCCTGCGCATGGGAGACGTGCTGGAGGTTGTGGCGCGTGAGAAGTATTTTCTGGATGATCACCCCCTCTCTCTACCGCTTGATTCCTGCAATATCACAGCTCGCATGGCGGTGGGATAGCTTCTTCCCCCCCCCCACTACCATTCCCCCTACCTCCCCTTGAGGTGTCGGGGTGACACTGGGTGACACACCAGTCCGGTGTGTGGCCAGCGCTCTTCTAACGCCTGTCTTGTTACAGGGATCAAGAGGTGTTTCAACTGCTTCAGGGTGAGATCGGGTTGACGGTGACACACATTCATCAGTTTCACCGGACACGATATACAGACGTATATTCACGATATTCTCTGGCATATCATTAGTTCCATTAGTTCTTCTCTTATTCCTTACTTCTCTTTCATATATTTGATTTTTCATTTCGTACACTTTAGAAAAGAGCTCTAAATCTCTATTTATATGTGATGCAAGAATATGCAAATATAGGCGTATCAAAAATAATTCAGTGTGTGCCTATACGCCTCTATTCATGTGAGATGAAACTTAGTCCCTCCCGTATGAAGATAAATGCATGATGATCATACATGAATTTCTGGCGTGCGGTGGTCGTCATATATTCTTGGATTCGAGCCTAATGAAAATGTAACTTTTATATGTTGTTTTGTATTCTGCTTTACTTTGTTAATAGTAAAATCAAAATAAAGAGATCAATGATGTTAAAGGTGACAAAAATAAAAGTGTCTCTTTTCCCCTCTTCTCCGAAGACCAGTTTTCAGAGGTCAGAAGCGTTGTCGCCTGATATAACAGGCAAAGTACTGGTCTGTTTTTCAGCACTACCACCATCAGCAGCAGCAGTGGTCTGCATTGTGCAACACATTTTAAACCTTCACTTGACAGCAGGCATGATAAATTGACTCAGGTCGCAACAACAACAACAAAATGATTGTCGACGAATACTCAAAAACTAATATAAAGAAATCTCATACAACAACCACTTACGTATTCTGTATTCTTCTTCGCTCATTTCACATCTGTGATTCAGATCCATGAGTCAATTAAAAATGTCAGATATGAATTTTGTTTACATTCAAGAATTAGATAGAAAGGATTCTAAGAACTAAACCAGAAGAAAAATGAAAAAGAATGTTTTTAGATAAATTCCTTTCTTTCTGACATGACCCTGACTCGTCTGACCCTATTATATATCTGACCCTGACTCACCTGACCCAGTTCTTTTCCCCACCCTCGTCTGGGAGATAACCTGTCTCGAGTACCTTGCGACACTACGTGAAAGTTACTGCTAGGAGCTGGTGATCACAGATTTAAAGTAGCCCCTACGTGGCCTCCTTCAAGGTCAATGCTGCCATCCGTATGCAGTCGGGTGCCTGGTCTCGCATTACTAAAACATACATGTCTCGGGTGCACCACTGACATTGACAAGCTAGCGTTCGAGATTGGAAACTGTTTAATGCCTCAGACCTTGTAGGTCTTTAAGCTTATACTTTAATAAACCTTGGGTAATTTGACGTGCACATCGCTATCCTTGTCTTGTGGGTATAAATCCAGAGCCTCATTAGATGAGCTTCGTGTCCTGCACTTTCCACTTTATTGCAAGGCTGTTGTAAGCAAAATAGAAGGTTAGTGGCCCCATCCACATCTCAAACTCAAGATTATTATTGGTTTTCTCTTAAATCGTAAATTCAAGGAGAAAATGGAACAGTGGACAGTTGTGCCTCATCGTGGCGGACAATCACTGGCGTTGTCCTCACTGCTGTCGTAACCGACACAAAAGGTGAAGAAGGGCTTGGGATGGGGGACTTCAGTGATCGATAGGTTGATCTTCGACACCTTCCAAAGACTGTTTGAGCTATGCGACACTGGGCGGTACTGCATGAGGTCCCCTTAGCACTGTCAGTACGACATTAACGCTCTTGTCAACCCTCGATATTTCGGTATTTTGCGATCATGTAGTACATTTACGCCGTAGTCTTTCTTCCATTCCCACACACTACTAAGCACACACACACACACACACACACACACATGCGCGCGCGCGTTAGTTACTGTAAAGATCAGGCCTAACTATACACCATACCATAAATTCTGCATTGAGTTGCTAATATAATTATCAACAAAATAATTAAAATGAAATGAATAGAAATAAAACCTAACATGATACAACCTTTTCAACATAAAAGCAGCTTTGTGAATGCAGTGTGCAGTCTAATTAAAAAGCGTTCAATAAACGTTTCATCTTAATGAACTTCACTAACACATTCTTAATTCCAAGTAACTTAGAAAAAACACACACAGGTACAGTAAGACTAGAAAGGTAGACTAAGTTTAAACTTACATTTCATTAGAAATTGATTTTATTTTAATTTTTGTTTAAAGTGTTATTTATTCGATTTTTTTCGGGTGCGGGGAGGGTTGGAACAGCGGTCGCAGTTATGTATGCAAATATACATACACAAAATTTACATATACCCATTTACACAAAACACGCAGAAGAGCAGACACACACATACACAAATTCAAAAAACCTATTCTCTGCCAATAACTAGACTAAGCATGCAAGCAAATGACAACTCCTGATCGCATAAACACTTCTGTATTGCTGCTGCAATTAAACACTCTGCAACTCCTCCTACTTCTGCGCCTTCTGCTTCCACGCCTATTTCTGCTTCTACTTCTGCTATTGTTACCCTGGGTAGCCGCCATTCTGCGTACCCTCTGGTCCCTTCTATTTTCAGTATTAGAGAAATCACGACTACTGATTATTTATTTAATTAATTAACACCTGGCTATTACCAAACAGCATGAGGCAATTAATTAATTGCCAGCCATTTGCTTGTAACATTACGCAAGTTATGGCGCTGATCAATATGATTTATTAAAATGACATCTGTGGTAAATAATGCTGTCTTGACAAACTGTCAGACATGGTTACCGGCTCTTCAATTGTGCGACGCCGTTGGGGGCGAACCCCTACTTTTGTTTCATCGCCAGACAAACTGCAAATGCGTGCGCGGCGATAAAGAAAGGAAAGCGGGTGCAAGAATGAAATTTCTGGAAATACCGGTCTAGACATGTACTTAATTAAATTTGGAACTTAATTAATATTTTTTTTTTACTTCAAAATAATGTCACATAATTTCCAGAGCGCAAGTCTCATTTAAGCGGCTGATGACAAGTTTTCGCTGCTGTGTGGCAGTCACCGCTGTATATTTACACCCGTCATGATCGTCATGGAGAGATTACCATCCTGTAGCTCATCACAGATGTTTCTAGTTTTTGTTATCCATCTACGCATCCTGTATCATCTCTCATCATAGCCGCACATCTCCGTTTGTTGTTGTTGTTGTTGTTGTTGTTGTTGTTATCTTTTGTTTGGTTAGAAACCTCTGTACCCGTTGTTTGCCAGAGAGGTGACGTGGCAGGTGATCTTATGTGCTAACACCCTATTAAATGAGCACAGAGACTGCGCAAATTAAAAAGAAAATCTCAGTCATTGTCAACTCGTGCATAAAAGGCTAATAGCCAGGTTTGCTGTTATACCAGTTTGTTGGTAATGTTTAAGAAAGTTGTGATTGTTTTTTTCCCAGCTAACCCTTCTGCTAAGTTCAGCGTTCGAAACAACAGATTCGTTAGGACTTTTTAGACAACATTATCAAGTTGTTTGCATCATACTAGTGTTTTTTCTGAAGTTTTTTGTTTCTGCTGCTTGATGGAAGATTTTGTGCCAGATAACCTTCCAAGGCAATTGCTTGATCAGGTGAAGACGTCGTTTAGTCACATGCTGCATACTTTTGTAACCGGAAATAAATATCCAGTTCACTGTTCCTGCAGAATTATTAACTGTGAACACCTCAAAACTCCATGATTATCAATGTTTTTCTGTAAATAAATGCTGCTGTTTCGCCTCTGCACTTGCTGTAAAAGTTTCAGTAAGTCCATAAGGACGTAATGTCCGTCCAAAGACACGTGGCAGCCATTAGTTTAGTTGTAGACGTAAACTTTACGTGGCCGATTAGTGTCCACGTCTTTACATTTTTATAAAGCACGCGGAGACGTCACCAAGCGCATACAGTATATTTTAAGGTTAACGGAACTGCTTCCAATAAGCCGTTTGTTTCGCAAGAACACTTACTTTGCTCTTTAATATGTCGTGGAAATCGATGTTGGTGGGTTTTTTAACCAGACCTCCTAGGATAATAGGACTTAAGCACTGGAATGGAAATCTTTCTTATGAAATGAAAGCGTTCTAGAGAGAGTACAATAGAATGATTATGACAATAGCATTGAAATTTGTACATTTTCAATGGCGATTGAAAATTGTATACTTTCAATGGCGATTCTAGTTCTTTTTAAAAGAGGGGAAAGTGTGCTAAATTATAGAAGTATTGCAATCATAAAAATGTAGAATAAAATGATAAAGAGGCAGAAAGATAGATAGAAAAAGAAAGC
This sequence comes from Marisa cornuarietis, assembly GCA_004794655.1. Taxonomy (NCBI): domain Eukaryota; kingdom Metazoa; phylum Mollusca; class Gastropoda; order Architaenioglossa; family Ampullariidae; genus Marisa; species Marisa cornuarietis. The sequence goes on along the minus strand of SMMW01000554.1, from coordinate 1,182,147 downwards.
ATGCAAAATGAAGAAAAAAAATGACTATAGACAGTTTCTGGATTCCCGTCTTCCCTTGCGTACCAGTATATTTTCCTAACTTTCCTGACTTTCTTTTCCTGTAGGTACTAAAGCTGGAGTTGGAGTGGCGTCCCCTCGCCTAACAGGCTTGAGGGAGGCGGCTCTCCGCAATTTTTGTATTTTTCTTAGTTTGTTGTGTTTTTAGTCCCAATTGTGTAAGTCGGTACTTTCTTCGCTGCGTCGCTTTCTGCCTGACGCCATAACGCTTTTTCTGAAGATCTTGAGATCACACAACGACACGAAGGCTTTACTCTGAACTCACGGCCGTTGAGAGCCAGCACGGGTCCCGGAGCAGACGACTTGCTAAAACAAGTAGCTGGTAAAGTTCATAGATTCAAGAGTGAAAAGAGGCTAAAGACAGACAAAGGGTATGTCAGACAAATCAGTAACCACGCATTGTGCTTATTCCGAATCTCAGTTGTCTGATTCTCCACCAGCAAGTAACCTGACGACATCACCTCCCAACCACTGGCAGAAAACAAGGTGAAGGTCACTATCAACATCAATGAGTCATCGTCATCAGAAGTGGTCATCGTGCAGGTTGACAGTGTGGCCTATGTCTATCAGCAATATACAGGAATCGCCAAAGGTCTCACAGATACAACCACACTGCATGTAGCTCCGCACTCGACAACAGGGACTGTAGGTGGCTGTTAAGCGGATTGATCTAGAAAACTTAGATCACGAGTTCTCTTATGTATAGAAAGAAGTATTAACCAAGCAGTTACAATATGAGACTTCTCCCACATTACTGTAGCTTCGTCCATCGCCATGAACTGTGGACAGTCATGCTTGTCATGGGCTATGGTTCTTGCCGTGGTGACCTGCTGGTCATACACAGGGGTGTGAAGACTAGCCATGCTTTTATATCAGCTAGTGGACAGGTGTGTCTCACTGGCTTCCACAACTCCACAGTCTATGACTATCCTAGCATACTGCTGATTGTCTCCAGTAGTTCAGTCCGGAAATTCTTGAACAGAATCTGGATATTTCTCAGTGATTGTAAAACTAATCTGATGATCTTACTACAAGAATTCTGCTATTTTTCAGTGATTTTACCATACACTGTACAGCGCATTGAGTCGACTCTGGAGTTGAAAATTGCGCTATATAAATCTGCTTTAATAATAATAATAATAATAATAATAATAATAATAATAATAATAATAATAATAATAATAATAATAATAATCTCCAGGCAGACTACCCAAAGATGGCGTCAATCCCTACATCCAAACAAAAAGCCAGTCTTTCGGTTTGTTAGCGGGAAATGATTCTCTATCTAGGTGGTTGTGGTTGGTCACTTGTCAGACTTCGGACGGTTAATCGTCTAGAGTCATGACACTGGACAGGTAGGACCCATCTGTCTGACCAGGCACTACATGGCCTTCTCGGGCTTTCTGTGAGTGCTTACAAGCGATAGCCCATGTAGCAGGCTTGAAAAATTATAGCTCAGCTGGAAGGCTCAGAATCATGATTCATCTGCCAGGCTGGTTTCACAATTCAATTGGTTTTTCGCTTCTTTTTTCTTTTTTTAAGACTTGGGACGTTTCAATTGATGATACATTTGTGTGATAGTGACCCCTGACTCATATGGGGCCAAAGTCTTTCGTTCCCTGACCGCCTCCATCACAAACCGCAGCTACTTGACTGTAACTGAGTAAATTTTCAGCTCACATGTTCACAACAAAAAGATGTATACTAATAAGAATAAACAAACTTTGATCTGATAAACTACAAAAGCGAGAAGGATAATGCCAAAAAAGTAATGCAGCTTGTAAAACGATACCACGTGACACTGAAATAGCTGTTTATTCAGTTACTTTCTAATGCCCGTCATAGTTTTTCTTCGCGGTCCAGTAAGCGAGAACCTTCTTAACCTCGTGCCCACCAAGGCAAAGAGTTCTTTCGGTTCGTATCTCTTTGTTAACCTATGTGTAAATAACTTCATGGTCTGTTCCCTCATTAGAAATGGCGGACTTTCTTGATATGTTGATGAGATGGGATCATTTATGCAAACTAGTCCAGACCTGTGGCGAAAAGTACATAGCGTTCATTGCTCCACAAAAGCGATTATATCCAATTTTAGAACCAGGGAGCACAAAGTGACAGGTGTTTTAACGGTAAATAGTCGTTTGAATCGAAGGCGTATGATAAGTGTAGTGTAGAGAAGTCTGAGGTACACATTACCTGCGTTTTAAAAGGGTGGGGAGGGGACTTCGTGCCTCGCAAAATGCAAATGTCGTCGGACAGATGACGAGAGCAAATGAGGTTCACAGCAGGTGATCAAAGTAATTACATCATGTATTCAGCTGAGGCTGCATTATGTACGAGACTCGGGACACAAAATCGATGAAACAAGTGACGGTATCCAAGCGGTCAGCGGCTTGTGTTAGGACGTGCGTGCACAGTGTGTGTCTGTGTGTGTGTGTGTGTGTGTGTGTGTGTGTGTGTGTGTGTGTGTGTGTGTGTGTGTGGAAGAGAGAGAGAAAAAAAACAAAACAGAGGTAATTTGAGAGAATGAGGAAAAATGTGAGATCACGCAATCGTCCGTGGAAAGCGATGTCACACTGTGTGTGTGTGTGTGTGTGTGTGTGTGTGTGTGTGTGTGTGTGTGTGTGTGTGTGTGTTGTATCCTGCTTCGGACCATTACACAAACTTTTGAAATCACAAGTACAAGTAGGCTTAGCTGTTAATATATATCTATATATATAAATATATAAAATGATAATCAGTTACTTTCTGTCTGGTGGGCCTATCAACGACCAGCAATCAAATTGTACCCTCCTACAGTCCACCCGACTGGCCGACAAGCAAGAAGGGGGAAACGGATGGGAGTAGTTTGAACTTATCAATGTTGGTTTAACAGCGAGGATTCATTCAGAAGCAGACAACTACCCTTACAACACGTTTTCTACTTTAAAAAAATATCACTGTAGTACTGTTTATATGCCTGTGTGCGTGTGTGTATGTGTGTGTGTGTGTGTGTGTGAGTGTGTGTGTGTGTGTGTGTATGTGTGTGTGTGTGTGTGTGTGTGTGTGTGTGTGTGTGTGTGTGTGTGTGTGTGTGTTAATGCTTGCTCAGGTGGGTAGGGAATAAGAATCTATTTAGTGTTCAGAAGGCAGGCTATGTCAGTTGATTTATTTACAAGAATTTAGAATATCAGTGTCTTCAAGAGGTCTTCCATAATCAAATATATGTACACGAACTCGTGAGTACAACACAAGTACCACGAATTACTTTTCTTCAAAAAGGAAACGATTGAAAGTAAATGATTTCTAGGATAAGTAGTTGTTGTTATTTGTGTTGTTATCAATCTTTTCCGTTTAATTTTGATATTTTAGTTGCAGTTTACATTTGCTAGCGAATTTCTATAGAGAGTTTTCTATCAACAGTAAAAATCCTCAATTATTAAATGACAATGACATTGACCAGCTTTATTAATCCCAGTGAGCGATTATACTCGGGAAGTGTACTCACATACGAAAATAAACAAAGCAATAATCAAAGCAAGTGCTAGTTACAAGATGACGATGAGGACAAGAGAAGGCTGTGCATCAAACTTTTAGCTGCAGACAATACACACGCAAAAATTGAACTGATTTATCTTTCTTCATTTTTCGTGTGTCCCTAAGTTGTTAAAAATTTTTGTTAAAGAATTTTCGGAAATGATGGGAACCTCACACTGAAAGTGTCTCGTTGTGGTAACTAATTAGTGATCTGGCATTTAAGTGTGAGCTAGTTTTTCTCATGTCCCAGTCTTGGCGAAGCTCGTGCTGTTGATGGCTTCTTGCAGCTTAAAATCAAGATTTCCGAAATACAAAAAAAAAATGTTTGAAACAATATGTAGCAGTTTGCTTTAGGGTGGGTTTACTTTTGCGTGCCCTTAACACGAAATTAATTAGGAAGCACAGAAAACAGAAGACTACCACTTCGCCATAACTGTCTTCTAACCCTCATCTCTCTGCCTCTAATACTGTTGCTGGAGTCACTTTACAGTTACTTATCTTTCCTGACTTTTCTTACCTAATACTTCTTTAATTTAAAGAACAATTCAGTTTCACTGAAAAGGCAGCTGTACGAGTGATTGTGACTTTGATGCCTGTCCTATTCCGCCAATAATTAAAGAATGAACAAAAAAACAAAAAAAAATAACAAACAAAAGATTACTGCTGGGTTTTTTAAAGTCTCGTTAAAAGCAAAGAGTCGGCAGTGGTCTGTTTTAGGCCCATAATTCTACACTGGATAGAGAGTATTTTTTTCTTTTCTTCCAGCTTACCGCCAGAGGGAAAAACCGGTTGACCAAGTGGCTGACTTGACAATCTTTCCTTCCATCCATTTAATCCAATTAAACGACAGCTAAAATTAGTCAACCACGTGAACGTTCAATCAGCAGCAAAGTTTGGCCCGAGAGACAGCGGGAGGCACCCGAGCACTGGATATCATGAAACATTACTCCTCGTTTTAATTTATGACAGATGAGCTGCAAATTAAAATTAATCGGGTCCTTTCACCAAGCTAATTCTGTAATTGGATTTTGTGTGCTTTGTGTGTGTGTGTGTGTGGGGGGGGGATATCATCTGCCATTATTATCTGTAACATGATCTCACTTCTTTTCTTAATCAGAAGATGATATAAGCCATCATTTAAAGTAATTGACTAACAGTGAACTTAGACAATTTATCACTGAAATGGGCGCACTTTTTGTAAATGCTTGAAAAAGAAACTAATACAAGACTGTCATTATTAATATTATTATTATTGGCGGTGGTGTGGTACCGGGGTTTGTTGATAATAAAGCAATGTGAATAGAAATAAAAAAGAGTTTTAATCAACTAAGATATTGTTTTTTTCTGTCTAGGTAGACTATGAGACGCCATTAAAATGCTTTATTTATTTATATATTTTACAACCTGTTGTAATTTTTCTGTGTTCAACTGTTTTGTCTTTATATGTTTTAACCAAGTGTAGTTTTAATTCATTATTGGTTTGATTTTTACTTTCCATTCTTATAAATTTATTTTTAATTTTAATATAGTTAATATATATTCCACAGTTGTTGCTTTAGGTTAATGTTTTTCTGTTTAGAATTTAATTTGCCATGTTCCGTTATTTATGTTTTCGTTTATTTAGATTTTAGATTATTATTTAAGTTACCAGATTTGTCACTTGATTGTAATTACAAATTTTAAATTAAAATAATTTTTGAAAGTCAAATTGTCTTCCTCTGCTATTCTTTATATTTGAAACAAAGTGCAAGGACTGACTAACTCTAATGTATAGATACCTCATACTTGCATAATTCTAAATTTAAGAGCAGCAGCAAAAGTTTGTACCGAACGAAACACCTCTGGCAAAATACTAACCCAAAGACAAAATGTTACATTTCATTTCAAGAAATCATCGAACTTTCCTTTGTTAGGTCATCCTGCATGAATAAAACCAGAGAAAAAAATCCCTAACTGTGAGAATATTTCTCGCTTTTATCTAATCCCTACAAATAAATTTAGTTGGCGGTCTTCGGTGAGAAAAAAAAGTCTTTTGAGGCGCAGGCAATAGGAGCCGCAGGCCCTTCAGCGAGCGAGGGGCGAGGCGCACGATAATCGTGGCACGTATAGAGAGGGGGTGGGTGGGTATGTGGCTTTGTAGGGATGGGGGTGGAACTAAAGACTAGCCTGGCAAGCCCTGGCAGCATTGAAAAGCTTTCATCACACTTACCTTTTTGTATCTGTGTACAGAATAGACATCTGCACCATCATCCTCCGAGCGAAACCAGCTCCTGTGCAGTACCCCACATCCCCCCCTCTCTTCGCACCCCCCCCCCAACTACACGCGCACATACCTACAGCTCCCACGTCTGGCCTTTGTTCACGTGGTCAGTGTACCTGTCTGCCTGCCAAATTCTGTCACTGTCGTCTCTTTTTTTAGTCATCGCTAAAGTCCTCTTTCCCGTCGGGCATTTCTGCGGCGATAGTTTCGAATGGCGAAAATTGGAGTGTTGCTCATTGGTGTTCGTGGCAGCGCCTTCCACTGGAAGCTATCTTATCGCTGTATCTACTGCTGAATCTACCAGAGGCACAGTCGAAACCCTGGGGAAGACGAAGGCGAAATGGAGGTTGGGGGGGAGGGGAGGTAAAGATGGGAGAAGGAGCTCAGGGTGTGTGTGGGAAGGCGAGTGGGGTAGGTGGGGGACAGGGCAGTGCGTTCATGGAGGCCAAGAAACAGCAGTGGCACGATAGCTAATCTACACATGATGGAAATTTGCCCGCTTCATAAGAGGTCCCTAGGTGCTTGCTCCGCCTTTTCCATCCCTGTAATCATACTACACCTTGACGCCATCCACAGGTCAGGGGCGAGCACTACGCCCTCCCCCCCCTCTCTCTCTCTTTCTTTCTCTGAATGTTCTCGCTCTTTCCGCACATCTGTGTATATGCGAGAGTGTATGCATATGTGAAAGTATGCATGAGTATAGCTTACGCCTATGTGTGTGAGTGTGGGCAAACATATGTGTTGTGGACAGCCTGCTTCTATGTTTAAAAGCTCTCTCTCTTTCTCTCTCTCTCTCACTCACTCACTCACTCACTCACTCACTCACACACACACACACACACACACACACACACACAGAACACACACACACACACACACACACACAGACTAGCTGGCTTCTTTTATGCATATGCCCTTTGTCTCGAGTGAGCGGCGAGATTCTCCTGACCACCTGACCAATCAATCAGTTGGTCAGGCTTGACTGTCACTGTCCTCGACTCCGATGACCTTTGCCTCTTAACCTCGTGTTCCGAGGGTCGAGCACTCTTATAAACGTCCCTACTTTACATACTGTACATACTGTACATACTGTACATACTGTACAGCAGTCACTGCCACGCTGGCCGCCTTCGAGCTCTGCGCCGAACCTGATTCTCTTGCGCGGTTAGAACAAATCCGTGATTTTCATCTCATTCTTTTCTTTCTTTCTGTACATCACTCAGCTTCTCCGTCCATCTCTATGTTTTTCTGAGTATACTTTTTTCAATTTTTATATATATTTCTTTCTTTTTTTTTTTTTTTTTTTTTTACTATTTTCTCCTTTTCCTTTTTCCGTATCTAATTTGAATTCTCAAATAGTTTACATGTCTTGTTCCTCAATGTGAAATTAACAAACGTGATGTCATAGTTTATGTCTTAGAAGAGGTATTTCTACAGAAACAAGAGAGAGAGAGAGAATACACAAACACACATGCATGCAAACACACGCGCGGGCGCTTGCACACACCAAAATATAACATCCCAGTTCACATAAGTAGGTGAAGCAAGAACATAATTGACAAATGTCGTGAGCTTTAGATCGGCAAACGGACAAATCGACACACACGCAGGCAAGAACCTACACGTCTTCGTCACGTGACCATGGAAATTCACCCAAAGAGCGGCATGCAGCGCCTGACAGTGCTGCCAGCGCTGTGCAGCACGACAACGTTCCGCTTGATTGCACCGCGTCTTGCCTGAGTGAACACCGCCATGCCGACAGTCTGCTAACGAGAGATTTTCCAAAACTCTAAGAAGACAGGCGCCTTTGACGTCACACCAACACCTGTTGCGGACGATGTCTTCACTGTCTTCCTTTACTCTTAATTAAGCGTTGATAAAGTTTCTCGACTTTGAAGACCTTCTCAGTCCGTCTGCTACGGACACGGGTTTGTGTACTGGCCACCGTGAGAAACATGGAAAACGACAAACAAGTTCTCACGTGACGTTGCTTATTGACGTTACTTTCCTCGTCCTCATCGTCATCCTCGTCCCTTTAGCTCTCTGAAGTATCCCCTTCTTCTCACACGACTCAAACCAGAAACAGTCCTGCTTAGCCCGAACTATAACCCAGAGAGAGAGAGAGAGAGAATAATTATATAGCCCTCCTCCCGTAATCAGTTCTACAGAAGATAGATTGTGATTCCTCATTGCAAACTCTTTGCTGCTGTTGGATCCTTCTCGTAGTCCGCGTTCTGTCCAACAACGGTGCTGGAAATTTTTTTTCTCTTTAAAACGCGCGGTCTGGCACAACATCGATAGAGCGCCTGGCAGAGCTGTCAAGGAGCTGACGGACTGTTTGCATTGAACTGCTTTTTTGAGCGATTTTTTTTTACAAAAGAGGTTTATTTGCAAAGAGGAAGAAACAGATGGAAGCTGTCATCATTGTGGGCTATGTGTTTTATCGTCATCTAATGACTGCCCGGACTTGCCTTATCGTTCCAATCTTTTGAAAGTGATACCCTGCCTCTGCTTCAACGAGCAAAGCCGCTCAAACTGTTGTGGACGAGGGAGGGTTGAGAGAGAGAGAAGAGAGAGGGAATGGCAAATTCGCTTCGTGAGAGTGGCGAGAAAGACAAAAGATTTGTACACAGCAAACCATACACATTGATCTCATCTTTCTCGGTACACGTAGGTGAAAAAAAAATGTTTTGCGTCCCGACAAAGAACCCTTCAATCCAATCAAGAATTTCTTGTGTTATCAAGTTCCCAGCGCGCACACTTCAGATCACTGTCAAAAGGAGAGTTTGTTGAGTTCCAGTACTGATCTGCAGGCAGACGTTGCAAGAAGCGTTCGTTGACCAGACCAGCTTCCACTGCAGCTGAGCGCCACCCCGCAAGAGCCAAAGAGGGAGACGTCTCTGGAACTCAAGACACGACACTTCTCGTTACCATGCGAAGGCACACCCTAATGGTCAGCAGCCCCACCCGGCACACCCCTACATCCCATGGCAGCCTGCAGCTGCTGTACCGCCAGTAAGGTAGCCGTCTGGCTGCCCATCATCTCCATTTACAGCTGAGCTGCCTTGGAGCCAATCGTGCAGCGGCGGACGCTATGACCTTTGCCTCTTGCAACCCTTTCGGGCAAATGGACCGCACTTCTCTTTATGACTCCCTCCTAGCAGACTTTCCTGTCTCCTAGCAGTATTTCCTCTCATTTACCTCTTTGTCTCATCGTGGCACTTGCAGTTTCTCACCACCTTATGGTTGTCTGTAATTTTACTTATAACTCACTGACTGCTTGACTGTGATCTTACTTAACATGGCAAGTACGGAGAGTATGAATATATGAACACAATTGTGAATGTAATCAGACCTGTACCATAAGAAAATATTTCAAAACTCTTAAAACACATTCATACGTGTAAATGTCTGTGAAATTTATTCAACCACTGCCGCCTGCGCTAGACGTGGACCTACCCAGCACGTCCACGCCTACCCCCCTATGGCCGCACTTCCGCCTGGACCGCCGCTGACAGGTCTTCCCTGCTGCCCCCAGTTTCCGCTGAGGACCGGCATTAACCACTACCTCCAGCGACAGCACCGCAGGCTGCAGCAGAATAAACCCAAATGCCAGGGCTGACTAGCACTTGGGGCAGATGAATGACAACGGCATCAATAACCTCTCCGCGTGCTGCAGAGGTCTCTTGCGACAATCAAGTTCAACAAGTCTCCTCTCTTTCTTTCGTTTTCGCTATCCTTCTATATAATTTTGCTTGGGCAGTATATTTTTTAGACCACCCTAACACACACACACACACACACACACACACACACACACACACACACACACACACACACACAACACAACACACGCACGCACGCACGCACAGACGATTACCATTGGAAACCTCAAGTTGAAGACCTTGAGGTCTTGATCGTTGCACACCTGGGGTATGTCAGGTACACCCCAAACTCAAACCAAATCAGCGAGAAAGACCAAAGCAGTGAAGCTTTCCTTTCGAAATGGTTAGGCCGTTATGCCATGTTAAGCTGTTATGCCATGTCATGTTGGTTCCAAAGCATTAACTGGTCATTTCCTTGTTTTCACATCCCACGTGTAAATTCCATTAAACCAATGAGTAACTGAAAAAGTATTGATCATAGTAATAGAGATGGGGGTAGCGAGATAACTGATTTCTTGTCCAGTGATGGGGTGAGAGTTGGGAAATAGAGGATGGGAGGTACAGTTTCGTGGGAGTGGCTGGGTGGAAGCTGATAAACGGAGATGGTGTCAGCTTGGATGGTTGGATGGTTGATTTATTTGGGAAGAAATAACTTCTACTTAGCAGGGATTTTAGAACAAGGCGGATGAAGCTGGCGGAAAGAACATGAAATTAAATACCTGGATAAAACCCAGCCTTGAAAAAAAAGATGATGATGATGATGATGATGATGATGATGATGATGATGATGATGATGATGATGATGATGATGATGATGATGATGATGATGATGATGATGATGACGACCCAGCAACAGCAGGACTCAAAATGTTTTACAGTAATTAGAGTGCATTTGTGTAGCGTGCTTCCCTGTCAAAAAGACAAACTCAGTGCACTATACAGGAAGATCAAATAACTGTCCCATGAAGAAACAAAAGAAGATAGGAGGGTGATGTGACACCACTGTACACAATGTGACGATGCCCAGTCTCTCTTGAGAAGAATGCAATAAGAAGATTAAGTCAGGTGGAGAGCAGCGTGAAGAAGACGATGTAGATAAAAGTCATCTTCAACCAGTTAGCAAAATGGAGATCACCCCAGTCAACAACGTCAGACTGGATGTAAGCATAATCTAATATCTAATATAATATAATCTAAATATGATCGTTTTTTATTCCATCGCCTCATCAAGGCATCTTAGTAAAGAAGCTGAAGCAGAACAGAAGCATTACATCATGTAAACAAGTGTTTACAAACCACTATCTGGATGCACGACAACTGTAGAAGTGGATGGTACAAACCACAGACCTAGAAGGAAGAGGCAGGAAATGGAGACCGTTAGTCAACAAAAACTTCGATCGCATCTGAAGAAGAAGGGTTTCCATAAGAAAAAAGGAAGAAAGTCCCAGACAATCCAGAACATATAGAAACTAAAGGAATATGTAGATCAACAAGCTGATGACGATAAAACCAGAACAGATGTTACACAAACCAGAAAAACACAGGGAGAGGTGCCCCATTCAGCCTGTTAGGCGAGGGGACATCCCTCTCTCACATTAGCGCAGGATGTTCCATCATAGTGAGGATTGTACCAGAGCAGGAACTGACGATAAAATACCTGGTCTGTGTCGAAGGCGACAGGTGTCACCGACGTGTTTGCTCGATGAAAGACAAATTGCTCTCACAAACAGGCACAAGCACACTGACCCTTCCTAAGGTGAACGCCGGAGCTAATAAAAAGAACTGGTTGTTGCTGCCCAAGGAAAGTGTACACGCTTTATTTGTCCCTGTGTGTTTATTGCCGATTTTTGCCCTGAGCAGAAGCAGCTCCTTGTGAGGTGCATGAAGATCTGCCTGAACTGATGGCGGGGGGTCAGCGCTGCCAGCTACTCTTCTAAAACTAACACCTTTGTCTGAAGCGGAAAATGTTGGGTGGATGCCACTCAGCAGCAGAATCTTCCGTTTACCTGAAGAACTGAAGAACTTATTTCTGACACTGCAGTGTATGTTGTGATCTGGCTGCCGTTTGCTGTCTACTCCCCTCACAATTTATATATGTGGGGGGGGGGGAAGAGGAGAGGGGAAGAGGGAGAGATTATGTATAAGTGTGTAGTGTATAAGCCTATGCAGCAGGTTTCAAATCCATAAATTGCTCAATGATTTCAGCCCCCCAACCCCGAGTTAAAATTGTTGAAAGCGGGTGGTTTAGTCCCTTTTCTCCCATATTGGAGGTCTTATCGGTGAACACCAGAAAAAAGTACACAGCATCGTACATTTAGTATTTATCCCTGGTGTCAAGGTTGTATGCATGTAAAACTATGTCACTGGCATCTGCAAACAAATGATAACCGAAACTCATCCTTCATGTCTACTTGATTGCAACATTTCTGACCACCGACGCAAATCATTGTCTCTCTAAAACTTTGGCAAGTTAAGTTTTGTTTTGTTTAGTGATTAGCAGCTCTCTTTCCTGATTTATGTTCCCTTCTACGTGATGAGAAAAACGAGAGGAGGCCGATTAATGAGTACTTATTTTTTTAATCGTCTGCTTGTTAATGAATTGCATACAACGGATGCTCTGTTTAGAGGAGACAAGAACGATAAGGCTGTGGACAGAAAGCTGCAAATGCTGACCTGAGAGAAAAACGAATTAAGGTGCAACAGTGAATAGAAGGAGCTCCACTGAAATACAGTCTCTTTGCTCACCATCGAGATACAAATTCAAGAGAATTGTGTAATTGTATAACAAATGCGCTTGTGTATAGAAGATGTATTGAGGACATACGAATGAATAGATAACGCACAGCCAAAATTAAGCTTGAAAAATAACAGCGTGAATGATATGTGTGCAAGGAATAAATATAGTCAGCGTCTCAAAGGTCGACATAGAAATGTACAACTAAATCACCAGCAATTGTGATGACATCCTCGGGCTTCAGCTTAAGAAAGGAACTTCGAACCAGCAAAACTGCTTTTGAAGTGTATCCACCAATCATCCGTGTGTCTGCTGAAAGGTACACAGGCGATGTAGCGTTTCTTGTTTTATTCAGAGAAGCATCGCCATCAGCCACGATGACCCAGGCAGACAGCTTCATCCATTCAATTTTATCGGTTGAAACAAAGTGCAAGTAATCCTGTATGACGCCAGCATGTCAGTGGGAAGGTAATCCTTCAAACAAACTATGCCCATAGTTCCTTGTTGAGCAAAAATGTGTCAACAAGTGATCACCGAGGGTGGTTTCTATTTTCACTTAGAAGCAGCAGCCAAGTTTCTATTCCTAACCAAACCGCCATGAACAAAGAACCAAGACGCTTAATGTTTTTTCTTCCCATGGATCCTATCTCGGTGCGGCATACCTGGCAATAAGCCCTCGGCAGAAAAACAGAGAAGAAAAGACAAGGCGTGGAATTTGTTGAAGGAACACTGTCGCCAACCTGTCACCGAGGGTACCGCTACAAAACTGTTTCCTGGGATTGCAACGATACTGGCAACACTTTGTGTACGGCAATCTCTCTCTCCTCAATGGTACCTTTCCGTGTGTTTTACAACCATCTTACAGCCACAAGATTCAAGTTTCTGATAATCTCTCGCTCCTTGGCTGTTAGCTTGGGTAGTTTGAGTGTGATGTCAGCTCGAGTAGGAAATTTTCAAAGTTAAAGTCTGTAACGAATCACAAATTACGGTGCACTGCATCCTCTGGATGGCTGATTCCCCCTCCCTCTCCCCAAAACCACCGCGAGTCCGATTTTCCAGCGTTCTGTCATCATGTGCCACATCCTGCTGGCTAGGTTGCCAAACCGTTAGGTCTCCCGTCCAGCCCCTGCCCGCCGTTAGAGGTCGCGAACATCTCTCTACCCACGTCACAAGTTGAACAAACTTCACAGCCATCTCCAATCGCAGGCCGAACAAACGGAACTTTATTTCGGACAGCTAGAGCGGAAAGATTTGACGCCTTTCGCCTGCATGCCCTTCATCGCATTCACTCCTAACCCCCTAACCCATCCACCAACACCATCCCCTCATCCATTGCACTTTTTGTTAACCTGCCATTTTTTTCTCTCCTCACCAGCCATCCCTTCTTCTTCTACCCCCTGTTACCGACTGCTATTGTTTCTACCTCCGTCCATAGCAACCCCAAGACTCAAACGTCTGCTGTGAGGTACTTCAGTGGCTTCCTCAGCTCCATTTTCCGCGGTGTATCTCGCGTATTTGATGCCTAACGACGACGATAATGACGACGACGACGCCGACCATGATGATGATGATCTACAAAACATGGGATTTCTCATGCTCGACTCGTGCATGTTTTACCTCACTACCCTGCCTCCCACTTCCACTCTAATGCACGCCCCTTATTCCCGGTTTTCCCCGCTGTCCCTGCTTCTCACGACTGTCTTTGATTAAGTGAGGGTAACTGCAGCACGAGTAAATGAAAATGGCAAAGAGACCAAACACTGCGGCGAGGCATGGAGGTGTGTCTGACATGCACTGCGCCTCACATCACGAAGACTGTCTCATTTTGCGACAGATTATTACCACTCAGTTCCACTTTAACTCTGCCGTTTGCTGTGGCTCTTCTGCGGGAACTAATAAGGAGTAAGCCATTCATCTTAAGTAAAGTCTGTCGTTAACGTCTTAATGACGACATGGTGGGCGTGTTCTTCCTGTTATTTCAGTTGTTGCTGCTGATGGAGATGATGATGAAGATGGTGGCAGTTGTCGTTGTTACGTTTCCTACGTAACACCCTAAAGGCTTCTTTTGATCAGGTTCCCCCCCTCCTCCGTCAAGCAAAAATGTACAATGAGAAGACCGGTACAGCTACCTTCCACCTCTTGTACTTGCTTCCCCGCCCACCATCATTTCGCCACCTGCATAGACAGCCATTGCGTGAAGTGATGATTCCAACTTTTTAAATGGCTGCTGTTAATGAACTTTTGCGATAGACGCAAGGAGCCAACCAGACACACACTAGGAGAGAGAGAGGAAGTGGATTGGTATCTTATATTAAGAGATTACTATAAACATGATTTTGTGACTAACGTACCGGCATTGCGACGTTTACCATGCGGCTAGGAAGAGGGGTGCTTGGAGGAGGGGTAGTGGAGCAAGGGGACAATGGGGAGATGAATGATGCCAGTTACGCAAATCGTGAGCTAAAAAGCCGGCACAGTCGACGAATTTAGTGGTAACCAGAACGAACGGGTCTGTACGCGGTGACCCGCCTTTCAATCACAGTCACAGTACCGCTTGCCAGCTAGGGACCATCTGGATGGCGGCGAACAAACAGCCTCGTGCCGTAGAGTACATCCCTACTACACCCAGACGGACACGCCGTCCCAGAGTTCTTCTATCCTTTTATACTTTTCTTCTTCTTCCTTCGCTACAACAGGAATTAATGCCCCTTTGGTATCCACCAATCAGAATCGCAGGAATGGCTTCAGAGTGATCGGTGCAAATTTATCAGGAACAAAAATCGTTTTTAAAAGGTATCCCGTGTTAATTATGATGTCAAATTGTTGAACAGTTCTCTGCTCAAAAGTCGATTAGAAAGGTCAAGGTCAAGTTCCGTACTGTGATTACCGTTAACTGTATGTGGTACTGGGAACCAAAACCTTCTTTTTGCAGTTCCTTTTGCTTACCTGATGAGCCAGACACTCATTTCCGCTCTACGGAGTAGAGTTTAAACGTATTAGCCCAGGGTCTCGAATTGTCGACCATCTGTTGCTTAGCCGCTTGCCACCAGGCGATAGACACCCCTTCCTCCTCAAAGACTACACATTCTTAGTGTCTGATTTTTGTGCAGTTGTTTGTTTTGCTTGGCTAATGCTTTCGAGCATAGCAGCTGTGGATGTACAACGTGTGAGACCTTGAAGGTTAGCTCTTGTAGTTATGCACATTCATAAAAGAATCTTAAAGAGATGAGGTTTCATTCATACAGCCGTTGTTGCTGATTCGGTGTAAAACATCATCAGCACGCTACATATTGATCGTGAATACTTAGTGAATTATTAATATTTTCCACTGCTAGCTGATACCGATCACGAATCTGGGCTAAAATACCTCCATATTACTTTTACGTAGTTGCTGGTACATAACCTGTCTGGCCTTTCGGCGTGTTGGTGCACTTGTACACTTACCCGCGCCCAGGGGATTAGTTTCTGAAGCGAGGTAAGTCGTTTCCTCAGGAGCAAAATGGGGAACTAAAGGGAAAACGTCTTGTTTCCGTAGCGACGAAGCGGTGTCTACACTCCGGTGATATTGCTGTATGTTACTTTACATTACTTCATCACATGGTATCTTTGCCACTGCTTTATAACTACGGCCCCAGGGGTAAAGCCACATCTGCGGGGCCTGGACGAGTTTAATAATTATTGAAACAATCTGCTTACCCTTGATTTCCCATCCTGCTCCTGGGCAACGACTTACTCTTGCTTCATGGCTATGGCCCCAGGTGAGCCTCGTGGAGGTTTTTTTCCCATGGCAGGGTTGTGAGGGGGGAGGGGAGGACGGAGCGATTGCCTCCCCGTTGAAAGTATAAGTGGGACCTCAACATCTAACTGCTCCCGTTCTAAATGTTATTAATGAACGAATAAATGACAGCTGATGGGTCAGATGATCATTAACATCAAATATCATTATTTGCTGTAAGGGTCCAGTCACAGACGAGTAACTGGGGGATGAGAGGAAACGTGAACAGAAACTGCGTGTGTGTCCATATATCGCCCCGACCTTGACACGATCACCAACACATCGACACCGCCACGTCCCACGAACTCGACGTGACGTTGTGACGTATTACGTTCAAACAGATAGAGACCCCGTCACGTGTCCTGTCCTACAATACGGATATTACGTTTGTGTTTTGTCAAGTCGCAATACTCTGTTCACTGTGGTCTTATTAAAAAGAGTGTGACTTTGTCACAGATCCTATAGCCTGCGCTGATGACGAGGTGTAGTGTTATTATCTAGCTATGTACGACTCACAGACTGAAGTATTCTCTCTACACCGTTTTCAACTGATATCCAGCACCGATACGATACAGTTTTTATCGGGGTTTTTCCTTTTCCTGTGGTGTGTGAGCGCTGTTATCGTCTTGAAAGTGCGTGATCCGGTCTCTTTTTCTTAAATCATTTATCACGTTCTTCGTTTTTTTTTAAAAGAAATTTTGAAGTCTGCGAGAACTGTTTGGTTGGATAGAATATGGAGCCTAGGAGGTTTTAGCGAGTAAGCGGGACGTGCAAGCACTGACAGGTAATGTCTTTTTTGCGGGTGGGCGTAGCTATGAGTGGGTGATGAGTGGCTGGGTGACTGGGTGGGTAAGTTCATGCTCATCAGTGCTCACAGGCATCCAATAATAAATCTCTCCTTAAGTCTAATGGCTGGAGACGTGAATCGCTGACCTTAAAAATAAAGACAAGAATTTTTTTATTTTTTTTTTGAATAAGGTCTTTCTTCGTTATGTGCATGATGTCCAACGCAGAGATTGAAAACAGAGAAGCGTTTACTTCTGCCAAATGCCCGTGATGCACCTGCCGTGAGCGGCTGGAGGCAGAACGGAACGAGAGATCGACAAAGAAGCACCGACTTCCTGTAACACGAAGGTCCCTCGCAAGAGGAAATCCGCACAAGACGTCGCCATGTTGTAAAAGCTCATTTCCGGTGACATGATTCAAAGGTTTCGAGACCATCCTGCACTGCTTCACAGCACTTGGTTATCTTCCCTTCCGCTCGCCGTCACAGTCAAGGGGCGCAAACCGCTCGAGAGGGTCTTGCCGTGAAAATACCGGGGGATCTCGCCCAGTGCGGGATCTTCAGAAATGGCGCGAGCACCTCCAGAGAACAAGCATCCGAGACCTCCTGCTGCTATTTCTGGCTGAGGCTAATGATAGCACACCGGCAGACCCTCGAGACAAAGTTCGTCTACTGGAGGCTGGTTTAACGGCTGTAGACTTTCCCTGGCGACGTGGAGGCCATCTTGGACAGAATGTAAGTGCGCACCTCCCAAAGGCAAACCGGCATATCGGCGTGACGATACTGTAGTTGTCTTGGAAAGAAAATCTTCACTCAACCAAGTGGCCAGTGTCGGGATGAAGGGCGGGGAAACACCGAGTGTACAGTGCTATAGAGACAAGCCTTGGGGTTCGTGGTCGGGTGACTCGTAGCGAGACTACGGCCCTGAAGCATCTCAGTGAAGAGGCCAAGTGCAGTTCTTCTTGCACGATGGCGACAACAGCATCAGCCAAAGCAAGATGTTTGTTGTGACAGCACATTCACTTCTGCTGCTGTGTCTCTAGACAAGAGATCTTTTACAGATCCCAACCCACGGTTACATTTTTTAATCCTCACGAAAAAAAAAGAGGACGTTTTCCTGGGGAGTGGGTGGGGGAGAGAAGCTATACCCTCGCTATGCACGTGTACCGCGTGACCTCCGACCAAGCACGGCACGCAGTGCATTGTGGATGCTCTGCATCCTTCCCGCCAGCAACTCGCCATATTTTTCGGGTCACCCCATCTTTCACGAGTTCTTGGTCTCGGTTGTCTTCCCTTTAACTGCCGTCAGGGGTCGCTCTTAACTCAACATGTGTCAATCATAGGAAGGCCCAGGAGTCGTCAGCAGTCTCAATGTAAAGCGGCAATGCCAACTATGCTTTTTTTCTTTCAGCCCTGATGGTCAATATTCTTTTATTTCTTCTTCACCTATGCTAAACTTCCTCTGTTCTGGGAGTTAGTCGAACTTAGGGTCGAAAAATTCCCACGAGGAATGCAGTTAGTCTTTCCTCGCATTATGAGGTATTTTTGGAGTATGTACAATGGACAGCTCTCGTAAATTACGCCTTCTTTTTCTTTCTTTCAAAATAGAATCTTATGATTTTAAAATGGTCATACGAAATGAATATATATATATATATATATATACTGCGAAACTTAAAGGCAGCCCTCAAAAGAGTAAAAAAAAAAAAAATCCCAAACCGACGTGCAAACGTTAATTGATATTCTCT
Organism: Marisa cornuarietis; assembly: GCA_004794655.1. Classification (NCBI taxonomy): domain Eukaryota; kingdom Metazoa; phylum Mollusca; class Gastropoda; order Architaenioglossa; family Ampullariidae; genus Marisa; species Marisa cornuarietis. The sequence continues at coordinate 1,163,611 of SMMW01000554.1, read as the reverse complement.
GCAAATACGATTTCTCGTAACTCGAACATCGTTTCCCGGGGTTAGAATGCACTTCAATTTTAAGGGTCATCATCAAATGCAAGAGCATTAAAAAAGGAGGAAGTCTGCGGAAATGCCGGCAATAAAATTCACAGTCAAGGCAAAAACCCACTTCCTGTAATTTGCGAAGGGGGGAAGAGGTGCAGTGCTAACGTAGAAATCCGATAAACAAAAATAGGTTCGCATCCCCATGGACAAACAGCCAAAACAATTTTTGTCAAAATTATCTTAATTTTTTTCCTGCAAAATGTAGTACTTTAGAATGACCGTTACATATTTCTACATATAAAGCTAAGGATGATCGGATAACGGTCGCAACGGAAAGTCGCTCGTTTTTCTCATTGGCGAATTCTTTTAAAAGGGGTAATAAACTGCTTTGGTGCTTCTGAAAAAGAAGAATAATTGTTATAAATGATTTGAACAAGGGAACGGCACCAAAAAGTTGTCTCTCTCCTGCCCAGGTTTCATCTGTTACAGTACACTTCACAGTTCATCAGTGTGTGTGTGATCAGCAGACTGGCTAGAGTTACCACCCCAGTCAATGCTCGCTCTATGGTGCTTCTCTCCCCCTGTCAGGTTGGCGATAGGCGGGTGTCGCGGCGGCACGCGAGAGATCAGCAACGGGCAGAAAAACCAAGACAGAATGGAATCAGGCGGCGAAATCTACAGCAGATCGTGAGCTCCAGAATTTATGACCACATGTGTATAAAGTGACTTACATCCACTGGGCTTTTCTCAGCAAGAAAAACCTCAAACCTTATTTAGTCTTGCCACCCTCATTGCCCATAAAGACAAAGAATGTACACTGTGCAATACTTCGTTGACTATTTGCAGACAGGAGTTTGAAAAATTTGCTGTATGAAAAGTCTAGTGGGCTGGAACAATTCTTTTTAATGACTGGATAAAACTCTGTGGGAAATAATACCTCCCCAAATCTGGGAGAATGTTCACCTTCCCTTCTCTACAAATATTACCGTACACAGAAAAAGGTCAGAATCATCACGTCACGTTTGTACATAGATACAGCTGATTAGCATAATATGATCACAGGTACCCGTCGACTGAGGCCTTCAAACGTAAAGGTGTCTGTGTACAATCCTGAAATCTGTGTTGACGACCTTTTTCTGTGCGTAATGTTTGTTGTTTATTTCGAGAACAGAAAGCAAATATTCACCCAGAATTTCCTTGTACTGAACTTTACCCAAGCAATAAAATTTGCACCCCACTAGTCCGTTAACTTCCAACATCTTTCTTCGTTTCGCTGGTACATCAGGCGCCCATCACTACTGAATGGACGCAGGAAGAAGCTTTTTAATCACAGGCCCGGAGGAGTCTCGACCTTCTCCTTGAGCAAACTAACAGATTACCCGATGTTCTTCTTGGTATTATTGGGTAAATTTGTGAAACATAATACAACAAAAAAGGCAATAGTGACTAACGCCTTAAGTCTTAAGACCACATCACATTAGCAAACAAGATTTTGATTCTCGCCCTCCCAAGGCACCACGACGTTCGCTACAAGAGAGAACTGATGATGAATTTCGTGAGGAATACGTTTGCTCTCTTTCCTCGACATGACTCTCTTCTGCCTGCCTTTTCTTTGTCTGTTGTCATGGCACCGCACGTGCTAAGGTGAGTGAGTGCGCTGATCTCGGCATATACCTCCACAGCAAGGCTGGCGCCATTGTTGGCCACATAGCGGAGACCCTGGTCCACTGGGCTGCTGCACAAGTCGTAGAAGAAAGCGTTTCCCCTCGCCCCGTAGCACCTGGCCTTTAGCACATCTGATGACAGAAAAACACGTCCCCATGGCCTTCACGTGCTTCCGTCTGTCATTCCAACAACAGGCAACGTGGCGCCTTTTGGCCTTCGCTGCCCTGCCCCCCTCCACTATCCCACTCACCCTCATCTTTTCTTCGCCGGTTCCTTTTGTTACTTTATCTTCTTCCTCGACGTCTATTGTAGCTCGTCCTTTGATGTAAGTGAGGAAGGGAGAGAGAGGAAGGGGTGGCTGGCGGGGGAGTAGAGATGAGAGAGAAAGTGGGACGGGAAAGGTGGCGTAGGAAACGCAAAGAAAGAGAGAGAAATAAAGAAATAGAGAGAGAACAGAAGGAGACAAGAGACGAAGGATGGTTGGTCCTAGAATTTTTTTTACAGAACCCTGAGAACAGAAGTAAGCCCCAGGCTTTTTTTTGTTTGTTTGTTTACAGACATAAAAAGAAATCGTTAATAAATTCTCCGACCCTATCACTCAGTGCCACAACGTTGGCTCTGTGTGTGTGTGTGTGTGTGTGTGTGTGTGTGTGTGTGTGTGTGTGTGTGTGTGTGTGTGCGTGCGAGTGTGTGTATTTGTGTGTTTGCCGAGCAACCCATGGAAAAAAACAAGTCCTTGGAGCTTTGTTTGCGCAGCAGCAGACAGATCGTCCATGCAAGCTTCGTCTTGCGAACATTTGCTCTAGACAATATCTGCACGATCAAGAATCTGCCCCATTCTCTGTTCGTTACCTTAAAAAAAATTGTACTCTGTTTCGTGATACTTTATCTCGAAACATAGACTCGGTGCTTTGATGCATCTTCAGGTAGTTGGGCTAACTGCTACTGTACTATGGACTTTCAAGACATTTATTTTGAAAAATATTTTGAAGCTGGAAACAACACATAATACGTCAGTGAATGCTGAAACGATTCGAGAGAGAATAATGGCCGCATGCATGACCTTAATTTAAAATGGCTGCCTTGTATTTCGTAGACGTTCTAGCAGGCGGTGATTGGTTACTTTGGCAGGAAAGTGCTTCCACCTAGAGGCGAGTTCCCATTAAGGATAGTGGTTAGCGAGGTACTTGGACTTTTTTTAAAAGATAGACCGGCCATGCGAACAGTTGTCACATGCAGAGATTGTCCCGAGACGAGATCTGAATGCGGGGCCTCTCACTGCAGTGGTGACAAGCGAGTGTTTTTAACCACTACATTGCCAGGTGACCCATCCACCTCTTGAACCTGTGCGTCTCTGAAAAATATAGGTATAGGTGCGGGATAATGCGTAGGACAGACAGTAAATAGACTCTTTATGTAAAACAATAATGAAAGTGTACAGAAATAGTCTCCTGCGCTTTACACGAAATTCTTTTAATGAAATTGACTAAATCCGCAAAAAAGTGCAAGTCTTATACTGAACAATGACAAGTTAGATCGACCAGGATTGCGCACCTGTCTAATGACTGTAAACATAACCCAGACCTGTATCTAATCAACTACTTCACAAAAGGAGACAAACCAAAGATGTTGTACCAGGTTGTAAATATAACGGTTTACAAGAGAACTGTACGTATGTTTGTACATCTTCTATATATAAGTACATTTTTAATACTTTTTCTTGTTTTGTCACCAATTTTGTATTTATTTTCCTCAAGCAGTCTCGCAGTCGGTGCCAGTCCAGTTGAGTCCTTACACGAATTCTACATATTATCGATAAACGCTTTTAAAAGAAAATCTACAACTGAGATTTGGGTTTTGTTGCATTGAAGCTGAAAAAACACCATAATGAACACAAAGTAATTTAAATAAGACCAGGAAAGAACATGACAATGATCGTGTGACACTGAACTGATGAAAAGTTCAGAGAATCAATCAACAAGCTGACGAGCGCTACAGCTCGCCAGTCAGGCCACCTCCAGCTGTATTGACCTCATAGGCGTTTACTTGCACGTGCGCGCGCGCACACACACACACACACACATACAAACACACGTACGTGCACCCAAAGCACGCGTACATCATTACCGTACAGCTCTTGCGCAAGCGCGTGCGCACACGTGTGACATCGGCGCTGCACGTGATTTGTGACGGGGAGGCGGAGGACCGCTGGGCCGAGCTGACAAGCGCACGCATGGGATACGGGTGATTACAGTCAGCAACTATCTCTCCTCGCAAAAAACTGGCGTCTGGGGGCCTTCACTGCTCCCTGAAATTGAGACTAGACCGTTCTCATTACACACTACCCTCCCCTCTACACCCTCTCTACCACCGCCAGGCCGTTTCACGGTCCGCCTGGGACGCGACTAGCAGAGCGAGGAAACGTGCGCCACCAATTATCATCACGAAGCACTTGCTCACCCTCCGCCGCCGTATCTCCTCCGCTAGCTGTCAGAATATATCAAGACCCTGTTCTGCGATAGGCGCTCAAAGTCCCGCCGTCAGCACAGGACCAGGTTGGCCTGTCAGGTAACAAAAGTTGCGATCGTGCTGCGGCCAGAGATAAGGGTTAGGGGAAGGAAGGGTGATAAGGGCTAGTTGGGAGGGGGGGGGGCTGGGTAGCGGCGGTTCCTGCAACTGGTGCTTGCAGAGAGGAGAGACAGAGAGGAGAGACAGAGGGGTTTGCATCGTGTCCCCAGGCCCAGGCGCTCGCCGAAGTCTCGCTGGGTGCTTTGGCTGTTCTAATGAGCACGTGCTGCTAGAAACCGCGCTTTTGTTTCCCCGTCAGCATCTCTATCGTGTCTCGCCTAAGAGTTTGTCATTGAAGGCTACCGCAGTGTGAAGCGCCGATAAATTAGACTCCCTCTTGTTGGCAAGAAACAGTGGACCACAATCGCCGAGTCACCAACGTCCACAGCTGGACATTTGCACACACGTGTAAAACGTACAAATAGGTAAAACGCAAATGCAAACCATGATATCAATGTGCAAATGGGCAACTGCAAACACAATTATGCCAAAGTGCAAATGTGTACATGCAAACACAGATGCTAAAATGTAAATCTGTAATTATACCAGCGTGTGAATGTATAAACCTAAAACACAGTTTTACTGACAAGTGAAAGATGTACGCACACACATATGCACTCGCGCACACACACAAACACATACATATACGCGCGCCCAGTTGCAAACGTTCGCTCGCACCACACTATTTAGTTGCACAGTCATCCCCGCTACAATGAAAAGAGAAATAAATCATAGACTGCCATCCACAGTAAAGTCTGTCATTACTTTCTCATCCATAATCACAAACCCTTTCAGTACGTATTACACTAGATACTGTACAGTCATGGGATCTCTAAGGTCTGTCCCATCATTTGTGGCATAGTAATGTCAATTCTAGTTTCTATCACGTGAAATGCTGTACATTAATGTAATCTCTGGTGCCTGTCCCGTCAGATGTTGTACAGCTATATGACCTCTAGTGTCTGTTATGTCTGGTGTTGTACAGTAACGATCTTTAATGCCTGTCACACCCGATGTAATGTGACCTCTGGTGCCTGTCACACCAGATGCGGAGCAGTAATGTAAACTCTAGTGTCTGTCACGCAAGGTGCTGTACAGTACTATGATGTACCTCTATACAAGCCATACACAGTGTTTGTGCAGATGTATCGTACCATCGTTGTGTCCTTTATCAGGAGAGAGCAACAGTACAAACACGATAACTGGGTTATACTTCACAGGGTCTCGCTCCGACCAAAGGTAAAAGAGGATGTTCTTTCTTGTGCAAATTTGGAGAAAGAATCCTGAGTGTTTGTACCGAGGCCTTGCGCGTTTGTTTAAGACACTCACACAGAGAGGAATGGGCGCCTTGCAAGACACGCCTAAAGAAGCCGTGCATACTAACGGACATCGGTACAGGCAGCCAGTCAGTCTGACACACAAGAATTCTAGAAAACTCGCACAAGAGAAACGTTAGTCGTGCCGAAGCGCCACCCATCCACACACACACACACACGCACGCACGCACTCACACGCACGCACGCACGCGCACACACACACACACACACACACACACACACACACACTTTTTTCACGGTGGACGACTCCCGTGGAGACAACTCTCGTGTAGACAAGTCCCGTGAAGACAATTTTGTGTCGACAAGCTGAACCAGACAGAAGGACGACAAGGACATCGTCCTTGTTTTGTAGAGGCAGTATGTTTACTTATATGCTTTGTATTTCAGCAGTTTCCCAGCAGCAAAGCCTAACAAAAATATATTATAGTCTAGTATTCTGCCAAAAATTTACCTTTTTCGGTTTCATAAATTATTTTAGAGATATGAAGATTTGGACTCGTGTATCGCTTAACAACAGTAACAAGGAGAAGGGGACTTGGTGAGCGGGAAGATTTCCAGCGTTTCCCTTGGGTAGAAAATGATCCTTGTAGGGACACGTGGACACACCTGTTGAAACTACAGGTGCAAGTTCTTCCGTGAGTACCGTCTGCACTCATTCTCTAAACGGCTCTGCACATGGGAAAATATTCTGGTACGAGCTGTGCTTGTTTACACAAATCTGTGAATGTATATATTGAGGCTACTGTGGGTTGTGCTTGTTTACACAAACAATAGGTGTCAATTTACTCAAAGCGGAAGTCTGCCATTACACACAAACAAGTGTGATTATTTACATAATTATGCGGTCTGCTTATTTACAGATTGTCTTGGAACCTACAAGTCGCAAACCTATTCTGACACTTGCATTGTGTTGGAGTGTACTTGGTTTTCCAACGGCCTAATATCAAAATTAAGTTATCTTGTCCATCAGCTCTCTGGAAAGTTATCTCTCTTGCCGATTGCCTGTCTTAGAAGAGTCTGTTTCGCTGATACCCTATCATGAAAACCATTTATCTTGAATATCTGTTGTCTTGAAAGTGTATAAGGATTTTTCTTTAGTGTAGAGATTTTGCTGTAGGACTAACCTCGCTGGGTCAGATGGACGCTTTAGCACTTGCCGTGTTGTTTCACACCGAACAGTTTCTGGCAGAGGGCAAGATAAAGTAAAAACAAAATTGTCTTTCGGTCTGCGCTGTCTATTCTACATACTCTTACAAAAAAGAAAACAGAATCCTGGTAAACAGAGCTCCTAATGACAGAAATATTTTTTCTTCTTCTTTATTTTCCTTTCTTCCCTAGGTTGGCTGACTTCCCCTTCTGATCGTGTCATGTATTTTTACCTTCCTGAAATGTGCCGTCCTGCCTTTACAGACAGAGAAGAGAACACCACCACCACCCCTCAACACCACAAAAAATACTTGCAGCGTCAGGCTTTTAACCCTGTGTTTCTGAAGTCATATACTTCTTATGCCCCCCCCCTCGTCCTCCCTTCTACCTCGCGCCACTCAACTACCCACCCACGCAAAATCTTCCAGCCGTTGAGTTCAAGTGCCGCTACTTGAAGGGAAAAGCTCATTCAAATGAGACGCAGGAGCTGTGAAGATGAAAACGTTGAGTGCAGCGCCACAGCTGTAACTCCACATCGCTCATAGTTGCTCACCAAGCAAGTGCGCATGTCCAGAGAAGCTCACTGAGCACTCGTCAGCTGCCAGACTTGAGGGGACTAGGACAGGGTGTGGAGGAGGGTTGGAGTCATCGTAAGGCATTTTTTTAAAGGTTTAGTTTCTTGCTTCTCCTCAAGCTGTAGACTCCTGATTACTTGGTGTGAGACCACGTGCAACTAATAGGCTGCCAGGTGGTAACTTCAACCTCGGGGGCTGGACCACCCATTAGATGCGTCTGCTCATCCGCAGATAGCTACTTCATTGACCTTCAGTTTGTACTCTCACTCTTCTTCCTTCATCAGAAGCCTGTCTCGTCCTCTCTCTTACACACACGCGCGCACGCACGTACATACATGCACACATGCACACGCATACACATACACACGTACATCGTTAAAATAAATGTCCCGAAGCTGTATACTGCTACAGTATACTATGAGACATTTTTAACAAAGACTTACACAAAACGCAGGCTGAGCGACTTTCAGGAAACTTTGGGCTGAGAGACTTTAGCAGTATGTATGAAGACCTTGAGGTATGAAGATTTATTCAAATATAGACCCTGTCCATTCGGCCTCTCATGTAGTTTAAGTAGCATGGATATTTTGCTGTAGCTATTCGACGAAAATTGTGTCAAAGAATTTTATTTTGTGTTTGTTAGAGTATCAGGAAAAGGTGAGTGAGCACGGCTCACTGCATGTCAGCAACACACGCTGATCCGTCGAGACGTGACCCACATGAACTACACACACACACAGAGTGGCAGAGCCTAGCAGCAGTAACGGGAACAAAACTTTGAGAAGACGCTGCGTGGGCCGAGAAAAAGAAAAATCGAGCGAACCTTTTTGTCGACAATCTGTTCTCGTCTTTCTACGACCAGCCATGTGTATGCGTAGTGCAAAGCTGCCTTAAAACATGCCAAGCATTCAATGTTGGTTCTGGGGCAACTTCACAGCCCTGTGTACACGAGCAGGACATCGATATTCTGAAGGCTTGCTGGGCGATGTCACAAAAGAGATCGCCCCCGTCTCCTTCACTAACACTCTCTAGCTTCCAAAAACCGAGGCTTTTAGCTGAAATAAACTACATCACATTGCAAGGCCTTCTGTTAAGCGTGGCAGAAAAGAATATAAGCGGCACACCCTCCGTGTCTTTGAAGATCAGCTGTGTGGTTCTTATAATGTCAAATGTATTTGCAATCTTTATCATTTTAGTCTGTAGGCAAAAAAAAAAAAAAGGAACTGTGCGTGTTTTGATTGGGGAGGGGCTTTATAAACAGGACTTTATTCAACCACATGTTTAAGCAGTTGGTTCAAAATGGTGAGGCTAACAAACTGGGACAAAAGATGGTCATGCAAACAATATTTTACCATTCCTCTTTGTGAATGCTATCTATTCCGTAAAGAGACTTCAAACCTGAAGATGCAAAGATGTGCATTAACTTTACCCCGCACTGCCTTCCCCCCTCCTTTCTCTTTATCTCCATGTATTGACTTTGTTTGCTCGTCCTTTTAAGGTCACCGAGGTTTTTCAAACAACTGTTTGCGTTTATTAAATAACATACAGTCACAGGTGACGGAAGTGACTGCTTTGTACATGACTTTGTACTTACTTTTCTGTACCTGAAGGTCTGCACTGCTGAAAATAAATTCGACTGGCAACGGTAAACAAAGTGGTTGAGTCAAAATTATGCTTTAGCCTAACGGTGTCTGATAATGCGAGAGTCTGTACCTGCCTGCACGCTACGTGTAAAGCCTCCCTGCAGCTGATGCTGGTCATCCGTTGCCGTGACGACAGTTAATTCTGAAGTGACATCAGAAAGGGCTCGTACAGTTGACCATGGCAGATGCTTGCATAACGATCCTCAAAAATTCCCAAAAATGAACATATATGAGCGATTGTTTGACCAAAGTATGGCGCAGTGTTTATATGACGGTCACATAAAAACTTTACCAAACCTGGTCAAACATTTGTCCATATTCCACCAGTTACGAAAGGCCTTATAGAAGGAAAAAGTCTGGATTATTTCGTGGATTATCTTTCTGCTCACCCATCCTTCCTTTCTTCATTATCCATCGTCGCTCTATCTGTATTTATCCATTCATCCCTCTATGTGTATTTATCAGAAAAGGAGCGACTACAGTGAACGGTAATTCCTTTGTGAAAACCAATCCATAAAAGTACCTTCAATAATATTTTTTAAGTCTTGTGTTCTCTTCGCTTTAATTAACGATTTATGCGTATCTCTTAAACGATGCACCAAGGCAACGACTCGACCTTCCCCAGCCTTCAGCCAGAGACAATCTTACCACCGACTTGTTTCTGCCCCACTCCTCCCCCCTCCCCCTCCCCTGCCATCCTTCGCCATCTTTCCGGTACCGCGCGCAACAGAGCAACAGTTGTTGCCAGCACGCGGGTTAGAAGTTGACCCACTCCGAGTGTCTTTGATGAAACACAGAGGCGGGCGCCAGCTGTGTAGTGGCTGTCCTTGATGGATGACATGCCAGGCGTCTGTCATCGCATGGTGAGTGGCACAAAGGCGACCGACAGCCGTGGAAGGGCTGACTCAGTCTCTGGCCTAAGACTGTGGTACCAGCGGCACTTGTTTACCAACGCGCTCTAAATTATGTATAATTATAGGGTGCCAACCACTCGGGAGCGGGCTGGTTAACGGGTGCTGTTGACACCATGTCTCTCTGTGTGTGTGTGTGCAAGCGTGTGAACGTGTGTGCTGTATAAAATACTTTGTGACTTCCAGCTTCGGTGTACCCTGTGTGCATGTCTTCTAGTGGCGCGCAAATACATCCGTGCGTGCGTTGACAGCAGACGAACAACTCGAGTGCTCGTCACATCGATGAACCGTACATTGTGAACATGTCTTCCCTTCTACCACAACCTCAACCCTCCTTCATGCCACCGTGAGTTAATAATACTGCTGCTCCTGTCGCTTCACTTCAGCAAAATAATCATCCACTACTCTTTAGCTAATCAACAACGATAGAACGACAAACCGATTTTGTTTATCTCTCGTTTAATAAATATTACATATATAAATACATTATAAATAAAAAAGCGCTCACGTCTTCCACACAACATATCCGGCTTCATTTACAGAAAAGGCATTCTCCTCTGACATGAGTTTCTTTCAACTCCTTGAGCTGTGCGCGCGAACACATCATCTCTGTTAATATTTTATTATGTTATTTTTTGCGATTACATGTTATTTTGTTAATTACTTGAGTTATTTTATTATTTTGTTTTTATTGTGATTACCTGTGTTATGTTATTGTGTTTACTTGCGTTATTTTATTGTCATTTTATTACCGATGTTTATTTATTATTACCTGCTATATTGTAATTAGCTCATCTATTATCACTTGTTATTTTGTTATTATCTATGTTATTTTGTAGATTATTGTGCTTTTGTTATTCCTTGTGTCCTTTTGTGATCACCTGTTATTTTATTGTAATGATCTGTTATTTTATTATCATGTGTTATTTTATTGTTAATGCCCTCGTTGGATTATTGTTATTACCCGGGTCAGTTTATTGTTACCTATAGTAAGGCTTCATATTTTTGTTTTATTATGAAAGACTGATTTCATTTTCCTGTTTACTTTTACTTATCTCCACTTTTTATGCAAAACAATGCTCATCACGGAAAACGCAGCGGTATTGTATCATGGAGAAGACACCAGTCATAAGTTTCATGCTGCTCTTTCTTTGTTTTAGTGTATTTTTTATTTTCCTTCTGGCCTTCCTTTAAATATCTGTCTCTTTACTTGTCGCTTTGTTTCATTTTTTTTAACAGGTGATTAAACGGTTCAGCATTTTACTTTTTCTTCATGTGAAATGCCACGAGGGTAGGCGTCGTGCTGCCTGCAAAACATGTATTGGTGCTGCTGGTCTCACTTTAAACCACTTTGAAGAGCGACTCGGATTATTATTAAAGGACAACACGAGTGCAACATTTCTTCTTTAAGTTTATTTTAAAATAATAATTCCAAAAATTTGAGTACATCATTATGCTTAAGTTTCAAGATATAAGCCTTCAAACATCATCATTTTCACCTGCCACTAAGAGACCAGAAGAAAATTACTTTCCTATACTGGAGAGTTCTGTTGCCGCAAGTAGTATTTGTAACAGTGAGTGTGGCTCAATTCAGTAAAACTATGCATGTCTGAGTCAAATGATGAAAAATCGCTCAGGTTGTCGTGTTCAAGAGGCGATTTTTTGCAAAGAAAATGAAACAGCTGATTTTTTTAATTCATCGTTACAGATTTGAACTTTATTTAGAAGCTTCGACTGGAGTATAAAAAAATTAAAAGGTCCAAACGGAATTCACTTGACAGGCTGGAAAGTAAATCTTCTCCAGACCAAAATGTAATGGGCAACAAGCACGGTCAAAGCAGTCTATGTTGTATTATTGATTCTCTGCTACTATGTGAGCACATATGAGTTAATTTTTTCATGTGTATTATTGTTAATAAAATATAAAGGTAAACTCCTGTAACTTTTTTTATTTGATAGATAGTTAATTTCGAGCATTGCTTTTTATTTTATAGTTATAAATGACTGCTGATAATGACTTTTATCATTAAAATATAACATTATACAAATTTGATACATATTTATGGATGTAAAAACTTATTTCTTTCTTATGGAGCTGCATGCAAAATTTGATATTTACTTATTTGCACCTGTTACTGTTTAACCGTCTCATACGTTTGTCACCCTCAAATACTTTGAAGCTGTTTTGAGCACTGGTGCCCTCACACTGTGAGTTGTTTTTAGCATTATGCTGGATAAGCATACGACTGATGTTGTGTTTGTGACTGTGTCACGATGTGACTTGTAGACCAGACGGCGTAGAAAGCGTCGACAGTGCATGATCTTCGCTAAAGCTTTTAACCAGCAATCGTAGTTGGTTTTAGCAGCTTATGTTTCTGTATAGCTGGCACTGATGTAGGAAGATATCTCTCTTTGAATGAAAGTCCCACACTTGCTTGTACTGTATAAGTGACTGGTAAATCGATTTTGATTTTTTTTTTAGAAAATTCTTAAGTAGGGTGTGGGGAAAAAGTTCGCACGGCCTGTTTGAACAAAGCAGAGATCTGTATATACACATCTCTGAACAAAGTTAATCCACTGGTGTTTTCTGCCATTATCTTTAGGATTTCCTAAATTAATACCAACTCCATCTGTCCAAGAGAAAATTCAACAACAGCACACTGTTACCTGGTGTGTTTTCTTGTTACCAAGCATGGCATCTTTTCTCGCTGTGAATTCAGCTCATGCAGACGATGCTATTTTGGGAACTATTACCCTTTCGTCACTTCCTGTTTTCTTGACAAATCTAGGTAAGATTAAGAGAAAAAACATTAATATAATATTTTCTCGTGCCGTTTCGTCACAAAATACCCCTGGAATTTGTTTTGGATACTTTATGCTCTATTTCCAGCGATTTTCACTGAACGCTCGTGTTGTCCTTTAAGCACCTGCCTACCACACGGGTAAATATTTCAACACATTGGCACTTCAGAGATCACAGCGCTTTTCCAGAACAAGTCGCTTAAAAAATGTTTTTAAGCTTGAGATGTTTGCAAGCTCTGCGATTGGCTTTCCTAGTGGCGGCAAGTTACAAAAGAAGTTTAAAGAAACAAGACTGCAGCCACGTCCCTTTTTTGTTGGAGGTCGTCTGTACCGCGCCAGCTGCTGGCCGCAAACCACGACTTGATGCACCACCATCGACAACAAGCACCACCATCGACAACTAGTATTTGTTTAGAAGGATGAAAGTCTACAGCCATTTTATTACTGCACTGCGGCTTCTACCACTGTGGGGAGAGGGAGAAACCCTCCTGTCAAAGCGGATGTCGATAATTTGTGACAGAAAGAAAAAAAGAGAGAGAGAGAAAGACGTGTGTATGAAAGCGAGAGAAAGAATGTGTGTGGTGTATCCACTTTAGGACACAGATGCAGGTGCAGATGTTAGTGGTGGCGGTATCCATTAAAACTTTTAATCAGAACATTTTGCGACCCACTCCATTATAAAATTCTAATTTATTGCTTCGTCTTAATGGCGTTGATGATGCTGTTCTAGTGCTTTCGCATTTCGTCCTATCGCAAAGATTACGACACTCCTCCTACTGCTACTGAAATGAGTTCATCTGGCCAGAACTAGCATCAAATCGATGATGTCCGCTCTCGCCCTCGTTCCCCAGAAATATCTTGACAGGCTGTGCTGTCGCCATGTCTGTGGTGTCACTCCAAATACGAAAACAATTTCCGTGTTGGACCCCAAGTACCCTTGTATATGTACCGGGAAACTTCAGTTAGGGCTGCTTCCAGCAGACGCGTAATCTCCCCCTCCCCCCCGTTCTCAGTCTCTTCCATATACTGATGGAAGGAAGGAGAATGGAAAGGGAGAGAATTTCATTGCATTCACATTCCTCTTCAATGCAGTTGCTTGGCAACAAATTAGGAGGCAGGTTTGTGGGGTTCTGAACCTTTATTCTTGCGTAAAAAATTTTCTGCATCTTTCTTTCTCGCGATCGCACGCATATACAGACTCGCCAGAGAGAGAGAGAGAGAGAAAAGTTTTACTGTCTTGTTATTTTTAAATGCTGACATGTAAATATATTGCTGTTTTATGCTGTTGCTTAGCAATGACAAATTGTGCAACATCCTGACAATCTAAAGCTTTATTCTTACGTTTAAAAATCGGCGTATCTCTCTCTCGCACGTGAACGCGCACGAACACACTCTCTCTCTCATGCACGTGCGCCATACACATAAACCAAAGGCAACATTATCATGTAATGTCAAGTTTATTGTATGAACATCAGAAAGTAGGCTGCACACGCCACACGCACAATACTTTCTAACCAATCCAAGAAAAAAAAGTATGGCGAGAATATGAATATTAATGAATGACCATGTTTGGAAGAGTTGATGACATCACCAGCTGATGGTGAGCTAATCATTGGCAGGCAAGAGTTCTAGGACGTGGACATTTAACATTTGACGAGTTCGATGGGAGACCGGATAACGTGATACGTGATTCTAACATACTACGCCCAGCTACGTGAATAACGTTAGACTCAAGCAGCAGAATATATTTGTTATTCACATCGCAGTCAAAAAGGTAAAAAAGAACTGGGGGAAGAAGTGCAGGAAGAAAGGACAAACGAGTAAAAATAAAAGGATTGAGGAGGGGGAGAATTAACCTTGTCTGCCCTAACAATATGTGGCGCTAGACGACCCCATAACAAAATTGACACCCACCACGTGTCGGAAAAAAGATGCTGTTTGAATTTTGTGGATTGTATTTATTTAGACGGCTGTTCTACCACCCACGCTGACATGAAACGGACATACTTGGGTTAGAAAAGCACAAACTTCGCTCAGCAGGATGTATCGTCTGCCATCCCGTCTCCCATGAACATAATGAAAACGTCAGTGACGTCTGCGCGTGCGTGATGACCTTTAAGAGTCACAACAACAGTGCGCATGCCCGCGTTTCTTTCACGCTTAACTTGTACACACTATAGTGACTGACATGATGAGACGAAAACAAAGAACCGGTCCGTTCTCAGCGATAAGAACTGTTAAAAAATAAAAAGAGCATCATTTCTGACCCTATTACTCGCAACACGAGATCGCCGGTGTGAGAAACGTCACGACCCTCCCTTTATATCATTCGCCCCTCCCTTTTGAACTGCGCGGGCATTCATAGACAGTGTCTACAGGGGGTGGGGGAAAGGCAACAACAACTCCCAGCCCACCCACTAACCTATAACACCTATCTTTAATATATATATATATATATAGAGTCATCAATCATTTCTATGATCGTAAAGAAAATCTCTATTGGTTCTCTTTGTGTTTTACTCCTTCGTCTCTCCAATCTAGTATTAATAGTTAAAAATATTTGAAACGCTGCAAATTTCTGAGAATCAACAAACTGCTGCCTTAGTCTCTATTTCCTAGTCCGTCTACAAGCCCATTCCGTCACACGAGTGTTGATATAACAGGACCATCAGGGTATCCGGTCTCTACATACATCTTTTGTTTTGACGTAAGAATTTCATTTTTAAAAAAGTCTATGTACATATTAAAAGAAAACAGACGCGAGAAAACTAAACAACAACACAATATAATCGTGCTTCTGCCCTATATGTCTCTAACACGAATGTTAGTAATGCAGTTAGGAATTCATGATACTCTCCACATTTAAAGCGATTGCAACAATACCCACAATAAAAAAATTTAAAAAAAAATTCCTGATAGCAGCTATGGCTTGGCTTTAATGCTGAAATAATGGTCAGCTCGTATACCTGAAATGTTCTAATACAATTTTCGTGTAAAGTAATGCAGGTACCCACAATCAAGTTCAAAAGTGGAAAGGGGCGACTAAGCCGCCTCTGTCCGTCCAGTAGACAACTTATGTCTCCCTCTGCCTCGGGAAAACATTTCCTGAAACATGTCGCTTACACAAAAATCCCACCAATCTTCATAAATGTTGCAGCATGCACATTAGTGCACAAAACAGTGTGTGCTAAGCGACGCTTCTGTTACGGAGACAGTTACACATGCAAAAGTAAACAAAGTGCGACAAACACAAGTCGGGAGGAGGAGGGGTGGGGAAGGAAGTAACAACATGACGTTACTGCTCTGCCTCACCCCTTTCCTCGCCTGCCGGCTCACATTTCAACATCATCTGAACGAGGGAGAATTCTTTGAATTCAATAAATCCACAACACAGACACCAACAAATTGTTTAGAGTTAAGCCTTTGTGCTTAGCGTTGTAATATACAATTGATAAACTGTGAAGAAATCGCTTGGGGCAGAAATGGCCAAATCTTCCACTTTTATTTTTTTTTTACTTAACAACCTTTACTAAAAAAAAAAAAAGAAAAAAAAAACAAACAACCAAACAAAGGAGAATAGTTTCTGTGTAATCCCACATCGTTGACAAGGATTAATGTAGATAAAAACTTGAATGATGAAACGGCCGATTGTAGCAAGGTGGAGGAAAATGCAGTGAAGCATAAGCCACAAGGACATCCGAGCTCCATGTCCGCTGCACATCAAAAGAGTAACGGCCTCTTTATGCCACAGCCAACTCTTTCGCATAACGTCTTTCTTTTCTCTCTCCTGATAAATGCCACATTGTGCTAAGCTTCCTTTTTCAGATTCGACAGCCTGTTTACAAACAAATCCGTTGTTCTAAACAATTTTACGTAATCTTAAACGTGTTGGCGGAGGCATGATTCTTAATTGTTATAACACATCAGGCAAGGACCCTGACTTGGCGCTTTGGGAGGGAAACGTTCATTTCAAAAGGACGCTAAACAAGATAAGAGACTCTTTGCATGCGTAACCGTTGTTTCCCTGGAAGCTAGGAATCACGGGAGTGCCTTGTAGACCATGCAAGTGACGATTTTCAAATAATAATAATAATGTGATGATCTCGCTTCAACCTCATTCCATAGATTGTGTGGCTGAGATCACAAGTCAAAGGTACATTTTTACCTGTATACTCGACGTTACTGCAACAACGCTAATGCGGAGGCCTCCGAGTGCAACAAGCAGGTATGGGGACAGTCGCGAGGCCGACTGAGCACAGCTCATGAAAGCGAGATGGGAAAGTATAACACACTAAGGGGTCGAGGCAATGATTACCCAGTCTTGCTTTCAAAAGAGCAGCAACACAGGCACTTTTCCATAAAAGACCGAAAATTAACAACTGTAACTTTTAAGACGTGTCGGGTCACTTGTGACGGTACAGTAAGGCTGAACCTACCTGTCCCTCGCTCGGTAGCGAGTCACACGGTTCTGTCCCGTTTTGAGGCCCACGACAAGACGAGGAAAGAGTGGAGTCAGAAAGGAAGGGTATGGTAGAGAATCAACACACTACATATACTGACATCCACCTACGGTTGCCTGGAAGCTGTTTGTCCATTTCCGACCGCGATCAACACATTTTGAGGAGAGAGGCCCGCTGCACAGAGCTGCAACATGTTCGGCTGCCTGCCGATTCCACACACCGGTATCACTTGATATCATCCTTTTGCTCCCACACAAGACAAACATCATTCTTCTAGTGCCAGGACTAAACTTTAAAAATCGCACGGAAGCAAAGCTGCAAGGAGGTATTTTTCATCAACAGCAGCGAAACCAGCTTTGACCATTAAAGCTTCTGCCCTATCTACTATAGTGAGAGTGGCTGGAGATTGGCTCGAGCAGGTTAAGTACGTACATTTATTGCTTGCATGTGGGACGGGAAGCCTCCCTTCCTGCCCAACAATGTACTGTCGAGGTGCACGTGACAAAGTCGCAGCCAGCACCAAGCTGCGTTGCTCCCGATGTTTGGAGCAGCAGTGACGAGCTCAGAGCCTGCGAACCCTGTACAACACAAGTCGTCGGCACAAGAGGCGAGCAGACACCCCCCCCACACACACACACACGAGTAAAGCAGCAGTTTGCAGGTCGGCGTGCTTCTTCTGTCCAGGGAGGTCAGCGGTTCTGCACCTCTCTTTACCTACACACTACCTTCTAACACCTGAACCCACAAGAAAATGTACGCGCGTGAGACAACGGGGAGGGGGGGAAGAGGACAGGGAAAGCAGCCCCAACAGGTCTTGACCGTACCAACTATTAATTAACTACGAGAGATGGCGTTAGCGGTTTATAGGAAAACTACAAATCGAAATAAAATAAGCATGACCCAAAATCAGCTATTCCTTACTGAGCCATTCATGAATGTTGTAATCGATGATGAAGAAAATAAAACCAGTTTATTTGCAGCACGCTTTAGAAAAGCGCCTCACATTCATTCGTTTCCCTATATCTTCCCCGATTCACCCACCGCCAGTTGTTGTTGGTCCCTTACGCACGCTGATGACGAAAATTTATTCTCTGTAATCCAGCTGTGAGAAATTCGTGTAATAACTGTTTATTGTTGAAAAAAAAAACCCTAATGAAAGATTTATAAAAGTGAACGCTTTACTCTAGCAAAACGACTAATGAAAACCAAACTGACTACAAGCAGAAATAATAATAATACTTCCAAGTAACAGCACAATATGATCATGTAGAGTATCTCAACGCCTTCAACAGAAGCGGCCGCCATATGAACACAACAACAACTGCCTGGTAATGACGTCGACCACACGGATGACGCGGTAGCTCAGGTAGTAACAGGGAAATCCAACAACAAAGTGTCCGATCTCCCCCTACTCTACCCCCAGCGAGAAAGCGCGCGTGTGTAAGAACTGTCCTTGTAAAAGCACCTGTGGCACGACGCATACCCGGCGTGGGGCGCGACAAGTTCCTTAGAGATGGACGCTTTACGCCATGCTGTCAACTGTATCTTCTAGGCCCACACCCAAGCCTCCAGCCTCTCTGCAAGAACTGCTGTTATTTGATGCTCGTCACTTAAGAATAATTTACAAATAGTTTGTTGATTTAAAAAAAAAGTTTTTTTTCTACTTTAGGGATGAGAGAAGGTAAAAATTAAGTCGTTAGAACCTTCAGATTGTGTGATTATTCTCAGCGAATAGCCACAATGTTGACTGGGATGGTGCCAAGGAGATGACGACGGTCTTCATAGCTTTACGGTCCTCATGCAATTAAGACATCCGCCAACTATAGAGGTAATCTAGCAACATCTGTCACAACCAGCGCTGAGGTCAGACTTGACAGAGGGAACAGCGCGATGAGTGTCTGGCTATTTTCTCATTTTAGAAACAAAAGTTCCAACAAAGGGTTCGCAGCAAAACCCACTTCGCGATTCGTTTCAAACCCGCAATATTCTCTTAGATGCCGTCCATCGTTACCAGCTTTTTTTTTTTTTGGTGGGGAGGGGGTCTTCCTAGCGCCAAAGAAACCCGGGGGTGGGGAAGAAGGAAGGAAGGGAATTGAAATCCGGTCACGTGACGTATAACATTCTGGGGTTGATACAGCTTCCCTGCAGCCAACAATGTAAGGCCACTGTAACACAGGCCTGTGTGTTTGGGGGTAAGGGCAGAGATGTGGAGGAAAGGTGGTGGTGTGTGTGGGGTGGTGGGTGGGGGTTGAATTTCAAACACCCGAGCGTCGCCGTCATGGCTGCCTGTCCTACTGTGCACCTCGCCAGCATGTCGGAGGCAACCTTCGCGACAGCCCACAAAACACAATGACTCCCTTTGACAAGCTCCCCACACACACACAAAAAAGACTGCAGCACGCAAGGCTGTTTTGCAATCGCGCGCCTGCACCCAACAAGACGGGCAAGCTTTCAGATTTGTTTCTCCCAAACTGCGACATGCTTGGCACTATCCTTACTCATCGCAGGCCTGGCTGATAGACATGACCTGCAAAATTACAAACGGTGCAGCACGAAAGTCAAACAAGAGAGGAGAACTCATTAACCCCATTCCGACCACTGGTCACGCTCTTTCATGACGAATCCAAGCGTGTAACTCCGTTTGCCCCGGTCGTAAGTCAAATAAAGGAACTTCTCCCAAACAAACTCTGTGATGATATTGACGTGGCTTATGTTGCGAACAAAAGATCTCTTTTAAGCTTTGACAGGCGAACGGTGGAGTTGGAAAGGGGAGAGATTAGTAGTGTATAACGCTAGTTTTTCTTCGCAATCACCAAGCCCAGCTCGGCATCAATCCCACTTCCTCGGACATGTCAAACAGCCGCTGGATACAGTGCACTCGCTAATCGCGTTGGCTGCAAAACAAAAAGAAGCCACAACAGATGTGCCATCATCATGATGCAACCCAACCTCTCCCCTCCCAAAACCCCGAGCTCCCCCGCCCCTCCTTACGTATACAAGCCAGTGCCACTAGGAGTGGGCAATCTTTACGAGTAAGCTTCAAGTTTGCAGAACCCCGTGGCCTGATGTACAGTTAGGGCCATTTAACTTTAATACAGGACGTTAAAAGAAAACGTGTTCTAAACAGCACGCCTACCATCTAGCTGTCTAACCAGTGGTCTAGTTTATTTCCTGAAGACAAGTTAACGTGCAAACAGTTTTTCTGTGTTTTTATGGAATCCATCCCCCCACCCATACCTTAACATTCCATGGAAAGAAATATGGATACGACAATCTTTTTGTAATCGATGAATGGTTAGAAGAAATACAAACAAAAACCAACAACCAACCAACCAGACGCCATTCACACCTCTTGTGGCGACTAATTTTGTTTTTTTAAGTAGTTGAGTGATATTATTGCTAAGCGACTTGTTAACGACAAACCGTTCATTTAAACTTCCCAATGATTGAACTGGCAAGCAAACATAACGGCCGGATTTTCCCCGCCTCCTCCCCAACTAACTATGACGACAGTCTGAGAACCGGAGCTGGTCGCTGCGCACCAATGATGGTGACCTCGCTAACCTCAGCTAAGCAACTCAAGGAAGAAAATCTCTGCAACTGCTTAGCGTCTGCGTTGGGATATATTGTTGTTTTAGTGGACAAGAAAGAAACAACAACCGATTACGGAAACTTTGACACGAAGTTTGTGTGCATTCCACCCGCTTTCTACCCACGAGCCAGAAAGAGTTTACATTCTTCATAAAAAGCAAGTAAAAAAATTATTATGAGAGAGGAAAAAATCTCTAAAACTGAAGAAGATGAGGTTCTTTATGATTTATGTTTATATATATAGAGAGATACATAATTCACCTTTCAGCGCATCTTGTGTACTGAAGGCAACCAATCCTGCTGGGAGTTATGTGTAAATCATTACTGTACACAGCTGTCTAATAATGTTTGTGACTGGCTAACAATGCTCCCTCCCTCCTTTCTGCTGTTAATACCGCATGTCACGTGACTGAGCGAGAGCTGCGGATCCTCTAGAGAAACACACTGTAGCGGCGTCTACTAGTAGCTGCACGTCTGTGAACAGGTGACACTTGACGAGACATGTGCACACTAACACACAACGACAAAAAAAGCAGAAAACAGCAGGCATCGTTGCTTTCAACAACTACTGCCCCACCCAACCCATTCTTTCGTTACGAAACACGTCTCTCTCTCTCTCTCGCACACACACACATGTGTAAACTTTTGATGAAACACAAAAACAGCCGAGTGCACTTTTCCCTCCCCCACCTCAAC
The DNA here is from genome assembly GCA_004794655.1 of Marisa cornuarietis. Taxonomy (NCBI): domain Eukaryota; kingdom Metazoa; phylum Mollusca; class Gastropoda; order Architaenioglossa; family Ampullariidae; genus Marisa; species Marisa cornuarietis. The sequence continues at coordinate 1,142,190 of SMMW01000554.1, read as the reverse complement.
CACCCCAACCCTACAAATTTTCTAAAAGACACAAGACAAGCAAGCGCAGGCTTTGAAGCAAGTCCCGCAAGAAATTTAGTCACAAAAATTGTTAACAGCGCATGCGCGACACTCACTGGTAGGTAACAACATCCTCTTGGCACAGAGGACCTGCATGGGATGCGGCTTCAGGCACTAGATGACAATCCTCACTGACCATATTCCCAGAGTCCTGGTGTAGCCTCTTTACCTCACCCTTCTGTCATACTATGACATCAACTCCAGCCCCCCCCCCCATAAAAAAACGATGTCAGTGAGATGGAGAAGTAAGGAGGTGGTTGTGGTGGTGGTGGCCAGCAGTCTTACACTCCTTCCCCACCTGTCTACCCAACCACCCATCCCCCCAAACAATATCCATATTTTAAAAAAATCAATCGTCAGCCCTACAAAAAATCACCAGCTACAGTAAAAAGTCACAAGAGTGTCTGGCAAGCTTGGCCTTCGGCGGTGACAATAGGCAAAACTCGGGAGACATACAAGATGGCCGTCGGAAGTCCAGCTAGTCCCTGGCGCTGACCGACGAATGGCCGTCCTGGTCTACTCCACATCCCTTGTGCGAGACCAACGCCTATAGCGCTGTAGTCTCGGACAATATTCAGAGCTTATTCTCTCTCCCTCAGCGCGGAGAATAGATAGGGGTGGGTGGGCCGTGTTCAATCCCGCAAAAAAAAAAAGGGTAATGCGGGAGGAGGGAGGGGAAGGAGACTGGTGGGTTTCCTGCAGGCAGATTATGCGTCCTGCGCGGTGCTCAGCTATCATCGATGAGTTTCCAATGCTGTTACCTAATGACTAATTAATCAAACAGGACGAGAGTTTAAATGGGAGAAACTACTTTTTCTTTTTTAGGAGTGAATGGGGGTAGCTAAACAAACAGATAAACAACTGTGAGAAGTTTTGCCGCACGAGTACGTTGGATAGGTTGGTAAGATCAGAGGCTGTGCTTGCAGTTTGGCTTGCCGAACCCTTCTGGACTCCTGCCTGCCTCTACTGGACGGTCATCGGACAGAGGCGACGGCGACTTAGAAGCGACGACGAAGATTGCCTCTTGTCTACCACAGAACTCTAACGGCTGGTGACCGTACCGACCGGACACGGAGACCTTACAGAGGGTGGTAGTTTGGAGAGGGAGGGAAGAGGGAGTGGGAGAAGAGTAGGTACCGGACCGCGCGTGCTCAGACTTTGGCGGCCACGTTGTTTTGCCTGTCCTTCGTGAAGGCGTCACACTCAAGCCGGGGACCTGGGGCAGGTCGGTGTACGTTCGTTACTGCGGATTGGGCGGCATGGCTGTGTTGACCAAGGCGGGATGCGGCAATAAATGGGGCTGCGGCAGGACGTGTGGGTGGGGGCCGGCGTGTGGTATGTGAGGGGGCGAAAGGTGCGGGGTGGAGGGTAGCGCGGGAGCCACCGGGGGGCTGTGCGGGTGTGGGGAGGTGACGGGCCCGGCGTGGGCTGGGGGGCTAACCCCTTCCATGGTAGCACCACCACCACCACCACCGCCGCCGCTGCCCTGGGAACCCTTGGTGGGCCGCTTGTCGTTCTTATCGAGATTGTGCTCCAGCACTTCCTTCATCAGAGGCTGCAGGCCTTCTGGGTTGATGCGTAGTAGTACCTGCGAGTGCTCCTCGTTGAGGTTACGAATGTCCACCAGCTTCATGAGCAGCTTGGGGTACAGCACGCGCACGACGTGTGGCGGGTGTTTGGACTCCAGGTAACGCAGCAGAAGAAGAGCATAACGCTCCTGCTCGTCCGCGATGTACTGCTTGTCGGTGATAGCAGGCCGATCCGGCGAGTACAACGCGATCATTAGCAGCAGAATCAGCACCGTCTCGTCGGCGTGCAGGTCCAGGGCCAGCGAGCGCACGAACTTCATGTGGTCCTCAAAGAGCCCCATGCCGGGCATGCTGGCAGCGTCCGTGGCGATCTTGAGCTGGTCCGTGGTCATGGCGTACTTCTCCTTGTCGTAGGGGTCCAGGAACTGTTGCTTGTCCTTGTCGAAGTTTATGACCGAGCGGATGATGAGCAGCTCGATGCTGCCGCCTTTCAGCAGCCCGATCTGGTCCGCCTGAGAGAGCGCCTTGAAGGACTTGATCTTCTTGGACATGTCGATGACACGGCGCACGCTGATCTCGGCGATGTTGACCAGGTCCGTCATGGACGGCCGCTCGCGAGAGATATCTGACTCGACGCAAATTTCCAGCGACTGGTGGTAGGCGCTGACCACCTCGCTGATGGCAGCATCCTCCTCGGGCTCCAGGGGCCGCAGGCGCACCTGCGAGGAGGAGACGTCCCCGCTCTGCATCTTGGTCTTTTCCACGTCCCGGAACCTCCTGTCAAAAGAGGGAGCAGGTTGCTTCAGTCTAGATCTGTGATTGGAAGAATCAGAGAAACACACCAGTGCTATCAAAACACGTCTGGAAATAAAGGAGTTTTGAAGAAGAAAAAAAAACAAATTTCGTAAATTCAATTCCCTTGGATCCCCCGTTGAAAAAAGAAATTCCGAATTAACATACAGATAAAAAGGAGATTATTATTTTGGCTTGGATAATTTTACTTAAGTCTCTTTGGATGGAATGTCTTTATATGGCTAAGACCACTTCATTTTTTCCACCCATCTTTAAAAGAAAGTATGTTCCGCAATGTACTGTTCCATTCTTACGTCGAGTTTAAAGTCTACTTCCATGGTGTGCATTAACCCTTTTCACGTGGTGAGTCCGTCCTGGTCATAAATTGGCTCTATGAGTAGTTGATGGCGGTTACTTCGTGCCATTTAACTTTCTTAATCTCTAAAATAACTATTCTCCGTTTCTCCGAAGAAAAATATGAGGCAACGTTATATTGCAATCATTTCCTCAAAACACACTGAGAAAAAAATAAAAGACATGAAAAGAAAAAAATCTCCCACCCCCCACCTAAAAAAACGAAATTAAAAAGGACCTCCAAAACGAGCTTTAAATTTTTTTATACCTTTGCAGACTAGTAACAATGTGATCAAATGATTTTCATAAGTTTCTATACTTAAGCGCGCCTTAACATTTTTTTTTAATTTCACCCTCACCACTCAGGCACAGCTGTTATCTGCAGTTTGACGAAAATGAAATATGACTGAATCTTAATGTTCCACAAACACTAGAGGTCACACCATACTAAGCTATCAATTTCTCTGAAACCTGTGCGGTTTTTTGTTTTCCATTTGCAAGTTTTCCATTCAACAAAGCTTGTTTTTTTTAAACCTGACTGATCTGAATTTTAGATCTCCATAAAAATTAATGTACAAAGTAAAAAGCAGAAAGGAAAAACAACCAGACAAATTCATGCAGGAACAACGACCCCCCAAAAAAAACTTTCAAGTTTACTTCATGTTACTATGCTATTATTATTATATACATAAAAAAACACAAAGCAAACACCCAGGCATCTGTGCTGAGCCATACTACATCAGTGGTGATAGACGTTGATCGGAGTTGGCACATGCTCGCTAATGTTCTGGCCGCAGACGTTTCCGCTCTCTAATGCCCTTTTCTCGGCATGTACAGTCACGTGACCAAGCAAGGCTCACCTATTCTCCTCTATACGCATCCTCTTGCGCATCTTTTCCTCCTCTGTCAGGATGTACTCTTTGCGCATGCCGATCTCAAAGCACTTCCGCAGCCGACATCGCTTGCAGAAACGTCGATTGGACACATCCATCTTGCACTTCTCCTCGTATGGGCACTTAAAGTATTCCTGCAAAGTAAATAAATAAACTTATTATAATCACAATAATATAATAATCATAATATGTGTATTTACAGAGCACATTCCCAACTATAGCAGCAAAAACAATGCGAAATACGACACCAAAACAAATATACTAAAAATTACAAAACATAGACATAGCCAAGAATAAGTGTAACGATAACTAGAAAATAAGAATTGTAACATTTTTTTAAATTTGACCCCTATCTCCCTCTCTTACACGCGCTCACATATAAATCCTTCTGCTCATTCCGTTAACAGAAAGGTCAACAGAATTATAGAACAGCCGTTGTGCCAAATGTCACCCTCACAGACCAAGGTGTTTGTTAAGCTGTAACGATCTGCAGCTCGTTATGTATGTCACCTGTGACGAAAGCTAAAGAGTCCCGTCTGCAAATCAAATCTTCAGTTATATCCAGGTATCCACGTGATCCCCAAGCAGGTACAATAGACCATATTGCTTGAACATGTAGATAAATGGGGGGGGGCAGAAGGATAGAAACAGCAAGTTGACCAAAGATCATTTTGATAGTCTAGAGGATGAACCATGTAAGACAGTTCTCGAGACAGCATCGACGAGGGGAAAAGAGGAAAGGGGAAGGGAGAGGGAGGAAGGTGGGAATCATCCGTTGTAGCAGAAGAGAGAAAAAAATCCTTGATTCTAAGTATCAAAGTCTCTGTTCCCCAACTCCGCCCTCTATTTTACACACACAAAACAAAAGAAGGAAGAGAGAGAAGAGGGAAGGAAGGAAAGGAGGATAGAGTCGGCACGTGAAGAGGAATCCAAACCCTTCTGCTCTGCGGGAAACTCTGTAGGTACGAAATTTTACAGCAAAGTTTCCAAAGCGGCAATGATCAATACACACCCGTCCATTCACACAGGGCAGCGACCCACTGCGACAGGCTTTTGTCTGTTAGCGGGCTCTTCATACAATTAGTGTACTTCTTGTTTTCACAATTAGTTTCCTCGTCTCACAATGTACAGCACCTGAGCCGCTGGCGTGCGACTGACTGTAAGCGCTTGGCGCTAATCAAACCTACCCCAAGCCTATTTATTTCTCATTAAAGCGAAGGCCTGATGGCAGGCGGATGACGACGAGTGCAAGGGGCGGGAGAGATGTGTGTGTCTCCACGCTTGTAATTCTCATCCCCCCGGTGGGTCATCCTTTACTATCATCCATCCATCCTTAACCTTCCCCCTTTCTTGTCTCCACTACGGCAATGCGCATGCTGATTACTAAGTGCGCACCCCTCCCCTTCCTTCACTTCAACCTTATCAAGGTGCGGCTTAGGTCCCTCCGGAGCGGACGATTAAGGAGACATGTTGAGGAGTCGCCGAGCAGGGCGATCGATGGGGTCTACGAGGTAGATAAGCCGTCGACCTGCGCTTGATCGATACTCGCCCGCCACACGGTAACGCGGGTATGAACACTGACAATGGCCCAGAAACCCACAGCATGATTAATGCACATGTTTGCTTCTCTGCCTGTCTCGTGCGCGTGCAAGTGCGTTTAAATTAAAATCCACGGAGAGTCCAATATCAATGATCTAAGATGCAGCTTGCAAAGCAACAAAATCATATACAACATCGAAATAATTTGAACACATAAACATTCAATTAAAATACGTGTTAAAAGTTCAGAAACAAACAACAAGAGCCAGAGTCGCTAGGATCGAGTCTGTGGTTGATGTACTGCTCCACGATTATCAGCACTAATTGACAATGTCTTGTGTATTATTCCAGTGCAACAGATTCCCCAACTGAGAGTACGTGGCTCCATCACTGCCATCAAGCCCTCGCTGACGATCGCCTCCCCCCCCCCCAAAGTCCCATCCCCCGTATCTACAAACTTCAAGGTTGGCAGGTGGAGGAATAACCTAGAATCAATAATTCACAAGCACTGAGTCGCCACATCTACAGGATATTGTGTTCAAGTACAACTTGCACTTTCATCACTTATGCATTTCCAAAGAGAGGGAGAAGAATGTGCCTCGGTGCTACTACCAATAATTTAAAAAAAAGCACTAAAAGGCCAGAGAGTGAAGGCATCGAGGACAAAGGAGTGTAGCCCAAGGACCAGATCAGGGTAAAACACAGCCTCCTCCTGTCTCGTTCCCGTATCTTGTCAGCGTACTGTCTGGCAGTCTCGACAGAATACTTTCAAAATACTCAAAGGGGTCTGAAATGAATCTCCAGCCTGCTAAGACATCTAGCTTTCTTCCCTGGAATGGTTCGGCTAGGTATGATGAGGAATTGTGTGTGGGTGAATGGGTGAGTGGGTGCGGGGAGTGAGTTTGTGTCTTGTCCAGGTAACTATTCCCACTTCTTAACATCATGAGTCACATAGCAGAATGTTGATCTCGGCAAAATACTAATGTAGACTTAAGTCGTGGTTGTCTTCCAACCATATTTAAAATAGATTTCAAGCCTTCAATCAGTTTCCCGAGAGGGGGGGAGAGTTTTTTTTTAATAATAATCACCACCTAAAGAACATCCATTAGCTGAATAAAAGAAAAATTGGGTGTGGGGGTTGAACATACAAAGCCGAAATCTTCAATCGACCGCACTAATGGATTTTGAGCTGTGCGATTGGAATCTTCAACGTTTTCATTATTTTCTCCTTTATTATTTTTTTTTCAGGTTCGTCAGCGCTAGACGTGCATTAGAAGATTTTTTTCAGAAAATTCCATTCATCGATTGGGTAGAATCGACGAATGGCGAAGGTTCTAAAACTGAAGGTAAACAACCTGGAATCCTGTTCCAAAGAAAAAGAAAAATCAGAGTTTCTGTCCGTATCGTTTATTTCCGTCCCGGTCTGAAACAACCAGTGACCACAGGCTTGCAAACCTGCGTCAAAGAAAGCAACTCTTTCTGAGCAGACGACTTATCTGCACCAAGTCGCACCAAGCACCTTTAAAGTTCGAACTATTCAAACATTTCCAAAACTAAATCGAAGCTTAGACGAAAGTCATCTTGACCTTTCAGAAGAACCTAACAGAGCCACTTAAATCAGTTGTTATCGATCGAAATCGGCGATTCTGCCCAATTTCGAACCACCTCCCCCTACCCCCAAGCCCCGATGCATAGCACGAGTCAGAAAGCTGACGCAGAACACATAACAGCAAAAGAAAACAGCAGCGTGGACCTTGGGTATTCAGCACAAGAATAGCCCAAGTCCCAAAGTCTTGGAGAACAAAGTCAGCCCACAGAAAGTCAGCTGCCTCGCTCAACACATTTTGCTCAACGGTTTAACATAATGAGGGATTTACGTGACATTTCACCGACAGAAGATTCAGTCTCTAATCCCCTGCTCGTCATTCGCCCAGAAGACTAAGAGGACAGTGGGTTACCTGACATCCCAGCCCAGGCAACAGAACAGCGATGTACAAATCCTCGCAAAATTCTTGGTTTACAAAAAATGGATGCCTCGAGTTAAGAACTACTAAATCATCATCATCGTCGTCGTCGTCGTCACCATGGCAATCATCAATGCCTAGTTAGTTGGTCTCGAGGTCAAGCATGCCACACCCCATGGTGAATGACTCAGGAAAGCGGCAGGGGAGTGGGGGTGGAGTGGGGAAGCGGGGAAGGGAGGATGTAGACATGCATGCAGGATCGCATCGGTTTACCTGCTTTGCACTTAAACTGCCGCTCTCTCCGTGAGCGGTGAAAATTGGATGAATTTTAATTTAACCTGCCTTTTTTATTTTTCGAGGCAAGAAGGGACGAAGGGGTTGAAAGCGAGTAGTTTGAGAAAATCAAGCGGAAGGCAGAAGGGGAGAACTGAGCGCCTAGGAGAGAGGCTGCGGATGGATGAGTCTCGGCAAAGAAGTCCTCCATGACAACCGCTTGCGGGGCTAGCCGAGTCTGCCGTGTCTTATCGGCGCACGGCAGGTTTGATAGCTGAGTGTGGGACACAGCAGATCGGCGTGCTGACGAGATACTCTAAAGCCTCGGGTGTATGCAGCAAGGTGCATGGAGATCACATCATTACCAACCCGCTTGATGAATCATACCCCTAACATTGCTTATGTCTTGCATTTCTTGCTTTAAATAAACGCGCGCGCGCGCGTGTGTGTGTGTGTGTGTGTGTGTGTGAGAGAGAGAAATTGTTGCACACTCACGCCCAGGGCGCAAGTTCAATATTCATTTCTGTGTGGTTCAATACACGTTGTACACAATGAACATTCACGTAGTCTGTATTTGTAGAGATTTGTATGAGCAGATCTTCCAACATGGCAGCTAGACAGCGCAAGGACAGCTAGTCGGGTTGGTGTTTTACGCCGTGGCGCAAGGAAAGGGTAGGGGAAGAACACAAGGCGACAGGGGAACATGGCGAGCAGAGGATGACACAACATCCGGTGCACACGGATGTCCTAGCATCTGATCCCATGATGTCAGAAAAGTCAAATGTTAAATGGAGGTACAAGCTTTCGGTGAAAACACGGCTATTCGGCACCCTTTGTTTCGTTAACTTTCTTTTCAGGTTTCTCTTCGCAGCTTTGTCTTTCGTGGCCCTCATCAGGTTCCCCACAACCACACCCAAACTGTGCACGGCTTCGACTCGACCTCAATGACCTCTGAGATGACGTCATATGAACAGTAAAACTATGCAGCAGGTAACCGATGCGATGTAATGAAATGGAGTAACACCAGCACATTACACAGCGCATACATATATTGAGAGAAACGCGGTGTTGGCGCTGCACGCTACTCCTGACGCCGCCACAACAACCCGGACACAGCGTGAAGTCGTTACAATGCTTATATATGGAAAAGTCAACCCGGTAAGCATAAACCTGAGTGCTGGGTCATCAAGACAAATTTCATCTCCTTCTCTATTACCCCCTATACTCCCTCCCTCACTCTCCTGCGGGAGGAAAAATAAACAAAGACAACATTGCAGCATCCACACAAACTTTTCGCAATATCCGCCAGAAATATTTCACGATAAAACGATAGCCCGTTTGGCCGATACATATCTCGTATCTTCAGCCAGTCTGGAACTTTTCCACCACAATAAGACATTAGCTACTTTGCCTTTAGCAAAAGGTGTTTCCATCAAACTTAAACGAAAAAGAAGAGGACATTGATAAGGATTAATGCAATTTCCTAACTTGGAGTAAGACAAATTTCCTAGTTGGTATCTATATTTGAAAGGTTCTCACTTCTTTTAGGTTCTCACTTCCTTTGCACTGTAATCTTGAAGACGCAAGGCCCCACAATGCTAAGCAGAAACATGAATCACATAAACCATCAAAACTAATTCACGATGGTAGTCGGCTGCTGACATCAGAATGCCCTCTGTAGGCATCGCCCCACTGTGAGGCCTCCCCATCCTCAATGCTAGGGTCTTGTCCCACAACCTCCAGTCTTGGCTTCGCTTCAGTGATGTACACAGCGTGGCCCCTGACGACAAGGACAGCGTCACGAACGACATCAGAGTGCAGCCAGCCGTGGCGCGCTCACCTTGACGCCAGCGCCATGTCATTACAAACTAGACCAGACTCAACCATTCCCCGCCAGCAGAAGTCTCCGGTAACACGCAGAGCCAATACTCTTAAATATCTAGACCTTGTACTAACTGCCGACCAATCGCGGGTGATTTCAATGTAATTGAACGTCGTTGTTGACTCAGATGACCGTAGGAGGGAATATCTTCGGTTCTTTTTTTTTTTTTAAGGTAGGAAAGAAAGTAGGCGCATGTAGGACGCCTACACGTAGCTTCTGACATACTCAAAATGTGTGTGTGTGAGCGAGAAAGGGAGAAGAAAAGATGAGCAAGTTTTGTTCGACTAGTCGTAGTTTCCTCGTACCGGTAATTTTCTTGTCCCTCTCAAAAGTAGAAATTTTGTTGTCCCAAAACTTGTTTTCGTGTCATCAGCTTGTGCTTTTCAAACAGGTTGGTGAACGAGAGACAAACAAGTAAGCAAAAACAGATCGGCAGGCTGGCGACACAGATGACGGATGATAGAAGTGAAATGAAAGCATGAGAGATGAATTATTCCCAACTGTGACAGATCAGATAAAGGCCCCACCAAGCGGCTGATTATAAAAAAAAACCCTGTTTTACATGTCAAGGTAACAGAGGAGAGAATGACGCCGACATGCAGAATCGCAGGCAAGTGTCCGCCAACCCTGTGATCGCTCCCGTCGCTTAATTCTTCTCTCTCTCTATTTTTTTTTAATCTCTCGGCATCTTGGAACACTGCTCAAAACAACTTCGTCTTTGGCCTCGGATGGCGAGCCGAGATTCCAGCTAGCTCCAGCTGCTTTGAAGTTATTCTCTCTCTCTGGCTACCTCTCCGCACAAGACTTAGAAGACATTCATTCCTTGGGCTCCTCGAGTTTGGCAGTAGCTGTTCTCCACAAATCGGGCTTTTTGGCCAAGGCTACGAAGGTAAAGCATACAAGCCCGCCTGGATGCCCCCACCCCCCAACCCTCCCACAGCGAGCATGAGCAGCAACAGAGGGACTGCCAATATCAACCGAGCCACCAAGGTCTCTTCCAGCCTGACTGACGGTCGTCCACTCTGTCCACACGTACACCTGTGAGCATCCACCTAACCATCTATCCCACCTTCCTGGCAAAAACAAAACAAAACACAAAAAACCCTTGAATCACAGGACAACCCAACACAGACGTGGGAACAATATGGTCCCCGGTCCCAGCTCCCTCAGCGCCCGATGCTAGCCTTATGATCGCCAAACGGCTCCAAGGCTTTCAGCCACCCTTCACCACAGCCCCTCACAAATTGGTCGATTGCAGTAAGAGCGTGCACCTCGTGCTGCCAAGCCACATGACGGCTTCCGGTTGGGACATAAGGCTTAGGCAGACGGCGGCAGTCAGCGTGTTTGCCAGCTTGTCGGACAGTGTGCACAGTGCCCTCCCTTGGCCGGCCACAGCTGACAGCCTGAAGGTCTGCGGTGGACAGCACCACAACGTCGAGGACAAACAGGATGCTGTGGGCTGGCGGTCCTTTTGCTTGTCTTCCCAGCCCCTGCTTGTCCCCATCTGTGTGGGTGGGTGGGGGCCTCCTATTTGCTCGTCAACACGGCAACTATAAACACGCCATGTACCGCCGTTGTTTCAAGGATAAACGAGTAGTGATGAAGGTTCTACCCCCCGCCCCTTCTCGGCATCCATTTGTTTCCCCCAGGTTGGGACTCTTCCCCAGTACACCAGCTAATAGACTCCACCACTTCCTCACATTAGAAATGTGGCTGAGACGAGCAGCAGAAAACTGTTCAAGTTACGAAAGGAAATAATACTTTTCCTTGTCTCACAATAAATAAAAAAATTAATTTAAAAAATAAAAAGCGTAATTATGTGAAAATTGCGAGTGCAAGATCATGTATGTGATCATTATCTTATTTATTCTTCATAATGAAGAAAAATGGCGACGAGACTGTGAAAACTTCCCTACATCTTGTTCAATGCGCGTAAAGGTGGTGCACATAAACATGTATGCACAACCTGCTGTTTTTTGTTTAAGGAAGTGAAGGCGGTGGTAGTGGTGGCGATGGGCCACTGCAGGTGGTGTTGGTGGTAGCGTGTCACTGCCTATGCTACGGTTAGGTACATGACACGCAACCACAAGCGGCCAAGAGGCCAAACAAGGTCCTCCCTAAGCAACTGGGCCTCGCCCTCAGGCAGCAGATTCCTTCATGGCAAGCGAGAACAATGCTTAGGTAGTGGCGCTGCCATGTTTCGAGTCGATCGTATGTGAGAGTATTTTTTTTTAACATATACTCTACAGACTGTCCTCTTTACCGACTTCTTTTCATCATGCCGTTTATATTCCTAATACTCCTCTCGCTCTGGATATGTCCTTCTGCATCACAGCAAGTCTTGAAAGTCTTATTACACCTCATTTATGTCAAACATTTGTTGCCCTTACTTAAGCCACCACTGACAGGGACAAGTCCCTATTCTGCACTAAGCTGGATGGCAAGGACTGGTGGCTATTTTTCAAACGTTTTATCAAAACAGCCCGGTTTGTTGTTCGCCCGTACTTTTAGCCCCGCGCGCCATAAACCAAAGCACTTTTTATGCTCTTCCTGGCTTTATTTAGTTGTAATCCTGGCTACAACCCCGAAACGCGATCTGTGTGTTCATGCCAAATGACTCAAGCCTTGCTGTCAAATGCCTTCATCTTCCTGCTCTCTCCTTGCACCTGACATCGGCGTGAACTCCACCTGAGTTGTTCCGCTCTTGTGCGTGGATTATGTGTTCACACAAGCGATTTTATACAGTGAATATTTCGAATTCCAGCGCAATCCTTATTGTGATTTCCCGTCCTTCGTATGAATTCTATGTAAGCGCATTTAGATGTAGATCTGTCTCATGGACATCTTCGTATGTCATCCGAAAGAACGACGGCCTGGCACAGTGACTGCACAAAGAATTTCGTCTGTGTTGTACTTTTGTGTTTTTAATGCGCGGAGACCTGGCTTTGGTTGGAATACAGCGCTATAAAAGCTCGCACTATTATCATTATTTCGTAGGGTATTATGATTATTAGTAGAAATAACAGAGTTCGAGACTATTTTATCTGACAACTATACATATCACGGCGATATTGTTAGAGCAGCATCAAAAGGCCTAACAACTACAATGTGTGGGCGAAACACAGACGTCTAAAAGATAAACCGACAACAAGAGTTTTGTTCTCGCGGACACCAGAACTTCGGCCAGTGAGGCAGACCGGCGTCATTTCTCCCCTTTGAGGCAGTTCTTTACTTTGAGAATATTCTTATAGCTGTTCCTCATAGCATAGCCAAAATAATGACAACACTGCATGTACAACATGTGTAGTCGTTAAAATAAGGACAAGCAGTTACTTACCATTTTACACGCAGTGTTTATGACTTTCAAACTTGTCTAAATCATAGTGTTGGTATTCTCACCTTTTTAAAACGTAAAATGTCACTTTTTTCATCTGTACGAACTGATCTTCTAGACGTTCGCGCGCGCACACAGACACACAGCTATTAATAAAAAGTATGAAAAGTGGGTATCTACTTCATCAGAAAATATCACGACAGCAGAAGAATAAAGTTGGGCTTCGCTTTCAATATGCTATACCCATCACTTACGGCTGACTGCTCCAACAGTCAATGACTAGGAAATTAGTAATAATATTGCTAATAAAAATGTCGGTATACATGAAAATCTTGGCCGCTCATTTTCTCGTCGTAGCTTGGTCTAAGAGACAGACACTTATAACTCCTGAGGACGACAGCTGAAGAACAACAGCGAGAGAGAAGACCTGTGACAGGTAGAAAAAGCAGTATTACGGCTACCCGTCTTGTCAGACAGAAAGAACTGAAGAATCCTGTACTCTGTGATGTCTCATTAAAAAAAACAACAACTAAACATAAGCATTCTTTCTGGCCACAGTCGCACCCTAATCCACTACCGAAGTCCTGACCATCCGCAAAGCCGTCGAAGAAGCAAATCCATTTTTTTTTTTTTTGCCTGCAAATTGACAGAGTCCAGAGAAACAGAATGGTTAGAGATATAATCTGCCAGAGTCGCCGTGGACACAAACATCAGCAAATCCCCCCGCCCCTCCCCCACTCCTCAACCCCCCCCGCGGACGAGACCGGCCGGGGGAAGTACACCCACGTGGTTCGTAAACAAAACATCCTGACAAGGAAATTCCAGTGAAGAGACAGCGGAGTGAAACTGCACGTGCAAACACACGCCTAGAGCCAAGCTTCTGCGCTGGGTCCCTTCCCGCTCCCATTCTTGAAATCGCTCAACAAGCAAAACGAATTAATGCAGTTTTCGTGCACAAAGTTGAGTGAAGGGGAGGCCATTTGCTTACGACGACGACGACTACAATGAAGATGCAACTACTAATCACACTACACTACTAAACAGAAACAAACAGCTACAAATGACACTACATTATCTCACAAAAGCAAAAAGATACGAATGACACAACACTATCTCACTAAAACCAACAGCTACCAGTGATACTATAATTATTATCTCACAGAAACAAACTATCAATGGCACTACAGTATCTCACAAAAACCAACAGCTACTAATGCCACTACACTATTTCGCAGAAACTAACAAAATGAAATGCACTGCACCATTTAATCTTCAAGTTCCTCCCAGCACTACCCCAGGTATATCTACATCTACACATAATATACACACCACCTATGGTATTACATTTATAAATATAGCTAAAAATTATATAAATCCATGGTGTTTATAGACTAAGGGTGGGTGGACAGTGATGTTGTCAACAGGAGCGCCAAAAAATAAAAGATGCTAAGCTTTGCTTTTTGCACAAGCTTATCTATCATCACTGATCAGATTCTCGGTGCATACTGCTTCAGTCTCTGAGTTAAGAAGGCTTACGAGAAAAAAAAGCAATGGAAAAAAATCTGTTGGGATCAGCAGGTACTCTATAAGACCTAACAACGCCGTGGAAACAGCTGCACACGCAGGCTGGTCGAAACTCGGTAGGCGGTGTTGCGAGGCGACAGGTAAAGAACGAACAGACGGACAAAAGAAAAAAAAACCCCACTGCATGGCAAAATATCCAACAGAAGAGTCCAAGCACTTTACTTTACGGACGAACAAAAGTCGGCCAATTTTCCTACTTATTTTTCGAAGGACTGTTTTTTTTCCAAAGATTTCTTTTGTTTGCAGTTGGAGTGAGTTACTTATACACCTATCCCTAGGAAAGCCCATCATACACTTAATTAACTATAATGGAAAGCCATTATACACTTACTACAGTCATCACTTTACTTAAACATGCCAGGAGCTTTTCATCACCTTCCTTGTTAAGGCTTACGAAATAAATTACACGCTTAATCTCTGTTGATGCGAACTGTATGCTTTGGCAGTCCACAAATTTACATAATCACACAAACATTAAGGCTAGGCTGAAAGCCTGCTTGACTAGTCGACCAAATCCACGCAGCCTGATGGACAACACAGACATTCCTGACTACTTAAAAGCAAATGGGCGAGGCTGGCCATCAACATGTAAAGGGAAATTGCAATTTAGAAAGTAAGGTGGTAAACGCCTCTTTTACACATACTATGATCGGATACTATATTTTTATTGCATAAACGTAATTTTTGTCTTACTCTATTTTTATTTCCTTTGCATTTTTTAAAGTTTGTTGATTACATGTTTCAGTGACTGAAAGTGTTTTGAGCATAATAATGTCGTTAATAGTGTTTTTATGTTTCATTTTCTTGTAATCTTACCTATTTGTTCGTCAGCGAAGAGGGTGCAGCCTGTGTTAGCTGTGATATAAATATTCAACTAAGCTGAATAAGGTATAGAAGTTATAGATGGTGTGATATAAATGTTCAACTAAGCTGAATAAGGTATCCAAGTTAAAGATGCGGTTGTCGTCGACGACAGTGTGGAAAACCTCACCAAGAAAATAAAGTAAAAATCGTGCAAGAAAATCTGAAGAAGAGCTCAAACGCCAAAGACCCCACGTTGAGTTCATGTTGGACATTCGCCAAAGCGAGTAACTCTAAAGTCAGACTGATGGTTACAATATTCACCGAAACAGCCAATACAAACACCACCAAACACAAGCGACCTTTTGCCATTGGCACTAACGCCAACAGCACGATCTGTCTTACATGTTCACTTCCCCTCATTCTCACTTACAGAAATCTCCAGCGCAGGTTTCAGCCTTCGTGTGCGCTCGCAGGTAACACTCAAACACGCGCACAACAAAAGTTCTACAGAACTTCCAGCATGTGTTAATGTCATACGCTAACACAGTGCTATGCAAGGTACCAAAAAAAAAAAGTTTTTTAAGTAAATGAGGCAGAGTTTATGGTGACAAGCCAAACGGTCGTCGGGGTTTGAACGGTCATCAGTGACGGGTTTTCGCCAGCAACCTCGTATCACGTGGCGACGAAACCTCAGAGGAGAGAGTACAGGACCCTGAAGTCAAGGCTAGTACAGACCATGCTCAAGTCTGTCGACAACTAATCCGTGCATCCAATATGGAACAGTATGTACCCCACTTCCGCCCCAAGCACCTTTTCTGCCTCCAATCACCCACCCCCGGGTTATTATCCGCAGGCTCGTCAAGCAAAACAACCGGCCAGTGTTTGTAAATTATATGATGACTCTTTACATAAAACACTTAGTAGGCGACAGCAAAAGCACGCCAATCGGACAAGTAAGTGGCCGCCAGGTGGTCAGGCTTGCGTAATTATGCTCACACTTCAAAATTCTCTGCCGGAGCCCTTCAAAGGAACGCTGAACACAGTGCGCCCCAGGCGATTTCTTAAAGCTGTTTCAACGGCCTCTACACCCCTCCTCCCACGACTTTTTTCCTTCTCATTTTTGGGTCCGTGTATGAGGTCACAACTACTCCAGTACCCTACTACCCCTCTCTCTCCCGTACACCCTGAACCAATGACGGCCCTCCACAATGCACATGTGCCATCCGCAACAAGCCCTCCAGCATCACTTTCACGGCTGTTGTGAGGCAGACGTTCGCACTCCTCAAAGCCACGCTGCACGACGTCATGTCAGTTCCCGCCATCCCACCCACCCCTTTTTCTGAGAGCTGTCAAACATGGTCGAGTGCCTGTGTTGCCAACCCTCCTAGGTGTCAGCACCGACTGCAAGCCTGTTGGGTACGCAGCTGACGCTGGCCTTAGGGGAAAAAAAACAACAACAAAAATAAAAGCAGCTTCCTTCAAACGGCGATGCCGCGCAACCTGATCCGCGGTGCGTTGAGGGTCACGTCCCGCTTGCTCGCTATCAGGCAGCACGAACAGCGCTCACTCCGAGCTCGCTGCATCAAACACTATCCATCTTCTTGTCTACCTCTACCTACCTACTTGTATGTATCCACCCATCTTGTCTAGCTGGCTGCATATCTCCGTGAATCCACCTTTCTGACGACCTCTCTTTGTCTTCTACCTGTATACCACGCATCCAGTGCTATCCATCGTCTCGTTTATCCGCGCATTTATCCTTATTGAACTACCCATTTACTTTGTGACGCACAAGACTATTACAACTCTAATACATGACCTGTCAACCAAAAAAAAAAAAAAAAAGGTGGGGGAAGAGGCAACATCTACCAACGATTCTTTTCTGCTGCTGGGCATTCGACGAGGGATCTTGATTTCGTTCAAGCTTTGACAAGACTAAAAGACAAGGTGAGCTAGGATACACAACTGCGAAACTCCCTTAAAATCACTCACCAGTCCTTTAGGTGCATTCCGGCGGAAGAAGGCCTTGCACGATTCACAAGAGATGGCGTCGAAGTTGTAGCCGAGGGCGCGGTCGCCGCATACGCCGCAGTACTTGTCTTCTTTATTCTTACGAGTCTTGACACACCCGTACCCGTCCGTTGGCGAGTGTTCCATCGGCCGGAAGTGGTGTGACTCCATAGAATTGGAATCTTCGAAGCTGCACAAACAGAGAAACATATCTGAATAGTGGAGTTTTCATCTATTTCTGTTTGCTTAAAGTCTGAAACTAGTTGACAGAGGACAAGAGGGAGAGAGCGTGTGCGCGTGCAAAAAACATGTGGTGTAGACAAATATATATATATATATATTACGTACATGTGCGCTGCAAAGCTTTCTAGGTGCGCTTAAAGCGCAGGCTTGTATGTATATCATTTCAAGTGCAAAAATTCAACAGACTGCAGTGGGTTCGAAGACTACTCCTTACCTCCCCCAATCTAATCCTCATGTAATACGTGGAACTTTCACAAATAGTTTCAAGTAAGGGCTCATCTGTTAAACCGTACAGAAGTGCACTGAGCATACTTGAAAACACTAGGCTTTTACATGCAAAACACGGCTTTTCTCGTCATGTGCCTGTCTCTGCAAGTGAATGTGAAACTATCACCCACTGACTAGGATTTCCAAAAAGATTTACATTTTAAAATAGCATGTCAAAAAAAAAAAAAAACACTCCACCCCTCAAATATTTGAAATACCATTTTGTTCAGATTTTGTAAGCCCACTGGACTGTTAATTAGTTGAGCTACTTGGCGATTGCCCGCACGCACGTGCATGCCCTGCTGCAGCATCCTGTTGGCTGTCGTCACCACCACGATGACGGAGATGCACACGACCCATCACCGCCAGTAGTCGCGCAACGGCCAACAAGGAGGCAAGCACACGCACGCACTCAACAAAAGGTCGGGAAATGCAAAGTTGTGAAAGAGCAGAGACCCGGGGGTTTGCACTGGGAAACGTCGGGAAAGGGAAGGGGTGGGTGGGTGGTACAAGGCGGGGCAACGAAAGGAATGTGTTCTGACAGTCTGACAGCTAACCTGGCAAAAGGCACTGCAGGCGGGGAAGTTCTGAGACACAGCCCCGGGTCTCTCAGCACGCACCCCAAACGCGACACCTTCTCTCCCCTACCCCCAACACACATTTTACAGCTGGTTCGCTGGCAGCATCGATAATATTTGAAGACAGGAGTACACTCACGACGTCACCGCCGGACTAGCACGTGATCCTAACCTCAGAGTTCGGTTGTCGACTTTTTCTGCGATTTGTGTAACCAGTGATACTGGCAACAGCCACCCGTACCGACAAGACTATTTACCCCACATTATCAACAGTCACAGTCACAGCTACTGCTCAAGACTCGATGAGCCCAGCTAGTTCCTGAGAAAGCGAAGTGGAAAGTGGTTTGGAAAGCTGTTAAAATATTGTGGTGTGAACATGTTTAAACTTCCCCGCTCCTAGTCTTTATTCTTGTTTTCTCGCAAAGGGGCAGCTGGGAGGAAAGAAAAACACTGCTCAACATACTCGCCCTCTCCCCTAGGAGGAGCAGGAATTGTTTGACCTCTGCCGATGCTATGGCGTCAACGTTTGAGATCGAATACCTCACGCAAACACACGCGCTCGCAGACAAACTGGATGCATTGAGGGGAGAAAACTCACTCGCTTCCTCTCACCATTATAACCTTTCATGTTAAAGCGCAAATCATGTTTTAGCATCCATCGCTGCGCACTTGCTAGGGTTCAAAGGTCACGAATATTGTCACCTCCCACCCATTCACACATACATTTACATGGGCTTCCTAACGGTGGAGGCTGTGGACACTGCGTGTGTGTGTGTGGGAGGGGGGCACCGACCAGCAGTTCTGAGGGCTACCCCTAACCCGCTAGTTGCACAAGGTGCTCGACACCGCCATGCTGGTGTGCTCGTAAAGCGCAACCACTAATCAACTCTCCTTTTCTGGCACCTGGCGGCGAGCTCTTTGACGATCACCTAAAGCGGTTAAGGTCAGCAGCATAATCTACCTACAAACTTGCCAGTTATATACAGCTGCTGACTCTAACTCATACACCGTTTCTGAATAATGATAAAGTTTCGAGTAAAATCAAAGGCTTGCAGCACTCCCCCCCCCTTTCACCCAATCTGTACCCCATCACATTGGTCACCTTTCGATGCAGTCCCGCGCCTCCATCCTAGCAACCCACAAAAGTCGACCCCCTTCGCTCCATCTCAAGCCCCGCACCGAGACCAACGCCAGGACTAGGCCAACATGATGTCCCAGGCGAGTAAGCCAACAAGCACCACACATTCGCCTGGTGACGTTGTCTGGCGTGGCCTCCCCCTTCTTCTCCAAGAGGAGGACAAAAACTTGTTGACTGCAGTTTGCGTGACATTGATGATGGCGGCTGAGGGACCTACCGTTGCCGGTACTTTATTTTTCCTCATCAGGCTCAGGTCACACGATCACCTATCATACCTGCAAGTTTTCTGTGCCTGTGATGGGTGCGGTAACGCGCGCGCACACACACACACACACACATACACAGTGGGAGGGAGAGATTGCGTGCTGCGTAAAATGACATTGCCTAAAATTAGAAGCATCGGGAGGAGTTCCTGTAGCGCACTAACGTGTGAGTAGAAGTGTTGACGAGAAACAAGGCTACAGTTCTATCGGCGGTGCGCTGTGTTCACACTACAGCAGGATGTAGCTGTGCCAGCCTCCGTGCCATTTCTCTGTGAGGGATTGGGTGTTCCTTCCTCTCGCCTACTGCTGAACCGGACCTGGGACAGAGGCTGTCGTTGTTTGTACATACTCTTCTTACAAGGCCTGCATCAACGTCGTCACTACATTTTGTTTTGTTTGGGAACAGCGCGCGTGACTGACCAAAATTAAAAATAAAAGCTCAAACAACAAAGAGAGTGGCAGGTGAATAGCTTTGATAGCAATTCACGTAGCGAGGAGAAGCGAGGTGGGGGGGGGTAGCCAGGAGCTGGCAAGCTCGCGCAGACTGGTGCAAACTATGGGGACACGGTGTTTGTCAAGTCAACACCATGGAGTCTTTTAATGAGTTTCCGAATACACACAAGCTCTTCCCACCCACCCCCAGCCCACACCCCTCCTAGTCTTCAAAAGGCGACATGGAAAGAGCACGCGCGCTGCCAAACACACGCGCAGGGTTCGCTCGCTCATTTCCTGCCCCTCCCGAACTGCACCGAGTCACCCTTTAACCCATATCTCTCCCACTTGGGGAGGGGGAGAAGATCCACGTATCCACTGGGTAATGGCGCCAGGTCACGACCGCAGTGGCTACCTAATTAAACATGGCTGACGGGAGTGGAGCTGACGGAGAGGAGATTGGGGGGGGGGGGTGTCAGGGCCCTCGAGCCCTCTCTCGTGCGCGCGGTCGATGGCGGCTCTCGTCTTGCCTGCCTTGCCTTGTATTCTCACGGCTGCTGACCCTCAACTGAAATGGCAGTTTGCGACACCCTCCCACCCCCAACATCTACACCCCGCCCCCTTTCTCTACCCAAATCGAGCGATGGCCGATATAGTTCGCCATTTACCCCCCTAGTCCTGATGACTTGGTCATAGCTTGGCAAAGAGGGGGATACGCTGTCAATCTTCCCTCGTCAGTATATGTTTTCCTTTTGTTCTCTCGTTCCCACCACCCACCCGCCTTAAAAGGTGACCGCACCGCCGCAGCAGTCTGGCTTCACCAAACCCTCCCTCCCCACTTTATATTGTTTGTCTTGACAGTTCGCAACACCGCCTGGCAGCCTGCCACGGGTTCACTCGGTGCATTTTTTTTTTTTTTTGCGTCATTGGCTGGCGGTTATTTCTCGGGCAACGCTCGTGTACCTCGCTTTCAAACGAACGTGCGCGCGCGGCGCTAATCTAGAGAACCACCGATCGCTTGCTATTCTACACAATTGCAATAAAACATGTTTGACTCATGTTAAGCCGCCTCCCTCTCTCGCACACACACACAAACACACGTTGGCCTGTGCGATGCTTTTCACCCTGATGCAAAGCGCTGAAGGAGTTGTAAGCCTGGGCGCCGCTGTATTCCGTGCCACACACATAACCGCGATGAAGATGGGTGTTGTTTTGACAAAAAGATCCACGATTTACACCATCGGGAGACCCCGGCAACCTTCACAACCCTGAAGCGCGAGGGTCTCGACGGCGGAGGAGAGGCGCGTGAGTTAGCGGGGTGGATACGGTCAGCCACAAGTTCTTGTCAAGAACCAGCTTAGTCTCCCAACCCCAAAGAGGCACACGAGGCCGTTCCCTAGCTTCTATACCGTTCTTACAAATAAATAATTGTATTGGTGTCGAGATAAGTGAGGATTCTAACAACTCATTCTACTACTACTGCTAGGTCATGAAACCACCGTTTTAGTTTGCTTCTTTTTTTTTTTTTTAACCAGACCAAAACCTTGCAAAAGGCACTGGAACAGTCACCTACTCGGAAATATATACATAGGCATGATACATGCGCTGACAGAGAGATACCATAAACTGGGTAATCAAGCAGCAGCCACAGCCAGTGTTTTTATGTCCAGGAATCTGGCGTTTTCTCCGAGTTACACGCGGAACGATTGCCCAGCGAGAATGAAGAAACATGGTCGGTCGGCAAGCACCATCCGGGGGGAGGGGGGCGAGATTTTCAAGACACGCGAAGGGATGGAACCTTGCACCGTGACACGACCACTTGGGCGACAACTGAGCGGATGTCGGCCCTCGACAGGCCTTCACATGTAGTTCAGAATCTACAGTTCCGCTTACCACGAGGTCTGGCTGCATCGCAGTCCTTACACCATATGACGTACACCATGGAGTTAGCAGACATGCTTGCGGCGTACACGGATGAACCAGAAGCGGAAGTAGCTCCACACAGTGGTGGAGGTGGAGACAGTCCGATATAACTCTCAGGACGAACACTTTGAAGATCAAGGGTTGGGGTGATGCAGGAAATTACTTAAGAGACTAGTAGTACATTTCTGGGAGCGACCACGGGGCAGGGTTCAAGCACCTAGCGATGTCGTGTGGGTGAAGCAGTACTACACACACTTCCACCATGAACGTTGATCTACGTTCATGCTTCCACGGTCTGTCGGTACTAATTCCCTGTTGCTACATATGATAGGTCATGCCACGACATTTCGCCGCCGTCGACTGGTTACGTGGCTGTTACTGCCATCACCAAGCTGAGATTCTACACAGCCACAATGCATCATTACAATCATCTAGTACAGCCACCGACTGTTTATAACCACAATAAACACCCCTTTGTAATGCAAGTGTTGTTGTGAGGCACGACAGCTGTCACCAACACGCACTAGCACATCATAACACTTGCTAACCGTTATGTCTCCTTTTTATTTTTATTTTTACTCTAAACGTTCGCAGAACCTCAAACGGAAGTGTCCACAAATTAACGGCACCACAATCGGGGTTCGGGGGTGGTGCATATAGTGGCTGGAAAGAGAATTGGAGGAGGGGTTGGCAGGGATGATGGGCAATATGACAAGCACCTGCGGCAATTGTTATTTCGTACTTTTAACAAGAGCCAGCTCTTCCGAAAGTGTCCTACTAAGCCTTTTGACCCAAACAAAGCCTGTTGAAATTTTATGGTCAACTACTACCCTCCCTAACCAACTACCAGCCCCCTTCTCCACCTACCTTCCCCCTCCCCCGCAATAAAAATCCTTGCACCACGCCAGTCCTCTCTGGTCTCACTTAGTTACGAGGTTTTGTGCTGGGGGACGGTCATCTCAAGGGCAACAGATCTTCCCGCAACCACTGGATGTGGTGGTATACTAGTGTGGAGAGGTGGAAGCTATAAGAACGTTACCCGTTACCCTACACATCTACCTGGTCAACGCCAGCGCCTACACTTCCACCTCCCCGTATAGCCATGTCGTTCCCCACCCTCTCCTACCCCCGGGTCTTCGGATGTCGTGCGGCGACGGTAACACGGCGCGTCAAGCGAGACTTCCTTCCACGTCAGAGAGGCCGGCAAGTTCTCTTTTAGAAACACCCCTTCCGTCCTCGCACGGGGGCGCTGCTCGCGTTCTAGAGGCTTTTGGTCTAGAGGTTCAACATTGGACTTCCGCTCTGTTTATTTTTATGCCAAACAATGTCGCGCGGTCAAGTGCTGACGTCTTTAAATGACATCTGCGGCGCGTGCTAGTAGTCAGAAGATGTTCTATAACAGTGTCCAACTGCCTTTACCTATTTCTACAAGTCCCCAACTACTTTTACCTACATTCTTGTCTCCAAAACGTCATTATAAAACCTCTTTGCTATAAAAAAAACTTGCTTAAAAAGTTATATAACTACTGCTGGTTACAAAATCAGTTCTAGGGCAGTTTATAAATAGATGTAAGGAAGTCCCGGCGTAAAACCACTTCCAACTTCCCTTCGTCTGTAAGCCTCTAGATGAAGGGCAAGAGGAGGAAGGAAAAAGTTGGCTGTGGGACATGACGCTAGATGCTACTGAAAACTTGACACTGCCAAGTGACACAATCTAGGGCTTGAGAAGAGATACCAACGGGGAAAAAAGTGAGAACGGAGGGAGGAAAAAATACGAGTGATGACAGAGAGGTGGAGAGACCATGGGATAAGGCAGCACAGCTCAACACAAGAAGGCGGGCGCTCGGCCAAGTCCCCCGCTAGCTTCTGACAGGTCTGCATACTGAAAAAGTAATTAAAGGCAATCGGTGGGCACTAGCGACCCATGGGGGCTCGCCTTCTCTTTTCTCCGTCCACCTTGGGGTCGCCTGGCACCATCATAGGAAGGCGGGCTGCCTTTTAAACGCGGCATAATGAAACCACAGAAGAGACTCATTCAGACACTACATCCCGAGAATAGTGTCCCACAATGGCGCGGTCTCGCCGTTGCCCTTCTCTTTTCCCCTCCCTCCACCAATCCACCCTAGATACCCTTCCATCGTCTAACACCAGTAGCGACGGCTGCGCCGTCACGCCCCCACCCCCACTCTAACTTCCCTCTCTCATCTGCAGATCCCACTGAAAGAAAAGTGGTTTCCCCTCCCCCCCTCCCATTGTGCAGCGCTGACGGGGAATCACAATGAAAAGATTACTAGTGTGTCTATTTCCCTGTTGGAAAAAAAGCGCTAAAATTTGCCGAAATCGTCGGCAGGCCATTATTCATCATATGCGGGCTTCTTTTCCTCTCCTGTCCTTCCTTGAGTCAGTCTGGAGGTTGTCACTCCTTATTCTATGTTCAAAGTGTTTCTGCGTAGGTCTGCTATCACGTGCCCTGTTCGGTCCTTGTTTTGAGACTGAGACTGCCCACACAGCAGGGCCTGGTCCCACAAACCTTCGATGATCTGGCGTGTTCTGGGAGTCGTGGGCCAAGTGAGCGGTGGCACTTTGACAGTTCCTGTTGCAACCGTCACCGGTCTCCTTGACACTCACGTCATTATCTGCAGGAGAGCAGCAAGAACGCGGGAGAATTTCGGTCCATCTTGGAAGACCGCGGTTCGTTCCTCCTCTCCCCATTTGCCAACCTCTCTGTTTCTTATCAAAGTTCCCACTGCGGTATCTGGGCACAGGGTCGATAGATAACATCCGCTGAGTAGCTATCTGGACCGAAAGTAACGACTTTTCAATTTTTTTCTCACCCTGTTCTAAAGGCCATCGATCAATCGCAGGCGTCTTTATTTTGGTCTTAAGGACTGAAGATCGCGACCGGGTCAACAGTAGCGGGGGACGACCTGAAAATACAAACACACACACACGCACACAAAAGCATGCGAGAGTGAGTGAGAGAGAGAGAGAGAAAAAAAAACTGGGAGACGGAGTGAAGCCTAAAACTAGAAACTCGAGACGTCCGTGACGAAGAGTTGTCGGCCCAAAGCTGGTATAATCTTGCCACTGCGCACGCATCGACCCTAAGGCATACCAACTCTATAAACGATGCCATCCTAGCCCTCACCCTGCACCAGAACCCGCCACCACATCATGCTACCCACCCCCACCCCAGTCCCCAAACCAAAATCCTTTCCATTTACCACCGCAGGCTGCGAGTGTCGTGTCTGCCGACATGCGGCTCTTCAGACCAGAGCGGCGTAGTGTGCCAACATCTGACGTCGTTGTCCATCAGAATCACGCCGCAGCTCTACCGTTATAGCCGACTTGCATCAAGAGCTCAGTGCCGATAAAATGACGCGCGCTCGCACACACACACACACACACACAGAGCGCAGCAGAGAAGCCCTTCTCCACCCCTCCCCCTTCTCTGTCTCCCGTGCGTTGCCTCTATTAGGTCTCGCTAAGCGGCCTGACTAAGCCCGCGCACCGAGTGACCCTGCCAGTGCCGCTCGAGGGGCCGATAGCCCTTAGCGGGGTCTTAGTCGTGACCAACTTATTGCAGTCGACAAGAGCTCGCAATATCCGTCGCTGTGACAGGGATTTCCGCAAACGCGTCATTCCCCCCTCCTCCATAATGCACCTTTTTTTCTATTCTGTAAGTACAAGTCACAGAAAACAATTCAAACACCCCTTTCATTCTTAAATCCGTTCTAAAGCAAAGGTAGAAAAGATAAATATAGAGTGTTAGATATCCCTACTTAAAAACAGAGAAAAGAGAGAGAGACACAAGAAGAATGTACCCATATGCAACATTACACAAAGCTGTACCTAATTGGTAATGTGATTATGATGCACAGGCACACAACTGGTCTTGGTTTACATGGCAAGTATAAGATTAATAATGATCATTTACACTGGAGGAAATGAAATCTCAAGTTGGCATATATAACATACACACATTAAACCCTATCAATATGTGCGGACACTCCAGGAAAACAATCCTGACAAGCTGACATGCAATTTACACCAAGCAAAATACAAAAGTTATGCCCAGGTAAACCATTTTGAACGAGAAAACTAGAGAAAGGCAAAAAGACAGTGCCCTCATGTACCATTCCAAAAAGCTGTACCCAATTACACTGGTAATGTAACTGTGATACACAAGCACACAATGTACAACTGTTCCTGATCCACAGGAAGTCGCCAGTTTATCATCATTCACATAAATGTTATAACCGATTAATCTTCATTAACCTTTCTCCATTCTGCACCTTCCCCTCACCCCCCTCCATAGTGCACCTCCCCTCCCACACAACGCGAAAATAATTGTCATGTGTGTGTGTGTGAGGGTCCGAGGGATATAAGACTACGGTGGTGGTAATGGAAGGGTTGGGAAAGTTCAGGTGATGGACACTTTCTTGGACAGCGAGTCCTCTTCCTTTTTTTTTTAAATCCTCTCCGATATAACGTGTACAGATCAATGTTTCTACTGAAGGTGCATTATCTAACAAAGGTAGAATAACAAAAATTATTTTTCATCGAATCACTTTTTTTTTTGCACGCCTGCTAGCCTGACTAGGAACAAGAATCCAACAGAGCGACGAGACAGCGTGTTGTGCGACCCTTGAGATGTTGACGGCCCAAGTGCAGTCCAAACGACATTGTGAGGAAATGAGCGAGGGGCGCATGGCAGTCGGTCTTCCGACAACAACTACAGCCCTTCAAACTCTTCACAGTTAAGTAAAAAAATTCAAGTCTGCTGAACAGGTACCAGGTTCAAACAGAAACTGTGCACCCAAAAAATGCACCCGGATATGCAAAAGAATTGATGATAATTGA
The DNA here is from genome assembly GCA_004794655.1 of Marisa cornuarietis. NCBI lineage: Eukaryota > Metazoa > Mollusca > Gastropoda > Architaenioglossa > Ampullariidae > Marisa > Marisa cornuarietis. Next base: position 1,115,465 of record SMMW01000554.1, on the reverse strand, counting down.
TGATACCCGGAACACAGGGTCTTCAGGGGGGGGGGTTGAACCACATAGACAATTGGCCGCGAGAAACTGTCAGGAAAAGACCATGCAAAGCATGCGACAGAAAACAAAATAATTTTTTTTTTTACTGGCGGAAGAAAAATTCGGCATGACCACATAACACCCACAGCAAGAACAACATGCACACACGCGCGCGCACACACACACACACACACACACACCTCCTGTCAACAAGGTCGCGTGGTTAGTCTATGTCCTTGTCCGCGGATCCTTCCCCTGGCTAGAAGTATCAGTGATGACATCAGCTTTCCTTCCCAGGCTCCCTGAATGAGCTGGAAGCTGACTTTGAGTTGTCGCTGGCCATGCAGTAAGTAAACAGGGGGCGTCAGCCCCGGACGTGCAGCCAGCGGTCGACTGCACACACACACCCCCTCGCTAAAACCCTGACCCTTGACCAACTGTTTGACGTGGCCTTCGCCACGACTAGACCCGCACCGCCAGATGTACAAACTTTGTGGTCACAGAGCTGGGATGAAATGAGGGAGGAGTGGGGGGGGGAGAGAGAACAAAAAGTCTGTCCTAGTGAGCGGCAAACACCGAACAAGCCGACTACAAATTCTGCGAAAAGGAAATGATTGTGCTACTGCTTTCGATCCTAGAAAAACACCGGTAACGTCAGCCTAACAGAAAAGACAACAGCCAGCTCATGCTAAAACCATGACTGGACAAATTCACAGCGTTCGTAAAACGATAAATGCGAATGGGTTCCTTGAGTGCTTGGCATGCAGGTGCAATACCCTTTAAAAAAAAACTCCCCCAAACGTAAAAGTTGAACTACGTGAGAAAGCTCGCTTTTCGCCCCCTCCCCCAACCTGCCATGCCGATAATTGTGGGTATTTAGTCTGCCTTAACAAAAGCCGAGAGGATGCACGAGTGAGCAGGTTTTATTTTCAGGTCTGATGAAGATGAAGGGCATAGAAAGCTGATGAGCAGCTCGTTCACACAAATAAGCTTTTTACCTTCTTTCACTGACTTCCCCAAGGTTGGAAACGCCAATACCTTTTCTTAATATAAGAAGAATTTGACTACAGAGTCAGACCTGCCTAATCACCTCTCAGACAAACTCACATCATGTAGTGTCTGAAATTATTCTCACGCCCCACCCACCCCAACACACACACAGTCCTCAAAGAGCGAGGTATTTCAAGTGAACTATTCACAAAGATCCATTTATGTATTGCTTATATTATTGTATTGTTTGTATTTATGTTTGTTGTCACAGCAAACGGGAAAAGTTAAAATGCTCAGGCTGATGTAGCTAACCCACCCAGGTCAACCTTACGGCGACCGAATGCTTTTATTATTATTATTTTGGCTAACAAGAAGTCCGCCATGTCTTTAAGACACACTAATCGTTTATTTTTACCATGCCGACATGTTAAGAAACACCAAACATTCATTATTATCATGTCAACAAAAATTCCGCCCTGTTTTTAAGGGACACTAAATATTTCCTCGATGTTTTCGTTGATGTTGTTTTCCACAAAACATTTGTTGCTTTCATCCGGCCTCCATGCCAACCCCTTCCGTTGTCTATCGTCTGTGAGTGCGTCCGACCGGAAGTGACCTTCAACCCGGCGCCCCTTGCGAGCATGCAGGGCTCCAATTACCCGCCAGAAAACTAGCCTGTATATCAAGCTCCAAACTGCCAAAAACCGCCGCTAAAAAACCGTCATCGCTATCGCGAGTTCTTCAATTTGCGCTACTTTCCTTCTTCTATCGCCTGCTGTTGCCAACCCTGTCATACCTCCATACCCCAACCCCATAGCTCCCACCACCAGGTCTCCCTTTACACCTTCTTTACGAAAAAGCGCCATCTCCTCTTGTAATTACCATGCTTTACGTGCACGATTAAGCAAACGTCTCACTTCTGCAGCTTTCTCCACCGTTCCTCAAACCATTTTCCTCTTTGGGAAACGATTCCCTTACCCCTTTACTCACCCACCAATCCATACATCCCCCCCCCCTTCTACCCTCGCACTGCTTGCTCCGTCCGCGGCCCGTGTTGTGTCGCTGATGGCGATGCCAGATTCGGCTATGGGAACGCTATCTGCCGCACATGCACTGAGGAGGAGCACAGCAGCCTCAACTGGGGGTCATGGGAGAGTGACAAAGTTCCACACAGGATGAGTTTGTTACTCTGATAAACCGAACCCTTTTCCTACCCCTTCAACACCCCGGACAGGACTTCTGCAACAACAAATGTAAAGCAAACTTTAGCTGGATACACAAACAAGTGAACCGAGTACCTTAGTCGACTACTGAAGTTCGAAGGGGTTTTTGGGGTGGGTGGGTCGAAGGAAGGAAGGGGTGGAAATGATGAGTCGTGCCACGCAGGACACACTGAGCACCAGATTGTCAAAACTCTGGAAAAGTTCGGGGCACCAGGTGTTCGGACCCTTGGCACCACGAAAAGAATTTTTTTTAAACTTGCCTGGAATATTAATCAAACGTAGGTTCCTTTTATGGCGACTAGATCAACATTATAGTCTCCGCTCAAGCATCTTGATGCGATTACCACAGCGTATTTCTCCTTGAATGACAGAAGAAATCTTATAGACCCTGCTTGTTACAAACTATACAGGGAGGAGTCGCTCCATACATAGGGTAGCTGCAAGAATACGGGCAGTCGCATCATTTAAAAACAATTTATATCGAAGCTTTATGTGCACGCGTGTGTGCGCTAACACACACACACACGCGCGCTCTTATTTCCAGTCTTCATTGCTTGCTGTTTTGCAATACGGATGCGCATGTTCACATTTTTTAAAAGGAACGCATCTGACTCATTAAACTCATTAAAAAAGCGCACGAAACGTTTATAAAATATTATTGCCATGTTTACGCCACGTATGTCAGCAACAGGTGTAGTTGATGATCAACTGGCTGACAGCTAAGCCTCCTCCCATCTTCCTCCCTACTCTCATCAGTCCCCAGACCCACGACTCCGAGGCTGTGTGAAAACGAAATCCCCATGAGAACCAAAAGCTGAAACGTGCTTACCCCGCCTAACAGAGCTCTATACAAAGAAAGGAAGCATGGTGCCGACAGAACATGTTTGTCCATGTGCCGCCATGCGTTCACCACCTCCAAAAGTGCAAAGATGGCACTTCAAAGTGACTGGGAGGCGTGGAAGGAAGAGATGCGTAATACGACTGCGACCTGTGACCCGTGCATGGCTGAGAGGGGGAACTAGATCATCGCCCAGCAAGTGAACTGAACGCCATCAGCCCTCGCTCTGCTACTCCTGCCTAAAGTACATGTTATCCTAGAGACGTCGGTGTTTGAGCCTGCGTCTAGCATACCCGGTTCAGCCCACAGTCAATTGTATTAGCAGCTCTCTTTGTCAAACTCGGCACGGAATAATGGCCGCAGGAGATAGTGCCAAGAAAAGTGCGCATAATTTTTTTTTTAAATAAGCATGGGCCCCACCATCATTTAATTTTTCTGAAAATCTGCCGGAATGGTCCAGCATTTGCAGAGCTAATACGGAACAAAGGTCATGCACTCTACTGTCAATCACTCGCAACCTTCTTTTATATTAATACTAATAAGTGAGGTTAGTAAAGAAAAGACTTCCTCTTCAAAAAGGTTGGAGGTTGGTTAAATAGCATCCGCACAGAGCACTGACTTGTCATGACAAGCTTTCTAGTTCGTGTCTTTGCCACTGTTTGCGGGACTGCCTCGCACCCCCATCGCTGAGTTGGGGACATCTTTGTTCTGGCTCAGGTCAGAGAGACCATGTCCTTTCCCTCCCACCCCGCATCTCGCCTCTCGTTTTCGTTCCCGTCTTCCGGTACAGATGTCAGCCGCGGTTCCCTTGCCGCGCGACTCGAGGACGAAAGACAACTCTGTCGTCCAACTCTCCCGGTCACACAACCCAGCATCTCAAGATGCTTGCAGCCGGCGCAGACTCTCTCCACGCGCCGGCACGCAATGTTCCCCAGCCTCACTCCACCCTCCCCCACTGCACGCTCCGAAAGGTGAGCAGGGCAAAGCCTATAGGCCACACGGGTCCGCACCGCACAAGAACAAATTCTGTACCCACATGACAAACCCGGTGAACCATTGGGCGGACCACCTCACACCTCTACACTTCAAAGCTAGAGAGCCCGGTGGCCAAATGACACTAGGTGAGTCCCGAAGATTTCTCCGGCAGCGGAAGGCAGGCAGACGGAATAAACTACTACACACGGCACAGTATGAGGGGTGGGTGGTGGGTAATAAACGAGGTTTTCGTCCTCTTTCGCTAGGCACTGCAGTCATGGATACCCGTAAATAAAAGATAAAATAACAGCAGAATTAGAACCCAAAATAATAATAAGAGGGAGCACTGCAAAATGTGTCACGCAGGTAAGATGAGAGTGGAAAAAGGAAAGCGCTCAGGACAAGACACAAGTCGGAAACCTCGAGGTTATCTGCCTACCTCCAAAGTTTGCGCGTGTTTGCACTAGAGGACCCCGCTTGTCTTCTGGTCCAATTAGCCATGATCCTCGGTACCCAGAGCAAGGACCCGTCCAGACATTGATACGAGCGATAACCGCACCGGCGCTTATGAACAAAGTTCTGCGAGAAACAATTTGCCCAACATAGGGTTGGGACCTGTTACATGAGACTTAAAAATAAATCTACACAGTTGTATGTGTCAATTTTAGACATTCATTCCCTTCCAACCCTGAGATTTTCCCCTGGTCTGTTGCATGGACTCGCGTTCCATCTGTACTGTCTCTTGTGCTGCTCTCCTTCGATAAAATCGTTACTGCGTTTTTCACGTAATCCTCCACTCCTGAAATAGGAAGCAGTGTCTAAATTCCCGCCACCCCCCCCCCCTTCCCGTGTAGTGATGCTGCCTATGGTGATACACTGCCTCGTCGATGAGACTATTACCGACGAGGAAATCTCCAAGCAACACCACACATTGGCCATGCTTGTTTCACAATTTCTGTTTAACAATCACGAGCCCACGGGCTTCTTCTACCAGTTCTCAGGAGCACAAGGACTGATACAGCTGCGTGGCAGGAAACATTTCACTCCAAAATTACACGCGGAAAACACCGCCTCAGCCGTTGCTGGTGACCTGTTTGCCACCGGAACTTGATTTTAGGGTCACACATGACAGAGGAACCTACAGACCACTTTGTTTTCATGGCTTTCTTTTTCCCTGGAGACGGAGTCCATTTTACACACACGTTCCAACATGGTTCAGTGAAACTTGTTTTATAATTTCGTTTTCTGAAGGGGAATTATAATCAATATAGAGTTCTTTAGCTACAAAAAACCCAGTTACTTAAATTAGTATTGATAAAAAGGGTAAGAGTATCCAAGCGTGCGCACACGCACGCACACACTCATCGCCACCTATCTGCTGCTTGCTGGCTTGCTCTCACAAGGACACTACTTGAAACACAGACTAGTTTTGTGACACAATCTAACTGTCCCCTAGTGTGACAGTTCAGCCCTGTGACATCATGCGAGATGAACTAGCTAAAGGAAGGCCATAAAATATTTCCCCCTCCCCTCCCCGCCACAGTTCGTGTCTTCTGTGCACGAGCACTGTAGCTGACGACACTTGGCTCCTGAGGGGTCGCCCCCAGCGCGTGTGACTTCATAATAAAAACTTTGTTTCTGGCCTGCTTGCGAGGTACGTGATGGTAGTCGCTCCCCTGACGTTACACACTACGGCGTCAACACAATCATGTGTGATGTCACGCACTTCAACTCAGCGGCTTGGATGATGCAATGTGTCTGATGTTCACCAACATTTAACGAACGACATGACTTTGTTTCTATTGTCATCTAACAGACCTTTATGTTTACAATAAGCATGTTCCGCCAAAGTCGCTTAAATTTGTGTTATTATTGTTCTGGGAAGAGAGAAAGCCCGAGTTATTTGTCATGGGCGTATTTGTTTGTTTGTTTGTTTTAAACATTTATTTGACGATCAAGCTTCGGCCTTTCCCATTTTAACGGGCAACCTCGTGTCCCGACTGCGACCCCTAGTGTGTAGCCCGACTCCCAGGTGCATCTTCCTGCTTCTCTCTTCCGTTTAGTTCAAGCAATGGATGCTCCCTGTGACCGTCGAGCAGTGGTGTGTTCAATGCGGGTGTCGTTCAATCAATGCATTTTCCATGTAGCCTGCCACCATCAACCTCCTCCCCCCCCCCGCCCACCACCAGCCTGCCGTTTGCACAGTCCTGCCTAGCGGAATCAATGACCGCTCCCTGCCCGGTATTCTCCAGCCTTACCAGGCTTCCTTCTATTAATGGCTTCTCCCCCAAGTTACGTGAGCGCATACCCGCCGCACGGTACACGGGTTTGCGCGGTGCTGTGCTGTTCGATTGATGGATTCCCCCCTCCACCAACTCCCCTAACCGGCGATGTGCAAGCGAAGTCGCTGGCTACGGTCTTGCGGCGAGAATGCGCAGCTCAATCAATGAATCCTCCCCCTCGTAGTCGCTCTTACCTGGCCTCTCGCCGTCTCCTTTGCGCTCGGCCTGTGTTGTCTAATCAATGGATTTCGTGCTAAGCCGCCAGTCATGCAGAACTAACACGCCTTACAGATAGCGCCCTAATTGTGTGGCCAAGCCTGCAGTTCTCAGGCGCCATGCTCGCCTTCTTGCAATCTTCACTCAACCACAAGTCGCCTAGTGCACCCGCCGCTCTCAGCCTCAAAGGACGCCATTAAATGCGCTAACAAACTACAACTAACTACCGCTAAAATGATTAAGTTTCTCAAGGAACATTCCGAATCTCACACGATCGTGTTTCGCTGCTGTGTCTTCCATGCTAGGTGTTAGAGATTCGCAACAATTCATGAACACGCAACACGCACACAGTATTAGAAATATTTAATAGTATTGTACACGATGAATACGGAATAATTCTCCATCACACAGGTGACGCATCACATTAAAGTACATTAAGAAAAAGAAAACCATCAACCTCAGCATTCGCGTTGTCAGTGGGGTCAATAATTTCAATTGATCCAAGGTGCCCGCCTCTTGATGATAAATGAAACATCACGAAAACTAAATTATCGGACACGGAAAAGTTTCCATTCTGGTATCGGGAATTATTATTTAAAAAGAAACCACGAAAACTAAATTAATGGAAATGGAAAAGTTTCCATTCTGGTAGCGGGAATTATTAATAAAACCCGAAAACTAAATTACTGGACATGGAAATATTTCCATCCCGTTAGCATAAATTATTACAACAAGAAGAATATTTTACACCAGTTACTTTTTGTTTCAAACCGATGCACTATTAAATTATTACTGCTAAGCTGACGCACCTTTTTAAAAACTTGCATAATCCTCTGGTGAGCTTCCTCCCCAAATCCGGTGTGTGCCAATACAAAACTTAGGTTGTAACCTCTACAGCATCACAATAAAAGCGCGGAAATGTAATAAAAGATACCAACAAGGGCAAGAAAAATAGACAGCATTGTTGTATATACAGAAACGCTTCCTAAATAACAAGAATAATTTTTTAAAAAAGCACGCTATTAAAAAGCAATGCACAAAAGGAATAACACAAATGCTAGAGATAAAATGTCACTAAAAATGGGGCCAGTAATAATACATAAATACAATCCACAAACGTAACATTTAATGTAATTTTTTTTTTTTGAGTATCCGACAGATGACATGTGAAATCTGTATGTTTAAGATATACAACACACAAAAAGTCCTCATGGGGCAACTGCTCATCTGCTATCGCTTTGAGTCCGTTTTTTTTTTCGGGTTGTTTTCTAGCAGCGAAGGATGAGGAGAAGAGCAGGCTTGTAAATTACATCTACGATGCGCACAATTTCCTTGCGGTTGCCGAGCTGTCGATAACCACTTTCTTAATGTTTCCGCCACGCATTACACTTTGTCTTAAATACCTGCAATGTGAAAGTCTCGTGCAACCAACCCGTATTTATTGGTCTATTTCTCCCTCCAACACACATCATGCTCGCGCATTTCAACGCCATCCGCTATATAAAAAGAGTTTTTTTTTTAAATTAAACAAAGAAATTGAATGATCAACTGCGCCATCCTGACCTAAACCAAACAGAATTGCTGCGTTAAACCTGCACACCTGAGATGCCCCAGAGACTTAATAATTTTCTTCTGATACGCTACATTACATACCAAACCAATTTACACAAGAGGGCTATCATATACTAAAATTAATACACTATATTATTTGAAAAAGTAAAGATTTAAAAATATATTTAATCGTAAACGTAACTATAACCTCAATAACGGCAAGTTCATAGAACTGAGTTTTTTCAATCTTTCACAATCATAGATGCCTTCTCTGGCTAAATATGCCCAACATTCGTAGCAGAAAACGATATGGTAATCATCGAGAAACATCTCTTTCCTCGTCCATGATTCTCCCCGTGTGAGCCGCACGAATGAGCGACACCCGACAAAGCTGTTTTCAAACTGTCCGGGTGTTTGTGAGACGCGTCTTGTGAAAGTGACGGTTATTACAACAAGAGGTCCCACGTGCGCCACTGACCCTGTATGACCGGGGTGCTGTAAGTGCACGGAGGGGTCAGCGCTAAATGCGAGAGCCCCCCCCCCCCCCCCGGACGTTAATGGAGGTTGGCCACGTCACGACCCCGACGTCGACACAAGATTAAGCCGAGGACGAGAAGGTCTAAGGAGCAAGTATTCAAGCTCCGCAGCACCTGCTGCTTAAGTCTTTTAATTCCGTCGCGACCAATTATTTGATCCCCCACTTACACACAAAGTAAACCTTTACGGCCAGCCTCGCAAAGCTAGCTTGAGTGGATTTGAGGAGTAAAATACCTCCCTTCGTGCGGCCTGCACAAACACTTCAGGCGACACCGTGAATCATGAATATTCACTTCTCTCGGAAGTACGCTGCTTCTGTTGCGCGTGTCAGTTTTCCACACAGCTCTCTCTCTCCCACTCACTCCCTCCACTTCCTTTAGCTTCCCACTCTTAATTTTCCATAAAATGAAAATACAATTTAAGGCAGCAAAGCAACAGCTGAATGCTTAATGCTCTCAATAGGGTGGATTTTTTTGATGTTTTAAATGCAGGTTTATTTTTGCAAATAGTGCCGCACACATGAGCGCGGGGTGCGCGCGTTAAGCGGGCAGGTGTGTTATTAATAATACGGATGAAAAGGAGAAAAGTAGACACAAAACGGTCGATAACGTTTTCGGGTTTTTTGTGTTTTTTTTTAAATTTTTGTTGACTAGTAACCTTTCTTAATAACCTCGCCGAGTTGTGGCTTTGTCTGCAGGTGCCCACTTTACAAACAGCATACCCCACAGTCATCAACCACGCGCGTATTTGTTTACTGAAGTGATATATAATAAATAAATATATAATAAACATATGTCGCTTGAATCTAAGTTCCTTTTAAATTCTTGTATAAAGTGTTCCGACTAGAAAATTTTCTGTGCGCGCACAGAGAGATCATTAGATGTGTTTACAAAGTGTATCCGGTGTTTTGGGCAAAAACCATCATATACTGCGCTGTTCTGGATTTTCTGCCTCTGAAGGCCAACGATCTGGTAGGTCTATCGGATTCACTTGAGAACAAAACAACGGGAGTACGCCTGGAAGAAGACATCTCTCTGACCGCTCTGAATAAAATGCCTGCCGGACACCGACCGAACGGCCACTGAAATTATCCGTACAGGACTGTGCTGGACTTTGTTATAGATTGCACTTGTGTGTGTGTGCATTCGTATGCACTCCGCCCTATCGTGATGATCCCATCGTCGAAACACGTAGTGCACACCAAGCACCACTCCCTGGTGGCCTGGCGTCACCCTGGACTAGCCTACACACCGTATCAGGTAGCCTTGTCAACTCGACACTCCGCACCCACACTACCTTACTGAATGTCAGACCCTGTCCGACGCCGATGACAAATAATTATGGTCAAGAAAGAGAGATGCGGAGGAAGGGGAAAAAAAACAGCGTCAGCTGAGGGTACCCACCATTTGACGAAGAGGTCCCCGAACAAACAGGTGAAGACATCGCTGGCCGGGTCCATCCGCGGTCGAGGTCCGTACGGAGGCATGGGACCGTAGTCGGGGAACATCCTGGGTTGCCTCGTATCACAGTAAGAGAGCATCATGGTGATCCACGCTCCCGCCTCCTACTACACGACCGTGACGAAGGGGGGAGGGGGAGGAAATAACACTATCCCTCCACCCACACTTGAATTTTACAAATTTGACCAAACAAAATAAAAAAAGTATCGATGTCCACTTTCCAGAGTTGGTGGGTCAGCACGGATCACCACAGCCGGGTCGCGCGTCCCGCGGCCGGTACACACAAGACTCCAGGTGACAACTGTTGTCTACGCAGCAGGTGTAGCGGTGGTTTGCGGTAGTAAGCCCGTTTCCGTAGCTTGGCCAGCACGGCCCATACACAACAACATGGGAAAGTCAAGAGGCGCTAGGAGCCCCCAAACATGAAGACGAAGCGAGGCTGGCGACCAAGTCCGTGGCACGGCGCGCGCGCGGCCCAGGTGAGGAGCCCGCAATCGGACAGCATTGATCGCGGCGCACAACAAACTAGCCGCCCGCAACACCAGCACACGACGCAAGGCACAGCCCCCGCCGCACAGTGTGCGCGCCGCTCCGTCCGTACAGCAAAGCAAGCAAAAGCACCAGCAGCAAGCAAGCAACAAGCTCCGACAGCCCCCGCACACCGACACACGCACGCCGATACGCCAGCCCCCCCCCCTTTGCCGCTGAAAGTGACGGCCCGTGTGCACTGAACGCCGAAAGCCCGCCGTCGGGTTCACTCGGTTCCCTCTGTGTGCGTGTGCAAGTCTTCCCCCCCCCAAACTCCTACCGCTCGCCCGTCCCCCTCTTGTTGGCGATAGACCGGGGGGTGGGGGGATCGCTTCAAGCGAGCGAAGCAAAAAGAAGTAGAGTCTGGTTGAGGGGGGGAGTGAGAGTGGGGAGCTGGGGAAGCACAGCAAGGAAGAAGGTGGAACTGACAGCTTAAGGGGCTGGGAGAGAAGGGGAGGGGAGAGTGCAAGCATGCGCAGTTCGGGCCTCACCAAATGAAAGGGGGGGGGAGGTTATTACCCTTCCCACCCCCTTGAGAGCACAGCCGTCTTGTAAACAATGTGTGTCACGGGGTGACTCGGTGCACTTCGCTCACAGCAGCCAATCAGCGACCGACGAACGGCCCCTTCCCCTCGCGTCCCCTCCTCCCCCAACCCCTTGCCTTCTCGTCAACCGCCGAGGCCCCGCCCACTTTGGGAGAAGGGGGGGGATCGTACTGGCGCACAGGCCTGTTGACTAGCCCTCGCATCATCGCCGCCCAACTTTTTTTCGTCAAGTCAGTTGCTATTACGTGAAATCGGAACATCCGCCGCTCACACAGGTATAATGGGGTACACAGACGAGGAGTGGGGGGGGGGAGTGACTCGAAAACTCCGGGTGAAGAGAGGGTTTTCCCCTTGCCATAATTATGATGTCAAAGTACATCAGGGAAGATAAACCGCTCGTTGCAAGGGCTTGGCGAGAACATCCGTAAGTACCGATACAAGTGCGCCTTGCTAAGGAAAACGAAATTACAATGTTATTACGTCGATTTGTCCTTCAGTATGTGTGTCGATGAACTCTTAGCATCAGAGATCAAACGCACTTCGTTCACATCTTCAAACCCCACAACCAGCTTGTGCCAAAAAGTGATGCCGGGGAGTCCAAAGCGGCGACGATGATTTGAGCATGACTGGAAACAACTGACGCACGGGGAGGAATGGCTGCATGTTTCTGTTTAATCGACTGAAGGCCAACAAGTGGATGAAGTCAGTGGGTGCAGCTTCGTTTTGAGACTTGCTACACGCCAACATGCTGTGAGCAGACGTCAGGCGGCACAGGGTGGAGTGGCGTCATTTCCGAGTGCCTCTTCCGACCACAATGGGCAGGCACTGCACGCGTACAGTCAAGCGTGCAGCCTGGCATTATGGTTGCTGTTATCACCACATCACAGCCCCACCCCCCCCCCCCGTCATGCAGGATAGGCACTGATTACGTTCCTTGTAATGACAAACTGGCTCAAGATCATGCTGCTTACCAGAAGCCTTTACATGTCCGGAAGAGCACGCGCAACCGTGGATGTAACGTGTGTGATTTTGCCTCCATATACTCCTGCGGCTGGCAAACTCATCAACCCCGCCCCAAACCTTTTCTTTCTCCCTCTCTCCTTCCATTTGATCGGTTTTTACTAATCTGCTCCCTGCCTCGTACCTACGCAAGGCGGAATATTTTGCTAAACGGTCCGGAGAGCGGGCAGGCACGGCACGTCAATACACCACTAGTGCTTGCAGTCCAAGCTCGCCTGAACATTTTCCCTCCATCGTCGCCAAGTGATTTTCAATCCACTTTACTCTTGCGCCACTATTTGGCGCCATGGGCTGGAGGGGGGAGGGGGTTCTGAGTAACAGAGAAAGGTGACAGCAACCTCAATGACAGTGGTCTGTTACATTGAAACAATAACAAAGATAAATATAACTTCCAAACTCTCTCCCTTCCCGCCATACCAACTTCCCCCATGTGGCGTTCACTTCTGCCACTGGTTGCTGTTCACAGGACAGTCGCGGTATTTCCTTGACAACTGTCCAACAATTTTAGGACAAGTGATGTTTAAGTACATCCGTACTCCCGTAATGGTGTGTTTCTGAACGCACGGACAGTAAGGGTTGCATTTCTGCGCGCACTCAACGTGTGACGAACACGCACCTTCTCTCCTTTCTCTGCTGGTTACCCCCCCCCCCTTCACACACAAGGCACGCACAAGTACACCTCGTACAGTACAATTACTTTCTTCACGACGGGACAGGAGAGGTGGGGAATATTAACAGCATACTCGTGTGGAAGTAATCAAAAGACGTTTTAGGTAAGTGGCCAGCAAATAAACAGGTTTCCCAACCCTGCATTTTTAGCCACCGCGACTAAACTGGCTTAGTCACAGTCCGACTGCTCATACCTCATTAAGTTAAGGGGCCGCCACTAAACAACTGGCTTAGTAAGCTAGTCACAGTCTGATTGCTCATACATTATTAAATTAAGGTCTCCAGTACAAGCCAGCTGCTGTCTGACGTATTACGACAGCAGTAAATGAACAACGACCACTGGAAAATCCGTCTGCGAGCTGCTACTGCGGGAAAACAAACTAGCACCAAGTTGAGGAAACTCTACTGAGAGCCGTGAGAAAACTAACTAAGCTCATACAGACAGCGGGCTGTGATGAAATCTGGTCAATTTGTCACATTCTCAAACTACAACATGCATAGCTCAGTCATGTTAATACTTCAAATATCCGACACCGCTCACCAGGTCACCCCGGATGACAGGAGCAAATAAAAGAACAACAACAACAAAACACCTCCTGTCTTTCGCTTGCCACCTACTTTGGCATCACTCGGATACAGTCCTAAAAGAAAAAAAAAAAGCCGTAACAGCAGGAATTCAGATGAGAAAATAGGCAGCAGAGCCTGTTATAATAAAATAACCCAAAAATAACCCACTACCCCACACAAACATTACGAAATGTATGGCATAGGAAGAGAGGGGAAGAAAGAGAGGGAGTGAAAGAAGGACAAAGAAGACAGGCTAATATAAACTGCTAGGGTTATGGTGGGGACATGCAAGCAAATTTTCTCGTGCCTCCCAATCCAACGTCACCGGTTCACGCCTGACTGAAGGTGCAAACTCCCGAAGACCCGGGCGGGTGAGACCTCTTATTTGCAGGTGTGCAAATGAACTAACCCATAAATGTCTACCCCTCCTTCTATCGCGCCTTTTAACATCTCCATATGAATGCTACTTATACAGGCCCGACAGAAAAATGATGCGGAAGAAGAAGAATGCATGCGTGCAATCGTTCTCTCTCTCTCTCTCTCAAGTACCATCTATCCTCTTGATTTATACCCTCCCTCCCTAGTCAGATGTGTGTGTGTGTGTGAGTCAAACGGTCAGGGGCCAGTTGCACAACATGTTTCTAAACCTTAAAACTGTTCTAAAGAAGCAAAATCTCTTCTATTCCATTTAGATGCGTTGCACAAGAACATACACAAAAATTGTACTGACAGGATGGAAAGTCAGACTTAAACAACTTTATCTTACTTAAAGCAGTTTTAGTTTTAAAAATTATAAAATTGTGGTGTCACGTTTAAGCTGATTATCTAAATAGAGTTAAGGCCTAAAAGTGTTTTAAAATTAGAAATGTGTTGTGCAACTGGCCCCAGAGCGAAAGGCCAGGAACAATCATCAGATCCTTGCTCACTACCCTGTTGGACTACACATGTATATAACAATCTGTGCAGTCTGTCGTTTTCTCTGATCTCTGTTTCTTACTCAAACCTCACTCCAGTGAGGAGAGTGAAAATAGCGTGACACGTCAGTCACCCAATCGCTAAATAAATGCGCGATACCTTCACAAATCACTACAGCCCATTGTCCCCACACATCACTACAGCCCATTCTATCCTCACACATTACTACAGCCCATTGTCCCCACACATCACGACAGCCCAAAATGTCCCCACACATCACTACAGCCCATTGTCCCCACACATCACTACAGCCCATTCTATCCCCACACATCACTGCAGCCCATTCTGTCCCCACACATCACTACAGCCCATTGTCCCCACACATCACTACAGCCCATAATGTCCCCACACATCACTACAGCCCATTCTATCCCCACACATCACTGCAGCCCATTCTGTCTCCACACATCACTACAACCCATTGTCTCCACACATCACTACAGCCCATTGTCCCCACACATCACTACAGCCCATTGTCTCCACGCATCACTACAACCCATTGTCTCCACACATCACTACAGCCCATTGTCCCCACACATCACTACAGCCCATTGTCTCCACACATCACTACAGCCCATTGTCCCCACACATCACTACAGCCCATTGTCTCCACACATCACTACAGCCCATTGTCCCCACACATCACTACAGCCCATTGTCTCCACACATCACTACAGCCCATTGTCCCCACACATCACTACAGCCCATTGTCTCCACACATCACTACAGCCCATTGTCTCCACACATCACTACAACCCATTCTGTCTCCACACTAGTGTATTATACGGAGCTAGCGTAATTTCAGCGGTGGTGGGTTCCCCTAGCCAGCACCACATTAAAGCATGGACACCACGGACCTTCATTCACTGGATGAGTGTCTCTCATTCATTGCCTCTTTGCTCTATCATAGGAGTGACCAATCGTAACAAACCCTAAAAACGAAGGGATTTCGCTTCCGTTTTCTGTCAAAATGGCGGATATTCCTAAAGTGGAAGAAATTTTAGAAGTGAGTAATTAAGCTTTTCTGTCATCAGAACCTTGTTAAAGACGATTGATTGCAAAATAAACAGTATTTTCTGTTTAATGTATTCTGTTTGTTTACAGAAAACACATTAAGATTTGTCGACAATTTTATAATATAAAAACATCGTCACAACAGATGGTACTGACTTGTTTTACCACTAACAATTAAAAAAACATTGTTTTTGATTTTTGGGAAACAATTGTATAGATTGTTCTGTTACGAAAACAAAACATCTACTTTAAGAATTTATTTAAGGTATGCAAACAAAGAGACGAGGCATGTCTAAAGGAAAGCCGAGACTTACACCAGACATGAACCCGAGTCGCTTATCCAGTAATGAAGGTCCGTGATGGACACTATAAATGAAGGAATGGACAGCGACACAAACTCGCACAGCTAGTGTGAGAAAATAATGGGAATACGTGGTGGGGTAGGTGGAAGTGGGGGGTGGGTGGCTTACGGGTCTTAAGGTCAAGAATGGAGGAGGCTACAGGAGACATTCAAGAGAAAGCGGGCGTCGACAGAATGCGCTGTAGCATGGGGGCGGTGGTGGCCAGCGTTTCGTGACTACCTCGGGTCTACCACATGTGGACTGGGTGCAAAATGGGCACCTCTTGCCTACCTGCCCACCTTCCCCATCTGTACTTGCAGGTGTCGGCTTTGTTTCTGCAGCCACAGCTATAAGCCGTAGGCGTGGCTATCACGGTGGACCGCAGAAGAGTGCGAGGTTTCTTTAAAGCGCGAACAAGCGCGGACCTTGAAAGGCGGGGGGTGGGGGAGGACAAGACAGTCGACGTCCTGCATTTGCTTTCTGAATACTGGTTTAGGGCTGTGACTGAGGCTGTACCCAGGTAAGTCTAATTCCTAGTTACGGCCTCAGATTTAGAGCTATCTACAAGACGTCAGAGATATCTAGTCCATAGCTATGGCACCCTGTGGCGTGCCTCCACGTTCGCCACGCACAAGTATCCAAGTTCAAATTTATTCCTTGGAGAGGCTTATATCCCGGAGGAACAATAAATAAATAACAGGAAACAGCGTATTTTTCATTCTTTAGACATCTTTCTCCTCCCCCCTCCCGCTTCCATATAAACATCTGCACAACGGCTAATCGGTTTTGCCAAGAGGGAGAAAGCACAGTGTCTCTCGCTCCAGTAGAAGGTTTTGTCTAGATGTCACGATAGCCATCTCCCTTAAAAGTATGCTTTAGGCCGCAGCATCAGTTCTGCATCGTCAATCGAAACCTATCCTTAATTTCATCGCCAAACCCACAACTGGCGAGATGTTAGCTCCACTTGGTAGCCCAAAACTATAATCATTGGAAACAGGTCCCTTAAGGAAGCCTAGCCCAGTCATCCAAACTGCCTGCGCTTTGGGGGGGGGAGGTGGAGGTGGGGACGTTGCCATGAAGCTTATGGAATGAATAGAGCGTTACGTGTGTGTGCACGCTCGAGCGTTTTTCTGATAGCTGATTTAAAAAAAAACACTTTTCGGATACAAATCATCAGCTATAGAAATTTATTTAAAATTCAAGGCAGTATTTATTTTTCTCTCTCTCACCCACACACAACCACCACCCGCCCACACATACATATCGCCCCTTCGAGGTCGACATATGAGGTCGCTGTCTTCCATGTCTAACAGGTACAAGGCCCCTCGGGCAACGCAGGTGCAAGGGGACACCTGTGAGAAAGCATATCGCCCTATCTACATGAGGAGAGTTGTGCGCCGGACATAGTAACATCAATTTTCATGTTCAGGCTATTCACAAAACTGTTTACTTCAGATGTTCACTCTTGTTCACGCTATTCGTACACACAAAACTGTTCACTTCAGATGTTTGTTTGGCCTTGGCCCATCCCCGGGCAGCCGGTTCTTATTCGTACCTGACTGTATGAACCACACTCTTTTTTTGTTGGGAGGGGGTGGGTGGGTGGAGGAAGCAAAATAGCTGAAGATCAAAGACTAGTCCCGAACCTATTAGCCAGTTTCTTCCGGGTCCGAGTGGTGGTGTGGGTAGGAGGTCGGGGAACGCGTGTGGTCTTTGGTTGTGCGTGGCCTAGTGTTCCGACAAGTTCCTGCCTTATGTTTTAGCAGGCGTCTGTGTGAAGACACAGACAAATGAGGCTAGAGTTTGTTTGACTTGGCTCATTGAGCAACTGCTACTTTCGCGAGATGTGTGTACAAATTGAAATTCTGTTGCACAGTGATTTTTTACCAAATTCGGCCTAAACGCATATTTTGGTTGTTTATTTGTTTATTTTAAGTGTAAGACGTTTGAGAATGACGTAGGATGCACTGTGTGAAGAACCTAAGCTGCACCCCCTCACTCTCTCTGCTTACTGTGGTTAGCAAACATCTCAGCTTCATGTTATGTGTGGGCTGTAGATGAACCACGGTGACGAAAAGTGGGTGCTTCTGTATTAATTTCTCTTCGGATATTGTACATGCCTACTGGGTGTATGGTGTATAATAATATTGCTATACAGTTTTACCACATTAAAAATACAATGTCAAAATAATTATCATTATTAAAGAGGGAAAGGGAGCCTGGCCAGCGTTTTCCAATGAAACAATTTAACACAAAATGTCTTCATCCAAGGCTGGCATAAATCCGAGAGCTTCTGGAAACTCAATTGTGTGTGTGTGCATTGTGGTTTTGTGTTTTTCATTCTCGCGCCAAATCAACGTGGTCTTCTCATCATTCGATCCGCTACCGACTGGCGAAATGTTACATGCACAGCGGTGTGTACTGGGAAACAGCAGTGAGCCAGCAACTATTTTTTTCTAAAACTATTTCCAGGTGTCAGTAATGCCAAAACAGCTGACCACTGCGCCACATTTCTGCGCAGTGCCATACCACTGGTTTAAAAAATAAAAACCTGGAAAAGAAGCTTTAGATTTAGTAGTACTAAAACATTATGTTCTGAGCGCATTTCGCATAAATTTCGTGTACGTAAAGAACAGAGATCGGCGCGAAAGGTAAGAAAAGGACAGAGGTCGCCGTGGAGGGTAAGCAGAAGGAAAATGGGTAAAAGGAGAGAAGAAAAGAAAAAAGGAGACGGCGATAGCAGAAGCGGAAGAGCGCTGTAACGTTGTAAGGGAAGCAACTCTGACGAGACTAGGCACTCTGGCGGAACGATCGTCCTGGGCGATCAGCTCCCCTATTCGAGTGGCGAGTCGTCGCCCGACACTCGCTCTCGCCTCTGTTTGCACATCAGCAACCACTTCAACAGCGCTACGACGTACCTCAGCGAGTCGTACTCACCGCTGTTGGTGTTGCTGCTGCAACTGAAAAACGATGTTCTAACTTCAGAAAGCAAGTAGCCCGTCGTCGACAGAACACACCAAGCTACCAAAAAAACAAAACAACCAACAACAACAAAAAAAAAATAATAAAAAGACCAACCAACCAAAAAAAAAAAAAAAAAAACCCAACAAAAACAACAACAACAACAACAATTTTCTGCGTTCAGCAAAACCTTACATTATTTTCTTTCCCCCACCTCTCCTTGTTGCTGAACAGAGGCCTTGTGCAGTAATGCAAAACAATATCTATGATTATTTTTTCTTCCACGACATGGTTCCGGTCACCCTCCTTGAAAATCGAAGGATGAACAAAAGGATACACTTGCCCAGGCTCGACGAGAACCTAGCCCCGGAGCATGTTTTCTTGCGCTGGCTCGTCGGAAAAGCTGTGTGCATTGCTTTCGAAGGATTGTGCATGTCTGTCTGTATGTGTGCGTGAAGGAGAGCATGGGAGTAATGTCTGGGTGGGGTGCGCAGAAGGAAACAAAGCACTGTAGTTTCTGCTGCTGTGTCAACATTTATGTAGCAAAATTTGTGTTGACTCAGTCACGCTGTGACAGGCGGGCCCGCGAGCTATTTTGTGAAAAATGGCGGGCGTTCGTGTTGCTATCTAACGACACAAAACAATCTCGACCCATGCGATAAGCCTGCGTGACAAGCAACCAGTTCCTAGTGTGCAGCATCCCCCTTCAGCAACCCTGTTAAAGCGACCTACCTCTGGAGGATCTCGGTTCCAAAGCAGGCGTGCGTCATCATCGCCGTCGTCGTCGTCAAGGCGCCTGCTGTATTATTATTATACGGGACTAGTGTAAGTCTATGTTTCTGAACAAAACATTCTGCGCGACTGCTCGTGACCTGTGTCTTTGCCAAGCATGTTGCCCACCCGTGCTCAGTCTATCTTTTGGAGGACGATGTGGAGACGTATTCGTTAGAGATGCGGTGACGCCAGATTTTCCGTACAAGCTGTCGACATCGCAGTCGCACCCGGTCTAGATGTCCGTAAAACTGGCCCGCCATTTAAATAATACGACACCATGGGCTCAAGAGAGGGCGTCAGATCACGTAGCATATGATTCTTTCGATGGCATCTGATTATTTCTCGCATTCTTATGATTTCGCAAATCAATCTTGCGTGATACTCAGGGGCCATCTTTGTAACCGTTATTCATTCAATTCCTTGGTATGACTGGTACCAGCTGACGAACGGTCATACTGGTCTGCAAGCGCTTAAACCGTCACACACTTACCAACCTTCTGACAGCCGAATGAAATCCAGCTTTGCGAAACTTATGCTTCGTTCGTCGCCATATCCATCCGTCTTGCACAAGAGGTCCGACCAAAGCAGGCGTAGAACACTCGTTTGTTGTCAACAGTGAGAATCAGAGGGTCTAAGTTCACATTTCATCTCGGGGTATACTTTCTCAAGGAGTCACCTGTCATGAGGTTAACTTTTACTCCATCCTTCAACTCCACCTTATCACATTACCATCCCCAAAAGGTACCCAAATTACCAAGCAGTGCAAGGAACGTCTATCCCATTCCAACACCCCCTCCCCAAATCGCTACCAACCAAAAATGAGAGCTAAGATGACAGTTCTTACCTAACCACCTGTTTCAGCCTATACCATCGAAAAATCCCCACTGCCCTTTTGTTTTTTTTCCGTTATTCAATAGCCAGTCTTTGTAAATCTTTTCTTTCAACCGTCAATGTTGGAAAATGCGCTTTCCAGGCATTATAACTTCGCTCACTGACCTGTCAACTCACTACCCTCCCACGAGTCGAGCCCATGTTTGTGTGCGAGACGATGGAAGTTTAGCCCTTAAATGGTTATGTTCGTTAGACTCTGACAGGTCTATTTCAGACGAGCTTTTCAACTGCGAACTTAAACCCTATTGTTTCAACAACGTTTCACAAAAGCCACTACTGAGCACCTCTGTCCCTTTATTTTAAGGTCTGACCGAAATTTTATAGGACCTTTTGGCTACAAATAAGGAATTTTAAGGCCTTACTTTATCTACAAACCTATGAGCACCTAATAAAGATGGTACGCACCCCGTATAGGACGGTTAAAAAGTTCACACCTGTCGTGTCGGTAAAATCTGTACACTCCACCTTCTGCTTACCATCTCCAGCTTTCTGCCAGTTGTACGTGCCATCAGGCAAATGCACGTTGACTGTGACAACTTAAGCGACCTTCACACTCCAGATACCATCGCAATATCCGAGTATTGATGTCAGCACCAGTCACGCGCCGCTACCCCTCCTTCCCTCCCACTCACACCACTTCGTGACAACGCACGCAGGTTGTTAGCTTCTATGGCCGTTTTTTGTCAGGCCGCCATTTAATTGCTTTGCTAATGGTGCGAGTACCTTTGCACGCGTGACTGAAGCCCTTTGGTGCTATGACCACGTGACTGGCTAACGTGCCATCACGCAAGGTCTACGCAGCTGGGGCTAGCGATGGAATGGGGACAAGGGCATGGGGGTGGAGAACATTTACGGTCATTAATTGTACAAAAAGTTATGTCCATTAACATTTGTGCATGTTAAGTATGCAAGCTTAATGAAGCCTGTGCCACCCCGCCAGTCCCCTCCCCTCTCTCTCTCTCCAAGTGAGCGCACAGTGCAAAACACACAGAGAAGGACGGACAAGTGAAACGGAACGAATAAATGAAAGAAAATAGGGGAAACCACTTTTTTCTTTGTTCCAAATATTTTTTCCAATTTTTTCTCCTGTATTTATGGGCACCCTTTTAAATGGCAATTTTCTTTACGAGCAGCTTTTTAGAGACCTTCATATTTCACTCACTGCTGTCAACTACCCCACTTTCAAGTTTTCCCTTTTCTGTTTTAATACCCTACCCTCAAAGTCCCCCCACTCGCTAACCTACCGTCACCCTAGGTCACGAAGCAGGGGCTACACGGGATGCATCCACTAGTCTCCCCTGGCAACTGACAAGTATGACTGCTAACGTTGCACAACATGACTACAGATAATAATAATAATAATAATGAACATTTTATAGTGCTTTACCAATTTTTTGCTCGGATCGCTTTACACAAGTGGCAGACATATCCACATAAACGGAATCACTAGCAACCATGCACCCACAGTCACATGTAACAGACACGCTCATTTCTACAGACACACATCCTTATGCACAAGATAAATACAGACACATTGTATGCACATTCATATTCAGGAAAAGGTCGCACTGAAGTCTCGGTTTTGAAAACATGCGTCTGAAGTTTGCACTTGAACCAGAGTGACGCAGGTTGACGGGTAATCTGTTCCAAGTTGATGGGGTTTGGTAGGAGAAAGACTTCTGAAGAGAGAGAGAGAGATACAAAGATGGGGTGGGGTGGGATAGGGTGGTGAGGGTGGAGATTTGAGAGGCTGCATAACACGAGCGGGTCACTCCTAGGCACCAGCACGGGTGGGTGCTGATGCTGGCTGTGGTGTGTTCTATGCACGAGGAAAAGAGGAGTCCCGGTGCGGGACGAGAGGGAAAGGGGGGAAGTGTTTTGGAGCACTGCTCTCACGATCCACCACGACTATTTTCAAGAATATTAAAAAAAAATGAAGGTAGATGCACTGTATGCTTGCTTTCCAAGCAAAACTTAAGAAAGTTACTTGGCTTGCGAGGAGTTGCAGAAAACGTCTGTGTTGCTTAAGCCGTACAGCATGTCGGCGGTAAAGATCTGGACCCCCAAAACACTGCCGCCCCCGTGGCGCGACCTGAAAGCGGTGGGCAGGTCTTCCATTTCACCTTCTCATCGCGCCGAAAAGACGGCTCTCTAAGCAAATGTCAGTACTGAGCGGCAAGGCAGTCGACATAATTAAAGGTAACATTCTCACACCCCTTGCCTAACCTCCCTTTTCCTCTATAGCACGCGACCCTTCATCAATGCGCAAAAAAAAAAGAGGACTAACCTTGTCCTCCCTCTCCCCACCAGTACAGGTGCACTATACTGGCCTTGAACCTTCCCCTTTCGAAGCCCCGGTAGCCTAAGATCATTAAACAGCACCGATATAAAAATGGTCATGCCAAAATACCCTAGACACATAGTCATCATTCGTGGGGCATCCACATAAACTTTAAGTCCCTACGTCAGTCATAGAGGGTTCCTCACCCTCTAATACCTTGGCTTTGCAAGACAAAAGCGAACGTTGCCTCAACAGCCCTCGTGGACGAGAGTAAATACCTTTACTAGTGAGCATGACGGGTCAACGCTACCCAAGACAGTCCTCCAAGGAGGTATTTAAGGACATCGACGGGGCAAACAGAAGACGTGTTGGTTGACCGTCAAGAAAAGACAGGCAGCTACTGAAAGGGGCACAGAAAAGGCCTCACTGGCGCCTTCACTACTGTTATAACTCATCATGTCCCCACCCCCACCAGCTACTAGCCGGTAAGGGAGAGAGAAAAAGATGTCGGCATTTCTTTTCTCTTCTGCACTGGAAGCCTATCCTGTTCAAATGCATGCGACGTGGAAAGAACGGAGCAGGTGGTGCCTTGCCACTGTTACATGAACTAAAAGAACATGAACCCTACCAGAAAGTCTTAACTCATATCAAGTTTCCATAATGCAAGGAGCTGTGCGGCCATTATTAGCAATCATTACCGCGAGACCTCGCAGCTTTCCCCCGTGATATTAATGTGGAGACTTACTGTCTTACATCAGGACCACATAATCACTTTCTATCCTATTGCACAGAGGACAACTCTCTTTCATCAATATCCAATAATAACACTGTCATTCTAATATACCAGCGGCAACTCTTTTTGTCATCAGCATCCGATAATGACTCTGCTACACATCTGCTATACAGCGAGCGCAGTTCTGTGAAAAGGAATGATTCGCTAATAGAAGATGACTCCCTCGCAATAGCGAGGTCTGAAGAAAATGAAAACACTGACCTATGTCTACTGGCAATACTGTACCTGCATGCCGCACTCCAAGATGCAAAAATATTCTTAAGGAATGCTAATTAAACCAAAAGATGGGTAAATTCTGGAGCACGCCAGCCCTGTACTAGAAAATGGACAGACGTGTAAATACCGGTGTAAACACCCACCACCTTACATCTACCAAGCCCCACCCGGGTTATTTTCTCGAGATGCTGGAGCGAGGTGGGGAAGGGTCTTCAGAGCACGACTGCATGCTCCTCAACTTTGTCAGCAAAGTGTGACATCACGTTTCACACTGATCGCAGTAATGGGACGTTACAATGCCGCACCCACCAAGCGGTTGTAGCCTCATGCGCTGACCGAGGTGGTCTATAACCTAACGACCGGCATAGCAGTGTTACCGCTTTAGGGCAGAACACGGTGTCACGAAAGAACGTGGAATGTGGGAAGGGAAGACAGTCCGTTAATCAAGGGGCGTATAGCGCCCGCTCTGGTTCCCGTAACCCAACTCTTTAGTACCTGCGGACGCTGGTCAGCCCAGGTGAGGGAGGGTGTAGCGCCAGCTCTGGTTCCCGTAACCCAACTCTTTAGTACCCACGGACGCTGGTCAGCCCAGGTGAGGGAGGGTGTAGCGCCTCTCTGATTTCGGCAAGTCCACTCCTTGGCAATTGTTAATCGGACGAGGGTTGTGAATTCAGGTAGGGATAGATTCCAGAGGCTGGGCAGGGGACTGTCATTGTCTCGCACTAGCGGTGATGCATGATTGGCTGTATTTAAGTGGACAAATGAATTATGAGCGTGGTTGTGAGTGTGACTGACCAATCGTGTGCCACGCTATTGTCGAAACCGGCAATTTAACTTTGTGTGGAACCCAGAATCGGGGCTTCGCCACCAAACTCTCGAAGTGATCGCATCAACGCGAGAGAGAAAGACTTTGAGTCAAGTCAGCTAGTACCTGTCTACGACCATCAGGCACGAGACGTGGTAAAAGGGACTTGTGAAGAGGTGTGCAGCCCACTCTTAAAACAGAGTGTCAAGGAGAGTAACCACTATCCCTGCAGTCGCCGTGCAACTCTCGGCAGGGGGGATAAGTTACTCTGGTCACAAGCTAGGCGCTGGTCTCATCGGTGGAAGCGTCAGGCCTACTGGTGACAGGGAAGGGAGTGCACACCCGTGCAAGGGGACGGTACGCGAGAGCGCTCGTTCCAACTCCTTTCAAGTCGTCGAGTGCGAGGTTCCAGACAGCGAAGACAACGGCCAGCCGGCCACCATCTCTTCTGCGTCGTGGTGCCAGACAGAGCCACTCAAGACAACGAAGACAACGGCCAACCGGCCACCATCTCTTCGGCGTCGTGGTGCCAGACAGAGCCACTCAAGACAACGAAGACAACGGCCAACCGGCCACCGTCTCTTCTACGTCGTGGTGCCAGAGAGAGCCACTCAAGACAACGAAGACAACGGCCAGGCGGCCACCGTCTCTTCTGCGTCGTGGTGCCAGGGAGAGCCGCCCGAGACAAGGAGGACAAGGGCTAATCAATCGCCATCCCCTCTACGTTGCATCGGGAGGGCCCCCCGTGTAACAAAGACTATCGTTCATACCAACGGACCATTCTATTCCACGCGGCAACAGCAAGGCTAAGTGGCGTATGAATGTGTGATGTATAGAGCGAGTGAATGTGTACGGGAACGAGTGAGGAGAATGATGTGTATGTAGTTAAAGATAGGGTTTCTATGACTCACTAGTTATTTGGATCAGCAATAGGAAGTTAGAATTAACGGGACGCCTTAGACTATTAGCCAGGATACAGAATTTACATTTCTTACATTGTTTATTATCAACATATTGGTGTAACTCTCGGCAGTCTTTATTATTAATAATTAACGTGTTCCACTAAGTTGCGTTGTGTTTGTTTATTGGGGGTGTGCGCTGGGGGCTCGAGTCAAGTGTGATGTTTCTTGTTAATTAGCAATTTAGTGGAAGTGCATCGCGCACAAGTTATGTCGGCGTGGATGACGGAGTCGTCGAGAGTGTAGTTAAGGTTTTAACTACGAGTCTCCGTCTATCACACGTACCTAATGCCCCTTAGGTTACGACACACGGACTGAACCGCCAAAGCCCGTAAATATGCGATTATGATTGTCGAAGAGAAAGAACAACTCGTTTCCTCTTCACGTATATGGCAGTACGTGGGCAGTCGGATCGAGTCCGGAATTGTGAGACATGATGTCGATCTCCTTCTCCACCCCCACTCCCCACAAACACTCGAAAAATGGTCGATTCTTATAATACAGGACGGTGTGCAGAGCAAATCTACCGCACGTTACGTACTAATGAAACGTTCAATACCCTGTTCCATCTTTGAGACACAGGTCTGGAGTAATTCCACATCAGCCACCTAATTATTTCTTGTCTCCTCCTCGCGCTGCTACTCCAGTCCTCGTGCTCCTCAACCAGTGGAGACAACTCGGCCCGCACTAAGCCTCTTCGACCAAAAGCTTGCATTAATGCGTCTTACCTCATTTCTTCGTCCTCTTTCTGTCCCCCCCCACCCCGTTCCACCCCCACAACCAAAAGAACTAAGCCGTCTGCAGGTTCTTAATTAAGACCCTCCCAACAGCAGCCACCCCTCCTTTTTTTTTATTCCTTCGGTCACAGCCTGCCCATCTTCCTCATGCGAGGACCACCCGAAGCGACAGGTCGTCGGGTAATCTTCCACCCCTATCCCCCCACCCATTCCCTTATTCTGGCCTGTAATGACGTGCACGCACATACCAGCTACTGCACGTGCAGGCGCCATGCCGTTCACGCGAGATGTGGTGCCGGGCGTGCACGCACGGGGCGGCCAGATCTTTTCTTGTCATCAATAATGAAAGACTCAATCAAACAAAGTGATGTCGCAATGCTTTTACTTCCCCTCTGACAAAGGCGGGGGCCCCTCGCGCACAATGGCGTGATGGATTTTTCATAATGCACGCAGTGAATAATTTAATGGCGGCGGAGATGTAATTCGGCACCCATGCAAGTCGCCACGCCTCACCTGCCACGGCTAATCTGAGCTAACTGCTCCGTTACCCTTCCTTCCAAGCCTGCCACATAATCATTCGTCTCAAAACCTTACCAGCCAGACGACCTCGCTGGGATGGAGGGGAGTGGGAGGGGGAGTAGGAGAAAGAGAGTGTGTGTGTGTGTGTGTGTACACGCGGTCTGGCAGTATAAACAAGAATCGATGGGCGAGCTTAGCACGCGTTTCTCACAAGCACGAGCCCAAAGCCCGGTTTGAGGTTCGAAGGTGGACATGCACATCGTGGATTGCGCTGTACCACAGGATCCGCCTCTAGCTGCTCTTCTGCTGTTCCTTCGACTGTTTTCCCCAGGGACATGACTGGCAGATGGACATGACAAACCAAGGACACAAGGAAAGGAAGCTTCAAGAGCTACTTGACACTGCACAATCCGCATCAGTTCCGGAGGTGGGAGCGGGGTAGTCTTACGGCGAAACCCACACCCTCTTGCCACAAGGACTGGCCAGGCCATTTCCTTCGGCATTCTCTCCCCCCCCCCTTACCTCTCCCACTCCAATAAACTACAATATCTTCAAGAAATCTCAGGGGCGGAAATTTCTCGACAAAAATGCAGATGAAGAACCGTGAACAAGCAACAAGAAGGACAAGAGTCCATGCCAGGCACGGGCACAAGCAAGCGAGGCCAACTGCAGAGATGCTAACACGGGAACGAGAAATCCGACCAGAAATGTCCTCAAGTAATATGGCGACTTATCGCAACAACAATAGTTGGGGTGAGGGAATTCCTCTAGTAACAGGAACTACAGATGAAAAAGACAACGATGAAGATACAAAAGGAAGAAAACAAAAAAGAAGAAAAACTTTCCTCGAGCTTCAGCAATGTAGATCGAAACAGACGCTAGTAAAGTTGTTTACATAATCACAAAAGTGTGACGTGTCAAACTTGCGACTGTTTATCAGTTCTAAGCTGCTATCTCTGTACAACCATTACTGAGTGCGTCACCACTTAATGTCGGATGACAGAGAGAGAGAGAGAGGATGGGTTCATCCTGCAACGCGTGGTGAGAACAAGTCTGTGATTATAAACTACATTTGCTGATCAAAGATTGTAATCGATGGCTCCCTTAGGAGCATGCAACTGAAAAACACCCCAAGGCCATTGATCAGATGGACAAAGCCGATGCCGTGACGCATACTTCGGACCCGATATTAAAGTCTTTTTCTGAGTTTGCTAAAATTATTAACTCCACGGGCTTTTTACGTCACTACCGAGGTTGCTGCGGGGGAGGAGTTGAGATTAACCTGTCCCACAACAAATATAAGGACGAAGGGAGATGATGCTTTGTGGGAAGGGAGGGCCGCAAGGGGACAGCGAAGCTGATCTGCCCTACATGTTCAGGTCACGCTGTAAGGTCAAACTGTCAGCACGCTATATTCAAACTACACTGGTTGCTAGTCTCTTCCTGCAGTTGTATTTTTCCAGACGGTCTTATATGATTTCAAACTACAGCCACCTTTGATGATATAAGAGACAGCATCGTTCCCTCCCGCAGGGACAGCTTAGTTCGAACGACAAACTCGGGGACAAATTGTGGGGAAAAAAGGTTAATGGCTGCCGAGTAAATATTACCTGGGACTGAATGTAAAGACTGCAATTATCAGGCTAAATCTGGTATTTAAGGGCCCCTAACTATCTGCTTGCCAAGAGAGAAAAAAGGTCGGCATCTGTCTCCTTATACGGAACACCTAAATCTTCCTTCACCATCCCCACCACCCACCTTAAATAAATATAGGTCTCACACTTCTCCAGTCTCTCGCTCCTGGAATCACCCCACAGACAGACAAGGCGGTTAAAAAAGAATATGCGGAGGCTCCAGGGTGTGAGTAGGGGACATCACCGCCTTATTCCCTATGCGTCGGCATTTCTTTTCTTTTTTTACGGGCCCGTCAAAGGCGTCAATGACTACCTAGGTGAGCGACGCGCTTGGGTGCGTCCAGCATTTTCGTTTGGCCAGGACTGGGCCCTGAGTCCCAGTTAAAGGTCAGCATGGTTCATGTCCCCCGCGGTAAGGAAGTGTAGCGTCCAGCATTACTGGTGCGGGACGCCAAGGTAGTGGTCACGTGACAGCTCAGAGTGCTGCTTACCGCCTGCCCGTGAGGCCCAGAGCCCCAGGGTCTGGCCTTGCCAGCCATCGATTTCTTGACAAGGGTTGGCGCCAGCGAGCCCGCCAACTCACTTCCGCAGACCGCGCTTCCGTTAGTAAATGGACAAGCGTGACCGATGGGGCCGACCTTAGGGAGACGCACCGGCGGCACCACATAACCACGTGATATTGGGTGGGTGGGGGGTGGGGGTGGGGGACGAAGATTTGTAGATGAACGGTTGGGTGTCATCCTTAATAGTTTTCGTTTTCTCCAGCTTCCGCGTCGACGCCCTTTCCGCCAGTTCCCGTCACCTACAGCATCAGGAAGAATCGCAAGTGGGCAGATAAGGCTGCGACAGACAACGTCCCAAGGATGCATGACCTCTCCTTTCATCTCTTCCCCTCCTCCAGCTTGCCCCGACAAATCGCGGCCAGGACACGGATGTATCTGTTTGCCTGCTATATAACCCTGTTTACAATATCCCGTGTTTACAAGTTGCCGGCGAGGCGTACAAGCCTTGTTTCAAGGTCTGTCACGACCTTGCGACTGTCGACGGCGATCAACGTGCTTTCCCTTTCACACCTGCGCTGTTACATCTGTTCTTAGTATACATTCACACCGGGGTTATTATAATGTACTTTCACACCTGCGCTGTTACAAGTTCTTATTATACATTCAAACTGGGGTTATTTTATATGTATTTTCATACCGGGCTGTTAAACGTCCTTATTTACTTACTCTCACACCGGGCTGTTATAAATGTATTTACTTATTCTCATACACCATAGCAAGCGGAATTCCTGCAAAACAGTTTAACATGCGTTCTTGTCGACGCCTGTGAAGATTAAAAAAACAACAACTAAAGGATATGGAGCAAACACTTGTGAATCTGGAGCACTAATTAGCATGCTAAGTCTAAATTTGTTTGCCAAAACACCGCCAGTACGATGGGACTTAAGGACACTTAAAAGGTTAGACGCTTCGGAACTTTGCCTGGAAAAGAACGGTCTTGAGCGAGTGATGTCGGGTGCTTGTGCTCAGCTGGACACAATAACAGTTCCGCGGGTACGTCAGAAATGTGCCTAGCAACGATACTGAAGCAATAATAAAGATCGAGCCGACAGCGCGGGCTTCTCAGCTGGTGAAAACGATCTCTAGAGGCTTCACTTCAAGGAAGAGTCAAACCACGCCCACCTTCTCCCAAATCCTCTAACCCAAGCTCTGTCAAGATAACTTTAAATATGCTTTGTTTGTTGCTGCCATACCCTGAGCCCGTGCACTCTTACATAAGTGCATAAACACACACACACACATATGCAAGCCACTCAGTGCTGCAGACAGTTCGTTCTCTGATGCAAGTCAAGGGTTGGTCCAACCCTTGCGGCCAGTAGAGTGAGAAAAGTTTCCCAGACCGCTTTTTAGTCAGCGGGGCCACGTACAATGCCCCTAGTACAAAGCCGCCTTCTGCTAAGATGCAGTGTCCGCCTGCGGATAAGCCGCGAGCCCTAGGACCGCATGTGGAATGCTGACACATTATTTATATTTTGCCCCCCTCTGCGCGGCTTCAGCCAGTTTCCATTAGTTTAACAACTCTGCCCACCCTCGCTCACGCCCCTCCAGCCAACATCCGCGTACACGCACGCACGCACGAGTGCACTTCGACTAAACTTGTGTGCACGCGCGCGTAGATGGTGTTTTCATCAAAACGAATCCCCGCCAAAGTCGAAGATCGAACCCTCTCTTGCTTGACCGTACAGCACAGGTGGCGAAGACTATCGAGTGCGTCCCTGGAGATGACACGAGGTGATGCGTGACTCATCTTCAGCCCCCCTCCCCCCAACCTCCGCCGTCTACACTCACTTGATGTCTCTTGGCCTCTTGTTGACGAGAATGCTCGCTCAGCCGACATTTGCGGTGAGAGTTGAGCCGCAGTTTTTACCTCACAGCGACTTTACTCCCTCCGCCCATCTACACAATGACTTCACGAGCCCTACTCCCCTTACTTCTATTACCACGAAGATCTCAAGAAAAGCCTTCAGGGGTGTGGTTGTCAAAAGACAGTTTTACATATAAGTGAAAGTTATGAAGGAGGGCTGCCACAGAGACCTTTGAGAGCTAACGATGCACGAGGATCAACAGATGCAGTCTAAAATTCAAAAACAACCAGCCAAAAGTTGTTGGCGTTCTCTATATTGCGGCTCATTATACAACAATTTCAGGTGAAAAACGTTCCCCACCGCCATCCACCACCACCACCAACCGCTATCTAGTTTGTTCTTCTCTTGCATCAGGCAAAAGACTCTCAAAAGCTGCCTTCTGTTGGTGACCACGGCGGTCAGTTGCTCAAACATGATGAGAGTGAGACTAGTCCTCTTCCTGTCAGCAGAACGACAGCGGCAACCGTCAGAAGCGGCCAGTGTCCAAGTTCTACCAGCGGTTAGCAGCTGCTCACCAACACCAAGTACACTGATACGAACTTGTGCACTGAAGACCACTCACAACTACTCCTTCACCCCGGTAGGAGGGGCAGCACGGCGTGGTATTCTAACAGCTATCGCCATACCTAAGAGATCAAGATTCCCTTACAAGTCCACCCTGCGAATGGTTCAAAGGTACCGCTTCAAATCTCTTCCTGCGGTTGCAGCTACAAACCAGAGAGTGGCAACCTCGGGGACAGTGAGCGAGTCCACAGTTATATTCCCGTTTCGCTGCTTTTCTTTCTTGTCCTTAACAGCGACCACTGCGTCTTACGTTCATCGACCCTCTGTGTCTTTAGAATAATTACGACAGGCCGAGCTTCCAACAAATGGGGTAATTACTGACAGGCTAAGAAGGGGGAGGGGCCGATTAAAACAATATTATAAACAACCACTCTCTCTTCTCAGGCTGCTCTCAACAGGTGCAGGAGGACTAGTCCATATGACAGCTTGTCTTGGCCGAGACATCCTTTTCTTGGACACCGAGGATCAACAGATCGCTCAAGAGCCTCTGCGCAATCTGGATGAAATCCACAGGATCGTGACACGCAGTCACGAATTAGCCGACACAACACACAGTGTGTGCAGTGCAGAACAGCACAGCGCTGCAATTTGCACGTGATCAACGGAACGTGTGTGCCGCGCACTTTTTTTTGTTACCGCGCATGCTTGCGCACATAAAAATGAACACGTGGCAAAAGCCAGCTTGCCACTCAAGCAACACGAACGTGCATGTGCACGCGCACACTCTCTTTCTCTAATACACTCCTCTCTGATGTCAGAAGCCACGCTATTAATAAAAAGTTCAGCATGAAACATTTTATCGTACCTGATTTCCTAACCACCCTATAAAAGCAAACGTTAATTAACACGCTCCACTGAGAAACTCTTGCCCGTTACATGTCCGCTGTGTGCACCGGCTACTGTTGCCGCCTCCCAAGACATCTAGCTTTACTGGCATTTTTAAGCAAGCGTCTGAGAAACCATTTTCTCTCATTTACTGAACAGTTTTGATTTGGCTTGACCCCAGTGCTCGCATCGCATCAAGCGACGCAAAAGAAAGAGAAGCAGTCATCATCACAGGCTGGCGCTAACGACGTAAGACAGACTCTGTAAACTAACCCTTACCTTCACTAACGATGTCAGATCGTACTAGCGGCCCACACCATGTCATTGTCACAGCTGATTCCCCTGATTCCCCTTCTGCTGCCACGTGTCCACTAACGACGGACCCGCCTCTTCTCATCACGACCATGTTTGTCGCTAATAACGCCAGCTAGCCTCATCATCTCAAACCGTGCCATTATCACTAATGATGTCGGTTAGCCTCGTCATCACAACCGGTGTCAACGCTGAAGGTGTGACGCGCTGTTCAAATAAAGCTACAACCTATCACTCGCTTTCATTTATTATGGTCACATACACACAGATTAAGTTCACTGATAGCTTTTTCACCACTCGGAAACCCTTAACAGCCCCTGTGGAAAAAAACTGTCAGGCTCGTTACTTGGTGAATAAAATTATTATTTTCCAACGCCTCTAAACATCTTAATGTCGTATCTCTGAAAATAGCACACAGTAACGAAAATTGGCAGGATGTCATATATATATATATATAAGCATGCATACAGAGAGAGCTTATCTTTAAAATTAACTGAGCATTATATGGTATACCTACAAGTTTTAAACTAAATTAAATAAGTTTTTGTGGGGAAGAGGGTCCTGATTAGTCGGAAATAAGCCGCAGTGGAAATGTGGTTAATGTGAAGAAAAACGATTGGGGGAAATTGTACCTGATGACCTCGTGCTTCGTTATCTTCAAAGCATGGTGGAGAGGAGGGGGTGCAGGTGAGTGGGTGGGTGGGACCTAATGGCAACTAGTGGCGCCTCGAGCAGCCTGTACTAGGGACGCGACCTTTCTAGCTGGTCATACACCCCGCGGGCCAAGAAGGCCAGCAACTAAGGGGGAATAATCTATATCTCCAGCGCCACTCCTGGTGGCGGCTGCACCCGCGGCCTTCAATACGGTGCCGCCGGTCGGCAAAGACCGCCTGACCGACAGTCGACTGGAAGAACTGCTGCAGGAAGTAGTTTGACGGGCCCTACTGTGGCTCCAGTCGATCTTTCGCACAAATGTTCAGATAGGATCATCACATTTAGAGAGATTAGGGCACACTTAAAGGTCAAAACTGGTGGTGGTGGTGGTTGTGGTGGTGGTGGTGAGTTGAGGGTTGTGGAGACGTGTCCACGTTGTGGTAGGTGTAGCGGGTAAGGTGCTGACGCGGAGTTGTAACAACAGATACACCCCCCACAGAGATCCACGTGACAGCTGAATGAAGTCTGTGATATTTGTTTACATAAAGCACACGACGAGGGAGAAAGGAACATGATCGAAGAGAAACACTGGTCAGCAGATGTAAAAACCCGGTTCATCACCTGCACTTCAATTACCTGTACCTCCACGGCACGATTTAGTGTCCGAACCCAAGGAAGCAGACAAAAGCCAGGCTTATAATTCGTGTTACGCAGTGCGACTTCCTGCAGGTGATCCAGCTGCGGTGTACCTGATGGGAAAGGTAAGGTAAGTGAGGAACAGAAGATGGACAGGTGACCTCCAGATAAGCGGTGTCTAACACCTCACTCCCCTCTAACCGTAAGGTCACGGGCCTACTACCTTTCACCACCCCCACCCCGGTGTACAGGATGGGGTGGCAGTGGATGTGGTCTCCCCTCCCTCGCCTTCCCAGGGACGGGCCGTCAGCGTTTATAAAGCCGCCATCAGTCTCCGCCCACGTGGGAAGCACTACGCACTCAGTGACACTTGAGTCTCGGACACGCGATCTCGGTTCCATCCCTAGCCATGGCTACTTTGCGCAGTCTAAGACAATCGACGCTGTGCTCCCTTAAAAAAAAAAAAAACTCCACTTTGAAGTCTGGCACCTGAAAAGCGCCGCGCTTGTGACACCGACAGCGCCGGATCGTTTTGCGCCTGCGACGATCGATGGCGCACCGGATTCCGTCACCGCGCATGACGTAACGGAACAGGGCGCACGGTGTAGCTGGCCGCTGGACGTAAAGCGATCAGACGGGCGTGGGTGGTGAGGAGAGGGTACACCACATACCGACACACTGCTGCTCCCTCAGCAGCTGGTAAACATGTTTATCGTTGTGTTTCTCTCTCTCTCTCTCACTCGCACGCACACAACCACACAAGCGTGTTTTCTTTTTTTAACGACTTGACAACACGGCCTCCTTCACCAGACTCGGCTCTCTGAAAGATTCATGTCTTCTTTAATGAACTGGTGGGCTGCTGTCATATAGCAACAAATTCGTGGTCGGGCTTATACAGTGTGTGCGTTTGTGCGTGTGCGTTTATCGCAGTTTTATTTCTGACAACTGCCATCAGTCGTAAAGACTAAAGTAGATAAGCCCACTTTCGCTGGCAGTTTATGCGGGAATGTGCCACATCACGTTAAAGCTCCTTGTTAAAAAAAAAAAATTACAAACGGTTAGTTGTACTGAGCTTCACCGCCTCATCTCCCTCCACCCTGCCACCTACAGCAATCTCGCAAAACATCAGTCGTCACGAGAGAACTTCACAGAACTACAGACGAATGAAATGAGGAAGTGGGAGGGAGATGCAGGGAACAGCATATAGGGGTGGAAGGGAGGGAGGTGGAGGAAAATATTCAACGCAGATGATTTGGTGGCTCCGGGGCAGAGAGAATGTAAGAAAGTAAGCAAACATCATCTCATTCCGGGCCAGTCTCTAGGATTCCAGCCTCTAATGCACTGACGTAAAATGTGCTATACAAAACAGGCGCCAACCTCTTGGCTTGCGCACCGGGGCATTAAGATGTCAACGGCGAGAAACGACCCTGGCTGTTTACTACACAATTCATTCCAATATATTCTACCGCCACGGCTTCGCGCTTCTCCTCTCCCCCCTCCCTCTCCCCAGCTCGCACCCTCCCTATTGCCATGACAACATCGCCATATTCCAGGCGCTGCCAAAGCATGGCAGCTCCTTCCAGACGAGTGTATTTTATCTCCCCATAATTCCAAGCAGGTGGCACACAAGGGATGGGGTGGGGTGGGGTGGGCGCGGGTGGGTGGGTGTAGGGGGGACGTTCTACAAGCTTTCAGGTTCTGGGCGCGAGAACCGTGTGGATTTTGAATACCAGGTCATGCGGCAAGAGAACTCGCTCTCGGTCGACAAGTTCCTCCCTGGCCCCTCCCGAGACTGGCAGTACAAGAAGCGGGTGAAGGAGAGAGAGAGGCAATTAACACCACGTGGCCGAGCGCACGGCACGCTCCTCCGCTCCAGGTACATCCTTCTCTTCACCGGCAGCGAGGAGTAGTAATAGTCGCGCTGGGTGGGTGGGAAGCAGCGGTCCAAAACCACCACATATAAATAACAATCATTAACGTCAGCAAAGACTAACTTCTGCCATTCGGAGCTGATGATTGTCAGCAATGTGACATTTCTTCGGCTTCTCTCTCTCCCACTCACACACATACACACACATTATCTCTCATTGTTTTCTTTTGTTAACTGACGAAGACAAGTTGCCATGGGTCACCAAGACTACATATTCTCTGTATGGTGTACCCAGCATCAGGTAAGCCCTAGTGTTGTCAGCACACCGCACTCCACGTTCATCCAGCAACAGGCGTGGCCTAACGGCTGTGTGAAACT
This sequence comes from Marisa cornuarietis, assembly GCA_004794655.1. Lineage (NCBI taxonomy): Eukaryota > Metazoa > Mollusca > Gastropoda > Architaenioglossa > Ampullariidae > Marisa > Marisa cornuarietis. The sequence continues at coordinate 1,079,479 of SMMW01000554.1, read as the reverse complement.
CGTGCCGACGCTGTGACTAGCCCAGGGTGTCTCATCCAGAAGATGAAAGTTTTCACTCTTGGCTATTTTTACCCCTACCCAAGCTGGGATAAAAAAAAAAAAAGGATGGATGTATTTACGACCAGTCCCACAAAATAGTGCACAGCAACAATATTTGATGTTATTAATATTATCGTGACCTTTACCTTGTTTTCGTGCATACTTCATGCATCATGTCGCTGGCGTTTGTAATAACGAACGACACACGAGCGAGAGCTGTGATCTAAACTCTTTCATGTTATCAGAACCACTATCCCCTAAAACACCAAATTGTTTACGTTTGTCTAAACAATTTTCTAGATCCCGTAAACAATTTTTAAAACGCTGTTACACACGTTTGTATAAGATATGAAACTGTCGCATCACATGTCCCAGCTACAGCCTCGGGAGGTTTGTCCTGGGAGTGACTCTCTAAGGGTTTTTTTTTCTTCATCTTCGTCAAGATCCTCATCAGCTATCAGTGCAGTCACTGTGGAAATATGGTTGATGTGAAGAAAAACTGTACCTGATGACCTCGTGCTCCGTTACCCTCAAGGCATGGTGGAGAGGAGGGGTGTAGTTTTAAGGGGAGGAGCCCTAATGGTGACTAATGACGTCCCGAGCAGCCCGTACTAAGGACGCGACCTTTCTAGCTGGTACTTCATTAACAGCGAATTGTCACTCATTTTCATCCAAAAGAAATACCCGATTGAGAGCAAAGTTATACCAAGAACTAATGATGAATGAATCAACAGAGTGTGTGCGCACGCGTGTGTGTGAGAGAGTATGTGTATGAAAGAATCTGCGTGAGTGTGTGTGTCACAAAGAGCTTGTAAGAGAGAGAGAGTGAAAGAGCAAGTGTGTGTATGTAAGAGAGAGAGAGAGATCGGGACAGAGACTGTGTGCGCGCGTGCGTGTATGACAGAAAAAGTGTGTATGATAATGTGTGGGCGTGAGAAAGTGTGTGCGTGTATGAGAAAATGTGTGTAAGAGAGAAAAGGAGAGAGCTTAAGTGTGTGTACATGTGTATGTTGACCATACACTAGCGCTGGAAGGGAGAAAGGAGTGGCGGGAATGAATGTGATGGGGTCTGCCGCATTGAACAACTTCATCATTTCCCACACTTACATTTATTAATAATTTTTGCCGCGTGCAGCGTCTGAAAGCCAAGATTACCTAATCGTAAATAAACATTTTTCCCCAACCACCTCCCATGCCCCTTAGCCTACTCCCGCGTGCGCACACTCCGCTGTTTCCTGTATTCGAGGCATTATTCTGCCCGCGATAACACGGACAATCAGGTCGTGCATAATGCATCATGTCAAAGCTAACGTCAGCTGCTCGCTAATTACATAAGGCATACCTGATTGTGAGAAAGATTAAATCAGGGTAAATAATGCATCACTGTTTGCCAAGAACGTACACAGGCAAATACAACCCTATTACAAAAAGTCCAAATTGTGAAAACGTCTAAACATGAATTTATGAATAATGAGGACAGCAAAACAAAAACACTGCTTCTGCAAACACACTTCACGTCTCAACTCATTTATAGCCTTTTGTGTTGAGCACTTGCTTCCACGCCAGACAAGTTCGTCACTTCTCAAGTCCGCATCCTGAGTTCATGTACAGAATGGTCACCAAAAGAAAAACAAACAAAAACGGACACTTGGTGAATCTGCTACAATTCGATTTCTCATGATGACTGTATTTTTAAATGTTATTAGTGACTAATTAACATTAAATATTGTTCATGATTAGACATTACTATTTGCTAAAGATAATAAAATACTACAAAGATGATATAAATCAATACAGTAATCCCTCACTTATCGCGGGTGTTCCGTTCCAGGCCCACCCGCGATAAGTGAATTTCCGCGAAGTAGGGACGCTATACTGTTTTTAGTAGTTATACATTATTTTAAGTCTTTATAAACCCTCCCAACACTCTTATACATAACCCTTTCTCATTCCCTTCATAACTTTTCCCATAAAAATGTTTTAAACTCTTAAATCTAGATACGTAATTTAAAAAAATTAATATGGGTAGTCACCATTGAAAATACACCATACAGCTAGAATGATAATGATTAATTAGCTTAACAGTACTGATGACGATGGCGATGAAGATGAGATGAATGCCAAGAAGGGCATTAATGCTCTTCTAAAGGCACCACTTCATCAGGTGGTGCGGTATCTTTGACCCGATGTAACTTCTACTATATACTTCCTCTAAAGGCATAGGCGTAACAGATCTCTTCGTGCGAGTTATGAACGATCGGGTGGCATGGCAGGGCTTGAATAAATTCAGTCTCTAACGAAAGTTTCACAAATAACGTACACAACACCGCAGATGAAAACTACGCACACGTGACAGTCGGATGCTAACGGGAAATGGAAGAGCTGAGAGAGGGGGTAGCTGCGCACTGCGAAAGAAAACAAGATGCGACGGTTACTGAGCCAATCAGCGACTGGGAAACATTACTGTACAATACGTACTATGTATGTGCAAAAATACTTTAGACGGAGTACCGTAAAAACACACAAAACAGCGAAAATACCGCGATAAATATTTTACATATAATTTTTTGAAAACCCGCGAAGCACTGAAGCCGCGAAACATGAAGCGCGAAGTGGCGAGGGAACACTGTATTGATTGTTTTAATGATATTCTTAATTCTGGGTCACCCGCCCCCCCCCCGTAGCGGTCCAAAAGTGCACCAAAATAAATCACATAAATAAAATAGGTCTAGACTACCACTGACTTACAAGCGCTAATAAGAAATGTCTGTTGTGGCTGATCGATAATGAACCACCCACACTGTCTCAAACTGAGAGACCGACGACACAGGAGGATACGTAAAAGAAACAAAAACAATTTGGGAAAGTAATGAAGGGACAAAATAAAAGCAGGCAAGGAGTGTTCGGCAAGAACGTGCAGAACGCGCGCAATTCACGCACGTGCACATAAGGCCTTTTGATCTCGAGTTCTTTCCCCTCCTTCGCCCGTCGTAAAAAGTGAGTCTATTGCGCAGTGACCGCGTGCGCGCGCGCGTGTGTGTGTGTGTGCGGATGCATATGTGCTTATGTTCTGCAGCTTTGTCAATATACGTCGGCCACTTAGTACTACAGTAATACTACATTCCCCCTTGGGCTTGTGAAACCACTCCTATCAACGGAGTCACCGCCCTCCCCCTCCCCGCCATGATTTCGAATAACGCGGATGTTAAAAGCAAAGGTGTACTTTTCACACGACTGTAACCACACCACCCCTTCTTTACAGCTCTCTCTCTCTCTCTGCGTTTTTGGTAAAATATGCAACTTCTTTCTGTACACGATATTCAAAGACCTGAACGTCGAGCACTGTGCTGCTGTATGGCACCCGTCATAGTTTGCTGCGCTAATTATCAGCCCTCTGGGCCGAGCCACTGTACAAACTTCTTTTCACTACAGCTATTCGCACGTGAAGTGCATTCGACGACTGGAGAAAAAAAAAGCTTTCAGCAGCCTCTGAAGATAGATCTGTGCGCGAGAGGGATACGAATACGGGTGAATGCTCACAAAATCTCTGTGTGCGCGCGCCCGTGTGTGTGTGTGTGAGAGAGAGAGAGGGGGGGAGTGAGAGACTCCATTTCAGAAGCATAAAATGCAATGAAACGGAAAATGTGAGTTTTGGCAAATACAAGCAGTACTCATAGACATACGTCGTTACTTTGGCTTTATTCCCTACATAAGCATTTACAAGCTATTTCAGCCCCGGTTTTGACATCAAAATATCAACAAACACATAAAAACTCCCTTCCCATCCTCCACATCTCAGCCGACAATTCGTAAAATACAAAAGGTAATGTTGTAACAGCTATAATGACACACATTATGACACTTCCCAAGAAATACAGGCAGTAAAGGGCTCAAACCCAAACTGCTGGTTATAACGTTTCCAATTCACTGGATTTCTTAATGCTCGTGAGGATATTAACTATATATATATATAAACTTATTACTCTGCAAACTGGATTTACTATTAACGGTCTTGGACTTTTTTTGGTTTCTTTTTTATGCTTTCAGAAAAAAAATATTTAAAAAAAAGTTTCTTATCGCCTTTCCTTGTTGTAGTGTAGTGCGTAGTATGATGCATTCACACGCATCTCCTACCCACAGCCTTCCATTCCCCCTCCCCCTCCCCCACACCCCTCAACAAAAAATTTGAAAGTCATACAAAGTTCCAGCCAACTGTTGCAACCACTGCCAATGCAAAAACACGGGGGCCTCAAGTGCAGCTTGTCCACATTAATGGAAGCGAAAGGCAAGGAACTGTCACAGAAGCTCCACGTTAGCGGGGGGTTATGGAGGACAGACAGTTTCTAAGATTTCACTAGCCTGCACCAGCGTCTCCAAGCTGTCGGAAATCGACGGCCGTCATCCTGCTGTACACCCCGGGTGCCATGGAAAGTGACTAATTCCAGTCTCAGGCTCCAGCCACCTCCACCCTCGCTTCCTCCCGATCAATTGCTTAAAACAATGCGAAGGATGCTTGTTAACAGCAGCATGCTGTAACAGGTGTAGGTAAGCGGCTGAGGATGCCGATCTCAGTCTCCTGGTCTGGACGAAAGACGTGGGGAGGGGGGTGAGTTTTTATTTCCCCTTCCCGCCACTGCGAACCCGAGGCTGCTTCGTACCGGATGGAGGCTCACAAACGGTGTGGCCTCACGTAACGCGGACTTCTAACCCTCGTTAATCTCACTTTAACGGTTTTGTTCTTAAGCAAAGTGACGTTCTTCCGGGGAAGGATGGAGGGGGAGGAAGAAAGAGAAACGCCTGAAGCATTCGTGAAACATACGTTGTTCACAAATCTCAAATCTTGCACTAGACACAAGTGCACGACTGGTCAATAAAACATTATTACTGGTTTGAAGTTTGAAAGGTCCAGGAAGACGAAGAAGTAACAGCACTTTATAGAGAGGGGAGGGCAGGTTTGTCGAGGGAGGTAGGGGGGAGGAAGTGGGACGAGAGAACCTCACAAGGGTTTCCCCCCAGCACCTAACCCAACCCACACTACCCCTCTACCATGCCGAAATTAGCCAGCGATGCGACGGCAAGGGCTGAGCAATTGATTAAAAATAATTGGCTCACAACAGATGTTTTATTTCACAAATTTCGGGCTGGGCTGTCCTGCCTGCAACAAAACCATCAAGAAGAAAGTCTTACAGGTTAAGCACAAGAGGCAATGAGCGACGAGCGTGCACCCCGTGCCGACGGCGACCTTTTAGCAGCGACTTTGTTCTGTCTACTCGCCATGCAGCGCTCTATCCCCCCCTCCCACCTCCTCTTTATATCTCAAGTAAAAGAAGGAACGCGCGCTCTCTCACACACACACACACACGTGTCCACCCATCCACCCACCTCCCCTTCCATCTCTCTCTCTGTATATATGCACACACTTCCTCCCCAACAGTATGAGTTCAACGTACGTGGTGCGTGCTAGCTGAACGGGTTAGCAGCATTAACGATCCATTTCAGGTGGCTACGCCGGCCAGCCGACCAGCCACAGGACAGCAGCGCCCACTCTCCGTGCAACTCTAGAAGCAAAGCAGCAACCAACACAACCAACACCGCTCTGCGCGCCTCCCTCTAGAACTCCACCACTTGAAAGGCACTACAGCCACTCGCTGTGATGCTCGGCCTTCACGCCTTGATCGGGGCCTGCAAGCTCTTAGCAAGGTGGTGACGTGCGATGACACAATGGACGATGTGTGTCGGGTGGGAGTGGAGGTGTCGAAGAAATGGCAAGATACCCACCACAAGATAACACAACAACAGCAGCAGTAAGTGTAATCAAAGCAGACAATACGAAATACCCCAAGATCATCCGGTTTGCTTTCATTTATTTCTTCATTCAATTATTAGAAAGTCGTCCCTTTCCCTTCTTCCCCCGGCAAAAAACAAAACAAAAACAAAAACCTTCATTACTGTATGCGGTTATACAGAGGCCGGTCGACTTGTTCTGCAAGTTTGCTAAGCGTGTTACTTCTTACACTCATTCTGTCGCTGAAATCAGCTCCTTAATAGTAGCATAATTCTATGCTTACTGTAGTTCACCTCAAAGCAACCTCTTTTTATAGTCTTCGTGGCTTTACCTGTCATCTTTTGCTGGTTTTTTTCAAACCGTTATAAACAGCAGTAGCTGTCCTGGTTGATGCAAAAGTACAATACTCGTTATCTGCAGCTGCGATCACAGGAAGACATTACTATGCTATTAAAACTATCAAAACAATAATCACCTAAGTTCAAAACAATAATCACCTAAGTTCAAGACAAAAATCATTCACTCAACAGAAATCTACCCATATACTGCAAAACATAACAGCAAGAAATACATCATTCTTAGGGATTAAATGACAAACTGACGTTCTAATAATAAATTACGTAAGTATATTACACAGTTAACTATGATAAATATACAATAATATAATAACCACAGTGCATATAACATCTTACACGTTTGTATTTTCAATGTTAAACAGGCGTTCTCAGTTACGGCAACAGCTACAGCAGAAGAATAACAGCGCCAGATGAGCCAACAGTTGTAGCGGAGAGAGAGAGAGCATTAGCAGGGAAGAATAATTCTTCTTTAAATGTTGGAAGGCGATACCAGGCGTTCTGACTTCGCACAACAAACTGATTCTGATAACCATTTCCTCTGATATTGAATGGGTGCTGTCTGTAGTCAACATTCATGCGTCTCTCTCGTGCGATGGCACTCGGCAGCTTTCACAACATGCTCTATACCAGAGTTTTGCAAACTGTGGTACGTGTACTACTACTGGTACGCGAAGGTATGACGGGTGGTATGCGAGCACCATGCTCCAAACTAAAAGAATGCGTGTATATATATATTTATATATTTTTTTTTACGGGAACTGTATGTAGGGTTGGGAGGTGGTACTCGGTCACTTCGAATTTTCGAAAGTGGTACTCGTCTGGAAAAGTTTGAAAACCACTGGTCTATACGCAGGCCTCGTCGTGCCACGAAACTTGTTTGTGTGCGCATGTAAACCTGCAACCTAAGGATCGGCAATCTGCCGTCGCTACACGATGATGTGGCTTCTTCACCTTCCGAACTCAGGTGTGGTTAGTGAAACAGCAAGTCAGTTCAAAGGTCAGACTCCGTCATCAAGCATAGGAGTAGCTCTATAAATTAATATCCCCCCCACCACCTCCCACAAATCCCAACTGTTCTGTACAACACAATACTTGTTTTCGACAACATCTGCTGCGCGAACAGGCTAACCACGCGGTCAGCAGACTTCCTTCAGCTGCCATGCGTCAGCTCTTCTGCGACGGTGCTGGAGAAGTCAGTCAAGACTCATACCCTTCACAAACCACAAGTAAAAAAAAAAAAAAGGGGGGGAGGGGAAGGAGGCTGCATTTTGCAAACAGAATGGGAGCTGCTCTTAACAACTTCACATCCAGAAACCTCTCAGCGACATCAAAACTGAACACTGCTGACAGCTACATGTTTGGTGCATGCTGCAATAATGGAAAAGGAGGCGGGTAGCAGGGGGAGGCACCGGCCGGAAAAAGGGGTTTGGGGTGGAGCAGGAAGAAGAAGACTGGTGATGTGCAAGAACTATGTAGAGACAAGCGGAAACGACCAAAAAAAAAGAAAAAAGAAAAAAGAAACCAACTCGTATGTGGAAAGAGAATGTTCAAACAAATACAGCAGTTAACTACAGCGCTGGCATTACGTTCGTCAAGGCAGGTAAACAACAGATGTCGCGGCTCACAAAGCACACAGCAAGCGGCAAGGAGGCTGTACGAGAAGACAAGTCTGCTGGAGGCTCGCCTGGCCACTTGCCCCACCCTCTTCACACACACACACATACATACACTTCCCGGCGGTGTTAAAAATCGTTGACCCACGGTTTTTTCTCTCCCATCCCAACCCTAGGAGGCGGGAAGAGAATTGCATCTGCTTTAAGAATGACTGCTTGTGTGGCAACAGGATGTGCTTGACGGCGGCTGATCATTAGAGTGGAATGCTGGGTTAAAGGCTACATAGGGCTACATACTCTATTACACACAAGCACGTGTGTGTTGTGTGTATGTGAAAGAGAGTATACAAGGCATAAATGAGCAGAATAAACAAAGCCGACTGTGTAGGTGCCAAGAAAACGCGATACCTTTCGTCACAGGCCAGTAAACGACAATAATTGTGATTGTTACCATTACGTCATTGGTTCTGTAGAGGGTGTGTCAATTAGCGGACAAACGAAAGCCACCAAACCTGAATCCTGGATGAATGTCAAAAGGCGGGGTATGGGGGGGGGGACTTGTATACGCATTTCAAGACGTGTGTTGAGAAACAAGACGCTGTTTACCTGGCCATCCGGGGCGGGAAGGGGAAGTGCGTGAAGTTGGCGTACTGGTAGGCGTGAAGGATGCTCCACATGGCCGACATGGAGCCGCCGGCACCACCCGCTCCTCTCCGAACTCCACCATCGAGCGCGGCGACTGTCGGACCACCCGTTGGCACACCACCCAGGGTCAGGCCGCTGGGCATTCCACCCGGGCAGGGCAGGCGGGTGTCGCCGCGGCAGACGGCGTCCAGCGTGCTCGGGAAACCTCGGGTGACCGCCAACTGCTTGCGAAGTTACTCCTGACAAAACGGAGACTTGTGTGGCAGGGGGGGGGGAGGTGTGAGACGGGGGTGTGGGACACGTCTCCGCTCTGAGCGGTCAGGAGTGGTGGTGGCTGGGGGTGTGATTCGAGTACCAACCTTCTTCCGTACGGAGCGAATTTCACACGACGTAGGAACTCAGATTCGTCCTTCCTTCGGGTGAGACGTCCTGACACGTACTTTCCTTGCACGTGACTATCTGGCACTCACTCTCCCCCTCCCACACAGGTAAAAAGCATCCAGAGCTAACACCAGCAGCAGCTACTCTACGATGGCGGTACCGTGCCGTCAACGGATGTCTCCTTCAGGTATCGTTGCACATTCTCAAAAGGCGGGTGCCGCACTCGCAGTCTGCTTGGTCTCGCAAAGTTCCGTTCAGTTGGCGCTGTCCATGCTGGTTCAGACTCGCCTGTCCACCTTCTCCATGCGTGACGTCGACTCCTCTCAGACCATCAATTGCAGGCGAGTGGCTCACCGCAGGTGACGTGAGAGAAAATCGCGATTAAGGCAGCCTGGGAGAGCCTCTTCACGGGTAAAAAAGCATACACGCGCGCGCATGCAAACGCGCACGCGGTGTTGTAGCACGCTCTCTTCCCTTTCTCGGTGTACTCCACGTGGCTGGCGCGCAAGAGAGCGCGAGAAGAAAGTCCAGTCCTGGATCAAAGCGCGAGGGGCACCAACTCCTGCTCCTTGTGCCGCTTGCAGCGTCACTCTCTTGTGGCGAAGATCGGCGCGTGTTTTCCTGCCACTGGGGGCGCCTGGAGCTGCCAAGCCCGCCACCACAATGACGCGATGCCGTGAATCGAAGGCGCACGCATACACGCGTAGACACAACCCCGCGCGCACACACACATTCAGGTGGAACCGTGGAAGTGAGTGGGTGGTGGGGACAGGGAGAGGGGAAGGCTCCAGACTTGCCTTCAGAGGCAGGTGACGAAGTCGGGAGGGAGACTCCACAGCAGCAGGCTGTTTCCGCACAGGGCCAGGGTCAGTGCCTTCCCGAGTCCACAGTACGACGCAGAAGCCGGGTGGCTGTGTAGGTATAGGTGTATGTGTGTGTGGGCGGGAGGGGGGGGCAGATAGAAGATGGGAAATGGGTAGGAAGAGCCGCAGCGCGAGAGAAACTACCTTTATCCTCTCCTGGTATCGAGTGGCGTTACAGCACCATTCAGCGTCGTTGAAAGTAGCGGGTGAAGACAGCTCCTGAGTGAGAGTAGCAGCCCGTGGCCTGACCCAGCGTCCTCACGGCGCTCACACGCATGCACGCACGCATGCACACACACACCTCAGCGGGCGTGAAGTCGGACGCTGTACGGCTCGTGCCTGTGGAAGCGAGTTGGGCGCACACAACAAGGCGCGGCGGAAAAGGGAGAGAAGCGGGCTGGAGGTTTAGGTGGGAGGGGGGAGGAGGGCGGTGAGCCTTGTCTCAGGACGAGCGAAGCTTGCGGCGCACGCAGAGGAAACTCCGTAAGCTGCCTACCAGTCGTACAGCGAGTGCTCCTCTCTTTCCTCTTCTTGTCAGGCGACCAGCAATAATACTCAGCGCCTCGTCTTTTTAACCATCAGTCTGCAGAACTCACGAGGGTTGGGGGGGGGGGCACCAGTTGCTTGTCCAGCGCCGTCGCTGAGGGAGCTGCATCAGTCCCCGCAGATTCCACGCCAGCCAGAGGACAACGACAGCAAGCGGCGCTTCCCCTTACGTCCGACCGGCCGGGGCTGCAGCTGGCAAATGAAGTGTGGCGGCAAGCGGCGTTACCACGGCGCAGCCAGCGGAACGGCAGCGGCGTCAGACGCGCACGCATACGAACGTACACACACGCACGCATCTCGCTCGCACAGGGTTCACTGAGGGGAGGGCAAGGGGGAGGTGGAAAAAAAAGAAGGCGAGGCATCTGTGGCACAGGCGTCGCTGTAGCCAGCGTTTACCTGACAGTACATGGGCGTGAAAATGACAGTCCCGGTACCTTGGACACTTGTTTCTATCTGTGTACCTTTACACTCTACAGCAAGAGCAGGCATCGCGTTTTTGTTAGTGTGTTCGCTGCCCCGACTATTCCACAGTCGCCGGTCTGCTATCAACTCGCGGACTTTGACAGGACCGCAGCCTGCTCCTAAAAACCAGTCCAACCAGTTAACACTAAATTCTCTCCAGTGTGTGTGTGTGTGTGTGTGCGTGACCAACCTCTGTACGCCTCTCAGCTATTACCATTTACGAACTTTGAAGTGCCGGCCACTACTAGGATTGAAAGTCGTTGTCTACACAGATGATGGCTACTAGTGGACTCACAACGGCCACCCCCTGCTGTCCTGTCAACCATCACGACATCGTGGGACAAGCCAACTGGACTGATACATCTCACTACCCAAACACAACTCTGTCTGCAAAAGTTTCATAGCAGTGAGCTAAGTAATTAAAAAGGTTTTGTTTGTTTGTTTGTTTGTTTGTTTGTTGTTGTTTTTTTAAGCTCGGCCATTAATTCTGCATTACACTGCAGGTCAGTTGAGGAGTTTTGAGTCACCAAATTAAATGTGACAGTCGTACACACACACACTTTGCCTCGCTCCCTCGACGCTGGCGAGAAACCCAAACTCGACAGATCGACAGTCTCGCTGGAAAAAGAAAAAAGAAAACAGCACCGACTCGAAAGGGAAGGGTGGCAACTCGTGTGATACTTCGAGAGTCTCTGAAGGGAGTAACGTCCGCTGGGTGCTAGTGAGATCAAAAAGGTCACGTGCTCTGTGGACAGGCGGCAGGCGGCGTCACTTGAACAATTTCAATCTCTTTCCCTTTCATGCCGCTTCGACTTCCCCTCCCGACGCCCACACCTTTACTCTCCCCCGCCCACACCCCCTTTTATTCAATGGTCAACTTTACCTACCACATCGATATCTACCACCGCGTGTGCATGGCGTCTGATAAAATCCACCTTACAGTCCTCCCTGAATACATCTACCACAGCTGTCTTCGTTACACCCACCGCAAGACTTGCGTGCCTCGTAATATCTAAGGCAGCAGCATCTGTCGTTAACTTCCTTGACCAAGACTGTCCTACTGCAGGCACAGTTTTACAGTAGGGGTTAGAGATATCGACAGAATATAAGCGGTGACTACAGAACGCTTCCCCCTAACCTCCAACCCCACCCCGCCCATCCCGCTCCCCCATAACAAGCGCACAATAACGGCACGCCGTGCACACTTCACATCACTCCACTGCCATCAGCTCTCTCTCTCTCTCTCTGCAAATAGGCCTCGATGGGCTGTCGGCTGAGTCAAGAATAAATACGTGTTGAGAACATGTAGATATAATGCAATATCTTAAATTATGTTCGCGCGAGCGCATCCACCCACACACGTGGTTATAGCAGTTTTACAGAACCAAAACATGACGAGTACAAATGAGAAATGGGGGGTGGGTGGGTAAGAATAGAGGTTGGGTGTGACTTTTCGTCTGATCATGACATGATGCATCCATTAAACAAATAAAATGTGAAGAGTAAAGCACCATGGTGGATATTCTCGCCAGGCTTTGCGACATCCCTCACCTTCAAACTCCAACCCTTGTCTTTCTTCAGGTTCGCAAAAAACAGCTACAACAACTGCATGCTCTCCACCCACCACACACACACTTCCCTTTCAAGAGAGAGACTAAGAGCCGGACTGGTCCAGCCGTCTGATGATTTACCATATACTCCCACTTCTCCCGTTAAAACTTACAGCCCCAGCGTCCTGCGCGCGATGCCACGTCTGCTGCTACACACGCAGACAGGTGGGGACCAGCCGATCGTGGGACTGTAATGAGAATCAAGCATCGACCATTCCCGTCTGAAGTGACAACAGATTCCTTAGACACAGAGAAAGAGATGGGAGGGGGAGGGGGAGAGAACGTGAAAGACTGAGAGAAAGAGAGCGAGGGCGGCGGGGAGGTGGGTAAAAGAAAAGCACGCTAAGCTGAAGAACAAAGGGCCGTGCGACAAAAGCTGCATCGGTCGCCTGGGCCGCCAGCGCTACCAGTGAAACAGCATGGTCTTTGACTGGCAGCGACCCGTGGACCTGCGGAGATTGCCGAGCGCTGTGTAGTCGTGTCCTGCCGTATCGGGGACCTGCATCGCGGCTGTCCGTCACACTGTCAGCTTCATCCGGTCAAAAAAAAACCAACATAAAACAAAGAAAAAGTGTCCAAGCCAGCAGTTCGATAGTTGATTTCGATTGGTAGCCAGGCGAGGAAAATCGAAACTTCGCTTTTTGAACGCGACGAGGGAAAGTGGAACGGCCATCTCATATTCCTCATCCTCAGCACCTCCATCATCCTAATCCCTCCTCCCCCACCTTTATCATATTTTTTGTCCAAAGTTCTAAGGATGTGACTCATTTAGGTTCGTGCTGTCATGTCTGGTGTTAATCACAAACTGAAAGCCCACTGCTTAAAGTACACCAGGCTCTGGTCTCTGAACGCCTTGCGTCGTGTTGTTACTGCCAAGCAATAAACTCGACACACAGTCTTCACTAATACTGTAATGTGGGTGAATCAACTGTGTTAAAGACAAAAGGTATTTGCAATCGGCCACATTCCACCGCCATATTACCTCTCGCAAGTAAGACGATGACATGATGCATAATAGTACAACCATAATAGTAGCGTGCAAAAGCACCCACCTTCCCCGCAACTCCACAAAAAAGACAAAATGGATTTTAACATAGAAGTTCCTAAAGCCGAGCGACTGAAAGTCATGAGAAGACAGCAGGCGCTATTTTCTGTTTGTGTCCCCACACTGTTATGTGCCCTGTCTTCTCACGTCTTTCAGCAGCACAGCTGTCCGTCAAACAGTGACACCTGTCTACACGCCGTGCGCACGCCGGACACTGCAACAGTGGAAGCTCACATCAAACTCCAGCATCTTCCGTCCACATCGAAAACACTTGTGTGCCCAACATTAGAGAGTTTGAGATTCAGTGCTCGTGCGACGCGTGCGTGAACGGCAACGTGTAGCGTCACGGGAATTTGCGCCCTACATCATCACATCCACAAAAGCCAACCAATCGCTTTCTCAAAACGGGTAGGCTTAGAGGCTCGCCGTTCTCGTTGCCGCACACGTCTCCTTACGCGTCGTGGATCTCAAACTCTCTAATGAACACCGCAAGAACGCGTGCCTACACCCATCACAGCAGCAGCACGTGCCTTAATGTCGACAGAGGGCGCAGCAGTCCAGCAGGACGTCCCAACAACTTTGACGTAAGCTTCTCGACCTCACGAAGCTATAGGGAGGAAGGACACACGAGCAGCTCGGAAAAGGTCGGAGATGGGGAAGGGGGAGATGGTCTTCGTTTCCCGTGCTTCCCCTTTCGCATTCCACGCTGCCTGGGCAAAAAGGTAAGCGCGTCTGTGGCCCTATCATCTCGACTTCACTGCGTGCTTTTCCTTCCCAACCAAGAACGTTTAACCTGTTTCTCGTTGAGTTTGTGGCGTTTCACTCAGAACCTTTCTGCTTTGCTGTCCCATAAAGGAGTCTGGAGATAAAACGGGGACTTCATGCCAATCATGGGGTTCACAAACGGTCCCCAACGCTTCTTTTTAAATGTCTCATGTCTTGAGTCACACTTTCTTCGCCCTCATCCTGCCACCACTTACTTCCGCCCTTGTTTACATGCTCACGTAATTATTCTGACCTCGGTCTACCTCAGTGCACCCACACTATGACGTTACACCTGAATGAACGGCGGCGCAATTTCAAAACTAGGATTATGTAACAGCTCTTAGGACTTAACTATCGACAGTTTCTTTATATTAACGGGGAAATTACGGCGTGGTAGCCTATTCTGAAGACTACAAAGCCTCACGCAAAGCCTACGGGCATCTTTTATTTCATTGCCCTTCCAACATTTTCCTTTGCGTCGCACCTTGGACAGCACATAAACTTCCCTGCTAAAATAATACAGATTTATCATTAAACCCCAGTGAGCTGCAGGATTCTGAACCCGACAAACGATGCTTGAGATCCAGACGAACTTTTACCTTAGGTAGTTAAACCAATAAATCATCATTTCAAACCTTTCGGAGAGTATAAAGGTTATTTCCGGTTTTAAAAAGCCTATAAATCTCGTATGCATCTATAGGGGTTCTAGCATTCTCCCACGGCTGTCGAACATTGCTGTGGTTCCCGTCCTCAAGAAGACCCCCGTGACGTAAGATGGGCAGGTAATGACGCAGGTTTCGAGTTTAAAAAAACCACACACACACACTAAATGGCGCCGTCTCGTGGGGCGGGTTGTGGTGCAGGTCAGACATACGAGACCATCTATCTTGTGACGCGGCGTTCCCGTGGACAGAGTGGCTTTGTATGAACCGAGAGACTGGGCGGCAGGGCCTGAAGACAAGGCCGCACCACCAAAGTGTTACAACCTTTGCCGCAGACATCGCTAGTAAACCAAACCCACGTGCTCCCAGTCGCGCCGACGTGTCAAGCGGTCGGTCTCTAAATCACGTGCACGATGCAACTCGCGTCGACACATGGGTCTCCATGTATCAAGCCACGTCTACTGTTTAAGCCCTTGCCAATTTACCCCCTTGGCCCTACCAGTGTTTTTGATTAGAGAACGGTACAGAACAAAATACGCACCATCACCCCTTGAACAGCCACTCGACTGCGAGTCTTTATTGGCAACATATTCCACAAGTGGTACACATTTTCAAAAGCTAAATTTAAAGTCAGTGTCAAAGGTTCTCCCTATAATATTAAAAGGACACAGAGAGACCCGTCTCTATCTTGTAAACCTAAAAGTTTTCTACCGAACACCCCAAATTGTCATCTCATTTCCTCCGCTCCTACCCCTCCACAAATCCCACCCCACACACAAAAACCTTTTTCTATCCCACAGCCCTGTTTATTCTCTTTTGTTCTCTCTCCTCATTGACTGGCGTCCCAAAAGCCGAAATCAATTTTTCAACACTGTTGGTTAAAATTGATCGACCATTTAATTAAATGCATGCGCTTGGGGGGGGTCAAGCACGGACAGGGGGCGCACAAAGGTGACATTTTCCAGCGCGTTAGCACGGCTGTCTTGGCCAACAATTGCCGATCGGGACCCTGCACAAAAGCCCCACAGCCCCAGAGAGGCCCCCACAAAGGCGCGAGGACACAACTGCGCAGTTGCTGTTTTCCTTTTCTTTGCCACTGTACACTGTGGAGCAACTGTTGCCTCGCAAGGAAAAGGCCAGCCGGCGTCAGGACGAAAAAAAAATGATGATCCAGCGAAACTGCATGGATTAAAAAAATAAAAAGGTCGCGAGTTCGTTTGGTCCTGCTGCTGAAACACGAGTGCTTGCCACCCCCTCCTACCCAAACATCAGTCCTCCTCGCCTTTGCCTATGATGAGGTGTCGGAGGAGGGAGTTGGCAAGAAAAAAAGAAAACCGAGGTTACCGCTTTTTGACAACATTCTGGCGTCGACAGTTGCTTTCACGCAGCGAGTGCGTCGAAAAACAGCAGCAACTGGTACACTAAATTATGATATTATTTGTACAAAACCAGCCTTTAAAAAAAATTTTCAATGCCAGACGGTCTGTAAGGACGACAACAAGAACTTAGCAGTAAATCTCTCAATAAGAACTCACATCATGATGATGATGTCCATTTATAATGCGCAGCTATCCACCATTCAGAATAATGCTCATTGCGCAGCAAAAACAGAAAAGAAGGGAAAAAAATAATACACCAGGAAAGTATTTAAAAAGGCGTAAATTCGAATTGAGAAGATACTATTTTCCTCGGGAACGAGGGACCCTTCATTATGTTTGAATGTTAATCATCTCAAGAGATGTTACTTTCGGCTTCAACGTTCAGTCAAGGACCACCTAGGAAAAGCGCTTGATGCAAACGCTCTTTTTGATCGAATAATCTGGACTACGGTGACTACCAAGCGCATCTGTTTATCGGCTCAATGACTTTCATCTGCAGATCGCTCCTCCCCCCCCACCCCACCTCATACTGCATTGATTTACAGGACAGGTTCTTGCAAACAAGTCACGGCTGTCGACAAGTCGTGATGTGCGCCCTACCGCGTCTTTCTCTTTTGCTTTGTTGTTACATCTAGAGTAGTACCTGACTGCCGCACCAGGTGGGTTGTTAGTGTTTTACGCCGTGTCAGTATCAAAGGCCATATGACGGCGAAAACTGTACACCGAGGCTTTAAGGTGCAGCCTTGATGCGTGATGGTGGCTCGCCTCAGTCACCTAACACCAACATCAGCAGCATCACAACCAAGGATTCCAAAACGTTTTCGCTCAGGAAACGCGTGGCTTGTCAAACGATACTGCTGCAGGCACAGGCCGGAGATTGAACACTAGCGACTTTCTCACTCTTTGTTCATTAAAGTCAATGTTTGTAAAAACTATTGAATAACAGGCGCACGTTTACCCCCATACCGAGGTTACTTTCAAATTTATGTTAGCCACTCATGGAAACTACACAATGTACTTTAAGCAAGCATTCTTAGAAAAGTATTGGTGATTGTCTTAGAAGATCGATTCTCCACGCCATCCCTTTTGTTTCTCTCTTTCGTCTGACCGTCCGCGCGTGTGTGAGAGAGAGAGAAAAAAAAGAGAGAGAGGATAATGACAAAACATCCCCTTCGAAAAACACACAAATAATAAAATAACTGGTGAGTCTACAGCTCGCAAGCAAGGTCGGCAATTATCATCGACTCGTCTAACGTCATCAAGTTTCCGATTCCTCCACCCACCCTCCGATTTTGTCTGATACACAGCCACATGCCAACTGCTGCATTGTTGTGTGCAGCAAGAAGCATGTGCGGGTCAGCCCATGACACTCCCAGTGCTCGCTCATTCAATGATGCATAAACCAGTTTACAGCCTCAGGCAGATGGTTCATATAATCCAGCTTTAACAGACGTAGTAAGAAAGAAGGCCAAAGACAGGTTCTGTTCCGGCGACATATGAGGCAAATAAACAGTGCCATCATCCTCAAGCAGTTCTGCCTTCTGCTATACAGAAGTAAACGACGGTGACAACTCTTCACAATGTCAAGAATGATTTTTTTTAAATTAATGTTAATGACGATAAGGTGTAAGATGGGGGTGGGAGAACATCGTTTGCAGGTCACATGTCCACCCTCTGGCGCGCGACGTGTCCCGCAGGCCGAGGTAAGGGGATGTTGCTGTCGCCAGTGGTCACAGGACAGGTGAATCACATGCCAGCGCTATTTCAACTTGCTGATGCTAATGTGGACATTTGAGACAACGACGGATGACAAAGTCAGAAGAAAGAACACTGGATAAGAAGGTGGGGGAGGGGGAAACAAAACTTAAAGGGCAACACGAGCGCTCAGCGAAAATCGCTGGAAATCACAGAAACATATCCCGGTGGTATTCTATGACGAAAAGGCACGAAAAATATTATATTAATATTTTTCTATTTATCTAACCTGGACTTGCCTAGAAAAGAGAGTGACGAAAGGGTAGTATTTCTAAAAATAGCGTCATCTGCAGGTAGTGAATTCGAAGGGTAAAGATGCTATCATCGGTAAAAGAAAACAGACGACACACTGTGCTGTTGGTGAATTTTCTCTTCGACACTCAGATGGAGTTGGTTTGTACTCATTGTCATTTCCTAAAGATACTGGTTACAAACGCCAGTGGATTAAGTTTGTTCAGAGATGTGTATATACAGGTCTCTGCTTTGTTCAAACGTGCCATGCGAACTTCGTCCCCACACCGCACTCAAGAATTTGCTCGAAACATTTCAAAATCGATTGCTAACCAGTCACTTATACAGTACAAGCAAGTCTGGGACTTTCTCTAAAACAAAGAGATCTTCCTACAGCAGTGCCAAACATACAAAAGCAAGAGCTGTTAAACCCAAATATGACTGCTAGGTAAAGCTTAAACAGACATCAAGGACTACATACGAAACCTCAACGCTTTCTACAACGTTCCGGTCTACAAGTAACATCGTGACACAGTCACAGCCATCAGTCGTATACTTATCCAGCACAATGCTAAAACCAAATGATGGTGTCAGGACACCATTGATGTGAAAAACGTATGAGAAGTTTAAATGGGAACACGTGTGAGTAAGTAAACAGCAAAATTTGCATGCAGCTAACTGAAGAAATTTGAAGAGATTGACATCAATAAATATGTATCAAATTTTTATATTATTTTATTATATTTTAATGGTAAAATAATCATTATCAGCATTTAGTTGTAACTATACAAAAAATACGCAATGCTGAAAATTAACTATCAAATTAAACAATTACAACAGTTTATCTTAGACAAACGCACATTTGAAATGTGTTTATATTTTATTCACAATTATACACGTGGAAGAATTAACTCAAATGCGTCCACTTCGTAACAGACAATCAGTAATAATACAACATAAACTACAATATCCGTGACTGTTGCCCATTAAATTTTTATCTGGAGAAGATTTACTTACCAGTCTGTTGAATGAATTCAGTTTGAACCTTTTTATTTATTTTACCCATTTATTTTATTTATTTATTTATTTTTATTTTTGATTCAGTCGAAGCTTGAGTTCAGATCTGTAGGGTTATATTCCAAAATCAGCCGTTTCATTTTCTGGGCAAAAAATCGCTTCTTGAACACGAGAACCTGAGCGATATTTCATTTCACTCAAAGACATGCAAGAGATTTACTTAACTGAGCCACACCCACTATTACAAATACTACATGCATGCAACTGAGCTCTCCAGTATCGGAGAGTAATTTTCTTCTGCTCTCCTAATGGAAGGTGAAAATGCCGATGTCCTTACATTTTGAAAATTAAGCATAGTTATATATTCATATTTTGGGAATTATTATTTTAAAAAAGAACTTAACCCGATCATAAAGAAAAAGTGTTGCACTCGTGCTGGCCTTTAAGAATTCAGAAAGAAAATGAATTTTTAAAAAGTAGCCAATGCTAGAGGCACCAACGTTCGACTCGCTGTGCTGCAGCTACCGGACAAGAGGATGACGGAATAGTGGTGTCTTTCTACAACCTGCACTGCAATGGCATGTGGCCATGCAATTTTACTAAACATGATTAGTCACACACAAATATCGACAGATTTGTTTTAGTGATGTTTTGCCTATTATTCCTTTCTTTATAAGCGCGCAAAAGATCGAAATTTCATTAATTCCAAGGATGAAGCTCAAGTACAAGGGTGTAAGAAAGACAACCGACAAAATTTTCTGCCTCGTTCGGAAATGTAGGGATTGTACCGAAGTAAAAAAGGTGTTGCTTATGCAGTAAAAGAGAGAGGAAAATGAAAAAGAACTAAAACGGTAACAGCCACGTTGGAAACGCTTCTTTAGACACTAAGTGTAAAAAAGACAACCAAAAAAAAAAAATGGTGCGGCGGACAGGGGGGTAGAGGAAAGAGACCGACACAGTACTTCATGGGGAAAAAAACACCCCAAACCCCTAGTTTCACCAAGAACAGACCGAGAGCGATAGAACGACTTCTTATAAGGTGCTTGTATAAGGGACTCGGCACTGGAAAGCTGGTCGTGTCCAGGTAGCGTCCTTTTTGGAAAGACAGAAGGAGACAAAGGCAAAATAAAAACACGAACATTCTGCCGCATGCAAACGCGCCACGCAACGGCCTTCATCAGCTTAATTGTCGTGTATTGACATCCCTTTCCATACCACCTTCGCCATTTCGGAACGGACGGGCATTTGGGTAAAATTAAAGCTCCCCGCAGGAAGGACTGCCGTAATGCCATTCCTTTCAACCAATCAATTCAATAGAGGAGGAGGCATTCTGCCAATCAATTCAAAGACAGACAGTCCATTCAGCCAATCAATTTCAATGACACAAAGACCGTCGGTCCATCAATTCGAAAGACACGGAAAGAATATCCTGCCATTTTCTTGATCGGGAACAGACAGGCGGAACGCTGAAAGCAGAGGGAAGGGGTGAAGGGGGGAGGGGAAGGTTGTGCACTGCTGTAGGTATTTAAGCAAATCTACAAACGGCAGGGTCGGAAGGGTGGTTGGGGAGTGGGGGAGGGTAGAATCTCGATAATGCAATGTTTCTTCTATTACTCAATTCTGAAAGCCCCGTAGACAAGCCGCAGTTTGGAGTAGAGCAGATGAAAATTACTTCTGGAAAATAGCCATGTTGTGCCCTCTCCTCTTTTCACGATGACAACCGTAAGAACAATAATCTGTTGGCTCATGCAAGCAGAGCAGTGGACGGCACTACAGCGGCAAACGCCACAAGCATCGCAAAAGAAGTTAAGACACGCAAAGCTTCTGGCCAAACCAGTTGACCTGCCCCATGAAAAGCATTGCCAGAAACATGCAAAAAAAAAAAAAAATAAATAACGTGAGATGTACCGAAGGTCTTACCCGCGTTTTTACTTTTTTAATTGCTTCTGCTTTTCATCTCGCAAAAAAAAAAAACCATGGTGTATTTTTATTTTGTTCGGGAACGCTGCGCTACAGACATACACACGCCATACGAAAGCGAAGACAAGCACGCACACATGCAAACATAAACATTCAAAACGCAACGAAACAGGAAGTTTATTAAGACAACTTGCAAAGCAAACGGCGTCTGCATTTTGTGGCCAGGGGAAGTGTGAAGACAACGAGCAAGTAAATGGGTAGTTAAGGCACATAAACAGCGAGCTGACAGCCGCTTGACACGGGAAGCGCGCAACAAGGGCAAGAGGCCCTGGGGGACCCCAGTGCTCGAACTTGAGTGTCGATAAAAGAAGAGACCAAGGCAAGGAATAAGACGGTGTTTTGTCCCGCTCCATCGGTGCCACAGTCCACCACTGTCTGTTGGAATCTTCCTGCAAGCACCGGATTTCTGATGACG
This sequence comes from Marisa cornuarietis, assembly GCA_004794655.1. Taxonomy (NCBI): domain Eukaryota; kingdom Metazoa; phylum Mollusca; class Gastropoda; order Architaenioglossa; family Ampullariidae; genus Marisa; species Marisa cornuarietis. The sequence continues at coordinate 1,057,930 of SMMW01000554.1, read as the reverse complement.
CATAAGACTGACCGCCGTGCTTGAGGAATGATGATGATGCATCTGTGAACAAGTCTTTCCACCCAGTAGTGATATCACACAATATAGTCTTTTATGCAATTCGAACTGAAAGGCGCGGCTGGAGCAGTTCTGAAAGGACCACAAAGTGCTGTGGCGAAGCAGAGGTGGGTTTCAGGTGACATATTTATGTGATGTTGGTTGGGAGAGGTGCAGTAAAATGAAAAAAAAAGTTACGTTTGCACGGATAGGTGCAACGAAAAGGACGTCATCACACCCGCTGGTAAATCAGATAACAACAACAAATAAAACGGTTAAGGGGGAGAGAGAGGGGAGGCAGATGCTGGAAATGTGTCACGGACAAGCGTCAGAGCCAAACTTGACATGTTATGAGCTGTTTTAAAGAAGGAACAGATGAACCTACCACAGGCGAGTACAAAGAGTTAAGGTAACATTCTAAAGTTCTGCGTAACCGGTGTATTCACTAAGCGCATGAACGAGGAACATCTCTGTAGTGGCGAGCATTTACAGATCGACTGTCATGCCTATGAAATGTGCATCGTCGCGGTCTCCGAATCACGCCTCCAGCACCACGGTCTACAGGAGGCAAAGACATGGATGAATGAAAATCCTAATTATGTGTATTTTCAGGGAGGTATTATTTATCTAGAGATGAATAAATAGGGATCGAGATTATATGAGGCTTGTGTATCTTGAAATCCGCTTCCTCCCGATTTATTAAAAAAATACTATTACCATTAGCTTTACGCTGAAGGGGAAGTATTATGATGGAACTGCTGTAATTTAAACATCAAGGTACTGTGCACTAAATCGTAACGCCCGAGTAACAGGCTTATCCAGGAAGGTCAGCTGAAGACTCACGTGCACGAGCTCTAGTTGCGTGCCCCTGCGTGCTTAACTAGGAAAGCGGGTCGACGTGTTCTCCCCCCTTGTTCCGATTCGGCAACGTTGTGTTTGTCAGCTGTCCCAGTAGTCACTTGGCCCTGCGCTGGGCCTCAGCTTTGTCAGACAATATCATCTTCGGTGACCCCCAGACTACACTGTCAACATCCAGCGCATAGGAAGGATGCTGTCAGCCCTGCGAGAGCCTCTCTTTTCCGTGACATGAAATCCCGAGGTCTTCATCCCGCTGTTTATAAACACACTTGTCCAGACCCTACTTCACTTCAGTGAAGTCTTATGAAGAGCAAGTGTCGAGCCCGTGTCCTAATTACCAGTGCCCTACTGTAAGTAGAGTTAACTTTTGCAAAAGCTACATTGAAGGGAGGTTCAGGTGCAATCATGACCTCGCAATACGCCCGATTGCACAATAACGACAAATATCGATTGGAAGAAGGCTCAAGCTAGAATAAGGCTCAAGCTAAAAGACCTGACCCCGTTTTACTTTTTTAATACTGACGAGCTCGTAAAAAAAGGGAATGAAAAACGAGGGCATAAAAATTGCTTGGGTATAGATGTTATTCAATTAATTGGACAATTCGATTGACATTGTATAGGTGGGAATCAAGAGTGTTTGTGATTTTGATCCATCACTGCCTGAGACAGAACTTGGCTGTGACAGCTGTTTATTTAGGCGTTTTTGTGGTTGTTTTTTTTTTTTGTTTTTTTTTTTTTGCTTCAACCCCTTACTGTAATCATCCTTCTGCCTGGAGTTTGGTAAATGCTTCAAATATATTATGAGCAGGTTGCTGTTAGAAGGACGTACATCATGTTGCCCTGTCCTAATCCCTTCGTCCAAGAAACATATATAACACGACCTGGACAGCCAAGGAGGGAACGTTTAGTTCGTGTTAAAAGAACCCGAATGGTCGCAAGTGTGGTTTAGTGACCATTGTTTCTATGTGACGTTGGGAGTGGAAGACTAAAAATTGTGTGCCATGGCTCCTTTTCTGCTGATACCGACAGCGTGTTTTCCTCTTCTACCTTTGTTGTTAGGACCTATTCTTTTGTTAAGACATATACTATGTGAAGCATTCGTCCTGTTTCTCTCCTTTATCCCTCCCTTTCTAACATTCACACCAAGAGCAATAGGAATTGACAAAATGATGCCCGCTTCTCCGCCTGTTAACAAGTTTTATGTCTCACTCTTGTTTTTACCCACTCTAAACATTGTTTGTTTGGGCTGAGCGTGTGGCCTCTCACATTGTGAATCAAGTGCAGAATGGGCGCTTGGCGCAGGCTCTTGACCAGACAATCCCATTCCTTTTGTCCGAAATGGACGGGGATGTATTTCAGCGACAAGGGACTGTGGCGGCTGTGTAACTAAAGATCTTGTCTGCCCATCATAGCAGGCTCCCGCCAGACGATGAGCAATATTTCACGGAGTCCTGTTTGATCTCACATGACAATACTGGGTGGGGATGGGGACATATTTTTGGCTGGAACTAAATCAAGTGCACTTTCTTGGTGACTATGGCTTAGTCGCTGTGTTAGGACTATTTTTATGGCTGATTAAGGAACGAAAACAAAAGAGAGAAAGAAACCCAGAACAATCTGCGGCGCCGATAGACAGAATCGACCTTAGCGTTCTCACATGAAACGTGAGCAAACTCCCAACACTTTTCCTGTGACCTTCTCGCCAGTTCTCATGGATGGACAGGAAGACGTAGTTGTCTGTGTTAAAAATACTTGGCACTTAGCAGCTGACGTATCTAAACAGCAGTTACGGGCGGCACTGCTTCGTTAACCCCCATCAGCGATGACGTCAGTATCTTGTTCTTCCATACGATGAGGTAACTAGTGATCACTCACAACAGTCGCTCGCTATGCTACCTGAAGAAAATACCGACAGCCTGTCTATAGTTCCTCCCGCAAACGCCACGCCCTACTTGCTCTCCAAGAAGTTATCGCACACTTGTTTCGTTTCCTTTTCTGATATTTGCGAAGATATATTTTTATCCCTAAAAAATAAAAAGAAACAATAGTATCTACAAAGTAAACCTGGCCTGCGTACCTGACGAGCTCACTGTTTCGTCAACTGATTTTAGTCTTGCTAGTGGCAACTTTTGTACGCAACTTAAACAAGGCGGGAGACACATGTATTCGCCCTGACAATTTATTTTAACGAGAAACACATTTTCAAGTGCTCCTTCGGTCATTTCATTTCGTTTCATTTAGCGCCTTACTTTTATTACCAGTAAAGTGTAACAGGCAGGGGAGAATACAATCTACATTTTTCATGCGCGTGTGTGTGTGTCTGTGTGTACGTGCGCGCGTATGTAAAATCCTAAGCCACGGTTCCTTCTGTTTAGCTGCTGTATTAAACAAGGCACACTTCTCTCATGCATTTCATTTTTGGAGCTGGCAATAAGATGTGTGTACTCTTGTATAGTGAATGAGAAAGTGAGAGACTGGAGAGAGACCTAAAGTTATGACAACTCTATTTTTCCTGAATCCCCATCCCCACCCCGTACTGTCATGTGAGATCAAACAGGACGCCGTGAAATATTGCTCATCGGCTGGCGGGAGCCTGCTATGATGGGCAGACAAGACCTTTAGTTACACAGATACACCATCGAATCCTTTAAACGTGCACTAAGATCACCTCTCTTCCATGAGCATTACTCTTAACAAAAGTCCACATTATGCTTGTCCATCTTCTAACCCTTTCTTTTACTTTCTCGTCTATTGACTAGGCTCGGTCTGTTATTACCTAGCAGCACTGTTGTTTATGCTTCCGTTCTTCGTGTGCTGTCCATGTCTCGTTCTTGTCTCAAGCGCTGAGAGCATGCTCCTTCACAAGCGTGGTCATGCGCTAATAAATCACGCATTTATTACTATTATTAGTGCAGTGCCTGCGTGCAGTATTCATTACAGTATTCTATGTATTTTTATATGGTCTGTGTATTTGTGTGCGTAAGTTTTAAAAATACTTTAAATCCAACGTAGCTCTCACAAAAACCTTTAGTCCACTCACTTCGCGGAGGATGCTCAACTGCTCAATTTAGCTCCCAGAAGTACATGTAGCAGTCAGCGTGAAAGCGGACAGCCAAGTGGTTAGAGCACTGGTGTCCCAAAACAAAGGGGCGCTGGTTCGACACCAGTGTGGCGCAACGAATTTCCTCCAGTCAACCCAGGTGTCGGGAAAGGGTACCTGACTCCAAAGAAGGTTCGGAACGTGGGAGAGGAGACGGTTACTGCCCTCAAAGAAAGCTGTCCCTGAGAAAAACGCGGTTTCTACCATCACATTTCTTAGCGAACGAAAGGTTAGGGGCAATTTAGCTTTTTATCTACACAAGTAGCATTAATCGTACTCAGGTCAACTTTACCAAGAAAGTCGGGTCAACACGTGTCATGCGGGAGTTGCTGACTAGCGTTCACAGCACATTGGTGTCGGATGGCTAAGGATCACCACACACTCGGGCGGCTCTCAGGAGACCTCACAAGAAAGTGTCAGAGGTGTTCTGCATACATCTCTCCAAGACATAAGCAACCGAGGCCGGCGAGATGGCGAACCAACGTCCCGGGCTACCTGCGAAGGATGGAGAGCTATGGGCAGGAGCACAAATAAAGTGAATAGCGCTCACGACACAGCAGGCGGGGCATGGAAGTTACGGCCAGTATCAAGTTTGAACCAGCTGTAGTTTGAGGGACAGTGTGACTACATTACGACGTGTTGAGGTGTTGTGGCACGATGTCTAGCAGGCCGATGCTTCATGGGGTCTGTATGGAGTCTTGCTCCTGTACGGTAACGTGTTCGTATCAGGGGCCAGCGCCATGACAGGTCTTGGCGGCTTACTCTGACGCGTCAAAATCACGACCCCTGCTAGGGGTCAGTGCCACGCGATTCCACAAGGTGTTGATCTTAGTGCAAAGTCTACTTCACCTACAAACTACTCTCCTCGGGCCATCACAAAGCAGTTAGTCGCAAGACTAATCGAATCTACCGCGAGACATGCCTGTCTGCGACACAAGAAAAGGTCCCTTCCAACTTCTCGCTTCTATCAGCGCCAGCAGACGCCAGTAAATGAAAACAGGGAATAACAATGCACAAAACAATAAAAAAAGGGAATGGGGTATAGTGGTATACAGTACCCGGGGACAGCAGAAGTCACGTCCCTCTCTTTCCCCCTCTTCCTCTATTCCAAGAATCTATTCCATTAGCGTGCCGTCTGTGCCCCTAGTTACAACTTAGCTGACTCGGGCGCCACCGACGGAGGTGTCGCCGCTGTGCCTCCGACATGACAGGCCATGATCTGTAATTAAATCTCGGCCGCTGGCAGGCGCCTCGCTCTGGTGCCGGACGTATGACTTTGGATGCTTTCCTTTCCTCCATTCAATATCACATGTCGCCCCAGTGGCGCAAGGGTAGCCATGAAAAACCAATTTGTTATCGCCGATACCCCTCTGGGAGTTACGCATCTTTCTCCATCCAAAATTAATACAGCACACACACACACAGAGGACAAAAAGGTTAATGTTTTGAGAAGGATGCAAAAGTATTAAGCTTCCATTAAATATCAGCTCCGATGCCAAATGTTCTGATTTAAGTTAGAACCATTATGAATCTCTTGTTTCCACTGCTTCTGTTTCCTATAAGACGCTGGCTATTAAATCCTAGTTGGTTACGACGAGCCCCACGCCTCCCTCCCTTCCTACTCACCGTCTGCTAGGAGACCAACGCTGTCGTACAAATAATCTAATAATAAAATCGTCTTACGTTTCCAAGCCAAACAGTGGAGGGGACAGGAGGACGAGGAGAAAAAGTAAGAAGCCCTCTTACTCAGTGGTTTTTCGATGACAGAAGCCCTTGTCTGGCCTTTGCGGAAACCAGACGACCGACACGAAGACGACAAAATTGCCGTCTGATCTGCACGAGGACAGCGGCGATGCAGGAGGGCACTTTCTATATCTACGTAAGGCGGACATCAGTACAAATTAAGCGGCGCAGGTTGCTGGCGGAGAACCTTTGCCCCCCACCCTCCTCTCCGATATACCAAAAACACGTAAACACACACACACACACACAAACCAACCAACAAAAAAAAAGAAAGTGTGGGGCCAGGTTTGATGAGATGAACATCTCGGACACGGCGTCGGAAAATGCACTCTTCCGATTTCCTCTCCATGGTTCGGACTGCGCATCTCCAAAAGTTTGCCGACCAGCCAATGCTCCCTCCCCTCGCCCCCATCCGCAGGAAACTCTATTTGGGATCTTGTCGGCAAGATGGATGGACTAGACCATTCATCGAGGAGCTAATAAAGCACCCTCAAGCCCAGCCAGCCAACACTGGGGTTTAAAAAAAAAAAGAAGAAAAAATGTGAAATACTACCTCCCTCAGTGAGCAAAGTTGTCTCAAGTACCCGATCACCCTCGGTTGAATTTAACATCCTAGCAAACACATTATGGATGATGCGCTCCTCGTGCCCGGCTGTACGGCACAGACCCAGCTATTTATTTCTCTGCCACATCCCCTACTTTCCACTGACCTAAGCCAAGTAGTTATATTTCTCCTATGGTGAATTAAAAAAAATTAAACGAAAACCTAAGACACTAGAGATACAGCCACGAGAACTGTTGTAAGTGCAGCGTTGTTTTTTTGTTTTTTTTATCTGCCTTGCACTTCATCTGCCTCTCCCAAAGCCCTCTTCCCACACCTATGTGGGCGCGGGTTTTTTTTTTATCTGCCTTGCACTCCATCTGCCTCTCCCAAAGCCCTCTTCCCACACCTATGTGAGCGCGGGGTTGACCGTGGGTCCGCGTGTTACATAAGTTGGATCCACGAATAGTCACTCAGTGTCTACACGCGCGCTAGATGGTGGAGCGAGCATCAACAGCGGGCGGTGCGCCACAGCAACTAGCCGGGTCCTCGACAACCGTTTTATCTTAGTGTTGACGGTGCGTGTCCGCCAGCAAACCATGCCTGTCCAGTCTACGATCCGTCATCTGCCGTTACACGGGAAGGAGGGGCGGGGAAAAGGTGGGGTGGGGTGGTGCAGGGTTGACTGATTGGTGTCCCGTCACCTGCCAACAATAGCCCATTTCAAAAGCATCCTGCATTTCTAGCCCCTGAAACATCGACAGGGGTCAAGGACGTTCGAGGTTCTGCAACACAATCACGGAACAGGCACTGGAGGGGAGAAGAGAGTCTGTCTACACATATGACGGAAGGAATTTGTAAAAGATCTCGGGGGATGGAGGAGGGAGATAAGAAAAAAATAAAAGAAAGCGGCTGGATAAATCCTAGGCATCGTCTTCCAAGCGCTAAAATCTTGGGCGATGTGTTTTCAACAAACTTCCCTATCTACCCTGCCTCCACCCCCAGCCCCTTGCCCCGCCACAGGAAGTTCTCCTGTCAGATCGATCTCCTCCAATGTCATAACCCTCCTCCTCCTTCAGCAACGTCACTTTCTCGCCCTCGCGTTCCGCTTCCCCTCGCGGGAGGCGCCGGTGCCAGCCTCAGATGAAGAGCACGGGCCAGGAACTGTAAGATAAACATCCATCTCTTAATTAAATACTGCTCTTCTTGATACATCCAATATTTCACTGCGCGCTGCTGCCTCGGACCTCGTTGCCGCCCTGTCACTCACCGGAGCCTCCCGGACGTCGCCGGGGCTCTGTCACTCACTACGCTCCCTCTAGAACCTTGCCCACTGGCCAGGTCCCGGGGCCCTTGGGATCAAAACCTTCCCCCTTCGCCACACGGGAACCGGGCTCACGACACCCGTTGCACCCGCTGCTCTGGTAGGCATCGTGCCGCTCCGGGTTTTTTTCTGGCACTTCCGAGTCCGAGTTGGGCGGCTCCCGGCGATGCCGTGTCCTCTCCTGACCCCGCGCTTGCCCACTCTTGACGATCCCTTCCCTGACGGGCAAGAGGCTTCCTTCTGACACGTAATCTCACCGCCTGCGGGACAGCTGTCATGTGCTGGCTGGTAAAGGGGTGGGAGAAGGTACTTCTGCCGCTCCTCCTCCCCCCACAGAGGGACAGAGAGGTCGGCGTGGGAGCATGGGACTGCAAAAATAATGTCTTGCAACAACAATTATGACATCAGTTTTAGGGAACTTCTCACTGGCGTGTGACTTCACCGGTTTTCATCAGGCTACCTAACATGAAAGGAGAATTTCGGACAGACGGAGGGACAGAAACTGCTGCTAATGTGTAGCTGAAGCTCAATCTACCAGAAATTTTCAAAGCTTTATTAACCAGGGGAAGGAAAGTTATTTTCTGCTCGCAGGGCGGATTGATTGCACGGACCTCTCCGAGTCCGACCTCGCTCTCCAAAAAGGTTGGATTAATAAGCGATTTCATCGAACCAAGCCCCCGAGGCCGACATGCAGACGAGCACATAATGAAACTTGCTCTTTATGTCTTGTGCGAGACAGCAGCAAGGTAAGGAAGACGATTGCGTATGCTGAGCGCAAAATTATGAGTGGCCAAGATATTTCCGTTGCAGATAAGAATTTTTTCTCCATTAGCGCTCGACGCGCGCGCACGGTGGCAAAAGTTCAATTTTTTTTTAGACGTGGGTCCCCCTCCCCTTCATTCGTTTGAAAGTTGAACTTAACTGTTTTCCAAACTTTTGTTAGAAAAGATAACTTTTACTTCGTCACCTGCTCTGGGGAACTCTGGGGAACATCTAAGCAAAGAAAAAAAAAAGAAAGGATACGTTTCAAAATAGAATGACACCAGACTAAAAGCGATGACAGTAAATCAGAACAGACGGTTAAACATATGGCGCATATGGTGTCCTGACAAAGACGCAAGTCAAACAGCATGGGTTTCTTGTTTACACCGCCATCAACACAGCACAGACTGTCAAACCCCACGGTATGCTAAAATAACATTTGGGTCTCTAAAACTGCATAACGTTGCCCTCCCCGTGTCAAGCGATGCACAGATGAAATATAACCGCACTTATTGCTGACATTCTTCAATGTGAGGCGATAAGGATCACAAATGTTCGCGGGTACAGCAGACGCTGTTTGCTGGTTTCTCCACAGAAAAGAAAGAGGGGAGGAAGAGGGAAAAGAGAATAGGCTGGAAAACGATAGATATCTGCACATTTATTTGCAACGCGAACTGCTTCGTGCTCAAAGAAAACAATATCACTTATAATCACCGCATAATACAGCAATAACATGCACAAAAATGGTTTTAAAAAACTAGCATGTACGTTCAGGTGCTGAGAGAAGCTGTATCTTCCGCCAAGAGCTGTGTCATTCACCCACAGTCGACCTGAGAAACGTGTGGTGGCCCGTTGGTGTGTATTGTTACATTTTGCCAGAAAAGCCCGCTTAAATATAGGGCTGTCGCGACCTTCTCGACCTCCTGGTGCTGCTCGTCGTCCGCAAGCACCGCCCTGCGGATGCCATTGATCCACGCTGCTTGCCGTTTTGGCTGCCAATTTTGCGATGGAAAATTCTCAGATTCTGCAATTTTTCGATCTGGAGCAAAAGACAAATTGCACGTTAAGCATCAGTTTGACCCCCTTTCTTACGGCCATTTGGCAGTTGGCTGCAAGGCTAATCCAGTGCCATGCCTGGCGCAGGCTGCCAGCGCGCTTTGCGGTACGCCAACGTGAACAGGAGTAAATGTCGCCTGAAATTCGCGTTATTTCTGCCATGTTTCCCTGCAGATTGCTACTCCAACAAACCTTTCCATTACCACGATCAGCTTTTACGGAAAGCAAAAAAAAAAGAGGTGGAGGGGTGGTGGGATTTTAATGTGGCAAGAAACACTACGCACTACCTATAAAGAGTGCGATTACGGCCCACGTGCGGGAGGGATCACTGTGAGGGGATAAGGATGAAAAGTAATTGTCTTTTTTTTACGGAGGACAGCATGTAGACTGTAGATTGCAGGTGGTCAGACATACACCCATGCTCTCTCCCTCTCTCACACAAGCGACCACCGAGTTGCATTATGGGAAATGAAACACATGCAAACATTATGCACACCGTGCTTGTGTCAGACGGTTCCCCTTCGTAGACCAAGAGATGCGCGGGTTGTTCACACGTGTACTGTATTTATACAGAAGCTTCCAGAAACTAAACAGCTTACCATGACTCAGTGACCACCACGTGCTGGTGGTGAGCTCAGTAATAATTAATCCCGACATTAAACGGAGTACAGAGACTTACACCAAAGATTTCATATTTAGGCTGAAGAGAGATTCAATACGCACAACGAAACAAGATCGGACAAACCACGTGACCAGGGAAAAAATCACTTCACCCTTCTTATTATTATTATTTTTCTCCCTAAAAGGTCAGTGCAGTGCACAGCAGAATGTCAGAATGATCAAGGGGAATAATGATAAGTTGTGGCCAAGTCTCAGGACGGAGTAGGCTGCAGTTGACAAAGAGTGACACTGCGCGCCCAAGACTGGGCACTCTATTAGACGCCGGCGCTTGAGTAATTGGATGAGTGATGCCGAGCTAATGATAGCCCGCAGTCAGCGAGGGCGTGCGCAGGGCTGTAAGGTCAGCCACTCACCGCCATTTTACGCTGTTTTTTTTTCTTTCTTTCTTTCTTTCCTTTTTTTCTTAAGGGCGTTCAAACATGCGAATTACTTTCGTCTTATCACACCTCTATTCGCAACACCATCGGCAAACGACACCGCTCGCCTTCCTCTCTACACGTCCGTCTCTTTCACTCGCACGGGTTTATTATCCGATCTCTCTTCCTCTCTCTCTCTCATTCCCCCTTTAGATTTGGTCGGTTGAGAAATGGTGGTGACGATGCTATCGGCTGCAGAAAAACTGCATGTCATCTCGCTCCAGAGCGCATGATGTTGCGAGCGGCGCTACCACTCTGTCTCGGAGGCGCGAATGTGTGACGGATTGCCTGTCCCGGCCAGTACCACGCGTTGCAGACGACGAAAACATCCTCGTAACCACCCAAACGACCCACCCCTATTCTGAATGTCTTCGGTGGTGCACCTGAAGGAGCGAGTCTTAGTTAAGTGCCTGTACATACAATGGATGCACAGGGGGTCTGTGCTTACAGGCTGGTCACGGCATCATTACCATGACATTACCGAACTACCAACAACGAGATGCAAAAATCACGAGGCTGGGTTTAGGAGGATCAGATGCTTTTAACTACCAAGGCACAAACTAACAACATAACAAGCTAACTTTGGCCAACATTGCTCGTTGATTAAAGCGGCTACTCAAGACAACAGTATACGCAGAGATGCAAAACGCCAGGTAAAAATTGCTGCACAGGAAGGGGGAAAAAATGAAGGATGAGGGGAAAACATTTTCTTGCACCTGCGCTGTGTAAGCTGCGAAGTGAGGCGACATGCCCATGCATCGAGCACGGCGCAGTCTTCACGTGCGCGAGGCTACAAATTTCGCAACCAATTCATCGCCTGCTCTTTTGTGCAGGGGGGGGGGGGCGGCATGTCGTGAGCCCAACACACCAGCCCAGGACAACAGAGAAGGGCAGTTGGGGAAGGGGGAGGAAACCAAAATGTTGCTGCAAATTTCTGTATGGCCACGTGCATGTGTGTGCATGCGCATGCACGCGTGTGTGTTTGCAAGTGCAACCATGTATGTTATTCATTATTCAAAAGATGTTTACATACCTCAGGTTCATCTTTCTGTTCTTGTCTTCATTGAGGCACTGGAAACAGAAAAAATACTAACGTTTAGAAATAATAATATAAAAAGAAACAGGACGTGCTCAAATATTGATAGGAAAAAACATTCAGAAGGAAAAAGGAAATAAAACACCAAATGCTTCAGAAACGAACCGGCAATCTTTATCCCCAGAACTAGCGAAGCTAATGAGTTTTGAATGCGTCAGTACACCCTGCCCCCACAGCGCCGGCGATCAAAAATCAAACTGAAAATTGTCTTGCAGTTCTCCAATTAAGACGTCCATTGACATAACTTTCGCCAATCCTTCATGACGGCAGCCCCGAGTATTACAATAATTACGAGATCGGATCTGCCATGGACAACCTGGACTTTAATAGAGTACGCTTTCCCGCCCCTTCTGTCCCTCCCGCATGTCGCTAGAGCCGTCGGTGTGTGCACCTAACTGACAGCACGTGTTTGCGTGTGCATGCGGGGGATGTGTGCGTGCGTGAAAGCTCAGAAAGGCATAAGCCTCCACAAGAAGAAAACGGGAGGGGTTGGAAAATGGCTGGGGGAGTGGGGATGACAGGAGGCATGTTGAACTGGTGAGAACTTCAATCCTAAGACCATGCTCAAATCTGACGCACCCGGCAAGAGAAAGGCGAGGGGGGAGAGGGGAGGATGGTAAAACGAGGCTGAAATCCACTGATGGCATGGCCAGTGAATGCCGCTAATGAAACAAATCAATTCACTGATGGCGACGCAATGGCAAACATGATGAGCTAATGGGTTTAAAAACTGCGGACAGTGTTTTCGCATCGATCAGTGGACAGGAAAGTAACGGTGAGTGAGGTGTGGGAGGGGGATGGCGGAGGGGAAGATAGGGGGAGGAGGGGACTGTTTTCATTCACGATGATGTCGTGTCCTCGTCCCACAGCAACATTTTCTCTAAGTTCTCCTTCTGTCGATCCTCGTTCACCTGAGCGGACCACGTCAACACCCGCCTTCCGTCCCACATTCACCAAGCGCGGTGTGGCAAGCTCACCATGCACCTGACGGCGCACCACGCGTAGCAATACAGCACCCCCTCCCTCGTCAAGTCTGTTTTCGTAGAAACAACCGTTGTCACATTATAATGCTCAGTCTTGATCCTCAAAACGGACCAGACGAAAACCCAACAGTGCGGCGTTAGTTTGGTCCTTAATTATCAACTGCTAAAATAGAAGCGGGTGTAGGAGGGGGCGTCTACAAGGCGTGCAAATAAAGTAGTCGTGAGAGGGGAGAGCACAACTACAGTAATTTCTAAACACTGATATGGAATACTACTTTACACACAACAGAATTAAAAAAGAAAAACAAGCTAAGACAGACGTGGTCCGCTCAGCTGAACGAGGATCGACAGAAGGAGAACTTAGAGAAAATGTTGCTGTGGGACGAGGACACGACATCATCGTGAATGAAAACAGTCGCCACTGGCAATTCAACTTTCACAACACGCTGAACTCTGACTCCGCCCTGTGGTGCTCTGTTCTTGAAGATGACAGCACCAGGATGAAAATTGGTGGTCATGCCTAACGCGTAAACAAACGAACTCGTGGTCTCCGCCAAGTTCGGTGCTTGTCCGCCCAGGACGACGAAGAACAGCACACCTGCAGACAGCCAGTGGCTAAACACACCCGAAATACATCCCCACCCACAGCAAGCCTCACCCCCATCAAGGGATGATCATTACTTGTTAGGGAGGTATGACAGTCCAGCATTCGAACAAGAAGGTCAAAAAGAAAACTGTCTTTTCAGAGCCCCATCTAATACATGACCGGACAGCGTCCTAGAGTCTTTGAAGCATATGAACTGAATCAAAGGCTGTCAGATAATGCTACAAATAGTTTCTGTTCCTCATATAAGTATTTTTTCTCGTATACGTGCAAAAGAAAAAAATACGGTCTACTGTTTTTTTGAAACTCTGCCTGATCTTCCCATATTTTATTCTCGTTTACTGCTCATTAACAGAAACATTTATTCAGTAAAGACGTAAAACGTTTACGAAAGGTACCTAAAAGAGATCTGCCTCGATATTTTTAGGGTAATTAGCAAAATGATGGAAGGAGAGAGATGAAGACGACGGTGATAGTACTGACGACAGCGATGATTATAATGCACATTGGTACAATTGCCAGCCACTTTATTAGCGATCCATTTTAGTCTGTTTTACAACTGCGGTAACTGAGTCGTTCGGAAAGTCTGAGGGATCGCCTGGGCTTTTGTTCTGGGCCTTTTGTCAAGTGTTTTATAAAAAAAAAAACGCTTTAAAAAACACAGAACCTGTTAAAATCCCGTTTAACCTGATTCCTATTTTAAGTCTGGCTTCATTCAGTTGCAGGAGAACAGGTGCGGGCCGTCTCGCTTCACGCGGGGGTACAGTTAAGGTGTTGGAGAAGAATGCACACAACTCAGCGTCCGACCACTCACTACCTGGGCCAGCAGATCTTAGCACACACTGGTCCGCCCCTGCGTCTGCACTGTGCGCCTACAGTTCGTATCCCAGGAAGAACGGCTGTCGAGGCGGGGTGGGGGTGAGGGAAGAATTTTGCGTGGTTGAGGAGAGGGTAAAAAGGGAGAAAAGGTTAAACGATTTTGGAGTCAGAACTTATGCCGACAAGTGCCGTCTGCTGTAATTCGTCCGCCTAAGTGTATGGAAAATTAACTTTGAACGCCTCTTTCAATCTCCTCTTTCTCCCCCTTCCAGCTTTCGCTCTCAATTCTCTTCTTTCTCCCCAGCTCCCCTCCTGCCTCTGGGCTGCGAGAGCAAGGTCCTGGCCCTCTTAACGCCTTCACGAACCTGTTACAAGTTTCCTTCCGCGAAGTGTAAACTAGTCGTAAGTGAAGCTTAAAAGCAAATTGCGGTTCCGGACACAAACACAAAATGAAGACGGTCTAGCCCATGTCACCTGCACAGACACCTCTCTAGACAGGGTATCCAAGACCGTGACTTACTAAACGTAAAGACCACAGAAAGCACGTGCAGTCTCTCTCTCTCTCTCACACACACACAACTTACAGCTGACTGAAAGAGTGAAACCAGATTAGGGAATCGGACACGTGGAAGAAGGATAAAGAAATAATACACCAGCTTCCATTACCGAGGTCAGTGGTATCAGTAAGGGATCAAGCTGGGCGGTAAGTGTGATTACGGGTCTCGAGGCACTTTCAGCAGGAAAGCTGCATGCACCCGTTTAAGTTACCAAGAAAACAACAACCTTCACGACTTGCGATTGCAACGTGAGGTCAAACAGTGCTGACCTTTACAAACATTAACCAGATTTCATAATGAAAGGTTCTTAGACTTTCCGACAGATCAGGGTACATTTTGTACAGCCTCTGTCTAGCTAATGTCATGTGAAACTTGAGAACAAAGTGGGAAATTGAAAAACCAAAACCTTATCGTCCAAGGCGGCGAAAAGATGATGTGACAATTTATTATTTGTTGCCGATGGTGCATGACAGAAGATAATGTTTAGCACCTGCAGGTACTCAGTTCTCTCTAAAACCGCGTCATTAGTCAAAAGAGACAATGTGCAGCTTTACAAAAACACACTGAGCATGTACATATTATCATTATAAAACGTGCAAGACATCTTGCGCTGTATAATGAAATAAAAACATAATGATTGCATGAGCTACCACGCGCATTGCTTCACTTTAGACAGAAAAAATACTTTTCTCAAAGAAAGAAAGAAAAAGGAAGGAAAAAAGAAAATGGGGGGGGGGGGGGCGAGCAATCATTTATCCTAGAGCCGCGGTTCTCAACCTGGGGGGCGCGCCCCCCAAGGGGGGCGCAAGCTGCTGAAAAGGGGGCCGCAAAGGCGGTCATTTTCTCATATCTCATATAGGTATTAGTGGCTAAGGGGGGCGCGCGGACGTACCTTTATTCATCGGGGGGGCGTCACAAGTAAAAGGTTGAGAAACGCTGTCCTAGAGGATATCCTTCAGAAAGGACAAGCCTGATGTGGACCGTACACCCGCTAACCCTGTACTCTGACCACTTCAATCATGTGGCGTGATTTTATCGGCCATAAGTCTGGCGCTCGACGGGAGTCTCATCCTGTTGTGCTCGTCTCCCTTCTCGCAAATCTTCCTACCTTATCACCCATCGGACTCGACCTTAGGTGCCAACTCCAGCAGCGCCCACCATCCACCTCTCCCCGTACTAGGGGCCAGCAAGAGCTCCCTTGGCGACTTGAAAGACACCGCGGGTCACCTTTAACCTGCAGAGGCGTGGACTCTGGAACATTTGACTGCTTCTGAAGTTGGACAGCTGGAATGTGATGTGCCGAGTGTAAAGACTTCCCCAATCACGGGAAGCGGGGAATACAAGGGACAATGAGGGAGTGGCGGTGTGATGAGGAGTCATCGGCACATCATTTTCCTAACGTACAATTCCCACAAACTTCTTGGCTGCAAGCAAGCCACTCGATCAGACTGGCACCTTTTGGAAGAAGACAATTACTAGGTGTACAGCAAGAGAGATGTGTCAGGAAATGTATCTCTGTCGCAGACGAGACCCAAAGATTGGCGCGGCCTCGGTCCCTGCTATCTGGGGCCCACATCGCTACGCCCAGGGCTCTTCATTACATTCAGATGCTGCGATGCCCCCCACTCCAAGCCCACGGTAGTCGGTCCCTCCGACACTTGTACCGACAAGAAAAAGAAGGAAGAGAAGGTGGAGCTGGGCTGAGGCAAGGCAAGCGCCTGACGTTCGTATACCTGTTGTACATGGAACGGCACGTGTTCCCCCCTACCACCACCTCCCCAACCTACCTCCCTTGACGGTTGGTGATAACGTGTGTACGTAATTCTCGCTGTCAGAAAGTTAGCACAATTCACCTTGAGAGGCACCGACGAATGTCAGACATGACGTTGAGGGGAAACCAAATTAATGTTTCGGCCGACGAGTGACGACGCCAGCTCCTCCGTCATCACCGACGAAACGCGAGTGGTTAACATCAAACATCGTTACGCCGACCCACCCTCCTCCTTCCCCCCAAATCCCTCCGCCTCTCCATTCTTCATGTGTCTTAAAGCTTGCTGCTGTTGTGACGGCAAAAGCGAATGAACAGAGGGCAATGGGAATAACAAGTGACAGACCTATCGCCCCATCAGGGCGCTCTTTTTAGTTTCCAGCCACGAAAGCGGTTGCCAAGAAAATAAAAACGAAGTCAAAAACAACAACCCGGAATGAAAAGAGTTTTGCTGAAAATGAAGTTCCACGTTATTTTATTTACTTTTGATTTATTTCTCATTCCCCCATAACACACACACACACACACACACACAGAGTGTACAATGTACAATGCTCATGTAGTAGGATATGATCGAGGTGCTGTCGAATTTGAGGTGGAGTTCCAGGAAGCAAGGGGAAGTTCCTGCACGAACGTCCTCGCCATAATAACGTCCCAAACCGTGCCCTACGTTGTACAAACATCTTCGTAAAAACAACTCCACAACGGTGCCTCGTGTCTTGCACAATTCCTTGAATCCTGCTTCATTAACGATGTCCTACGTTGTTCGATCACTAACGGTGCCCCCACGTTGTTTACCCTCTTCACGAAGATAGACTATCCACAAGAAATATAAACAAACAAGCACACTAATGCAAAATCTGATTCTGAATGAGCTGAATAGAAATAAAAAAATGAAGAACGAAATTCATCTTAGCGATACGTCAGAGATGACTGATTGTTTTCTCTTGAGCTCACAGCAATCTCGCACGTGCTTAAAACTTTGGGGATGGGGAAGAGAGGGAGAGACGGGGAACAACTTCCTTCCAGCATCTTTCTCATCCCCCATCCCCTCAGCGCCCAGAGCTCCAAGCCATGCTGCCCAGCTTTTCCTCTTGCGTGACCTATTCAAAGATATCGCTGACAAAACGTCAAACGTCAAGCAGTAATTTTCTCATAATAATCAACACCAATAATTATGCCAGCCTTTAAAAGGGACGGTACCGAGGACACAACTGCCTGAACCCATTCCCTGCTACTTGCTGACTGGCTTTAATCAAACAAAGATCCGCCTCTAACGTCACCTTCTATTTCAAACCCACAAATAATCTTTCCTCATCTCCGTTCTCCCCACCCACCCACCCCCCGCCCACGCCTGCAACTTGCTCCGTCCACCCTCTTCTCTCTTCACCCCTCCCTCCATCCATCAACCTACCCCGCTCTCATTCATCTCCCGACTGAAAGTTATCATCGCCGGTTTCATCCTGCTGTTTGGTAGGAGACGACAAAAGCGTTTCTCTCCCCTTCCCCGCCTCCTTTCTCTCTTCCTAGCCTGCTTACAGCCTTCAGAAACTGTATGCAGCTGTGTGCAGCAAACGTGAGGGGGTCATCGTCCATCAGTCATCCAAGACGAAAAGCTTTCTTTATCCCTCTCTAGTTCTCCCATCTCTCTCTCTTCCTCCTCCTCCCCTCCGGGGCGCTTGTGAACAAAAATCTTTATGGCTGCCGATGCACGAACCCCATTGCTTCCTCCGTGAAACTGCTGGACTGTTTGGAAGATTTCACCCTTAATTTGGTTACAATCTGTCTTTCTGCCGCTCATTGGGGCCGACTTGATATGATTACAGCCGGGGACGCGCGTTCCGCTCCCACCTCCCTAGCGGCAACAGCGTCCCGCCCTCCCCAGTCCGCCGCGTCGATTTAAAAAAAAACAAAAAAAAACAACAACGTGTCACGTGGGTGCACGTTAGCACGCGTACTTCTTTGAAGAGAATTGTTGCACGGGCGAGCGCCGAACTTTCCGGCGACAACGGACGGCGCAGCCCTTCGTCCATCACAAAGCTTCACGATGACCATATCGTCCCGACAGGTACGAAGGGCAAGCCCGTCCCTCTCTCACAGCACTGTCGGATTTCTCCGGCGCAACCCTTCGATAGTAACGGCCATCAAAACCACGAACAATAAGCAGAAAAGGCTGTTAAAAAAAAAAGAAGACTCGGTTGCTGGCTGGTTAATAAAACACTTCCATTAGCTTGTTATAGAACTGCGGTGTAAGTCATTGTATTTCGTTCTAGGTTATTTCAAAAAGCACACGTGAACTGACATAAATGTTGTCGTCCGACATCATCTAAGGCCGCGGCCCATGCAAGACCTTCATGCACTTGATAATGAGGCGATGCGGTAAACGAGGTATTGACCTCCTTTCATGGCGCTGGTGAACATTGCGATGTTTACACTTGAATCTCGTTAAAAAGAACAAGGTTATTCGCTCAGATTTGGGGCGTGAGTGTGAGGGGTGGGGGGGGGGAGAATCCGTATCCTGTAAAAACTAAACCCGACCAACTAAAAACAATCTTAAATCGAGTGTCTGCATCGCCACCATGACCTGCAGGATACAGGTGTCAGTCGTAAGTCACAACCAACCCAACACAGCAGTCGAGTTGTGTCGTTTTTATTTTCAGATCCTCTTAAATTTCGACGTGTCTTTAATACCATGACCTGCACAAAACAGGTGTGAGTGAGTGCGTGTGTTCAAAAAGTGTTTTCCATCATGACGTGTTCAATAAAGGGTGCGTTATCACTGTGTCTCATAAACACAGGGGAGTGTTTTGCTCACACGACCTGTATAGTGCGGGTGCCGGATTACAATACAGGTTTTAGCCATCAACGAGTCGATCAAAGAGAGTGAATGTCTGAACGTTCACACTAAATGTTTTTAACGTGAATCGCAGAGTCCAAGATCAGTCAGTTCTACCCTACCCTAACGAAGACTGATTTACCGATATCCAATCGCTCCCAAAACCCCACCACCACAATATCGCATGAAAGACAAACACGGCTCAACTACGTGACACGAATAACTCCTGACAATCTGGCGCAAACTCCTTCTCCCCCCCCCCCAAGTCTACTCACATCTGGCTAAAGGCGATGAAATGACAACTACAATCGGACCTCAGCCATTGGTGCGAACTATTTCAATTATATCTATGCCATGAACGTAAAAATAAGAAATCCAAGCAAAGCAAACAAACACACGAGCCAGGGATCAAACGGCTAACAAATACCCCTCTCCCACTCCCCCAATCCCCTCTGTAAGACAGGTCATCGATTTGCTCAGACGACAACAGCGACGTCTCATGCGGGATGGAGGAAAGTAAAGGGGCGGGTTGCAGAAGGGGCGGGAAAAGAGACAAAGAGGTTTTGTTGTCGATGAGGGAAAAACGCAAACACAAGTTCTCGAGTGAGGTGTAGCCGCTTGCAATCTGCAGGCGACGCCTCGGGGGCACGGTAACGGCGCCCGGCCCCTCGTTCGTTTGTTCGTTCGTTCACTCGCTCCTCACCTTCTGAAGGCGATCATATTGACCAGCTCGTTGCCGGCAGCGCCGCTGGCATCGACTCCACTCCCACCCATCCTCTGCACACACAAGCATGCGCAGGTAACAATACCATGCAGACCCTCCCCCACCCCTCTCTTCCTCATGCCTGTCTTGATACACAGTGCCAATGCCATTATGCTTCTGCCTTGCAGACGTATTTTCTCCGCGCCTGTGTGTGTGCGCGCTCGCGTACTCTTTTATCTCACAATCGCGAGAAGTTGGTGGAATTTCTCCATTTCCTCTCGAAAAGTTTTATACTGCCAGTTTCACTCGCTGAATTACATAGAACAGTTGCCGGCCTCTAAAGACTGCTCCACACCCTTTTCCTAAACCCAACCTACCCACACCTCCTTTACCCCCACCCCTACCCCACAATCCCTTCCTTAAATCCGGCAACTGCAGCTCGCAATCGCAACTGCGCTAAATACAACGCTTGTGATCCAAAACACGTGAGAATGCCTTTCGTAAACCGCGGGTTATCTGCCTTCTTATCAAATTTCCTGAACAGCTGAAAGGGTCTGGATGCTGCATAAATCGCAGTTTTTTTCTCGCGATGATATAGAGACTCTGCGAGTCTTGAAAGAGCTTGGCGGAGCGAGGTGCAAGTGCGACGAGAAGGGAGACAAATGGCGAGCGATGATGGAAGTAAGGGCTGCAGGGCGGCTACCGCCAGCGAGAAAGGCTGATAGAGAGCGACAACCTCGGCAGCTCACACCGGAGCAAGCCAAGGACCCCTGCTACACGGCAGGTGGATCAGGGGGTGGGTGGGGAGGTGAGGTAACGACATCTTAGAAATGGCTTTCTGTAACCTGCCGCCAGCAAATGACTTCCACACACCCACAGCACACACACAAACGCATATAAACACTCAGCACCCTGACCAAAACATTACTTAGTCCTCCTAACAAAATGTTCAACGTCTCTCCCGTTCACAACCCTGAACTTATGTAATGCTCTAAGGAAATTACAAAAAACAACAAGATAAAACAAGTCTGCTGGTGACGATGGCATCTAAACTCTGTATTAGAATGAGAGAACTGCATCTCCTGCCCCACCACGCTCCTCCTTCCCCTAACTGCAGGACGCACTACTGTTGTTACTGACCCCAACCTACCCCCCCCACCCCGCTGGCAGTAGGTGTTGCTCTTACTGATGTATTTGCTCACACACCATGCGTCAGCGCTGGCGAGGTGTCGACGCTATGATTTCCAGTTGCGATTTCAGACACGTTATCTCGCGCATCACGCTTGCACAATACTGCCTCTGCACTCAAAACACAAGCCTGCAGACGCTGCAGAAAGCCACACCAGAACCCCACCAACCCCCCCCCCCACCCTGAGCCGGTATATTCTATTTTTACCGCGGATGCACACGCGATCAGCTGTTTCCGGCGCCAACAAGAAGCGAAGGAAGGAAGGTAAATAAACTAGCGACACCAGTACAAGTAGCGGTACCCAGTCGCCAGTGGATCACGTGTTTCTCTTTATATCAATTGGTGGGGGGGGGCGAAGAGAAAAAAAAGGGTGGAGGGAAATCCCTCAGACACAGGTGATCAGTTCCACATTTCTCGTAGCCCCCAAAGCCGCATGGCAGGAGCAACAGTTATGGCCCCTGCTTAATCATTTCGTTGGCGGACCTTTTCATTGCTTCGCTCTCCTCTCACCCCGCACCCCTCACCGGCAAGTCACTCAAGAAACCCCGCGCGCGCGCAACTTAAGCCCGGGGTCGTGAAAATCTCGAGTCTTCACCCTTAGCCCCCCCAACCTCCACCGCCCACTATGCTCATTACAAATGCACCACAAAACGCTTCCCCGTGCTGTCGCAACTCTTTCCCCAACACTCCCCCCCCCCAACTCCCTAACGACTGGCATCCTCTCTTCTTAATTTATAAACACTTCTCCCCCTCCCTCACCCTACTCTTTCCACGCACCTGCAATTTTGTGCCAAATACTTGGAGCCCTTCTCTCCTCCCTTTTCTATCTGCTTTTCAACGCGATTCGGCCATTATGGTCGAGTCCTCTTCAAGCACTTGAGTCCTCGAGTCACGAACGCCAGTAAACTGAAATTAAATCAACTTGCTCCAAACCGAAACAGCGACGATAAAAGCTCCATTTTTTCCAAAAAATATAGTGCAATGCAAGGGGTCGGCTTTATCAAGTTATTATCGCGCGCCCTGTGTGGCATCCTCTAAACCTAAAGCTCATACGGTAAAAAGAAGAAAAAAAAGAGTAAACGGGGGAGGGTATTCAGAGAAAATAAACAAGGTGGATTGAGGTGAATGCATATTACAGCGATACCTGCTGACAGCGAGAGAGAGAGAGCCAGAGAAAAGAGGAATGGGTGAGCTGCATATCTGTGACACACTAAAGACCAGATATATGCAGTCAGCAACCCGTCGTCCAGAAAGAAAAAAACCCACATCCAGCAAGCCCACGACAACAATGTATGCGTGTGAAACTACCACCACACCCGACCTTCCACTGTCCTCCATCTGAGTTTGTTAGCAAAAAGAATGCGGGGGTAGAGTAAGCGCAGCGACAGTCCCTCGCTAACACCCGGCTGACAGCACAGAAGGGTGGAGCAGGGTCGAGTGCCATCTTGATTGGGCACCAGATCCTAATTCTATTTGTCGGAGTAGTTAGATAAAAAAAAAAAACCTACGAAAATAAAAATGAAAAGTGATGACGAGAAAACTCAAGTCTGCGACTGCACTGGCCTGAACTGCCATTACCACTAATAGAAATTAGTGTCTATCCCTTTAGTCGATGACAAGCTCGATTGCCTTCATTTTTCTTTCCCTTTGTATCTGGCGAGTCCCTGTCTCGACTAGTGTCGAGTGGTGGGGTCTAATAGGGGTGGGGGAGTAGAGGGTGAGCGAAAGGTAGGTGGGGGAGCGGCGATGTGTGTCGGAAGGCGCTGCTCATCCCCCCCCCCCACCTGCAACTTTAGCCATCCTCCCTCCTGTCTCCTTTACGCTACAAGTTACCTATGGTGGGCGGAATCTGCCAGATGGCAGCACAATCTTATCCTGTAGGTTGCCAGCAAGTGCTCAGTACTTGGGTTGCTCCGTGTGGATGGTTTACGTGCCCGTTCGGCGGACAGGCGTTGATGGCGCTGCAATAACGCAGCGACGGCGGCTTCAGTGCGCTGAATACTCGGCGTCAACGGCGATAGGAAACGCACGGGGTAGTTTGGAGAGGGTGGCGGGGCATCTATCAAACTGAACATGCGTCTAGCGTAAATATTTAGTTTCTTTGATCTGGACCATTTCTTCCGGAGTTTAATGAAGCAAGTCTGTTGCCCAGTTAATGGCTGACACTTGCAGTTATGGTCGTGTTTCATGGCGTCAATGCTGCGAGCACCTGCAGCAGCGGATTAGCCGGCTTGAGGTGTTCCAGCACCCGGGTGTGACCAGCCGGCGATTATTATTATTATTATTGACATCTGCAACGCATGCGCGCAAACTGTCCGGATATGGTGTCCAAGGAAACTGCAGCACGTCAAAAATCTCCCCCCGTTGCCAGAGACAGTGAAATAAAACCTGCCAGTCAACGAAGTACTCATTAAAGCTGGTCCCCAAAATCCTGTCAAAGAGTGTATGGGTACGAGATTTGCGAAGTGCATCGCCAATGTAACTGGTGTGCAAAGAAGCAGACTTTACCTGACATCCTTGGTCTCAGGCTATGGACTGCCGCAACAGTCTTTTGTGTCACAAACAAATACATGGGAGCTGCCTTCTATACTCGGAGGACAAGGAATATAACATACACAAAGAATACAGCAACAATATGTGTGAAACAACAATATCTGGGCGCCAAGTGGATGGCTACAAGCTTCGATCCGACGAAGGAGATACATCGCATAGCCGTTGGGGAACAAAACATAGCCAGCTGCGTAATCTTCAGGTGACTACAACTATGAAACCTGACACACGTCTGGTCTCCATCTCAATCAACCTTTCTAATCTGCCAGTCTTTCACTGAGAATAGAAGCCCTGAGTCCGTCCACGGGGCTGACAAATACACTGCCAACAAGCTTCGATTCCGCCCTCCAACCAACTTCTAGATGTTCTTTAGAGGTGGGGTGGTCTATTTGTGTCCCTGACAGGTACTCACGGGCCCACAAAGCCCAGAGCGACGATCTGTGCACAAAGCCTTTTTCTGTGTTCAGAGGACGAACACAAGAAACAGTTCAAAAGATTAATCTTGAAATGTGGCAGTGTCTTTTCTTTGGCATGTCGGGGATTTGGCATTCACTTGACGAGATCTCTGCATGCTGTCTACTAGATTGAGGACGGCCACACCCACCTCAACACACGTCAGCGCGCACGCACCCCCCGCGTTTTACAAAGAATAGAACACAGGCATACGCAGAAAAGCACACACCCGTTTCTGTGTGTGAGAGAGAGAGAGAAAACTTGAGAGAGATGCGAGGATCCAGGACATTACATTCTCTCTTGTGAGCCATTCCAAGAGGAGGAGGGCGGCCCGGGCACACAAAGAAAGGTGTGCACGGTGATCGCAGGATTCATCGACAAGCTGGTGGTAGTTCAACGCGGCGCGGTGCGGCAGCCGTGCTGGAAGAGCACATGAGGCGGCGAGCGGCAAGCGGCGCGGCTACACCGTTGCATGACGCGTGGCGCTTGTGGTCCCGACGTGGATGCTGCCTCGTCTATGCGCGTGTATATACCATAGCGCGCGCGCGCTCTGGAACCACCCATTTACCGTTTTGCGATTTACTTCAACGTGGCCACAATCTTTAGTCCACTTTTCAATCCTTTAAGTGACGATGCCCTGTATCTAGTTGACGTTGTACCTTCTCTCTAGTTCACCTACATCAACGACACGTCAGCTGAGGCAGACCACTGGAGGAGTATCGCTAGCTTGTTGTAAGGCTAAACATGGCAGGCCGCGGTGCGGTGTGGCTGTTGGCAAATTGCGCTGAACGCTAAGCAGCACAGCAGGGGATCAAACCATGCCAGCCACCACCCCACCCTCCTTCCCCCGAATCAATCCACCGGCCTGTGAGATATAGGTGAATGAGTCATCGACCTCTACTGCAAACTCTACAACAACTTGGGCGCAGAGAGAGCTAAAAAAAATAATCCAATTTTCCTCTAACAATAATCAATACGCAGCTTCATGATCAAGGGAAGAAACTCTTTTATTTCTTCGGCATGCGCCGAAAGAAATTAAAAAAAACCACAGCTGGCTGCAAGTAAAAAAATTCGGACACTGTTGACGAAAGTTAAAAGCGAGAACGGTTTGGGAAGGGGAGATAACAGACAGGTCTTCCCAGCTGTCTGGACGACAACC
Source organism: Marisa cornuarietis (assembly GCA_004794655.1). Taxonomy (NCBI): domain Eukaryota; kingdom Metazoa; phylum Mollusca; class Gastropoda; order Architaenioglossa; family Ampullariidae; genus Marisa; species Marisa cornuarietis. The sequence goes on along the minus strand of SMMW01000554.1, from coordinate 1,032,696 downwards.
GAAACTCGCAGAAGGGTTACTACGCGCGATCTCTGAGGCGAACTGAAGAGCTGAGCGTGTGTGTGTGGTACCGCAAGACACTGGAACACCCTCCTCGTGCATGCAGGGTACTACAAATCACCCTGTTGTGCATGTGTGATACTACAAAACCCTCTGCTCTGCATCTGTGGGACCTCAAAACACGCTCAGAAAGAAAGCATCCTGCTGTGGTGGAACGGTTTACAAGTCCTGTAAGGGCGAAGACGAAGGCATCCAGCGACGAAGTAACGAGGGACTTTCATGGTTTCCTTCTCTTTTGAACCTCCTCAACACTGCACATGAAGATGTCTGGGGGACGATCAGCAGACATGACGGGACATACAACTGGGTGAAGCAAGGGGCTGACATGCTGCTGTGTATAGGGGTCTGGTCTCCAGGGAGCGAGCAAGTCATCGCAATGTCAGCCCCAACTACGTTTTCTTCAGCCTCAACTCCTGCTACGATAGAGCGATAGAGCAAGCAAGTAAAAACAACAAAAACCCCTACTAATAATTATGTTTCTGTGTTTGTGATTTACAACGCGTCTATTGTATAGACGTCATTTCTGCTTCCCTTTGCTTTGAAAGGAGGGGAGCTGTTTTGTTTCCTCTTAAGTGTGCTTGATGGGGTTGGGGGGGGGAGGATGGGGTGGGGCGGAAGCCGCAAGAGGGCGGGAGAAGGGATGGGGTGGTGCTGCAGGTCGCAGGATGCAATTCGGATGCCGAGGAGGCGCCAGAACTGCGCGTCGGTTGAAAGCAAGGCGTCAAAGTTGCGTGTGAAAGATTGCGTGAAGGGAGACAAAGCATGCCCCGCAAAATCTTTTCACAGTCAAGTCTGGCGCACGCCCTGGGCCATCAACAGCTGCCCTACACAACCGGTAGGGGAGGGTGAGTGCAAATGGAAGCATAAGGGCAAACGCAGTGCGCCGATACAAATTGGGGTTTTTTTTTTCGTTTTGACGCTCAAGACTGTATTTATTAGCTGTTACTTTTTTTTAAATCACGGTTTCAATTTTGTTCTCTTGAAAACTCCTCCAGTGGTCCCCTCCCCCACTTCCTATTATAAGTAAATCACATGAACTAAAACTTGAAAATTCCTCATCCCATCTCCCCCCCCCCACTCCAATCCCTATTAGGGAAATCACACGAACCACTAAAACAAAAAAACTCTTCTAGTGCCTCCCTCTCGTTCTATTTTAAAGTAAAGCTCGTGGAATTAACACGAAAAGGGGAGAGACTAGGCCTAGGGAAGGCGGTAAAGGACAGAAAAGAGGTAGGGGCAGATAAAAGAGGTGGGGGTGTGAAGGAGTCGACCAAACAGGCTGTTGCTCTTGATCCTTACAGGTGGACTTTGCTACTCCATCGGCGTTGGTCCAAAGTCAATAGTGACGCTGACGAAGCGGCGTGACCTGTGACCCTATAAAATCAAAATACTTGTGTGACGAGAAGAGATCAAGTGATTGCGAGTTTTGTGCACAATAGTGTATCAAGCAATGCCACCTGCAGAACAGTGGCTCTCAGTCACGGTACTGAGCAGCGGCGAGCTGTGAAACTTGCGTGAATTTACTGACTCGTAAGGACCAGCTCAATCTCCGGCCTATCCACACGGTAATCAACGTTGGCAGCACTAAAAGGAAAAAGTCGTGCGTTTTGTTTGTGTGTGCGCTCGCGTGTGAAAGAGTGTGAGAGAAAAAAAAAGTGGGAAAGAAAGAGAATCAACTCAACAGCACAGATGTGGCAATTGGGATGACGGGGGCCGGGGGGGGGGGCAAAGGAAGGAGTGCTGTAAATGCAAAATCTTGACAAACCTCCAAAACTCCGCGGCAGCGAACACCAGCACTGGCCTGACCGCAGCCCTCGGCAAATGTCGAAGACCAAGGTTTGAATGTCAATAACTTTGATGAGGTCTGCACCAACTGCTGCGGCGCGTTGAGGCAGGGGTGTCCGGGCGACGGAAAGGCGGCAATACTCGACTGTCTACAACGCTAATCCCGCCATGATGCCGCATGCTCCTCACCCTCGCTTGTCAGCTTTTTGCTCTTAAGAGAACTGAAGCAAACGGGGAGTTTTAAAAAAAGAAAACAAAAACAGAATAGTCTCAGCCACTGATTCTTCGAGGGAGCAAATATGGTTTCCGTAAAAGCGATGTCTTTTCGCCGAAGGTTCCTTTAAGAGGTTCTGAGTAATTGTCAGACGTCTGCATCCATGCCCTTCATCATCTTATTCTATATACATATAGCAGCGAATATGTGGATGTATGTGATTTATTTATTGTATCGCAATGCCAGAAAAGGACCCGGCAACAGGTACAATAAAAAGGACAATACGTAACTAACCTAGGGGCATCAAAGCGACTTGCAAGAAGGGAGAAGTCGAGCTTAGAGTGCGCTGCGTAATGTCTCCTTCCAGCGATCCCATGCAACCTGACTGGTGAGCGACGTCCGCATCACGACCTCTGACCTCTCCGACAACATCAAACACACACTTGCTTCCACTCCTGGTTTGAAACTTAATTAAAAGCCTGCACCAAGGCCGGGGCCAACGATCAAGACAGAGAGAAGAGATGCGTTTGAAGCTGGCGTGAAGAAAACTGGGCCATTTTCTCCCCACTGACTAGCACCTGCATCGTCTTTCTTTCCCCCCCCCAGCCACACAAGCAAAAAGCTTTTGCGGTTGCGCCCCTTGGACCGCTGTTCGGGCGACCCAGCAGCAAGCGGGGCCAATAGTAAGTTAGGCAGCAACGAAAGCATTTCCTAATCAAGAGAAACTTACCAAATTTTATACATGGGTAAACCACCGTCGTACATTCCACTTTGTTTACAGCTACAAGAAAAATAGTGTTTTGTACTTCATCGTAAGACCTTATGAATCGACCCGGTTGCAAAAGCCAGTGTACCCGGTGAAATGCGGACTGACGATGCCGGATGATGAATCATACACAACACGCACACTCAACCGCTCTTCTCCCTCCGCCTTCCCCATTATTTGTGCCATTTTGTTGCCATGACTACTTCTCAAAAGCTTTCTACTGCCACAACAGCTAAATAAAAGCCGTCGTAAGCCTGAAGATACTGCAGAAACAAGGGGGCAGAGGCAGCATGTGACTGAGGCAGCGACTCGCTAGGTCAACTGGTCAGTCATGGGGATCTGAAGATCTGGTCTTCTTCACGCCGGGTAATGGTATGAAGATCCTGTCTTCTTGAGATTGGGCAATAATGGTATAAAGATCCTGTCTTCTTCACACTTGGTTAGTGATGGTCTGATGATCATGTCTTCTTAAGACTTATCAGTGATGGCAGTCTGAAGGTCCAGTCTTCATCGGAGTGGTCAATGATGACGGTCGGAAACTCCGGTCTTCATCAGATGAGATCGAATTCTCTTTTCACAATAAAGACGACATATTGGGAGTGAGCAGGATTAAAATATGGAGAAATATACCCAGAAAAATTAATTATGCTTACTACCCAACAATTGGTTTTGCCAATGCCAGTTTTAATGCGTTACTAAATACAACTGTGCAGAGCGTTGCTGGCACTGCTGTTTGGGGATCCATGTTGAAACTGAACAGAGACACGCGACACGCTGCAATGCATAATGAGTGCGGTGAAAGAAAACAGCAGGGGTGAGGGGGGGTAAAAACAAATGGACCTCAGACACTCTTTTATGGTGAACAGGGGTCAAATTACAAATTTTCCCGAGACAACCACCACCACCACAATACTGTAAGCATCAAGGTATTCCATCTTCTGCTTGTTTCATCCTACTTCTGATTCCATTCATTATCATCATATTTCACAGTTGTACGGGAGAGGGTGGCGAAGAGGGAGAGCCGATAGGTTGGACGGAAACGTCCAGGAAGGTAGAGAGGGAGTAATTAAAGCCACGTACCCAATTCGCCACCAATCAGACGGGCCTTTAATTAAGACGACGATGCCTACCTACAGCTGTCAATGTCACCAGTTGTAGACCTACACTATTCCATGATATAGTCTGTGGGGTCTGCTTAATGATAGCACCCACCTGCAACAGACATGTCAGCGTGGCCTGTTGCATGATGCTGCTGCCCAAGGGACCTGAGGCATGACAATGACATCCTACAGCTGACGATGTCGTCACACAGGCTTGTGGCATGACAAGGACCGACCACCTTTTTTTACTATGTCGGAGCACACCGGCACGCTGGTGCTACTCAAGGAAGGGAGGGCACTCGTGCAGGCTTGCTACCTTGTGCTTTCTGGAGTTGGCTCATCTTGGAAGTGAAAGGTTGCGCGGTGCGTGGTTGCCCGGTGCGAGGTCCTGCCAGTGCAACACCTTTCCATCACGCCAGACGCCGCCTCTTGGGCCGGGGGAGGAGAGGGTGCTACACGTCACAACCACGGCAAGCCTATCTGCAGCCCAGACACAACTCTATCGGCGGTCTGGACAACGACTTCCATTGGTGGAGGCCAGCCAGTGGCTGAGATTCAAGGAGTGGCTCACGACTGTTCTACATTCTCCCCAAAATACACACACTCTTTCGCAAAAGCGATGATAAATCAGGTCAGCTCTTCAAAAAAAAAACAAACAAAAAAAACATACCGACCTTAACCCTGCCCTTGTTAACCAAGGGGTAATTTTCGCGGTGTTTTTGTTTTTCTTGGCGGGCTAAGGGAGAGGGGAGCGGATTGTTCTTAATGTCCCTAACTCCCCCCTTGGGAACAGACTGTTTAAGGTTGTTTATACCCACATGCTGCTGTCTGTTTACCAAACAACGATCAGCTAACACGGTCTATTGATCAAACAGCTGTCACTAATATCTGCTGTCGACACATACATACTACTCACAAATTTATTACTGTTTAATAGCGGAATAATACACAGTACTTCAAAGTATACAAACAGCACAGGCTTTAAACTCCACTCCTACTGTTTTTAATTATATGGATGTTGTGTAACCAACATCTACAGGCAGGAAGTGAGTAAAACCTCGGTATCTGCACCATTAATGACCAAACGTGTTCATACGGCCATAGTGTGATCAGACACCTTGCATGAAGGACACGCGAGACCTACCTTCATTGCGCATCCCCAAAGCCGAGGGCCCCGAATGGCCACTCCCAGACCCTCCCACAGTCTGTTTGATGGGCAAATTCAACCCATGATGACTTACGCCGCAGAAGTATGGGGCACTATAGCTAATATGAACCCCATTGAAACAGTTCATCTATTTGCTCTACAACGATTTCTACAAGTCCCAGTACAAACCCCCAACAGACTAGTTTATGGTGAGACGTCAAGATACCCTTTATACATCAATATATTTGTATTAAAAAAAAACAACTATTACGAATTTTATGCATGCCTGTAAATAGATTACCTAACAAACGCACGATATGTTGTTACATCCCATACTCAAAGCAATGTGACGTGGGCCTCTTCTGTGTGTTTTCTGTTATTTCGTTTAAAAAGAGGCTTCAGAATTGTTGTCTACAAGATTGGCGAGTGGAATTAAGTCCAAAGAGCGTTATGAACTGTATCGATCTTTTAAATCTTTCTCGGTGTACGTTTATACAGCTTATCGAATGCTGGTGTTTGACGAATCCAGACTAGACTGAGATTAGACATCTCACCCAAGTTAGCTATGTTACTTAGCACTACAAGTACTAAACCTCTGTTCAACCTATCGCTATTTGTTTTTAAGGCATTTCGAATTCGTGTGGATGTTTCTTGAATGAGAGTATCGTATTACTGGAGTGTAAAACGGAGCCGTTAATGTAAGTGTTAAAAGTTTGTATGTATTTGTGTGTGTATATATATATATAATGCTTATGCTTCTTAGCTATGTGTGTCATAAGAGTTAATCTCTGAATATACTTATAAACCATTCACCCCTTGAAATGGGCCGAAGGCCTAATCAATAAAGTCTGTTCTATTCCCACAGTCTGTCAACAGCTGGACAACCAAAGCCTTGGGAGTAAAAAGGGTGTGCAGCGAACTTATGACTTTCTATGGTTATCTGCTAACGAAGGAAATCTGATTTTTACGGAGAGCTGCGACACTTTAATTCTAGAGAGTGGTGAGGGAATGGGTGAAACATGGAGTATCTGACACTCGGGTGATGGCACACAGTAAGGAATACTAGAGGATGTGGAGGTCAAAATTCATTGTAATTCTCTTTGATGTGCGCAGTGTTTACCCCAAGCAACACACACACACACACACAACAAAGCCTACCTTCTATTCCCCTGCTATGACGCATCTCTTATCTCGGACTTCTTATCGCCACATTCCCCTGCTTCATTCATCTTCCTGCCGCCACTACCTCGTTTCTCGCAAGCTCTTCCCCTACAGCCTCCACCCAGATTCTATCAACTTCTTTTTCCGCTTTCTCGACTTAGCACAAGGCCACAGACCGCCCGTTCTCACAAACACGCCACCAGACCTTACATCAACTGGCACTCGGTAAGGAAACCACGCCGACCAGAATGGGAGGATAGCGACGATGAGAAAGAAAGGAGGGCGGACGGTGGGTGGGTGGAAAGAAACAACATCAGTCGTAACTCGGAGGAAGGAACAAAGCACGCGCTGCCCGAAAACGCACGCGCACGTTTTCAAACGGTCGCAGACTCCTGGGAGACTGCAGGAAACGGGACTTCTATTTATAGCCCTCCCCAGTCGGACCGTAGTGCGCTTGTGTGTTGTGAGCTCACAACTTATAACACAACACTTTCAGACAGAAAACACAAAAGCAGCTGTGGGTGACGCTAGCTAAAGAAAGGGGATGGTAGGAAGGAGGGGACATGGCAGGAAAACAGAAAAAAAAACTTAAAGATCTGTTCTCAAACGATGGGATGTTACAGAACAACTCCGGGTTGAAAGAAAAGGGCATCTCGCACGTTGATTGCTTTCCTTTCTTTCCCATTTCCCATTCCCTTGCACCTCGCGCTAACGAACTCCCAAAATGCTTTGCTTGGGTTTATGAAAAAAAAAAAAGGTTTCATGCCAACCGAACCTGACTTTTCGTCTGCGCTGCGTGGCTCTGTCTTCTTGGCCACGAACAGACAAAAACCTACATGTGGTGAGACAAAAACTAACGTGCAGGGGGGGGGGGAACATGGATGCCCCAGCCAGCTCCCACCCCTTAAACCATACCCTCCGACTGTTCTATTCCTCTCCAACGCCACCAACCCCTGACCCCAGCCCCTTTCGCCGCTGCGAGCGTTCGGACGTAGTACGACGTGGCCGAGAGACACGAAGGCCGTAGTTTTCAACACGAAGCTAGATCTTGACGTAAACACTGCGTACAACAAAGACAGGTTTTGTCCGAGAACAAACGAGCAAAAAACTGAAATTCCTTTGCCGCCCTTGCCTATCCGATGAAGCCAGATGCCGGATACAAGAAGTGAAGCAAAAACAAAGTCAATGCTTTAAGGCATGAGGAGGAACATCAGGGAGTTTCCTCCCCCCCCCCACCCAAGGTATGCCCTTGTGCATGCGCCAGTATGTTCAGCCGATAGTCTTTTAAGACGTTTGTGATTACTGACAAAGCAACTTTCACAAACCATTTGCACGACACGATGGTTGATAACGTCTAATGACAAAAACTTACGGACTCCAATTTCCACGGTGATGAAAGCGGTCCGTATTGCACGAGCAACTGAGGGAAATCCCTGTGGTTCTAGCAAATACAAATAATTAGCAAGGAACGCTAGGAATTACGCGAGGAATGTCTGACGGTGCCGTGCGGTGACTTATCGAATGACACGTCCTGTGTGCCGTGTAGTGACGTTGCGTAACACGCCCTCTGTGTTGTGATGACGTATCAAGTGACACGTAGTAGCAGTAATAATAATAACGTTAATTTATATGGTGCAATATCTCGGGCTATCGACAAACGTACTGTGCTGAACATGATCCACGAAGTAGTCACAAAGGCGGAGAACGAAAAACAAATGCGAAGACTCGCTGCGTTCCGGCAGCAAGGGTGATCACTGTAGATGTCACGGTGACGACTCCAGAACACAGGGGCTGGCGTCCTTAGGAGAAGATTGAGAATATACTCAATATTAAATATATATAAAATCTGTAGAATATGAAGAACTGTTATCACACTAAATAGCAAAACTTTTATTCACTGCAACTCAAGGTCGCTGCCGAAGGGAGTGAAGCACGCCAGAGTGGAAAATCCGGACAACAGATCCAATCAGAAGTAGGGAAGCAAACGCGGAAGATGCACGTGTAAACATGAAGATCCAACACTTCTATCCACATCATAGTCACGACGAAGAAACAAATCCAAGCAGCGCCGATTCTCCTCATCCTGTGTTGTGTGGCGACGCATGGTGGTGCTGGGCTTGTCGTTACAGACTGTCAAGGTCTCTCATTTTAAATAATTTTATTTTGCTATCGTGACTGTTGCTAAACCTATACGCTTTGTCTGGTGTACTGAGTTTTGTCTCAATAAATTGACAGCTACCTCATCAGTCCTCTTTGTGCCGTCTGGCACGTGAGGCGACAGCAAGGGACCACCATCTTGTTCTGTCTGCTGCTGTTCTGGGGGCTGTCTTCAGTGATAGGTCTCTGTTCTTGAGGCCCTTTTCGATGGTTCGCCTCCTTCCTCTCTTCCTCTTTCTCTGCAGTGTCCAACGCAGGAGTGTTCTGGGGATCATGGCCTAACCATCGCCAGCGCCGCAGTTGGATCGCTTCTGAAAGCTACTTGCACATACAAAAACATTTGATGATCGTCTTATATGCAGTCATTATTATGCACCGTGTGTCATCTTTTGTATGCAGTAATACTTCCTATCTAGATAACTTCTAGCCTCGTTCTTATCTTCCCAAAAATGTCGGCGTTTTTATTATATTGAAACCGAGTCGAGAGGCAAAGAAGGCAACAAAGGAATGGAGGTCAGAAGCAACAGGCCGCCGTTGAGAACACTACATCCTAAAATTAGGCTGGCGACGCTCTCTCAACTCCTCAAGCATTACGCACATCCACATTCTCGCAGAAATCTGTCAACTGTTTTCAAGGCTAAGAATACTGTAAGGCATGAAAATCTTTTCGCTCATCTTTCATCTTTCCCTCGCAGCACGAAAAACGTACGCAGCCAGCATAGGTCCCCGTGCAGGGCAAGCCCCTCGAGTGGATCTTTTGACGTCAGCCTACCCCGATAAGTGCTAACGAGATAGAAAGTTGATCGAGAGAAGAAGGGAGAAGTTAGGACGACCTCGTCAACACTCGAAATACTTCCCGTGAACCCTCCACTCTCCTCCACACTACCCCTTTTCTTGCGCTTTTCTTTAAACCCTACGCTTCTACCACTGGACTTCTTGCACACGATTTTTTTCAGTGAAGTCATAGAACGAAGCTGGTTACGAAATAGTTTCCGGTTTAGTCACGTTTCAGTTTAACTACTAGAACGAGGCTTTGGACGATATAGCTTCCGGTTTATTCACATTCATTGTTAAGGCTCGCCGAGACTAACAGCGGATAACTTCGCAAGAGGCTCAGCGTTGGTCTCGGCAGACAGACAGTAATCCACCCTATACACGTCCGTGCTCTACCAAACCCTAAGCCCGCTTATACCAGCATGGCACACAAAGGCGGCAGGTTATATTAACTTGTCTCTTCCTCCGTGCAAGTGCTGCCATCAGACTAGAGACCACAAGAAGCATGCCTGTTTGTTTGGTTTTTTTTTTAAATTTCTGGCACCAAAGTAATCGCCAGCCTGCAGAGGCCTATTTCGCCGGTCTTCGATGGGACAGCCAGGAGACAAATGACATCAGATAAGGTGTCTGCGTGCCACAGTCAAGCTCAGGAGCCACGAGTGCGGACAGAAGAGGCGGCTCTCTGCACTTTGTACTGGACAACGCCACACGCACCGTCGGCTGGGAAGGAAGGTGGGGGCCGGTGTAGGTGCATTTTAAGTCAACGCCAACCCTGAACAATTACAAGTTTAAGGTTATATTAGATCGAAGTGTCTGCTTTTGGTACATAGAAAAGGTAAGTGAATGCTATTTACAGTGGTCACACGTTGATCCAGGCAAGATCCAACTCTTTTCTTACACACACACATACACACCCTTCTTCTCTCTCTCACACACACGCGGGGGTAGGAAACGTTAGACAGGGATTGTGATGGGAATGCAGAAGGGAGCAATATAAAAGCGCGTGCAAAGGCGTGTGCATGCATTTTACGGCGCCCATCAGCCGCTTCAAACAAAGGAAATATCCCAGCGGACACCGCAGTAAATACTAACCCACTCGTTAGACATGCCCCTGGGTAAGGTGGCTATTACCACAACATCGAGAGCGCAAGATGCAAAAACAGCGATAAGGTGGAGTGTCGGGCGACTACAATAGCCACGGTAGGTAGGTGGTCACTCGAGCTGTACTTACAGGCGACAGCGGCGAGCACAGGCTTAATGAGCTCGCAAGGTACGGTGCAACTGCTTACATGGACAAGGCAACAGGCGGCTCTATTTTCAAACGCACAAGCCTCGTTTGTCGTAAAAGCTATATTCAGCAAGGCCCTTCAGCAACTTCCCAATGAGCGGAAGCGACAACAAATGTAGAAAACTGTGCATGGATGAATAGGGTGGGTGGGGAAGCTGAGACGGGGGGAGGGGGGTATGGTGAGCCCAACAGAACAAGGAGGGCTGAGGCCAACTGTCGGCGGTTCGCAACAGAGTTTTAGACTTCGCGGGTTTCGAACAAGACTTTCTGAGAACGAAGAGTAGAGGCTTCGTGAAAGAGGACAGACTGCCGTTGTACGCGTTAACGCACTTTCGTGCACACAAGCAAAGTACGTAATGCAAATACTAACTTGCACGGGCGTTCATACATAAGCATACATAATCTCACGTACAGGAAGGTATAGTGGCGCACGAAATAGCATGCACACTACTGCGATCATTAAACACGCTACTAACATAATGTTGACCCACACAAACACGCACGGGCCCACACCCTTTATCCTCCACACACACACACACACATCATCGCTCTCACTGAACCTTAAAACCGGGCCAGATAAGAGCAGACTTTACATCAACAATGTTCTTTAAAAAGTCCTTAGGGAAAACGGGGTCCAAATGCAAAATTTCCAGAGTAAGAAAAGGCAGCTTCCTGCTTCTAAGAAGCTGCCGCAGGATCCTTATGAAGGCACTTGGCACTGCCCGAATTCCTTTGCTCTTGTCGCCGCACCAAGTGTTAAGGCTAAGTTAATATCGATAGTTATAAACAGGTTTTGTAATTTTATAATTATCAGTGATAACTATCGATATTAACGTAGCCTTGACACGCGGTGAAGATGATCTTTCGATTGTTTCAATTCAGCAGCTTGCACAAATAAAACAAAACAAATATGAATGAATTTACCAAAGACTTTGAGTCCGATTTTGTTTTGGTTTAGGTTTCTTCTTGCTACTGTTTCTGCGCTGTGTGTGTGTGTGTGTGTTGGGGGGATTGGGTTGTGGGTGTGAGGGGTGGATTCTGTTCACAAGCTCCGGAAAAAATTCAGACGTTGTTTTCTGTTTGTTGTTTTTCTTTTAAAACGCGATAAGAAACTATCCTAATGGGCGTGCGCGTTTAGAAGCACACGTGTGCACACGGACGTGCAGAAGCAAAAAGACACGCGAGTAAGAAGGTGCCTTGCCTCCTCTCGTAAAGTGTTACCAATGTTCTCTGACTGTACGTGAGAATAATTCACCTCTCTACTCCTGAATGATTTCCGTCATAGGCTTCGGCCCATGGTCAAGACTGAGAGGATGCAACTCCAGCTTCCACAGAAACTTGTCCACAAACTAAACGCGCAATATCTCGACTTACACCTGCATTGCTGTTCTACCCTCTCACTTAAACTGTCCCACCCACCCCTTCCCATACTACGCACAATGGATACTGGATTTTCAATAGGACGACCCCCAAATGAACTACTAAAGAGATTCTACTGTTGTTTTTTTGTTTTGTTTTGTTTTGTTTGCGGCCCTATGCTCCCTCGATAATGATTGTTTTTTATTGAATTGGGGGGGGGACCCCAGCAAGCTAAGTCCTGGTTTATGAGCTACTGAGGAGGTAAGCTATCTCATCGACCGGCATAGTGGGAATTCCCGATAAAGTGGGTGTCAATGTCCATGTATTTCTGGGTCATAGGAGGGACATAACCAAAACGGGAAGTATGACACAATTCGGAAAAGGAAGCAAGAAGCTATGGAAAGTCTTTTTTTTTTCATTCTGACCAAGTGATGTTCTTCGAGCAAGAATTAGATGATAAAAAACATTTGAAAACAAATAATCAGCGTAGAAAACCAATAAGCACACTATCGACTGTAAAGTTCAGATTCGGGTTTTTTTATGACGTCTGGTACTCTCAGATAAGGATTTCAATAAAATCAGTATTTACCAAACAGTTCTGTACCATTATAACTGTCCGGTTTTTAAGGTATAGAAAATTAAATCTCCGTCATATTTACCATTGGTGGGGGGAAGTTATCAGAAGGGAAGACCTCTGATCAAATACCGATTTGGACAGACCTACTCCGAGTTCGCGAGTACGGATTTTGAGCTGCTATCTCCGGTTAGCCGACTTACGTACTTCGGGTAGATAAACGTGCTACCTGAATACCAACCCTGACCTAGAGATAACTTAGGCCATGTCTCAGGTAGTGTCTCTGTGACAATAATATCAATGTAACATGAAATCGCTGATGTAATCATTTCTTACAATAAAGAAATGTAAAACGTAGAGTCTATCCTGCGCAGGAAAGTGTGGGCGATGAACAAAATTAGGGTGAGCTTTAACACTCCTCCGACAAAATGATTTACGCCCTACCACTTCACTGACTCACTTTAAGGTTAGTTTAAAATCACAGTACAACATGGACGGAAATGAGGGAGGGTAGCCAAGAATAAAGGTACTCCTCTCCCTTCAGCAACCCACCCCTATCCCTTCATCCCCCCACCTACTTCAATCTACGCATTATGCCTCCCTCACTGACTTTGCTCCACATTTCCCACACCATTTTCCCCGTCTTCCACTTCAGTTTAGCGCGCACAACACCTGTTGACCGTAGCACAAAAAAACGTTTGTGATCATCCTTCGCTCACTAGCTCCTGACAGGCGGTGGGGTGAGGAGAGCGCTGGGGAATGTAGGGGATGGTTCAGTGAAAGAACAATGGTTGTTTCACTTTGATCCACGGAATTCCCTTAACAGCCACGTCGTCAAGTGAGCCACCATACCATCATTTAACAGTGAACGGCAGCAGCCGCAAGTTACTCCATCACCGCCGTCAGATGGACAAGGTCACAATCATCATCATTGGTATGTTCATCTAAGGATAGACGCCACAAGGTGGGTCTTGCTCTTCAGCTGACGGTTACTTCGTCTTCGAATCCTAGCATTTTCACGTCTGCTCCTTCACGAACCCACGTTTTCACAAGAACGTGAAAACGCGGCACCATCGCAAACTGTGAAAAGAGCTGCCCAAACCCTGTCCAGTCTAGCCATTGCCGCTGCTACTGTAGCGGCAGCCATAACATGAGGTTTACTACGACCTATGCACATCCTGTACATAGTGTCCAAGTCTCTTGTAGTACTGATCCTGCTTTACGGATGTTAAACGTGGACCTTGTTTGCCGATACGGAGAGGAGAATCCAGGAATTCGGAAACAAGTGCCTAAGGAGGTTGCTCCAGATCTTGTACAGAGAATACAAAACCGATGACTGAAGTACGGTTGCCACACTCGAAGAACACCAGAAACACCTGCAACAGTCAAGCGGCGTATTATAAGCTGGCCTACTTTGGCCATGTGACCCAGCAGAACGAAGACTGTCCTTCAAGGTAACTTGGAGGGCTGTCGACGCCGCGGTGGAGAGAAGAAGAACTAGCTTACGAATGTGAAGGAGTACACTGGTCGTAACGTGCAGCACCGGCTCACTATCGCCCAAGACCGGCCCAAGTGGCGGGCCCTGTCAGCTGCTGCGTCTATATGCTCCCCCTAACGAGTGGTACTAGCAAAGGGACGAATGAATGAATGTTTTCACAAGGACGTCAGAACGCGGTACCCTTGCAAACTGTCAAAAGAGCAAGCAAGCTGCCTCAACACACCTGTGCGCTTAAAATGTTTTAACGCACGCGAGCCCGTACATACCCATGCGCATACTCCCACCCCCTCTGCCACATTCCTCCACATTTCTCGGCCCGACGAAGCTAGCGGAGAAGGAAGGAGACGGCCCGTCAACTCGCCAATGACATCACCTCTCAAAACTAAGCGCATGTCAACACTGCAGAAAGGTTACGGATGGGAGATAATCACTTTCAAACGCCCCCGCATGCGCGCACGTGCACACGGTTGGCCCCGTTCTCTATGCAGAATAGAAAGCTGTGTGCGTCAAAATGCGTGAATAGCTTGTTCATGTGTCAGCCGCACACAAAGGCACAGCCATGTATCATTTTTACCAAAACTTTTATTTTAAAAAACTTAACGATCATATATGTATATACTTAGGTCTCCTGACACTCCTTTTCTCACCCAAACACCCTGTCCCTACTTTCCCTAAATTGCCTCCCAGTCGCTCAAGTGTACTCCCGCTCTCATCAACAACGCTTCACAGACCTGAGAACTATTCTGCGACTAACTGCTTGCTTACGAAATGTGATCCCCATCACCAGAGGCAGCCAAATACCAAACTATCGATGCCATCTCCTGCGCCAAGCTGGTACGGAGTCGACGAATCGAGCTTAACAGACACGCGGCAAAAGGCTCGGTCTGGTCTCAGGCAGAACGCTGTGTCACCCGCTTCCCGCCTAGCAATCGAAAGCCCTTTTGTACCTTTTGTCCATCTCTCCAAAATAAATAACGACAAACAAGCAACGCGAGCAAAGGGAACTGAATATGTACTGAAAGCAGCTTCAGAAGAGTTTAATCTATTTGCCAGTTCATCCCTAACCTGCTGTTTTTAAAAATCTCTTCTCAGCCTCCAAGTGACGTGATGTTACTCTGCCAAATTCAGTGCAACTCCTGTACATCACACTGGTTACCTACAAGCCGAGTTATTCACACACCTTCTTGTGGTCAGAACTAACCACAAACGCTGCTACGTCCCTCTGATCCCTATGTCTGCTCGCTGCCTGCAATATGCGTGCGTGAGTGCGCGCTTGTGTGTATGTGTGTGTGACAGAGAGAGGGGGGAGTGTCTTAACCCCTTTCGCTGCATTTTCAGTCCTCTTTTCATAACGCGCTCGGCCCCCACCCCTACCCATCACATCAAATTAAGGCTAAATATAGAAATGAAAGACGACCTGGAAGGCCAGGGGCAAAGAAAGAGGTGAGGCGGCAAAGCCTGGTGTCCGCGCTGGCGCTGTGGGTCTCAATGCGGAGTCCGACGCTGCACCGACTTCACACAGCAGGCTCTCAAAGTAATTCACTGGACTGTCTTTCCTGTTCTTGGCCTTGTTAAGTCCAGGCGCAGAGTGTTTTTATTAGTAGTAAAGGGCCGTTTCTTTCTGGGAAGGGGGTAGAAATAACGTAGTCCATGTCAGCTGGAGCATGGTCACGATGGCAGCAAATCGTGAAAATAACAGCAGACAAAATTACACACAGCACGTCATGCTCCTAAATGCCTTCCTACCCCACCCTAACCGTTTTGGGGTATAAATCCAGCATTCCAATAAAGCAACAGCTTGTGGCCTCTCACGGAGTCGATTACAGTCGATTGAATACCAAGCTGGATGTCTAGCGGCAGCACGACACTGAGAAAACAGATTTATGGACAACAAATAAATGCACATGACTTTTACAACGTGTGGTGTGCCATCGACCGACAAGCCCTGACTCTCGGCATGAGCCGGTCCAAGGGTCAGTTGCGTACGGCGTTAGGACGGAGCCCCCGTGAGCAGTTAAACTATCTCACCTGGCGCTAGCCCTCACACGCTTTGAGGATGAGATGGCTTCTGCTTGATGTGTGTAAAGGTACAACGCACGTGACAGCTTACACTTGAGCGTTTCCTTTAACTCGCTCACTCTAGACCATTCTTGGCACCTGGTGCCCCACCTCTTCCACCGCCCACCATGCTCTCTACAGCACGAGAAGGCGCACGTTCAAACAAACGGTGTAAGCCGTAATGACACACACACACACACAAGGAGCCAGGCACGTGTTCTTACCAGTTTACGCTGTGTCCACATGGTCATCGTGTTGGTCTCGAGAACTAGCCTAAGTGTCCACTTCACCCATGTTTCCCACCTCTTCCAGCACTCCTGCAAGAACTGTACTCCACTAAACGCCGGCAAGTATGCAAGACTCACGGGGTTTTCACTCCGACGTGACAGGAGGTTGTGGACACGCGCCTGGCAAACGTGTCAGATCTGCGACCCACAACTTCCGCTAGCGACAACAGACCTGACTTTCAGAGAATGCCTCCAACGCACTGACGACAGAAGGCGAGCTCACGAGGACGGTAAAGGTAGGCTGTGCGCCGGCAGGTAATCGAGTACCGTCACCTGTCAGCCGCCTCGTCAATAAACCTGTACAATACGCGCACACAAAAGACGCTGCCGCCTCGTCTTCCAGTCCTCAGACGCGTGCGCGCGCACTTTAACATCCACCGTGCTCCGTCGGCACAGAACACTGGACCTCCGGTACAGCATACGGAGACCTCGGTTACGGCACACAGATGCAGCATACAGTACAACACGGACAACTTAGATGCAGCACATGGCAGAACACGGATGACCTGCTATAAGGAGATTTTTTTTTTTTAGACCTCCGGTACAGAACACAGAACTGTGTCGGCGTGAGTCTACCTGGAAGAGCGAAGGAGAAGAGGGACAAGTGCCATGCACTCTTTCCCGCCTCCCTGACAGACAGGTGGCGCTCAGTTGCGAGGAAGGAACGTCCTCCTCACCTGGCGATACGGAGACCGTCTCCGGGGTACTAAACAGATGGAGCTATACAACAGGTTGTCAGCTAATCAGTAAAGAAAGTAGCTGCACCAGTGATTACACGTTTTCATTTCTCTCCCTCTCAAAAAGAAATGTGTTCTTTGGAGTAGCGAAGAAAACGTAGGCTAAGCGTGTGAGTAAACAGCAATCTCTGCATTCTTGCAGTCGTGATGATTTCGTATCAAACAACAACCGAGAGTCGAGCAGGTTCGATTCTTGTGGAGAGCACTAAGCTTTCCCAAATCGATCCGGCTGGCAGAGTGCTGGGGAAGAAGGTAAAGCAGCGAGGGAGAGGAGATGACCACCACCCTCACACCCAAGAAAAATGAGGTCTCTAACACGTCTCACACACACACACACACCCAACGACCTTAAAAAGGGTGGGGGGCGTCGTTTACCTTACCTTATGTAAACAATCATACATGTGTCTACACTTTATACATACATATACTACCGTTTTCAATTTTTTGCCACGTATAGACCAATACAGACTGCGTAGTCGATGGCCCCTTGTTATACGGTTGGACGGCTCTTTTATCCTACTTGGTACCACTTTTTCATCTTTATCGATGGCCTTTTCTATCTGGTTTGAAGCCGTAGACATGGGGTTTCCAGCCTGAGTCCGATACAAAGCAGGTAAAGAAGGTTAGGAAAGAGTGCACAAAACAACAATACCGAAAGCGAGTCCATCGGACACGGGGGCGGGGGGAAAGGGGTTTCATTGTTACAAGTGTTCCCGCAGCAAATCAGAGCGAAAACGGCAAAGTGCCGACCTGGTCTTCAAGCACCAACCCACGCACTCACACCCACACACCTGTGATTTCTGCTGGTTAATAGCCTCGCCTGCCACCAAGACCTCAACATCTACTACTACGCTGCAGACAGCGATGACGGATTTTTAAAAAAAGTGAGAGGATGCCTAAAGGTAAGGGTAAGGGAGTGAGTGATGGAGAAATTGTTCTTTTTTTCTTTAAACAAAAACACCATGTCTACGACTTTGCTCGACATAAGTACTTGATGGCATCGTCTGAAGTCTAAAGTCGCGCGCGGCGATGAACTGCTTTGTCACGAGGACACGCATCAGGAGCCGCAGTCGCCTTGCCCATGACTAGACAAGAATTCAGGTGAAGAATGAGTGACGTCACCGGCACGCACCGGAACCAGTGACTCGCAAAGAAAACTGGGCAGGGTAGAAGGGACGTGGATATGGATGGGGGTAAAAGGATGAAGATTTCTTCCAGTCTCTCTCTCTCTCTTCTCAACCCCTCCTTCCCTGGATGCACCAGAGAATGAACTCGCAGTATCAACAGGCTGCCATCATCTGCTACAGTCATTCTAATGTTGCCCAAAACCTGCAACTCGCTTATGTGAAGAAGTATCGAGGAGCGCCTTTAGACTCATTGTGTGCGAAGAGAGAGAGAGCCCGCGCTAAACTACACCCACATTCACCTGACTTCCACAGTCAACGACCTCTGGCAGTATGAAATGAGAAAACAACCGGCAAAAACAATGAAAGAGGGTTTGAAACGGAAAACGGAAGCAGCCCTGGAAGGGGCAAGAATCAAGACCAAATGTGCGAAGCGGCAAGTGTTGCAACCCTAGTTCCACCAGCTACCCTTTGGGGCCGTACTTATGAAGTTACGTTCGTACCCCCCGTGTTAGCTTGACCTCCGCTCAGTACATACAGCTTTCACAACTTTTCTGACCACAACTGTGGACCGCATGCATGACAGGGGCCTCTAGATTATCAGCCGACCCCTTAAGTCGGCGATTTAACGACTCACAACGTTTCCGGTTCACGGCAAACCTCGAGGTAACCTTACCTCTGTTTCAAAAACTCGGCCGCCAGAAGAGAAACATGAGTTATGCGGCGTCACGAAAAACTGTGCGAAGTCTCGTCTGCCCACTGAAAACCAAGGGAGACCAGAGAAAGGAATTAATAATTAAAAAAAAAAGCTACACTCTCCCCTTTCCACCATCACCATAAACCCCCAGTAGCAGACTGACTTGAAACAAGCTCCCCACAACAAACACCAAAGAAAAAAAGATCGTGTTGGCAATTTCCTTTTTTATAAATGCTTCTTGACCCGGCACCCTCCATCCATCTTGCAGTGGAGTCTTTTCCCTCCCCCATCCCCTTGCACTAAAACGTAATTGACAACGTTTGTCTAGGCGGGGTCCGGATTGGTAACCGGACCCCGCACGGTCTGCAGCCGTCTGTGGAAAAATCCTAGACACACAAAAGCCAACCACAGCAGGTGGTGGTAACAGTCTCCTACATTCAAAACTCTACAGTCTGTCAAGGGTGTGGCTCCTTCTCCGAGTGATGTAACGCAAGCTACAAATATCTGCGCAGATACGAGGCACGAGGCGAGCGGCCTGACTGATGGCTGGCTCCTCAAAGGTGAAAGCCACCAGGGTCGTCATTACTAATCACTTTGGTTTGTCTCTGACATACAAAACAGTAACTGCATGCACGCACACACGCATTCTTTACGTGTAGTTGCAAATTAGCGTAGCCGAGAAAGCTGCTCAAGGCTTCGTTTAACCCTTCTGGCCAATAACTGTTGCCGGGTCGAGACACCCTAATGATTACCTGACAATAGGGTAAGCAGCTACCATTTCCCGGTGCACCAGCACTCAGGCTCGCGCCGCTCCTTCAAGGTCTGTGCGGGATACTGTCCTACCTGGGAGCAGGAGTGTAAGACGCCTCTTCATTCCTGATGCTACTCCTGGTCTTTGAGCGCTTCAGTCATTCGTCAGGACCACAAATTACAAAGATACAGAAAAAGCGTGAAGTTGATGGTTGGTTGGTTGGTTGTGTTTAACGCCGTGCCAGCAACTAAGGCTATATCACGGCAAGAAAAATTAATCTTATTTTAAAATGTTTAGGGACAAAAAAGCCCAAGTGATATAACTATAACATCGTAAAAATTAAAATCCCACACCAAAAGCAGGAATAACATAAGAGACTGGGTAACATCTAAAAGGAGCATTGTGGCCCAAAAAGGCCAACAACAAACCAAAAAACTATCAGGGCATACAAAGCTTAAATCATGATTAAGTCCCATCAGTCTTTAAAAAGTAAAAATAGCTGCCGATGAGACGGACCTAAACAAAGAAAACAAGGAGCCTGAAGTAAAAAACAAAATGCTGTGGGATACTCTAGAGACCAGACAAGTAATAAGAACATGTGAAACATTAAAAATTCCTTGAGACCAAGGACAGACTGGTGGTGGTTCACCTTGTAAGAGGTGCGACTGCGTGGCATAGGTGTGTCCTAACCTTAGTCTAGTAAGGACTACCTCCTCCCGCCGCACTGGACGGCATGAAGGCAAGCGGCCTGAAAGAGAGGGAAGGGTGGCAAGTAACTTGTTTTGGCCAAGAGGCGTGAAGTGGAAGAAACACTCTTTGAACGTGAAAACGAATATGAGACCCACCTGCCGCCAAGGACTTCTACGGCTTCGTATGCGGCAACCACAGCAACAACACCCAACGCGACTCCAACAAAAAAAAACATCACTACGGAGTTAGGGGGTAGCAGGACGTGAGCGAAGCGTTAACAACGGCTTCTCCCTTTACGATCAACTTGGATGAATGTAAGGGGAGGGACCCTGTCAACTAAACCTTTTTAAAGTTGTAGCCTTGAAATGCTCAACAATTTCGAAGTTCTTCTGGCGTTGAAGATTAACGGCATGTGTCTTTCGACTATTGTGCGCAAAAGTAAGAATTACTATCCTGTAGCGCACACTTATCTCCTAAGCACTCAATGTGTTAATGTGTGCACTGAAACTGTCAGTGTGTGACTGTATTTGTAAGAAACAAAACACTCAATCTGTTGCCCTCCGCACCGTCTCCCGAAACAAAGAACTGAGTACGTGTTGTGCTGGAGAAAGGTCGGTCTACCCCGTGTGACTTCACTGCTCTGTGTTTAGGACAAGGATCAGCATACCTGTACTTAAGACAATTTGGGTGACAATTTATCGTTAAGTCAAATTAACACAAGTTTTATTTACAGAATGGCCAACATCGGAATTCACGACGACAGGTCAGCCACACGGGTGGGCAGGCTTGCTCCCTGTCCTCTGGTACAAGTCAAGGGGATGATGATGATGATGATGATGATGATGATGATGATGATGATGATGATGATGATGGTGATGATGATGAAGACTGGCATTTAGCACAGCCTTCGGTTCAACTTTGTGGCCTGATATGGCATACATCAAACCGCTCTCCACAATGACTCAGCATCATTCTCAGGAAAGTCGGTTAAAGTGCAATCGACGTTTTCCAAACAATCCTAAACGTTTTCTTGGAAAATAAGAACACAATACTGCTGTCTAGTTCCCCGTGAAACAGTACTCGTCCTCTCTTCCCTCAACCAGCACAGACAAACTAAAGAAGACGTGCTGCATATGTATAACTGTAGAAAAACGCGCGAAGCCGCCTCTTTGACCACGGTCCGATATAATTGCTTCGTCTTTTCCCCATAAGGTCTTGTACGTGGTTTTCTCCGATGACAATCAGGGAAGGTCTGTGTTTACAGATGATGAAGCTGGCTATCGCGACGTTTCATTATTTTCACAACAGACAGACAAGCAACACTTCCTTCTGTTTACACATCCTTAATCGATCCACAAGCTTGAAACGGTGACTGTTCGAACCAAGACCGAAATCTACATGTTGGCGGCAGTAATAGTAACAACGAAGATAATTTCAATGAGCTCCTGATGACGACGATCATCACAATACGATTGACGACGAGGAGACAGTGTTAGTCAGTGACTAGACAAGAATCTGTTAAGACAAGCTTACCGTGCCTCCGATCTTGTCCAACTCCTGGTCCAAGAGCTCCAAGTCAAACTCTGCAACACACAAAGCACAATATATCACCAACGGTATGCCATAAGAGGATTAGCTACATCATGTTCACTCACTCTCTCAAGAAATGACAGTAACGAGCAAGTCAGTTGTCACGTCTTTCAAAGGCTAGAAGCATGTCAGTCGGAACAACCCTGACATTCTCTTGCAGTGGTGAACGTGAAAGCGGCTGCGATTACTCCAAAACACATGTAGTTGTGCGACGGGGAAGGGAAGTCTGAAGGCCAACCTGGTGTAGGCGGAAAATAAAGGTTTTTTGACTACGTTCTAGTAAATGAGCCGGCATTCACGGTTTCTCCTAAATTTATATCACAATCCCGATATTTCTCACTGAACGTTATTTTGTTGCTATCATTTTTTTAATTTGTCGTCTTCTACAAGGCAAATACTTTGAAGAAACAGACCTGCTATTTAGTGAAGACTCTCGCCGAAACGGGTCAACACAAGGCATTAGCCTCCGAAGACACCAAACAACTTTCTCTAATAAACCAATAGACTAAATACTCCAGCGACCCTCACAGCTTTCAGCTAAGGACAGATACTCACGTCTTCTAAAGCAATCAGACTACAACCAGCGAGCCTCCAATCCTACCGAACTACGGAAGAGGTCGAGAGAGAGAGAGATACGCAATCAGAAGGAAAAGAAGAGTTAGAATTGGGGTACGTGGCAAAGTTACCTGGCAATGGCAACGTCCCACCTGAGGTGCTCAAGCAGAGTGTGGAAGTATGGGGTGCCAAGAGGGGAATTTTCTCTACTTTCTCTCTCTAGCTAGAGAATGCATTCTGTAACTACAGAATGAGTTCTGTAACTACAGAATGCATTCTCTAGCTAGAGAGAGAGAACCTCGGTAAAACCAAATTATTTCATTTATATTATACTTGGAAGTAACAGCCAATTTATTTTAAAATACAATTCCTAGCTACAGAGAGATTTCTCTAGGTACAGAGAAGATTTCTCTAGCGACAGGATGATGTCTGTACCGAACGAGGCTGGCTCATTTGCATATGGGACAAGGAGAAACAATAAAGCTCCTTACTACTCTGTGCCGAAGAACCCGGAAACATAAAAAAGACCCAAAAAACAAATGATTGCCCTCGCTAGTTATACCCCATCCAAAGAAAGGAATACGCAAATAGTCCCAGAACTACAGAACCATAATCCTACTCATCCATTCAAGCAAAGTCACGCTGAAAGTAATTCAGAACTGCTTCAACAACACCGCTGGGAAAATACTAGCAAAAGAACAGGCTTCCTTTAGACCAAGTAGGATCACAGTTGAACAAATCTTCAACTGTGGCACGCTGTTTAAAAAAGAAAAAAAAACTACAGGACCAGCAAAATCTCGTACATAAGCGACTTTTAAAAGTATGTGACAAAACCTGACAGTGATGCAAAAAATTCAATTTTTCAGACGTACAACTACTTTGCTTGAACCGAGACTAGACTTCCTGAAAGTACACATGCTGTGCATGCGCGTGTTCAAGGGCATTTCCGTTATGGACAGTTGTGTGCACAACCCCCCTGCGAAATGCCTGGTAAAAAGCGTAAAATTGAGGACGAAGGTCATGTTTTTAATGAAGAATGGACTCATAAATATTTCTTCATCTATCCTGAACAGAAAGCAGTATGTTTACCATGGCAAGACACCGTTTGCGCGCTGAACGAATACAACTGACGGCGTCATTATCAAACAAAACACAGGGATTTTGGATGCAATCTGCCCGATGGAAAAAGAAGGAAAAAGGCTTTGGAATATGTCTCAAAGCTGGACAAGCAGCAATCTCTGTTGAAAAAACACTCACCAAATCAGGATGCTGCGCTGGAGGGAAGTTTCAAAGTGGTTCAAAACAAAACAGACCTTTCTCAGATGTAGAGTTCGTAAAATATTTCATTATCGAGGAGAACTGTTGTCCGACGTGTAGAAATGATTGGTGAAGAACTGAAACAACAGCTGACGGATGCAAGTAAGAGTTTTTTGTGTTATTCGTTAGCACTGGACGAGAGCACAGACATACAGGATACTGCCCAGTTACTAATTTTTCTGCGTGGGGTCGATGAAAATTTCACAATCACACAAGAATTACTAACAATGGAGTCCATGAAAGACACAACAACTGGCCAAGATATATGTGATTGTGTTGTGAAAGCAGTTGATAACAGTAGATTGAAATGGAACATCTTGGCTAGTATTACTACTGATGGTGCAAGGGCCATGCGTAAGTTTTTGTATTCAATTTGAATGTGCGGCCCTCGGACTAGTCATGACCCAGCAATACGGCCCTAGCAACGAGAAAGTTTCCCAACCCCTGCGCTAGATTAAAATGTGAAATCATCACAAGGCGAGAAAGCATCAGATGATTGATGATCTCACGCCCTCTCTTTACGCCCGAGCAATGCAACTGGCCCCTGGTGTCGTTTCTGGTCGCTTCTTCCTCTTGTCTCAAGGACGAGTGAAGCTGAATATGATGGGCACCTAGTAGTCAGTGCCCGGTCGCTTTGGCAGCCGGACACTGTGACCTCTCGACCTGGGCACCTCCGAGCTGCTCCTATTTGTATCCCGCCGCGAGGCTATTATTTTTGCACGCCTCTTTACACCGAGCTGACATCGTGTCCTCCACCCGATCTCATTTGTTGGCCTATTAAAGGGCGATTTTATTTGTTATTGATCACTGTCTCACGCCCCGGTGCTCGCACCTTTTACTGAATTATGACCTTCTGCTAAGCTCGTTGCCGTTATAAAATTCATACAACCTGCCTGCCTGCCCTACCACTGCTCTCGGCAGGCAGTTTTGCTCACTGATCTTAGTGTGACATAGACAAGGACGGACAAAGGCTTGCGCCCACATTCCGATTGGTAAGGATAATATTTCTGTCATCGAGCTTTTATAACAAAGAGAGAGGAGAGAGAAACTGTGTGTGCGTTGCCTTTTTTTTTTTTCGTAATTCCTCCCCATCTCCGTAATGACCCCAACACTACCTATCACAAACATGTTTACTCAGTTAATACACAACTCTATCAAGAAATCCAAACACTTAGCGTTTTGACAAAATTAATCGCAAACACCTGTTTGTTATGCACTTTACAACATCTACACTTACTTACGCATCTACCTATATATATATATACCTATATATGTAGAGATAAATTACAGAATGAGCCAGTCAGATGTCACATATACATATACAGCACGGCAAAACAGCCGGCCCTATAAACAAGGTGCCACTCTCAGATAAAGAATAGTGTACTCGAAGAGATATCATCAACCCAGGACATCCAGTCTTCATTGTACGAAGAGTACGCGCCACCGAACCGCCTAATTGTTGAAAGAGAGACGGAGAGACAAGTCACACGGTTTCACCAGTTTACAGCAGATCTCTAATCAGGTCAAGAACTTCGTGTTTGCTTTAGAAGCTGGAAGAAAAAATGGGGATCGCCGGTCGAAGATTAGATGAGCAAATTTTATGCTTCAGTGAAGACACTGCGTCATATCGCGCCATGAAAATTTCAGGCAGGACATCCTCGCTGGGTGCTATTCTGTCCTTGAGGAGGAAATGGTGAGAGAGAAAAAACATCTGTCGCAGAGCACGAAAAAACAGTGAACTGTGTGCAACAACAAAATCAGACGCGTGCGCAGTGAAGGCTTTAGGGATGGCTGCTTTTGTCACCACCTCAGGAGGAAACTCTTTCTCTTTCCCTCTTTCACTCACCCCCCCCCCAAAACACACACATATATATGTTACAGTATGTTCTCTCTCATAGCATACTATACTATCTACACTATCTACATATACAAAGAGCTAAAAATATAAGAAAAAGAAAAAAAGCAAGAACAGCAAGTTTTATGTCGTCAAATGCGAAAGTAAGAGGGGAAAAGGATGAACATGTCTTGTAAAACCCATTTTTTCTAAACACTGTATTCCTCGCCAGTCTTTGCTTGCTTGTAAGTCGTTCAAGCGCACA
Source organism: Marisa cornuarietis (assembly GCA_004794655.1). Classification (NCBI taxonomy): domain Eukaryota; kingdom Metazoa; phylum Mollusca; class Gastropoda; order Architaenioglossa; family Ampullariidae; genus Marisa; species Marisa cornuarietis. The sequence goes on along the minus strand of SMMW01000554.1, from coordinate 1,006,908 downwards.
GCTCGAGTGATACGGATTCACGCGCACGTGCGCGCGCACACACAGACAAACGCACCATGACAGCACAAGCATTCAAACACTGAAGGGCGCACACACACACACACACGATTCAGCAGGTGAAGAAGACGGAACTGTTTTTTCTGCTGTGTTGCGGGTCTGTCCCTTCATAAACGAGCAAACAAGTTTAGAAAACCGATTGTTTGAGAGAGCCCCCGCTCTGGGTGTCAAACGTGCACTCCACCCCCACCCCCAAGTAAGTCAGTCCACCAGACCTGTGTTGAGAAAGTCAGCAGGCCGTCTCCAACCCTGCCTGTTGCTGAAACCCCGCGATGGAAGAAGGTCATGGGTACGACGCCCTTTAATTCTCTCCCACGACCCTTACACGCGAGACAGGTGTATCGACTGAGGCGTAGGTTGGGCAATCGATGAACTACGCGGCAAGCGGCGATTGGACGAGCAGCGAAAACAAAGCTTTCGTGCAAACCTTCCTCGCCACTCTCTGTAACTAGCATGTTTATTTCCTTCCTTGTTTTCAAGTTTCAGTTCCTCCAGGACCAAGAAAGAAGGGATTGCGACATGAGTCTCAAGCCGTCGTGCATTATGAAACAACTGTAACATGCTCTTACACAATCGGAACACGCTCTTATACAACGAACCAGCCGAGCTATGTGAACTATGTTGTACTGGTGGCTGATTAAGCTCGGCTGATTTATTAGGCCACTGACATAACGCAGTCTTGTAACTCTTTTCGGACATCGCCCTAAACATTAGACACCAGCACGGACATCGACCTACACTAAATGACTTAAAAGAAGAGGTTGGCGCTGGCACAACTCCTGTGCCATACGGAGCACGGCGAATGATTAACATGGGTTGGTGGGGCTGGGTGGGGAAAACCGCATAAAAAGGGGAGAAGGTGACACAAACCGCCCTTGTTACTCCTCCACTCCCTGATGTATGTAATGTCACCCGACAATTTGCTAGCCCAGCAGAAACACGTATCAATATGGGGTGGGTGCAATCATAGCGCCTTCAGCCCCCATTCTGTGCCTTTCAATAACAGTTTTATCAGCGCGGCGCTCCGCTTGTCAGCGCGTGCATACACGTTGCTCTGCGCCACTGAGCACGAGAATGAGAGGGGGGTTTGGGGGGGGGGGGAGCAAGGGAGAGCCTCGCAAAAGGAACAGCTCTCGCTATTCAAGGGCCCGATTAGCGTGTCACATGCCGCTACTCACCGCTCTCCATCTCCCCCGCCCCACAATCTCCCACCTCCCACCAACACCAGCTCTGCTCCTCTCGAGGCGTCACATGGAACTGCTACTAACCTGGAGTCGCAACGCAGCAGCGGTGGGCCAAGGGACACCCGTGCCTCTTACTATCGTATTCGAGCTGTGATCGTCCTTGGGAATAGAAAACAAACGGTCCCGTTCAGTTCCACCACTGGTCGCAAGAAACCCTGACGATGATTACAGAGTAGTGTGTAAGGCATGTTCCTAAAAGAACTCAAAGTATATTGCAAAATCTCGCCTTAAAACCACGCGTGCAAACGACGAGTACCAACCGCAACAAGACGCCAGTAAACATACCCATGGCCACGGGACTAGACCGCCGAACCGACACCGCAACACCCTCTAAACAACAAGCAGCGGTCGTTAGTATGAAGCCGACAAGCCGACACTGTTCAAACATTAGATTAACTAGTGGCCGTGCGTCACCAGGCTGTGAAGCAAGCGCGCTCCTCTTGCCTGTGACAACTGTGCTGCACGGCAGCGGTGCGCTCTGTGGCTGGAGGCGCACTACAACAATCGTCTCAAAGAAAGCGCTGACAATCTTCGCTGGGCATCACAGACTATGAGCCCTATGTTCCCTCCGGCAGACGTTTATCCGCCGCGTGGTCTGCGGACTGCTGGCACACATCACGACCCCGGTGTCTAAACGTGTCGCTGGGTTACGAGACAAGGCTAGCAGGCAGGTATTATTAACATTTACCTCAATTTGAAAGAGGAGAAAAAGAAAAGTGAACCTTATCACAGCGATATCTATTAACTCCTCCTATTAACTGCTACATTACAGTCTTGTCACTCAAGCTTCAGAAAACTAAGAAAAATGATGATGTGTCCGCTGAACTGTGACCAAGCCGCGCAGTTGACGGGAACATGTCTCTGGCCAGGTGACGACTAGCTGCTGCTAGTCAACCAGCCGACCAAATAGACAACGCCGCCAGCTTTACTGTCCTACACTGTGCTGCACCACCACTAGCAACAACAACACTGCAATCTGCTCAATCGCAGCCGCCGTGCAAAAGCAGTTCGAAAGGACAATACCACCACAAAAAGGAGGAAAAGAATAATTAAAAAAATGACCCCATCTTGCTTTACTGTTTACTGATTGAATTTAACCTCGTGGAACTTGCGCCTCAGCCGTTCCAGAAGCCTGCGCCAAGCGCTTTATTGTCGACGCTGAATGGGTCACACTTTGCTGGTCATCATGGGAGGGAGGAAGCCAATTAAAAAGCTAGTGTGTCTCCGATCCAAGTAACGCAGACCTGTTTTCTGTGGCACGCGGGGTGGAGAAAAGGTAACCGCCGACTGCGCTGCCTCGACACAACAATACTCGCACAAACGCGGTGGCCATTTTACCCAACCCCCAATCCCCAACGAACCGACTAACCTATCCGATGTCTTACATTCCGTCTCATTCATACCTTGCTCGTTTACCGAGTCGCCATCAAGTTTCTAGCAAGCCCGTGTGAGGGTGCCAGGCCGTAAAAAGCTCTTTCACCTGGCTCACTTGTATGTCGTGTACTGTTGACGACAACCTCTTTCCTCCAGCCCCGTGCCCCGCCCCACCCCTCCCCTCCCCCAACTCTAAGGCCAAAGCTTTCTATTTCTGAAACCTTTTTTCTATTACCCATACGTATGTATGCCTGAATGTGTTCTACAATGCTGAAATCCTAGTATGTCCTAATAACGGTACATGCTGATTATGTATACATGTATGTATGTATGTATGCAAACATAGTCACATCTGGATCCCTATGTCTTTATTAAGACATATTATACATTCAAGGAATCAGAAGAGTGTTCGTTTTGTGCGTGAATGGAACACTTTGGTTCAGAGTGTACGCAGTTTTCTGCAAAGTGTTTTACCCATTCCACCCTACTCGACTAAAAAAGTTTTTTGTTAAAATTCTCTATCGGAATATACCGACACTTGCAAAGCGCCTATCTCACACACATCCTTCCGCTCCTCAGATTCCTATTCTCGTTCTTTTCTCTTTTTTTGGGCGGGAAGGGGGAATCTCAGTGCACCCATGCACTTTTGACATTCTCCTACAGTCGGATGAAGCCCTTTTTTTATTTTTCCTGGCTTGCTCCACACACAGCTGGCTTTCTATGCACTGATCCGAGTCACGTGCAGGCCAGGAAGCTAGCGGGTTCAACGCTGTGTTCACGGCGCGGAGCAGATGGGCCTCGTGAGAGGATGCGCGAGAAGCGGCTGCCGACAGGCAAGACTCGAACCCCTTCGTCAGCCGACTGTCAGAGCGCTTGCTGTATCTTTGGTGGATGTGCATGCGCTTACAACGGCACACCCCTTGCGCACGCTCTACATTCGTTCTGCCGTCCGCTTTTCTTTCCTTCACTCTCTCTCTCTCACACACACAGACACACACTGCAGACATGCAAAATGGCTTCACCATTAAAAAAAAAAAAGGTCAACGGACATCAGGAAAGAGTCGGTTGGTCACATTGTCGTGTTGGCGAAGTTCTGCTGCAGTGTGAGCGGCTTGGACCTAAAGGCACAAGGACACGCAGTCTCACATGGTGATGGAGGAGGAGAAGGAGGGGGGCGTCAGAGGCACCAAAACAGTTTCAGTCACTATCACCAGCCATGTCACACCCGCGCACAGCTCTGAGAACAAGCATCAACAATAGGGAAAAGAGGAATGGTGCCGTAACCGCCCTAGCCCCAACCAAAACTCCCCCCCCCTTTTTTTTTTTTGTTAAATGACTTTTTTAAAAAAATTAAGGTTGATATCGGTACCAAATACTAATTCCTCAAATTTGAGCTATAACACCCCTCCTTTCTAAAACAAGTTTCCGAAAAACACAAAAATGTTCCCTTCTTGCTATTATTTAGTATAAACATCACAGCGCAAAACAAACACACACTGTACATGTCCGCGAACTCCATAAAACTAGATAAAAAAGGCAGTAAAATGAATGGCAGTCCAATCCCCCCCCCCTCTTAAAAAATGGACGAGAGAAGGGGCTAGCGTGACGATGCTGTCATCACCCCCCCCCCGGTCGTCAGCGGGAACAACGTCGTGCTCATCCCCCTCCCCCCTTCCCGGCTGGCAGTTACGCCTGCTGCCAGAGCAAGTACACCGGCACGGCCTTTAGTGCCAACCTCGACACCCCGCCGACACGTGACTGACAAGAGTCTTGCCGATAAGGGGCCACGCAAGGCTTCGCCGACACCTGCCGGCCCGCTTTTAAAGATCAGCCTCCAGCTTCTGCACCAGCAGCGTTCATAGATTTTTAACCTCTCTGCCTCCCCGTCTCCTTCGGGCTCTAGAAACACGAAAGTCAGAAACATAATTATTGGTGGAATTGTTGCCAGTTCGATCAGGCAGGAGAAAGAAAAGGGAAGGATGTTGGTATCACCGATAAGCACTGACGGATGAAAAACAAAGAGGTGTGTGTGAGAGAAAGAGATTGTATATGAGCCTGAGAGGGGCGTGTGTGTTGTGGAGGAGCGACTGCTTATCGTTACAGCATGATATTATTTTCGGGTCCGATTCTCTCCTGTGAACATCTTGGGGCCAACCAATACGAGGTTAGTTCGCGCCAGATTCGAGAATGTCCCTACCTACTATGATCTGACAGGACTGCCACTGGGTGAACTTCAGCAATGACTTGTCGAGCGGCGCCAGTTTTTTGCAAACGGAAAACTCACCCACTCCCGACTCACACCCACCAACTACTCTTTACGACACAGACCTGTCAAACCTCATGATTCCCCAATTCCCCGTCCTCTCCTCACGCCCCGACTTTTTGCTCTTCCCTAGCATCTCGGGACACACCTGGGCGTCACCGGTCACATCGTTCCAGTCATCTTCTCGTCAATGACGCGAGCGATCTATTGACGCCGACAGTTATCGACACCTTGGCTGCTGCTCCCTGCCAATCACACACGCCAAGTCGCGGCACTGACAGACAGACCCGTGACGTCAGTCACGCTCCCGGTGTCTGAAGGTATCACCAGAAATAGGTGTTTTGAATCCACCCTCTCTCTGCTGTTTATGATCCTCGTATTAAGGCGATAACGTGTTTTCTCTTCTCTCTCTCTCTCTCTTTCGCCTATATGCATGCGTGCTCCTAACACGTCACGTCAAGAAAGGGGTCGCATCTAGATGTAGCCCCAAATCCTACGCCTTGTGGGATATTGTATAGACTCTACCTATAAACATCTTATCGCAGATCCCACCATCTCAGCAAATCCCCTGCATTTGCTCACTTATTTATGCAGCTTTCTCTTTGCAGTTACCAGTTAAATCAAACGGGAAAGTGGGCTTTTGTGGAAAGGAGTTGTTGTTGTTTTGACATTTCGCAAGTAATGTTATGCTTTCCTCTACCTCGTGAACTATTACAGCGACAGGAGTGATGAAGCCGATAACAACAACTGCAGCGACCCTCTGTTGCCCTCTAGCACTAGCAGCAGGCACGGTGTGAGCCTCCACCTTTTGTCTTTTTTTTTATCGCGATTGCTCTTCCAACAAAACCGCCGGAAATGTGAACGCACGCATTCTTTCTCCTCCCTCTCCCCTCCCCACGTTTCTGGTGAAGTTCAAAAGTTGATGTTCTGGTACAGCAAAAGAAAACTACCCTCATATAATCCCCCGCCGTAACAAATGCAATCAGGAGTAACACGGGCAAAGAAGTAGACAAGGGGAAAACTCTGCTACCCTTGGAGGCGCTTCTGCACAGCAGGAACGCCATTACTTTTTTTTAAAGACATTCCAGGCAACGATGCGACGTCAAGACAAAGTAGGGCTCGCTGTCTCGAGTTTGCTGTTAGCATTCCCCCTCCCTTCACCCCCCAAAGCTCTTCCATTCACGTGTTGCTCGCTGGCTGGCTGACTGGCTGGCCGGGCGAGCAGTCGTCCAGGAGCAGTATGACTGGCTAGTTCTCAGAAACGCAATACGCAACAGCGCCCAGCTGCTATGTGCGGAATGGGTTAGCAAGAGAGGAACCAGAGACTCTCCCACCACCGAGGCCAAACTGTTACCGCTGTCGTCGTCGTGCCAGATATCCAGCTCCCCGCGCCAAGTCGTCCAAAAGTCTGGGGGAAAAGGAGTGGCCAAGCCGACCTCTCCCTTTTTTTATTCAATCGACGCATCTACTAGCTAAGCGGTGACACCGTTGTCGCCACCATCTCATCGTCTCACTTTTCCAGTACATTCCACAGCCCCATCCTCACGCTCGCTAAAAGAAAAAAACAAAATTGACGCGAGGGGAAGCACGGGTGACCTCGCGTGTTGGGTCTGCGGTGCAAGAAGGGTGGAGTGTGATTCTTGGCGGACTGTGGAGTTTAAAAACACACACACACACAAACTTATAGACGGTGTCGACCGCCACCAGTAGCACGGGCCTAAGGAGAAGCTCCTATTTGTCGTCTAAGAGAAGCAGTGCAATCGTCTGCTCCGTTGCCGAGCTATCGCTGATTATCAGTTCGCCTCATCGCCAACATGTCGGCCGTGACCAACTGCCAGCCCCTTGACTTCCATCTCCCCCTAACCTTTCACCATCACCCCTAAAACAAACCAGCTCCCTTCCAAAGTCGACCTGCTCCCACCCCTACCATATCCCACTCCCGCTAGAAATTCCTTACCTGATGGATTTTTTTTTAAACGAGAGCGTGTGTTTGGAAGGTCCACGTGTATACCTGTCTTGATAAAGGGAGATAAGCTCTTAGTAAGCCACCCTTCATCACTCATCTTACATGGGCTGTTATCCGCAGAAAAAATGCTGGCTGCTAGTTTTTGAAGAAGAGATACTCAGTATGAATGGGGGGGGGGGAATGCAGGTTTCGATGCGCACACAGGTTTGCATACCTAGATACACTTCAAAATGATAAACTATAATCCTCTTAGCACTATTCTCCAGGCCTGGTCTTTCGAATGCTTAGCATGAAGCTTATGGGTTAGGGATATGGTTAACATTTCGTTAATTGGTTGTACTATAGAATGCTTGTCATCCCGCAAAAAGGAAAGGTCGACCTCACAGTGTGAAATAATGAAACCACGCGCTTAGCAAAGAATAAACGTACTGCAGCGTGCAAATAATCAACCGCCATTACTTTGCACAGTCTTGTGCCATGCACTGGTTATCCCGGCTCAGTGTCGCGTGTATATTTGCACCTGACATGCGACAAAAATACCTTATCACATATCCCACAAAAATATCTCACTAAAACCACCGCCATCTCCTTTACAGCAACTCGCCAAGCAACCGATGTTTCCAACCAACCAGTCCCGTAAGCCTGCTCTTCACACGACCTATGACCTTCTCTAGTACTACTTCTGTGCCAGCACTTTACGGGGGGGAGCGACTATATTTTGCTCACGACGGTTTGGCACTGACCTGTTCTACGCATGCGCGAACATCCCAACAATCAAATCTTGACCTCAACCGAGCGGTTTTTTTTCTGTCATTCTCCAAAACTAAAACCTGCAACCTCAACCCTAACCCAAACCCTGACCCTAAGGTAAGCCCCGTAATAGTTTATGCACACTTGCTAGTCTACAAGTTAAAACATATATAGAGGCACGCGCGCGCGCACGCACACACACACACACATCTCTCCATAACAAAAAGAAAGTAAACATCAAAACGTCAGTAACAAAGTTTTTTTTTAAAGTATCCGAAAGAACCCGCAGCCTTTGTATTTCAAACCGTTCGTTACCCACTACGGTTGACTACGCTCTAGCAGCTTTAGTCAGTGTGTCACAAGTTACTCTTGAATTACTATATTTTGATACAAAAAAAGACGAAAAGACGGTCTCGGCATGCGTGCCAACCAGTCCGTAGGAAAAATATGTTCGCGCGCACACGTCTGTGAATACATGTATGCAAATGTATGTAAGCAAGCATTTTTTTACGAGCACGCGAACACATATACATACGTGTACGTGTCTTGCTACATGCGCGCGCATGCGTGTATTATTGTGTGGGCAGATATTTCTAAGGCGGGGGGGAAGCATATGTTTGTGCGCATCTCTCTCTCTCTCTCTGCGCGTTTCTAGCACCTGACGAATGACGGACAAGACGTCGTGACGTTTCTTCACCAAAGGGAGAAAGCGTCGTCTGGTGGTTAGGATTAACTGTCGCCTCACCAACCACCTGTACGGGTCACAAAAAGGTCAACAATATTCCCCCCCCCCAGCTACTTTTCCGGATGCACCATGGTTCACTGGTCATGCCCTCCACTGATCCTAGATCTCCCCATTTACCATAGGGAGCGGATGGTTTATAGGGTAGGCCCACAATCCTCCCATCTTTCATGGATTCCGAGGTGAAGCTTCACCCGCAGACGTTCAGTCTGTGGCATTAGTCTTTTCCTACACACGTGCTTCGGAAACATACCAAGACTGTACCTAAAAACACGCTGTCAAGGCCGCAGCCAATGGCAGAGCTGAGATTATGTGTTAATTTGGTATGTTTGTATAGCATGATATCATGAGGCGGACCTCTTTCTGTGCATCTGGGAGTGCATCTTGAGTATAAGAGTTATTGGTCCAGATGCCAGTAAACAGTATCCTGTTTTCCCAGCTCATAAAAATACACCTCACTAGACCTTTTGGTTATATACTGTAAAAGATTCTAAGCATTATTCCCCTGGAAACGTTTTTTTTCCCTTAAATCTACATGTTGTCATAATGGGTGAAAAAAAACCTGAGTTTAATTAAGACAACCCTGCAGGGCTCCAGGAAGGGATATTACACAAGAGCGGAAAGAAGTGAGTTCTTAGGTTTCAGCTTGCAGCTCCCTGCATCTCACAAAATACCAGCTTCTTTTTTTTTTGTCCAGCTTATTTGCTGTCCAATGTAAATGTATGTGCTGCCACATAATTATTTCACTTCTTAGCCTGTTAATGAAGGTATTGTTTTTAAGAAACGACATAGTTCAGCCTTTACATAAGTGTCTTAAAAATAATAAACATTCGCAATCCAAAAATTTTAATGTGCGGTCTTCAATCATTTCTGTCATTTCAAGCAGATTGTATAAGCACCCTGGTGGGCCTGCAAAATTAAAGAGAAACTGCGCTGAGCATCAGGCAGGCTAAGAAGCGCGCGCTGGCATGTGTGTGCGGTAGAATAAGCATTGTACGTCAAGACTATGAGACTATGGACTAAAGCGTGGTATAAGCCACATATACCATCAGTTTTTCATTCGTACTTTTCGATTATACTGCCAACACGTCAGGCAACTCCGTTCGAAATAAATTCAAGTCGGGCCAAACTTTTAACTCATCCTGTTTCTCATTGAGGATGAGAACAGTACCAAGTCTCTCACACAGTTCCGAATGCGCTTCCTGTGTGAGCCTTGGCTTTTACTTAATCTTCATATCTGATACCGGATACAGACGTGCTGTCTACAATTCGCAAATGTTTTCGGCGGAAGAGTCAACTGGGGTTTTCCACTAACATAACCTGTTTCGAAATAAACAGGAAACGTGCATGCGTACATGGCTTAGTTGACACGCGCACTTAGCGCGCACACATCGAAACAAACTTGTTGGAACCAACAAAACGCCATCAAGCCTACGGAAAGTCCTATTTGTCGACCAAAGTAGAGGTGCTGTCGAGTTTTGTAAGGTGTTACATTTCGCCGTGCTCAAGCGGGTTTCTCCGTGAGGGGGCCCAACCGACCCAATTTTACTGTCGCCACCAGAACGGGTGGGAGGTGGTTGGGGGGGGGCCAGCTCACACCCTCTCCGTGCGGGCGGTTCTTGCACTGACCTCATTCACCCTTGACCTCTAACCTTGCCTTGCGGCTCCAGGATCCGCCTCGCTCCCTGGCAGTCCCTGCTCTCTCTCTCTCACACACACACACACTCCTCTCCCGCCGCTGCCGCCGGCGACAAGGGGTACTCGTCACTGTAACTCTCATCGTCTCGTGTTAGAGACAAAAGCATAAGCGACTGGTAGGTTTGGGAAGAGGGGAAGGGTGATTTACAGCAAAGCGATGATATTTAACTAGTCATCACGCCTTGGTTTCGACTCAGCAGCGGTGAAGGGTAAGCAGCCTGCTAGGATGCGGCCATTCCGCCTGACGCCTGACTTGCCGACAAGTACCCACACGCCATCCACCGCCTCTCGCTCCTAACCCCAACTCCCCCCCCTCGCTTTTACTGTCAGTTGGGCGCCGAACTCCGCCACGGGCCACTTGCCGGCGGGGAAGGGGGGGGGGCGCGAGGAGACGAGTTTATGACGTTAAAGACTGGGCATGAACATGAAGGCCAAATTAATGCTCCTCTAAGCAAATAGCAAAGGTTTTGTTTTCGAGAGGTCGTGGGGGTGGAGGGGGGGTGGAGAAAGCAGTCGTGCAGCCAAATCCTTCTAATTCCTCATCCCTAAGCGAAGATAGTGCGGTCACATTTCTCAAGTTCCCCTCTCCCCCTATATACACACACACACCCACTGTACAAGGCATCTATCTGGGCGACGGCACGAACAAAAGATATAAAGGCAGCGTGGCCCATCCACAACACACAAATAATGCATATGTAAAACAGGGAGTGTTCGTAAAGGTGCTTCTCGCAATCTTGTGAGCTGTACCCTAACCTAGTTCTAGCTGCCAAGGCAATTCCTTGTGCTTTGGTGTGCAAAAGACTTCACAGGCGCCGTAAACTTTGCTCTCCGTGGCGCCTGTGAATATCTCGCCAAGGCAAGCTTCAGCGGGACCTAGGGGTGGAATTTGGAAGAAAAGTTATGGCCAATAAGCGCTTGATGGAGAGAAACTATTGGAAGAGAACACTGAAAGTGACCCTGGCATAAAACAGGCAAGCAGACTCGCTCACTGGAAGCGACCGGAAGATATAATATTCCCTGACGACATTTTCTTACGACTCTTGACCAGTTGGAGTAGGTGGCAGATGCCTCGAATGAACTTAGAATTGTAAAAACGTATTAGTTTATCAACAAGCCAGTTGTTTTCTTACTATTTCATTAGAAACAAATAAGCTACAATAATTGGTCGATTCCAAGTGTCGTCATTCGTTTTTGCTGGTTGCGTGAGCGTCCATTTTGCTACCCCAACACTAGCGATTGTTACACAAGTTTGCTAACAACTGTTCAATTAACATAGTCATATCTCAGAATAAAAAGATACAGAAACAGGCCTGGCGGAAAACAAATGTTCCTCTAGATCAATCTTTACACAGGACGCCAAAAATCACTCAATGAAAGTGATGAACAAGAATGTCTACAGAAAATTGATGTCGTCTGTGGACGACAGCTGTATGCGAAATGACATTACAAAAGAAATGCAATGGATGAAGACATTGGTTTATTAGATACACTTAGCTGACAGCAAGAAATCAAATGTTTTGCAATATTACTGAGGTCAAGTTTTTAATCTGTATATGCTTTTCACTGCATGAGAATAACTTCTCTTCAGTGTTGGTTAGTGATAATGAAGTGAATTTCAACAAACTTAGACTTGCCCCATGAATGGCCATGATGACAGATAAATTCTAGATACAATTAGCACATATATGGGACAGTCTGTCTCCTGTGTCATCAGTCAACATTTTAGACATGTTTGGTTTATTTTGTGTCTATGCTGGTGTTCCTATCACATGTCTCACAAAGATGTATCTCATAAATTGTTCTGTTCTTTTATCCAGGGAAGTCAGTGTTTATTTTCAGAAGAGCCATTCACAGCTTCCTACTCTTCCTCTTCACAAAGGATTAGATATTAGCTCAGATGCTGAGATTTCCAAACACAGGTACCCAAGGCATTTGACTTCCAAACGAGGTAATATAGATGTCTCTAATCAACATGCTGCTAACAAGATATGAAAACTAAGTAGCAGTGAAAAAAACCAAGATGGAGAAACACATGAAAATAAAGAAAAAGCAATGAAAAGCAAAAAAAAAAAACCACACTGCCACAAAAGCAGTTATTTTCAGAAGTAAAAGGAGACAATAAACATAAAACATAATTTGGTTATTATACTTGGTTCTTGTTTTGCCCTTTAATAATAAAGGTATGATTTTCTGTTGGCTGGACAAGTTACTTGATATAATAAAATAGCTTGAACAGAATAACCTGGTATAATATAAAATAGTTTTAACAGAATAAAATGTGTTAATGGCTGTGTTATTGTTCAGCAAGATGTCTGCTGTTGAAAGAAGAATTGTGATTATGTTGTTTACTAGCACTGGTGGTTGGGGGGCATATGTGTATTTTCAAATCAAATTTTATGGTCATTTGAATATATCTTTCAGTAAGTGTGCAGACTAAATAATAACAAAGATAAATAACAGCACTCAAAGCATGCAATTAGCATTACAAAATTAAACATTATGATCAATTATGCATGGATTTGAAAATCAATAAAACTTTAGCTGAAATACAAAACATTAAGAACAAACTAAAAATGCAGAAACGTGATTGCTGGAATGAACAGTGGATACTGTGAACGGTTATTACATAAATGTTGGGACAAATAAAAATGTGTTGACCAAAGTTGTCCATCTTCTTTGTTTTTGCCTCCTTATATCTAATGCCAGGTGACAGTGAAATCCACTTAGACATGACAAAAAATAAGCAGATGACAGTTACTGAAGAAACACCCTTAAGGTCGCAAGTTGACGGACAATACCTCATGGATGTACCACATGGATGCAAACGACCCATTAAGCTGGCCCATAACATTTTTATATTTCTATGTAGAGTTAGAATAATAACAATTATTAGTCATAAAAATAATTTTAATATAGTAACCACTCTATTATTAATGTAATTACTTCATGGTACTACCAACTTAATTATCCATGTCGCCTAATCATGTCCAGTTTAAATAGTTTTAAAATCAATAAAGCTAATTTTTGTTCCTCCAGAAAGGAGAAGATTTTAACATATTTTATCGATCCAGATCATCCACTGATGCTACTGCTTCCATGATCTCCACATATGACACAAGTTCAAGACATCTTGATTTTTGTAAAATTTTTGTTTGCAAGTTTCTACTTTAACTGCTAAAAGGTACAAAGAAAATACTTTAAGCTGAAGCTAGGGAATAAAAATAAATAATCAGAAGAATATACTGTGCAATATCAGCATGTAAATGAAGGATTAACAAGGAAAAAGCACAGCAAGCAGCATTTTCTTTCTTTTTTTTTTGCCATTAACACCACCTACTAATTCTCGGTCTATTCAAGAAGCACTTCTAATTTTACTAGCTTTTATGTGGACCCTGTTTCTAACATACATAATTACTTTTAGACTTTGTTCCATAATATCTACTGAGGAAGTTTATCAGTATGAGTTCGCTCCACCCATGTAAATGCCACAGTTAGCGCACACATAAAACCTTTGGCAATGAAAATAAATTTGCAGGAAAGTGTGGTTGCTTTCCCTGTCGGAAAACGAGTATAACCCTCATGGCCTCACCATGTTTTACGTCAGTTTTCTAAAAAAAAAATATAAAAAAAAAGGAGTAAGAGTCATGACACAGAAAATGATCTGTGACTCTACCCTAAAATGGACAGTTTCTTTTTCTGATATTCTAGAAAGGGGCAGCTAGCCTAGATCCTGCAACACTTTCTGATTTATTGTTCATGGGCACAGCTAAACAAAGGGTGATGACAAGCAGATGAAAATGGATGAGAATCTGAACCATTTATTTGCCCGCTACCCGTGTCTCATCTTAACCATATTCGCTTGCTAAAAGTACTTCTACCACCTGAGCCTATATGATACATGCAAACTTCTTTGCTGTTTGGTGCAAAAAATTAAAAGATGCACTTGAAAAAACGGTGCGTTTTATCAAACAATAATGAATGGCGACAATCAGTTCCAGAAAAGTTACTTTTTTCTCGCAGTCGTCCAAACTTTGTCCAGAACGAACTTTTCATTCAAATAAATCTGCTGAGATGTTGTTGTGAGACGTTGCAACGGACTGTACACATCAAGGCGTGATTTAAAAGTCCAGTCGCATTAACTTGCTTCCAGAATCTGCTAGTTAAATCAATCAGCCTGGATGAACGTATTCCGAAGGATAGCAATCCAATCAGCGTGTGTACGTGTAATGGCAAAGGGAACTGGTAAGACCGGGCTAGCACACAATGTGATAAACACCCCAGCACACAAGCCTCGTCATTTGCTAAAAGTTTTGACTGCTTCGTTTTATTGCACTTGTTATCCTTCAAGACCGAAGAGCAGAATGCCAGTAAGCAATCTTAGAAGCCAGTGCGGGTAAAACGTAGGCAACAAATAAGACCCACCCCGATTTTATGGCGTCGCTTCTTTAGCTATAAACAGTGTTAGTGGAGTCCTGGGGTCGGGTACTTCACAGCAATGGCAGCCACTTTAGCCCAGCTCAGCTGTCAAGACGTTTCTGGGTCTGACACAGGGCATGATCAAAAAGCCATTTTGGAACGAATTCCGCCGCACCCTGCAGACAAGTATGGGGCAGACGTAATGAACAAAGGTAGATAAACACAGTAGACAGGAGTCACCGCGCACGACTTCCTTGCCAGAAACGGTCTGGAATTATAAATAACTTCAGTGCCTATTTCACGCAAATTCGGACAGACGTTTGGGGAGACACGAAAAACAAACAAAAATAAATAAAAGCTGAACAAGATAATTCAAAACAAAACTTTGCACGGTTCGACATATGTAGATAAGGGACTTCACGCTGGAATGAGGGCGGTCCGCTAGCGCAACGGTTACAGTGTGGACTGACTGTCCCGGGTTCGGATCTCGTTTAGGACACTCTATTTCTTCTCTCCATGTAACATGTTTACAGAGTAGGCTGCTTAGGCGTGATAGTCTTATATGTTGGCTAATCGTAAAACACCCGTTTCCCCGACTCCATCACCACGCTGGATCGAAGACTGCATTATCTCATAGTACGTTAAGGGGATGACAATGACGTGTTAGTTCCGACGTACACCATCCTCATCTTTTACACTAAAAAAATATATCGATTTTTCTCGGTGCTGACCTGTCAGCTTTCATAAATATATTGAGCCTACAGAGAAGCCCAGAACATGTTATTGTGCTCATTTAGATCATTCAAGATATCGAGGTCCGTCTTGCATTGGCGACGAGTTCTTGCGAGGACACAAGGCTGCCAAGAGAAGAATATAATAATTCTGAGACTCCACGCTCCATCGTGCAGCCAGACTGAAGGCGGGGAGCATCCGTTATCTCGCCACTTAATGGACGCTCTAAAATTACACGCTTTTTGCTGCTGGGTTTGTTTTTATTTATTTATTTTTAAGACAAAATGAAGTGGGGTACTTTTCTGAGATGGAAGGGTCACATATAATGAAAGGCTTTGAGACACAAGACTGCAGTCTACGACCGTGCTGCCTTTCGAGAAATGATAGCGATCTGCGAGGTAAATGGGTCAGGATGGCAACTATTAGCACCGGCCTAAATATGCTTGCTCGCTCCTTATCACACTTAACCGACTCTAGTAAACGGCACAGATTACGTCTTGATTTGTATGTAACCTCCCCTTCTCCCACCCACCCCCCAAACCCCCTCTGTTAAAGCAGCAGCCTGTTTGGACACGCCAGCAAACAGAGGGCAGCAAGCTTTATTCTAGGTCTGATAAAAGAAGCCAACCTGCTGTAAAATGAATATTATATTTTGATGACAGGCGGGATTTTTTTTATTACATTTGCTCCTGCTTCATGAACTGCATTTAAATAATTCATGTTGAGCACGTGGTCGACCAAGCCGATAACGTCTGTATCGCGTACCCAAGGTGTGAAAAAGTCTTATCACGTCCATGGCGGACACAGGGGTCGCGGGTATCAAGGACAGGCTTGATTGACTTACAGGGTGGACATGGACTCTAGACTCACTGAGCTTCACAATGTATTGAAGGTAAACCTATCTATGTGCGGTGTTTATTACCGGTCAGTAAATGAATTCATCAGAAGATCAGAAGAGGGTAAAAGGAGCCGCCTACGGCAGTGGAGTGGGAACGAAGCATTTTTTTTTTTTTAAGGAGCTAGATAAACCAACGACAAAAATCCCCAAGGTCAGGAACTGACTCTAGATCACAGAGCGTTGGAGGTGACAGTCTGGAAGAGGGATGTGCAAACTGTGGACATAGTCGTAACTAGAGGACATTCTTTCCCGCCTAAGCAGAAAGTGGGACAAGTAACACAAAAACATCAAGCGCTGTTGTCTCAGCTTTTCTAGTGTGACTAAGCCTGGCCTTTGCTCACGGAAATGGCCAATATAATTTGTTGTACGTGAATAAAACATTCTTTCCTTTATAAAGTACTTATGGATAAGAAGAAGCATATAACCCAGAAGTGATACTGTTTTTGTCTGTTATACAGCTGCATGCTTTAAACGCTTATTCCAAATGTGTCCAACATTTTTAAACGACGGTAAACAACAGATGGCAAAAAGAACATCAAGTGAGAATAATGAAAAACAAACCCGTACTACCCAGAGAAAGAGACGGGGCGGGAAGGGGGGGGGTAATGGAGCGGCGGGGGGAAAGGGGAGACGCTCTGAAGAGCGGAAGGAAGCTATAAAGAAACCCGGATGGTGGATTGTCTTAAGTAAACTTCAGAAACTAAGAGCATGTTGAGGAACACACCAAAATAAAATACAACAACACTGGGTGAGACAATGTCACTGCTCGTCGGACTAGCATGCGGCAAAAAAAAAAAAACACCCAAAACAAGCAGGAAATAAAAAACAAGCTCTTATCTCGGTTGTCATGGTGACGGTATTCTGATTAGCGCATGATTGATGGGTTGGGGTGGGGTGAGATGTGATTGTTTCAGGCACACCCCTCCCTTCATTCCGTGTATCTATTCTCTCCCTGTGACCTTGTCTCTACACTTCGCACTGCACACCTACGCAATGCGCGAGACGAATATGCATCTCCCCGTCCCCCGTCCCCGTTTCCACTACCATCATCATCATCAAGCACCGCGCCCTGCACCAGCAGTTTTAGCCACGCGTGTGGATCAGATGGACCTTCACAGTGCTCAGTTACACCAACACTGCATTTATGTGGACTCTGGCAATTCCTGTCCGGTCGTGCGACGTTTGAAAATCACGGCTCAGCTTTTACGTGGCTGCGTCCACAATCGTCCGCTGCTATAAAATTGCGGCCCCGTTCTGCTCATTCGCCCCCGACTGCATACTTCAAAAACAACCTCAACACCGAGGTGGACTGACGACTAGGGAAAGTGATTTCGCGTAGGCTTTTCGTGACACAGGCGCTACCTCAAAAGACGGGTTAAATAAATGGGATATTTTAACGAAACAATCATAAACACTTTCGCCTCTGTTGTGTGTGTAAATGTGCCCAACATGCCCGTTTGCAGTGTGACATTTTATGAGTGCTTATGTGATCCGAACAGCGATGCAACACGCTGAAGGTCTAAAAGAGATACTAACATTGAGATATAGCAGATACGCGTGAGAAGAACAGGTTAGTGACTAGAGACAATGAATGAGACAAAAGAGACACTAGAAAAGGTCAATGTCGTTATGGAATCCCAGCTATGCCAGTGAAACAAAGCTCCCCATAAAGCCCTGTCCCTCACTTTAAAAAAAAACAGTTTAATTTAACACCGAACAGATAAATACCTTTTCCCGCAAGCTGCACGTGCAAAGAGATTTAAAGCCCCCAAAAGCGGCTTTTTTCTGGGGGGAGGGGGGTGGCGGTAAGCTGTCATGGAAAACTAGCGCAGAAACTGGCAATGCAAAAAAAACCCTCCCAAAAATATTGCTGTTTAAACATTTTTGCCAGCCACCTTCTAAAATTTATGTAAGCCTTCTTCGCGTTGTAACTTTATTTTCTTTATGGTTATTTGCTGTCTCTGCAATTCCCGTTTTCTCCCTCATTGCTTGATAGGAAGAGATTTTTCTTCAGGTGATGATTCCCAGTGTTCTAGCGAGAAGGTTTCTTAGAGTAATAGCTGTATGTAATATGAAGTCCAGCACCATTCCAGACATGCTTAACCAGAAAGACGTCCCGATCTAATTTTGGTAATAAATCTCTCTCCTCACATGCTACTGAGCCTCCCCAAGATGGCTCGGCAGGAAACTTCTGGACGATTTGTTATGTTAGATGCCTCATCAGTATCATATACATTCCATTACCACCCCTATACCCTCTCCTCCTACCTTCCCTAGCACGTATGTCTTCTGGCCGGTGAGTATGCACTAACTCGCCGTTGGGACAAGGCGACTCTATATTCAGCTGCACCGCATACATCTAGTCTACTCTAGTCTACTTACCACATCCGGTGTCTGCCGCACGCACTAACAAGGCGATGCCTCACCACTGTCGTTGTCAACTCCACAAGCACTTCTCGGAGGCAACTCGTCGGATCTTTTTCGTGCCTCGTCGCGCTCTTTTCTTTACGTCGCTAGCGACGGAGGAGAGGGAAGAGATGGTGGGGGTAGCTGTGAAACTTCCATCGCGTTGAAAGCTGTGCAGCGTCTCATGCCACGCGGTGCTTACAACTTGAACTTGCTATTCAAGTGAGGAGTTGTCTCCGCCTGTATTATGAACTAGCAGCACACGGCTCAAGCGACATAAGCAGCCATTTAATGTCCTCCAAACGCTGTCTCCGAAATAAACTTTACTCCCTTTTAAAATCTCTCATGTTCCTCCGGGTAAACTTTTCGAACCTCTTATTATAAATTTCGTTCCGGTTTATGAAGCTTTCACTTCTGTACCGTTTGTAAAGTTATCCTCATTTTATAACTGCTGCTTACATTTTATAATCCTCCAAGCTCGCTATAAACTTTTTCTTGTTCTTTGTGTAACCTGCTAAGCTTCTGTTTTAAAAAAAAATCTCTGCTTAGATTTCACTCCTACGCTTCGAAAATTCGTTTGCCTCGTGATGCGGAAAACTCATTCCACCTGTGATAACACCACGCACGCATGCATGACAGCGGCAACGACGACGACGACAGACTAAACGACAACTTATTGTCAACAGACATTGAGTCAAGCCGACAGCTGAACATGTTCCCCCCTACGGCGCGCCGCCTCTTGTAGCATCGACCCAAGCTGCAGGTCTGGCACCTTGCAACCTGTCTCCACACATTACTCATCGCGGATGACGCAGCAACATCCTCACCTCTACCAACAGGCTTGGTGGAAACCCTCACAGTACGAGCAGTGTTCACTTTCCACAGGCCCGGTGCCACACACACACACACACAAACAGTATCCAATGACCAAAGAGGAGAGTCCCCCCCCCGCCTCCCTGAAATCTCTACTGACACAGGTTTCCAAGTCTCTGCTGACGACAGTAATCCATGTCTCTACAGTGACTGACACCGTATTCCAGACGACTGATACTGCAGGCTCCAATGACTGGGTGCACACACTGCACGGGCTGTGGCTGAATAATCCGGCCTCGACTGACACGTGGCATTCCAAGTTCATCCGAGACGTTAGAGTCCTTTTATTGTTCTCGTGCTATGCCGTAACGATCACACAGGAGACCATGCTACGTCATGGGGCGTGCAGGCGCGTGCGCGCGCGCGCGCGTGTGTGTGTTTACATGCGTACGTACATGCTGCAGACCGTTTGTGGGAAGGGCCGACGGTAGCCAACCCCTCCTCAACCACCCATTAACTAATTCTCTGCTGAACCCTTCCCTTTGCGTTTCCTGGTTCATGTGTACTGGGAAATGCAACCAAATTCTCTTAGTTTTCAAAATAAATAACCAAAAAAACAAGACAGCAACAACAAACGATGGCATCTCTCACTGGCTGGCTGGCTGGTTGGCTGGCGTGGGCCGTGTGTGAAGTTTACGATTTGCACCGTGTCTGGGGGGAAACAGAGGCCGACTCGCCATGTTTATTGATTTGATCATAAAACGAGACCTAAATGCAAACGGCCTCTCTAATTGACCGGTTGTTGTACACAACCACTGCTGGCTGATGATTATTCCTATTTCCCTCCCCCACCCCACGAAACCAAAAACCTCCCCCCCCCCAAAAAAAAACCATGTTTTTTCCAGTCCATTCACGGTTAGCCCAAATCAAGCATGCACGTGCATAGATTCTCCTCATGCCCACTTGAGACTACAAAAGATAAACCGTTGTTTTGGATGGTAGGCGCAGGATGTGCCCTGCATTCAGCTCATGGTGGTGACTCAAAAGACCCCACAATGAGGGCAGCTATTTTTTAAAAAAAAAAAGAAGAAAAACTCCGTTCTTGAAAAACGCACAGTGACAGGCGCGGCTGGTTTCGTCTAAGTTATGCTTGAAGAACCTTCTTAGCTGGACAAATTTCGTAGGTGTGACACTGTCAAAATTTTCCAGCGAAAGCCGCCTTTAGTGTGCTGTAGTCACACATTTGATGCTCTGTGTCTGGTTAAAAAGGCCCGTTGACTGACCCCAACGCCAAAGCACTTTGTGGCACTGATGCGAGACTGTGGACTTCGGGACTGCGCCTGACCCCCAGCAATCTGTTGTGATTACGGGTCAAACATATTCTTAAGTTTTGTTCACGTATTTGTAATGGGTCCGAAATGTTAGAGTTAATACGTTAGGCATCCTAAGGATGTGTTCGGCCCTTCCACCTCCCGCACCCGACAGCTAAATACTCCGAACGCACTGCTGGCCACACAGCCCACAAACCACAATGAAAAGTACCATTGTTCTAAAAGGCGCTGCGTTTAGATATTGACTTGAAATGTTATTCACCTACAGTGCACGAAGGTACTATCACTCCTAGCAAAATGGAGAGTAGCACACGCATGACTATTTTTGACTCCATCTGAACCAATTCGGTTCTGATGGTATGTTTGAGTATGAAAAAGGCTGGGGACGACAGTAGCGGAGGAGAAGAGCAGTGCGCACTAGGTGCTAGAGATCGGTTTGAGTAATGACAACGCCAAAACAGCGTTTGTTGCCATGGTTAACAGTGACGTAGTTGTGTGTCATTATTTTGCACATGAATATATAACAGTTCCACCAAAAATACCGGCTGGGGACGGAAAACAGTTCTGGTAACTGAAATTTTCGAGGCGTGTGTGTTTTCTCCACCTCGAGGGCCTGCGAGGAATGAGCAACAGGTTCTCCTCTTTGCCTCTCTTGGCAGGCGCTGCTTTTGGTGATTACTGTAGAACCTCTGTGTGTGTGAGAGAGAGAGAGAATGAGTGAGTGAGTGAGGAGTGAGAGCCGTTTCCGTCTCTACGACGTCGTCTCGACAACGAAGTACTCTGGAAGGGAACTCAAATGTCTCAAAGAACACCCTGCCATGAAAGATCTAAATATCTGAAACTTTTCAGCCAACCGTCTCACACGCTCCAAGATGTCCTAGACTACACGACAGCTAGATATCACTCAGACGCTCCCACATATCCACGGGGTGCTAGACTGTAAGATCCTAGACTGAACACGATACTGATTTACCGTAAACTTGCCTCGCAAAATGTGAATGCAGAATAAGACTGTCCACCAATATAATATAATCAACAGGCTCAAGAAAGCACAGAATCACAAGCAGCAGAGTGAAGAATGTGCGCCGTGTTGCAAAAATAACAGACCTGACCTGGAGCCCCCCCCCTCCCCTAACCTTTTTATGGCGACAACACCTGCCGACTCAGCGAGCATCACAACACTGCATTCTGCAAAAGGCACAATGATATGCAATGAAATGATTACAAAGGTCTAAGCCTGCGGCCGCTCTTTACACTTCACGACGTTAAATCATTCAACGACGATTGACCTGCCTTCTGCGTTTAAAAGAAAAGATGGCTATGTGAACATTTATTACAACGTCAAACACCCTAACACTATAACACTCGCCTCAGAGGTTTACACTCTCACTAAGTGTCCTTTTGTTGTCCCGAATTACTGAGTTTTGAGTACATCAAGAAAACACTGTGAGCGAATAATAAAAAAAAGTTGGAGGACAGGAACGCAGAAAATAAACCTTAATAAGCGAGGGACAAGGTAGGAGTAAATGTCTCAAAACGTCGTTCTCTGCAGAGGAAAGAACATTTAGAAACCAAGAAACCAGGCAGAGACATTCGGATTGTGACGAGATCCTGTCCTAGAACCGTCACCAGCTTCGAGAATGTACGAAGAAATACGTAAACCAGAGGAAGTGACGACATTGCCTTGAAGGAGCACATAATGGTGTAGTGGCGAGGCCGTGCAGTGAAAGGCCGAAGGTTTCGATCTCGTCTTGAGACACTCTGTATGCGACACCTGTTAGCAGGGCTGGCCAACAAGGGTTTTCTCCGGGGACTCTGGTTTTCTTCCCACTCACCCCACTCCCTTCATAGTTCAGACTTCCATCGAGGTGGAAGCAGTTTCCCGCCAAAGCAGTCAACCAGCCATTGCCTTGCGTGTCAGTGACAACATAGCCCTAAATCGCTACGCGTCCCCTGCTGGGCCACGTGACAGTTCCTGCACAGCAGCACACTTGCATTTAGCGTGGCAATATAAATATAAACAATTCAAAACAGGTTAATATGTGTCCTTGGAACAACGGGTGTGAGATAGAAGAAGACCTTTTATATCTAGGACTTCTGTCACCCATGCCGCTACGTTCCCTCCCAGTCCACCTGCTAGCAGTTCATGTCATGTACTGATGAACTGATGCCCGAGTAAGACAGGAAGACCGGATAACCTGATGTTCAGTGCACAATCAACTTCTGCGTTCTCGACAGATAGGTCACTATGTCGCTCAATACCCCAAAATCACCTGCCCATCTGTCCATTCTTCTAGCCACATCTCCTTCTTCCATCTATCCATCCATCTGTCCAACATTCTGCTTCTCTTTCATTACCGCCAGCTAATATTTCCCGCCAGTCTAAGTAGAATGTGCACTGTTGCTTTTCTCGTACGTCGCCTTCAACGCGAGAAGTAGTTTCACATAAATAGTAAACTGATCTGACCAAGGACCAGGTGTGCAACACCACCTGGATGGTTCAAGCGAACAAGGCATCTCAACTGTGAAGATCGACGTGTTGTGTATCTGGCCACAATCGGACAGGTAAAATGCAAAAAATGGGTTTCTAACACTGATGTGGAAAATGATCTTGTCTTTAATACTCCCATGATGAGCTGGGAACAAATGTAGGTCACGATCTAGCGGGAAGCGTGGTAAGCTGATTATGTAAGACGAGCATCATATGGATACAAGTTCCTTTGTAGAAAAAGGAAGGTGGAGGAGGGGGAGGCTCCTCTCTATATATTTTCATTGTCTCTATGAAACGTACACAAAACAACGACATCAATCTTCCGTGAATTTATCGATTTATCCAAATAATATATGAAACGACACCCCAAAAAATATTTGCAAAACAGTCCACTCTCGTTAATTTCACAGATAACACAACTCGGCGAGCTCTCGATCCACGTTACTTAGTCTCGCATCTACAGGTACAGCGCCATCATTCATCCCGACACCGTGCTATGATATGGGCAGTGACAGTTGTGCTAGCCAAGGTCTTCTGCCCACACAGTGTTTATAGCTAATACTTTATTTATTTTGCTCACAACGCGGAAATAAGCAATGTCCACTGTGCTAGTCAATGCACTGTCCTACACTAACACTATATTAGCCAATGCCTCTTTATTTTTCCCCATTCACTCATCATCCATACTTTGTTTTAATTGATCACCAGGTAAGCTGGACCGTCAGTGCCGATCGCTGGGAAGGGGATGGTAGGGGCTGACTAGACATAGCAGCTGACCTTTGGGACGGTCATCAGCGGTGCTGAGAAAGTCTTGCACGTAGCGACTAGCCCATTCCTTCACGCTCCTAATCCAGTTCCTCCTCTACCTCGGCAGCGACCTCCTTCCACGGAGCCCTAGAGAACGGTTTCAGACAGAGTGTCATGCCAGGCGACTTGGCCGAACCGGACCAGCCGATGCCGTTTCACTGATACCAAAAGGATTTCCTGGCGTCCCACGGGAGTGGTGCAATATCGCTGCTACATGCTAAAAAATTTGTCTCTCAGTATCGGCAAGTTTCACAGGTGTGCAGCAGAATGGGAACAACGAGGAATCTGTACAGCTGTACAGCCTGTAGCTGGTGGTCAAGCTTATGCTGTTGTTTTGCCAGATTATGTTCAGCTTGGCCATTGCTGATGTCACTGCTGCGATCCCCAGCTGCCGTATTTGGATAGCGTGGCGCCCAAGTACTTAAAGCTGTTTCCACATCACATGCCACAACCCACGACGACTTCGCTGTGACCGTCCTGACATGAGCGTGCAAAAATTGTGTCTGTAATTTAGTTTGTGTATGAGTGTATGTTGTAGAAGTGGGTGAGTCTGTTATATGCGAACATGGTACATGGTTGTTGACGATTTAGTCTATGTATGATTTATGTAAAGCGCTCTGAGCAAATTTTTGGAAAGGCGCTATGCAAATCCTCATTATTATTATTAGTAACCCATCGTGCCAAACGCTGTCAAATGCCTTTGTAAAGTCAATGAAGTTGTGGTAAAGCTTTACCTCGTGTTGTAGGTGGGGGTTTTTTTTCCCCACTAGTAGCTTCTCGGCAGTAAAGTTGAGTCGATTTTGATTACCTTTAGCACGACTTTTCTTGAAAAACTAAACAGACTTACGGTTCTGTAGTTTTCGCAGTGTTTACTGACGTTGTCAACCCAATATGATGTACCTCCCTTTAGACTGATCATGGCTACCTCGACCTCTTCCCGTAGGACTGGGAGCTCTACAAGGTCGCTAGTTATAATCTGGCTGCCTCGGAGGGCGTTAGGGTCTGTTTTCAGATGGGAGTTGTATAGGTCGTTTTTAGTATTTAGTTCATCGATTTACTACAGCCTTGCATTCAGTACAGTCTTGCATTCTGTGAAAAGATGACCACTGCTGTTTTCGATGAATAAGATTTTCTGTTGATCTGTATCTTCAGTAACTGAGAGGCTTTTCTGTTGCCACCCCGTGCCATTTCTTCGTCTAATTTAAGGCGTTTTTTTTTCACAGAGATCAAGAACATCATACGTGACCAGGATGGCTATTTCTTTTTCTGACTTACTCGCACCTCTTCGGCTGCTGTCAGCAGCACCTTCTTATGTTTGCAGCGAGGGTGTCTAGGTCACAGTCGACAACGTTGCTCGCGGCGAAGTTGCCTCCTGGATTTGAAACGTATTGGAGATAGGATTAAGTCGATCTGATTATAAATCGAACCATCTGGAGAGCGCCTCTTTCTGCCCACACAGTCTACAACCAATGCTCTGACCCCGTCGTGAATTACTAATGAAAAGTGTGCTAGTCAAAATAAAAACATCTGTGTCACCCAGTGTTCTCTCCTTATAACTGTCCTTTAAACAAACAAAATATGTGGTGGCGGGAAACGTCAGAAGGGGGGGGGGACAGGGGTCCGGTGTGGAAGAAGTCATTTACAATTACTGTCCCCTAGAGACAGTCCACAGCGATAGCATCTGATGGTATTGATCTGATGAATGCCGTTAGCTGATGTATTTTCAAAGCAGACCAACTGCACGTTTTTCCGCTTTTTTGTGGGGATGAGGTTGGTGGGGGAGAGTTAGAGGTGCTAGCAAGGCCGGCTGTGTGAGCGACAACGACCACAGTGCGGCAAGCACAAGGTGGCCGACCTGCCCACATACAGAAGGGGCAGCGTCCCGCAGGACGTTCATTCATGTATTGCTGTCAACACTGGTCTCTTGCAATCGTTACAAGCCTAAAGAAAAGTCTTATAGCTCCATGCTCTCACTCTCCACCTCCCGCCCGCGTCTAAAATAAAGTCTTTATCGAAAAAAAGCATGTTGACCATATTTCTAGTATTTCTCGCGCCACTGTTGAAATAATCGCTAATCGTGGGCTCGATTGGACTGGCATGACCTGCGTCTTCCGTCTGCGACGCCTTGTGGACAATAATTCGTGAGTTGCTTCGAATTTCTTTCACTCTTTGTTTATGTGTGTGACCACTGACGAAGATATTAAAAAAAAAGTTTCAAATATTTCAAAAAATACTGAGCCCACCAAACTAAAAACCGGGTACCAACCCAAATAAGAAACGACAAAAATTCAATGAATCATTTTAGTAATACCGAAATAAAGACCAAACTGTCTTAATGAGGTTGTTTGTTTACCTAGGAAAAATGGAGTAAGGAAAGTGAGAGAACACATATAGCCAGGCTGAAGTAAGCAACTCTTTATTGCTGTTTTTCCTCGGTACACAAACTCCGAATATCAAATGACACTAGTCCACAGTCCATACCCAGAAATTACCTCCAATGGACAAAGAAATTGTACCACTAAAACAATATGTACACTAATTAACGCGCAATCATGCAACGTTGCCACTAAGAATCCTATATAGGCCTACTAAATCAAACATGCAATGACACCACTGCACGACGCGCGCGCGCGCACACACACACACACACACACACGAGTTATCACAACAACGGGAAGCAGCCTAGAGGGGACGAGCGATTATTAAGGGTGAGATTAGAGCAGCTAAACGCGGGTTCGGGGGCTGGCTGGCAACCGATACCGTGCCTTACTGCACGGCCGGGGAAGCGAACCCGCCATCGCCATGACAGGTGTCAGCGAGGTCATCACCACCCAGTGCAGTGTCATCCTCCTATCCCCTCCATTCCTCTCTCCTCTATTGCTAGCGCCACCTTCCTCCCCACTCCACCCATCAGTGTCGAGTCCTACCGTGCATGCAAGTGCATACTACAACTGTGTACTAATAGCCGGGACTGGTGAAAGTCACATCAATTTTGAAGATGCGTCTTGGAAGCTCTCCCGTTCGCATCTCGCCAATCAAGAATGGTAGTGGTGTTTGCGCCCACTGCTTGAGCTGCTGAGTTAGTGGCCTTTCGCCGTATAGTGCTGTTTGTGTGCACTTTCGCCAGGTAGTGATGTCGGTGACCGGTCGCCGTGTACTGGCGTTTGTGTCAAGTGTTACTGCCACTCGCCAGGTACTGGTGTCCGGTGACTACTTTCCGAGTAGCTGCGGTGTTGGTGCCTGGATTGTATTCCGTGTGTGTTGGGTCCTTGAGGTTACACAACAACCAGCGGGACCTGACGTTGCAAAGGGGAAAGAAAGAACACGAGGGCCGCTGTGGCAGTCAAGTGAGGAGCCAACAGGCGAGGGCTGGATGTGACACTCGGTAAACTGACCCCCGTCATTACCAAAGAACCTCGTCGAAAAGTCATACGCTACACAACAGGGTGACTCACGGGCTGACCTTCCGCCCAAATGAACAGTCGTAAAAACACGCTCTAGTCTGTGTGTGTGTGTGTGTGGCTCTCTTTCTGACCAACTAAGCCATACATCCTTTTTTGTTTTAAAAAAAAAGAAAAGGGAAACGGAAGAGCTTTCTCTCCTTCCTGGCATTTCTTCTCGTGAAGACGTTCATCTGCTCCTCTCCCACCAGGTGGTTCCACAGTGTGCTAACGTGCTTAACTCAATGTCCCAGCTAGAAAAAGTGAGCGACGAGAAAACAGGTTAATCCTATCTCAGTGACACAGCTACCGCTATCTACGGAGGGCTGGCCACTCCCAGAAAGACAAGCATAAACCAGACTTGTCATCTCGCCCACCCCAACCCCATACTCCGTACCGTACGATACCCGTAGGTCGTGTACTGCTAAACAAACACAATTTCTACAATCAGCCATCTGCAGAGAGACGTTAAACAGCACACTGTTTAAAAAAAAAAACTTCCAGAGTACCTCTCCAGACAGCCTCATTAACAATCGCTGAAGTTCATGCGTCAACAGCCCCTTGCTGGCCAACGTCTGGAAGATTCTAAACGCAATCGTAAACACGGTGAAATGTTGGGAGCAAGGAGTACAAATACATCCCCACGAATGAAAGCTGCTACTGGTCATCACACAACAGATACGGTGGTGATCAACAAAAGACCAGAATTCCAGAAGCCGGCCGCCTCGATCCTATGTAGTGCACGTGTGCAAGTGTAATACCCACCTGTTGACGTCTTGGGCTCCATAGCCTTAGCAAGGTATAATCCCAACGCCTGCGGTCACTCCAATGTAGTGGCAGGAAGAGAGATGTGGGTGAGGGGCACACAACACCAGTCACACTTATTTCCTGATGAAGAGTCTTCCAGGCACGAGGTCCAGGTGGTGGTGGGTGAGGGGGGGAGAGATGGGGCGCAAGAGGAAATGACAGCTCTTCAGCTACAGCTTGCCGAGGTTTGTTAAGACAAGCGGGGAAGGGTTAGGGGACGGGGAAGGGGATGAATGCTGGTTCCAACGCCACCCACCACTTGGTCCAGTATCCTCCGTTCGATAGAGAACTCAGCTGGGGGGATGGGGTGCAAGGGGGCGGGGTGCCCTCGCTGCAATTTGACAATCACGGTGCAGGGAGCGCGGGCGATGTACACAGCACACAACAAGGCGGCACAAAGCTGCAGGCCGACATGGGCAGTGCGCAGCAGTGGCGGCGGCGGTGGAGGAGGAGGAGAAGGGGCCGAAAGAGTAGAGAGCACAGCAGCAGATAGTCAGTGCCGACTGCCTCGCTTCCTGCTCGCTACTGACGTATGAAATCTTCGCGCCCCCGGCCTACCAAGGAGGGGGAGGAAGGGGGGTCTAAGGGAAGGAGCGCGTGTAAAGAGGAACAGCCTCCACGCTTTTTTTTTTTCCTGGTGAGGCGAGGAGGCGGCACCCGACCTCAGTAACAGCACCACTGTTCGACGCCGTGGTGGTGGTGGTGGGGTCTCGCTGGGCGGTTTGACAGCTCAAGACGCAGCCAGGCGCTTCTCAAGCACGGCAAAAATGACTGTCATCCGGCCTCGGTACGGGAGTGACCTTCTCCTGTCTCTCACCTACCCCCTCCTCCAGCCACTGCCCCATACACTCTATGCTTCAGGTGTAACCCCTCTTCCCATCTTCCAACACCTTGTGTACTTCTTAATACCTCCCCCTCTTCCTTGGGGGACGATTTACCAAACGAGTTGGGGGGTGGTAACGGAGATGGGGAGAAAAACTAGGCGGGTTACTGATGTCCACCTGCTTTTATATCAAGTGTCAGTGCTGGATTCAAACCCTCGGCGGCACTCTGGAAGGAGTAAGAGAGGATTGGGTGCCGAAGCCAACTGTGGCCGCTACACACACGTGGTGAGGTGGCGCAGTGCCACAACGGTACTGAGTTCTGCCGCTTTCCGCAAACCCGCTTCTCTCCGACCTGCGGACGCTGCAGCGAGTGGATGTGATGATGGCTGGCACGGACAGCAAGAAAGCGAGTGATGGCGGGGTAGAGGTAAAGGAATGGAGAGGGGGAAGAAGGTAATAACAAACCCGCCAGAGTTTTCTGTGCCTTTTATTTACTGCTGCTCTGGGCGCCAGGGAATTTCAAGAGGTGTTCGCCCTGTAAGCGGGACCTCCAAGGAAGTGAAGGCTCGCATTCAAGTTGTGCTTAAGTCGCCTGCGCTAGCAAAGACCCAAGAAAAGGAGGGAAAAAACTTTCATTTTCTCGACAAACAGAGGCCGAACAGGAGAAGGGATCGGGAAACAAGCTGCTGACTACCTCAGGTTCAGCTTCTATTTCTCTCATTGGAGAAATTTAACCTTCCCATGACCCCCTCACCCCTTCACCCATCTTTTAAAACATTTTGGACTGTTTTTTGGTGGGGGGGGGCGGCCAATCTTCAACTTCTTCCCATCACACTACTCGATTATGTCAAGGTGTGTAACGACTGTGACATAGTGATGTGGTGGGTGGGGGGGGCTGTAGAGATGTGCAGCGAACTATCACTTGTCAGTACAGGCCCCACACCCCCTCCTATAGAAAACGCCCCGAAATCTCTCCAACTCACTGCATCAGACCCCTTCACCCCCATCCTGCAAAATCATGACATGGCCCAAGTCCGATGGAAGCTGGGGAGGGAGGATATTGTTGGGGGACGGGCAGGGAGGGAGCAGGAAGGCGACAGGGAAGATCTGGTTACATAGCGGGCCACAATGACGAGGCAAGCGCTACAGCGGCAGTGACTGGGAGCACGGAACAAGCCGGGCTTTGTGTAATTTGAACACACGGCAAACACACCACTAAGTACCTATTCTAGGCCCCCAAGAGACCAAGAAAAAACGCCTAAAGGATTTCGAGGCTCACAAGAAATCCGGTCCCCGCTGCGTAGGTGTCGCGTCAGGAACGATAGGAAAGTTAGCAGAGAGGGTAAGAGAACGGTGTGGGTGAGGGAAACGAGTTGAGAGAGTGAGGTGAGGGGAAGAGTTACGATCCCCTCCCTGGCTGCACTGAGTCAGGAGGACTCAGGCTGTGGGAAGTAGCCCTACTGTTGCTACCCCTCCCACCCCATCCCGCTTGCAGTTTTGTCCACGAGCGCTCGTTGGTCAGGCAAGTTTGTTTTTTTTCCGAGGGACCCATATGGGGACAGGCCTGCTGCCTGTGTCAATAGTATCATCAAGGCACTGAGAGTTTTACAGTCATCCTGCCACTGTCAGGCAAAATAAGCAAATGTACCCTGGGAGCTGCCAAATTTACAGCCCGCATACAGGACCCCAAGCCGACAGACGCTGACACTCTATTCTTTTTTAACCAAAAAAAAGTGTGTATAATGAAAACAACG
The DNA here is from genome assembly GCA_004794655.1 of Marisa cornuarietis. Lineage (NCBI taxonomy): Eukaryota > Metazoa > Mollusca > Gastropoda > Architaenioglossa > Ampullariidae > Marisa > Marisa cornuarietis. The sequence goes on along the minus strand of SMMW01000554.1, from coordinate 976,092 downwards.
TGAAAGCTCCCCCCAACCCACACACGCGCGCAGCCATACTGTAGCGCTAGACCAACAAACCCCTTCTTCTTCCTCCACGCTCACAGATGCAATGGTCTCGGGGTCGAAATCGGAATCCCGCCGCGTCTCGCCATCCTCCGCGGCAGCTTACACCGCTCGCGCTCGCCCCGCAGCGGGCGACAACTCTCAGGGCGCATGCAGACTTGACTGAGGGCCCCAGTGACATGTAAAATCAACAACGTAAGAAGGGCTGCTCACGTATCTGATCAAACGACACCATCTTCCCCACCCCACCCCCACCGTTTGGCACTGTACCTGATGTAAACAGATGATTCATGCCTCTGATGCTCGTCTCCAAAAGCCCGGCTGAAAAAAAAAAAGAGGCACTCGAGTGTCCTTCTGCTTCCACTGTTCTTCAGTTGTTTTGCATCATTCACGCCGGTTGATATCCTGGTGGTCTCTCATTTCATCACAACAGTCTAAATGAGCTGGTCAATGTAAGCTGCACACGTTCATAAACATATACAGTGGCGTAGGAATCAAAGGGGGGGGGGGTTGGGGCAGCCGCCCCCCTCAAAAAAATATGCAGAGTGGACAAGAACGAGAAAGTCGTTCACGGTCAGCAGGAAATTTCCCCCCCCCCTCCACATCCCACAAAGCCGAGCATCTTACACTATTTGATATATGCTTCGCTGCGTGCCTTTTCTTCACTTCCTTCTTTTTTCCCAAAAATTTCTCTCTCACACACACACACACGGCACAAATATAACTTAGCATACCCAGTAAATGACAGACCAGGGGCATTAAAACCCCATTATTTTTCTCCATGATCTCTCAGGCAGATGCAAATGGATAACGCAGGTGCAACAATTGTTACATAGATATGGCACCACACAGATATGGCAAACACAATATCCTAATGATCAGTTGTTTATCCAAACTTCAGGGGTGGTAAACTGCCATGAATCACTTTGTGCGCAGAAGTACTACTGAAATGCATCAAGTGAGAGAACCATTAGACAAGACCATTTGAGTGCACACGGGGTGACGGGGCTGCAGTGTACAATGCTTCAACCAAGACTGTGGGCTTCGCCCAACGGATTTCTGAGTCATCAGTGCAGGTCACGATGTTATGTAAAAGGTTCGTGTAACTGTAAGCCTTTCAGCAAAGTAGTCATCAATATTTTATTTTCAGCTTCTAAATAAATAAATGAGCGCACGCACGCACTTGTGTGTGTGGGGGGGGGGAAGAGAGTAGATGGAGGGCGCGGTGGGTGGGCTTGTCTGTTCACTCCTCATTCACACCTGCAAACGACTTCTCTCCCCTTTTCACCTTAAATTTCGTAACACCTTGTTCTGATGGCGAAAGCCAGCCGTCACAATTATGTATTCCATTTCCCTCACTTGAAACCTTTTCGGGACATTCCCTATGTGTGCCCACAAAACATCTTCATTGCATCTAAAATTAAACAGGCATCGCCTTTCATAGTCAAGTCCACAGGGAAGAGATTTCTCTCGGGGCAAGACGCAGTCTGTGGGGCAGACCGATCTTCACGCTCCACTTGATAGCGTACTACGAACTTCCGAGACGTACTCAATATTGTATGTTTAACTCCAGCCATCTTACAGGACGAGGCTGGTCAGTCGTGACCTTATGACCTCACCCTGCTCCACGCCAGCAAAGTATACAACCTGAATCTGCATACATCATTACTTCAATGCATTTGCGTGTGTACACGTGTGCTGGCGGAAAAAACAAGCGATGGACACACAAACAGACACACACACAAACACACACACAGACTCTGTGTTCAACACGCAGGACACGCAGGTTCCAGGAAGTTCCAGAAAACAGGTCGCCATCCAAAGCTTGTCGACACTGGCAGGCTCTGCCCCACACTATCTTGCTGCCGTGATCACAGTGATAAGCCATCAACCCTTTGAACCCGAAGGTGATAACGTTTATTTACAGCTGCATTATTTACTAATATCAGCTCCAGACCCATGAGCCAGCAGCGGGATCCTCGACGGCCATCTCAGGCCTATCTGAAGGCAGTTGTTTACGGCATGCTAGCTGCCACAGTGGGCGTCTAACGGCCTCGGCACCAAGTTTCAAGAACCACTGGCACGTACCGCACACAATGTATATACATACACGCGCGGTACGGCACCAGCATGAACCAACCTTCTTATCCAATGCTAAGGCTCAGCAGGGCGTGCCCTGGGGGCTTTTTGTACTATCATCTTCGTTTTATATTTCCTATAGAAGCGTGTATGTGTGTGCGCATGCGTATGTGCTGGAACTGCTCGTGAAAGAACTGTTTTATGATTTTACAGTTTGAATTTTTTTTAAAAATCAATTGGATAAACACTTTACTTTTCGTTTGCACCGATCCAGTCATGGAATACCTGGTATAGTCTTCTGGAGTCAACGCAAGACAAGCAACAACTGACATGGCCCAGTAATGGTTTCATTTCCACAGTGAACTCACCAAAGCCTTCAGGCTCTAAAAGACATTAAGTTGGCATTTTCACAGACCGCCGCAGATAATTATGAAACTGACAATGATGAGGCTAAAGATCATTTAATTCTCTAACACAAGTCTGCCGCCTCGGGTACTACAGCTTTATTGAAAATCAAAAGATACATTGCCACCCTGGTAAGTGCTGATCCTGACGACAGACATGTTCAGACACGGAGACATAATTATGCGTAACAAGCCAACACCCGTCACAAGTCGTGTTGCCGATTCACCAGAAATAAAGCTTATGGGTCTAAAGCAAAAGCAACAAACACAGAGAGAGAGAGAGGTAGACGTGTAAGATGCCTGGTCTCGTCGAATAAGCAGCTCAGCCCAGTGACGTTAGCCGTCTGACGCGGTTAACAGGACATCAGCTTCTCTGGCAAAGATTCGTTGTTTCTTCTCCTGAGAGGATTTAGAAGAAAATGGTTAAATAACACTTGGCATTACTTGTAGATTTTTCAAAACGTCAGCCCCGCGACCTTTTCCCAGAGGACGGTTGAAGCAGCAACGCCCTATAACGAATAGCGCAACAGCGCCCGTGCAGACCTTGGGGTCCAGGTGTTTTTTTGGGGGGAGGCACGCAACGGCGACATACCATGATATTTCCTCCACCCGATCGATGCTCGACAAAGCTTATCAAGCCAGGTGTGTGACTGCATAACATCCATCCACCCGCCCTATTTTCCGTCATGTTTCTGCCAGTGCCGTTGAGAAAAGTTTCCTGACAACAACATATGCATACGGATGACCTTCGGATTCTTTTAGAGCCTGTTTCTAGGGAAACCGAGCATGAACTAATTAAAGTCCCAATGAGATTTATTTATTACTCTTTTGTTTTAATTCGTTGCTACGCCAGTCAATTCGACTATGGGGAAATGCTGGGATTAAATTACGTAAGTAGTCGCTGAGTGTGCACAAAAAAGATAAAAAATAAGAATGTAATATGCATGTTTTGTGCTCTAATCAACAGGTCGAAGTGGAAAGTGGACATGCTTTTTCTGTTCAGTTAGAGCCACTGTCTGCTTGTCACCCGTTGCACCTGTCTTTTCTCCCATAGCGACGACCTCTACAGGTCAAGGGACTAAACAAGATACCGCCGATTCTACAGCAGATAAATGAATAGCAATGATAAAAGAGTCCACAGAAATCAAACCTGGGAAACTTGAAAGGGTCGATTCGATTATATAAACCAGTTAAAAGCAGCCATGGCTGCAAGCCCGAAATAAAAGCGAAAACAAAGGTCGGTCCACAAAGACAAAGGATGGATGCCCTCTCCATTGCCAGTGGCCAGATCAAAGGAAGGAGACTGTGCACAAGCAACTTCCCTGGCCCAGTCAGGGTGACGAGGACGAGCTGGGAGTAGAGGGTGGAGTGCGACGTCGCTTTTGACTTGGACATAAAAGGTGGTGAACAAAGATTTAACTCAGATTATTTCTGGCATTTGCTTTCTTTTTTCTTCTTTTTCTTTTCTCCTTCTTCTCTCCCACCTTCCCCCCCCCCCTTTGTTCTTTTAAATTGTGGACTGAATCTGTAGTCCGGCGACGACCTGAAAAAACTATCCTAAGCTTTGCGAGCAAAACTCACGAATATGATAGAGGTGTGGTGAGAGCACAAAAAAGAACGTCGCCTGTTGTAGCCATAAATTGTTCTGACCAGACCGCCGCATCCCATGCTTAGCCCCTGTGGGTTTTATACTGCCTGAACACGCCCATGCACGTGCACCCTCGCCGACAAAGCGACCGATCTTAGGTGCGCGCGTCGATGACGCAGGGCAGAGGGTCACCCATACGGGCCAAGATCGTCTCCCGACTTTCGTGAAAGGATACAGATATGGTAATGAACAGGTCATTCTCTAACCTTTTTAAAGACATTTGTGAGGTGGGGGGGGGGGAGACAGAGACGTTAGAAGCCACACTTATAGCGGGTGCCAGTTTTTTTTGTGAGGGCGGTGCCTATCTCCTCCCTCATGCTGCTTTGCCTTTCCCCAACCCTTTATGACCTGGGTACCTATTTCCAACATCTGGGTCGAATGGGAGAAGGTCGTTGCGCACAGAATTATCGAACCGGCGCACTTCCGCCAGTGTTGTAACGTCCCAGCTACACCTCCCCAACCCCACCCCCTCGCAGGTATGAGGTCATCAGGAAATCATGCTCTGCTCATTGGCGAGTGTATGAGTGCCCAGTGCTCCTGACTGTCAAACGCTATCCAGACCTTGGTGCCACCCGGATGCGTTTCTGATCACGCATCAAAAGTGGGACAAGGAAGCGAATTTTATTACAGTTTAGCTCAAGACCCACGTTCCAGACTCTCCTCTCAAAAATATGAAAGTAAACTCTAATAATATACTTCTCAAATTAACACAAAGCACCTGTTCCGTTTATACTGCCTGCTTACATGGGGGTGTGTTCAAAGTCTCTAAGTCAGTGGTTTTCAAACTTTTCCAGACGAGTACCACTTTTAAATATTCGAAATGACCGAGTACCACCTCCCAACCCCCGTAAAATATATATACACATTCTTTTATTTTGGCGCATGGTGCTCGCGAACCACCCGTCATACCACAGTTTGAAAACCTCTGCTCTAAGTAAGCAATTACCGTTAGTGGGTCAAGTATGTCATTAAGTTTAAAGTATGCTACCACTCTACCCAGTTATCGCTGCACGCACATTTCTGGATAAGATTTACAATTAAGATTGTTGAAGGTACAATTTTACAATACGGCTTCTGGTATGTTGTGCATACATCTCCGTGTCTTGTAGGGAAGCTCCACAGCCGTGAGGCAAAAGAAGAGGATTACACTCAACATTCAACACGCTATATCCTAGACAAGGCACCACACCACAGGTCACTATCTTACACTGTCAGTACGTTCTGGCACCATATAGTTCACCATTTTTAATCTTAGCAACTGAAGAAACTCCGACCGTAAATCACTGGTATTCATCTCATTTGTGCCAGTACCCGTGTACATCAGCGTGCGCGCGCATCCTCATCAAAACTGTCATTTCTACCCGTCATGCCCTTCCAGTTCCTTTCAGCCCAAATCAAAGAGCGGGTGGCCGTGACAACAAGCAAAAATGGCGGACAAATTGGTTTGTTGAAAAAAAAAGTCCCTGACAGGGTGATTCTCTGCTGCCAACTGCCAGTTGTGCTTACCCAAGTCGTCAAGTGTCTCTCAGGTGTAGGTTTAGGTCTCTTCAGGGAGGCGCCAACATGAGGGAAGGGAGAGGAACACTAAGCCTGCAGAGAGAATTCAAAGCCTAAAACTCAGACTCGACCCAAGAAAGGCGGCCGAAAGGGTGGAAGGGAGGGGAGGGAGGGAAGGAAAGAGATATTCTTCACAGACTTCCCGCCAGGGGGCGTGCGTGGCGCGACTTGGCGGCCAAGTCTCAACATTTGCCTGCCCCGCCAGCCGCGTGAAAGCGCAACAAAGTGTCGGAGAGGCCTCCTAGAGCAAGCCCAATGGGCGCTAGTGAATGGCAGTTTAGCCAGCATGAAAAGCGGGCATTGCGCAGGCTGAAGTGAGGGGACTTACAGGAATGTGTGTTTGTGCAGATATGAATACGTGTATATTGTGGGCCCAACAGCTGTCTTCAAAAGAAAAGACTTTTTAGGGGAAGGGGTGGTGGAGATGAGGAAGAAGTGCTGGCCTCCGAGCCCGCGGGATGAATTTTTTTTCTGTCAGCAATGAGGCCAGCCTTTCCTTTTTTTTCATCGTTATCAGCTATGTCACCCAGTCAAAAGACACGAACACGCGTTGAGTACGGGAGGCGCAAAACGAGTCGGGAGAAAGTCGATGATAAACCTGTCCGAAATGTGTGAAAGTTGGAGGTGAGTGGATAGAAAGAGGTACTTCATTCGAGTCATGATTAAAGGGGAGTAAACCGTTCTCCAACAAAACAAAATTTACAACAGTATATGCATGCTGAAATGACAAAAAAATCTTCGACGCAGAACTATGCGCAACAAAGCAATATATCAATGTGGCACACACCTATACATCACTACGGCAAAGACCTAGATATCACTGTGGAAAAGGACCATACATCACTGCGACACAGCCACACGTGATAGTGAGGTCACTAGAACCCACCGAGACCAAATTTAATATCTATTGTGTGACACACGACTTTACATGTGTGAGATAAAATATCATTGGTACTTTGTTCTAAACTGACGCTAACAACTTACAACACGAAAGATTAATCCATCAGATCCTTGTCTCATTTGGTTCTCATTATTACTATTTTGTTTATCTATGTCTATGTCGGTTTGTTTTTAAAAAAAAAACCCGGAGGGACGGGGTCCGCCAGGCACCGCGAGCTGCTTGTAGGCACCAATGAATGATTCCTTCATGTCTTCTCGGATGACAAGCATCACAAGTGGTCTCGATCATTCAATCAGACGTGCGCGCGCGCACACACACACAACACGAAAGACATCAAGTGCCATTCAAGCAATGAAAATGAAATCGACATGTTAGCTTACTCTCAAGCGCTGGTCGAAGGCGACTTAAACTCTTTCATACCCAGTTCGTCGTCGTTGCACACAATTTCGCAGCGCTCTCTCTCTCTCTCTTTCTGACACAGTTCCCACGACACCTCCCAAATCTTAAGTACACAATATACTTCCGAGGTAACGGGCGAAAGAAGACGGGAGCAAAACAATCGACTTTCCATCACCGGTTATCCCCAGCGGCAAAAGACACATGCCTGTTACGGGAATTCTTCCGTGTTTTCTGAGTGTGTGTGTGTGTGTGCGCGCGCACGCACACACATGCGTGCACAAGTAACTTCAGATTTATATTGTCCGTGAGCCCTCGCGTTGCGCGGGGCAGCTTGTGCACGTCTCGTGGAGACGAGTGGTTTGGGTAGAGTTACAGGGTCGGGGGACGTGTGCTGGAATTGAAGGCATTGTGCGACTACGACGACAAAAGTCGACGTTCACTAGCGTGGCGTCGACAGTCGCCATCCTCGCAGTAAAAACTATTCACTTACCCCTGACGAGTGAAGCGAGGTAACATTGTTACTCAAGAGACCTGTCGCGACTCGCAACCCAACACCGCACTTCCAAGCCTGATGTACCTTTTCGATACCGTGTCAGGTGGGGGTGGGGTGCTATTTGCAAGTGAATAGCGCCATTCTCGCCTAAATCCCCATTTCGGCTTCCAGTAAAGAGAGAAGACCAATGACGTCAGTTATATATCAACGCCAGCAGATATTTGGTTTCATCACAAGGCTTCCAATTCAAAACTCTTTTTTTTTTAATTTTTAAATAAAAGCGCACAAGAGATTTTCGTCAGTATCAATTTCGTTTTGCAATGATTCAAGCATGAGTAAATTTTGCATGAACATGCCTACATCACACTCCTCTTTCCCACTCAACATAATCATGCAATTCACACATTCATTTTAAGCATGTCTTGCCTACTTCTACGCTCAAACTATTGGGTCCGAATTACTTCAATGGTCATTCTAGATGACGTTACAAGAAAGAAACAGTAAAGGACACGTCAGGCATGGGCCTTGACAAGAAACAATCATGCAGACTAGATAACAAATTCAAGAACACAAAGCATGAGCGGCTGTTGAAAACATAAGCCGACAAATGTAAGGGAGCTATGCAGCCAGGAGTGAGGAAGAGAAAGAGAAAAAATAGGCAGAACAATGATAAAATCTTAGATGTATATAATACCACTATCAATGATAAGAACATCTTTTATGTATATAATATCACTATCAATTAAGATATTATATCATCGCTGTTGGTGGTGCGATTGCTGCCGGGAAGTTTGGGAGATGATAGGGGTAAGCACCAGATTAGTTCAGAGCAATCCTTACTAACACGCATACTAACACACACCTCTCGAGGCAATGTCCAATATTGCAGCCTCTCCAAAAGCTCTGTACAATATCTATATTTAGAACGACGGCTGCAAACAGTCACGGAAGCTTTCTCCTGCAGCTACAATTAGATCCACTTGTAATGAAAAGACCAAGTTGCAATTATTATGATGAGCAATGAAAGTCAGAACTTTTGGCCTCCTTCGCCCTCCAGTCTCATCACCGCCCGGCACTCTCGGGTATGAAGCTGTGGTGGTACCGATGGTAGAGCTGAAGGATTTCCAAGCAAAGCGCTGTATCTCCTAGCGACGTCAAACTTAGCGGCAATACGAGCGCCAGACAGGCCCACTGACACTTTGCCTGTGAACATTTCTCAGCTGTTCCCAGTTTACCCGCTGGCCAAGCATCTTCCTCTGCGAACTCCAAGCCGGAGTCAATCATCCTCGGAGCACACAAGGCTCTAATGAACGAGGCTAGGATGGGGATATAGAAAAAAAAAACAAGTCGATCCCTGAATGAACAATACCTTCATTCATGAGCACAGAGGTAGCACGAATAAGGGGATCGTGTGCGCACAGCATGCCACTTCAAACAATGCATACGCGCACTGCATGTGCGCACAATAGATGCAAGTGGGAAAGCGTTTGCATGAGGGGAGAGGAAGGAGGGATAAAACTGCGTACGGCATGTGCACGCAGTGTTCATACTTCACCCTCCACGCCAGCGACGGCGACAACTAGCGTCATGTTGCGGTACCAAAAGGAAGGTGGATGGTGGAGGGGAATCGCCACACCGTGCAAATGTCACTACCTCCTTGCAGAAGGCTCATTTTGCGTGCAATGTTGGTGTACACGGCTGGTCGTGGTGCCATTGTATCAATCGGAAAAATGCACTTTAGGGGGTGGGGGGGAGAGAGAGAAAGTTTTTGTTGAAATGAAGCCACGTGCTGCCTCCAAGATTCCACAAACAAGACAGCGACCGCGCTACACAGCGAAACAGAAGTCTCTCTGCACACACACACACACAAACGATGAGACTAAGACAGAGATGCCACGAGTAAGAAAGGGGGAGAGAGGTGTGGGCTTGTGAGTGAGGGGTGGAAGAGAGTTGTGCCCCGCCGCTGGTTGTACACGGGGAGGACGTATGTAAGCAATTCCCGCCTTGAATGCTAATGACATAGCACGCGTAGGAAGCGGCGGTGATGGGTCGGTCCAGTGGCACGGCATCAGCCCCTAGCGTACGGGGGAGGCAAGCCGAGTCTGTTGCCAATGAGGTATGGCAAGCGTGGGGGGGGGGGAGCTGCACATGGCGAGCACATGCCGACTCCTCCTCTCACCCTACCCGCTTACCCTGTCCCTCTTTTGCTCGCTTCCACTCCCCTACATTCTGCTCTATGTCCCTCTCGCTCGCTGGCAGCAATCCTCCGGCGCTACTCTCTGTCCGCAGCAAAGGGTGCGATGTTGTGCTGCGGGTGGCTTGGTCTTCGATGACTATGTGGCTGACCGTAAAGATGACCAAGGGGCCTATGCGCTCGATCCTGCCTTGCCTTCGGCATTGAGCGCTGCCACAGGTGAGAGGCAGCTTTACAGAGGTGCGATTATAATGCCGCCATTTAGACCACAACTCATGTTCACCTGACAAGCGCGTGTGTAAAGCTACGTACACTGCGGTCCTGACAGAAAAAATACTCTTCTCTGAAATTCCTGACTTTTGCTTCGACGCCAGCTGCTTGTTTCCACCTATCAGTTTGGTTACCAGGCGAGGGAAAATAATCCGAAACAAGAAATTTCTGCTCCGAGTATGTGGATGTCGGTTCTGCGGCGCGAGATTCCAGGGTATGCAACAGAAAGAATGAGAGAGAGAGAGAAAGGAGTGAAGGGGATTTGTGAACGAGAGATGGACGAAGTGCACATGTTACGATCGCTGTCACAGCCAGGATACAAATTCACAAAATGAATACACCAAGACGGATGAGGAGACTTTGCTTGGCCATTCTAGGAGATTTTAGGGAGGATAAAGGCGGAGGAGCGAGGGAGGTGCCTCGAGAATTTCAGTGTCATCTATCTGCCGTTATGAGACCCTCCGCATCTCGGATGCCCTGCTGCGATCGGATGACTCAATTATGGCTGAGCCAAGGATAGATCACTGTTGCGGTTTAGCCTCCCCATTGTCCTATCCCGTACGTTCTCGTCGATCTGCACCACGTCTCGCAGAAAGGTTTGGTACGACTTCGATGGGCCACGACGGGAAGTAATGAATAGCCCGCCCCTTCTTCTGTTCTATCGTACGTTTCCTCTTCTTCGACCCTACTGCATGTTGTTGACGCTGCAGAGTTTGACACTAGTCAGCGTGGGGTCTGCCATCAACTCTTGTTCACGGGATGCGCCTCCATCTCCTCTATTTCCACATTATACCGTAAAAATATATATATATATAAATTAAAATTCTCTCTCTCTCTCTCTCGCACACGCGCGCACACACACACACACACGTCGGCTTGCTTCATTCTGTACCATCAACAGACCGAGTGCTTATCCTCTTCCTGCGATTTTACCCGCTCTAGTGCCTCCCCTCTCCTTCTGCTTGCCTCGGGGCACACAACGTACCCCTCTCCCCAAGTAGCGCTGCAATACATCCATCAGGGCTTTCCCGCGCTGCGCCGCCAAACCAAAGCCACGTGATCAGTGTTTGCGCACGTGAAGCAAGTTTCCTCTCCCCAAGTGGCGTTCACAAAGGCAATTTCCCATCGTCTTTTTTATTTTTATTTTTTTATTTGGTCGGCTCCAAGACGTAGGAACCACGTTAGGAAAGACTTGCGGCTTGCGCCACCGTAGCCTGGGACAGTCACGTCCTATGTTATCTTTGGGATCGGTGGAGACCTTTGGGATTGCTTTTGTATGCGCTTTTGAATCATTTTTTCTTTCTTCCTTTGCTTCATTCACTCTTTCTCTGGTTTGGTTCATGTGTCTCCGTTCTAAGGCAAAGACAAAATCTCCAGTGAAGTGAGGCGAGGATATGTCGGGAAGTCAAAGACAAACGCCATGTTTCCGAAATTATAAAGCGGCCTCCATACCGCGCAGATGCTGGCTTATCCTAGAGCTGTAAACGACTCTCTCGCTTCAGAACTACGGGTTCAAGGGAAGAGACATGGGTTGGTGTGCTCAACAGGATGCTCTCACTTAAACCACCAGTCTAGATCGCTCTCGGCGCAGTCTACTTCACCTGACGTTACGTCTCCGGCCAGTCTTGCCTCGTCCTAGCAGAACAATGCGCACAAGATCAATCGCAGCCGTCCAGTTATCTGCCACGTGCCGTCTTCTTGCCTCCTCCTCGTTACAACACCCCCTTCCCACCACTTTCCCGCCTAAGTCAGACAGCGCGCGCAGGGCGCTAAGTAGTTAATTACTCTTATCGTTCTTAAGATATGGACGGCTGATCACAAAGCACGTCAGTCATGACGTGTACACTGGGGTCAGGCGCTCAGGCGTTCAGCACGCGCAGCAAGGGCCGTTACAGGTGAAAAAGGAAGTGATTCAACATCTTCTGCTCTAGTATATCGAAGATTTCAGTATTGTACATGGCCCTTCCTGTCCTTCATGGGTGCATGTTTAAATGTGACAATGTTTTTTTTTAAGATTTCTGTCAGATACATGTGTCCTTAATATATGTATCCGGTTATGGTCCCTAAAGGTCGCTCGCAGAACATTTTTAAAGAGTTGCAAACTTGGTCAAACGTTTCACCGTATGGATCCGGTAAGAATATCCGGAAGATATCCAGAATGGTCGAAATGAATCTGAAAAAAAATGCGATGACACAAAATTACTGTAATGTACTGTTCTGGAGCGGTTATCATTTGACACTATTGTGAGGGATGAACGTTATGGACATTATAACTCCTCATTATCACACAAATTAGGACCGGAAGTTGGAACAAGCTAGCCAAATAAACTCGACATCCACAACCACAGACTTTAACCTCTTATAAAGACACCATGACTCTCCTAGGGAAAGAAAAACGACATCTGAGAGCCAAAACCCATGGATACAGCCCCCAGCATGAAAGGAAGGGCCTAACTACTATCTTTCGTCTATGTACGGGACACTGAAGGCTCCTCCGCCCCCCCCCCACACACACACACAAAATCGAAAAAGACTAGGCGTCTTGGACACCGCCTACTGTGAATAAGACAACGCACAGTGGTCAATAGTTACACGTACACGCCTGGAACGCTTTCCCTAACGCCTGCTGTCATCTTTTGTCATCTATGAAAAAGGTGGATATTAATCTCACGACTGGTTTTAAGTAGTTCACCCCACTCCAAATGGATGGTTGACTGAAATCTGGGAATGGGAAGCTTGCCCCAGGAGCAGAAAGTCCCAGCATGCGCCTAGTAGTCTGCGACACCTGTGCCTCCCAGCATCTCATACCTTTGTTTACGAAAGACAACGCCGCTACCAGACTGGGCAGCTTGACTGTGGTCAGTAGTTCAGATTGCAGTATCCTCGCGCACCACAAGGTCCGGCAGTCCGAATTGAGACAGCAGGCAGCGCCCCGCTCGCAAGGCTCATCACGACCCAGGCGATTCCCGCGGCGGTGACGAGGCTGCTATCTGTCGATAAATGTCCACACGGTCCGGGGCAGGCGGAAACGTTAGTCGTCGTTGCTGCTGATGACGTCCATACTGTTCTCCACTTCTCACCACAGTCGCCATAACTCACATGGTTCCCGAATAAAGCTTTGTCATGAGGAAACAATTTCGAAACAACAAAGAAAAAAATCCAGATAGCCCAGCCACCAAGTCACCGTCTCTATGACTAACCCTACCTGGAATAAACCCATCAAGATCTGTTTCTATCCAATAATCCCCCTCCCCTCTCTCTCTCTCTCTCATTTTCATCGCGTTCCCACCCTTGCCCCGAGTCCATCTATCATAATCTAATGTCCACCCCCTTCCCCAGCTCCACTACACATTCCAGTCAGTCATCAACTCTAGACAGCAAGAGTCCGGTGATCGACGTCGGCTCGGCTGGCAGCGGTAATTTCTGCTGCAGTAATGGCTGCACTTGGCGTGTCCTGGCATGGCACAAAAGACAGAGCAAGTTGCGGGGGTCCCTGGAGACCTGGCGAGGGTAACGACGCTAAGATAAAAAGCCGCGCAGCGTGCACCACCTTTACTTCCGACCTGAATGATTGATAGGCGACAGACCAAGGGGTGGATGGCGTCACTCTCCCCGTCGACGTTTGAGAAAACAAGACCGGCTGCCTATTGACAGCTGTGTGCAGGTGACTGAAACTAACGCGCTCGCGCTCACGCACGTGCTCTCACTCACACAACACATTCACAGGGTACTAAAAACCGAATTACAAGCCCAAATACCCGCGCAAATCACAAAGGCTGCAAGAAGCCTTGATATTATTATTTAGTCCCCGGTCACGTAGAACAGCATAATTATAAGTGTCGAAGTATAACAATAGCGATCGAGTTACCCTTCCCACCTACAGCCCCGCCTTCTTGAACGGAGCACACCTCCACGCTTATTGAGGTCTTATTATGGGCTTCGCCACAGCCAAGAAGCTAAGGGCACGTTATAAGCAGTCTTTCGTCTACAAGGAGAGACGTTTCGTGTCCTGTTTATTTGTGTCTAGAAAAATGATACTACCAGCCCTTCTTCTGTCCCTCCGCACACCCTAATTTCCATCCGCTCTTCATAAGTACGTCCAATCCAGACGCACGCGCGTACACACCCCACACACACACACACACACACAAAGTGGCCTACTCAACAGCTGCTTACTCACGTGGCAGTGCGAGGCTAGCAGCACTCATCAATATGCCTTCATTTTCTGACTCATTACGTCTGCCGCTACTCGTGCTGTGCGTGCTGCATGGCGGCGTCACCGGCGGCGGCCATGTCCTCCAACAACAGCTGCCTCACGCTGCTCTAGTGCCCACCCGTCCCGGCCAGCCACCCGCTCAACAACCGTGACCCGCTACCGCTGCTTCCACCCCGGGGTGTACACAAACTCCAACGGTAGGCCTACTGCACCTCTGCACCACACAATTCTATGCTTCTAAACGCTCTTGTAACAACAACACGCAAAACAGGAGATGGGGGAGAAAACAGAAAATGGTTGCGGACTTGAAACCAAATGCTGGAGATGAGAATGAATGGATTCTCTTTATAGCATGGCTAACGAGTAGCATCTTGCTGCTTTTCCGAGTGATTATCTTGCCGGTTAGGCGGCTAATTAGACAATTACATGTTATTTGTCGCCACACGTACAATCCTTTGCCTCTGCATATGTTGCGCAGCCCCCGTTTTGTCGATCGGTGACAAGACGTGTCGCCTCCACACCAAAGAGTTTTACGCCAACTTGTGTTAAAACGTGAAATAGTTCACACGCACACCCCACCCCCAACACACACACACACACACACCTGAAATATCTGATGCTTTGAAGCACACTTTCTTATTTCGCATTGCTTTGTCGTGGTCCTTGTCGCTGATGAAAAAAAACCTGTCGGCCGCTATTATCTATGTGTCATCATACAACGGTGCAGCGCATACACGAACAACGTTTCTTTCTCTTTTGTTACACTTGCTCTGAAAAAAGAAAAATCGTTGGCTATCTTCCAGGCATCAGTACAACGTCACGTTCAGGCGCATCATCTTCTGACCACGACAGTATTTTACAAACAATAAAGTGGGGGGGGGAGGGAATGAAGGTAAAATGGTGGGAGGCATGTAAGTAGACACTGGGAGAAAAGACAAAAGGCGAAATTAACTGAACACGTATACCTTGGAGGAAAGATCCTACTTTTGTAAAAAAAAATCTCACTCACTTTGTGCAAATATCGTACTTTGTAATAATACCTTTCTTACTTTGTAAAAAATATATATATATATATAAGTAATCTTCTTCATACAAAGCGACAACCTCTACCCACTCATACGACTCTTTCCCCCGCTTTGACGTATGCGTCAATTTTTCTCGCCATTTCTCTCTCTCCTTCTCTGGCGCGCGACCCAAAAAGAGACTTCAAAGAAGCTCATAACCCTTATCCTTCTCTCATCGACCCTCCTTCTGCCAGCCCTTTTCCATTCCATTCCTTCTTTTGATTACAGGGCATAGGGGAAGCGCGCAAAGAGTTAACATGACCAGCGGAGCAAATTTCACGCATAATGTGACGCTGTGGAACACCCAGCATTGCCAGCCGCGAATGTGGAACACTTTGAGTTTCGCCCGACCGTGACTGGCCGCTCTGTACAGATCAATGTTTGTCAGATGAAAAGAACACGATTGTCCGCCACGTCACAGCTTCTCCCTGCACCTCCGCCCTCCATCCCCTCGGCTTTTTATGTCACTCCCCCACCTCCTCCCGCGCTTCTCCCAGGACAAATGGTAGTTTTCGAGGGGGTCTCCACGATATTTTAGTTTCAGAGAACGTCTCGAAAACTCATAGCATGTTATTTTTTTTTTTTTTTTTTTTAAAGATGGTCTGCAGGGAGACATGGCAATTTTCGAGCGGATCTTGTGGCTAATGTAAACGTCTCAAAAACGACAGTAACCGAGCCTTTGCCTTCTAGACACAGTGTGAAGAATTAAGAAACTATACACGATGCGATGTCAATCATAAAAGTCAACGGTCAAGGATAATGACAATTCCATAAAAGCGATGAGACTTGTGATAAAAGATAATAATGAAATCCGTGCCGTAATGACAATTTGTGTGCAATTTTTTTCAAGTCCTATCGGCTAAGCTTTGGGCTAAATAACTCTTCCCACAGTCTGAGTGAATACTTTACTCCCTTTTCCGTTCTGGAGATACAAGCTTCTGGACATCAATGTGGGCAGAAAAAACCAGCCTTGACATCACAGATATTAAATGGACACACTTGTGCTACCACGACAACACTCAGTGAGAAAGCCGGGACCGTATGTTAATTGGGTGTGTATATTTATGACGTGATAAGAGGCTGCTATGTCGAGAATGGTACGGAAGGTTTCGCGCCTGGAGCACCCATACGCACGCGCAAGCACACACACACACAACGTCCGATCGATGGAGGACGGCCCGAGGACGGACGAAGGGGAGTGGGGAGGGAGACGAGACTGACCAGGCCCGGCCGGAAGTGGAGGCAGAAAGATTGAGCGGAAGTTGCGAGGCAGTGATTGGCCGTCCAGCAGCACAATCTCGCCCGCGTTTATGCGTGGAATGATTGATGGAAAAGTGAGCAGAGGTAATCGGCGATTGATACGGAGATTCATACGCGTTAGAGAGTGCCGGCAGGGGCGTGGGGAGAAGAGGGACGATTACACGGAGGCCGAAAGTGAACTTTACGACTGACGGATGATACCAGAACTCTGGAAATGCTGCCATCATTCGCCGCTACTTTGACTGCACGGCAGTTTACAGCCCAGTTGGTGCATAAGATGACGAATTCGCGAACGGCTCCACTTAAATTACTCAACAGCTTGTGTTAAAGGTTCGCCACGGGCGTCTGTGTGACTAGTGACCGTGTGTGTGTGTGTGTGTGCGCGCGCTCTCTCTCTCTCCACATTGCGTTTTCAGAATAAAAGCTTTTTTATGCATGAAACACCTTCCCGCCCCTACCCCAACACCCGCAAGCACATTACTCGTTCATTCAATCGCGGTGAAAGAAACCTGCATGATCAAATAGCAAAACATCGTGCGCTACAGTGGCACCAATACTGCCAGCTCCAAGACTGCACGTTCTAACCACCATCTTCAAAATGTCAGACCACTAAGGCTTCAGCTACTGTGCACCGACAGTGTGCAACTGTCACATCCTTCAGCGAAGACCCGAATGACAAAGCCAAGCCGTGCACTAAAAACACAGCTCAACAAAAAAAAAACAAAAAAACTCCTACCCTACGAGATGCTTGTTGAGTCACTGCGAAGATGAAATCATATGCCTGTTTCATTTTCCAGCCATTTTCCAAATTACATGTACTCCTCTTTTAAAGTAGCAAGGATCCCACAATTGTCTGCTTATTCACATCACGTACACTGTTATTCTTTGATTTGCAAATGTGTGTTATCTGACTGTGTGTTTACATGCAGGTTTGTTGGCGAGTTGTTTTTTTTTTTTTTTTTTAAACGTGAAGCCGCAGAGCGACTCGCTGGCATGCTCTTTTCCCTAGCCATCATTTCCTTCCTCTGCCTCTCGTAAATTGCTCTCCCAAATTACGATCTTCTCTAAATTTGCCCTGCGTAGCAGACAAATGTCAAAATTTCTTTTGCGAAGTATTTTTGTCTTCCCATTCTGAGCAACAGAAAACATATATCACACCTTCATTTCCATCGGTGGGAGGCCCCTATTAAACCTGCGCTTTGCAGACGACGCTGATCTCATGGCGGGATCCGAGAGCGATCTGCAAGACCTTACCAGTACTGACAGCACCAACGCATAAAGAATGGTGGCAAGCACTGATACCAACGGCAACAACAAAGCAGAGATCTACATGGACAGAGCTCGAAGAGGTGAAAGCCTTGGTACTTGGTACCCGCCCTTTCCAAAAACGGCTGCTGCCCTTAAGACATCCGCATCGCGATCGCAAAAGCCACATCGGCAATGGCCAGGCTGGACAGAATATGGCGCAGCAACACCACGAGAATTTCAAAAACAGACTGCAGAAGTCTCTCGTCATTCCCAGCCTATATTACGGATGAGACGTAGACTAGGCCGATACGGAGAATCCAGGCAATTAAGAACAAGTGGTTTTAAGAACAAGTGCCTGAGGCGGCTGTTCTAAATATCCTTTATGAATACACGTAAAACCAATGACTGAGCGGGGCACTTCTGGTTCCTTCGTGGGAAACCTGAAACATCTTCTCGCAACATTCAAGCGGCGCATGCTGGCGAGGTCTACCATGCGACCAGGCACGACTCCCTAAGCCGTTCTTAGAGTTACCTTGGATGGAGGTCGAAGCCGAGGAGGACACAGGAAGAAGAACTGGCTTGCAAGCGTGAAGGAGTGGATAGGTCGTTCCAGGACCTGCTTATCACTGCCGAAGACAGGCCTAGGTGGCGAGCCGCTGCGTCCATCCAGTTATTCCCCACCCACCACCCAACTCCCCGAAGACCAGTACAGACGGACCAGCATAACCATTTGTCAACTGGTTCCAGTCAAGGAAAGAACAAATAAATGACTACTACTACTGCTGCTGCTGGTGCTATAACAGCAAATGTCAGACGTCGGCAAACATCCGCATCTCGCTACAACTTGCTGTAACCATTTGACAAAGCGAAACCTACGAAGGGTCAGGGCACCGTGCAAGTCCACGCGTCCAGCAGCGCGAATGTGCCTGCTGACGTCAACGTCTACGGCCTACGCTAAATTTATGGCGGTCCATGGCGCACTGTCCAGTGGTATCGAATTTTCTGCGGAAGAAGGAAAGCTGTTCAACACAGGGTCTGAAACGATAAGGGAACAGGGTCAACGTCGGGTTAGGAGGATAGCGGGCAAAAACCAATCTCAAAAAATTAAAACATTGCGTTGCGCCTGCAACAGATAAAGCGGTTTCCTATCAGCGTCAGAGGTGTTGTTACATGCTTTTTAAAAAAAAGATGCTGTTTTTTTAAGTGCACAGCGCGTATTTAGGCCAGATCCAAAGAACTGATAATGGCCATTTCATCATTTTGAAAAGTAAGAGATAAGCGCCATTAGCAGAAAGACAGAAAGAGGATGGGTTACAGCAAGTAGTGCTCATACACACAAAATATTTTAGCACCTTTATACGTGAAATGTCAATTACACTCTCATATCTTAAAGAATACTTAAAAATAGCAGACAACCAATCTCAGCCATAAGTCCAGTTCCTAGATCTCCCTCTCAAATAAGATTTAGAAATTCATCACAGTGAGTAAACGTCACTTCAACAAACTACAGAGTGAATTAAAAGAAACATTGTCTAAGCCAAACTGCTGTGCTCTAAACCAAAAAAAAGAAAGAAAAGAATAAGCTGGCGAATCTTAAAAGCCAGTGTTTAACTTACGTCAGCCGCGCTGACAAATTCGACGTTCTAACAGAGAGTATGGTGAAAGTCGTCTTTAAAATAATAACAAAATCACGCACAGGACAAATAATTCTAGGTTCTCTTTTTTTTCTTCTTCAGCCATTCCCTTTAACTTATTCTTCCGTGTAAAAAAAAAAACAGTTTTCTACCTGACGGGCTTATCAGCGTGGACCACCAACAGCTGAGAGTGGTCAAGTTTCCAGCGCACTGTTGGAAGTACAGGTGTGAAGCTTGACCACTTGACACCTTTTCTGCTACCATGGAGGCTGGGTGTGGGGATGACGATTTTATGTAGCTCGTCGCCGCCAACAAAAGACAGCGCTGGGCTACCCGGGCTGGAAATCTGGCGAAGTAAGATCAAGCAGGTGGCCAGGTGGATCAAGGAAGGGGTCAGCAAAAGGTAGTTAAGCCTCTCGACTAGACAGTAAAGTCACTTTTCCCAGCTGCGGAGGTCCGCCTCGAGGAGACGTGAAGATTATTGTGGATTTCACCGAGTTCTTGTATGTTCGGTCGCTCCGACCGCCCTTGTAAAATTGTCATTACAGGACCATAGACTGAAATGAGTTGCACCAAAATAATATATATCTGCGAAATGGACTGTGCCGAATATTTTTCTGAACTGTGGTGTTCTTAAACAAAATATATCGTGATAGCTCAGTGGATACTGTTCCACGGTAGCCATAACCGTCAAAGTTGGACAAATAAGTTGTAGCATAGTTCTTATACATTTACTCATTTAGGTATATCGATGTTCATATTATTAATGCTATTGTCTCTTGTATGTTAAGTATATCTCTTCGTTCTTTGTATAGTCATTATTGATTGTTTGCTGACTGTGCTGGTGTTGTAACGTTCCATAACAAGAAGTCCATGGCGCAATTGGTTCGTTAGAAAACAAAATCATTTTGAATGAAGAAAGATTGCCTCGAGTACCCGGTGGAGACTGGGCCAATGTCAAGACTGGAGGAGATGTCAGCCCACGATACTCCCTTGTCGAGCTGCACTGACACTCAAGTTCCTGCACCTGATTCTATACATGTACAGCTACTTCGGTCAACTAGACTGATAGGGATGATTAAGGCTCATCAGCCACCTCCTTAACCATGTATTAAACAAACCTGTATGACAGCTCCTATACTCGCAGTTTATAGTATATATATATACTATTCGTTGGTTGTGTATGTGTAGCGTGCATTCAGATCAAAACATAATGGGAAGTGTGTCGTGTGTATGTGTAGTGTGTGTCAGGGTGAAGACATAACAACGAAAAGGGCAGAAACTAGAATTCTAATATAGAAACCAATCTATTTCCACTCAAGCACTCATTTCCCTTTCATCTCTGATAGCATATGCACAAACGCTCTGCTGCCAAAATAAATATGAGAATCGTTCCAGGCACGGGAGAAAACCCAAAGCATGAAGCAAGAAAAATTTTGGTGCGCACTAAGTACTGTTGCCCACGTCGAACCCCCAAGGAAACGATAGTTGCAAGCAGACTGCCGACAGAGTCAAAGCAACGCCTACTCACATTTTGACACACGCCGTCTATTCTGACAGATGACTGTGGCAGAGGATGGACAGTGGCTTCGCCTTATTTCCTAAAAGTCCAAACAGTATCATTAACATCCCTACCTCTTTTATTCCATGGCACTCGTCTATGAGTGGAAGCAACTCACTAAGCCACGCATACCAAGAAGACAAAGAACACAAAATGTCATCGTGGTAAGTGAGGCCACAGGCCAAACACAATTCAAGGGAACTGTTGTTTCTCCTTCTGTAGCGCTGACTAACATTTATCCCGAAAAAAATTCCGTCTGGCGCCGTATAAACATGATTTAATCCGACATCAGCAAAAGGACGTTACGAGAGCCTGGGATGATAAACAGTCTTCAAATGTGGATGAAAGCTACCTACGGCAGACTGGACTGACAGCAGGCAAGATTGCATTCTGAACACCGAGGTCATGGCAGGGAACGGAGCCCAGTGCTTGTCCCGAAACGCTTTCATTTACAGACAGCGAGACGTTAGACAATTACGGAAGTCTGAACACGCCAAACGTTCAACAGAATTGTCATGTACAAATTTAAAACAGGCTGATACAACGTCGCGAAGCATCAGATCAGAGGAAAACCATCTGCGCCTAAAGAAGTTACCGACTTTTTTTTTTTTTTTACTTTAAATCTCTACGACTCCCCACGCCGGGAAAAGAACAGTAAGTAGTCCAAAACAAACTCTTTAAAAGCAAAACAAACAAATTTCCTATTTACTGTAATATGTGTCTTTATCAGATTGTTTTACATCTCTTATTTTTTCTGGATAGGTGGGTGTCAGGGGAGAAAGGAGAATGCGAGACATCTGGTGTTGAAGCTGCTTGTTCGGAGAATTTTCTAGTTCTGCACATTTTAGCCCGTTTTCGTGGCATTACGAGGTGGGGGGGGGAGTCTTAAATCTCCCGAGACATAGCCATGTTTTCCGCGGTGTAAAACAAGCACGCTAACAATTCTTGACAAACTGTGAAAAACTGCAGCAACCAGCCGCTGCTTGGTATACTTCTCGTAAAAGATGTGCATCAACAAGACAGGCGCTCGGCCTCTTTTGATAACAGGATAACCGAAAAGAGCAGGCCGACTAGATAAAATACTGATTCACCCAGCATCTTTCTCACCTCCCTCCCTTCCCACTCAATATTTTTCTCTCTCTCTCTCTCTTCATCTCATCCTCTAGCTTTGTTTTTCCCTCTGCATGTTCGCTAGTGCGTGCAAAATAGATGAGCATGCACCTAAGCGGGCACGACAGAATACAGAGCACCTAACACACAAAAGCGAAAATGCTCCAGTCAAGGCAAAGTGAATATTTTGTTGCCCGTTTCGTGGCCTCGGACAAGACTCTCGTATTTCACAGGCTGGTCTTAGTTTAGCTAGCACCTGCTGCAGTTAATTCTGCTCCAACAGACATACAATCAAATAGTAACTTTTCTTTATTTGCTCTCATCAAGAGTAAAAAGTTTTTATTTCCGACGAAACAGCCGGTGCATTTCTTTTGTCTTTTATTTTCCAACATATATTGCTACTTATTCTATACTTTTCGACACATCCTTTGGCATCCTAAAGGGTCTTTTTTCACCGCATTAATATGGCGGAATGTTTCAGTACACATGGCAAAGTTTTTACTCGATTGTAATATAAAAAATTTGCCAGACTTGCTCAAATGTTCGCCCATAATTGCCGGCCCATAAAGGAGTGGCCGTGCCCGAGTTCATAGATGGCATTTTCGTCGGGTAGATAACGTCGGTTATGGGTTACTACTACTTCGCATCCACCGACCTGTAGAAACCTACACGACACGAAAGAATGGAGGCTGTCATGCGAGCTTATTTATCGTCTGTATATTGTCCATTTCTACATACCTTAAATGGTGAGGCACTGTACATTATTCAATTTAACGACCAAAGTCAACCATAACCAAAAAGAGAGTTCTCCACCCAGTAGTGAAAAAGATCATACCGAAAGTCGTAATTTTCCCCCATCTACAATAAACCATGCTAAACTGTATTATGAGACAAGGTTACGGTTTTTTTTTATAGTTCATTTGCGAACCGTGGCGCACCATGAGCGAGCAGCAGTAGCACTGAGCGTGACGACGTGACGTGAGCTTCAACCGGAGACCGTACTGTTAAACGTCAACTGCAGGTGATACCAGCTGCAGAACCAAGCCGCCAGGTTGTCCGAGGCTCTTGCCAGTTTCAGCAGCCATTCTTCGCTTTCCTCGCTGGCCGGCACACTTACTCTGGTCCACCTACAAGACTTGGTGGTAACTGATGACGACAGGGTACACCACAAAAGCTATGACTATGGTGTTTTTAATATTTATTATAGCTGACGCCTTTTGATAAGAGCCCAGGCAATAACCTTACGCGGGCAGTTTATTCACAGAAAATAAAAACTCCACCGCGAAAATCATGCCTAGTCTGCAGCTGTAAAGCACGACACTGTCAATTTTTCGATGGATTCCTTATCATGCTGGGTATGACAGCAGTGGTATAAAAAAAAACTATTAAGTGACAACAACAAACACCTTCAATTGATGTCTGGCTCCAACAAGAAAAGATCAACGTTTAACAGCAGAAAAGGAAGCATGTATCTACAAGGTATGCACACACATGTACACACTTTCCCCCAGGCATGCGCACTAATCAAACTTGTTGTTGTTTTGGGGGAAAGGGGGTGGGGGATAAATTGCAGTCTAACTAGAGGAAGCACAGCAGGAAGTGTGGAGACAGCAAGAAGCCACTACTCGCTAATGCAGCCGACTGTCTTACACCACACAACATTTTTTAATCTTCATCTTTTCCTCTTCCTCTCCTGCATTGATGTCACCACTCTCAAGACCTGTCTTTTCAACTCTTCTCCACCCCCACCTCACCTCCCGTGTGTGTGTGATGTTCCCTATCATACGTGCACGAGGGCATTGTCCTGCAAGCTCGGTTTCGTGGCCGACACGATGTAGACACGACTGCTTGTGTTTCCACGAAGCAGTCTTCGGTTCACATCACGAGGAATGGAGTGGTGAGGACCTCGCCGCCTGTAACACAAGCTGTCTAACACTACCAGCCCCTGCGCTTCCGCACGTTTCCGTCGCTCGCTGCACACACAGCATAATATCTGTGCTCGATGAGCCTGTGTCTGAACACAGCACAATCTGTGCTCAGTCAGCCCGTGTCTCAACACACAACAATCAATGCTTGTGACGAGCCCGTGCCCAAACACAGCATTACCCACCTCTGTACTCAAGTCAGCCCCCGCCCAAATGCAGCACAATGTGCTCGGTCAGCCTTGTGTCCGAATGCAAAACATTTATTGTCTGTGCTCAGCCAGTTCGCCCGTGTTCAAGAACAGCACAATTTCTGTGCGCAGTCAACCGCCCGTGTCCAAAGTTGCAGGGAAACAATTTGTCGGAAGCACTCTGGGTGGAACCTTCAGACCCTCGCTACGCAAATTGCAAACAACGACTACAACTTCTGCTTCATAACACAAATACCCACGCATTCATCTGAGTACGCACATGTTTGTGTCAAATCCCATATGCGCTCGTTCCTCTATTCCTTTAATTGGATGGCAAATGTTCATCTATGGCCAATGTTCATTTTGTGCCTTTATGTCTTATGTAAAAGTCTACATGTCCAGCCTACCTGTCCATTTCCTTATGCCCCCCCCCCCATCAAGTGTGTCTCTCTGCATGCACACCTCCAACGGCCACGTAATTTCAATTTTACGAAAGAAACTTGGCGCAGGTGTGTATCATCCAACTCGTTTCGCTTGAAAGGTTTTGTATGAAACCAGCGAGAACGCGTTGCTTTCTGTCCTCACCCCACCCACCACTGCAGATAGAAGCTTGGGACAAGGTCTCAGCTATGAGAACGTCACTGTCTTCCCCCCTATCCCCACCCTAGCCGATCTTACAGATAAGGGTATCCAAAGGGACGCGCGCTCTCAACGACCTGTGTACAATTCCAGTTTCTAACAAAGCCGCAAAAAGCACCGATTTCTGTTTCTAGCATAACGCGCTGTGCTGCCCATCTGCATAACAGTGGTTCTAAAAGCCAAGACATGCAAAGCACAAAAGGGCGCAATCTTAGGGCGCGCTCCGTTGTCGCGAATGTTGATGGCTGCTTTGCTCTTTACATTCTGATTGTTGCAGCCCCAAGCATGTCGATGGAAGGGTGAGGCGTGGGGGGGGGGTGACAGAGAGAGAAAGGTAAAGAAAGAAAAACACACACTTCACACACATTTATACACACTCATGTGTATACTCGATAAAGTTGGACATTATCTCATTCGGTTGACCTATTTTAAGCCAATCACGGTTAATTCACAGACCTCTAGTCTATCATGTTTTCATACTCGTCGAAAGCATATCACGAACAAGATTTACCTGCCCTTAACTGTAAGCGCCCATCAAAAATAACTATATACACTGTACTCACAACCAAACGAAAAGACAGTAAAGTAGTTCAGACACACCCCCCATTTATCTTTCTCTCTCTGCCCCCTCCGCTTGTCGAGAGGGTGAAAACTCAGGTGTTCTCTGCACACACCTGACATTCAACCTAGGCGCTTAAATCCATCAGTGCCAGTTTCCTGATAGGCGGCGCACAGTGACTGAAAAAAGGTCTACTACACGTGACACTTGTGAGAACGGGACTGGAGTCTGCCTACAAGGGGAAACACACCGCTCTACAAATATTTCCTTTCTTATTTTCATCAGTAATCTCTCGCGCACATACAGTCTGTGGCAGCGCGCGAGAGAACGTATGACAGCGACCAAATCCAAACCTCTGCACAGCAGTCCTGTCAACCACAATGTGCATGCAATGACATCATCAGATCACGTCGTTGAAATGCAACAAGAACTGGGCTTTATCACTGTTCTGGGCTGGGGATTGCAACATGCAGAGCGGAGGTAACTGAGTAGAGTGGGAGAAGGAGGCGGGAGGGACTGGGTTCTGCATCGGTAGGGGAAGAGGGCAGGGGGAGGGGAGGGATAAAGGCGAGGGGGGGGGATCGAGCGTCAGCCTGGGTACAGATAACGAAAGAAATGATGTGTGGCATGGCATCTCTATCTGGAAATGAAAGCGACGTCTGGGAACCGTTATTACCGCAAAAGCCGAGAAGATGAGCCGTTCTCTCCTTTCAGACCCAGCACTGCTCGGCCACCCTATTTGGCTACCATCTTTGATGTTCTGCTCTCAAAGCGACTCACAACATGGGTTATTCCGACGTGAAATATCTCCGCACCCAACTAATATAAATTAAGTAAGAAATCAAAGTGAAACGAAATTAGTGCACGGGAAGGCGGTTGACCTGGCAATGTTATTCCAGTCTGTAATGTGCTTCAGTGACTGAGGAAATAACTGTGCGTGTCAGAGTAGCCAAGTACTAAGTTGCACACGCATGCGCGCGCGTACGCACACACACACACACACACAATCACACACACAGTATGTCACGCTATCTAAAGAGGACGCCATTCTGAAGCGACATTTTCATGTGCTTAGTTTATCATGAAACCGTCTGCTATCCGCTGCGATACGGCAAGGTCGGGTGCCTATCTTGTTCGGTGCACCGCGTAGTGATACAACCAAAACCGTGAACTGTACAAATCGCTGCAAACACCCTTTTTACCGCCAAGCCTTGTTCGCCACCCCAGATCAACAAAACAGTATAGTCCCACTATCTCCCTCTTCTTGTTCGCCTCTGTACTAACTCACCCAGCTGAGACTGTCAGGCCCGTTGACTGCCAAAGCAACACGGTTACCCCTCTCGTCCCTCTAGGCGAAAAAGGTAAACAGCTCCCCCCGTTTGCACCGGCTGACCCTCGGCATACCAAGCACTACACATCTGGACATGGTCCCCGCCTCCGCTTGTGCGATATCTTCGTTTTCCACTCCCAGGCCGCGATACCATACGGTCTAAAAATATTTAACGCCGACCGTTTTCCAGTCACGGGCTTCCGCCCCCCCCCCCCCTTTCTCTCCCTCTCCCGTATCTTGTCGTATCCGTAAAGCAGCAGTCAAAAGCGGACGCACGGCCCTGTGCCTCTACATCGTAGCCTTTGCCGGCGTGAAAACTTTTGCTGGGCCCCTCGGCATCGAGCGAGACCCGCTGTAGCTATTAGTTCTTTCTCGCACAGCTTGTATCGTGACAAGAACAGTAATGCACACGGAGGTAGGGGGCCCGTGGGGGTTATCACCCCTTACGGAGCACCAAACGACATCGACCGACAGTTTCACAAACAAGCGCGAAGAGATTACCGGGGGGTGGGGGGGTGGGGGAGGATTAAGGAATAACGCCTGCAAGATTACAACAGGTTATCGACAACAAGAAATGCATTAAAGAAAAAACGTTTGTCTGGCTCACCCTGGGAAATCCTCGTCGAAGTGCGAATCATATCCACTGACCAGCTTTTTTTTTTTTTAGTCAATCATAACCACAAGCTTAGGCGCCGACTTGGGACAGCGTGAAAGGCTTGGCAAGCAAGCAAGCGAGCGTCTCTCACAGGCTCTCCCCGCTCGACGGCCTTGGTTAGCGTGTGCGTGTGTTGGCGCGGTGTGTGTTGTGTAGCCGTGCAGAAGCGCGCCTGTGGCGGGCTTGCCCTGTGTGCGTGTGCGCGCGTAGGGAACGGTAGTGGTGGTGGTGGGGAGGGCGAAAGGGAAAAAGAGTCCCGAGGTGTACGTGCGCACGTGTGCGTGCGTGCGTGTTGAAAGCAGTGCACTTGGTGGTCTCACATAAAGAAGGTTGTGTGGCGAAACGTGCCGCTACTGGCGGCTGTAAGGATCAGTGTCTCCACGTCTAGGCTGTGTCTTCCTCCACACTCTGACGTACGAAAGCTTCGCAACGAGCTGTCCGCGAGCTGTGTGTGTGTGTGTGCGGGCCGGTCACACTCCACACTAACAGCACACCCCTTGAGTCGCCAGTCACTGGGGTCCTATCTTATCATTTGACCTTTCACCCCTCAGGCTGTTCTTATCAGCTCCCACTCTCTCTCTCTCTGGATCTCTCTTATGTACGAGGGTATGCGTACGTCTGTGCCAGCGTGGGATTTAACACTCTTCGTGGTTTAATTTGTTGTAGTTATTTTTGTTTTTAAATCAAGGGGGAGGGAGGGGAAAGGCATTTAATTACTGTTGGTAACTGCATATTATCAACTCTGCAACTTCCTAGTAAGCTCTCTCACACACACACACACACACACACACACACACACACACGGAGACAACTGTACAAGCGGTACGTGAAAGGCACTATTTTTGTAAACGTCAAGAACTCTCTCAGGATAAGGTACATATCTCATAAATTATCATCATTATATTATATTAGCTGTTACACTCCAACAACCAAGTACGTGTTTTCTTTTACGAACGTCGGCGTCTGTGCTGCAGACTGCAGCTCTCACCAAGTCATCGTGCACACACACCCCAAAAAAAACAACAAGTCTAACACACACAAAAACAGCAACAGATGCAGACCATCAGCAGATAGCAGCGCTCTCTGGTGGGCCGATAACCTGCCCGTACGTAACAATATGCCCAAACACGTGAGACGCGACACAAATCTCGGGGGAGGGGGGATCAGCGAAGGCCACGTTCCTTGAGGACGACCAGTAACACAACCACATTCCGCCACTAAGGATGGCCGCTGTAAGAAGTTAAATGTCATGCCGTACAACCGGTGTTGACTGTCACAAAAAATGAAACGCTAACGAAAATCGAAACTAATTTCCATCTACACGAGTTTTCACGTACAGCTTGCAGGCGCAAAAAAAAAAAGACTTCGCTCCATCGGGTCGAAAAAATCCGCTAGTACCTTAAGGACTAGGAAGGGAACTGGGAGGTAAGGGCGGTTGAGAGGGGGTGTTTCGGGACGATAAGCGTGAAGCTGCTGATGCTGCTCGTGATGCAATCAACCACTGTGATACGTCGAGATGGTGAAAGGTCAGAGAGAAACTGCAGTGTCCATTACTGACAGCTTGGCGATCGAAGTTGAATCTGTCAGATGCCAACCACAGCTGATGTAATGTTTGTAGCACGTACTTTTTACACTTTGGCCACCCCTCCCTTCAAACAAACTTTGCTAATCCTCTCCCACACACACACAAATATGATCGCTGTCACAAAAGCTACACTTTGTCTTTTCCCAAGAACGCAAGCAGTTTTGCTGTGACCACCAGCACCACTCCCACCCCCCACCCCCCGTGTTTGTGCTGTTTGTCTCGCAAATTTGCTTATTGCACACTGGTGTGATTCTAGACCAGTATCTGGCGTATTGCTCACTGCTAGTTTTCCCACATCCTTGACCACACCCAAAATACTTGAGCTTGTAACCTAAGCTAACAATCGGGAGTTGATAGCTATAATCAGCTACTTCTTCCGACGCAGCTTTTCTCTTTTAACGACTTTTGATAAGAATAAAAACTCTACCAATTAAAAAAAAACAAATTCCAGTTGTTATTAATTGTCTTGTTGAGTTGCAGAGTATATGTATGATTTTTTTTTCTCGGTTTCCAGTATCACGAGCTAATTTTTTTTTTTTTTTTTTTTGCAATCAACATGAGAAAGAATATATGACAATCAAACAGACAAAAATTGTCCTGGCGTCAGACAAAGCAAATTATTCTTGAAGTTGAGGTTTATAAACGCAATACAAGTCCGTGAAATGCTCTAACCCTGGGGTACGTTGTAAAGGTGGTCTTAAAACTGCGGTTAAGCTTTGAAAATGTCGCCGAAACTGCTTTCCATAGCTTCTCGTCCTCTGCCAGGTTCGGGAGCTGAGCTGGTTTGTTTCCTTTCAACTTGTTTGTATGACGTGTGTCGGACCAAATGAAAAAAAAAAGTTCCAACCCACCTACCCCACCCAGCCCTGTCCACCACTCCATCAGGTCAGTCATGTCCCGCACCAAGTCGACGGTGACAACCTCAATTTTTACCCGCCTGTCTGTTAGCGAGTCACAAGAATACTATGCAAGTAGTATACTAGTATACTATTCTCACGACTGCTGAATGGCTGTCACTTACCTCCTTTATGGCAGTGATGTCACTGTCACATTCTCCACCCTACTCTACCCACCCTCTCGCCCCTTACCAAAAAAAAAAAAAGTCGAAATGCTTTCACCTCTCCATTTTCGTCCGGACGTTTCCTTCTTCAAGCAACCATGACAACCGTTCACTACCCGTGAATTCTTCACTTCACTGGGGGTGAGCCAGTGCGGCTTTACTGTCTGTTGTCGCCGGCTGGCCAACTGGAGAATCTCCTCTCGGTCGAAGAAGTGGGCGGACGAGGACAGTGGGTGGGACGCAAAAAAAGGGGGGTGGGGAGGGGAAATGAGGAGAACTTCTGTCATCATTTACAGCTAGCGCCGAGGTCGGCAATAATAAGAAAAAGGAAGGGGCGGTGAGGGGTTGGATGATGAAGGAAGATGAGTCGTTTGTGCCCGAACGCATGCATTACGTGAAGATTTCGTTCCCGGGGCTGTCCCTATTCTTTGCTGAAAACTTGAGCGGCGACGATAAATGCTGTCTGTCCCGGAGCCGCGCGCGTAAAAGTCAAGTGACGCTCTAACCTCCGGGAGCAGAAACAGGCTGCCTAACTGAGAGGGGCCACAAAGCTCTCAGAAGACTGGACCACAGTGTGGGAATTGACACATCGTGTAAACGGTTTCGAGTGCTAAAGTGAAGACCAGAGGATGTGGGGGGAGCTGTACACGTGTCAACCAATCGCATGACGTAAACGTTTCACTTCAAATCATAGAGATGAGAGTGAAGACAGCTAGTGGACAGTGCAGCCGTAAAAAGCGAGGATAAGCTAGTCGGCTGGAAAACGCCGAAGGAGAAGGGAATACGAACACAGAGCCAGAGTTAAAGACACGGTCTGAAAGGGCAACAAAACAAAACGACAAAGCAGTCACTGATTAATGACTATCAGTCCGGAAACCAATTTCATAAACACGACTAGCCGTCTATTATTTGACGTTGCACACCTTTTTACAATATCCTGCCACACTATCTGGTGAACTCAGGGCAAGCCAGAACCGGTCCTCCCTTACCCCTTTTTTCAGTCCATAAATACCCGTATTAAAATGAGGTCGCGTGTCATCAACCGATGATTTAGCACGCATAAAGTGGTTGGGTCCCAAACAAGGACAGCTTTTATCAGACATGGTCAGCTGAGAGGCAAATGAGACAGCACGAGTCAGCATCAGCGTGTCTTTAAACAGAAAAAAACCTGAGGTTATAATCTGTGAAATTTAGGACCCATATATTAATGATAATTTAAAATTCCAAAAAAAAGATTTCTTTCAATTATGTAATAGGTTTCACCCATCTCTCGCTTTTCCTCGAGCGTAACAAAAATACAAGGACTCCTGTAAACCAGTCTTAGTTCCTACCTTTTCAAGTAAGCCTAATGATTCATCTTTTGGACTCTCAAACTTTATTCTGACGCTCGGACGCAGAAAGCGGTGACGGCAGCGGAAATGTTCACTATAACAGAAAGAAATCCGTTTTCTGACGCGTAACTAAACGTGTTACCCTGAGGCTGCGGAGTTTACCATGCTGCTTACCGCTTCTCCGCCATGAGATGGCGCAGAGAAACGTTGCTGCCTGGCGTCACCGCGTCACCGTGTCACCGGCGTACGTTGTCCTCAGTCGCCGCGCCAGCGACGCGGACAAGCGGTAAGCGGCAAGGTAAACTCCGCGTCGCTGGTGCGGCGACTGAGGACAACGCACGCCGGTGACACGGTGACGCCAGGCAGCAACGTTTCTCATGGCGAGACGCAGACTGAAGATCAGCCAAGCGACAAACTGGGCGGCAGGAGTAAGCTTGAGACGGTCGACGGAAAACACGTCTTGGTTTTTCAACCAAAGCAAGCCGTAATGAAGCTTAATAGGAGCGGCTGCCAAGCAGACAAGTATTTATTTCACCTAATCTTATTATCTCCTTATAAACTCTTTTGCAGGAGGCATTTTTCCTTTCATCTGTCAGTGCGGTTTACTACCACTTCGCTAACAACGCGCTGGCAATCACTTTATACTAGCACAAGTGGGTGTTAGCTCAATGCAGCTTTTAAATTCTCCGCCTTGCCCAACGTGTGCAGTGGTTACGGCCGGGTATGAAACACGAAACTACAAAAAAAAAGCATGCATTTACGCGCAAAATGATGGTCACGGCCCAAAAGTCATTAATCATGGAACGCTGCAAAATATCCAGTAGAATGTCACACACATAAAAAGTACCCCCTGACGGTGAATCGTAAGAGACACGGCACGGAATTGCCGGCTAACTACAGGTGCCACATGTACAAGTCACCGTTCGAAGAGGCTTGTAAGAGCGATCGTATTTTTTTCTTCTGTTCATGAAATTGCACGCACTGAAATCTTATGGTGGTGGGGAAAGCAAATGGTTACCTTGGTGGAGGAAGCAGAGGAGGGTAACTATGTAAATAACCGCTGACTGGTTCAGACGGAAAGGGCAAAGATATTTCACAGGTGGCGAAGAAGAGTACAAGAAGCGCTCAGAAGCTGAATGATAGGTGATTTCAAAGTATACGTACAAAAAGAAAGTACAATATTATCGCTGGTTATCCTTGCCTCTTGCGTCTATTATTAATATCATGTCTCCTCTATCTGTCACCTGTATCGCAGGCTATGAGGCTATTATTATACCATATTTGTTCTTAGGTGCCGTCTCGGTTTTAATCAATTTCCCTTGACGCGTACGATATAATTCCCACCTCCCACGCACTTCTCCCCCCCCCCCCTCTCACACACACACACCCTCTTCATAAGACATGACATACAAGTGGTTAGCAGCATCGCGTCACGGAGGTTGGAATTCTAAAATATAAGGGGCTGACAGATTAAGAAAATGCTCTACTTTTGCAGTCCAAAAAATATGTGAAGCTGTTTTGCGCCTCAAGCTCTGGTTTTATTTTGGTAACGCAATGACGTGGAACAGGATTAAATCTTCAGGCCACTAGTTTCCTCCCTTCCACCACTGCCCCCCCCTACCCCAAACGGTCAGCGACTGGGCCAGCGTACTTTTGCGGCTCCCTTATAGATCGAGCCACCCCTACCCCCAACGCTTGCCCTCTATTGGTGGAAGGGTTGGATGGAGTTTTGGCGGGAAGGGATGGATGAGGTTTTAGCGGGAATAGTTGGCGAAGCGGTGAGTATGGTTCACTGATAAAACGTGTCGGCAAGAATGGCAAGTAAAGCAAGGCAGTGACGTCGGACATCTAGCAATCCATTAGCGGATCTCTGGCCTCATTTATTGTTCTGGCGAAAGTACAGAGGCTTCAGTTCGTTTTAAAGTTTAAGCAGAATGGTGTAGTCGAGACAGCCATCTTGGTAGCTGACGGCAATAAGCTAACTAGTCGATAATAACGTCGGCGTCTTGAAACCTTTTATCATGCTTTCTAATGGCTTAAGGAAGAGGAGTCAAAGATCTGGCGCGTAGAAATAAACAAAACCTTCGTCGGCTCCTTCATCACACATTATGCAGAACGGACAACCATGACGCCGTCTGATGATGTCGAGATCAAAAAGTACGTCCGTCTTGCCGAAACTCTTCTGTACAGCCAATTTCCCCTCCAGTAGGGACCTCTCGTGCTGTCTCATTTGCCTCTCAGCTGCCAGAACCTTCACCGCAGTCACTACCACCACCACCACTATCATGATCGACTCCACCACAACATGCTACACACGTGTGACGTAACGTGTGCGCCAATACAATAAAAGGTCTCAGGTAGCGGCGCAGATGTAGGCACATTCCCCACCCCAACCCCTTCGTGACATCAGCCATAGCCAGCACATGCTTGTTCCAGCCAATCCTGCAGCACTATCTTACAATCCCGCCCTTCCATGCTTCTGTTACCGACACCTGATCTGCATCCTATACATAAACAATTTTTTTTAAATTAGGGTTTATTTCCCTACTAATTTAATCAGGCGCCAAAAAGGCTTAACTGCATTCTTTTTCTTCTGCTTTTCAACAAATCTCAATTTAAGAGGGATTATGCACCAGCAGGCAACCACCTATCTAGTGGTTTATTCCTGTCAACACTGAATGTTTTTCAAAACTCGCATGCACAGCCGAACTCTTGAAACCAGCCCCCACCAACCACAGCTCCATCGTCCATTCTACCTACCCACTGCCACACTTTCTCTCTCACACACACACACACACAAAGGGAAGGGGGAGAGAGATGCACACACAAGAGAGACTAAACCTAGGTAGCAAACTTGGTAACTATGGGGCGCCAAGAGGGGAATTTTCTCAAATTTGCTATTTCTAGCTATAAATTGCAATGTATAATTATAGAATGCAATGTATAGCTATAGCTATGCTTGAGCGCGTAAAAACACACAGCAGACGACTCTCTCTTGAGCGCGTAAAAACACACAGCAGACGACTCTCTCTTGAGCGCGTAAAAACAAGAACGAAGGGCATTGCTACGAGCGCACTGATTGGTTGGTCTTTGACCTTCTTTTCCCATATGCAAATGAGCCAGCCTCGTTCCGTATACATTGCAAGTCAGAAGTTATAGAATGCAATCTATAAATATAGATTTCAAATGTATAGCTAGAATGCATTCTATAGCTAAAGAATTGAAAGGTATATATAAAATGAATTGGATAGCAACTTCTGAGTATAATATAAATGAAACACTTCGGTTTTTACCGAGTTTTTCTCTCTCTAGCTATACATTGCAATGTATAATTATACATTTCAATGTATAGCTATACATTGCTTTTTATAATTATACATTGCGATCTATAAGTATAAAATGCAATGTATAGCTATACATTGCATTCTATAATTATACATTGCAATGTATAGCTAGAAATAGCAAATTTGAGAAAATTCCCCTCTTGGCGCCCCATAGGTAACACGGAGGCAGAGAGGGATCTCTCTCAAAGAGTGGGGCTACTTCCAGTGGCGTCCATCTTTGCGCGCAACATGAAGCTGGTGTGACTGCCATGACTTGTCGCAAAAATATCAAACAAGTCAGTGTCACACTCACAGTCCATCCAGCGACATGAGTCAGTGAGTGACGTCACATTTTATTCTCTGCTCTCCCCTCAGACTAAAGACCCTGACAGATAATAATAATAATAATAATAATAGTGTGTATTTGTAACGCGTAGCATCACGACCAAGACGGATCGGACTCTGCGCAGACCAGTAATGATGAATGAACATTAGATAACAGTGGACGGTGAGATGCGTATAGGCACACTGAACAACATAAAGATGAAGTACAAGAGTAGAAAGTAAAAGTGATGGATAAAGGTAAGAAGGGATATCGGTACTGTAAACAGTCTAGAGATGGAGTAGTTACATAATAGCTAACATGACAGACAATTTTACAAAAGGAGTTAACAGCTAACAGTCGTCGCTACAATCATCATCGTCATTAAATCTGATTTGTGTGGAGACAAAATAGTTTCTGTGGGAGAGTTTGGGGCTGTGGGTTCTGAAGACAATAAAATTCCAAGGGTCTAGCGGTCTGAGTCAATATATTCCTGCTGTGCTGGCTGTGTTTCTTCGGAACCGGCATTTGCAGTGAACGACATAAAAGGCGCAGTTATTTAAAACAGTCAGAAGCTACGGCGATCAAAACCGAAAATCCACGGTACACTTAAAGTTAATTATTGATAAGACAGTAGATATGCGGCACACTGTACTCACAGGAATGTTATGTGTCAGGATATACTGTGTCACGTGTGGAGGGCCAGCAGGAATGTTATTACAGTTATCGCCGTGTCTGAAGGTCAGACCTAATGAGATGATGGATTGACCGATAAATGTCAAACTGTTAGCTGGCGACTCTGAACAAATTTATTTTAACAGAACGTGCATCTCCCACGTATGTTTAAAAAAAATAAAGTCACGATAAAGCTGCATTTGATATCTGCACCTGCATATTATTAATAATATCAAGGATACGTACAGACATAGACGCGCGCGCGCGCGCACACACACAAACACAGCATCGGTCTCCTGAAGGCAGATAAAAAAAAAAAAAAGTCTAGCCACATCTAGCTTAGCCGTGTTTCTGTTTTCAAGTCTTTATGCGCAATTTAACGTCACGTTCGAGTTTTAAAAATCGTGAACACTCGGAAACGAGGGCACAAAGAAAAGAGGGCGCGTTTCTTGTGTGGGTCCGCATGCATACCAGTATCTTAAGCACTGACAGACGAAACACAGAAGGCACCGTCGAACACGCGTGCGTTTGCATAGTCTCGCACAAACTATCTGGGCCTGCACCTGTGGACAAGACATTCTTAATCGGACAAGTCGTTCTACATCAGGCAACATGCCACTCTGCAAAAATTTTAAGGTCACTGTCATTTGACTTGCCAGCCGGGTGAAATAACAGGAATTATACGTCAATCTGAGAACTGCGCATGTCTGCGCTTAAAGGTACCCTTTTTTGTTTCCGTTGCTTCGCCTTACCCGTGGCTTCGATCTCCTAGTGATTAGGCATCTTTAATCGTGCTTGGAGAAGTAGGCTGTAAGAAGGCGAATAGTTTTTTTCTCTCTCTCTCTCGCCTTCAAATTTAAAAGAGGCGGCGTAAACGGTCCTATCAGTTACCGGATGATTAACGTAAGACAACGCTTTTATGAAGGTTGGGGAGGGAGGGGAGTACGGCACCTCTGCCAAGATTAATTTGCCCCTGTGCTTTGGGAGCTGCAATCTGAGGAGAGTATGACCATCGCGACAAGAAATCGACATTTGCGCAGTCTCACAGGATTAGATAACGCTGTTCAAGGACTCCGACCTGAGTCAGCGCCGACGCAATGTCTGACACGAACGGGTCAAAAGCATTTTACTGCTGGCTCCAGTTTCTCAAGAAGACACTAAAGCGATGGTGGACACCAACAGTGCGTCATATATTATGATCGGTGTTGGCGGCGTGTTTAGCCAGCAGCCGTAAAAAAAAGGTAGAGGAGAGGAGGGAGGAGGAAAATGACCGGACGTGGTGAGTGAGCGGAGGCTGCGAGGGGACCCGGGGAGTCGAGGTGATTAACAAATCATCGCGCCCTTCTTTTAGCCTTCATCTATCATGGGCAAGCCGGGGAAACAAAGTGCCTTGTTCTTTCCTACTGTCGCATGAGCGACGGGTAGCGGGGGCCGCTGCTACGACAAAAGTGCATTAAGAAGTGAAACATGGGCTGGTGGGATGACTCCAGCGTCTGTCAAGTCATGGTGACAGACGGATTAGAGCCCCTGCGCTAGACTTTTCTCTTCGTGCAGGCGTGCGTGCGTGCGCGAGAGTGCCATTGTTTGCACGTACGTATGACATTTGCATTTATTTTAAAAAAAAACTTACCTTCGTATTCAACTGTATGTGTCTTCTTTATCTTCTTCAAATTGAATATCCCCCCCCCAAAAAAAAAAAATATACAAGTGGGTTTCCCCTGTGGCGCTGATGAAGATAGACCATGCATTTCGCAGCAGTGGTTTAAGCTAACAGAATAATGCACGTGAAAATGGCAAAGCGTCTTCTAACTCATGTCTCAAGCGCTCATATGATGACGTCAACGAGAGGGAGGATTAGCTGCCCTTTGCACATAATGAGTTTCTACAATGGGTCGCGAACTGCTGAGAAAAACCAAAAGCCTGTAAGTTATTGTTTGCCTGATCTTTGGCTCCAATTTACTTTCACGCCGAGAAACCCCCGGAGGTAGACAGCAACAGACTATGCTCCTTCCGCTCCTCATCATTCTTGAGTCTAGATTCAGAAACGGTGGAACCTTTCTAATCCGATATGGCCCTGTGTTTAATTAACACAAAGGATCTAGAAAAAGAAAAGTGAATGGAAGGGAGGCAAAATGAGGACAAAGACGAGGGTTGACGAGTGAAGGTTGTGAGGGGCGAGGGGAATGACAATTTACTAAAGAGGCCTTCGGTCCATTTCAAGGAGGGTCCAAACAGAGCACAATATAAAACAATGCAATAACATAAGCTACACAAAGTGTACAATGAATTAAATAGTCAACTCTTAATTAAATTTCGCACTTAAAACGCTTCATAGATGTAATTTGCTACATTATTAACTATATACTTTTTAGCATTTGTTAGCAGCACGGATAAACGGAAAGCAGATGGATACTGGTAATACTTTTTAGGTATATATTTCTTTCTCAATTCGCTGTATCTTGGACATAAGAATATAACATGCATTTCCAACTTTATAACACCTGGACAAAAGGAACATGACAGGGCATTAGCATTGTCACTTGGTTTGATAACAAAATGCAAACGATGTGGCTTGAAATATGAAACACCGAGTCGGTCACGTATTAAAGCATTACGGATCCCTATGTGTTGAAAGATGATGATTTAAATTTTCGATAAAATAAAAAAAAGTTCTACAACTGAAGTTTTCGTAACAATTCCATTCCAGTCCTGATGCCAATTATCAATAAGAGTTTATTTTAAAACTCTCAAAAACAGCTCAGCATCTTTCATGCCCTGATTTTCCCACACATACCCAAAACTATATTTATACAATAAAAAGAAGACATCAGACACTCACGTTCTTTTGTTTTTTAGATGCATATTTAACGACATGTGGTATGTTTTATGTGGAATTCGGTCTGCTGGCATTCGAAGGACCCGGAGCCAGTAACCAATACATTGAGTATAAGCATTAATACTAATAGGATGATGGCCACACGTTTCTCCATATGTCATAGCATTAGGTGTGGGAGAACTGACACGCAAAAACGCTTTAATGCAAATAAATGAACACTTTCAATAATGTTTAAATCCCCCCCCAATCCTCATACCTCACCCCCCTATGCTATCATAGGTAATATTTGTGGTTCTAATAATCACACCATGTGCCACAACATGCGTCGAATCGGAGGAGAAGGGGAGAGATGTGAAACTGAGACATATCCTCGGAAATAAAACAACACTTGAAAAGAAAATCACCTGCACAGTCGGTGGGCCTGTGGTTTGAATGCATCTGTATTTCATTACATAAGAGGTGGATTAACGAAGTAACATCATAGATGTCTCTTCTGTTGCCATCCCAGAAGGTCTCTGTGCCGTTTCCAAGCCCAGTCATTCTAGAAGTGAGCCAACACTCATTGTCTAATTGCTGTAGATATGCACTTAGAAATCCTCCACCTTCTGCGACTGAACATGGTTCGCAGATGTTTGTCAACTCTTCTTGTACAAACTGTTACACGTCCTTGTAATACTCTTGCTACTTTGTTATATGGAGCACGTCCACTTCCACGATAATCTTCGTCTGCATTTCGGAGAAAAGAGCGCGAACTGCAGTGCTCTGACAAAGATGAATGCCTCTCTTTAGCTTCTGAAGCTGAACAAATTTAAAGTCCATGTTCTCTTGTGTTCAGAAGAAAAGAATCATGCAAACATCTTCTCTTTCAAGTGTTCAGCGTAACATTTGCATGTGAGCGTGTTTCAACTCTCCAGCACTGATACAACACAAGCAGTGGTGTGAGAACCATGGCAGATCCATCACGAGACATTATAATGTCAACACTCTGCCGATTCGCAAAGCCGACTACCTAAAAGAAAGAACGAAACAAGCAAACGAAGAAAAGGGAGTGAAGGTGAAAAACACGAAGAGGAAAGATCTGTATTTCCTCAAAGCACACGAGGGCTAAAACTTTTAAGAACTGTAGACAGTCCAGCTTCGTTAATCACAGGTTTATTGGCTTGTCCGCCAAACAACGAGACGTCATGCAATATGCGAACACACTTTCTCTCACTTTTCACTTTCCAAGCAATCAGACGGACGGTCGTTAAAGAAAGTACTACTAAAAAATAACGGACTAATAAAAACGAGGCTCACAAGGTGCCACTAGAAGCTCAACGCTTGCAGTGCTGGCCGAAGTAACTTCCCCATGCGGTTCAGTTCAATAAACTGTTCAAATCATGCGCATGCGCCTCCATGTGGCGCCGTGCAATGGGTGGGTGGGGGAAAAGAAACTCAACTCTTAGCAACATGGCTGGAAACAACTTGATATCCAGTCATTTCTCGTGGCAAGCTGTGTACTCGTGCTCCATATAGCCCGATTGTGAGGGAAGCGATGATGTCACCCGGTGTGGTATGTTATTGGCAATAAAGCCTGGCCACAAATATAAAAACGTAGTTAAATGATGGCGTGTGTTTACTGAGAAACGGTACCTTGCCTCGCGGTCAGCTGCCGCTGCTTATGCTTATGAGGACGGACTGCGCCATTAGAAAGTTAGGCACGACAGTAAAAGTCGCCCGGGATAAAAGGTGTGGATGCTCTGTGACGGTGCGCGCGCTATAATGACTGGTTCTATAACCCACAGGCGATCCCAGGGTTCGAACCAAGTACATCAGCTACAACGCAGTTTGCTTGTGAAGAATAACTTTCACCTGCATATATTTAGAACTTATTTTATACTCACTTTCTTCTTCCGCGTTTGATTGTATCCTGTCTCCTTTATTTTGTGTGGGCAGTGAACTCGGTGTAACCGATCGACATGCACAGTCACTTGTGCAAAAGAACGACCAGTTCAAACAACAGGCTTCAGGTGCCCACAATACATGCTGACCCCGGTGACAGCATGGCGGTCATCAGTGAGACTTTTCCGCCTGGCTACCAACACCTAGACGATGGCAGGTTTCTTCGTCCTCAATTTAGGAGCAGGCTTTCCACTGCAGCAGCAGAAAAACACACCCGAAGTTTGCGGTGGACAACGGGAATGGGGTAGGTGATGGGAAGAAGGCAAAAGAGTTAAGGAGGCAACAAGCGTAATTTTGTCTTTGAGAAGATTTGGAGAAAAACGACATTCCATTTGTAAAAACTAAGAGTGCAATTGTACGTGCAGCTGGCTAAACAACTCTTAAGGCGGCATCTGTAGGCGCGCACCGCCACCAAATGAAATGAAGAAGCAAGACTGACTTTACGAGGGGTGTGCTGCTCGAATAGCCGTGTCGGGAATGGTGGAAGGGGGAGAACGGGAGAGGGGTATAACCGTACTGGTCACAGGACGTGGCTGCTGTTTCAGCAAACCTACCTGCGCCTTGACAACCTTCCGCAAAATCACAGACGGTTATGCACCGCCGACTGTCTACATTCTTTACCTAAAACATTTGCCAACCTTGGAAAACTATGGCAACTGATCCCCAATTATTCTTGAACCCCCTCCCCACGTGAGATAATGAACAAAGCGTGATGACAGACCACCCCAGGATAAAGACACAAATGTCAGCAAAGGTTGCCCGGCACATGTGTCTGTGGAGAGATACGAAGAAAGAAACCATTGCCATTTCTCTTCGTAAAATGGAGGAAGCAGTATGACGGTGTTTACCACACCAAGAGAGAAGTACGAAACAAGTAATCTCCTCCAAGGCTGAGGAAACAAATTTAGACCCCGACCATTCAAAGACGTTTCTAGCTAAATTCGTATCAGTTTGGTTTTGGTGGAGAGGTCACTTTCTCTAACACTATTCACGATCATCCATGAATAACTAAAGCTTCGCGTCTACGTAGTCGTTATCAACGCTCTCGTCTGCAAATTCTCTTCACTCCCTTCAAAGGCACTGATGTGAACTATTAACCTGCTTCTGTGTGAAAGGGATGGTGGACAAGGAGGGTGAGGTGCCGGTGCTTTTAAATGACAACAACACAGCTTTTGTTAACGGTGACATCTTCAGTTTCAAAAAAATTGGGGGAGGGGTGGAAGTGGAAATCGTAGTCTTAAAAAAAATCGCGATTTATCTAACCAATATCGCAGACAGCCCCCGCCCCAACCCCAGTGTTTGATTTTATCATTTATTTCATCTGAATTGCTACTCAGGACTTAGTGACTGTCTTTGAAGTAAATGTTGCTTTAATAATGCGATTACGTTGCCAGATTTTTTATAAGAATTTATTATAGCGTTCTCTTGCCTTCAGAAAGTTTTTTATCAATTACTCCGTCAAACTAACAACAGTAAGAAATTTCTAAAATTGTAAATGTTTATTTACTGAATAACCACTTATCTTACAAACGTTTTTTGTAAAAGACTAAGAAAGTGTATGCGCGCGCACACACACACACACACACACTATTCTTGTATGCTGAAAACAAATATCACAAGTACGGGGTGAAGGAGAAAAAGAGAAAATTTAATCTTGTCTACATGCGCACTGATGCTGGGCACAATTCAGTAGGAATGTTCCTGGCTTGCCTGCTGTCTGGAGTGCTGAGAATAGATAACACCGTAAACACAAAACATAATGCCACGGCAGCGTGATGCACATTTCCTCTCCCCAACTCGTCTCCTAAAAATAGATAGCTTTAATGGAGATGCACGTCAGAAATGGTGTCCTGCACGTGGACCACATCACTGCATTATGACTTTTTCTCGGTGGTGTTTACTTTCTTCAAGGCCAGTGTCTATACGGATGTATAATTTATGCACATGTATCCTCTGTATTCTTTTATATATCTATAACTATATATAGCAATCACACAAAATAACCACATCTAACTGGCATATAAATAGAGTCAAACATAAGCTAATGAGATAGCGGAGGCGAGGTCATTTCCTGTATTTCTCCCAGTGACATGCTCCCTTGTAACGCTAGCCGATGTGGAAGTCTGTTGATTATCAACCACACCGTGGTTTTTCCCCGGAAATCCTCTCTGCTCACGCCGACGAAAGCTGCCAGCCCAAGCGCGGGATCTTAGGATCTCGTTTTACGCTGCACCGCTGTTACCTGCACAGGTATTCGCACCGAATGACCTCACCCCAGTGCACGCAACCCGCCGTCACCCGGCCCCTCTCTTGCCTAGCCAGCCCCATTCTAAATCTAGGTAAGGCGCCTTTACCCCTCCATACTCCATCCCCAACTCCACCAGACTTGTTCCCCCCCTCCCGCTTCAGCCCGGTCCCTATGAATTACCCCCCTCCCTTCTTCTTCTGTGGAGAAAGATTGGAGGAGTCGTGCAACGAGGTGCAGGACAGTTTACCCAACAACCCCGTGTAGATCTGCAGTCCGTGTGCCCCAGACAATGAACAGACAAGAACTAGGCC
This sequence comes from Marisa cornuarietis, assembly GCA_004794655.1. Lineage (NCBI taxonomy): Eukaryota > Metazoa > Mollusca > Gastropoda > Architaenioglossa > Ampullariidae > Marisa > Marisa cornuarietis. The sequence continues at coordinate 933,081 of SMMW01000554.1, read as the reverse complement.
TTATCTCTTGTGACTAAGGCCGCATGATGAGGCCTCAACTGCTAAAGCCAGCTGTACTTTCAGGGGTGGGGTAAGGGGATGGGGCATGTATGATGAGGGGGATCGCCTAAATAAACCTGATCAAAATGACAAAAACAAACGCCGACAAGCGGCAAAAAGACAAGAAAGAAAAGTGTTATAAACCACTCTTAGCCAGTCTGGCACTCAAAAACAGTTTAAGACTTGAACCTTTTGCTATCTACTTACATCCTTCGCAACCACCCACCCACCCTAAAAAAAACTCTCCACTTCCCCTTCGCACCTTCGACGCCGTGGTAGGGAGCCAAGCACTCGACTAACCCCTTCGGCAGTCTCAACCCCGCCAAGCGTCCATGAGCAATTGCCAGTGTTTCTTTTAACTCGCGCGAGAGCTAGATAAACTACTGCGGGCTTCACGAAGAACGACGTTCGAAGTCGATTGAGACGATAACGCCGATGTCTAAATCATCACCTCTTGTTGAGAAGACCATAAAGCACCAACAGTTACAGGCTGGGCGGTGGGGGTTGGGGGAGGGGGAGAAGGACGCGGTTAAAGATAAATCCTCAGGTGAGGGCAGCCAATGTGGTGGTGATGACGTGAAGAACAGTCTGATGGCAAACAGAAGTCGTCACCTTTCTCTTTGTCGCCATTGTCAGCGAGTAAAACGCTCACTACCAGAGAATGGAAGAACATGACATCGACCTGACGATGGGAGCAATAACACACACACGCGCGCGCACGCGCGCGTTTTTCTGTTTCTGGCTTGTCCCGTTTCCTTCTCGCAAATGGCCAGTGATCGTCCTCCAGTGCGATCTCGTGGCGGTTTTGGCGCACTCGCCACGGCCCCTGCGTACAGAATGTAGGGTGTGCGCACTCGTCTCCCTCCGACAATGTGAATTGGTACGTAGGCTCGGAATAGCTTTTCTACGCATCGCACACCCAAAAGGAGCTGCTTCTACCTTCCAGTCATCTTCACTGCGTTCTCAGCCGCTGTGCTCGCCACATCGGTTGGCCTATATTGAGGGGTGGTGGGATGGTTTGTATGTGCATATGAGTGACATATAAAACAGCTACAGAAAAAATGAAATGGATGCGCGCGCTCTCGCACACACACACACACAGGCTCACAGAGAACACAAAACGCATAAAAGGTTGAATCACTACATTCTTGGTGTATTAAGTACCTATGAAAATAACCTTTAGTGATATAAACAAGAAACAGAATGCGACAGAACACTGCATTATCATGTTTTACGGTTATCCAACAGGTGGCACAGCAACATGGAGACTCCGTGGAGTATTTGACTTGCTGGGAGACAGCGGGAGGTTACAGCACAGAAATAGTCTCCCACGGCTTTGGTGTTCTCTATAAACGGAGCTGTCACCAAATCTAGCACGTAGTTAAGATTTCAACAACCAGGGACCAAGTAGACAATCTGGCTAGGCCTAGCTGAATAGCTAACAGGTAGCAGTCAGCTGACATGCTATATTTTATTAACAGTTCAGTTGAACCTCTTGGCGTTACTATGCTCCCTAGTGCCAGCGACCCACCCCAACCAAACATTATAATAAGCAACGCTGAGCACAAGATAATGGGGAAAATGCCTGTGATTCACCCTGCCAGTTGTAGACATAGAGGATCCACTGCATTTTCCATAGTTTTCGCGGGGCATTTTCTGACAAAATCACTCGCTAACCTCAAATCGAAGAAAACTGCCAAATCCCGACCAATCTGTTCTTTTCTTTCCTTATTCCCCCCACCCTTCTTTATCCCCTCACACACCCATGCGTCCCCGCCTACATCCACTTTCACCTCCACCACCCCAATCCCTAGCCCAGGGATGGCACCAGCCGACTGCATTGGCTGTCTGACGGCTTGATACGATTCTAACCCCGAGTGGCCTCCCCATAAACTATCCGGCCTATGCGATACGCGAGCTGTAAGTTACTTCCCCTGAAGTCACAAGCACCTCGTGGACTACACAGAGATTCCTCCCGACAAATGAAAAACACCTCCCTCCAAGTGGGCAAAACTGAAAAGAAACACAGGGAAAGACGGCATACAAAGAATGTGGAGAATGACCACAGAATGTGATCCTATATCTTCTTCTCTAGCATTTCTTCTCTCCCTCCCTCCTTCCTACATCTCTTTGCCAAACATTCTACTGAAAGTTACGAGAAGGCTTGGAGGAAAGGCCAGACAGGCAGGATGAAAAGTGAGTCAGATACCGGAGGTTGGGCGGGACGGGTGAGGAAGATACCGGAGGTTGGGCGGGGTGGGGGGGAAGGTAAGGCTGATACCGGAGGGTGGAGGTGGAAAAGAAGACACAGATACAACTTGGTTGGGGGTGGTAAATTTGAGAAAGGTCAGGAAGTTCGGTCGGGGGGAGGAGGGAAGAAAGGTGAGGCAGATATCTAAGGTTGGGCGAGGGAGAGTGGGGGAAAAGGAGAAAGTGGGACGCGATGAGGTAAGGAAAGGTGAGAGAAAATACCGAAGCGGGTGGGGGTGGTTATAAGTAGATACGGAAGGTGGGCGGGGAGTGGGCGGAGAAGAGAAAGATAGTAAGATACGGAAGGCTGGGCGGGAAGGAGGGAGATGGGGGTGGTGAAGTGCAAGCGTTTGCACGAATGTTAGCAATGACGCACACAGTTTTCAAACTTCCATGCAAACAAAGCTGTTGCTCGACGATCGAAGATTACTATTCACTGGGTATGGATCTCTTAGCGAAGATCCCATCCCCAACCCGAAATATTCAGACTAAGCATCGAAAGAGTGACGTAAAGAGTTCTAAATGCTACATAACTGTACCCTGCTCAGAAAGACTGATTTGAAGGTAAGTCAGTATGCAAACAGAAAGGTGCGTGACAGACGAAATTAACCATACAAAATATCAAATAAAACGATGTTGGTGTCCTTACAGGCACACATAATCCCCATCCCTCAACATACACAAACATACATACGAAAACACACACACACACACACACACACACACACACACACACACAGAGCCAGTTCAAGGTTCTATAACAGTCGAAACGGAGCTGGACTGGAATGTTGGGGAATGATATCCAGCGTGAGAGAGAAAGAGACGGCGCTTTACACGAAGAAAGTAGGGACAAGAAGCGGCAAAGTCTGCCTTTTTCCCTGCTGTCCCTGTACAAACAGAATAACAACAAGCTTATCCACTCCTTCCAGGTTTTAGCACACAAGACAGCGCATCCCTCGTAGAATGTGCTTTTTTATCTTCTCTTTCCTATTTTTTAAGTTGATGGGAGAGCTTCTGCAAACATCGGGTCCAACAAGATTTCACGCTTCGTTTTTCTAATGTATATACACTACACAGATGGTCCTCACTTATCCTTTTTTAAAGTTTACATGCTCTATAACTTGTACTGGTGCTCAAAATCTTTTGATTTATATGCACTATGCACAGGGGTTAGCAAATGCACGTACAATACACTGAGTACGAATACTTGCATCTCTGCCATTGTCTATCACCTCCATCACTTTCTAGCCCCCGTGTGCGTGTGTTCGCGTGCGAGAGGAAGAGAGAGGGGAATGAGGGAGGTGTGCGCGTGTGTATGAGAAGAAATATGTATAAGAGAGATATGTGTGTGTACGTAGATGTACGTGCATACCTGCGTGCTTTCAGACAATAATGAAGTCTGGCACAAATATTCGGTCAAAACTAGCTTTGTTTACAGGACGACACCAGTTGCCCCCTTCCTCGGCTCCCTGGTGCGAGCCGGGCGGTCGGAAGCTCATTACAGCTCGTATCTCGAGTTACGGTGCGACTTAACTCGAAACACAGCTTTACCGCTAAAACGACCACCACCACCCCTCAACCTCTTAAATAAATGCTTGCAATGGCATTTCCATCAGTGTTCCATTTATTAACAACTTTAATACTATTGCTCACCGTACAAGTATAAATGACAATTTGACTGATTCGACAACTAGCAGTAAAATCGTGGGAAAGAGCGATATGCAGCATCAGAAAAAACAGGTGTGGCTTATCCTCCGTGCGGCGTACACTGAGGTGTCAGCGACCGACAAGGTGTCAGGACAACTCGCCCTGCCAGCAGTACAGCAGCTGCTCTTCCCCACTATCACTGACTGCTCTTGAATGACTGCGCCTACCTCGCGACTTTAAGGGTTGGACTTCCCAGCAATAAATTATCATGGACTCAGACCAATTAAACCACTCTACTCAGTGAAACAAAAAAAAAAAACAAACAAAAGAAACAGAATTCATGTGTGCGTGTGCGCTCGTCTGTGTGCATAAGAGAGGACGAAAGATTGGGTGAGAGAGAGACAGAAGCTACAAGTGTATAATCGCGCGCGTGCAAGCGTTGTCCCAGCATGTGTGCCTCACAGATCTGTGACAAAACCGCTTATCGCCCTCTCATTTATTCCTGTTGTTACTTTATTGTCAGTTGACGTGCACATGACTCGCTGACACTGAGCCACTCGCTCTACACCCAATACCTTTTCCCAACTACCGCTGCCTCCGATCCGACACACACACACACACACAGCTCGCCTCGAAACAATTTCAAGTCAATACGAGGCAAAACACCAGGTGTTGAAAGTGTAGACGGGGGATATAAAACGATGGGAGGTTACAGCACCTATTCTTCTCCCCCCCCTCCATCTCTCTCTCTCTCTCTCTAATAACCAAATAAATAAAAGAGGCGATGTAAGACACTATATAACTCTGCAGGTTATGTTCGAACTAGTTGTTGACGTGGTGTGATAGGGGCTCGGGGAGGATGGGGGTGATTTGGGTGCAGAATCAGTTCAAGCCGCTGAGGGCCAGCGTCGTCAGGAACACTTGACACAGGGAGGAAAAGATGAGGCTCTGAGGACACGAGCACCTAGTGACGTGACAAGAGGGTGATGCAGCAGCGACGGTCACCTGCCACTGTAAATCTCACAAGTGCAATCTACCACAGTGCTAGTGGAGAGAGTCTGCCACATTTTTCCCATCTCTAAGTGCTTCGTCGTAAATACAGCTCTCAAAACCGCGCATGATGCGTCCTTCATATCAAGTACTCTATCTCGCAGTCAGGCTGAGTAACGTTCGTGTCACGAGCCAATGTGTCACGCCACACTTTTATGTAAGGCAGATATCTCAGACACAAAAGCAGAATAGAGGGAAACCGCTGCAAAGTATCTCGAACAGGACATATATGAACGAGATAAATGCACTCGCTGCCAACACATGTTAGCGACCACATCAGACATTCACACTCTGTCGTCACTACAGACTCCGCCACCTGTGCCTGTGCTATTGGTCATCCACGTGACCTCCTCCTTCTTCATCTTGTAGAAAGCGGAGGCAAGGTAGGAGAAAGGTGACCAAGGAGGAGGGAACACGGCAACGACAGAAGCCACACTGGTGAAAAGCATAACAAAATGTTCAAGACGAGGTGGGTTATGACACCAAAGCCTGAATGCCGACTGCTCCGATCTAAACCCCTGACCACAGCTGTTTTTGTGTTTAGTTTTTTTTCTGGTTGTCTGGTTGATACGAGCTCAAAACTTAAAGACCAGCCTGAATGGTTTGCGTTTTTTGGAGATATCGGTAGATATAGGCGATATAAACCTAACCTATAAATTTCAGCATCCAAAACCCATCCGTTAGTTATCTGCTACCAAAGTACGCGATTTATACCTAAGATCAACGAGCGCCGCTTGCACTGAACTACGTCACGCTAGTGGGCCAACATTGGCAGCAGCCAGCACCAAACAGAGAGAGAATGAACGACAGTTCGGGTTACTCGGACGCCGAAAGTCTGCATTTCTCGTGGTTCTGAAAAACTGCTACTTTAGCACGAGAAATGCAGACTTTCACCGTCCGAATAATCCGAACTGCCGCTCATTCTCTCTCTCTCTCTCTGTTTGGTGCTGGCTGCTGCCAATGTTGGCCCACTAGTGTGACGTAGTACACTGTTAGCGGCGCTTGATGATCGTAGGTGCGAATCGAAGCGGATAATTAACGGATGTGTTTTGGAGGCTAACATTTACAGGTTAGTTTTATATCGTTGATATCTACCGTTATCTGCAAAAAACGCGAACCATTCAGGTTGGTCTTTAAGCGCTACTTATAGCATCTTAAGAGACTAGCAGTAGCGTATCCTCTGCAAGGCTCCACAGCTGAATATTTTTTGGGGGAAGGGGATGGAGATGAGAAAGGTGGGTCTATTTCTCTGTCTGACTAGCGTCTGCCACATCGGTTAACCTTCTCTTTCGCTATGTCTAGCAGGAATCTCCCGTGTCAGGTATTGTGTCTACTAATATATCAAACGAGGATAACTCAATTTCTGAGAGCTCATCTGTAAAACGATCCTGACTTTAGTGTCATCATGTGATCTGCATTTGGTGGCCAGATGGCCTTCGTCTCTGGAACTGATGCTAGCATCCGAGGGGAATGCACAAGGGAAGACAGAAAGACTGAGCACGCTATTATACACGTACATTGTGATTGTCAGCGCACACGTGCGCTCTATGCAGCTGCTATAAAGGTTGAAATCGAGGGAGAATATGTACAATTTCGCTTGAGCCAGTTTTATTGTTTTGCCTTCCCATAAAAATGTGACTATTTGCGACAATTTTTCATAAGCGATGAAAAAATTATTTGACGACCTAGTCGAGGTCCTACTAGCCCACAAGGTCAGCACGTGCAAGAGGTCTAGCAGCTGTCTGAGGCTACTGATGTAACACACACACACAAAGCAGCATACCGCGCCTGCCCTCCCTGTAAACACCCCCATCACCTACCCCTATATGCAAATGTCTGGTCAAAAGGGTGGAAATCTTAAAAGCAGATGTACACGGCAAAAATCGTCCTGTGTACGTTTTTCCTCTATGCCGGACAAAAAAGTTGGGGTTGGGGGAAACACAGTCGGGCTTAGTCTTTGTCAAGGCTGACAGCACAAGCATGCAGAAAACAGCTCAATCCGCGTAATGCCTGTCCTATCCTCTTACCAGTGCAATCTGCGCGTGCCTGCCACCTACATCGTCAATAGCAAGAGCCACATGCACACGCTCTGTCCTCCAGCTGGCGTTTTGACCTGTAACTACCTACCATCGTGACCCCACTCTCCAGCTCGCCGTGCAAGACGCGAGTAGGTGCTAGCCAGCGTGACACGTAACGCGGGTTACCTAAGCAGGTGCACTGCAGCTCCTTGCATGCTGCACAGGTATGCTGCTATTCTCAGCCTTTCCCCCCTCCCTCCATCAAGCCAAGCACCTTGACGTTTTCAGAACTGCCGCCACCGAAGAACAAGAGCTTTGACTTCGGAGGTCGCGTGTCCGTTGACGTGCACGTGACGTTGACGTTTCCCACCTGCACCGAGGGTCCAGAAGACAGACGCACGAAGGTCCCGCTTGGGAGGGGGGAATTCACGCAAGCAAATCTACCCTTTCCTTTTGTCACGACCTGCCCCAGTCACGCAACAGCATATTTATGGCGCCTCTTTTTCTATCTCAACCCTATAATTTCCTCACCCGTTCATCCCCTCCCTCGATTACGACAGCAATACGTTTTCTTTTAAATACTTTTTTCTGTTTGACACTTCTTCTCTGAAAGAGGTTTTACATCTCTGAACGAGGTTTCAAATGGCAGATGGTGGTGGGTGGCGCATGCTGACGGATTTAACGTCTTTCAAGCATTATCTCCCTACTCTCCTCTTCCACTTCCTCTGTAAAGCGCCAGGTAAATCCACGTGTCAGTAATATTCACGTTGTTTTCCAACTCCACGTGCAGGTAAGAAGCTTGATAGGTTGGCCTGGGGTTGCACCGCGTGCTGGCCAAAGCGGACATAGACACACGATAAAGTGGGGTACACAGGTAACGAGCCAGGAAAATCACCTCTCGTGACACAAAGAAGGCCGCTCTACCAACACTTATCAAACCCGGGGTTTCGTTTTTTGAGGAGGGAGGGGGCGGCGAGACGAGTCAGCAAAAAGGTGGGTCCTCGAGTCGCCTTACTAGCTATCTTATCCGTACAGGCGAGCGTGTCACACCAAATGTCACACGCCCGCTGCGCCCAAATTGCAGATGGTTAGGATTTTAGGCCCTTGCCAAGCACGCAAAAAGCACTCCGTCAACACCAAAGGCGGCCATTTACAGGGTACGACTTATTACAGAGAACGTCACGTCTGGATATGATGTGGGGCATTGAAGCGACGTGTCACTGTCGATGTGTTTAGTTTTATTCCGCTGTCCCGAGCAGCTTCAGCCCTGACAAGGAAAGATCCAGCATTCAAGTTCATTTTCTGCTGCTGCATGTCAAGCCTTGCTGAAGAAACTGGCGGTGTCACAGGGCTTGCTTGTTAACCATTACAGCCAGCCTGCTGTTCGTGCCGCAGTCTGTCTCAGGTGGAAAAGTGACAAACCTGATGGCACGAAGCAGAAGAAATGAGCAAGTTTTCACGGGTGAATGCAGTCTTTTGTCCTCACAGGTGTGCCCCACTTCATGACGTGTAATGGCCCATTGGAATAAGTAGCAAAGAAATGGGGAGGACAGATTTTAGCGAAAGAAAAAAAACGCAGGGCTGAAACCCGCACACGAGAGAAAGAAAAAAGAAGTCAGGGAGTTATCTAGAAATTAAAATACATTGTTGAAAAAAACCGGTACCCTGTCAGGGACACGTGACACAGATAAAGGCTCTCGAAAACATTGAAACTGGCAAAACAAACAGGAATGGAACAGCAATGGCGCAGTCTGTCGTCAGTTTGAAATAATTATGAAATCGTCAATAAGAAACAGACTGTTTGTGCCAGCAAGCGTAGCGACACCGCCTGTAGGACAATTTCTTGTTCTAGGAACAATTCTGTAGCAGCCATCACTGGTCACGTCGCTGTACACAGACACGGTCTTGTATGCACCACCACCACCATCGTCAACATCATGCAGCATCAGATTTGTTTCTGCCGTGTGTGTGTGTGTGACAATAATAATAACAAAAGCAGCCCGCTCAATCCCCACTGACATAAACAATCAGCTTACAGATTATGATTTTGAAATTCTTTTCACAACTTGACGCTGTTGCTCCCATTGTTAACAGACGCGTCCCAGGAATGTTTCAGAAGGATGTAGAGGGAAGTGATGCTCTGTTTAAGTTGCGACAGTTCGTGTACGACCCCAATTCCCGACATCACACATACAAACGCGCGCACACACACACACATAAAAGCCACGGCTTCTCCTGCAGCTATTTTCCATTTCAAAAGCCATCCTCTTCCTCTAGCTAGCCTGTACCGCTCTCTCCAGCACGCTGCGTCTACTTTCCCCTAACCCCTGGCTCTATTCGTCTAACACTGCACATGCACAGAAAGACAAACTTTACAGTTATTCCTCTCCTGCCAATGTTTGGTCAACTGATCTACCGGCACTAGTGCGGCTTTTCCCCTCCCTTAATAATCTCACGCTCACCAAATACTAGAAAAAAATTATCAAAATATGTATCTTGCTCTCACTCGCCGGCCTAAAACCAACTGTTGACAAAAGCGGGAGAGATTCATATTCAGCCCTTGGCGCTGAGCCTCGCTGAAGTCGTCCTGCCGGGCCAATCATGAGCGCGCTCAAGCTGGGCGCAGTTACCTTTAAAGCTGTGACATTTTCGTCAGGGAGGTCATTTGTAATCTGTGTACACACGCGTGCCAATACACATGCATACACACATGTAGTGCACAATGCCAGGCCGTTGGATGGTGCTTACAGAAAGTTTTCTTTCTGGGGTGTATAAATTAAACTTGAAGCGGTCATGCTCCATGGAGGTGGCCTAATACTGTGGGTAGCTATCGTCACAAACCCCTCTCCCTCTCTGTCTCTTACGCACACACCCACCCGCTAGTACGGTCGTGTGAAAAAGGGAGAACAGGAAACTCATAGAAGTAAGCCCCCCTCTCTCTCTCTCTCTTCATATTTCACTGCGCATGCGTGTGTGAGCATGTGTCAGGAACGTCATGTTTGCCGCTAGCATGTGGAAAGGAAGGGGAGGTGAGCACAGCTCTTTGCGGGGGTAAGAGGGAAAGCGTGTCTTATTTAGCATCAATTCGCAATTTCTTTCGATCTTAATCCTGCACGCTCTTTCACCCCACTCCATGTAGCCTTGTCAGCTTGGAACTCGGCTGCTGTTGTGACAGACGAGGTTATGTCATAGCCGTCTCTCCCACGCGCTGCTCACACTGCAGAACGACGCGAGGAACTTTCGGTCGCCGTATGTCAGCAGGGCGAGCTCGCGGCTATCAGCATGTGCCAATGAGGAGCTGGAAACGTCGGACAGATTGTGAAGAAACGGGGGAAGGGTGATGGGTACAGATGCAGCGGCTACTTGCCAGGTATTCTGAGCACACCTTTCATTTGGGTTTTGTGTGAATGACAGCTGAGCTGCTTTATACAGTCAGGCTGCTGAAGTGACAAAGGCTAGGCACTAGTTAAAACCTCTCTATGCTCAGAAAGATCTTACAGTCACCTTTGCTACGTTGAGATTAAACGCTTTCCAGCTTGTACACAATTAATCAGAGGTTTTCAAACTTTTCCAGACACGTACCACTTTCGAAAATTCGAACTGACCGAGTACCACCTCCCAACCTTACATCAACCCCCCTCCCCGTAAAATATATAAATATATATACACATTCTTTTACTTTGGCGCATGGTGCTCGCGTACCTCCCGTCATACCTTCGCGTACCACAGTTTGAAAACCTCTGCAATAAATGGTATGCCAGGAGGGCAATACATGTCGTGATGACTACATTCTCATGTAGATAATGTCAGCCTTCTCCTTTTTAGTTTTTAGCCCAAAGTCTAGGATTTTTCAAAAGAATACTACTCTTTAATGACATTATTTTAATTTCCTGTTTATTTTCAAAATAGCCACTTTGCATACACCAGAAAGAAGTTCCAGAAACTCTAGCAACAATGTCTTTTTCCTTGTGTTGAAAGACGCATTAGCCTGTTGCCCTTGGTAATGAATTTAACATTGGATACAATAAACGTAAAAGCTTAAATCTGAACAAAACCTAACATTCACGATAAAAATGTACAGCACTGGTATTTATCATGTCATAACACGTACCAGAGTTCCCTTTAAAATAAAGACATCTGTCACTCTCTCTCTCACACACACACACATACATAAACAGCCAGCCCCCCTCCCCAACAAATATCTTATTATTACAAACTGTTGGCAATTCATCTCTTTTTTTTTGGTCTGTGCTCCTGTTTTCTGAGTTTAGATAAGACAGCAATGATGTTTTTGTAATGTTGTTTCTCCATGCCTGTCCTCAATTATCAGTTAGGTCCTTCCTTCCCACCGAATCTCTTTTACAGGAGTGTTTAACCTGAACATACATAACCTCCTGTGTGCAATATAATCATTAGAAATTAAGAATTAATAAATTATGTTTTAGTTAACACACTAAAGCAGCTGAACCCTTTTTTTTTTTACATTTTGCAGGCTGTAGATACTAAGGTATTTAAAAACAAGTTCACTTCTCTAAGATCAACACAAACTGCCTGACTGCTTGACCTAACCAATGCCCCCAAGCCACAGACGCTCTAGAAGAGTGAATGGGAAATGCCCTTCTGTGGATGTCTGGTGAGTTAATGCCCTCTGCCTTAAGAGTCAATTGAACGCTCTAAAGTACTGTGCAGAAAGCTCTTTACAACTGTCTACAGAATCTTTCTGTGACCTTCAAAATAAATGTGCAAGAATGTAAAGGAATTTAAGAAACATTCAACTTCTCTAAGATTCAAGGCACAATTATAAATAATAAAATCTGCTATTTTTATAAACATTCACAATAAATTTGCATTTTTTACAGCTCATACTTAATAACAATTTAATTCAGTGCACTTGTGGATTGTTTTCAACTAGTTCTTGTCCTATCAACACAATATTTTAGCTAATATTGTGTCACATTTCCTGTCAAACACAATACCAGTCCTTGCTGCACAATCATAATTGTGTACTATCGTGTATAAATATATCTTACTACCACAAGCTTCTTGTTACTCTTATACACACATCCCAACAAGAGCAACTGCAGTCTCAGCATCAATACAAGAATTCTCATTTTATGGTGAAAACCACAACACTACCACAATCACCTGTAGATTAAAGATCAAATAAAGACCAAAGGCAAATGTGTCAAATTAGTGCAAACTATGAGTTACAATTGCAAAAGAAAACAAAACTTCATCAAGATTTGGTCTGAGCCAGGACAGCCTTTTTGTCACAATGCTGATATTGCTGGTGACAATAACCTGAAGCTTTAGTGCTGTAGGCATTTGTTGTCACCAATCTGACATGCCTGCATTTGACAAATGGCTACATGACTGTTTGTGGCTCTCAAGATAAGTGAGGCTTATAACATAAAATTACCACATCAATCTTAATGTAGCTGATATGTCAATTTTCAATTAAAAATGTCTGACAGGAACTTTAATTAGTAAATAAATTAAATCATTTTCATGCCTACATTGGTGATGTTTCTCACAACTCCTGATGTTTTTCATTTTGCATACTATATAATTAGCAGTGACAGCCATAAAACAGACTTTGAAAATGTATTAAATATAAAAAAAATCTTTATCTTGTACTGCATATGGGTATGATGTTTTTACAGCACGCACTATTGACTTTTTCAGATGATTATTCTGTACAGCCTCCCATAGATTTCAACTGAAGTAGCTTTCTTACTGGTCAACAAGCTGACAACCTATATGTTTATCAATAGTTAGAATCTACAAATACAACTAGCACTGAAAAAAGAGCAAAGCAAAATGGATCTGGCCCTAACCCATTTGGCTACACTGCATTACTCTGTACAGTGGAGAAAGTCCTCAAACAGTAAGTCTATAATGCCATGTTTTATATTATAATAATAATAATAATAATAATAATAATAATGTGAACTATTAGTGGGAAGAATCACGAATAAGATGGAACGCACTCTCTGCGCAGAACAGTTTGATAAAAAGAAACATAACAACCAACTGACAGTAAGGTACACATAGGGACACTAAACAACATAAAGATGAGGTACAAGTCAAGAATAGTACTTAGTAAAAAGATATGTTTTAAGAGAACGTTTGAATGCGGCCTTGGAAGTTGAGTGGCGGAATGTGGTGTGGAAGAGAGTTCCACTGCTGAGCAGCACTGAGGGAGAATATCTGTTGTCCGTATGTGACTGTCTTAGTGAGAGGGAGGGATAAAATGCGGGAGTCTGATGAGGATCGAAGGTTTCGGGCAGGAGTTTTGACAGACAAGATTTCGTTAAAGTAGCTGGGGGAGTGACTTTCGAAGAAACCATAGCAGAGAGTTGAAAGCTTGTAGTCTATTCTAGCTTTAACTGGTAGCCAATGAAGAGAGCGAAGAAGTGGTGAGACATGATCACGTTTGCGAGTCCGGAAAACGAGACGAGCAGCTGAGTTCTGGACTTTCTGAAGCTTATCAATGAGGTGCTGAGGACAGCCAGCAAGAAGAGAGTTGCAGTAGTCTAGTTTAGACAGAATAAACGGGCAGATATGTCCCAGTTTACTACTAGGCTGTTCTGACATGATGATTTTCAACCATTTTATACTAAGCTTTAAAAAGCAACAAAGATTCTGACAAGATACTTTTCAAATATTTATTGGAAGTAACTCTGGATTGTAAGAAGCAGAAACATTTATGTTCAGAGTCTTCTATGTGTTGTGAGTTCAGGTTCCGTTCCATATTTTCAAAATATGCTCTTGTGGTCTGTATTCTGTGTTTCATGTTACTCTAAGCTTAGCCTTAATTTTGGCAAACCTGATGAAGATCCTGCACTGGAAAAAAAAAAGAATTTGGTGACCACGATTGAAATTGCCAGTCCTTTGCGTAAACAATGCTAGCTGTCTCTGTCATGAAAGTTGTCACTGTTGACAACAAAAGTGCAAGACTATCCATGCATATTCACACACTCTTTTAATAAAGGCATACCAATGTATACTACGTAATAAAGAAAGATTGAGCTGCCTTACATGACTTTCTGAATCTCCTGCATAAGGTAACCTATTTAAAGCACCATGGTACACATGACAAGATACCCTAAAAGTTCAAGCACTGAAAAAAAAAAAAAGTCTACTCATTTCAACTCCACTGAAGTCTTGCGCGAGAATAAAACAAGCTCCATGTATGATCTGTTTCTAACAGGCAGTTCTTAACTAATGGACAACAAAACCAAATGCTCATTTGCTCTTCAGTGTTAGTAACCACATGCATGATGCTGACTTCAGAGAAACCTCAAATGTTTGTTGACAACTCTCCTCCTCAGCCAGCCTATGGTGAGACTCATTAATCTCTGACTGTTTACAGTGGATTTATTTATTTTGCTTTTGGAGAACACCTCTAGTGTTGGTCTTCTCTGCTGGGTCTCTGCTAGGGTCTAGAGCAGCTGATATATTTTGGGTTCTTATTGCCTGATGATTATGGCATCTGAATGCTTACGATCCAGCATTCTGTGTGATGGTATGCACACAAACCTTCTCAATTAGTTGTGTTGTTTTGTAAGCACAAGAATTATGAATTCCTGTTTTTCTATATTGCCCTATCTTTAAATCCTGGGACCCAATCACTGTAATTGAGGTCATCGTCAGTATTCCTATTACCTCACAGATGCAGTTTGCTAGGTTTAGGCCCATTTTAGTTTTAAGTATTTATATACCAGGTGGGGAAAGAAGTCGGGAGTTACTAACATTATCAGCACCAGTTATTATTACTACAATAAATACTGCCGTGAAGCTCAATTAATAACTCATTTACTTACTCCAATTACATTCAATGAAAGTTGGTGTAAACACTATCCTTATCACAACAGACATCTGGTATTATGCTTAGTATTATTTTGTGCAAGGATACAATAAACTGCTTTTATAAACCCTTTGTAGAATAATCGTTCGAAATAAACTAAGTTTCATCCTGTCACAGCAAAGTGTAGCAGTCAATAGTTTTACAGGGATGAATAAAATTGTACACAACATGAGGTGGTGGGACATATAAACCAAGAGATGCCTGGCTACGGTTCCTGTCATTCACTTACAGTTTCAAAATAATAATATTAATAATAATTTTTTTAATTGCACCACAGCAGCTTCGTGTCTCATTCATTTTCGTCTAACCTGTAGAACCTCAAAATGATTTACGATTAGGAACAAATCAAAACACTGACAAGACTCTTTCCAAAAGTTAACAGGACTCCTGGATGAACTTTGACAAGTTTATATTTTCCCCACAGACCTCATTCCTATCAGAGTTTTCGTACACCAGCTTTAATCTGGCACGGCATGGCGTTATCGCTCATCGATCGAACAGGCAAACAAACCCAACAGGAAAGAATAGCATGCAGTGGGACAGAAGCAACAGACGACCGCTGAAGATTTAGAGACTAACAAGAGAAAATGGACAGCTGATTAAAAATTTAGGTTATACATAATGTTTCTTGAATATGTCTCTTCAGTTGTGTGATCAAACACAACACATGTTCGACTGGCATTAAACTTTAAGAGATGACAGCCTGTACACACACACACTCCTCTGCCCTGTATCATGAAGTCCGAGTCATAACCAATCGAATGTAACTTAAAAAAAACACCAACTTATTTTTAACCAATATCACAGGCAAAGATAATAACAGTAATAAACGGAACACTGTACTCACCTCCCGATGAGGACGCCAGGGTTTCGAGACAACACTTAGAAAACAGTTGTCCGCAAGACCTCGTAGGCGGTAAGAGGGAGGTTACTTTTGAGGCCAGACCGCCATTAGACGACATCGACACAGGCGAACCAAGAGTGTGTGTCTCTTCAATTTTTCAAAGATTATAACGTGTATTACGTATGTCGTGTAACAAAAATGTTTATTATGTTTATTTTATGCGAAACCGAAGCAAAACCTTAATATATTTTTTTAATGTTTGGTGTTTAGCGACGGAGCTGTGCAGCGGCAATATTAGAACTTACGCTGATTGGCTGAGAGGAGTGTCAAGGTTATTTCTGTTGATTTTACTGGGGTCAGAAGGGAAAGCACATGGTTCGGCCGAACGCGCTGCGCGGCGTGGCATCTATGACACAAAGTCGTAAGATTTGAGGCTTCGCTTCCTAGGCATTTAACTCTCGAGTCAGAAAACACAAGCCAAACAACAAGCGCACAGAACATTCTTTTATCGATCAGCGATGCAAAGACCGGCAGCTTTCAAAAGTTAGGCCCCGACCACGTTTCCCCTGCATTCGAGCTTTGCTTGACAACTCGGTCACACACACACACATACACACATACACAAAACAACCAATATAATCTCATAAACTTCCCATTCCTCCCATCTTCGCAAAAAGGCTGAAGCGAAATACACGTGTGCGTGTGCATTATATATTTACTCATTTTGCATACATTTAATAACTGTTCGTGTGTGTGTGTGTGCGTGCGCGCGCGCGCGTTGATAGTGTGTGTTTTGAGTGTGTTGTGCGTGATGTGGGCGTACGTGCACGAATGCGTGGGCGTAATTTCTACTTCTTTTCCCCTATATTTTGTAAACCACTCTGTTGTCTACAGATGAGTATTATAATAACACGGGGAGGGGAAATATTCTAATCATCGTACACCTAGAAGTAGCCGATAAATACGGTCGTTTCACGGGGGTCAATTTTGTTATGTATGAACATGCGCAATAATATAACACACACACACACACACAAACACACACACACTGTGCATTTCCGCCATCCATAAAAGAAAAGTTAGGTATAAAGCTCGCAGCAGTATATTTTCATGTTGACCGCGCGGTCTTTGCAGACATTTTGTTTTTGGACGTGTTGACGTTTAGTAACAATCAAACACACAAGAGATTGATTAATTGATTCATGGTAGGTTTGGGGGTATGGAATTTTTCCTGACATTCGTATCATTGTCATTTGTCCCTGCAGACACCGTGGCCTTGACGCGCCCTTTGGGCCGTGGCCTCAGTTTAGAAACTTCTGATCTATAATACGGATATTGTCTAAAACGTTACATATTTTGGCCTAAAACTGTCCCTAGTGTGTGCATGGACGTGTATCTGCGTGCATGTGTAAGCGCGCGTAAATGTGGGTGGGTTGGTTGGTAGGTCTGTGAGTCTGTTTGTGTGTGTGTGTGTGTGGTGCATGCGTGTACGTATGTATACAGTAACATACATACACATACAGCGACGCACGCCCACACACACAAACGCACAGATACTTAGTTATATATGCAAAGTGAACGACAAAAAGAGAAGGAGAGCGAGCCAATCCCAGAAAGAAAGAAAAAAAATAACAGTCACAGATGTCAAATGCGCACTAATCAGGAAGCGGTTGCTATTTTTTTCAGAACGATATTACTACATTTTCCTTCCCACCCCCTCCTGTCCTTCTTCCCAACTTCATGATGACGTGTACAGGTTTTGGCATCCGTTAGTGTCCTTTGTCTGTGACCTTAATTTTTCCTATTTTCCTTGCTCAGCCATTTATTAATTATGTTCTATATACTTTTGTTCTTTGTGTGTACGTATGAGTAGGAGTGAACACACGAGTTCACATGAATATGGATGCACGTTTCCGAGGTGCACGAGCACGCGTGCGTGTGTGTGCACGCGCTCGCACAATTCGTAAGACATCGTTTTTATTTTAAATTTCTTTTTAATCATCTTTGTCCCTCAGGTGTTTTCATCTTTACGTTATTGAATTGTTCTTTCTGTTGTTGTTTTTTTCTCCCTCTACCTCACACCTCCTGTATGACATGACACTCATACTTTTTTTCATTGCATATTTATTATTACTCTTTGTCGTGGAAGCAAAATAAGGGGTTTAAAATTCTCAGGAATTCCTTAGCTCATAAAGTTGTGGCATCTTCTTAAAACTAGTTAGTAAGACAGCATGTCGTTCGATGCACCTTAATCCCAACGATACCACGCGCTTTTTAGAGAGTCCTCCCTCCAACCCCCCACCCACCAAACTCCGCCGCTCCCTATTCCTCACTTTCCTAAGGAACGTTTTTCAATCCGAGTTCTTTGACGCCTTCCGTCCATCCTAGTCGCTTGTCAACTTTTTTTTTCTTTCATTTTCTTCTTTTTTCCATGGACGTCTCAGATCTCCTTGAGAGCTGTTCCTTCTAGCGTTTGATGATACGCCATTGCGCATGCCTCTTGCCGGCGACAGGAATAGGCTAAAAATTACGTGGTTTTGAATTCGCTCGGGAAGCTTGCCTCTAGCTGAAAATATTCCCGGCAGAGAACTAAGGAACGGCGAGTCAGGTGCCTTTAAACTGTCTTTAGCAAAGTCTAACCATGCCATTGTCTGCCGCAGAGAGACTCTACATCATAAGTAGCCAGATATATTTTGGGGGTGATACGAGAACTGCGTGTTGCCTTACAAATAGAAAGACTAAAAAGAACGGAGAAATCAATATCTGAATTAGTTTCTCTCTTTTGTATTCCCCTGCTGTCAGTGTAAGCATACAAGCGCGCGCGTGCGCATGTGTGTTGAGCGAATGAGAGAGTGAGTGCGTGAATGAGTGAGAAACAGAGAAACAGAGAGAAGAAACAGACACAGAATCAGACGCACAGAGAAAAAGAGAGAGAGAGGAAAGGTTCTGACAAGAATACATGTGATTGTGTGCGCGCGCACGCGTGCCTGTCTGTGTGCAGATGTGCTGGTAATGAAGCACGCACGTGCGAAGACGTATGCACATGGATGTACTTGTGTGTACATCTGTGAATGGATGAACATTGATGGCTGTCACACCGTGCAGCTTGATCAAAACATCATGGACATTTATCGACAAAAAAAATCAGAGCCATTTTTAAACAGAAAATGTAGCTGCACGATCTGCAGCAGGAAGCAACAATTTTTAATTCCGAGCCGCAGACTGAGGTGGCTGTGTGACTCAGGTCCCTGATCAGTGGTGTGGGGTAACCTACCTCTGATTTCCAAAGAAAATTGAGCATTTAACTAGCTGTCCTAACGCTGAAGGAAGTGAATGAAGAAAATGGATTTTGAGACAAATGCGCTTCTCCTCGCACTTTGACCATTTAGTGTGCTTGGAGCAGCCACAAACACCACCTGCTTAGTGGATGCCACTGCACCTCATCTTGTGCATGGCGCTGTGGTGATCACAGAAGAAAACGTGTGTAGCTGTATTTGTATATATTTATATAGGCTAATATGTGTATGCGAGTGTGTAAGGGTGGTAGGGGGTGGGAGTATACATTAGTCAGATGACAAATAAATAATTAACGGAATATACGACTGGAGGAAAGTAAAACAAAAATTACACGAACAAAAGACAAATGAGACAGGAAAGAGACGAATAAAATCCTAAACAGTAAAAATTTGCATAACTCGCTATAGAAAATTAAACAGAATCTGGCATCAGAGAAGAAGATAATCTGCGTGTGTGTAAGTGCTTGAATAAGTGAGAAATAGAGAGAAGAAACCGACGCACAGAAAGCCAAAAGGAGACCGAGAGAGGGGAAGGATTCAGGCAAGAAAGTGATGTTCGACAACATAGGTCTGTACGGAAGCAGGACTTATCCTTCAAGGTCAGCTGATGTCAGGCGCGCAGACTGCAGAGAGGCAGCATGTCTTAAACAGGGGACAGTGTGGCTGGAGGGGTGGGGTGGGGATAGACGGGTTGGTGACGGAAGAAACTGCTGGACTCCGTTCCCCACCAAGACGTCGACTACCACCAGTGACTGTCATGTGGCTATGCACACAACTTAGGCTAATCTCAATAAACGTTTACTTAACGGTCCTCTCAGCAATGGCCACGCTGATTAAATAGTTGCTTAGCGGTCAAATCACACATGTCCCGCCTTGGACGAGAATGAATGTGTTTAGAATCAAGAAAATAAAACACCTGAGCACAGGAAAATGGAGGAGATGAACCGGACAATACGAAGTGTTTCCTCTGGAGAGACGCAGATACGACGGATGTTAGAATAAAAGGAAGTCTGGTATATGGTTACGTAAACAGGTTCCTTCTCAACACTTTTGCAACACTTAGGTCAGCGACCTTTATGTCCCATAAAATATATAGTTTGAAGGAAAGTCATATCATCCCCAGCTCTGTTTAGTTTTCTCCTTTTTGTGGACAAGGCTACAACTGTTTATTCTCTGGCACACTCAAAAGGACACAGAAACGTTTAGATCATGGCCACGAACACTTTTACAGACAATCCTTCACATTTCACGCTTTTTTAAACTAGTGAGGATCTTAGACACGAGAGACATAAACATCATTTCCACACATTCCCCTAAGGGAGTATGGGGATAGACACGTTTTTCTCACCTTCTATCATTATTTATTTGTTCTCCCTTTTTTTACGTTTCTCCATTCACCGCTCCCTCTTCCTCTGAAAAAAGTGATCATGATATTTTTCACCAGATACACTTCAGTCGGTCACCTGAGAATACAGAACAATTCACAGCATCGAAAGAAACTTATTTAAAAGTGCAAACAAGTCTTCTGCATTTCCAGAGTTTTTGGCGCTTGTTTTTGTTTTTTTTTTTCATTCTTCAGTGTTTTGCTTATTCAGAGAAGCGAGTTTATGCCCGTTCTGCACAGCTGTCAGCGGTTAGTGAGCAATAGACTCAAGCGTGTGGTGGTGAGCTGCAGGCTTCTTCGACTAAACAAGGGTCTTTTAAAATTTTAATTGATAGAACTCGCCGTTGTACTTAATTAATCTTTACGATTCATGCCAAAAGCACAAAAAAATTCTCTCACTGAAAAAAAGAAAAGAAAAACTTTGTTTGCTTTTTATAGTTTGTTATATAAATGGAGGTTTATTTTGAATATATTGGAAAAGGGAGAGTGTCGTGTGTATAAGTGTATGTTTTTATATAGATTCCTCAGCTACAAGTAGACGAAATACTTAAATATGAAATTCCCGACTGCCTCGATCGTAAACAAGAGTCGCGCATGTAGCTGTAACAAGTCATGGCTAGAAGGCACTTTTCCTTAGGGAGCGGTTAGAGGCACACGCAAGGTCCGAGAAAATAATAACACCATGACCTTATATTAAATATGGAACAAGGCTAGAATGGATAGTGAACAGGGCATATACGGCACTTTTCTAATACATTCCACATCGTAGGTAATCAATTTGCATTATTGTGAAAGACATGATAAAGCCTTTTAGATGTCTCTGAAATGAGTTAATAATACAAAGTTTCTCTGATGGTATGGACTAACCTTCATCCTCAAAATTTACAGCATCATTTTATTCATCACTCTGGTCAATTGCAATGAAATTATCAGCCGGCGTGATTGTGTTTTCTGCTCTGCAGCTATTTCTAATAAAAGTCAGACACAATAGTATTTTTACTATTGTTTTCCCAGCGACCGGTCAAGGAATGGATAAACGATAGTATTTGCGCGAGACAGATTCTGTAGGGGAGAAATGTTTAGTTTTAATCGCCATCACGTACTTGAGCTGTAAAATATCATTTGCATTTGAAGAAGAACACAAACGTGAAGAAGTGAAGAAAGAAGGAATAAAATAGCATAAAACCAGAGACAAAAGACAAAAAATGTATGGCGGCGCCTGAACTTGTCTCGGACGGAAGGATGAGGGGTTGGGGCAGGGTGGCGATGAGGGAGAGAGCCATGCAGCTCGACGCCTCCCAAATCCGTGTACGCCTTGAACGACAGAGTTTCAAAGAGCTGCAGCCGCCGCTGTTTACTGGGAAAACACAAGCCGCGAAGCGCGTTTATTTGTGGCAACGTTTATCTGGAATCTTCCCTCCACACATTACCCCCCCCCTTTCCGAACCCGTAATAACAATATCTTTCTTCGTTGTTCGTGTTCCTTTGTTGTTGGGGGTTTTTTGTTTTATTTTTTTGCGTCACTGTAGAATGTGGTTAAGACTGTGGTAAAACAGGAATTAAAATTCTTGGAACTGGACAGGGGACTGAGTGCAAAACGTGCCAAGGAACAGCGGCTTTGCATGGACTGGGGCTACATTCCGCGTTCCAACAGCCGACACCCTTCATTGCCAATAACCTGCGAAGGTGCTGACCGTCTTTAAACTGAATTTGAGGAATGTTATGACCCATTTTCTATATATGATTATAATTAATGTTAGTAATATTAATATTGATATAATTATTAATAACATATATGTTTTAACGTGCTGGCTTTTTGCTATATTTCTCCTGCCTCTTCGAGATTTTTGCACAAGCATCCTCAGATGACTGCAATAGCACTGGCGGGCGTCCAGCAACTGAGAGTCTTGAGAGCTTACACAAATCGAGCTGGAACTTTACTACACCTGTGGACATCAAAACGTTGTTAACAGGAATTTTTAAATTATCTCATTTACCTTGTAGCAGAAATATGTGCACTAAATCAAATTTGTTTACAAAATCCGAATAAACACTTTAAGATGTGTGTGTGTGTGTGTGTGTGTGTGTGTGTGTGTGTGAGAGAGAGAGAGAGAGAGAGAGAAAGAGCGTGTCGGTCCATTCATCTGTCTGACTGCAAGTAGGCTGTGAATCTTCTTGTTCGCAAAGAGCTTGTTTTTATTCTCACCAGACTTTCGAATCCGCTAGCAACCTCTTGTTTCTGTTCATTTTGCCCGAGATGTAACTGGTCTGCGATATGTTGTAAGCTGAACCTACATTGTGCAAGATTTAAGTCTTTACCACGTACATTATATATCCTTTTCAGTCATTTTAAGACACTTAAGACACTGTAGGTAGTTAGAATATATCATATCAGTATAGGTCAGAACAAATTGTACCCTTCTGGGAAAAAAAAATCGATATCCCCGACCTTCTCTTCGTGTTTCGACTTCATATATAGTGAGCTGTCATTGATGCTGCAAGCTCGCTGTACCATCGTCACCTCAAATGTTCAATGTTCAAAGCCTGACTTTGAACGTGGGACAAATGTACTAAAGTGTACCTATAAAGATATATAGATGTAGATATCTTGCTAACAGTCTTCAGCGTTACTTTCCTTGTCATTTATGAAAAAGTATTAATTATCTGGTTAAAAGTTTTGTGAAAGGTAAAGTGTCATATTTCATATCCGCAGAAACATCTCCCTTGACTGTCAAAAGAAAGCCCTCAAGATCAAACCTACGGTCATTTTGTTCTTCTCTCCGTGGTTTATTGTCATGAAAGCTTGTACCAGGAGAGTGATTTACATAACGAAATATGACGTTCTTCCCGTACACGAAGTCCCCAAAGAACAATGGACTGAAGAGGACGAAACATTAACCCAGTGGGAAGCCGTGCGTAGCTCCATTGGCGGAAATAATGCTAAGAACATCGGATTCTAACACATCATAGCTCACGTTGCTAGTAATCTTGCTTTTCTGTGAGCACTGTGCTTCATGATTATCTTACAAGTCAAAAAGAAAAATGTAAATTCTATTTCCAGGTAAAGCTTTCATGATATTGTCTTAGAATGCCTCAAGTCACGAGAGGTTAACTTCGTGCTCAAGTGGTAAAAGACGCGGTCTAAAAATTTAAAAAAAAAGAAAGTAGCAGCTACTTGCAGGACAGAAGAAGCATCATTCGTTGTATTTGTATGTCCATGTGACATCTGACTCAACGACCTTTCATTAGTCTCCTGTCGCGAACGCTCCTTAGACAGAGAAAAAAAAAAGATTAACCAGTTCTCCATAACTCGTTCACACACGATAATTTAATGTCTTCATTTATTTCGTTGTTTGTTCTTTCGTTAACTGTCTGTCCTTCTCATCCGTCCTCTTGTTTTTTTTTAAATCTTTCTTTCTGTTATAGGCTAATTTTGCGGTTCTTGTTTTGGCGACTGTTCTCTTGTTCTTGTCGATCCTCTAGTTGTTGATGCTGTTGATATGTTATCTTCCTCCCTTTCATTCAGTCCTTTGTTCTTTCTTACATTCATTCATTTTCTTTCCTTTCTTAGCTTTTTTTCGGAGTGGCAGTTTGTCCGTCAAGTTTATTTCTCTACCCGCAATTCCCTCTTCTTGTTTGAAGTCCATACTTGTTTTGGAACAGGAACATCAACTGTTTGGTTATCCACAATACCAGTCTGCCTCGTTTTTTGATTCCTCGCCACCTTCAAAACACAGGCTCGTAGCTGCAGTTGTGTTTGCACAGCAACCGTAACCTGTACTGATGCTAATTAGGCGTGTCTGTTAGCATTCATGATGTCATAGTTTTGATCTCTTTCTGTGACGACGGTTGGAGGTTCTTATCTCGAGAACGAGAGGAAAGCCTATTCACTCAGATTTTAAAATACAGTATCTTGTACCAAACGCAACTCTGTATTTGGGGAAAAAAGTTGTGTCCTTATAATTCTTTAAAGGAGACACGCTGGTGCAAGCCGTTGACTATACATATTCCATGGGCGCCATGACGGTCACCGCATTGAACTTTGCCTTAGGAGGTCGATGCTTGTGCTTAATGTTTGGCGCACGCATTGTCTCTGCCTGGTCATAATGTCAGCACTTCCACGACTGGCTTCCTCCGTACGTCAGAATACTGTCAGATGTCGGAACATCTTCCCAAAGGACGCTTCTTTTGTCATTCGTTCTTTTCTTCTTTCATTGATATTATTTTCTCCGTGTTTGATGATAATGTTAGTTCACGGAAGAACCTGGTTCTATGCCAAAGGCAAAAAAAAAAGGCTTCTCACTTTAAATTTTTTCATTACCGTAGAAGGGTTAGCCGTTATCAAAGATGAAATAGAAACCTGTTGCAGATTCCCTGCAAATGCTCAGGTAAGGTAAAGGTCATCCCATAACCTTTTCAGGTCGTAGGGGAGTGAGGTGTTAGAGACCCCACTTTTCTCGGGGCCAGCATTTACATGAGGGTGGTGCCAATCTCCTCTCCCTCGCTGCCTTACCTTCCCTAACCCTCTATGGAGTCAGGTACCCATTCCCGTCAGCTGGGTCGACTGGGGGAAGTTTGCTGCGCTTATTGGGAATTGAACCAGCGCGCTCTCGGTTCGGAAGCCAGCGCTCTAACCACTCGGCCATCCGCTTCCCCAAAGGAGGAAATGCCCCAATGCTCAGAGGAAACTTCAGGTAGAAGCAGTTAGCAGTGACAAAGACCCCTCCCCCACTCTACTCTAAAAGACTTACACGTGAAGAAAGCGTGGAGTGATAAGTACTCCCTGCTCTACTCTAAAAGACTTCTTACATGCGAAGGAGTGACGCACAAGGCGAGGACGGCGCTACACTCGCTCCATGGGAATGAAGGAAGCTGCGCGCGAGATGCTGTGTGCACGAGGCTTGCAGTAATCTGCAGCACAAACACGGACTTCCGCGCACCTTGTGGACCCTGGTCTTCGTCTGGACCTGTTTTAAGCCCCGTTTGTCCCATCTGTCAACCTTGCTTTCCTCTCGTCCCACTGACCCTCCTCTCCTTTCATTCACCTTTTTGTGAGTCCACATTTTCCTTTATGTGTCCCTTCTCCTTTTCACCACCCTCTCCTCATCCCACCGCAACCCCACATGTATCAACCCTTTCTCTTTTCTTTGTTGGCTGCTGCCTTCTCCATTAACTTTTTTTTTCCTTTTTGAGGCAAGGGTTGGAAGTGTGAATGATGATAGGGCCGGATGTTCCTTCATATTCTGCTGATTTTGAAAATGGGGAGAAGATAATGATGTCTCACGCATGTGTATGTGTGCACGTGCATGCATTTCTCCCTATCTCTCATTTACCCTCTACCACTGAATGCCCGATACGATAGCTGTTAGCATCAAACGTATCACCTCACACAAATTCTCACGGACAGCAACCCGAGTACCTTGACATGTACATTAGAAAAAGACTCGGCAAGACAGTCAAATATTTGCCTCGAAAGAAAAAAGGAAAATCTGTTATTTTATCACAATATAGAGTACACTTCCTCAGTTCTTGAAACTCATGAAGGCACAGCTTCAATCTCCCAAGCAAGTACGCACGAACGCGTGCGCGCATGTGCCCTTACAAAAGGTTTCCAGCGTTGTCCGGAACTGTCGTCTGCTAGTCTGCGTTTTCTCTCCTTTGGTGTTTTACTGGTCCTTGCATTTGCATACCTTCCGTGATTTTATTGTCAAGTTAATTTCTATCAATACGTGTGTTTATCAAGTTCATTTTATTCATTAACTGACATGCGAGGCATCAGTGTCTCAAAATAGATGTAATGTGCGTGTAAGCAAGGACTTGTTCGATGTGTTGGTTTGTCCTTCGCGTACATCGAGAACTGATCTACACTGCCTCCTTCGTGCCTCTTGACTAACTGGCTGATGTGGACAGCTTACTGCGTCTCTTGTTCTCGCTTTCACCACATGCCGCTGACCAGACATTTATCAGCATAAGGATTAGACCATTTTATTGAGCACTCTCCTAGTGCTTATCTAGTGCATTCACTAAGACCTTAGAAGCTCGGCTTGTCTCACTATTTTTGTTTCGCTGGACTATTTCTTGTTAGGACGTGAGCTCAGGTTGTTCGATATTTCGAACCCCTTTTTGTGTGCACGTGCAAGTCCAGACGACAAACAATGCGAGATTACTGGCGGCTTAGGAAGTCTGGGTGTTTAGGATAACGAAGCTTCAGTCGTGATTTCACTTAGCACATCGCCGGGCCACCCCGGTAACACAAGTAAGGGAGCAAGAGAAAAAGCTGAGGAAGAAGAGTGCAAATTATGCAACTGATTCTGTTGTTTCCTAGGCTCTGTTGTTTGTCATTCACCAGTCCCCGTGGCTTGCAGTAAGAATTTTTCAGCATCATCTGTAACCCATCAGTGAAGCTGCCGGAAATAAGGAAAGACAGCTTACGTGATCATGTTCTCATGCACGCTCTATCTCTCTCTCTGTCACACACACACACACACACAGATAAACTCACAGACGCGCGCTGGTGCTCGCACAGAACATGCGCGTGGATAGCCATTGATAGGAGGAATTACAAATCTGGGTGCAAAGGTCAGACGCATGTTAATTATGTCTCCATGGGGACAAAACATAAAAAAGAGGTGCGAGCGGATCGCGTAGCATCAGTCGTGAACCTTACAACTGATCACAGCGATTAAGCCAGTCGAGCGAATTGCATCGTATGAATACAATAGAGCTCGCTAAAGCTATCGATCTTTGTATTTACAGCTAGTGCTATCGATTATATATTTTTTACAATTTAATTACAGCAGGCTTTATCAATTTGTATATTTATCTTTAATCTGTTTACAGCTGATGTTATCAATTTATATATTATTTTATAATCGATATACAGCTGCTGCCGATATCAAAACTTGGAGAAAGAAGCGTCTGAGCGAACACTCAGGTGACCTATTGAATTATTTTATTTTTAAAACGAAGATGTTAAGAAATGAGATTAAAGATATAAAGAACCATAACGATATTGCCATTTTCTAGGCAGAATAGTGACTTTTTTAGCAACCTTGTATTCCACATCAGGTGTTTTATACTATTCAGCCCCCCCCTCTCTCTCTCTCTCTCTCTCTCTCACACACACACACACAGAAAGTTAGGTACTTGACCAATCATACCACAATTTCTGAATTTGCCCTACAAGTCACGGCAAAAATCTCGTCGCTGCTCAAGTTCACGCTGAATCTCGTGGGGAGGCTCTTAACCACACTATGTTCGTTAGAATGCACGTGCACCGACGACAAATCGGACAACGGACAATCGTAAGAGTTTTTTTTTAACCGATAATCTTTTAATTACCGATCTCTAAAAGAAAAATCAGAAAAAATAATAATAATTCTATATAACACGAAAACAACTGTAAAAACTAGAATCGAGCCTAAAATTCAAGCACATAAAAATGCACCAAGCTACTTCAAGCAGCTTTTTTTTATAAAAATGCACCATTTACTCGTATAGATTTCAGGCAAAAAAAACATTCTGACTTATTGAAATTTCTAACCCATATTCTTTTTTTTTTAATATGCTTGGCTTTACTGCCGATGACTGGCGGCGAGAAGAAGCATGCGCGAGACGAGCTGCGTGTGGCGCCTATTTGCTCTGCCTCGCCTTTGGACGTCTGCTCCGCTTACCCTGACATTTCCAACAGCTGTGCTCTGCGGCAACGTCTGGCATGTGGACAGCCAGGAAGTTTCTTCTTTAATTTTATCTTTACTTCAGCATTTCTTATTTCTTATTTATTTATGTGGACTGGCATGGCCTGTCCATCTCTTCTCGTACTGACGGGAAAGTAAAGTGAAGAAAGTTCTCCCATGCAGATTTCCCTTCTCTTTCTTGACAAATGTAAAGAGGAAAATCTAAGTCACACAGCATATCACAGCTATCAAGAAGGAACACAACAGCGAGATTCTCGTGTAAAAGTCGTTCTTAATCGGACAAATGCTTGACCCCTTGACCAAGTTTGGCAAAGACTTAAATAAAAACTTCGCCCTACTTGATTAAACATTCGTCCACATTTGGCCTGTTAAGAACAGCCTTAAAGACCAGCCTGAATGGTTTGCGATTTTTGCAGATATCGGTAGTTATAGGCGATATAAACCTAACCTGTAAACTTCAGCCTCCAAAACCCATCTGTTACTTAATTATCCGCTAGCAAAGTACGCGATTCGCACCTGCGACCAACGAGCGCAGCTAACAGTGTACTACCTCACCTGCATCATTGACAACATTGGCAGCCGTCAACACCAAACAGAGAGAGAGAGAGAGAGAATGAGCGGCAGTTTGAATTATTCAGACGTTGAAAGTCTGCATTTCTCGTGCTAAAGTAGCAGTTTTTCAGAACCACGAGAAATGCAGACTTTCAACGTCCGAATAACCCAAAATGTCGCTCATTCTCTCTCTGTTTGGTGTTGATGGCTGCCAGTGTTTGTGAATGGTGCACTACTGTGACGTAATACACTGTTAGCGGCGCTTGTTGATCGCAGGTGCGAATTGTAGCGGATAATTAATTAACGGATGGGTTATGGAGACTAAAATTTACAGGTTAGTTTTATATCGCCTATATCTACCGATATCTGCAAAAAAAAAAAAGCTAACCATAAGACCCGGTCCTAACCTCTTTCTGGTTTCACAACAAAGCCGTCTTTACTGTGAACTCTTCCGTCTGTAGGCTTTTCCATTGTATTTTGTACGGCCACAGGCTACCGGGTGGTGACAGGTACCCGAGGCACCCGGCTTACTTTGCGCTCCTGGGGGTCGACTTCGTTGCAGGGAAACGCGCAGTCCATCAACTCCTGCCGATCGTGACCGGGTGCGTGTCACCAAGGTGTCAAAACAGTTGGCTACATTGACGCCTAGCGTAACTGTCTGTTGTGACAAGACCGGGCCGTCGACTCAGCCATCATTGTTTTCTTCCACCTTTGGCCTTTCCAACCATCCGCTTCGCCTCGACTAGTGAGGCAGTCGGCTTGGGGACACAGAGCTAGAGTTACCGAAATGCCTTCTGCGTGAAATGAAATTAAGGCTCTGTTTTCTCGTTGCAAGAAGGCGCGGGACGACACTGTGGCCGCTGTTGCCGTATTACAAAACTGAAAAAAAAACTTGTGGTGGGGTGAATCTAACGGCCATTTTGTGACGAGTTCCAGGAAACAGCACGTGAGGGGCGGCCTTTGTTACCGGAAGTCAGCGATTGCGGTGCTAAAAGTGTTTCGTAGCAGAAACAGGCGTTAAGACCATCTCCATGGTTAGCGTGCGTACACGCACGCGCGCGCGTGAGAGAGAGAGAGAGAGAAAACGGGATAGAGAAAAAAAGGAGACTGAAAGAGATTGAACATTCAAGTTACCGAGCAAAAAAAAAACAAACAACAAAAAACAAAAGGAACAAAAGAAAGTGAAACCCCACAAACATAAAGAAAATAAACCCCATGTTGACAGTTACAAAGTCCATTACTGACATCCGTCGTCAAAAATGCAGGAACAAGTTTTTTCCAAGCAAGTTTGTTAATTACATAATAAAAGAATTAGATAACACCGTGGATACGTAAACATTTATAAAACTTTTTTTATGATATTAAAGCATTGGAAAAATGTAGTCAAGAAACTTCGTAAGACTCTCTCCCAAGGCAATAATCATTAACAACAGATGACTAAAATATTTGTTGAAGTGTCTCATATTCTTCTCCTGAATGACAAAGAGATGTCAATGAGAAGCTTTGCGTGTCAACTTTTAAACTTTTTATCACTAAGCCGCAGACACAATACTGCTTCTGAAGTCGTATATTCACAACATCAACATACATCCCGGAGGTAACGTATAGCTCCACGCAAGGGCTATAAACTAGTGCTGTAGCCGACTTACTGAATAAAGCATTTGTTATGGAGATGGAGTTCTTAATTTACGGAAGAAAATGTCGGTTTCCAAGAATGGGAGTTGTTCATCTGTGGGAAAATAGAGAAAGAGAAAAAAAATTACGACAGCAAGTCAAGAAGACAAAGAAACAAAGACAGACTGAGGAGGAGGGATGCAGATGGAAGGAGGTTGAAAAGGAAGGGGAGGTCCCTTAAAAATGTATAGCGTGTTGTGTTAATAAAAGCAATAGAAGGAGTGCCATACTATAACCACCCACAGGCGACGCTCACACTAATCAATATCAGACAAGCTACCGCTGTTAATAGCTTCGCCATAACGACGACCACACACACACACACACACACAAAATCATAACCTGGGCCTGAACAGTAGACATTTTCCACTAATAGTAGATTATTTTTTTACTCGAAAATGACACTCCTTTCAGTCTTTTTTGTGTAGTAGGAAAGGCAGTTGACCTGATGATAGTTTACTAATGAAGCTTACAGGCTGATTTGCTTTTGCGTCCTTAGTGAGTTTTTTGACTGAGAAATCGCGATTGATTTTTTTTTTATCTCCTCTACTGACGAGAAGAAACATATGAAGACTGAAGGAGTGGAAGTACACGCTTTGTTTGTTTTTAGTTAATTTTGTCACTTGGTTGGTTGTCTTTGCTTTTTCTGCTTATGACAGGATGGAGTGCCGTTTTGTATGCTTACCTCGCTGTTTACCGCAAACCACTGTTGCAAACGCTGGGAATGTTTTGTTTTTGTGATGCGCCTGTGCTGCCCAGTTCGTTATGTGTGTCAGAAAAGCACAGCCTTGATGCAGCGTTGTTTTGATTCATTAGCTTAATGCGTATTTTCGCTACAGTGCCGCTTCCTTTCTCACTGGCTCTTCTGTCTGGTTCCTCCTCTTCCTCCTCCCACACCCCTCCGAGCCGGTGAGCGCGGGAGGGGGGGGGTCCTAGTCCTCTTGCTCCTGCACACTTTGTTATAAAGGAGCATGCCGCTGACTTCTTATCGTCGACGATAAGCGCTTGTGTGTGAAGTGACATCTTTATTGACCATTAGCGTTCGCAGGATCACGTGTGAAAGGTAGAAATGAAAAGAACCTACGAAACTTCCAGAAAATTGAGGCGCTTTCTGTCCGCGCTTTGCCGGAAAGAGGCGGCGCAGTTGCTGCTATTTGTGCGCATGCTCCAGAGTTATGGCGCCTCATAAGCTTTGTCTCTTCCTGGAAGTATCCTTGTGTGTGAGGGTTTGTGTGTGCGCACACGCGCCATGATTTTTATGCGGTCAGATGGCCTGTTAAAATAATTCTCAAAGACGAGATTTATAGGCGCTGAGTACTTGTCATGCAGCCCGCATGCTTAGCGTTCCTCTCTGGAGGTTTTACAGGTGTCTGAGGAGAACTCTGAATATAATCACCCCTACCACTTTTTTAGTCCCCAGAGCGATATTCTCGTGTTTATGTATTCGTTAAAAAGACAACTTTAGGCAATAAAGGACAAGGTCAACTCATTTGCCTGACGGAGTATTTATTTTGCCTGACGTCTGACGAACGGAATTCTGGAGTAGGTCTCTCTGAAGTTGAGAAGTCGACCTTCATGCTCTTTTATAGTCAGCAAAGATTCAAAGTACAGATATACAAACCAAATAAATGCGACGATTTCAACGATATCACGATAGTGATAATAACAAATAATGCACATCTGCACAGCGTTTAGTTTTTAATATACCGATGCAACTTTCTGCTGCCGTGAGTTGACTGGAACAGGTCAACGTTATCCTGGAACATTCTCAGCCCATCTCGCAACAGGAAACAGGAATGTGAAAGATTTACACATTTCACAGAATGTACTTCATCTTCAGTAATATTGGTTTTTACATCCTGTACGGCTTCTTTCTTCTGCTTATACTGCTGGATTAAGCTAGCACTCAGACACTGCATTACACAAGCGAAAGCCATCCGCACTCTCATTCTCCACCATTTTATCACTTCTGTTTTGACGACAGGAGCACACAAATATGGTTTTCAATTCAGAAACAAATTCGTGCTTATTTCCTAGTCCATTACTTCATCAAATTGTCTCGAATTCCGCTGTAAGACTATCATACTTCTTGAAGTATATGTTGCCTGTGTAAAATGTCTGCAAACATCACACACACTGAACAAAATCTTACCTTGAATGAGAAGAGCCATGACTAAACCTCTTGACTAGCCAAGCGAGGTAATTGTAATTGAGAAGGTCGGTGGCTTTGCCTGAAACTGGGATTTATCCTGTTAATTCATTGTAATAGTGAAAGGTCAGTGGTTTTATTCTGACGTTATAATTTATCCTGTCTCCTGTTTGGATCGAAGGCAAATGGCTATGCCAGGAACATCTTGATTGCTAGTTCCCATGCACAGACAGACAGACAGACAGACAGACAGACAGACAGACAGACAGACAGACAGGAGTGCGAAGTCCTGGGTATATATCTCATGCTTCGCTCTGAATCCCGAATCTTCAGTGTGGATGTCGGCGGGTTTCTTTTAGTACTCCAGGTTTTCTATCCCTTCATCTCCCCTCATCTAATTCTCTTCCTCTCCTTGTAGTATATAACCACCGCTTTACTATAAAATAAACTCAATAGGTTTACAATGGTTGACAGTTATGTCGCTCTACAGATATGACTAAAGACGACATTTAGCTACGTGAAGTAGGGGAGCAGGTGAAAGGTTTTACAGGTGCCAGTAAACTTCACCTTAAACTTCTTCGAGACTACTACATTGTCTAATGAGTTCTGAGTTTCTTATCCCGAATCGACTGACGATGGAACTATTTATTTCGACCAGCCTTATCTTAAGCTGAGGAACTACACGTACCTGTCTTTCGCCTCTGACTTTGTGGAAGTCGTCTGTTTTCTTTAATTTCTAGGTGCTGGCCCACGTCGTTGACGATTTTCTGATGATTGTTCACGTACACAACGGAATCAGATTTTCCTACCCTTGAGTTACTGGAGAGTGGCAGTTTTTCTGATTATGTTAATACCAAAGTCACACGATTCAAGTTCTAACCTTAGCTGTTTTACGCGATCGTCAGTTTTTTTTTCCGAAGCGCGCGCGCACGCACACACACACACACAGTGGTCATTTCTTTGTACGTGTCTTGGTATTTTAATGCTGTCGTAAGTCTGAGAGCCGTCAGAGAATCATTTTCATTTTCAGCTTACCCAACCAACCAGTCTGAAGCTGTTGCTGTGTTTTACAGAAACTTTTGTCTGCCAGTTGGATATTCTCTGATCGTCTTCCACCACAGTTTCGCAAATTTCTTAATCTGTCTGCCCAAACATTGCAGCGATTGATATCAACTGTTTCTTTGTCCACGTTGCTATTCTATACCTCTACGTGTCTTTATCTCAGCTGGTCTCGGGTTCCACGTTTTCAGGGCTCAACAATACTAACACAAAAAATACAACACTGTGTGTGAGTGAATGTGACGGGAGGAAAGAGGAACTGATGTCATCCTGCCAAGCAATCAGTAACAAACTCAACAGTTGCTTCCCCTGCTTTCACTGCAGGAGATGTGGGTGGGGCAAGAACAAGGACAATTTGTAAGAATATTTTTACTTTTTGGTTTCCCCCCCCCCCCTTCGAAAATTGTATCCCTTGAAGCGAGGAGCACTGTGTTGACGAGGTGTGGACAACAACCGCTGTCTTGTTCCGCCATGGGTGAGGTGGGACTGCCGCGCGCTGGAGATACAGAAAGATTATGCACGCGCGCACACCCAAATGCTGCTTTTAAGTGTGTGGCATAATCATATACACTATACGAATCTCCCATCAAGGATCAAAATGAGTTCTAAACAGTAAATTTATGGCAGCTGCTTCCGCTTTGATGTCCAGGGAGTTAAAAGAGCCTTTTTTATAACTGCGATTCTATATGAAGACAACTTCAGAGGAGTCGGAGGCAGCACCCCGCTGCGCTATCACCATGTGTAGAGTATACACACTCGCACACTCAGGCACCCGATCTGCGGGTGGTCCCAGACGAGGCAGGAAGGACAGCGCTCTTCCCCGTCACCACATCGCCACCGAGTTTTCGTCCTTTGTGAGAGTTTAGGCGGCTATGTCACACTCTGTGAGCCCTCTAAAGATCGTGAGAGCGTCTTTTTTTACGTTTGTTTTCGAAAGTAACTCACGCCTGAATTTTTTATATTTTTTATTCGCAGTATTCATGATCCCCTCTTGACGCGGATTTCTTGCCTGTGTTTAGTTTTGTCCACTGGAAAATCACGTGCAATAGAATCCTTCTGTGCTGCAGAAAAGAGAGATGCTATGAAGAAGCTGTCATAAAAATGTTCAATCAATTGCACAATGATAACGTCGGTTCTTCTCCTGAAGGTTGTTGCCGTCCCTTAGTAAATGCTACAGCTATTTCTATGAGCATGTCCTTAGTCCCTCACTGACGACTGAACATAAGAACTAAAATGTTAAACGTAAGCTAATTCTATTTATTTAATATAGCACTATATATTTAAAACATAGTTCTTCGAGTACGCTCTTTCATTCTTGGATCATCATTTTTTGCTTATTTTCTGATGGTTCTAAGTGCAGCCTTAGCCCCTCGTCTTATCTCTTGGCTCTCCTTCGCTTCTGTAAACGCCATTTTGAAATGCAGAACCTTTTACAAAGTGTTAGTGCATTCTAGTGGAAACTTTTCCTCTTTATTTATGACATTTCTGTATTTTCTCCAAATGTTCTACTCTACTCTCTGCACTTTCTGCAGTCTTCATTTTGGATATCACCGAACTCATACGTGGTTAACAGGTTATAAACAAGGCATCCGCACTGCGTACTCTGCCTTGTCATTATGCAGAACGATCTCCTGATCAAATATTTTTAAAGCGACCGCCACACTGGCGACACTTTTTGAACATGTAAACCGAGAAGGAGAAAAATAAATCTTCATAGCCGTGACAAGATAACTGCCTTCCAAATCTAAATTCGAAAACAATTGTCATAAAAAAATAAGATAATTTTCCTTTTTTAATTTTAAGACCAAAACATGTTCTCCGCGGCCGCACGCGCAAGGCCGTAAATGTGTCACCGTTTAATTTGAGATCCTTCTTTAATTCTTCTTTTTCTTGTTGGGAGACACTGAGCACTGAATAAGATCTCGGTTGTGTGGTTTGTTATCTTTCAGTCTCATAAGAGTTATAGGTTTTGATTAGTTGGTTGGTTGGTGGGGTGGCTTCTGTTACACAAAAGGCGTCGTTTAAGACTTCGATAGCATCAACAGATGTGAGGACCAGAGCATGCTTATCTTCAGAGGTGGTCTTCTTCTACTCAGAAATAGCGAGAGCAAGAAAGTGAAGCTGTATTAGGTGTAGAGAAAGTCACCTGCGCGAAATACGACTGTAATTATAAATAATGCATTAAAAAATCTGTTTCCTGCAGTGTTCTTTAGTTTTATACTGTTCGGCTTTCCTGCTGTCTTCCCTTTCTGGTAGCTTAAACCTTTAAATTTACTTCGCTCCTTTTTCCTTTCGAAAAATACATCTCGGATTAAAAAAAAAATAACTTTAGCCTTAAATCGCAATCAATGTAAATCAGATTTTCTTCGTCTGTTTTGCTTTAATTGTCTAACAGTAGCAGTAAGAAGAGAGCGAAACGTGATCAGAAGGGATTCACAAGGGCAAGGACGCCTGTAAGCCGCCGCCACAGCAAGTCAACAACCTCCACGAGCTGTACCACGTGACCGCTGTTGTCCAAGTTTTCTTTCATGTTGGCCCGCATAGAAATGGCAGTGTTTTTTTAGTGTCGTGAAGATTAGCGTATCAATGGTTAACAAATTTTGCTCAGCTGCTTTGAATGCCTTCAAAGATTTTTGTTGGAGAAAGTGTTTCATGCTTTGTAAGCTGTCAATATCCAAGTTTAGTTTTTGGACTCTCTCTCTTACGTGCTCGCCATGGTCCTTTTCTTTTACCCGGAGAATGAACAGAAATTCAGGTATTGTTTTTCTACTCTTTTTTGCAGTCTCATGATAAGTAGTACTGAGCGATGGATAACAAATTTGGAAGAGACTATTTTGCAGCACAAATGGAACGAAGACTATAGGCAGATCAGCCTTTTTTGTATTTTTGATGTTGGAAAAAAGAAGATTGGCACTAACTAGTTAATTCTGTTTTGCTGGCGAATGTCCCTGAAAGTTTTTTTTTGTGAAGGCGGTGGTGGTGATGGGGGCGGTTGTAGTGGTGGAGCACGCGAAGGCGAGAAGCAGGCTGAGACAAGTTCAATGCTACAGGAGTTGCTTTGCTGATCGGTGGTTTTCAAAGCATGTGTGTGGGGCTGGGGGAATACTGTTGGTGAATGATGTTTGGTGTGTCTATATGTGGGTGTTCATGTGTCTTAGGTAGCATGTCCAAAACGTTTCCTTGTTTCTGGCTTGCTCTTTGCGATAATTGCAATTTCTTTTACCTCTGTACTTTCACAAAATGGAAGGTCTTTAAATTCTGGACCAGTAACTAAGATGTGAGCCCTCAGGTCACGATATGGGGGATTACTGTCACAGGTTGATTCAGCGCACCTGTTGAGTCCTCGTGACCGGACATATGGTTGACGTGAAGCCGGTGGTGATGGTAGGAGGGAGGGAGGGGGTCAGGGGACGCTGCTATGGGTGCAGATAAATCCTCTCGTCAACCACACTCAGTGCACTTAACGATAACCAAAGGCTAAATAGGAAGACGCCCTGAAGCATTGCTTTGTGCTAAAAATAATGCTTAAGCTACGCTGGTAGAAAAATACGACAAAGTGCAAAGAAATGTGTGCATGGTGGTAGAGAGCGTGACAAAGATGAAAAAGAGAGAAGGAAAGAGAAAGAAGAAAAAGATCTGGAGTGGAAAGAGCAGATACTGTGGGAAGAGAAAAATGGGGAGACGGTTGGAGGTTGCAGATAAGAGAAGGCGAATTGGGCATGGTCGAGAGAAAGCCATAAATGCAGAGAGAGGAAGGGAGAGAGTGATGCAGAAAAAGATAGGTAACTAGGGCTAAAACTGTAATACAGCAATCAGAAAAAGTGGTGAGGTGGGAGATAACCTTCTGAAAGACAAAGTATCAAGGTTCGTGAAACACTTTCATGAAGGTAACGTACTAAATGTAGCAGGACAGCGGGCATCATGACAGTCTCATATGCGGTGGATATAATATATAACATATTATGTACATTTGGGGGAGGAATTACATCCAGGTACTCTTGATCAGTTGTGCAGATGGTTAGAGCCTTACTTTCATCAATTCGTCTTTCCAACTTCCCTTTTCGAAGATCTTGTAGCTCTGAAAGCCCTGTTCAAACCGAGGTCAGCAGGAAAAAGGAAAAAGCACCCATGGACACACAGAAAACTGAAAACGGACAAGCAGTCAGCATCATCGTTTTCGTCCTTCAAAGCTGATGAACGAGCACTCCCATTGCAACGTACGTCCAAAGCATTATAAAGCTTTCTTATGATTTGAGAGAGAACTCATGCGTATATACATCATCACGCGCAGAACTATACGTGAAAATGAGGAGACTGCTTTTAATCGTAAGTCACATGAGTTTTCTTCCTAATCGTCATTTAATGTCAGGGCACATCCCTGTTTGCTATTAATGTTCACGCAGGCGGAGAGGTCGCCACTGGGAATAAATCACGAACAACATCCTGCAACGCCAAGTCGTTCAGTGTGTTTCTTCCACATGTGCACTTCAATACAAAATGGAAGGGCAGAGTGAAATTTTATAAAGAAATAACGTATAAAATAAATAAATAAAACATTAAATAGCAATGTTAGATTTAGCATGAAGAAAGTAGCATATTAGTTCTTTAGTCTACGTGGAAAAAGTAGTAGTGGGGTACACAGAAAGCGAGGCAACTGATGGAGTTCTCCATCCTGGTCTGTATAGGTCCGGTGTTGTAACATTCAAGGGCCTATCACAAATACAGTGAGGATCGAAATGCCCTGGGTTCAGATCTCGTTTCTGCCTGTAGTTCTTTCTCTGCTTTTCCGTGAAATAACCTTAGGTGCTGGCTCGACATAAAAGACCAATATTCAAAGAAACAACAGATACTGTGACAACAGGGCAGTAAGAACTTACCCTGTCCTTAGAGAACTGACATATAGCATTTTTCCCGACCTACCAGTCTTTAATCGAGGAAGCTGGGCTGGGACAACTATTTTTATGTGAATACTGGAAGGTAGGACTGAGGCACCAGAGTAACCGTGTAGAATGGAGTTTCCATATTTACCCATCCTTTTGCATTATCTGACTCAGCCTACACAATGGGACTCACACCGAATTTTTGTGCGTAGAATATTTTTAAAATGTACTTTATGAAAACTTCAAAACTTTGTTTTTTGTTCTCTTCCAGATTTGGTGCTGAAAGACTTTTTGTTTGTTTGTTTTGTGTTCTATCCTCTCCGCCTCATCTGTTCACCTTGGCGCTAAAGGACGCCTCGCATGATACAATTAAGTCGAGCGAAACATGTTTAAATAAAATGTACGGTAGTCTACATTTAAAGTTACGTTTGATTTTGGTAGATAAAGGTAACAATAGTTTGTGAAGAGATTTCGTCTGCAGTAAAGATTAAAATAAGTTCTGACGGAAATGAAAATCAGTTGTTGCAGGCAACCAGACCACTTTGTGGACCATCTGTGTCATTCGAGTTAAGTCACGTCATGTGAGGCTAGCCTTAGTCCTTGGAACACTGCCGACGAAACCGTTGTAGAGAAAACTCTCCTACCCCCTCCCGTTCCCTCTGCTGACGTGAATAAGATACAGAGAATGAAAATAACTCATCAGACATGTCTCACGGGGGTCGATAGAAAGTAGCCGAGGGCTTAAGACGTATGTTTTTTTTCTTCTTCTTCTTTTTGCGATATGATGCTCAGAGCTTGTGTAATGAAGGTTTCACTTGTGCCTAGGATTTACGACACTCATTAGACCAAGATAACAGTTTAGTTTCTGTGCACTGGTGTTTTGGAGTGTGCCGGAGATGGGTTTCTTGAAATTCTATTACCATGTTAGTACAAAGCTTCTTTCTTTTTTTTCTCTCTCTCTCCGTTAAAGATGAATTAGGACGTGCGCTCTAAGCAGTTTATGGAAGTGTCTTTTTCTTTTGCAGGGTCTCGCGTGTTCTGTGTGTGTGGTGTGTGTGTGTGTTCTTTTAAGAAAGACCAGCCGAACTTCGCATGCACATTGTAAGGTGGATAACGGCATTCAGGTACTTATACGTAAACACTTTGTTTAGATGTTTATCTCAGATGTGTAATATTATGCAGGAGATTCGAAAACAACAAAACTCTGTCCTCAAATACTAACAACACGAATTTGTGAGAAAGGGAGGGAGAGAGTTTATCATTTAGCCTCCAAACGATTAGAGAATTACTTTTCAAGAAGCAGAACCAGCCACACATTCTTTTCTAGCTACAAGGCGTGAAGGAGAAGCTAATGTTTGTTACTTATGTTGCAATAGTGCAGGTAATGGGACATACTAGAAATAAAAACAAGGGCTAACGAAGTCAAGGCCGAGTCCCCTTTTGCCAGTCGTGAGACCTGACGGCGACATCCGGCCTTAAATATGAAAAAAGATATTTGTAAGGCCGAACTAATGATACAAAGCAAACAAATACTTTTTGATACCTGTGCATAGAATACAATAAAGAAAAATAATTCTTCTGCGGTCGTCTCGTAGAACAAAAGGTGCGAGAGAAGTGAGGAAAGTAGAACCAAGAGGTGTTGTTTTTGTCATGTATTGGAATACCGTTCATACCCCGAGCTGGCGAGGACAGTAAAAGGTCTTCGACATAGAACAGCGGCAATGAGAGCTTAAGAGGAAGGAGATTGTTTAAAGCAGGATTCAGGGGAACGTCCGGCCCGCGAAATCTTTTGATCCGGCCCGTCAAGGCAGCCGCAGATTTCAGTAAATCTATAAGCTTCTTTCATAGCAACATAAGTGATATATTAAGTGAATAATAATAACAACCTACATTTTGAGGGACAAGCAAAGAACGTCCATCACCATATAGACAGGACACATACAAGTACACGACAGGATAGACGCGTATGTCCGCGGACTGTATGGCAGGCTGGAATTGTAAAAGTTACAAAAGTGTTAACATACCGTGGCGAAACTATAGCCTGACCAAACAGAGCAGGCTAATTTTTAAGTAGATAATTTTGTATAGTCCTTTGAGGAAAAAAGGCTACCCACCTCTTGCAGTGGCGTAGGAAGATGCTCAGCTTTGGTGGGGAAGGGGGGCAAGCTCCATGCTGACAATGAATAACGTTCACATTCTTGCCTTTCCAGCATTTTTTTTTTGGGGGGGGGAGCGGCTGCCCCCTATGCTCCCCTCCCCGGTTCCTACGACACTGTCTTGTTTAAAGGATTAGAAGGTAGAGTGACTAGGTACAATTTAGTGTACTATTTAGATATTATTTCCCAAATAGGGGTGAACACCCGCTTCCTCCCTTTCCGTTCTCGAGATACACTACTAAAAATATCACCAAGCACAGAATGATGTCATGTTGGTGTGCGTACATTGATACGCCTAATTAATATTTGGTCACAGCTCTCCCATTGGTCGAAGCTTTGACAAGGTAAGCCTATTCATATACAATCCTGACGTCTGTGTTGTTAACCTCTTTCTGTACTGGGGGATGCATGCACGCATGTATTTTGAGAATGAAGAGGAATCACCCAGATTTGGGGAAATGGTAACTTAAACTAAGCTTTTCTCGATAGTCGAAAAAAATGTTACACCCCGTAAGTCCTTTAAAACAGGCAATCATACTGCCTAGATGTGAACTTGATTTTTGTCAATGTGTGGGTTCATAGTGTGGACTGAGACTGAAAGAGGATTCAAAATGACCCGTAGAACATATTTAGTACAGTTAGCCATAATATAGCAATCACTCGATATCTGGAAAGAAGAAATAAAGAATGAATAAATAGAGTGAAGGGCTTTCAGACAAGAGTACCTGCGCATGCCCTCAAATGTGTAACACCTGTGCGCTGTCCATTCAAAAGACCAACCGTGTTGACTTACTTAAAGACTACACTGACCGTCAAATATTTGCAGGTGTGTCCACCATGGAGAGCCCCCGTACCCCCATGTAAGATGGCCAAAAGGAAAAAAATCAGAAAAAAACTTTCTACCAAGTGAGTAAAATGAACACTGTGTAATTCCATCTCCGAATATGGTTCACGAGGGCCATTCTCGATGTAGGTCAGAATCTTCGCCACACGAAGGTACAGACAGGCAAACAGAAGACAGGGGTGCACGCACGCGAAAGGATTTAATGTAACATAAAGAGAGTTCCTCGACGAAGGACCTCCTCCGCTGGCGTGTCGCTTATAGCCTCCAGACAAAGCACTGAGGGACAGGCAGGAAAACAGGACCTCTGCTGATTGAAGACAGCGTGATCTGTCTCGGGGCGTAAGGCAACAGTGGGCACCAAGAAATGGGGGGGGGGTGCGCTACACCCACTTGCAGCCGTCATCCTTCTGTGCGCTCCAGAACTATGTGGATCTCGTGCCTCTTTCGTCACACAGGCTTTTGAAACCTTTGCTTGACGTGTTATTATAGTTTTTCCTTCTTGCTGCTTACACCACTTTCACCCCACTCTTAGGTAGAGGGCGCCTGACACCACTTTCATGCCGCTCTTTGGTCGAGGCCGCCTGACTCTCACCACTTTAATTCTGCCGATACCCTAGAGGTTGCTCCCTCTTACATTTCGCCACTTTCATTCTGATAATTAAGGTGCTCTCCCTGATACAATTCATACCTGTAGATCTCTCTCTCTCTCGCCGTTTTTCCCACAACAGCTTGTAACCGTCGACATCACACTCGCATCGCCAACAGCCAACATACGTGTGTCACGTGATCACTGGTCGCGCGATCTCTTTGCTCTCGCTGTTGTCAGGTCACCTTCGCTACCGTCCGTGGGCCACTTTTTGCAGAGCCATCGTTTGCCCAGTGTCCAGCGCCGGTGTAGGCGAATCTTTATCGTCGCGTTTTCATCAACGGCGATGTAAGTGGACGCATGTATGCAGCAGGAGGGAAAGGTGTCCAAAGGAGGTAGTACAGTATGGTTAGAGATCGCAGCAAGATTGCCATAAAATCAATCTGTGCTCGTGTGTTCGTGTCATCGTACGATTGTGTGTGCGTGTGTGGTGAGTAAGAGGTAAGAGCGTATGAGTGTTCGTAAGACAAAGACGTTAACTTTCTACAGCCCTAATAAAATCGCTATCGCCACAAACCTGCGGCTGAGAAGTATGTAGTAAGAAACAAATATCTGTGACAGAAGTAGCTTCAGCACGTGCCTGTCACAACAAGATATTCATGCATAAACCAGCACACGGCTACAGAACGCTGCCACCCAGACTACGTCACACATAACAACCGCATCTCCTTGGCTCGATGTATCCGTTGAAAACTGCTCAGCACCAATTCTTCGTTTCAGCGCCGCACCTACACACATTTTTTCCCCCTTTCCTTTCCGTCTGTTCCTCAAAGCTCTGGAGCACGGCAATTTTCTGGCAAGGAGGGTTTTCTTCCGTCTGCTGTGAGGAAAAACGTAGAAGGATGTATTTGTCATTGCAGTGAACTGACGATTTTGGCAGTTGGTCTTTGGGGTTTCGCTAAAAGCCAGGCAGTGTAATTAGAACCGTGAAGGTGGCAAACGTTTCTCCGCTGCGATGCGCCTATGATGATGGATGGGTGGATGGGAGGGGTGGACGGGAAGCGAGAAAAGAGGGCGTGGGGCGAAGGGAGGTGGTGGAGAGAAAGGCAGTGATGGAAATAAAGAGGGGAAAGGGGAGAAAATAAAGCAAGGCTGTGCTTGGGTCAGATATGAGTGAAATATGAAGTTTTCTTCAATGCAACGCATTATGGTGGCTCAGTTAGGTCTTAAGCTGGAGTCGTATGCCTGTGTGATGTGTGTGTGCGTGTGCGCGCGAATGTGAGAAGGAGACAGCCCAGTACACAGTTTTCGCTATCACGCGTGTATCTCTCTGCGCATGCGCAATCATGATTATCGCGGTGTTCTATATCGGGGGAACGTGAAATCATCCTGCGCGTGAACTTAAAATGCTGCTACCATCATCTTTGCGCTTCGTTGTCGCCTTTTGTCAGCAGTCATTCGGATCGTCGTTGTCCATTGTCAAGGTTACGGGAAAAGGAATGTTTTCCGCTGCACGTTCTCTTCCAGAAAAATGAACTGGGGAAAACAGCCGAAAAATTTGCTTGGTTCGTAACAACCATCATCCTGAAAATCTTAATTAAAAAGAAACGGATATGACCTGTGCAGAATCTGGTGCCAAAAGTTTGTTCGAGTAAAAAACTTTATTAAGTTAGAAAAGCAAATCTTACCACAAAGCGAAAAAAAACCCCACAGGATTGGTGCATGTTCTCTTTGTCTCGAAACTACTGTCCTTATTGGAGAGATATGCTAGCAGAGGAAGACACCAAGTACGATGTTCAAGTGTGCTGGGGGTCGGAGAAGAGATCATGGAGTTTTGTTTTCGTGCAGATGGGAGTGGAGTTGTCCACCAGACACATAACGAGAATGCGCAAGGGGCGCATCAAAGAATGGAGACGCGCTGGCGAGAAA
This sequence comes from Marisa cornuarietis, assembly GCA_004794655.1. Taxonomy (NCBI): domain Eukaryota; kingdom Metazoa; phylum Mollusca; class Gastropoda; order Architaenioglossa; family Ampullariidae; genus Marisa; species Marisa cornuarietis. The sequence goes on along the minus strand of SMMW01000554.1, from coordinate 889,157 downwards.
ATATCGTTACGAGAAAAAGGCAAGGAAGTGAGTTCTCTCCCGTGCCAGGCGTTCATCGAATGGCGCCAGCAAGGACAAGAGTTTCGTGAAAGCTGTTTATTACTGCTTCCACTTTAGACGGTTTCATGCAATATAGTATGCTATTATTATCATCGATTTTCAAGCTGACATATCGGAAGGGGTGGTGTATTTTCCCCAGCTAGTCGGTCACCAGGTGAAAAACTGTTGCACCTCTTCACCTGTTTTGCCTTTTTTTTGTAAACTTAGTAGACATACTTAAATTTATTAAGTTACGCCAGTATTTTCTTAAAAATATCAATTTGCATAATTACTTTCTATACTGCGCGATTACAACGCAGATATGCCTGCTCGCATGTGCGAACACCCAAGGGGTAACAACACTCACTGCTTGAAAACACGACCAGTAGAAACACACACACACACACACACACACACACACACACACACACACACACACACACACACAGACCGAAAACTTAAGTATTACTTTCTGTTTTTCTTTACCCACCTTCGACTTCAGTTTTTTCTTTCCCTTGTATTTTGCCACAGAATACCATATGGCACCGGCACCTGACTGTAGAGCAAATAATCTCCTTGAGCAGTAGCGGAGTGGCTTCACTAAGCGGCGCGCGAATCGTGACGTGTGAGAGCAGCAGCACCGCTCATTTCTCTTTTTTTTTTCTTTCAAACGAAGACGCACCAGCTGGTTACCATGGTGAGGAGAACGCGCGAACGAAGATTGTAGAGGCCTTTTAATTTCTCGTTCTCCCTCTCCCTTCTACACTCTTGTCATTCTTCTCCATAACCCACTCTCCTTTGTTTTCTCGCTCCTTGTTCCCCCAGCATCCCCTTCCCCGCTCTCTCTGTCTGTGAACTAAACCATATGGCGCTCAAACCTTAGAAAACAAAAATCATGCTTCTAACAGCAAGGCAGAAAAGTCAAAACCTAACCACTCTATTTCCATTCATTGATCTAAGTACTCAGACAATAAAAGACATTCAAAACCATAAAATTCAAGGTTTGACTACTGATAACAATAATTATATCATGCTTCCAACATATCTTAAATCATAAGCAACATTATAGCAAAGGACAAAAACCTATCTCCTGTCGAGAATTAAACACTTCTTAAATCCTCACACTCGGAAACGCCTCTACTCAGCCCATAATCAGTCGACCATAGATTAGGCTTCCACTCTGTGGGACTCTGCTAGTGTTGCATCAATGAGGACTCTTGTAAGGGTTTCTTAAAGGAGAACACTCGAACCGTTGCTACTCAAACCAAAAATACAGCCCCGTGATATCATGTTTCTAGGGATCCTGCCACTGATAAGCTGAATGAAATTCAACAAAAGTATGCTTTTTTCTATAAAATACTGATAGGCATAATGTTCCCTAGATTTTCCACCAAATTTAAACGGGTCCCTCCAACTTAAAATCCCCATACCCAGAACCGACGTATTCAAGACGAGCCTAAAATACTCTGGGTAGTGTTCTGTGGAACAGCCTTACTTCACACTTTCAGCAAACGAAATCTAGTCTATACCTGTTGAAAGCAGGATTTCTAAAACATTTCAGTAAAAATATTTGATAGCTTGCAGATGCCTCCCATGCCAGTCTTACCCATTACTATCCCTGCATAAAGAAAACTACCATATACCACATGTAGTTTATTTAGAACTCACAATGTTTTAAATTCCTGTCAAATATCAGCCCCCATCTTTGTACCTATAATCTAAATTTTCCCTTTTGTAGTAATGTGGTGCTTCAACTGTTTTTTTTTAAATCGAAGACTAGATGTAAAAAAAAAGTAACGTGCTTATTCTGTTGGCCTTCTAGATAAACATTTTTTATCGGCATTGTCTTTCTCCGCTCTTTCATCTTTCTTCTCTTCCTACATTCATCCATTCATTCATCTTTCTCCCCACCTCACAGACTACCTCCCTTCCCCTGCAGTAACCGAAGTCCAATTTTTTGTTCTTGTTTATTGACTCCCATTGCGGGCTGTCGCTGCACTGGATATGTTCATGACCGTAAAGCTTTGTACGAAAAGCGTACCCAGACCGATTGACAAAGAAATAAAAATGTCACCGAAAGGCGGCAACAAGCACGATACCGCAAGCCCTTAATCTTTCCAGTTTGCATGAAATCGATCTTTTGGGCTCAGAGAAATGTCGACACAAACCTATCACTGGAGTCTAGACTGGCCGGCTGTGAGAGGTAGGGAGGAGGTGATGCTGCGCCCTTTACTTTCGGACAAGAGAACTCCCAGTTACCGGTCTCTCATACACCGGGGAGCATGTCTAAAAGTGCACGTGGCAGGTAAAACGTCTTTGAGAAGATAGTAAAGAGAAAACCTAAGCGGCTTGAAATTGTTTGTTCTTGTGGGTTGTGCCTAGCATCCACTCACTATCATCATCGGGGTGGGCGTGGAAGAGGTTCTCTACCTGCTGGCCTCAAAGACCTGGTTTTCCCTCCATGCTGAAACCAGATGACATGTTGAATATTTTACGTTCGGTACTTTGCTATGTAACTCAGTCAGCGTTACTAAGCACTTAATTGTCTAAGGCGTGCAAAAAAGCCATCTCCAAAAAAAATAAACTTAAAAAAACCAGCCAAACAAAGCCCAAACGGGTTCAAGATAATCCAGAAAGTCTGGACGTAAGAATGATTGAGCAACACAAAAGTATAGCTTCAATGAACTACTCTTTGTCACGACAGGATAAGTACCTTAGAAAACGTGTCCTTTAGCTAAACATCATCTCATCCATACCAAAAAGCGACCTGCTTTTCCCCCTTTTAAATTGCCTGAACCAATTAAAAATAAGAGACAATGAAATAACAAGGTCTTTAAGGGTAGGAGAGGGGGAACCTGTATTTCTGTCTGGTTACTTCTCTTATTTCATGTTAGAAACAGGTTTCTTGCACGAGAAAAATAAAAAACATGGAAAACTAATTACTGCTGTTAGCTCATAGCACGAGTTACATAGTGCTGGTTGACATTTAAGAGGCAACATAGCAGTATGGGAACGAACGCGCATTGGCAGGAAGTGACGCACAACGGAAGTTTCGTTGAAAGCAAATAAACCTGGTCTCACGGACCTTGCCTGGTCTGTTCCTCGAGGGCTTACTGTGGAGTATGTCTCTGCCCGGCAGATGGTAGTTTCAATCCCTTCACTGGAGGAGTAATGAACCATAGAAAGACGTAAAAATGATTTGAGTACAAATAGTCTAGTAGACTGGTTACCTCGATACCTCGTGGCGTGACAAAGCACCAAGACTGGGCAGGATGCGGGGTGGGTGGGGGGTGGAGAGGAGATGAAGAAAGAATTGTCTTCCTTTCTCTTTGTTAAGCTTCTTTTGCCTTCTTTACCACTTTTCCTTAGGGATCTTTTCTTTGAGGGATAAACTAGCAGATAGCCTCTACTGGTTAGAGTGACGGCATGCAACGCTCACGCTAGTCGGTTCGAGTTATATTACTAGTGGAGTAGCATCCTGGCCATCTGCGCCAGAAAGCGCGAAAACTTCGTGGTTCGATGCTCGTATGACACAATTACCACCCCACCAAATTGTCACAGCTGTAGAGTTGGCTGCCTTAGACAGCTGGGGAAGAGAAGGCAGAGAGAAAGATGAGATGGGCACCGCCCTCACGAAAACTGACACCGAGATAAGTGGCTGTAAGTTCACGGGACTACCTTTGCGACTTTTTTTTAAAAAAGAAAAAGCTGCTTTTACTTTTCTGTTTATGTTTATCATATCGGCTAAAATCACAGTAGTATTCTTCTTATGTGATGATTACCAAAACCTGTTGCAATCACAGAAATTATCAGTTCATCTGTGGTATTCTTGGACGTTCCATGCTGTATTTTAGCTTGTTTCTTTTGTTTAGATCAAGTTAAAAGTGATTTTTTTAAACCATGGAATTTAAAGTCTGCAACATTTTGTCCATAGAAAGTATGAAGAAAAGCTCTTCAATTTTACACTAATGCTGTCTGTCATCAACTGCTGCTTATGTTTGTTACCTTCTTTACAATATACCCCATTTCCACTAAGTACTTAACAGCATGCCTCCTTTATTTATTGTGCTCTAAAAGTAAAAACACACAAATACCCTACAATGACATATGTCAGAATCAGAAACTTTTGTCATGTTCAAAGGTGTATACTACGTTAGCCACATTGAAAAACTGTTAAAATGTTTCCCTGTTTTGTAGTTACATAGCATTTTGTACTTTTTTTGCTGATTACATTTACATTCCATATTTATATTGTTGACATACTGAATTCAATGACAGTGCAATTAGGCTATTGCTTGAAATGCATTATTTTTAAGCATTCATAGATAAATATGTCTGTGTCTGTCTCCAGGTATCCTACCACATTTTCCATGCACTCTGTAATTTTTTTATTATTATTTTGGTCATCAGTATGCTTATACTTCTGTTTCTTGTATGGTTAACTAATGTTTCATTAGTAGCGTTTCATGTTTCTTGCATTGAGCTTGCATCAACATGGGGGAATGTGCTTATTATAATAATATTGTTGCATGCTTAAGCTTTGACAAATACACCAGTTCGCAATATTGTAGAAAAAAAGTTGTTTCAATAATGAAATACTCGATTTTGTCCTTCAATACTCTTGCTTTTTTATAGATTCTGAAAGTTGACATTAGTAAACTTCATCGTAATGCATTACAATGTATCTTAAACATATATGCAAATGTAAAGGGGTGTATATGTATACCGGTAACCTCTTTGAACACTTTTTCTATAACTGTGTACAAGGATGAATAAAATAAAACCAAATATAGATGCAAATTCACTAATTTTAGAAAACCTAGTTAGATATTTCTGATAATAATTGCCGCAGCTGTTTATTACTGTAAGTGAGGTTGATCACTGAACAGCTGGTTCCCACACCGCTAGGCTAGAAACCTATGTCCTCTGCCCTAAACTATTCTTAGTAACACCCATGGCTGCCACCATTTAATCGGTTCGTGGAGTGGGGAAACCTTCCATTTTTGCAGTAGGATTTTTCAATAGTCTAGTGCGCAGCTCTCTACACACAACACCTGATGGCACATCCACACACTGCCCCCCTTCCTTTCCCCCCGGCCCGTCTCCAGCTGCACCCTAGTCCTTAATCGTCTATTTCATCGCCGTTCAAAGGCGCAAGGTCAAGTTTCATAGCAACGCCTCTTGAAAATCATGGCGGGGTGTTTTCCCTCCAAAGAAATAAAAGCCAAAAAGGGATAAACCAATCTTAAAAGCAACTCAAGTTTACACGTTTTAGAAAATGTTTTTCATGTGGTCACCACAAATGTAACAGTCGCTGTGTGTCCCTGCTAATTTTCTTCCTCTTGATTCTGCGGGAGACAGAAGGCTAACCGGCCTTTGATCAACTCTTCATGGGAGGGAGTTAAACTTTATTTGTGCGCGCGTGCTCACGCCGAGTGCAGCAAACGTTTAGGGAAAGCAACGACAATATCATGTGGTCTTCTGCCATTGCAGCCATGGTGGGGATTTTATGTGTGGTGTTTTTTTTGTGTATTTCGGTAAAAGTGGATAATGAAAATGCTTTTCGAGGTGAAACTGGAAAACCTCTGGTCAAAAGTGGTAGCTGTATTGTCGTCTGCGGGAACCGTATGTGGGGCACAGGCTGAATGTAACGAAACTTTATGAGAAGAGCTATGGAAGAACTCGCCTTCTCATTGCTGTCTTTTGCTCTTGCGGCGTTATAGCCTTATTGTCGCTCAACGTCATCAATAACATATGTATATATTTTTTCTGGGGGTTGGGGATGCTTACAATAAAGACACACCGTAACTTCTACTCTCATAAACTGGGCCGTTCGATTTTCCAGTACTGGTTTGGGGCGCCGAACATGTCAACCGGATGTTACGCTATGTGGTCAGGAGATCTTCAGTCAACTCGGAGCCATCGGTTCACGGGTTCAGTCACCTTGAGTACTGGTGGTAGGCACCATCGCTGGCTAGCAAAACCTTCGTGGGAAGACAGTGCAGCGATTCGCAGTAACTGAATGACTACATAAACATGTAAAGACCTAATGGGTACGTTAAGGATCTGCTCGACTGCATTTCAGAACCATTATCAGCACAAACTGTTATTCAGGAAATCATCCCGTATGTGTCAAAGAAGGCTACGGTCATTTGCGGCAATGTTCCAAACGGAGATGTCCCAACCCTGGGCTATAACTGTGCTGTTGCTGTGGCCTAAAGCTGGACTGTGGCCAACTTAGGGCAGTTTCTCTCTCCAATTTTCTCGCCCTTCTCTCTTAATAGTAAATGAGGGTGGCATAATGTCTACCTCAGATGTATAGGTTAATGGCTAACAATTACTAGAGATTCCCAAATTTCTTCGCTAAAGAGGGTACTGAATATCCTGTTCAACCTGCAGCGGACTAACAAAGTGACCTAGTCAAATTATGTAATGATTATATCAGTCTGGATTTGACATTCTATGGGAGAGTCCAGAAGCTAATGGTGTAAACTTGTTTATGAAAAAATTAAACTTAAATGTTATAGACTGTTACAAGCAGGAACAGTGCAATTAGCAGCAATGAGAGCTTTCCCGGAAATACTGCATTCAAATCGGTAATAGTATTAAGCAAATACATCGTAGAGCTTAAAGGTCAACTCGCTCGCAACATTATTTCTTTATGATCGGGTTAAGTTCGTTTTAAAGTAATAATTCCCAAAATATGAGTACATAATGATCCTTAATTTTAAAGATATAAGCCTTCAAACATCGGCATTCTCACCTTCAACTAGGAAGGCGGTAAAAAATTACTCTCCTGTACTGAAGGTTCTCTCACGTGATCGAAGTATTTGTAACAGTGAGTGTGGATGTCTTCAAGTCAAATGAAGAAACATCGCTCAGGTTGTCGTGTTCAAGAAGCGATTTTGTTCGCCCAAAAAAATGAAACAGCTGAATTTGGAATACAGCCCTACAGATTGGAACTTTATTTAGAAGCTTCAAATGAAGTTAAAAAATAATTAATGGTCCAAACTGAATTCATTCAACAGACTGGTAAGTCAATCAGATCAAAATTTAATGGGCATCAATAGTTACAACTGACTGCTGATAAGGATTTTTTTACAATTAAAAATATAAGGATAGTTTGAAACATGTTTATCGATGCAAAAACTTATTTGTTCCTCATTTAGCTGGATGTAAAAATTTTCTATATACTTACTGATACTCGATCGCACGTGTTCCCGTTTAAGCTCCTTATAATATGTTTATCACCCTCAATTCTTTTTTTTATCCATTTTTGTAGCTGTTTCGATCACGCACATCAATGGTGCCCTCACACTGTCAGTTGTTTTTAGCATTATGCTGGATAAAGATACGACTTATGATGTGTTTGTGACTGTCACATGATTTTACTTGTAGACCAGACGGTTTAGAAACTGTCGATGTTGCCTATCTGGTGCTTGATCTACCAGCAGTCGTAGTTGGTTTTAACATCTCGTGCTTTTGTATAGTAAGCACTGCTGTAGGAATAAGATTTCTTCGTTTTAGTGAAAGTCCAAGACTTGCTTGTACTGTATAAGTGACTGGATAACAATCGATTTTGAAATGTTCTGAGCAAATTCATGAGTGCGGTGTGGGGATCAAGTTCGCACGGCACGTTTGAACAAAGTTAATCCACTGGCGTTTGCTGCCATTATCTTTAGGATTTCCTTCATGAGTACAAACTAACTCCCTCTGAGTGTCGAAGAGAACATTCAGCAACAGCACAATGTGTACTGGTCAGTTTTCTTTTACCGAGGATTGCATCTTTTCTCTCCGACTTATGCTCGTGCAAACGGTGCTATTTTTAGAAATACATTCGTTTCGTCACTTCCTGTTTTCTCGACAAATCCAGGTGTGCTTTAGAGAAAAATATTAATATAAAATATTCCATGCCTCTCTGTCATAAAAGACCACCGGAACATGTTTTTATGATACTTTGTGCTCTGTTTCCAGCGATTTTCGCTGAGCGGTCGCGTTGTCCTTTAAGCACATTGGTAAGAGAGAGCGAGAGACCCTAATTAGTGTTAGACGAGGGATAACAAATTTTAAGTGTCACAAATTTCACTGTTATAATTAGCTGATGCAAAACCCATTTTGCCCCAGTGATGAAACTCAGTTATATTTTACTTTATTTGTCCTGAATATGTTGAGTCGTGTACCTAAAAAATTAAATACCCTTCACGCTGTAGATTGTTAATAGTCGTAGCAGACAAGTCTAATCTGGTCGCGATATACCACTCTTTTGGAGTCTTTCAAAAGAAGGATCGATGGTATGATGCATGAATGTGTGTGTGTGTGTGTGTGTGTGTGTGTGTGTGTGTGTGTGTGTGTGTGTTTTATTTTATACGCTTTGCTTTAACAGATGCTGCATATCTAGATGTTAGCCTTATTATCTTACTCTTCCTTGAAACAGAACTCTGACCTGCTCAATAAAAGAATTGAAGTCTCTCTCTTTCTCTCTAACACACACACACACACACACACACACACACACACACACACACACACACACACACACACACACACACACACACTGCTGAATTTTGCCAACGTTTACTAGTCCCAAATTGATTCCTGAAAAGTCTCACGCCCTGAAAGTCACTTTACGCCCAAACTCCTTCCCCCACCTAGCACCTTCCCATAGCCGTCTATTTTTAGTGCCATTAAGTGGCTCAGCGTGATTTGTGAAATATTCCATGGCAGGCACTTTAGCAGATTAACATGCACAGCCTAGTAGTGGTGGTGAAAATAACAAGGCTGCCTTTATTTTATCGTATCCCATTTCGCTTCTGGAACTCTGCACTCGTCGCCAAGAAGCGCTTGCCTCTAAAGCTCTTCAGGCTCACAACACTATCCGCCTCACAACCACCACCACCGCCACCACCTTAGTCCGCTGCACAGAACGTCATCATACTCCATCATACAGTCAATCAGGTCACTAAAACGTCCACATTTATCCAAACTTAGTCGGGGGAGGGTGGTTAAAGCTAACAACATCATATATCATTTGTTAAGATTTTGGCATAGAGTTCTTAAATGAGAAACATTGGTATACATTTGAACGTTTGTGGATGTGGTAATTTCGTTTATATCTGTGTCAGAATTCTTGAATATCTGAAAATTTACAGTGGTCAAACGTTGCTTTAGAAATATTTCGTAAACGAGCAAGTGAAACTTCTCTGTGTGTGTGTGTGTGTGAGAGAGAGAGAGAGAGAGAGCGCGAAAATAACTAGTAGTACGGAGCACTTTCAAGAAATTTTTTATCTTTAACAAATCAGGAATTGTTTTGTAGTTGCGACAGAGAATAATGAGTTTTAGTCGGTCTTTAGGGGACAAGAACAACTTTAATGTTTCATTAGGTACAGCATATGAAGCGCTAACGTTTGTTTAACAAGTTACTCTTCCTTAGGTCAGAGGTCAGTGTCTGGAACTAAATAAGCTTTTTTAATTGGGAGGATGCTGGGCAAGGATCGGGGGTTCAGGTCGATCACTTCAGCTTCAGTGGGGAAAGTATGAATGAGGAAAGCAGTGTGCCTGGAGAAAAGTGAAGGCCAGTCCTGTGACAGAACTGATGTCAGCCCGACGAGATCTGAACCGGTGACCTTACAATTTTTACAGTGGTGGTACCAATCACGTGTTTTGACTGGCCTCCTTACCGTGCCTCCTCTTTAGCGGGAAGCTGATGAGGTAGTACATAGATCAGCGGGCGACGATCATCATTATTAGAGTGGCGACATCATGTGAGATTTAAACCTTTGGCAAATGGCCGAGTCCGAGAATTGGTCCACATCTACGATCCAGCAGGCTTAAATTCCCATGACAGACAATATCGGTTTTTTCTTAACTTGTCGCTTGGCTGCTTATCAAATTTCTCCACATGGGCAATGAGAGTCTTTGTAATAGAAACCTGCGCTTTCCAAGAGTCATCATCACAATCATCATAAGCAGCAGCAGCAGCAGCAGCCGTGGAGGAGCCTCCTAAACACGAACCAGATGCAAGACAGTAGCCTCTAGATCACCTGGCAACCTCCGGAGTCTGAAGTCTATTTTTGCACCCGACAAAACCTGCATCCTTTCCGAGGTAACCTTGCCTTCTGCTAATAATTGCACCCGCGGGTGAGCACACACCCCTATTTAGCAGAAAGGGGACAGTCATCCGTGGTACACGGCCTTCCGTCCTAGTTAAAATAATGCGTCCGTGCATGTGTAGATGTGGATACCTGCGCCGTGTATAAGTTAGTACAGGCGTAGCAATGAGCGCATACAAGAATGCGGAAAATGTGTATTTCTCTCCCTCTGTCTCTTTCTCTGTCTCCCTGTGTTTGTGTGTGTGTGTGTGTGTGTGTGTGTGTGTGTGTGTGTGCGTGTGTGCAAATGCATCAGTATGTTAGCGTTCTTGGGAAAACTAAACGAAAGTGAATTGTAAAAGCTTGAGCAACAAAAAAAAAACCTCACTCTGAAACTAAATAAAAATCACAAAGCCTTTAGAGAGAGAGGGCAGGTGGGGGTGTATGCAAAAAAACAAAAACAAAACAAAACAAAAAACATTTCGTTTGGCAGCTATACCAAACGGTTTCTAAGATAATCGGCTTAAGCATTTACAGTTGAAAATTTTATGAACGAGCGCTGTTAACTAGTCTCGGGCGTCGCTTTGACTGACAGTTTCAATTGCCAAGGGAATGAACCAGACATTAATTCGTTCAAAGTGTAAATAATAGGAAAAGGGGAGAAAACTCGGACATGAAAATACTTCTAGGAACGGTGACAAGGTAGCCAAAAGCAGAAAACTCTAGATTGAATTAAGCCAAGTTTCCGTGGGAAAGGAACAGAGTGACCGCCAATTAATAATGAGAGTAGTGCTTGTTACAATTTGTGAAAAATTTTCGAAAGAAACATTTAGTGCATTGGCGAAGAACATGTCTTCATATCTTTTTTTCTTCTCCCCACATGAACTCGTAAGAAAGATTTACCTGTCAATTAGGCTGACCCCTGACCTACGCTGGAGTCTCAGGAACACATTGTTCGCGAAACATAAAGCTTTTTTTCTTTTTCAAATTTTTTAATAAAAATTAAATGTAATCTGGTTTGCACGTTGCCATACGTGGCAGGCAGCGCTAGCGAAGTCCTACGGTGAATCAGCTTTTTTTTTTTTTTTAATAGGGATGTCACTGGAGATGACAAATTATAGGCGAGTATACAGTTTTGTTCCCATGCTTGAGATTTGTGGCGAGAAGAACAGCCAAGCGATTTTAAGAGAAGGCAGCAAAATTACTTCACGTGTCATTCAACTTGGCAGGTTTGAGACGTGGGCAGTCTTTTAAGATGATTATATTAATGGGTTTTTTCCAAGAGTAACTTTTTTTTGAGAAAGAGGGGAAATAAGTGCGACTCAATTCAGTGGGACGACGTCAAAGTTTCTTTTTATTTTTATGTGTAAATATGTTTTACCTGTCTTTCCTTTTCTCTACACACGCACACAACCGAATAACACGCTCCAGTCTGTCCTCCTCTCTCCTCTAAACCCCAGCTATATACCTACGCACCCACACACGCGCGCACGAGCGAACATGGCCAATTTGACCGACAGTTTTTCGCCCATGAAGTTGCAATAATCACGATTCGCTGCAGCGTTGTCCACTTGCGAATGGTATCCATCACCACCCAGTCCTTCACTTGTTTTCTCCTCTCTTCCTATTTGTCGCCTGGTCATCCTTATCTTGGGCTTTGCGCAGAGCTAATCAGATGACGCCAATAATCTCTAAAATAAATCGCTTCAAAAGACAAATCAGCTTCTGAGTAACATTTTCCTGTCCTTACTTCTAATAGAGCACGTGCTTTACTGAGGCAGAGCAATAAAACATATATGTACATATATAATCATTAAAAAAGGTGCGGAAAAAGACATTAGAATGAGGAGTAGAACATCAACAACAGCAAGGTAAGTTAGTGTGAAAGAGACAGAGGAAGAAAGAAAAAGAAAAGAATAGAAAGGAAAAGGACGCAGAGTTGAAGACTGAACAAGCTTCTTACTGGGCAACGCTGTGATGACAAATAGGAGAGGAACCTGTCACCAACTCTTCAGTGATTAGGGAAGCGACAATTGTGGAGGTATATAGATGAAGATGACGACAGAAATGACCTGAGGAGGATAGAAGGAAAGTTACAATCTTCAAAACATTTTTGTCCGTTAAAAGTAATATTTATTCTTTACAAACGAAAACCAATAAGACAGCGTTTCTCAACCTTTTACTTGTGACGCCCCCCCAGACGAATAAAGGTACGTCCGCGCGCCCCCCTTAGCCACTAATACCTATACGAGATATGAGAAAATGACCGCCTTTGCGGCCCCCTTTTCAGCAGCTTGCGCCCCCCAAGGGGGCGCGCCCCCCAGGTTGAGAACCGCGGCAATAAGACATATCAATGGTTTTATAATTTACAGCAAATAGCCCTATTAAAGACTTGTTTTAGCAAAGAAACACCCCGCTCTGTTTTATTTTCCACGAGCTGTCGGTCGGTATAAAACAACAAAATACAACTAAATAAAAGAAAAAAAAAATCAAGGATAAAAGAAAACATCATTTGGTCCTTCGGGGAAGGAAAAAAATTGCTTAGATGCAGATATACGAAACCCTCTCTACGAAAGCGTTTAATTCTTAAAAAGAGGAACGATAATTGTATTTGCAAGCTGTCATCGCGACGTCTGGGGGTCCCAGACTGGCGCCATGAGGACAGCCCTCTCTGGCACCGCTCCTCTATCTCGACGCCTCTAATGCCTTCGAGCATCATCACGTTGTGTCATGATGATGGGTGCCGGAGTTCAAGATCTTACCTTTTGATCCCATGCGGCGACCGGCACCGACATACGTTACTGCGGCGGTGTCGCATGATAAGCGCTAATAGGTTACAGAACAGCGGAACTTTCTAGTTTCTACGCACTTTGCCCCTTTCGCTAATGGAACGTCAGATAAAACATGAGCCCTCTTCCATCCTCACCATGCCGTCCACGTATAAGGTATTTAATTCTTGTTCTTTTTGATGTCTTTTACATTTAAGGCTTTTTTAAAAATCCTTATTTACGAACTTTCCCAGACTGTGTTTTGTGGTTGCAGTCTCCTGAACCAACCAGAAGGTGTTATCAGTTAATTTTCTCGTCTGTCTTCTTAAAGGGGCGAGAAAACAACTTTCATTTGGGATCGGCAGTAGTAGTCGTCGTAGGTAAATGTTAGAAAGCTAAGAACATTTAATAATACACACATAGTCATTCATCGCAGCTTTTGGCCTTCGGCTTAATTAAGCAAGTTAGAGGATTTTAAAATATATTTATTCGTGAAGGGGACACATAGGCAACGACCATGACCTTTGTTTTAACAAACTTTAAGTTGAAGCTGAGGATGAAGCGTCGATTCGCTTTGATTTGGAGAAGCTGAAAGACCCATAAGTTTCGGAAATATCCAAGGCCAAAGTCTGAAGTAAATTCGCCGCACTAAACTTTTTTTTTTAAATTACAAAACCTTATTCGTAATTTAAGACTATTTAAACATATCTAAAACATAGCATGCATAAATACATTTTAGCTTCTGGTATTACAGATCCTTACACCGGATATCTAGATAGACGGAGGGGATAATGTACGTTTTTATCTTCACCAAAGTAACATTTCAATCAAACAAAGTTGGAAGCCCAGAAAACTGAGCAAAGCTAATAAAAACGCATATCAGAAATCTACCAAAACTAAAACACAAAAGCTAACAGAAACCTAACAAAACTAATAAAAACTACCTGAACGAAATGGTTGCAGAGAGGAAAAAGATCCTCTTCTGTGCACACAAACTATTCAAGGCACATCATCACTGTTAGCTGTAATTTCTCGCTATTTTTAGACGACTCTAACTGTGTTCATATTTTTTAAGAAAGAGGCTTAAAGCAGCTGTTGCTAGACAGCTGTAGAAGTAAAGAAGGGGTTAAAAAAACATATACAGATGAAGGCTTCCGTAAAGCAGGCTTTCAAACAAAATTGTCGAAGTGAAAAGGAAAATGGAGGCACGTCTGGAGCAGCATTTCCAGGTCTATAAATACCTCACCAACATTGCTAGATGCAGATGGGCGCACCGCTCACCTCACTCCATTTTTCGCTAACATACCCACAAGCTGTGAAAAATGCACGCCAAGGAATGTTTAAAATTCAATCTTCAAACAAACTTTTTAAAAGCGTGCCGCTTGAAAGAAGAGGAGGTGCGTGAGAGAGAGACTGTCACGTTGACGTATATAAATATCCTGCCATGCAGCTGTTGCCAGGAGCCGACATGTCACGTGACATCTGTCGGGACTTTATTCTGTGTTAAAAGAACATCCACAAGGAAGACCAGAATGTCAGGTGCGCTGAAGGCAAACTTCCGTAACATTTCCAGCGCTATGAGGGCTTCGGAGAGTGTCGGTGGTGGATCTGTTTTTTCAGAATAGTCGTCGTCGTCACTTCCGGCGTCGCCATCGACTCCGTCACCGCCGTGTGTCACAACCGCAGCATCCTCGCATGTTTCGCCGGCGTGATGACAACACGTTAGCTGTGAGTAAATGGAGTGGCGGTACATGTACAGTATGCTGTAATAAATGCAGCCGTTAGGGGTGTTGGGGCATTTTCTCAGTGAAAAAGCTAAATCGGAGTCAGATTACATGCGATATGCATTGGAGGGACCAATAAAAACGAACGTTAAACCGAGGAAATCGCTACTTCAAGGCACATATAATCAAGAACTGAAACGCATTGGGTATATAGGGCTTTCACCGGGACCGCAGAAAACGAACGTTATAACGAGGAAATGGTAAATCAAGGATCGCAAAATCTAGGTTTTACTGTATTTAGCGACTAAACAATAGCCATTGATTGACAAATACTCATTGTTTTTTTCAACAAGTACCAATAAACAAATAATCGTAATATCTACGAACAAAGTAACATAATGTATTCAAAAATATTGTACTGAAAGCTTCAAGAATTTTCAGCTGTATTGTGGGAAACAAAGAAATAATAGGAAGGCTTGAACGCCTGAGATGAATGGCTCCAGAAGACTCAGCTGTTAGTAAACATAAATTATGGCAGCTCTTGCACCTCCGCTCGTGTTAATTAAAAAAAAAATATGATGCTGATGAAGCACCATCGCAGCAGTGGAGAGACCCCGTTCACATTGACTCAATGTTCTGTGTTACATTGTTATTTCTGCATTGATTACATGGTGTCACATTATTTGTATTGTGTCGTACTGATTACATGGTGTCACACTGCGTTCCATTTTCTTGTTTGTGTTGCACGTTACATTGTCTTCTCTATGTCACACCTGTTACATTATCTTGCTTGTGCCGCAACTGTTTTGTTAAATGTGTTGGAAAGATTTTCTTTACTGTATCTTGTACAAAGAAAACGGTATTAAGTAGATTCTGTGACAGGATGTTTTCGCCTGAAACAAACCTGTAACCCTAGCGTTTTGTTTGAAGGTGGACTGCTAGGCTTTAGGTGTTTATGCAACAACTGAAACCTGGAGTAGCATTTTCCTTTTGCCCTCTGTACCAGGAGACAGATCCATCATTCTTCGTGCTCGTTAAAAAGAAAAGAAAGAAAAGAAAACATAAAAATGAAAAGCTGCCGTCCCAAAGGAAACTCCAAAATTAATGGAACAGCGTTAAGAACCGCAAGTAGAGGCAGGTGCTAATCAAAAACGGGGCGTCTTCCTGCTGTGAAATGCCAGATGAATAAACGATAAAAATGGCGTCTGGCTTGGCAAATAAACAAAGGATGTCTTTGGTTATTTCCCTTGCGGGCGGCCTACTCTTAGGCGTCGTCCTCACAGCAGTAGATTCATGCGAGATGTTTGAAAAGCCTTGATCCCGGAGAAACGTGAGTCGGCGAGATCCTCAGGTCCCGGCGATACGAGCGCAGAAAACGGGGGGTTACGGCAGACAATTTGCGGCAAAGGCTTCAGTAACGTTTGTTCGGCATTCGACAGGTATGCTTGAGCACGCGTAAGGGTCAATGTCAGAGCTTGATAAACGGCTTCTACTCCTCGTAGTTTCCACTACAGAAATGGTCAGAAGATAGAAACAGTTTTTGATGTCAAAAACTCGGTATAATCAAGAACTTTGAAGATGACTGATTCTAACAAATATTGGGTTGAAGTGAATGAATACTAGGGGCGTGGGGAGCGGGATTGTAGTTGGAAGGGAAGGTTATTTCCGCTAAAATGTTTGAAACGTGTAGTACAAAGAATAAGATGGTGATGATCTCGAATGAACCGGCTGTTCACTAAGGGAACCTTTTCACGCGGGCGTATGACCAGCCTCCTTCCACTCTGATCCGTGCTGTTGTATTTCCCCTACAACTGGTACCGGAGGTACCAGCTCAGGGATGAGAAGAAGAGAAGAAGAAGATCTCGAGTGATTAAAAGACTTTACGTTTGTCATCAGCGTGCGAAAGACTATAGAGCCTGAAGGAAGAGGGTTCGCTAAAGACAAACACACTGCGGCGAACATTAAGTGATTGGGATTTGTCTCCGATTAGTGCTCACAGCATCCCAGGCTTTGTCCCCGATTAGAGTTGACACCATGCCAAGATTTGGCGAAAGGGGACAAACGCTATGGGGATGATGACTGATGAGACAGGAAATCCACAAGGTAAAAAACCCAACCCACTGGGAAGAGTGATGCTGAGTATGACCCTCACACGTACGTGTAGTAAACTTCCGTTTGCTTGAATCACCTTGCCCTCGTAACTTCCAAACCAGGTGACAGCGGGTAGGGTAGCGAGGTCAGATGTCGCTCCATCTAAAAGCCAGGATTTGACCCGACAGTTGTAAAGTCTGCAATGAGCGTAAAGGTGATGACGCTATTAGAGGTGGTGTTTGGAGCTTAGTGGCTGTGGTGGGCGAAGGTCTGTGGCGCATTTTTTACGTTCACGAGTACGAGCTCTTGTTGTGTTGTGATTACCAGGGAAGATAAATAAAATATTGAGGCCATTACGGCAGGATGATGACTCTTAAAAATGTCAGACGTGGATCACGTGATCACATTCGTCTTTTGGAGATTTCAGGATTAATGACATTAGCGATGGGCAGGAACATCATCTTGTATTGAGCGACGTCTTGTCATTTCAAGATAATGTTTGCACTCTAATTAACACACGTTCAGCACCAGTGTACGAGACAAAGTACTCCAAGCGTGGAGTAGAGTAAGTGTGTTTGAGGGGGACATCTGTCGCATTCCCAGTTTCTTTCTCTTTCTTCCTTTCGTTATTTTAACACACACACACACACACACACACTCTCTCTCTCTCTCTTTGCAATATCTCTCAGCTCCTCCACCCACACTCTCATGGGCGGTCAGGTGGCGCAACGTTTAGCGCTCGTCACCAATACACCGAAGGTTGGCTGTTCCGGATTCGGCTCTCGTCTCGGGCACGCTGTTCTTTCTCTGCATCTGGCATGTGTTTACAGGGCTGGCTTCCTTGCCGTGATATAGCTTAAGTTGCTGGCTTGGCGTAAAACACCAATTTCCACACACCCCCTTCCCTCACACACACACACACACACATCTTTCTCCAAGTGACTCCCCAACGTCTTTCTAGCTGTGATCAGGGTGGGACGCTCTGCTCTTTGTTCAGTTACAATTACCAGGAAAAGCCGCGGTGAAAAAGAGGGGGCTGTGAAACAGAGGGTGAAAAAATGGCCCCTGCTTCAAAAAGCGAGTAAAAAGTAGAAGAAGAAGACTTCCGCTAGGTCTCTAGCGTCACTCCAAAGACGATGCAAAGCACGAGTAATCCGTTTAGTCTTGCGACGGCCACTGGCCGTCGCACGGAGTGACTCAGGAACCCTTTTCACAAGGGGCAGAGCACTGCAGGCGATGCAGCATCGCAGCTTCCGAAAAGAGAATTGATCTCAGAAGCAGCGCCCGATTACCCCTGATAGACAGGTAGACAGGCCTCCAAAGAACGCTACAAGGAAATGCTTCTAGAGCTTCCGCGCACGCCCCCGCCTGCACTGCCTGCCGCCGGACGTGCAGGTACCCTGGAGACTTGGGCGAGACTTCAAGTTACTCCAACTTTCGATAATGGATCCGATGTCGTCCTTCTTTTTGCTGCTGTGTGCATCGTCATTATCTGCTTGATTATTCATTTCGTGCCTCTGCCACACAGTCTTTATTCTTCCTCCAAGTCTTCTTCTGTTTTCTTTCTTTTTGTTCTTAAAGCATTCTTGACTTCTCTCCATTCTCCAATTTGCCAACTTGTTTTGTAAACTCTGGACAAAAAGATTTTACGAAAAATAATATGAAAATTATGTTTTTACATTTGTTTTCCGGTGTACAGTTTGTTCTGAGATGCACAAATTAATAAATAATAATAAGAAGAAGATAAAGAAGAAGAAACGGGAATATATCTTCCGGCTATGAGGAAATAAACGTTAAGCAGTTGAAAAAATGAAAAAGCAAATATTGTGTAAAGAAACAAATATATAAATATATATATATACTCATATATATATGTATACTCGTGAACATATATAACTAAGCGTTTAATGGTTATTTAAGTTTGTATCCTCATTAGGTCAAAACAGTGAATACATTTTTAAACCTATAAATATTTTGGCAGGCTATTTGCGCGTTATCACGTTTCTATCTTCCTTGGATGCACGCAAACTACATCCACGCACGTATTCACGCACCCACGTGCACGAAGAGAGAAAAAAGACGTTTAAGAACGCCACGACACTGCCATACATCTTCGCTCGTGTCCTCGGGCAATGAAAACGATCAAAGGGCCAACACAAGCTCCAACAAAAAAAAACTTGACGCCGGAGCAACTAGCAATTCTCACCTTGAACCCGGGGCACTAGCAATTCTCACCTTGAACCCGGGGCACTAGCAATTCTCATCTTGAACCCAGGGGAGTGAGTTGGGGGAATTAGTCTGTCTAATTATGATTCGTTTTTAAAGGTGCTCCACGTCCTTGGTGAAGGGAACCGGGCAATCCCAAAATTTAGAGAAACCTAAAAACGCCCAGACGAGGCTGATGGATGAGGGGTGTCCAGAAAGTCTGCGATGCTGCTCGGCACGCTGAACTTTGCTTGCAAAACACATTAAAGCTTGAACATGCACGCCCCGCATGCTTTGTGAATTAGCCACCCTTTTCATGCTCTATCAAGTTTTCTCATTAAAGTCACGCCCAGCACGGCGCGAACGAGCGTGACGGTTGCACACAGTGTCACAAGCACCATTAAAGGGTAAAGTAGGTCAAATTGTAAATTGTATTTTATCGATAGATGATAACTTACTGAGTCATTTCCGATCGCAATTTTGGGTTTCGATGACGTCTGAAACATGTCTCTTGGGGTTCAAGTAGGTGCCATGTTGCATTGTCGTCTCCGAACCGTCACGTGCGAGAGCTTTCAGTCTTCTCAAATAGGAGGTGGGGAAAGGGGTCATCAAAACGCTGACAGTCTGCTTCTGGAGATCGTGCAGTGACGAAGAGAGTACGGGGGATGAAAGATGAACGAATTGGAGAAGACTGGCGCGACAGAGGAAAATGCCACAAACAGTCAATTTGCCCAGTTGGTCCCCTTACGTCACAGATTAGAGCCAGGACGTTTTCTTTCGCGAAGGAGTTCACAGACATGGAGATCTTAAAGAATCTGTGTTTCTGACACGATTGTAAGTAAACTCAGAGCTAGCAACTGTCTCCTTAACGAACCCTTCATACCCACCTATGGTAGTAAGTTCCTTTCTTTCTTATTTAGAACAGCGTATGACATCTTAAATTTGGATCTAACACGACTGGTCCGTGACATAATGCATCATGGGTTTTATGTGGTGTCAACTTTTAAATATATATATATACCTTTGTTTTCGCTAGATCAGCTCAGTTTTTAAAAGCTGTTAATAGCAAACAATTGTAACCGGGGTGGCCTGCTTGGACATACTGTACTAGGGGCTACGCCGCGATCACATGAGAAAGAGAGGAATGCAGTCTTCTTCCAAAAACTCAAACTTTACTCCAAGAAATGGAATGTCTGTAATCGTTCATTGCATCCATGTCTTCGCTTTTAAATTTGGTTAATTCTTTTCTCAAAATTTTGAAATCATTTATTTATTTACTTAGTGCTTTCAGATTGATTTGTGTGTAGGTTTATGCTCAAAGGTCTGCTGCTATTTCTATGCAAGTGTCAGTTGCTCGGATTTTTCTTCTGCAAATTTATTCTTCTTTCTGATCAGCAAGGCGCGGTAAAAGATGACCAGCGTTGGGGCAGAGCAAAGCAGACGAACTAAACCCCATTTTGCTTTCCTTTTTTCACGTATGGTGTGCTGGCCACTTCTAAAGAAAGTCCCAACATGTACAAACATCCCAGGAACAAATTCTATGACAACCGACACCAGGTGACCACGGCGCCCTGCGTTAACAGGCAGCTGTTTGTGAAGCTTGAAGTGGCAGATGAATATTGCATGAAGTCTGACTAGGCAGCTCGGTCTTGCTGAGATTTGCAAATTGTTTTTCGCGGCACGATGGTTCTTAAGCGGTTACAGACATTCCCGCTGCGATTTTCATTCGTCAAAGCCACAGACTTCCTGTTGTGGTCAGCGGTTTTTCGATGGATAAAGACAGTTTAATTGCGGAAATCTGTACAATTCCGCGAAACAGCTTTGTCATACTCGCACGAAGTTTTACAGCTCAAACTAACATTATGAAACAATTAAGAGCAGCCCGTGGCTTTATAAGAAAAATCAAGTGCTATTATTCTCTCGCCTCTCACCTCCCCCAGCTTAGTTTTATACACACATACATACACAGACACACACATATATGTGTCTATATATATATATTATCTATCAGTCAGCCATTGAAAAAAATGTATATTTTCAGCTCAGAAATTTGTGGACTGCCCCTCGTCTTATCGAAAGGTAGGTTCTCAATAAAAGCGTGAGAAGAGCTCGGACAGGTTTGTAAGCATACCATCCAATGGATGATCGCCCAAAACTGTCTACAGAGCTCTTGATGTACGCCTGACGGATCCCTTCCCTCCTCGTTTAACGCTTTCTCATGTAATTTGGCCAGACACGGAGGGAGGCAAAGGAGAGGAAAAGGAGTGAGTGGGGTGGCTGAGGGTGTGTGCATAGGGAGTGGCGAGAGTCCATCAGCACATACAGTACATCGGATGTCGCAGGTGTTATCTGTTTTTCTCGAAACCTTCGAAGGATTGATGCTGTTTTGTTTCTTTGCTCATTCGCTGTTTAAGGCACTGAATTAACCAGGGAAGGCAGGAGGAAACTGGAGCATAATGTATGTGGGCAATGCATCATGGAAGACATAGGAGGGTGTTAAGCTAAAGCAGCACCTTTGGACGGAGAGTTCAGACGGGGTTCACATTTTGGACACAGTTCAGACTTAGGCGCTTAAACTTCATACATGTGGTTCCACTTTTGTTCTTAGATTGTTCCTAACGTATCATATTTTGTTCAATATAGAGGAAATAAATGTGTGTAAACACGTTTGTATATGTGCATCCTGATCTATAGTGTGGAACAATGTGCACAGTCTCTCTATCTCTCTCGGTGATTTAATGAAAGTTCCTATTGTTGATATTCGTTAAGGGAAATAGCTTCAACAGTACGAAATTTGTCATTATCTATCACTTACACATTTATCCTCTGTGCTTTGCTCTCTTGCTTGCGTGAGTGTTTTTAATTCTTCGCCAGATATCCACCTGCGTCAGGGGAGGATAATGCTTCATGAGATTGCACGCCTGTTCAAAAAAACCACAATGTATACAGGAATACAAATAAGACGATTAAAAAAACCCACAACTCATCTAGCTTGCGAATCTCCCCTCCTCCCCATCTCTCCACAACATGGGGAAGTAAAACTTATCCAAGAATTCAGAAATTAGCTTACTCAGTACCTACTTTTTTTTGAACCAGTAACATGACCCTGTATCGATTTGTCAGCTGTGCGAAAAAGATCTATAGCTCTGATGGCCCTGTCTATTTACAGATACTTCTTTAGCGCCGAGCGAGACACGTCCTCGCCAAGACGCTCTGAAATGTGTTCTCGTCAATGAAAACCTGCTCTGTTCATTTGAAACTTTAGGACGGCACCAGCAGAGACATTCTCTCGAGAATTTTGATATTTCCTTCTCGTTGCTGACAGGCTGCTGTATCAAGATCGCCTGGCACACCACCGTAGCCTCGGGAAGACGCGTTGTCAAGAAGGAAGAAAGGGAAATCGTAAGAAGCTAAGGTTGTCAGTTGACCTTAAAATCATGTACGCGCATACATCTACCTTCTCGTTCACTCACTCTCTCTCCCTCACACTCACACACACACACACACAAACACACACACACACACACACACACACACACACACACAAGGTTTCTACACTCTTGTTTCAGCTGTTGAAGCTCTGTTTTTACGATGTAGCTGTGGAGATAAGTGCTACCTACCTTACACGATGGTTCTGGGCGATTCTCAAGTCCCAGGTGACTGTAGTCAGTCAGACACAGCGCCCAGGCTGGGACCACTCAGAATTATCTGAAGTGCCAGCTGTCTAATACACAGTCCACGTGATCACTTTGTCGGCAGTGTCCGCTGTCAGAGCAGTGTTCCACGTAATCAACTTCTGCGTGAACGTACGCAACCATCCACGCGTCATAATCAAATGGAGGTGGGAGGAAAAACAGACGAGACGTATTAGCGAGTGTTTCAGGTTTGATGACCTGTCGGGGTAGTAAGGATACATATGATGTGCGTGATGCTGCTTTGAAAGCGGTGGGAGGTTGGAGGGAACATTTGTAAACGTATATATGTATATCTGCCTGAGGTAAGGCTATCAAACAAAAAAACGAAAGAAATGGTAAGGTGAACTGATGAATTAAAGATGCCTATTTCTGACAAACGTGTGGTTTTGGAAACATTGAGAGTAAACAAAAACATACCCTTTCTGTACTTTTCTAAACCAAAGAAACATGGATATAATAGAAAAAGGAGTGAAGTTTTTCAGTAAAAGTAGACGACATGACATTTGATTGGTCTGTTTATTGATCCTGTGGACGAACAGACATTTCCTGGAAAAGAGTGGTGATGGAAAAAAGCCACTTCACGCTATATGTCAGATTCTTATTTAACTCTGATTATTGCTACTCCAAATATAATTCACTGTCAAACAAGCTAAGCATACCAGTTACTATGAGATGAAAAATAAAATCACTAGCCAAACTGTGACATAAGGCAAGTGTTGGCCTTATTCTGAAAATGTAGAAATCCGTAAAAGGTTTAATGCGAACTTGGAATAATAAAAGATGGCGCGAAGGCCGACATAATGATGTCTCTGCTACGTGTTCTAACTGGAGAGTTTATTGAATGCCACTACTCATAATACCCACAAACCAATAACACAACATGGTGTCAGAAGTGAGCAGCAAAGTGCTAGCTATGTGATTTCTCCAGGAACTTTCAGGTGGGCAAGTTTTTCCCATTTCGAAATATTGCGCAGTACGTTCCAGTTCGCAATGTGACATTTCTCGCAGCATGTCTTTATAGAGTGTGGTTGGATGATTCAAAGTTTTGTGTACTCTACATAAGTTTTGACTTGCGGTGCTTAGTACAAACATTCGTGTACCCCACTTCAAGAAAGTTGGTTACTTCGTTTTTTGGTGGACACCAGCAACATGGCAGAGACACACCAGAGAAAACATTTCACTGCAAACGTTCCGGTTCCATCAAAGCTGGATTTGTCTTCTAACATTGAAGTAAATTGGAAAAAATTTCTTCGTCAGTGGCAGAACTATGAGGTAGCAACGCGCCTTGATAAAGAAGATTCAGCTTATCGTAGTGCAGTTCTATTAGCTTGCATTGGCGAGGACGCACAAGAAATCTACGAAGGATTATCCTTTGAAGAAGGGGAGAACAACAAAGATATCCAGACTGTCATTGACAAGTTCAACGACTTCTGTTTAGGTAGCACACATGAGGTGTATGAGAGCTACAAGTTTCATAGCCGATACCAAAACAAGAATGAGTCAGTTGATACTTACGTCACAGCTTTACGCAAGTTAGCAAAATCATGTGATTTCAAGGATGTTGACCGCATGATTCGTGACAGACTTGTGATCGGTGTTCAAGATGACACTATGCGTGAAAAATTGTTGCAGAAGAAAACACTCAAGCTTCCAGAGGCAATAGAAATTTGCAGAGCTCATGAGACTTCCAAGACTCAAGCACACTCGATGGTGGTAAGCAACAGCGGGAGTACAATGGAGAAAACCATCAACAAGATTCAGAAAGGCCAGCGAAAAGTTCGTTGCGGTATGAAGTCAGGCCTTCGGGGAAAACCAGAGACTAAGCCATGCTCTCGATGTGGAAAAGGTTCCCACAACAGAGATGGTTGTCCTGCAAAGAACGCTAAATGCAGAAAATGTTCCAAGATTGGTCACTACGCTGCAGTCTGTCGCTCTTCAGGTTCTTCTAAGATTCACGCAGTGGAAGAGGAAGAAGAAGACGAAGAAGTTTACATGGGTATGATTGTGGGCAGTGTGACAACAGATCCTTGGAAAGTCAGTCTCCTGATGGAAGACACAGAGAATGTGTTTAAGCTTGACACCGGAGCTGATGTTACTGTTGTACCTCAGACCGCAGTTCCAGCAGCCAAGCGACCACTGCAGAAAGTGCGCAAGAAACTGTATGGTCCAGGTCATGTTGAGATAGCTGTGGAAGGCATGTTCAAGGCAAAACTGACATACAAGAATATCTCTACAGTGCAAGAAGTGTATGTCGTAAAAACACTCGAAGAACCATTGCTAGGTCGACCAGCCATTACAGCGTTGAAGTTGATTGAGAGAATCAACACAGTTATAGAGGATCAGGAAAAGCAGTACAGGGAAGAATTTCCAAAACTTTTCAGAGGACTAGGAAGTCTACAAGATCCTTACAAGATTCGTCTGAAAGAACAAGCTGTTCCATATGCAGTAGCAGCTCCAAGGCGTTTACCTTTACCCTTGAAACAGAAAGTTAAGACAGAATTGGATCAACTTGAAAAACAGGGAGTGATTCGCACAGTCACCAAGCCCAGTGATTGGTGCGCCCCAATAGTAGTGGTGCCCAAGAGTGACGAGAAAGTAAGAATCTGCGTCGATCTGAGCAAACTAAACGAAGCAGTTCGTAGAGAGAACTACCCGTTGCCGTCAACAGATGAACTGTTAACCCAGCTGTCAGGAGCAAAAATGTTTACAAAGCTTGATTGCAAAAAGGGCTTCCATCAAATTCCACTGGATGAAGGAAGTCAGGAGTTAACAACCTTCATTACACCTTTTGGAAGGTACTGTTATACACGTTTACCCTTCGGGATAAGTTCAGGGCCAGAAGTATTTCAACGACGAATGTCTCAACTTCTTGCGAACAATGAAAATGTCATTTGTGACATTGACGACCTGCTCATTTTCGGTAAGAACAAGCAAGAGCATGATCGTCACTTGAAGAAAGTGATGTCGACACTTCAAGAAGCGGGCGTCTGAACGATGAGAAGTGCCAGTTTGCCAAAGAGAAGATATCCTTTCTCGGGCACATCATCTCGAAAGACGGGATCGCCATAGACCCAGAGAAACTGTCTGCTGTGAAGAATTTTCCCAAACCAGAGAATATTTCTGATCTCAGAAGATTGTTAGGAATGATTAACCACGTTGGGAAGTTTGCAGGCCCTAACCTCGCAAACGACAGCAAACCGCTACGTGACCTGCTCAAGAAAAACAATGAGTGGTGTTGGGACACTGCTCAAGAAACCTCGTTTGAGAGAATTAAGAAACAGCTGACTGAAGCTCCAGTGTTAGCACACTATGGTACTGACAAAACAACCGTCGTCTCAACAGATGCTTCATCTTTCGGTCTCGGTGCAGTATTACTTCAGAAACAGTCAGATGGTCACCTTAAGCCAGTTTTCTACGCATCAAGAAGTATGACGGAAACTGAGCGCAGGTACGCGCAAGTTGAGCGTGAAGCACTCGCAGTGACTTGGGCGTGTGAAAAGTTCTGTGACTATATCACAGGACTTCGTGATCTCACAATCGAAACTGACCACAAGCCATTATTGTCTCTACTGAAAACAAAGAACCTTGAAGATCTACCTCCGAGAATTCAGAGATTCCGGATGCGCCTGATGAGGTTAAGTACAACATTGTCTACACCAAAGGCAAGAATCTCGTGACTGCTGACACACTCTCACGAGCCCCAGCAAGAAACACTCCGAAAGATGAGAGAAGTGAAGAAGAAGAGATCTTCATCAAGCAAGTGATTCAGAGCTTGCCAGCCAGTGAAAAACGCATCGAAGAAATCAAGAACGAGACTGCAAGAGATACTGTTTGTAAGACAGTACTGTATTATCTTCACAATGGATGGCCACGTTCTAGTCCAGAGCAGGAAGAACTGAAAGCGTTTTGGACAGTACGATCAGAAGTCACAGAACATGATGGACTTCTTCTCTACAGATCAAGACTGATCATCCCTGAAGTACTGAGAACAGACATTCTTCACAGACTTCATATTGGACATCAAGGCATCGTAAAATGTCGTGCCTTGGCCAGAGAGAGTGTTTGGTGGCCAAAGCTTTCTCAGCAGATAGAGTCCATGGTACAGAGGTGCACAATTTGCATCAAGGAGAGGCCAATCCCTCCTGAGCCCCTTATTCCCTCTGTCACACCAGCATTCCCTTGGCAGAAAGTTGGAATGGACATCTTTGAACTGAAAAAAGAGCAGTACTTACTAGTGGTGGATTATTATTCACGTTATATTGAGTTGGCACACCTGAAGAATACTTCGGCAGAAACAGTCATCAACCATGTTAAGAGCATTTTTTCCCGCCATGGAATTCCACAAATTGTCATCTCAGACAACGGCCCGCAGTTCTCCAGCAAGCAATTCCAAACGTTCGCTCAACAGTACGAGTTCACTCACACAACAAGCAGCCCGTACTACCCACAAGCGAATGGCGAAGCTGAACGCGCCGTTCAAACCGTGAAATCAATCCTGAAGAAGGCAGATGATCCTTATTTAGCGATTCTCACATATCGCGCTACGCCACTTCAGCAAGGTCTCAGTCCAGCAGAACTGTTGTTCGGGAGAAGACTACGCACCATGGTCCCCACCATACCATCTCAATTTTCCGAGAAAAAGGAAAAAGAAAGGAAGGACTTTCATAAGAAAAACGAGATGCAGAAGTTGAAACATAAACAGAACTTCGACAGAGCGCACCGTGCCAGATCAGCCGCTGAGTTGGAACCAGGTCAGCCAGTTTGGGTGAAGCCAACCCAGACACCAGGGACAATCATCACGTCTCTGCCCAACAGGTCATATGAGGTAGAGACTCCCTACGGTCGACAAAGACGCAACCGCCGCCTCTTGATTCCCAGAGATCCCAATCCCGAGAATCCCAGACCTATTCCAAAGAATCTGTCATCCCTTATTCCAACAAACCCAAAGTCCGAAGAGGATCCCGACCCCTGGTCTGGTATACACTCAGACGATCCAGACGTTCCTGTTGCCAATACAGAGCCATGTCTAGGAGCCGCAGCCGGGAAGGTGCCAGCGTCCAAAGTCATCGCTCCTCCAGATCAGACTGTCAAGACGACCAAGAGTGGTCGCACCATCAAGATCCCACAGAAACTTGACTTGTAAATGATTGACTCGAATCAAACGCACATAGACTTGAATAGGAAATTCAAGAATATTAAAAGTTGTGTTATAGTGTAAGAAAATTGCAAAAGTAATAATAAATGCTCTAACTAGGAAAGTTAGGTGTGAAGGATTCAGGCTAAAATTAATGTTAATTAAGTTAGGTTGAAACATTAATGTCCATTAACTAAAGAAAGGGAGATGTGACATAAGGCAAGTGTTGGCCTTATTCTGAAAATGTAGAAATCCGTAAAAGGTTTAATGCGAACTTGGAATAATAAAAGATGGCGCGAAGGCCGACATAATGATGTCTCTGCTACGTGTTCTAACTGGAGAGTTTATTGAATGCCACTACTCATAATACCCACAAACCAATAACACAACACAAACGTTCGTCTTCCATTGGGCAATCTCGATGGTAAAGCCTTCCTCTCGCTACAACTTTGTCTTTAAAAAAAAAAAAAAAAAAAGAGGCGAACGTAACAACCAGTTTGATTGCCGCTCAGTGTAGGGGGAGAGAAGCCAGCGATTAGTCGACCCCTAGAGCCTCACTAACGACCTCTAGCGACGAGATTGATGCAGCTAGGACAGACAGCAAGGGATTCGTTTGTTTCTGCAGGACGCAGTCAAGGCGAAAGTTCTCCGCCATATGAGCAGCTTTAATCCGGTTTTTTTTTTAAGCCACGACATGGCAATCCGTCACTAGAAATGGGCATGCTCCTCGTCTTCCAACCCTGACATATACATCAGGACACCAAATGCTGGTGTTAGCTGTGAATGGTGATTACATGATCCCTAAAAACAGGAAACCTAGACGTCCTGCACCTGCCATAACACATTGCATTTCACGCGGCTTTTTGTGTACAGTGACAGACTGTTTTACCATAGGACGAACTCAAAGATGAATGAATGAAACTTAGAATGGATGCATGCACAGATGGATCAACAGAAAATAATAGATAGCTGGCCAAACCAACATGCAGATAACCAGATAGCAATAACACAAACACAGATCTCCAGACATCTGAGCAGGCGTCTAAACGCAAGTTTAAACACACATCTCGACAGACGGACTGACAATTAAGCCAACAGACCAGACATCCAGATATTCAACAGACGGTCAGACAACTATTCAGACACCCCCCAGTATCTTGACACAATGACGAGACAAAGATCATAGGGCTGTTTGGTGAAGCACTTGTATCTTTATTTCTGATCGTATTTCATGCATATAACAACAGTTACACGAGCTGTAAGTGAAGATTCTAGCCACGACGTCTATATTTCTAATTATGACAATTATGTAACTGGATAATAGCTGTGAGTGCGACAGTTTTAATAATGTATTTGGTAATTATTTTTAATATTATCAGTAATTGAGATAATTATCTTTCAGTTTTATTTCCTTTCGTCTATTGCCCTGACCTCAGTGCTGTTGATCTTTTTTTTAGTGTATGGTGATTTCTGTAGCATATATCATTAAGGGAAACAATTGCACTCCACTGGTCCTTTACCAGAAGAAATACGGACGAATATTCGACTATGGTACATTTTTGAGTGACTGCCTTTTAAGTATTTACCATAGTTACATTAGTTATCAGTGTCCGGCTTAGAAGACACTCAGCCCTGTATTTCCAGCAGCGACAGACACTGTTTATATGTTGCTGGTTACTGTTTGTTATCTATTATCTATTACCCACTGTTGTAGGCCTCTTGCACCTGTTGTCAAGCACTGATGGAGTTGTTTTCCCGTGATAACCTCAGTGTTAACTTCCGGGCCACTTTCTTTCGAATGCCTGATGACGAAGCAAGAAGGAGAGGACTGCTGACCCAGACTTTGCAGCGTGGAGTGCCGGGTGTGCCGAGGGAGAAGACCGCAGAAGAGAAATGGGGGTTGTTCCAAACTGCGACGAAGACGGAGAGAGGCCAGGGTTAAAAGAGATAAAGTATGGCACCGGCCACACTGTGTAGCCAAGCTCGGTCGGCAGAAAACAGCTGCTTTCGCGCAAGACAGTCACAGGAGAATGAACAGAAATTGCAGCTTGAAATTGGTCCTCGCAGAGACCACGTTGAGACGAGCTACGGGGGCTTTGTAAGATGGTGCACTAGAGAAGAGGGCACAGAGTTCAAGGACAGGATATTCCAAGGATCGGGCAAACTATAATAATAATAATAAAAAGAAGGCGTGCACTTATATAGCGCCCATTTAAGGCGAGTTTAATTCACTTTCCTGAAATACTTTTTAAAAAACACAACATCTTTAAACACTGTTAAGACTGCGACTGGAAAAGAGGAGCCTAGCGTGCCTGATGCAGGAAAAGGTAGATCCTCAGTCTTGGCATCCTGACCTGTTAACATGTTGAAGAACATCCGTAATGTGTGGTCAGCGAAGTCAAAACAGATCCGCAGTTTCACAAAGTGCATCAGTGGCAGTAAAGTCGAGGAAGTGCTGACGTTATGGAGGTAGGTGGAGAAGATCGGCAGTCAAGTAGAAAGTTGGAAGTTGTAGATGGAAAAAGGTCACAGGCAATGAAAGTCCAACATAAGGAAGAAGACCGCAGCAGGAAGTGCAGGAAAGCAAAGGGCAGTAAAATTAAAAAAAAATAACAGATGACTGCAGAAGAAAAAATACCCTCAGAGGTTTGCCACCCCCACCCCCATGATTACCTATTAACATCGATAACTATTGTCACACGTAAAAAAATATTTTTTGAACGAAAGCTTTGAGGAACGTCTTTTGTAAGCTTAACCAACGGGAAAATTTTAAATGGAGAAAATTGTTTAGAGAGATTTTATTTAGAGAGGTTAAAACAAAAAAAAACTGGAAAGCTTTTTAGCACAAGCCTTCGCAAGGGAATTCAGTTGCTAAAATAAAAACTATTGCGGAATTTTAAATGAACAGTTTTGTTTTAAAAGAAAACAACGTTGGTCAGTTGAAAAGAAAATTATTATTTTGCATTATTGGTGTTGGGGCAAAGGGTGATGAAAATGGATAGCTCCGAGCAGAGCCGGCGCTAGGGGGGTGCGGGGCCTTGGGCCAATAGAATTGCGGGGCCTTTGGAAGCAAATCCCGGAAATGGCCGTTTCTCAATGCCAAATCCTTGCAATGTTTGCTCAGTTCATTCATTGTGATTGTGCGTAGTTGTGAAACATTGTAAAGGAAGCCTAATATTCCGGCATAGTGCTCTAGTTGCTCGAAACGTTTCTTCAGAAATCCCAATGCTTGATCGACGATCCACAAGAAGGTCCACCCTTAAAGATTCTTGGGTGTCTCCTGTGGTTCATCCATGACTTCATATTCAAATCGCCTCTTCCCTCGCCTAAGGTGGCGCTCTATAAATACAGGTTCGATGTTCATTGTTGATGCTATTTCTTTTGCGGTGATTATTGCTGACGCAAATCCATTGTCTCTATACTTGATGAAGAAATTTATAAGAGACTGAACGTGTTTAATGGCCACATCGAGTTGCATACTTGACGACTGCAAGGTTTTGCTGACGATGCTGGTGGCAAACAGGATGTCGTACCACACAACGACGGCAACCAGAAATTCGAAATTCCCCAGCTCGTAGTTTGCCACGCAACCAGCTTCACTTGCCACGTTTTGGATCATTTGCCGTCTCAGAAACGAGTAGCAACGCATTTTGAATTTCAGCCGTTTGATAGTGTACGGCTTTCAGATGATTTGATGAAGCCGAGGAATGCCTAATCACTAACAATTTTTCGAAAGACCCTCTTTGACTTCTTTCAAATTCGTCTCGCTCTTTCCTCCTTTTGCTTTCTTTGCGCCAGAATAATATTTTCTGTCCTTGTCTCTGTCTCTACCCATATCCGATTAAATAATATTAATCCCAACGGCAAAAAAAAGAAAACTCGCCAATTACAGTTATCTTTCGTAACTCGATACTAAGAAAGAGAACATGACACAAGCCAGCGAAGGTGATCGGTTCAAGCAAGATGAACAAGGATGTTTTCCCGGCAAGTGCAGCACAGTTTGACGAGCTAATCCTGTTAATAAATGGATACCAGTCACCTGAATTTTCTAAGAAACCCTTTTGTAAGGAATTTTCTTTTTTTAGAATTTCAAGAAAATTACGGACTGTCTCATCCCGAGGGTGCACTTGCTAGCGCGGGGCCCCCATCAGGCGCGGGGCCTTGGGCGGTCCCCTTGCTCGCCCTA
The DNA here is from genome assembly GCA_004794655.1 of Marisa cornuarietis. Taxonomy (NCBI): domain Eukaryota; kingdom Metazoa; phylum Mollusca; class Gastropoda; order Architaenioglossa; family Ampullariidae; genus Marisa; species Marisa cornuarietis. Next base: position 857,227 of record SMMW01000554.1, on the reverse strand, counting down.
CCCTAGCGCCGGCTCTGCTCCGAGAAAATCACGAAGACCAACCATGAAGACAGGTACCACATTCATGGCACAATAACTGTACCTGCAGACGAGATCCGAACGACGATCACGGTAACGATTAGAAGCACGTTCCTGACCCTTGCGCTAGCGAGCGACCCTTCGAGAAGAGGGGTGGACAAGGGGCGGTTCACGTAACAAAGACGACTTAAAGAATACTCTGTCCTATTTGAGACTCATACTAATAATCATTATGGTGACATTCTAGCTCTCCACCTGAAGACACACGAGCTTAGGCACAGGTGACTGAGATGGATGAGGAAGGGGATTGCCAACTCTTTTTACTAGCAGCACATTGAAATTACCCCAGCAAGCAGGTGTGAGCCGGAGGAGTGATCTATGTTAACAGAATCGTGGTTATGTCCCCTCCCAAGTAAAGAGACGCATGCACAGAAATACATGAAGGAACAAATATATACGCAGTGTGAAAGCAAAGTATCGAGGCAGTGATTCATCAAGAGCGAATTACAGGGAAGAAGCCAAACTTATATGTGAAAATCTGACCTCGCTAAGGCTAGAATCGACACAAGGGCCATAAAAAACAGGCTATCACTGAAGAACTTTGAACACACGGTCTTGTAAAAAAGGATTACATCAAGAAATTTTCGACATAAGTTCCTTGAAGTTGCTGACTAAACTCTACTTAAGTCTTTTAGAAAGTTTGAATGCAGAACACCGAGAAGTGAAGAAGTGGCAGTACTTGCAAGTGAGGTCTCCTGAATGGCACAAGTTCAACAATCAGGCATGCATGGTGTGTTTTTTTTTTTTACACGCCGTTACTTTAATAATCTATTTTTAACACCGGGGAGTGACCACTGTCTATGAAGGGAGACTCGACGCATACACCTGAACCCTCATTTGTAATTGCTTTCTCTGTGTTATTTTCTGATAAAAGGCTTTCTCACACGCTGTTTTGCCGTGAAAGGAAACTTTCCATAGTAACATTTGTTTATTCTAATCGACACTAAAGTATAAAATAGTATTATTTTGACTTAAAGTCTAATCGCCTTTTATTTATAGAGAGAGAACGAAAAGGGTGTAGCAGAAGACAGCATGTGTCCTTTCCCAGGCCTGATGACATGAACTTCTTATTGCACAGCATAGTATTGTTTACCATGACTCATTTCATTAGCAAGGAATTGAAATCTTTAAAACGAAACTAACTGCTACTGCGTGAACAAGTGCAAACTTGTGGCAGTTTTATTTTTTGTTTTGTTTTTGTTTGTTTTTTTTCTAAGAATTTTTTTTGCTAACATATTAGGTGTACTGCAGCAACTAGCCCCCCTCCCATCACAGCCCCCCCTCCCACTTTTTTTTTTTTTTAGTTCACCATTTTGCTGTTGTCACTAGCAGAACATGTCTCCTGCTTCCCAGTCTCGCACTCAGCGCAGCTTGACACGGCTTCTCTGGGGGAGTATAGGGGAGAAACGAAGAGGCGACGGTTGTAAGGCTCTAAATGATAGGCAAGATAGTTGATGTTTTTAATAACACGTAAGGGATCTTATCCCAAACTTCGAGGGTTTTCAAGAGGGGGAGAACATAAAGGTCCTTCTAGTGATGAACAGATCCTTTAGCGAGCAGACGAAATCTCTAGGGTCACGTGGACGCAGGGGTCTGGTGAGCAGTAACGTCTTACCCAGATTAAATTCGGGCTAACAAATGACATCTGTAATCGACTCAAGAGCTTTGTGGCTGGCATTCGACGATGTACTGGGCTTGAACTTTGACAGCACAAGACTTGGACAATGAAGGTACGCTGGATGCTAGACAGCAACGAGGAAAAAAAAGATTACGACAGGCAAGCAAGCAAAAGGTAGACTCTTACGTACTGGCAGGCAGGCAAAGTCTGAGAATCATACATTACTGGCAGGCTTGCAGACAAACGAAGACAGACAGGCAGGCAAAGCCCCATCATTTTCCTGTCCCTTTGGATCCCTTCAGCTGTGGTCACCAGTTTCTACATGTAATAGGCATGCGGAGAGGCTGCATTTCAGTAAGCGCTGCACCTCAACGCCCTTCGGTGCGATTTGGTCTGGTTATTAATATCTTTACTAAGGCTTCACTACTTTCCGAAAATAAATATATATTTATACCAGCTGAAAAAAGAGGGTTGCTACTCTACTGGTTGAAAAAAACGCTTTCATGTGAAGGTATCGTGATGTGTTGAACCGCAGCAGCAAGCGTGCGAACTGGGTTCACGGGTCCAGACGCCCATTTGTTAACGCAACATCAGTAAGTCCATTGATTCCCGCCATGCCGATGGCCTTTAAAACGATCTTTAAACGCGTCGTTAGGGGCCCCTAAGGCGGGCGGACACGTTCCAGCCTCCCGCCGCGCTAACGAGATTAGTAGATGGCGCTACGGCCGTCGTTTCTTTTCGCGAGAGCCGCACACTAAATGAGTAGTTCTGCGAATCGGACTTTTCTACCCTTCCACTTTTCCTACCCCCTCCCACCACCACACACACAGAGGCCTCTTTGGAGTCGATGCAGCCCCCTCCTCTCTGGAGGAAGAGGAGGCTGACTGACGTGGGAGGATGAGGGGAGCGCGTGCAGAAAGCGGGAGGACAATGCGGAAAAGATGTTCTTCACGCTTCGCTTTCCTAGACAGACATTTCAATCAGCTTTTATCTGCTTCTATTGATTTTTGTTTTCACGTCCGCTGGCGCAAGTTGGAATCCTCGGGCAGAAACCTGGTGCCCGCCCTTGGGCAGTGAATTCCGCTCATCAGCTGGGCTTGCGAAGACGACTGTCAGTACGCCTCTATTAGACCACTGGAATTGTCAACTTTAAGGGGCGGAAAAAATTGTCAGGAGGTAGCTCACAGGCAGTTTCTCTTTAAGCCACTTAAACCTAGAAGATGGAGAACAAATTGAATTAAAGAAAAAAGTTTTACTTTCTCTTGAAAGGTAATGTCTTATGAATAAGACTTGGACAAGACGTCATATCAGATGACTGGCATGTCTGCTCTTTACGATTTCACCCTGTCAATGCATATGTGCCAAGTACGAGGAGAAACGAGCAAAAAAAAAAAACCACTGACCTCGCATCCTCCACTGGCACTCAACGCCTTATTCAGGAGCAGACAACCAAGCTGTTTTTGGAAATTGATGTCTTGGGTTTTATTTCGAAAGTCTGTTGTTGCTGACTACAACAAGGGAATGATACAGAGAAATGTTGATATATGAGAAGGGATTGCTTTGGAGCCAGAGGCGATGGAGCGTAATTAGGCAGAGGCGTTTGAAAAGAGTACAGGGTAGAGGGGCAGAGAAAGGTAAGTAAAGTTTATGGTCCCATTCCCTGAGATTGACTAGCTGAAGACCAACAGCGTGAGGGAAGTGACAATGGATTCAATCGTGAGGATAGAGTAGGGAGAAGAGAAAGACGGCGATTGAAGAGTTATTCCCTTTTCTTTAAAGGCGAGCCCGACTCAAACATTAAAGGACTCTCAAAGTTGCTGACAGATTAATTTTACCATTAATTAGTTTTTCAAAAGAGCACAGCTGTATTGGCCTAAAATTTTACTGTCAACGAAGGTCGCAAATACAGCCAGTGCTTCCAGCATATATCTTTTTATGTAGCGTTGCCATACCAGCAAACCTACTTTTATGATCTCAGACGAAATAAAATTATTCATCTTTCCAACAAGTATAAAGGTAAGTATTGCGATGTTCAAGTAGTTGTGATTCACAAACGGGACAAACTTTGTCGCTCAGTTTATGAAAAGTAATTTTGCACTCGGGTTATTCTTTAAGCAGATGGCTTTGGCCCGAAACTGCTCTCTTCCTGCTATGTATTCCAACAAGCGAAAACTGAAACCTTCCCAAGCCTATTTGCTGTATTTTGTTCACAGCTGCACGGTGTTGTGACAATAATATTTTTCAAAGCATCTGCTAAATAACGGCAGGGCATGTCCTGGAAACTTTCTAATTTATATTCAGGCTTCCCGCCCCCACCACACACACTCCCAATTAAAATCATATGCAGATTTTTCTATCATAGACGTATCTACTACTGTTTCATATAAATATTTTGGCTTGTGTCTAAATATACTGCTATATATGACTTTTTATCTTCTGTTGTTTTTCATATAAACATTTTAGCTTTCGTGTGGTAAGTATATTTAGATATGACTTGATTGTATTTAATAATAACATTAAAAAAATAATATATTTAGATGTGCGTTAAGTTACATTCTTCTTCGGAAGCTTGGGCTCTAGCCTCGGTAGCATGAAGGTTTTATTTGAGAACAAGTTTGCATGATCGATCCTAGTGCATAGTTTCGGAAATGTTGTCCCCCAGCCGCCGAAGAAAAGAACTTCCTGTACAGAAGCCGTAAGCGATGATTCGAAGGTGATGTCTTCTTCCTCCTCCCTTCCAATTACCTTCTCTTCCTCAGCCGTCTGCCTTTTCCTCTGAATAGGTGTGAGGGATCTTACTGCAGCAATATGTCGGCGCTGCTGAGATGCCTTCTAGTACTTCTGTTTCCAAGGAAAGCTGAAGTTCTCGGGAAGAGCTTTATTATTATCATCGAGTGGAGACGAGTCTTATGCGCGCGGGCTGCCTGACGGAAAAAAAAGGTTGGTGAAAGAGCTGATCGACGAGGGCAAAGGTCACTTGACGTGTGCGCTCGTGGAAAGTTTGGTGTATTTGTCCATCCGAGCGGTGCCCTAAAATAGCAGATCGATGTCGATGCGTATATCCATTTTGTGGCGACCTCATGGAACTGCGCAATTCAACGGTGCAGAAGTTATTGCTTGACTGGCCTAAGTTCTTCTTGGGAAGAAGGTTACTTTCTTAGGATCCGCCAAGTACAGGTCTGCAGTCTTCGTAATGTAAGTGCGAGAGAAAGTCACCTGCTTCCAAGAAACAAGTAAGCAAGGAGATCAGCATCGTCTTCGTTCGGATTGTTTGTCTTTCAGTGTCTATGGACGCTCGGAGCAGCCACGCACGGTCTTGGCGGGTTAATTTGTATTCTTGCTTCTGTTTATATATATATATATATATGTGTGTTTTATATGGTATTGAGTTAAGGTCCTTCTTAATCTGACAAAGACATGCGAATATCTGACGAGTTTGGCAAAGTTTTCGTGTGACGGTTATACGAAAACTTTGTCAAACTTGGTCAACATTCGTTCATATTTGCACGCTTAAAAAGGACCTTAAGCATTGAAAGAAACATGCTTATTATGCGTAAAGGCAAGAAACATGTTTTTCATACCTAAACACACATTTATCCCGTTTGACTGAATGCCAATCGCGTTTACGGTCAGCGTAATCGACAACAGCTTCGCGGCGGCGCATGCGCTCTCCTATCAAAGAAGTCTCTAGAATCACCGACTGATAATATTCACTACCATCTCAGACTCCGTTTCTTCCAAAAGAAAGGGAAAAAGGGGGGTTGTGGAAAATAGGGGAGGAGGGGGAAGAAGGATGAGGCCAAAAACTGGCGATCAAGGGGACGTCGTCTAGGCGCTTGTCTCCCTTTGATGTGAACTTCACGGCTGGATTTATGATTTAAAATTTGCTCGTAGCTGTCTGGCAGGCGATGAGGATGTTATCAAAGTGCAATCAACGTGATTTTCATTATTTCCGGCAAGCAGGCGCTGAGCTATAACGGGAGATGATGTCGGTGGAGTTTTGTTTGCTCTCTGGGTTTGATGATAGCGTTTCTAGGAGCCGCAGCGCCACCACCAAGCCAGCAGGAACAGAAACAGTAATCCCAGTAAAGCTGATGAAGTAGCTGTCGTTGTCATTATCGGAGTCCTTGCACTCCACCGTCGCGTGCGACAAGTGGACATTTTCAAGTTGCATCGTCTCGCAGCACCCAGTGAGGAGACTTGCTCCAGTCTCATGCACTCTCGGCTATACAGACGTGCACAGCCGTAAGTAATGCAGCAAGGCAAGCTGGTCATTCTGATCGCGATCATCAAAGAGCTGAAATGTTGATCGGATCGATCGCTCTAGTGATCAGTTGCAGCGAGTTTTGATTAACCTGTCTGGGTGTACAGCGGAACGTTTCGGGTCGTTAGGTCATTTCCTGTCGTCCTCCACGCAACCAGCAAGTTGTGGAAAACTTCTTCCACACACACGCACGCACGCACGCACGCACACACACACACACACACACACACACACACACTCAGATAGAGAGAGAAAGAAAAGGAGAATAAGTAAAAAAGTGATTGTGCAAACGGCTTCCGAAACAAACAAGCATCGAACAAACAAACCGACAAACCTTCCGATTTTGCCCAGTTAGCAACCATCAACATCACCATCACCAACACTACCATCGCTACCAACACCTACCCACCTACCTACCCCAGCCTATCGAGGTCATTTCCGTGACAAAAGTATCTTGCCAATTCTGTGAATCAGAGGCACAATCGCTGAGTGCTAGGCTTAGTTCTACCACACCACAGAGCTTACAGCAACATTTCGAGACAAAGTACTGGCAGCGGTTGTGATGGTCACGTGAGAGGGATCTGACGCCAGCTGTAACCCTTTCAAGTTCACGATGCAAAATGCACCGCATCGACGGCAACGATCAAATCGGCAACGAAAGCAAAGATGTTCAGCAGGCATCTTCAGCCCTCCGTCTTCCTTATCACAGGGCATCCAGTCTGCAAGACGAGTTGTGGTTCGTTCTTTCAATCTGCGTTTACGACCGTCTCCACTCGTCTGCTCGTCTTCACGCGAGGCGTGACGTTGTCCTGCGATTCACTGTGGGTCAGAGGGCAAAGCCGACTTCGTCCTGCCACACTGTGCGTGTACAGACTCCATGAGGATGTCCTAAAGTCCTGGCCTAGACCCGACCCTTTTTCAGCACGGGCTTCTTAATTTATAGTCTCCGAACAGACCAGATATTTTCAGTTAACTGCTCTGAGATCGCCATTAAGGTGAGCAAGGGCTGGATTTTGGTGTCTTCAGCTTGCAGAGCTTCCCGATTGGTCTCTGTCTGCGGCTAGACAGTGTTTATAGCTTGCAGCTATCCCAAAACCCGGTCTACAGCCCTATAAACTGTGTTTATAGATTGTAGCTACCCAAAATCCCGGTCTGCTGCTGAACCTTATTTTTAAAATGCGATTGTCATTGTACGATTATTATAATACGATTATGATACAATTAAAAAACTTCAAATAATTTGGTTTTGCGTGCGCGTATATATATATATATATTTGGGGCGCGGGTGATTGGATATGTGTGCGTGTGTGCACGAGCATGCAGGCGTGCCTCTGTGTTCATTCATCATTAATCTTCCCTTGACTGCTGCCGGTCGTTGGGAGGAGCACATGGATAGACGCGGCAGCTGACAAGGTCCGCCACTTACGCCTGTCTCGGACGATAGAAAGTAGGTCCTACACATGACGACCAATCCACTCCTTCACGTTCACTAGCTAGTTCTTTCTTTGACCATTCTCCAAGGTACCTTCAAGGACAGTCTTCGACAATCACATTACCATACCAAGTCAGCTTACGTGACTTAACTGTTGTAAGTAGGGATTCCTGGTAGTTTACAAGTGTGGCGACCGTGCTTCGTACAAACTCATTGGTCTTATGTTTTCTATACGAGATCCGGAGCAGCTCCTCAGGCACTTGTTCTCGAATGACTGCATGGATTTTCCTCTTGGCAAGCGTTTTACATCTGTAAAGCAGGATCGGTACTACGATGGACTTGTACAGATTGTACTTCGTAGTAAACCTGAAGCTGTGGCTTTGCCACACCCTGTCCATCCTAGCCATTGCTGCTGTAGCGATCTTGATGCGGATACATATCGTGCACATATTGCCTTTGGAAATGGCGCCTCCCAAGTACTTCCTAGTCCAAGATACCTGCTTTTCCGCTGCTAATGACCATGACTTTACTCTTGTCTGTTTTGGTCTCCATTCTATCTGCGTTCGAACCGTCTGCCAGTCTGTTGGTAAAGTCTTGCAGTTCTCTGTTAGTGCCTGCTACCAGATCGATGCAGCCTTCCACTGGGGTATGACTAGTGATTGCGTCAGTTCTTTGGACCATTCAGTCCATCGGTTGAATGCTGCAGTGCTTTCTATGAGAAGGCTGTCTTTTATGATTGAGGTCTTTTGATGACCTGTCTCTGTGAAAGTCTTTAAAAGTTGCTAGGCATTTTTCTTTGTCACCCCGTGACATTCTCATCTCTCATGGTCTCTGCCTTCATCTCTTTCCTGATGGCACAATTTACTTCTTTGCACTTTGGAAGCCCCTTCGGGTTTGCTTTTCCTTTCTCTCTACAAGGTCCTCCTTTGGTCGTAGAGATCTAGGATTTCATTCGTGACCCAGGGATGTTTTTTCTTACTTTGTCAACCTAGCACTGGGTTGTCGACAGTAGCAGTTCTTTGATGTTTCACCCGAGTGTGTCTACACCGCAGTCCACCAAGTTCAGTGCAGTGAATTTACGTCTAACTTTGGCCTTGAAGATTTCCGCACCGTTTCGGTCATGTAGCTTTTTCAATCAGAATAAATTCAGGGGATTTTTGAGCGACGCTTCAACTTCAACCAGGTTCGTTAAGACAGGGTCGTGGTTGCTGTCTGTCAGCTCCTGGATATGTCCTTGCCTTGGCCTTGCTGATGGATTTGAAGCGTCTAAGCAGTAGGAATACGTCGATTGGGTTGCGGACCATACCATCTTGCGAGTACCAAGTAGTCACCAGTGATTTCTAGTGGGGATTTAAGGTATTGGATAAGGCGAGTCAAAGGTAAGGCGCAAACTCTCTGTCGTTGGTTTCGCCAAGGCCAAATTTACCGACCGTTCCTGCCCATCGTCTGGGCCGACCTTGACGTGCCAGTCGTCGAGTACAACGAGGATGAACTTTTTAGGTACTGCTTTTATACCCTTGTCTACTTGGTAGGAAAACTCCTTCACTTCGTGTTCTTTGTGTGAAAGTCGGAGAATAAACTTAGACAATGGTGACATCGTGAGGCCTGGCAAAGAGCGTAACAATGAGAGAAAGAAAAAATGTGGAGATGGTGGAGAAGATAAAAACAACTTCAATCCATAGATTTCTAGCTCCCAGGCACATAGTGATGACGGCATTACCGATTATTACGACTATGGCGCCCTTTATCGTTTAACATCAAACTGAAGGCCAAGCACACTCATTCGTCAAAGTTCACTCGCTTCTGTTTGATCTGTCTCTGCCGCTAGCTTACATTGTCTCTGACGAAGAGCATAAAAAGTGAACATGGACAAATTTTACTGATCCTTTTCAGTAAAATATCAACTTACGGATGCTTAACTGCATTGTGTTCCATTTCCGCACTTACAGGGCATACAAAGATAAAATGTAATTCATCCTCTGAGGTATTATATGTCATACATAAATAGAAATTTTGCTAAACATTCTTCTGAAGTCAGTCAGTTATTGGCATTACCCATGCACAAAAGTTTATTAAGTCCGAAGTCTGATAAGTGTATAAAAAAAAAGGTACGTGGAACTGTTGAGTCTGGTGCATAAATAAATATGACTACTTTGATGACTTTTTTAATGCTCTGAATTATACTATTGTATACATGACACGACCTGATCTTATATCTTATACAGTGCCTAGCGCAGAGAAAGGGAGAAGGAGAGAGTTGGTAGGAAACGGGCGAGAGAGAAAGAGGACTGAATGTCTACAGGTTATTCTTGTCGGAACAAGTTTGCTGACTGAACCAAACCCAATCACATACACATTTTTTTCGCGGCAATGCGATATTTCTAGCTGTAAACCTTTTAAAAAATCTGGAGTTTTGCAAAAGTAATCTTAATCTTCGCCGAAGCAAGCATGGAAAACGCCTACCCAGTGCTAAACTCCGTGACTTCTCAAACTCTGGAGCGTCAAGAGTCTTGGACTTTAAAATCAATGAAAGTTAGAGCTGCTCTTGCGACAAACAGGGTGCATGATAGCCGCCGATACCTAAAACTACACATACCCTGACAAGTCACTATACTTGTGAAAAGTACGTGAAAAAAAACCTCCCCAACTTTCTTTGTTTTCCAGCCTATACCTGAACCAGCGCTGAAACTGTGACCACAGTGCGAAGCAATATATGCTGTTACGCAAGCGAAAACAGGTTAACAGCACGGAGCTTACAGCTGATGTCATTTGTCGGCCCCCACCACCCCACCCCTGATGTGACACGCGACAAGCTGACGACAGAAGTGCTGTAAATAACAAGGTGGACGTCACCGCTCGTCACATCAGACGCAGTCGTCGCTGACATGGCAGTTCCGCTGTCTGTATGCCATCACACGCCCTTGTTATTCTCCCTGCGGCTGTCACTGTCTGCACGCAGTGACCTCAACGTCATCACGGGTCTGTTGACACCAGCCAGCAGGAGTGTGGCGCGCGTGTGTGTGAGTGAGGGAGAGGCGGGGGTGGGTGGGAAGATGCACGTGCAAGGAAGATGAAAGGGTATTAACACCAATTGTAACTTTGTCACAGCAAAATACTTTTGACAAGCCGGGAAGTCGAAAACACCATGTCCTTGAGATTGCAAACACCGCTGATTCCCAGACAGGCATTTCGCGGCTTCCATGACTTATTTTGCGAGAAAATGGAGCAGGAAAACATCTGGACGCATTGGTGTACAGTTTAGATTACTCGTGTATGCAAACTTCCTTCTCTGCCCCTCACCTCATGAATTAAAGTTCTTACTGATAGCCGATGCATGCTAATCTTCGTGGTAATAATTATTTTGTTGTCAGATGACTTTTAATTAACTGCCAGTGTCACATCAGCTTTCTAGAATATTTGGAAATAGAATGTGGGAAAATATGGTAAGAATTAAATATGTATGATGGTATGATGATATGTATGATGTATCTTGCCAGTTCGTGGACAGTTTTATTGTCAGTCGCAAAAATGTCTTTTATACTTTCATTATTTTTGCCAAGACAACATCTTTGACTTCTTTTTACAGGTAAAATAGCATTAATTTGTTTGGCCAGTTAACTGAACTGTCTTGATTATGCAAGGTTTGGTCTGGGTACACAAGTTTTTTAAGCAAACTTCTTTTTAGAAGAATCAAAAAATTTATTGCAGTTGTGAGAAAATGGCAGATCTCAAATGAAAAATCTAAGACATGATAAAACCCAGAGTGAATGTGCAGGTTGCACAAAGATCATATTCTTCCTGAGATAAACTGCACTTCAATCTTATGAAATACATCTGTGTAAATTCTGTTTTAAGAGTCTACATCCTACCTTATGTATGTAGCAAACCAACACAGCAACAATCACAGGTTATTGTGCAGCCCTAATTCTATGATGCCTTAACATGCCTGTTTAAAAATTTGCAATGAAAAATAAAATCATTTAACATTTAGAAAATACATCGTCCAAGAGAAAATGATCAGTGATGCATTCTTATTTTCAGCTTGGCGTAGAAGATGTAATAAATAAGAGACACCAATGTCCTATCACAGTCACAGTGTTTTTTTCTTGATCATTTATCTCTCAGTCAAGGATAATTTTGTTTAATTATTTTTCACTTGAAGTAAATGTTATTTTATCTTTTGAAATTATGTGTCATTTACTGCCAGTTTAATGAAAGTGATTCAGCAATACGTTTGTCCTTTTCTCTGCTGTACACAATGACATGGCTCTTATGCCAGAACTGTAAACATCCTTCTTAAAAATACAAATAACAGGATCCAAGTTTACATACCTGGGAATTCAAGGTGCAAAATATTTTTATACCATAACACTTAGCAACTTTTGAAGTGAATGACTTGTCCATGAAAAAAAGCTAACAAATGAAAATTAACCATAGCTTTCATCGTCTTCATCCTCAGACATATTTTGAGAAAAAGCTTCCTTCAGTTTAAAATGTCTTGCTGAGCCTGGTCTTTGAGCCGCTGTTTTGCTGTTTACTGATCTTTCCAGATCTGTTTTGGTTCTTTTCAAATCTGTAGATAAACATAATTTGAGATACTGCCATGGACTTAATTATCTCAATATCATGGAAAAAAAGAGTAAAAGTGTGTTAGTGTTTGTCTGTGTATGAGCATGTACACAAACCCAAAAGGATACACTCAAATGCATACTAATACATGTGCATGATTGTGTTGACTGACAAATACCCCTTCTTAGAGACTTTGGTGTAGATTTAACTCTTTCTATAAAAGACGAGTTCTCAAGATGCAAGTAGATAATGTATAAAAAGTCATTACTAGAACCTCAGATGAGTTCATTGATGGTCTATCAAAAAAAGCATAAAAAATGCTGAAGGAAACTTTTTTAATTAACTCTTAAACAAGGCTACCTTGATGAGCCACATGCCCGTAGTCCATGCTCAATGAGCTTTTTGCTCGCTGGATGCCCAGCTGCAAGTCTTTGGCAAGATTCTTGGCAGTCTTTGTGTCATGCTTACCTGAACCACCAGGATGATGATGTATTATTATTCTTATTTTGCTCCATTTCTAGCTAGAAGCTACTCACCTTACACACACATACACACACACTGGAGAGTAAATCAACATTATGTTTCTGTTTTACTGGTGTCTGCATCAAAGATGCAAAGTCACAGACTTATATAAGAGGAGGAAAAAAAAACACCCACTGTCTTTCATACCGCCAAAGCTGAAAGGGGTCATACTGACCCCTAACACCTTTTAAAAGAATTTCTTTACCATCAAATTCAAGAACCTGCAGATGTAGGCAAAAGCTATGGTGATGAAATTCTAGCTTAAGAGCACTTGCAGAGTGAGAGAACTTTTTCCTAGGAATATTGCAAAAAATATCTCTGCACATGCATATGCCATTGTTTTGCTGCTAATATTGCATGCGTTAAAAAAAAGAACAGTACAATGGCAAATAATTTTAGGTGCTAAACATGTGAGTGCAAGACTATTGAAACATCTGGATAAAGATAAGTTCCATCACTATAGGAATTTCCAAGAATAATACGATCCTTATTTCACTAAAAAGAATTATATCTTCATTACCAGCAACGGCAGCATCAACAGCATCTTCCAGTTCAGCTTTTGAAAGATTGCTCACAGCTGCCAGATGGTTCAAGAGGTCTTGTTTCTGAGCCTGTAAGTGTTACACACAATCAATTTGAAATTACTCTCAAAACTACATGCTAGCAAGAAAATGTGGCAGCTGCAACATTGCATTAATGCTTCTCCAAAGGAGTTGTCAAGTAAAACATTGACCATGAGGTCACATGGCTTGAACTAACTGTGGCAGTTTTCAGTTACACATTTTGTAGTTTTGTAAATCTGTACTGGTGTCAACCTTACATATGAGATGATGTTAAAAACTTTGTTTTTGAAAATCTAATTTCAATGCTAATCATAATCCCTGATTTAACTGAAGTGTTAATGAAATAAATATCTATATAAATATATAAAGAAATGGATTCTACACCTGTAGCATTGAGAATAGACACAATGGGGTCATTGTTTCATTGTTTTTCACACTCAGTTCACTCATGTATATTTGATAAAATTTAGTTAAAATCCATGCCAAAAAAGTCATTATTTCTGACAGAGCATCTGCATGTTACCATATCAGAGTAGGTTCCTACAAGAAGATTCAAAAGAAAACGTGCAACAATAACATGGGATGATCTAAGTCACACATTCAGAAATAGACATAACAAATTCACATACACAAAAAGGAAAGCAGACAGGTACAGACATGCAAACAGAAAGAGGTTGGGAGGGAGAGAGGAAGAGAATGAGAGGCAGTCTGGTTTACAACCTGTCCTGTGCCCACCTGCAGTTCCTTTTGGAGTTCCATCTCAAGCTGTTTGTTGAGTTCTTCTTTGTCCTTCTCCAGCTCTGCCATCATCTCACGTTCAAGATCGGCAACAGCTTGTTGCTGTCTTTGTTCCAGAAATGACCGAATGAGAACAAGACTTGCATACCTGTAGCAGAGATTCAACAGCTCTCAGGCACATGCTTTTCTTGAAACTCTGTACTTTTTATTTATTCTCAGCTGCAATATTTACAGTAACTCATGAATCTCTTATTTTTTATAACAAATGCAGGATGTAAAAAAAATGTAATGTCTCTAACAGTTTGCTACAAAAAGTATAACCAGTGCAACTGAGTGTGGCAATACAAATCACTGACTGATAACTTTTAAATGGAATGAACACAGTGATGATGTGATTGCATAAACAATCACAACACAGATTCTGATGGTATCATCATCATTACTGGAATGATATCCAAGGTAACAGCAATGGTTATGAACAAAAACATTCTTACCCAGCACCCCGCTGCTGCTGAGCTGTGTACTCAATTTGTGCATCTTCTTCTAGCTGTGATGCAAGCTCCCTGTCCATATCAAATTATGTGCGTTTACAGAGGCATAAAGACTTACACACATATTAAGGGTTTTAACAGCAAATAGGAAAATAATCAAGAGGCTTTTGATTGCCTTGAGTATGTTTTTGTCATATCTGCTTTTACTGCAGAATTGCTCTGTACGCTTCCCTTTTTAGACTGTCTTTATTTAAAAAAAATTATCTCCAGGCTAACTACTTCAACAGGCAGAATAAAACTTATATGTCAATACATTTTTGATTTAATTTTTTGATTTTATTAATTGCCGCTGTAATCAATTTGCACATTTTAAACTGCTTCTTACTGACTGCTTTTAATCCAAATCATTTGTCACTTTTTATACATTAGTCATGACAAGGAAAGACCAAGAAAGAAGTCATTTCTCTTTGTTGCATTCACTCTTTCAATATGTTATCTCTTGAGACATAAATTGCTGCTACTTTCTGCTGGTAAGCTGCAGGGTAAAATGTCAACTCAACTTTTCTTTTAGCCTCTGTTTCATTTTGATTTTCTCATTCAGCTGTTTTCTCTGAGTCTCACGATGGTGCTGAATCTGTTCGTTGAGATGCTGCATCTGGTTGTAATGCTGCTGCAGTAGCTGATCTGTCCAGTTGTTCTGCAGACCTGCTGACCCGGCCACTTTCTTCTCCAACTCCTCCTGTACACATGCAAGGGAAAATCTTGAAGCAACTATGTAATAAGCACACAGTAGTTGTAATAGTGAACAGCTGCAATCTCGTTAGTATAAGAATGGCTCACTCTAAGGGTCTGTTTCAAAGAAGCAAAATTTTACATCAGTATCAAGTCAAATTAGTCACTTGAATATCTCAGCAATGCCTACAAATCAACTAGAAAAACCTTAAAACCAAGTTTAAATAAATCCTGATATCAAGAGAAAAATTCAGTCAAAAATAATGACTCTCCAAAACCAATTTTTCACTTCATCAGATAAACCTTTTTCCAAACTTGCCAACTCAGATGAATACAAAAGAGCACTTCCAGGACCCTTTTACAAAACTGGTGGTCAAGAAACTACAAGTCTGATAAGTGAGCTTCATGTATCAAATCTTTTGGATCATTGTTTCTCAAAACTAACACAAATGTAAATCCATTAATCTGATCTCCTGTATCTATGTCTGATCAAAACTGAAATGCAATATCATGTAATACTCAAGATGTAAAAAAGGAAATAACAGATTAGACAATTTTCAAAAACAACATCTATAACGTTATTTAAATAAATCAGCTGCTCATTCATGTGCACACACACACACACACAAACCTAAAAAAAAAATGATAAGAATAAAAATTTCCACCCCTACTTGTAATTCCTTCAGTGTCTTGTCTTGCCTCTCCAAAATTGCTGCCCTTCTTGCCTGTCCAACCTAAAGGGTGTAAATGCATAATTTTAAAAGAAATATAATACACACACACACACACACACACACACAAAAGATAGTCTTAAAAATATACTCCATTAAGATAATGAATTATATGAATGATTTTGCTTGTTTTCCTTGTCCCATTCCTTTTGTTTTGGCTCACTATATACTGATTGCTGCTGATTTAAATTATTACTCTCACTACCTCAACACCAAATATATTGTGTACTTGGGCACCAAATATCAATAGCCTTGAAAGCAACACCAGATAAAAATTTGCAAAAGATAAAAATGATTTAAATGCATCATAACCATTAACCACCAATTTCAGTTTAAGATGTTATCCCTGCCAAAAACTCCAGTGCATAGTTCTTCACACAACAAGCAAATATAATCCAGCAGTTTGCACAACCTCAGGTTTTGAACACCTGGAAAGTAAAATTGTAAATAAAAAGCATCGGTACATCAAAATCTAAATCATAATGTAGTTATGGTTAAAGGAAAGAAATCTTCAAGATCTTCAAAAGCACCTGCACAGACTAAAGTTCAGAATCCTAAGCAAGGGGAAGTTACCCAACCTGCAGGCGCCCAATCAGCAGCCCTATCTCCTGGTCTTGTACACGCAAAGCTTCTTCTGTTTCTGCCGCAAGCTGTCTTCGCAGATCTGACACTGCAGCTTGCCTTGCCTCCTCAATCTTAGCTTCTTCTGCTGCTACCTGTGCTGCCTGAAATTTATTTCATCATTTTGAAATACAGACTGCCAGTGAGCAAACACACACACACAAAAGCCACCTGAGTATATGTATCAAACACTGTGCTTCTAAGTAATAAAACTAATTTGTAAGGTCGACATCTACTCTGATGACCAATTAAAGATTTTTTGCCTTAAAATACAGTATAATGTTACTCCTTTATTTCAGTTCCAACTGTAAAATTTTTACAAATGTGTTGATAAAGAATGACAAACACTAACCAAACAATGGATTCCCAATGGATCAGTGATAATTAACATCTGATTCACAGTGAAGAGCTGATGATGGTGCTTATGTGCCATTGTTTCAAGTTCTAAGCTGCAGCGAAAACTGTTTGTTTTACTATGTCCAATAACGTTCTCTCCTGGTAAAAGCTACCAAAATACTCACAAGCTCTGCTTCAAGTTTCTCTTTCGCTTTTTGATTCATCTCTTTCTTTTGCCTTTTTATATCCTCCTGTTGTTGTCTAAGATCAGCAAGATGAGCCCGACGCTGATTCAACTTGATCTCCAGACTGGAATACCAAAGCAAAATGCATGTAAAATAATAAAGATCTCTACCCCTTTCTTTTGTTTTTCTTCTGTTTCTCAATGGTCTCTCACCATGACATAACTGAGACTGCTGCACTATCAAACATTTTTTTTGGAAGGGAGTGAGTGCAGGAATATCAATATCAAAATTAAAATTCTACATCAAGAGGTCATAACATTTTCATTGCTAAGGGCACTTTCAGGCCAGTTCAGTTACTTGGATGTAAAGTAAATGTGGACATAAGACATTTAAGATTATCTCCCATGCTGTGACAGAGTACAGAGATTTCTATATCCCAGCAGTTTCAGTCAGCCTCACCTCTTCTGGTGCCTCATCTTGCTGCGCTGAAGCTGGTTGGACAAAGCCTGCATGTTCTGTTCATGCTGCTTTAATATCTTCTCCTTGGCCCTGATGTCAGTAGCAGCACAAGTATTCATGTTACTTGTATGCTTATTTAAATTGATCACCGTAGCTAAGATTCTTTACATGTGAATCATAACTTGACAATATGATTTCTTTGACACTGACAAAGAGAAGAAGCACTACTACATTGCTCTTTTCAAGTTGACAAGCATTAGAATCATTAAGCTTTAGCTTCCTTTGAACAGAGACATTGGTATCAACATGGATCCACAGGCTTCCCCTACATGTGTGTGTAGAGGTGGGGGGAGATAAGGGAAACAAAGAGGGGCTGTATCATCCTACCATATAAATCCTACTGAATTTGTAGGGTTTACTGTTTGGATACTGTGTTTTCCCCATGTGGTGGCTGCTTGAGATGTGGAGACTACAAATTGTCATTTATAGGAACACTTTTCTTCTTCACTGAATTGATTTATAAATTTGTAATGTCATCACTTATGACATCCCTGCTTTTATCCAGTGCAGATCTGAGCCATTTCACTCCAACATCTTGTGGCTAAAGCGCACTTGTCACCATGACGGTGAGAAGTGGGTGTCATAGTTTTGTATCTTGGCTCAGACATAATTATCTTTGGATGTGACACTGACCAAAGTGGTCTTCTCAAGGTAATCGGTTTCCTCCATCCTGTGTGTGTGTGTGCGTGCCTGCTATCGGGGATATAGTGCTATATACTCATTGTTATATTACAAGTATCATATTCTAATTCTCCCATTTTATGTCTTTTGTGTTGTTCTTTTTCATGAGGCACATTGAGCTAGCTACCCTGTGATGAAATGTGCTGTAGAAGTGCTATTTAATAATAATTATACCGTAAATTTCGGATTATAAGGCATTACTTTTTTCCCCAGCTTTATATCCTGCGGCTTAAACAGTGATACAGCTTGTTTGCAGATTTTATGGATTTTTCAGATTCTGATTAATTTTTTTGATGAACTCCATGTTAAATTAAAGCCATACAATTGAAGCACTCAGATCAGTTGCTGAAGCAAACACACTCATCATGCCAAAAATAAGACCAAATGCCTATGATGCAGCTTTCATGTTGTACATATTTGCAGCTTATAAACCAGTGTGGCTTATTTATGAAAAAAAGTAGAGATTTGTTATGTGGGTGCGGCTTATACACAGGTGCGCTCAATAGACCGAAATTTACAGTAATAACAATTCATAAAAATATTGCAAGACAAACAGAAACATTAACATGAATAAAATCATCAACAGATTAGTTTCAGACATAGCATCCTAAATGTGATTATTTGTAAAATGTGCAAAAATAAACAAGAAACTTAAAAAAGCTGTGACATGCTATGCACTCATTCAAATCTGCACTGAAAACGCACCTCTTCCTTGAGCATTACTCCTAACACAGTCCACAATGCTAGTCCTTACCTTCCCCCTTCCCTCTTGCTACTTTACCCATCACTATTTTTCTCTGTTCCTGTTACCTGATGCCTTTGCTATCTGTTTCGTCGTCAGTACTGTCGTTTTCTTTCGTCCCCTTTGTTCTGTATCTACTTAGTCCACATCTCTTCCCATTTTAAGCGCTAAGAGCATGCTCTCTATGAGTGTGAATATGCGCTATAAAAATCTTCACTATTATTATTATTATTATGCCATCCAGTAATCAAAACATAACATGTAATTGAAAAATCACTTACTCGTCAGTCAGATCCATGTTTGAGGCCAGAACACGCTGAAGGGTTTGCTTTTGTTCTTCATATAACTGGTTCTGCTCCACAGCATCTTGTACTTCTGCTGCAGAAGCCTGAGCTAGCCGCTGCTTCAGTCGCTCTTGAAGCTTCGCCATTGCAGCTTGCTTCTGAGCTTGCTGGCGAACTGCATTGATATATATGTTCAGTCTGTGTATCAAGTAATATGAATGTTGTAAACTTCAATCCTGTATTTTGTTTATATCCTGATAAATTCTGAAAGATATTTCTGATAGATTAACATTTTAATGAAATATTTATATATATAGTGCTCAACAGCTGAAAGCTTTACAATCAGGTCATAGTAGAGCTCTTTGTGTATTACACAGTGTTTTTTTCTTTTTTTTTGTCAGGCTCCAAGAACAGAGCTGTCTCCCTAAAACTCTAAATAAGTTATTAAAAAAGGTGTGTATCCAGGGATAATACCTTCTTTGTTGAGGATGATGATGAACAACATGCTTTAATAATACCAAAATCAGTTATACAATGAAAGATATACAATGGTGACACTCTGGCGATAAAGTGCTGTGCTACAGTTGTTCATTTTTACTGGCCTTCACACAAAATAAGTTCACGACATATACTCATCTTCCACACTTAGACTTGGAATCTAGAAAAGTAATAAACACACCTTGATGCTCTTTCACACGCTGCTTGTGCTGTGCCAAAAGTTTGGCAGACTCTGTTTCTGTAATATCAGAAGAAGCAATCAGCTTCTCCACCACCTTCTCATCCTCCTGTGTGCTTGTCATGTCTTCTGATGTTTGTATCTCCTGAAGACAGCAATAATTTGATTTGCCAAAATAATGCTTTGTGACAAACAAACAGAAAAATGGATTTGCAAGGTGTTCACAACAAGAACTATCACATGCAAGGAGCTAACTGAAGAGTGAATAGGCATGAATGTAGGGAAGAGACTGAAGCATGCAGGCAAAGAATGTTAGTGAACAATGTGGATCCACCATGAGAGCACGGTTTTAAAAAATCAAATTTCTCTAAATTGAATGCTCAAACTACCATCTCAAAATATGCACAAAAGCACAGATTCTAAAAAAAGC
Organism: Marisa cornuarietis; assembly: GCA_004794655.1. Taxonomy (NCBI): domain Eukaryota; kingdom Metazoa; phylum Mollusca; class Gastropoda; order Architaenioglossa; family Ampullariidae; genus Marisa; species Marisa cornuarietis. The sequence goes on along the minus strand of SMMW01000554.1, from coordinate 837,015 downwards.
ACGTCTTCAGATTGCTGGTCCTTTGCTTCCGCCTCAGTTTGGTAGCCTGTTTATCCCCTCAGACTCACCTTGGTGACTTTCTCCATCTGACGCACATCCTCCTGGTCAAGCTGCATGTTAAGCTCTTCCTGCATTTTATGTTGGCGTGACAACAAAGTGTGGTAGCCCTGCCATCAAAGAGGACTATAAGTCTAGTACAGTTTACTTCTGTAAAATCACTCTGTCATCAGTTAAATATGAATCTGTAAACAAAGACAAAAGTGCTCTACCTCTAAAGTGTGTAAGAGTGAGTCAGTGAGAGAAAATGTGTGTGTGTAGTTGGGTAGATGTGTATGCAAGCATGCATATGTATGTGTGTACATGTGTGTTGTGTGCATATTTGTGTGTGCATGTATGTACTATTATATCCACATAAATATATATATATGTATCCATATGCATCACATAATGTAATATTCCTCTCATATTTGCAACCCTGTCTCTATCTGATACATTTATGTGCAACATTTTGTGTGAAATGTATGAGTCTCTAAATGTCTGTCAAAAGAACATTTCTTTTCAGACTTACATTAACAAGTTCTGCAGTACTTGTTTCAGCATCAGCTTTCTGAAGAAACTTGGCCCGTTCTTGTGTCTGTTTCTCCATCAAAGATTTCATCTCATTTATTCGATTCTGACGCAGTTTTTCACTTGTATCCAATAATCTTGTTTGCAGATCTAGAAAATTGAATTGCACACTTTTTATACTCCATTTATGCATCCTTAAGAATCAGCTGAACATCATTTTAGCTCATTCTTGCTCTGTAGCAATTAGCATCCAGTTCCAATTTGCACACATAGAAACATGTACGAAAAGACATTCTCTTATATGTCACAGACTTCACAGTAATGAAATATGGTGTAAAAAGTAAAGTTGCTATTTTATCAATTATCTACCTTGTGTCTTTTCCTGTTGCACTTGTTGTAAAGTTGAAACATACTGTTGCATGATTTGTGCCACCCTTGATTCCTGAGGCTGTCCTCTTCTCATCTTCTTTTCTAGAAGATCCTTCATGCTCACAATTCGGTGATTCCTGACTTCCTCCTTCTCAGCCTGCAGCACTTCCTGATAGTCTATAACCTGACGACGCTGAGCCAGGCGCTCCTCAAGAGCCTGAACAAAACATAAGTTCACAGAGGTAAAGCACCAATTGGAAAAAAGCTGTTCATGCACTTACTTTGTTTTTACCTATATTTTATTTACACGCTTACACAATATCCTGGAAACTGGTGTTCATACCAGACATACATCTTATTTAATGCTGGCTCATAAATTAAAAAAAAGTAATACCAAAGGTAATAAACAAAACACAATTACCCTTCGTTGACGAGCTTGTTCCTGTCCTATCTTCTCTTCCAGATTGGCCATTTGTGCCATTAGTTTGTTCATTATGTCTTCCACCTGTCCAGTGCACATTATTTGAATGTAGTGTTATTAATGTAATGTTATTAAAACAACATATCATCAGGAAGAAACTTTCAAATGCAATCAGAACACAAACAGAATACAAATCATCAGGTACATTACAAAAGTTTAAGTCAACGGTCAAGATTATGCCAGTTGAATGAGACATCAACAGTTCAAGTAGGCAGAAATAACCTCTGACTGTCTTACCTACCAGGAGTTACACAATACCTCTACTTCTGTCCACAACAGAGATTGAAATTTTCCTTTTTTGGGAACTTTGTAAGTATAAACAAAATATTTTCACACCTCACACACCCACACAGTTATGCTCACACTCAACCCCCAGTAATGATCATAAAATGTACACCACAGACACGACTGGTGCTACAGTAACAAAACTAGATTCATTTGCTAGTCCTGCTTGTGAGTGCTATCACAGTTGGTAAGAAGGACTTGGCAAAAGCGCTCTTCTTGGCACCATTTGTTTCCATCTATGACCAGAGGGGAGCATCTAAAAATGGTGTGTAGCAGGTGAGAGGGGTCTGTGATAACACTGACAGCTTACATGTCCCTGGTGTATAGATCACCTAAATGTCACAGCCTTATGGTTAGAGTGCTTGAGTTTGAAGCAGAACAGAAAGGTGCAAGATGTGCATGGGCCAGTAACCGGAAATCTCTGTGTGCACCCAGCAGTAAAGAGATCTTTTGGTGAAGGTTATAGCCAGCTGAAGGAAAGGATTGGACTTAACACGTTCACATGCCTTAACCTTCCACATGCTATGCCCTAGACACTGTGAGCAACTTAGAGTTCACTGCCTAACAGCTCTACCTTCATGAACTGATTTGAAAATGGACAAATAATATAACATAAATGGTATGTGTAACTTACTTCCCCTTCGGTCATTCCTGATGAGCGCTGAAGATCCAATTGAATCTTCTCCCTGTAGTCCCTTAACAGCTTTCCCTGTTATCCAGCAGCAGAGACATAAGTAAAAGCTTTAACTGAGTTTCAGTGCTCTCTAGGAAAATGTTACCAAAACTGTTTATAACAATTATGAATAAGATATACGTAATGTAAACCATGCATTCTGGGGTAACAAAATTCATGGATTGAAATCAGGGAAGAAATACAAGGGAACAAATTAAATAAAATAGTTGGGGAGCTGTGAAAAAATAGTGTTTTCAAATCAAAATTCCTGAGTTATGCAGAGAACCCATGACATATTTTGTTTAGTATATAATGGAAGACTTAATATATGTTAGCGAAAATGCTTGTGTTCCAATCAGTTTGGGATCTGCAGAATTAAAAGTAATACATTTCACTAGGGGAACAAGTAGTATGTATAGTCATGTGTCACTGTATATGCATTACCTTTTGACATACTTTACAATTGGCAGTATGGACAGTTTACATCAGTATCACCCCAAACATATATAACTCATGTACAGTGCTATTATATCACTATATGCTAAGAATTTTTCAGTTCAATGATAATCTTATGAAATGACCATCCTATATGAGATTTATTACTGACCAAAACATATGCTGTGCATCAATGAATTGAAAAACAAATAATCAAAGTCAAAAGACATTACCTGTCTGTTATTGTACTTGGTCTGTAGCATCTGTAATGCTGTTTCTAATGCCTGAAAATCTTTACTAAATCTGGGATCATTCTTCAAAACCTATTGCACAATAGAAAAATCAGACTTAATTTATTATGCAAATTAATATGGCTGTTTGGGTATGTCAATTATCACCAAACTTTTGGATCAATGTTCAGAGGTAAAGCTAGTAAGCAATCAATCTTCTTACTGGAAGCATTCTTAATAATCCAGCTGTTCTAATAGAGCTTCTGCTACAGTGTCAACACAAAAAATATTCTGTCAGTAAAAAGATCTAAGTGTGATGTATCTCATTAAATTAAAAAAGCTAATACAGCAGCAAACCCCTCTGACAAAATGTTATGACAAAAACATGGAAATCAAACTAAAATCAACGAGATTAAAGTTTAAATCTTATGCTATGTTTTAATCTTTCAAAAAATTAAATTAAAAAGAAGACTTAATTACAAAAACTTTATAAAAAACTTTGACTGTTCTAGAATGAAGAGTGCTTAATATTCACCTCTTCTTCTTCCTCTTTTTCCCTGTCAATCATGTGACGAAGATCACGGAGATCTTCTTCTGTTTTCTTGATGAAGTTTTCACAAAATGATTCATTCACTACTTGTTTTTCTGCCTTTTTTCTCAACAAAATGCCCAACACTTTCAGCAGAATCTGTTGAGAAAGTAAGATACAACAGAAGCATTTATTCTGAATGACGTTTTAGTTAAATAAACATAAAGTCACCACAGGTGCATCATTATTAATGTGACATCAAAGGCATATGAAAGAACTGAAAAAAATTAGAATGTTGAAAAGCAGATAATTTTGGTTAAAGGTATATGAACATGGGTTATGCCTTTAAACACACACACAAGGAGATCTAGAAGTGGCTGAGAACACACTGCTGTGTACAAATGTGTGCAATTTTTCCAACACACCAGCACATGACATGCTGTTCTTTTGAAATCATCTTATTTATCAATAAAGGAAGAGTAATAGCTTTAAGAAGTAATTATACAAAAAATTTACATTATTGCATTATGCCTTTGCACCAGGACAAGACGGGTTTTCTGGCACAAATGTCAATTGTACCTTTTGCCTTATGTCAATGTCTGTGACCTAAAAATGGACTGTTTTAAGAGGAGTCAGGACTTTCCCCTAACATGACCACCATTCTTGATTCCTTTCCTTAATTAAAGTCTTGTGTGTACTTCCATCTTCTACAATAAAACCGCTTCAACAGGAAGAAGGAATCTACATTTTAAGAAAAAGTGTCAACATACCACTTGCAAACAAAATGGCTACTGACCGTTTCTTTCTCCTGATCTTGACTACGCTCCATAGCCACTATAGCATCCATATCTTGTTGTCCCATTTCCACTTGTGCTGCCATGCTGGAACAAACTAAGAGAACTTTAAAATATTCAAAGCATTTGATCAGTAGTTTATGTTCCAATTCCTCTTATCAACAAATTTTACCCACTTTATTAAGTCTTTCTTCTACTTACTCTTACAGTTAATATTCTCCCCAAGAACTACTGTCATCACCGATGGATATTGAATTATACCTGTATCACCATTTCAGATTATTAAGGCAATCAGTTGCAGCTATGACTTACTGAAACAACCAGTTTATCATCAAGTCAATGCCTAGCACAGTAACAAGCCAACTGCTCACTCACAACTCTTCAACAGACAACTACTTACATGTTAGTCTGCAACAGCACATCTGCCATGCCCCTACATAAGGCTTCATCCATCTCCACCTTCACCTTCCCTCCCTCCTCTTCTTCCTGTACCTTTCTGCGACGTTTGAAGCGGGACCCAATTTTTATTTTAGCCATTTTTGACTTTTCCACAGCTGACACCATTTCAACTGTCTTTAAATTAAAAAAATATATATTTTTTGTGATTGGCCCTATCACTTTTGTATGTAAATATATGTGAATACTTACCATCCATGATGTTTTTTTATCACAAAGACCACTCCCTTTATTACATTGCAGGCGCTTTACTTAACCCACCCCAATCCATACCATCACTTTTCTGAGATAATTTTTGCAAACAAAAATAGCTACCACACTTGAAGCTGCCAAATAATGTAGGGTATGACAGCCATGGTGAATATGAAGCAGTATGAACTTATACAATATTTCCTTAATTCTAATTAACAGCATGTGGTCCAATCTCTATTTTACAGGTGACTTCAAGATCTTTAACATGCAATCTTTAACAATCACAGAAAGGGAGAACAGAGAATATTTAAAGAAGACCTGCACAAAGTTTAAAGAACTGGTGTTTCAAAAGCTGCCTATCCCTTGTCTTCTGTTATGCTGAAACAAACTCTAGTAATGATAAGTCATTCTGACCCACATAAAGCAATTATTGAGTGAATCTGTAACATACTCATGTTATGAATGACTAAATTTATATACATGTAAATATTAAATTTCAACAGAATGATACACAGGCAAACTTCTGATAAATATACTGTCATGGTAATTCCAGAGGTAATTCTAGGATTTCAAAAAGAGGGGCCCTGGGGCCCTCTCAATGGAAAAAAAGGGGCCCTTCAAATGAAACAAGAGGTCCCTCGCAACAAACACATTTTCACTGCTTTTTTCGATAAATATTTGGTATACAACAAAATACCTTATTAATCACAAAAAATTGAAGATTAATCACATAGATATCTTTTTCTTCATCGATAAATTATCTTTCATCATCATTAGTTTATCATACCATCCTAAATTTGAAAACCAATTAGTCTTTGTGTTCATCTCATTGGGCTATGAGCTAATGTTTAGACACTTTTCATATGTCTCATTAGTCCAGGGGTTTAAATGTTTCTCCTCAAGGCAACTTCTACGATAAGACTTTATTAGCCTGCATTGTGGTAAAGCATAAGGAGGCACAGCTTTCCAAGAACCAGCAAATTGGGAAATGAATCCCTGTAAATGTCAAATAACAGTTTAAACAGCTTGTGAATCTCTCCGATATGCATTCTGTGTTACAGTTTCTTTGACCACAATCCATTCCTCTAAACATGCTGCTTTGTCAAGCAAGATTTTACTGAATTTGCTGCCCACTTGTGCTGGTTTTCCAAAGAAATCTGTTCAGATATTTAATTCTTTGTCTCCATAGGGTGTTATGTCTTCTGTAGACAGGAAAAAGATGGGGCGCATGGAAAGAACTCAAAAATCCCGAGGCAACATCACCTGCATCTTTTGGGAACCTGTCATTAATGTTCTTGCACAGATTGTCGCAAAAGTAACCCTGATAGCTTCTATGTCCTGTGATGTTGTATCAAGTTCGCAACACGTTATTTTTAAGTGTTATATAATACCGCCAGCATAAGTTCCGAAAAGGTCACGAGGACAGAAATAAATTAGAATTGAAAATAGTTTGAAAATTGAAATCTTTCTGAAGAATTTCAGCCTCCAAAGAGTGCCTGTGGTCGGAAGTCTGAATAATGTCTCTGCAGCGTCCTCGTTCGGTACTTATATAACACACTCGGTCCCGGGGTTGTAAACGCGTTCTTATTGTTTTATGCACACTTTACATCTCATGCCTTCCTCCTTGTTCATTAGCCATGGCCATTTCTTCAGCCATTCACACTGAAAGTTTCTCTGGATGCGTGTTTTTTTTGTGTGTGTGTTTTTTTTACGTGAAGTCTCTATTTCGTTGTCTACATTTTTAGTTCCAACAATGTGTGCGGCACACTCTGACGAGTTTCTGTTTCTTCCTGTCCTTGTCGATGTCTACTTTACGGGGCATCCTCTGCTGTTTTTGTCGCGAACGAAAAGTCAAACAGAGTTGACAGTCGCGTTCATTTCGCTTTCAACTCGCTTGCTTCCGATACCCTTTGATCTCTCCCGTCCCAAATGTTTTCGCTGTGGGGGCTTCAAAAGGTTGCAGATAGATAACAACTCGTCAGTTTGAAAACTGTGCAGTCATTAGCATCGATTCTAGTGGGTCGGTTTCAAACCAACAAGCAGAATGACAACAATTATTTTTGAAGTGCCGCATCGCGTGTTCAAAAGCGCGCCAGACACGGGATTTTTGCGGGCGCGTGGTCGCGCTGACTTTCAGACTATGCGCCTCTCAGCGAAATTTTGCGGGAATCCCGCAAGGCCGCAGCCTAGAATTACCTCTGAATTCATATAAGTTACAAATATGTCATAAATAAAATTTGATAAAATCTATTAAATGCTGCATGTATCTCTAACCTTCATCGTTTTTATATTTGATTCAGTAGATTCTGCAAGCACAACAGTAACTCCATCCTCTGCATCTTGTTGCTGGAATTAAAATTAAGGATGTTACCCTTCATCTAATAATTTTGTACTAAAATCCACATGCAGCAACAGTAAGGATTATTTATTTGGCACATTTTCCCATACTCACTCAATGCAATGTAGGTAATCACAAGAATTGTAAGACCAAAACATGAGTACATAGAAATATATGTACATAACCTAGCTGCTATATAAGGGAGGGAGGTCAGCATGAAGGCAAGATTTATTCTAGCTATGTAAATTCAGTAGAATGTAAGTTAACTCACAATTAATGACACACACACACAAAGCCTAATTAGAGTAACCTAGCTATCCCTCTGCAATCCTGACTTGACTGGGATACTATACCCCCATTAGCTCTGGGGGAGGTAATTGGTGCCTACCACGGTAAGGCACTACATGTATTGTAAATTATATAGTTTAATCAGACTCTTCCTGCACACATACTTCTCTGGATGTGCTTATATAATGGGTACGATTAGTTCCCCTTGATATAGATTTAGTTGACTTGGCATAAGACACCAACAACCAATCATAGTGAAACAAAGTGCTGCTAATTTTAACATCTTTTTAAAATGGCTACTGTGTGTTTAAAGTACTATTCCCTGCAGTTACATTATTTTACTCGGTAGTGCTACATAGCTGGTTTTGCAACAATTCGATCTTTTCACATGTTAAAAACATATCAGCAAACATCTAAAGTATTCAACGAATAAACAAGCGCTTACTTTTTTCTTCTCCCATGCTGCCAGAAAAGGTTTGACACACAGAGCTGTTAGTCCGGCACCTACAAACAATCCCAAGAAGAAAGCGCCTGCTATCCATGCTTTGTCGATGGTGAACTCATCAGAATCTATTTTCAAAGTAATAGGGACGCAAAAGTCGTCGCTGTAAGACAAACCTAAATTGGTACAGTTCTCAAGCATCTTGCACGCGTCCCTTGAAGATTATAATTAGGTAACCAGGTTAAACAAATCGTTGTTGTTCCCACTTTAACTTGAGCACATGCTGTCCGCCATGATTGTTTTGGTAAATAATTGACAGCGTTGCCGCGTCTCTAGGTTAACAGTCCAATCGTTGTCCTTGTTGCTTCGTTGTTTATGGCTTTCATTCACGAGGCAGACGACATTTATCGCCGATCGCTGTTTGATGATCTCAGGTCAGTTGATTTATGGTGAAATCAGTATGACATCTCAAATCGATTATATGATTTAATGCAATGAATGTATTTAGGAGATCAATTTAAAAAACAAACAAACAAACAAACCACTATAAACCCCGACTATATCTCAGCTGCCGTTGCCAAAACTGTGGTACACAGTGTGGTATTAGTTATCAGTTATTAAACATTCTACAGTTTCCATTCACAGTTTTAGCACGGACCTTCCGTGGTTTTAGTGTGCGATTGACAGGTAAGAAAAATACATAAGATGATTATTTAATATTTTTAAAAGTTATTGCAGCTCTGCTAAAAAAGGACATTGTAAGGTATTTTTCACTTTAAGTCATGCAGATACATGATGTGTGTGTGTGTAATTTTGTTTCAGAATGTGGGAATTGGCAAAATACAGTTTTGTTCTCACTTTTTATTTTGTGAGGTCTTCTTCTGTGCCTGTCTGCTTAATATATAAGAATGCTACTGTGAATGCATCAGCTCCTAATGAACTGCAGGTAACTATATATTTTAGATGAAACCTGAACACATATATGCATCCTTTTATATATCTATATATTCATAAATGTGTGTGTATATACATATACGAAAAAAAATGCATAAACTGTTTGCTTAAATTAAAAAAAACTTGTTTCAATTGTCTTTTCCTCATCAGTGCACCCATGCAGTGTCATCACACACACATAGATACATATAACATGAATCCCAGACACATAATCCCCGACACTTAATCCCCTAGACTTTTAATCCCCGGACACTTACTCCTCAAAATTAAATTTAAACTAAAAAAATTATGAAGTGTATGAAAAATTTAATTCAAATAATTATTTTCATGTAAACATCAAAACAAGTTTGACAATTAAAATAATACTTAACTTCAACATCTATAACATTAGTTAAAGTTCATGTGAGCTATTAAAGTCAATGTTCTTCAACAATATGATATGGAAAGTGTTGTTAATCAATATGTCAGGTAAGCTAATGATCGGAGGTACCCTAATTGGGGCGATTGCTACGTCTCATTAGAGTTAGTTACCATGCGACACATTTCTCTTACAGTTATAATATTTCAAGTTCACAAAATAGCAGTTTTGAGTGTTGTGTCGTGATTTGGGGGCATTTTTGAGGATTAAGTGTCTGGGGATTAAGTGGCTAGGGATTAAATGTCTAGGGGATTAAGTGTCGTGGATTAAATGTCTGGGGATTAAGTGTCCGGTCACCATATAACATATACTCTGAGAAACATAACTGTATTTTTCAGTGTATTTTCTATACAAACATTTTTTTAAATATTGTTTTTTAATGTAAGTATATAAATCTACAAAGTGAAAAATCTTACAACCGTCTATGTTTATGTTCATACATGAATGCGTTTGTGCTTGGATGTTGTCAATGAACTGATCTTCTACCTTTACAGCTTTTACATGATGTTAGATTTTTGTTGGTTATCTGCTGAAGACAAGACCTCAACAGACCAAATTCTGTAATCTGTTTATCAGATGCAGGTTAGTGTGAACACCAATGCTGTCTCAGTAACTGGAATGGCTCCCAGAGTGAACATGACTGCCTTGACGTATGTTGAGCTCAAAATTAATTTCACCAGTCCTGCATTGTCTTCGGTTTCAATGGAACGAAGTATAGAGGTAGGAAACAATTAAAAGCTAGTCCAAGTACAAGTCTTATGGCAGCATCTCATTAGCTTATGCTGAAAGTTCTCAGAAATTAGAATTTAGATTTGTCTTTGGTGGCTTACCCGGAAAAAAGCAGTACTTTATTTTGTTTTAGTTTAATTTCAGGTTTAGGTTAGCCTAAAAATTAACCATGTAGGTTGCATTTATTCTTAAAGATTAGCAAAAGCAAAAAACTTTTGTTTCAAATGAGTGTATTTAGTTTGTTGCAAGATACTAATACCGATATCAAAGCAATTAAATCTGCTCAGGTCATAAAATGTAAGTGTTTGAAATGTAATTTGCACTTCCATTTTGAAGCGGTCAAGACAGATTAATTGTTCCTGGATGTTGTAACATGAATTTTGAAGCTTTCAGTTTGGCTGAAGCCTTCAGAGATGTCATGTTAGAATTTAGGTGGGTTCCACAGTGTCCAGAACAGTGAGCAACTTTCTTTTCCTGCTCCTTTGGCCATGATTTCTTTAAACCTGTGGATATTCTCTCCCAACTAAAATAAAAAACAAGCACATTTTTGTGACAAAGTAATGACATTGGGTCCTGTCAACTTGTCATGCTTAATACAAGTTAGCCTTTAAGACAACATCAGCTATTTTAGATCTTGAATAGTTGGGGAGAAGTTTTGTGTTCTTGTAGTCGATAAATCTGCATGTTGATTTTAAGGGCTTATTGCTGTATGCTGGTGTGTTATCCACATCCTCGCACAGATATGTTTACAAGCAAATACTTTAACACACACACATCATTTTTTTATTAGACTACATTTTCATCTTCTTGGTAGTGGTCAGTTAATGATTTTGTTTTCTCATTTCTCTTCATTGTTATTGAAAGGTAATAGATGCAACAGCAAACCTGCCAAAAGTTCATCTTGCAACAACACTGATAGTCAAAGCATCATCAGGAGTGACATTACTTCATAATGTTACTCTGAAAGAGAATCTTGCAGATGGACTGCAAGCATTTCTTGATGCAGGGCTTTTACCTCCATCTAACACGCCTGAACTTCAGATTGTTGGACGAACAAAATTCACTTATTTATATAATGGTTCTCTTGGTAAGGAAAATCTGAACGTCACATTTTTCCTTTGTGTTTAGGAATACAACTTTTATTAAAAGGTTTTGTGTGATTTGTCTATACATACTTAAAATAATTAGTACATGTTGATGTGTATATTTTGCCTGAACATGCATGTGCTGGTTGGTGTGTCGATCTGTGTACATTTCTGTAGTAGAAGTGTGTTAAGTATACAAAGACTCTGACTTCTGTATTGTGAACAGCTGCAGGTAATAATGCCACCTTGCAATACACAGCAGAACCTTCTGGAGATCAAGGCCAGGATCTTGCTGAAGGAAAAACTAAGTTTACTTCATACGTCAGCTTTAGCCATGTATGTATTAAGAAAAAAATAGGTTTCCACTTAGAGAATTCAAAAGAATATTTGATTTATAAATCTTAAATGTAAAAAAATACACATGAGATAAAGGGGCGTGAGAGATGTATACTTTTCAGATGTGCATCATCAGCAGCAGGATCAATGTGTAAATACACATACATGTGCACACAGAAGCACACTCACAGGCTGATGCATATCCATACATACAAGCCAACACACATACACATGCATGTATGTTGTATTTTGCATGTGCTGAACAGTTTTGGAACAGTTTATAGTGATCCAGCAACTAAGGCTATACCTCGGCAAGGCCGCCAACCCCATAAACAGATGCCACATGCAGAGAAAAACTGTGTGCCCAAGACTTGAGCTGAACCCTAGTAAAGGAGGGGATAGGTCTTCATGAAGCAAACGTATTACAATCATGTGCAAATTGCTGAATTATTTTTAAAATGAGAGGATGTTTAAATAGTTCAAAGAATAATGTGAAAGTTAAGTAGAGAAGTAACTATTTCTTTCCAAATTAAAACAATAGGACTGAAAATATGTGAGGTGGGGAAGCCAGGCACTTTTGGCACAACAGCCCTTCTGGTGGGTATTTAAGGGGAGGGAGAAGTCAGCAGAGAGAAGCTTGGAGAGATCAAGATGCAAGTTGCAGCACTGCCAGCAGAAATCATCACCTCAACCAGCAGTCCAGCTGAGGACTTAGCCTCCTGGGCAAAAAGTTTACCTGGAGTTTACCCTACATAGCAATGATCACATAGGCAACTGCAGGCAGCCAATAAGTGGTCACCATAATAAAGGTATCAGCAACCTAGAGCTACACATTAAATGTCATCTTCAATAAAGTGTGCCATGTGTTAGGCTACCCAGTTACATATGTTAGGTGATTAGATAAATCTTTAGCAGGAATATTAGAATCAAACTTTTTCTTTCTCTTTATGCTTACAGAGTGCAAACTCTTATGGTCCTTTTCCACTTGATATATGCATATGGACTACCTATGACTTTCAGACAAATGTAAGTACGTTTGACATCTTTAGCATTTATGCAAGTTAAATGTGTATTGAAAGGTGTGTTAAAAAATAAGGATTGCTGCATGTGGTGTGTACTATGCTGTGTTTCTTTGTGAGAAATAAATAAACTGTGTCCTGTTATCATCACAAAGGAAGTGTCGGGCTAAATTACTTGTAAACTAACTTGTTTATTTTCAACAGGTATCACTTACATGACTTTTCTTAAAGGTATTATCTTTCTTCAGGCACTGTTATTGCTTGTAACTAAAACCCTTTTTCCTCTTTTTTTGGCATTTTTGGGTTTTTGTTTATGATTTTATTTTCTGTTGGTTTGGATTCTTATTATTAGACATACTATGTAAGTTATATACTCTATAAAGCATTTCTTGGATCCAGAAAAAATATCATTTTGTTTCTTTTGCTAATTGATTTATATAAATAGTATGAATATTATCATTTGGTTGGTTTTGCTAATCACTGATTTATATAAATAGTATGAATTACTTTTATTTTGCTGGTTTTGCAAATTGATGATTTATATAAATAAATATAATTTTATTGTCCTTGTTGTATGTTTTGATATTTACTTCAATTTGGGATTCCAGTTTTACATTTTTAAAACTGGGTTCCAAGCTTTGGGTTTAAAAAAAAAATTCTTGGACCTACTAGTATGACTTTCAGATTTGTTCTGATATTTATTTGTCCACCAGATTATCTATGAACAGGGCTATACAGCACTCTCATTCTTCTTGGCAATGCTGCTGGGGTTTATTCTGATAGCACTAGCTGTCCTTTTGTTCTTGGTTATATGCCGGCGTTGCAGAAACACTTCTGTTTCTCCACATGTGAGCATAAATGTTTTGTGTTAAAAATAAAGTAGTAAAAAATATCTGCCTAAAGTAAAAGCTAGATTCTTTGAAATCTGGTAGATGTGATCTTGTTATAAAACTAGAGGTCCTCACTATTTGCTTGTGCAATATATGACTCATCACTATTTTGATTAATATTCATTAGCAATGAGGCATGTGAAAAGGAGGGAAAGACTATAGGCACTAAAAATTTGGTAGACTGCCATGGGTAAACTCCCACGCATTTACTACACAAGCAGCATTCAGAAACAGGACAGCAACTGTGGGCTTATTAAGAGGTGTGGATGGTAACAACCCAAAGGAGAATTATTAGTAAACTGTTGAAAATATTATTTCCTATTGCTTGGCATTGAAAAAGAAACTGAAAGAGGTGTTTGAGATAATTGTAGCGGGCCCTAATTTGGAAGTGTTTGATGTGTATGGTGGAAAAATTCTGTTGCTGGCAAATACCACAAGTCGTCAGCAGTTTTCCCTTTCAGACTTTTTTTGAGAAAACAGTTAAGATAGCGGTCCCAGATAAGAGCACATGTGGTATATCATACACACCGATGCAAATGGTGTAAAATGGTAGGGCACAAAAAGAAGGCAAACAAAAGTGAAGAAAAAACGACGAGCAATTAAAAAAAACGCTGAACAACCGCTTAACTGTTTGCCCTGTAATCAGAACAAACTGAAAAACTTTTAGTACCCCCGAAATATCGATCATATCAGAAAAAATTCACAATGCTTATTGTAAAATCCTATGACAAATCCATATATGGCTTAACCTATATTATCTGATGTACAGAATGAAAGACTCTAAATCTTAACCTCGAAAATATCAGTCCTTCCCAGCTTGTCATAAACGAGTACATTTTTTTCTATTAACTCTTAGCATCGACATCCCCCTCCCCCTAACAAATCCTGCCACAAATAAAATGCTACACGAGGAAAACAGTTGTCGCATATACTACAGTGAAAATGTGTTACAGCCATGCAGTGATTGAGCCACCGGCCGATACTGAATATAGTCTCTAATACTTTTCACCCACAGGCACAATACAGGCAACTTAAATGCTGAGAATTCCTCTCAGATCTCATTCACACTTTCTTTTCCCCAACGACCTTGACCTAAAAAGATGCTACATGAGAATATTTCATCTCCTCCTACAGAAAATCTACAACCATCCTATATAACAAAATCATAAAACACAAACGCGCGACATCACTCGAATCATACTATTAAATGTTTAAAAACGGGAATATTTGTTACGAACCTGATCGATTAGGACAATAAATGTTTAAAGCTGATCTTTAAGCCGTGCTACTTACGTACTTCTCGCGCCAAAAAAGAAAGCTGGGGCCGAAGGGAACGAGATAAATATCTCCCCCCCCCCCACTGAATCCTGATAAGACAAACTTTCGCAAGAACGTCTCACGACAAAATAAAATCAACCAAATATTCTGTTAATACTCACAATTTTTGTGGGTATTACAAGTTAAAATCGAGTATCATTTGTTTGGGAAAGTATTTAAGACAGATATGTCTGTTATATTTATTTTTACATGTATTCGGCTTTCTGTGGCTTTTTGTTTAGCACATTGCATTTCAATTTTCCAGGAACATTACATCAAAGATAAGGGCAAAACGATTATCTTGGATGCCAAGGCTGCCATGAAGAAAGGACTGAATATCATCAAAGACAACAGGTTATTTTATGATAAAAACTGCTGAATCCACCATCCCTTTAGAAATCCTTTCAAAATATTACAGATCTCATTTACAGAGAAGACAAAAATATTGTTTCTTCTTTGACTGCACCAGATGACAGGAGATTAAGGGTTACAGTAGCTCCTTAACCATCAAAAAATTGTCTCACTGACAATGACCTAGCATATGTGCCTGGCATGCAGCAAATTTCACTATAGTCAGGTGAGCAATTGCCCTCTAACAGCGTAAAAGGCCAAACTCAAGGCCAACACCAGATTTTTCGATGGTTTCTGGGATGTTCACTAGCCTCTACTCTTTTCAAGTGCGATGCGATCACTTTGTGCTGAAAATTTATACGTTGTTCTAGTGGGAAGGACCGTGTGCTCTAGGCATTGGCCTGCTACAGAATTTTTTGTCATTTTTTCGTCAATTTAATTTGTGACACGGGAAGTCTTTGAGTTTCCGTAAAACTAAGAAATCGTCCTACAGCAGTGCTTACTAGAGAAAAGCACGAACTGTTAAAACCAGTCTGTTAAGTAAATTCGGTTTGAACCTTTTAATTATTTTTTTAAACTTCAGTCAAAGCTTCAAAATAAAGTTCATATCTGTAGGGCTGTATTCCAAAATCAATCGTTTCATTTTCTGGGGAAAAATCGCTTCCAGAACACGACAACTTGAGCGATGTTTCTTCATTTGACTTGAAAACATGCACAGATTTCTTTAACTGAGCCACACTCACTGTTACAAATACTGCTGGCGCGTACGAGAACTCCAGTATAGGAGAGTATTTTTCTCCTGCTTTCCTTGTGGCAGGTGAGAATGCCGATGTTTGAAGGCTTATATCTTGAAAATTAAGCATAATTATGTACTCATATTTTGGGAATTATTATTTTAAAATGAACTTAACCCGATCATAAAGAAAAAATGTTGCACTCGGTTTGTTCTTTAAGGCTTCGTCCCTCTACACTGAAAACAGCGGTTTCACCACACATTCTTCATAAAGAGAAGTAGAGGGACCGGGCAGGGTGGCGACGCAGCGTGAATTCTTTGTGCCCCGTCTGCCACGACTATGTGGTCCACGTAGTGGCTAGTGTATTTCTTCATTCAGATTAAGGGGTAGAAGGTTTATGTATTAAACTGCGTCCGCGAAAAGTAATCTTGTTCCTTCTATGTATGGTGTAAAGTCAAAACGAGGTAGCGGGGTTCCCTACTATGATAGGGAGGATTCCTTGTTCTACTGTGAACTCACAGAGATATTAAAAGTTTGTTTAATACCTGATTTAATAATCAGTTGTAATAGAGAACACACACACACACACACACACACACACATTTTAGAGAGGGAGACCATGTACTCCCTGTATGGCTACACAAAACCAAAGAATTTCATTTTCTTTCTTGTCCGTTATGGCACCACACGCATGACATTTAGTCAATCTGGCTCATGGCAGAAAGAAAGGAAAGTTTGTGGATAAAATGATTGTCCCTTTTCATGAGGCGTCAGTACTGGAAAATGTCACTCAGAGCTTCCCGTTGCCCCCCGCCTTCGGCACCGGATGCCACCATCATCCCAGTATCACATCACCTCGCGGTCATCTTTTTCTCAGACGCGACCACCACCTTGATCTCACGCCGGTTCTGCTGCCGCCGTTGTTGCCCTTGTGGATAAATAAAGTTGTATTGTGTTGTATTGACCAGACGGTTGCACCCGTTCAGACGTGGTCGTGCTGGAACGAAAAGGACGACTCTTGCTCTTTTTGCTCTTGGAGGCCTGCGTCGCCGCGACTGGTTGTCCCAGGCGGTGAGGCACAGTGAAGCGGTACTTTCCGATCTTTTCGATGGCAAGTTGCAGCGCAGCGCATATGTACCTGCATAGGTACACCTGGTACTTGTCGATGGAGGCGACTCTACTGCCGGGTAAATTGGAGAGGTTCGAGATGGTGTCTAATTCTAACCCGGCGCACATGCTACCCGAAATCGCTTTCGCCGTCCTTAAGCGTTGCCTGATGCTGACATGGTAGACTGGGTGATGAGGCTCGCCAGGATGCCGAACTTGCAGCAGTCAATGAACAGTGGGCAAATTAAAGCAGCGCTTGTTGTTGTTGTTGTTGTTGTTGTCTTTGAAAGGGAAAGTGCTTCCACCGAAAGGCGATTTCGCACTGTGGAGGGGGGGGGCAAGGGGGGAGCAGAGGGGGAAGCTGGAGGTGGTGGTGGTAAGGAAGGGAAGGGACCGGGAGAAGGGTTGTTGTTCTCTTTCGCGCAGGTGTTGTTTACTGGTGTTGGTGCCCTCTGCCATCTGTAGTGCCGTGCTCTTATGTCCTGTAGGCCTGCCAAGCCCGCAGAGGTGGCGTACTCTCCAGGTTGCCAGATCTCTGAGGTTGCCCTATTTCTATATCCTAGACTTAGTTTGAGGACTTATTCAAGTTGTTTTTATACTGATTTGAAGAATAATGTTATGCTAGCAAGCTCATTTGTTCAGATATATCCTAATCTATGGGTTATTGTTTCAGTTATCAGAGTTTCCCAGGGGGAGGAGCTATTTAGTCATACCCTTTTATCTGTTTATATGAGCTTAGCATGAGGGTGGCTTGTCACCATTGTTACTACTAATGACAGTATAGTATGCCACTGCTCTTTTGGTGGGTTAAGACAGTTGTTAATGTTCAGTGCCAGCCTATGTTTATTTAAGACCTGTCTTAATTCTTCTCTTTCTTCTTTGTTTTCATGACATTCCAAAAGCACATGTGGGGTGCTAAGCCTATCCCCACATATGCATGTTATAGGGTCTTTGTATTTAATTAAATATTCTCCACTTAGCCTCATTCTAGTTATCTTAGACTGGCGGGGCCTACTTGAATTAAAAAAAGTAGCGTATTACTGGGTTGGTCATCTACCAGTCGCCTAGTTCCTTTACCTTCAGTTTTATATTTCTCCTGCCATCTTGTTTGTATTGCTGGTTTTATGGCTATTCTTCTCTCAGTTGGTGAAATAGAGATGTTTAGGGTGGTGACTTTAGGACTGCTACTCTGCTTTACAGCCAGTTTCGCTAGTTTGTCAGCTTTCTCGTTTCCTTGAATCCCAATATGGGAGGGGACCCAAAGGAACCTGACGTCTCCGTTTTCCTTGTTAATTTTATTTATGAGGGACAGTATCTCATATACAATGTCTATTCTGTTGGATGATTGGGTTTTAAGTGCCTGGAGTGCTGACAGGGAGTCCGATAGTATAAGGAATTGTCGTTGTTCAGTGTCTCTCAGCTTGAGTTGTGTCGTCTCAAGAGCTGTCTGTATAGCAGTCATCTCGGCTGTGAAGATTGACGTGTGGGTTGGGAGTTTGATTGAAAGGGTCATGTTGTCAGGAGAATAGATTCCCAGCCCGGTTACTTGCGCTTCAGGGTCGTGGGAGCCATCCGTATAGATTTGTGTATAGTCCTTGTAGGTGGTGCTCAGTTTGGGTTTGATCTCTGAGGTGATTTGGTAATGGTGGCTTTCTTTGTTGTATTTGGTGAGGTCAGTGTCTATTTGTGGTCGCGGAAGTGTCCAAGGTGGAGTTTGCATGTTGGTGTGTGGGTAGGGTGCTGTAATTGCCGTTTCTGCTCCTTTTGTGTTTTCTATATGTTGGGTGTGTTGTTGAATAGTGGGTTGTGGGGTGGGGCGGCCCGTTCTGTGTCTGTGGGGTTGTATGTGGATCTGTCGGACTGGGTGGTCGGTAGGGAAACACTGCGTCTTATAGTAGTAGTTGGCTGTCCTCTCCTTGATAATCAGGTCTATTGGTTTTTGTCCCGTCTCTGCCAATACCGACAGGTTTGGAGTGTGCGAAGGTACACCCAACACTACTTTTAATGCTCCGGCCTGGACTGACTGGAGTTTAGCTATGTGGTTTGACCTCAGGTGAACTAGGAGTGGGGCTGCATAAAGCAGCTTTGACATTACATGGGCTTGGTATAGGTTAAGAAGGGATTTTGGGTGGGTGCCCCAGTTGTTACCACTTACTACTCTCATTAGGTTAATTCCCTTTTTGGCA
The DNA here is from genome assembly GCA_004794655.1 of Marisa cornuarietis. Lineage (NCBI taxonomy): Eukaryota > Metazoa > Mollusca > Gastropoda > Architaenioglossa > Ampullariidae > Marisa > Marisa cornuarietis. Next base: position 817,810 of record SMMW01000554.1, on the reverse strand, counting down.
GCTTTCGTTATTTTATCTACATAGGGGGACCAGTTTGTTTTATCCGAGAAAATTACTCCTAAGAATTGTACCTGGGAGCTATAGTTAATGGTTGTTTGGTTTAGTTTTAGTTTGGGATATTCCATCTTCTGGTTTGGTTTTTTAAATATTATCGCCTGGGTTTTGGGGGCTGATAATTTAAAGCCATTATATTTTAACCAGTTTGCTACTTCATGGAGGTCCTCTTGGATCTTGTCAATTCCTATTGTAACAGGGTGGGACGAGGTTCACTTGCTCAGTCTCACCACAATGATTAAGACAACACCGTCGTGGGTTGAGTCCGGTTTACTATTGTGTCAGAGGATAGGTCTGACTAGGCGAAAGCTCTAACAACTTGGTGGGGCGATGCGACCACCTCTCTTCTCTCCGTTCGACTCCCCTCTCTTCTCCCTCTCTCACCCTCTTATCCCCCTCATACCCGACTTTTCTAGAAGCCCTGTCCTTGTTACTAGGCGACCCCCTTCCGCTCTCCTTCGGCCGGGTCGCCATTCGGCCAGTGGTTTTCCCCAACCCCCTCCCACTCTCTTTCGGTCACAAGGTATGTCACCTACCTTTCTATCCCTGTGTGTGTGTGTGTGTGTGCAATGCGTGTGTGTACCTGTGCTGTGCGTGCCATAACCCATACTACTATACACACCCCCTCGAGGAGAAATGTCGTCCTCGACATTTAAACCTAAAACCCCGTTTTTTCCAATATAACCATATCATAAACATATATATAACACAACGTAAATAAATCTACATATATCCAATCACAATATAGTCAAAGTCCTTTCCTTATAAAATCCGAATAACGTGCGAGTTTGTGAGTGTTTACAACAGTGGCCAGACAGCCTCAATTACCATGCTTATAACACTCTCAGGAAGCTTTTCTGCAGACAGTTTGTTCAGCAACAAGTTAATTTTCTGGCACCTCAGGCTATCGTCTGGGCTCGGCTGCTGGCGAAGTACAAATTCGTCTGCTCTCATCCACGCTGGTTGCTGACGTGGCCTTGCTGACACTCGAGGGGCGTGGTGTGGTGACGGCGGTGCGCCCTCCTCCTCCTCTCTCCCCCCTTCCTGAGCGGATGGGACTTCCCTGTCGTTGACGTTAGGCATTGGAGGCTGCGTGGTGGCTTCTGAATCTGGGTCAGGGACCGGACGGGGTAACTCCATCTCGTCTTCGTCCCTACCCTGCTCTTCCTCGCTCCTAACTGCACTCGCCATCGGTTGCCCTTTTGACCCGGTAGCTGGCGGCCGTGTATGTACGAGCGCTGTGCTAGATGTGTCGCTGTCGCTCTCACTTTCACGGGCGGATGAATCTGCTCTGTTGTCGTTTCTGAGCGGGCGGCGTAGTGTTCGTGGTCTGCGATGAGGCAAGTGATCTCTCGCACCTTCCTGTTGAGGTTCGTCCTCTAATATGCCGCCCACTGGTAGCAGCATGTTGCGGTGAAGAGTCCGTTTTCTGCCGGAGCCGTCCTCTCTCCGTACAACGTACACTGGTATCGCGGTGTTAGGGTGGCTCAGCACACTGTATACCCCACTCTCCCAGCGATCCGCAAGTTTGTGTTTGCCGTCAAAGGCCACGGCTTTCACCAACACACGGTCACCCACTTCTATGATGACCGACCTTGCCTTTGAATCGTAGCCACTTTTCTGGCGCTCGCCTGCCTTGCTCGAGGCTGCAGCTGCCAGCTGAAAAGACTCTTGCAGTCGTTTCTTCAGGGCGTTGACGTACTTAGTGAGCGGTTCCCTCCCTTGATCGTTGCTATCGACGCCAAATAACAGGTCGACGGGAAGACGCGGGTCACGGCCAAACATCAAGGAATAAGGGGAGAAGCCAGTTGACTCGTGGCGGGTGCAGTTGTATGCGTGCACGAGACTGGCCACGTGACTTTTCCAGTCTACTTTTTGCTGCGGCTCCAGTGTCCCAAGCATGTCCAGCAACGTGCGATTAAATCTTTCGCACATTCCATTTCCCATGGGGTGGTATGGGGTGGTTCGCGATTTACTGCACCCGATGACCTGGCACAGTTCTCTTATGATGCGGCTCTCAAAGTTAGCTCCCTGGTCTGAGTGTAACCGCTTTGGGACTCCATAGTGAACAATGAAATTATTAACCAGGGCGTCGGATGTTGTTTTTGCCGTCATGTTCCGGGTTGGAATGGCTTGGGCGAGGCGCGTGAAATGGTCCGTGATCACAAGAATGTGCTGGTACCCTCCTTTAGATGTTTCGAGAGTCAAATAATCCATACACACCAGCTCCAATGGCGCCGTGGTAACTATGGAGACCAGCGGCGCGCGCTCGGTGGCCAGTGTTTTCCGGCGCACGCATCGGGGACACTGTTTGATCCAGCCCTCTACGTCAGCTGTCATGCCAGGCCAGAAGAAACGATCTCTGATGAGACTGAGGGTCCTGTCTCGGCCGGGATGGCCGGCGTCGTTGTGGAGACACTCGAGGACAGTGCGTATGTAGCGCGATGGTATTACCAGCTGTTCTTTCTCTTGCTCCCCAACCATTGCTCGCCGGTGCAGGACGCCCTTTCTCATCACTAGCTTATTAAATTCTTGTTGCAGCGCACGATGGGGGCCATGCGGTTGTCTTATTTGGGGAGGCCCTCTTCTTTGCTCCACCGCCGTTATCCACACACTCAGCACCGGGTCTTGCAACTGAGCTTGTCTGGTATCACTACATGATAGTGCATGCAGACCCTGCCGTGTAGCGAAACTGTCTTCCACTACGGTGGCAGAGCATGCTATGCATTCTGCATATGCGGGTGCTTGCAGAGAGCCGCATATCGCTTGCACCGACTCCTTGCCAATGTAGCCGCCAAGGCTCTGCTGGCCTCGTTCTACAGCAGGTAGTCTTGACAGCGCGTCTGCATCCGCGTTGCTTTTCCCTGGTCGGTACGTGATATCAAAGTCATAAGATGCCAGTGATGCTAGCCAGCGGTGGCCGGTGGCATCTAGCCTCGCTGACGTCAGCACGTAGGTCATGGGGTTGTTGTCAGTCAACACAGAGAAGCTGTGACCATATAGATAGTCATGGAATTTCTCTGTGACCGCCCACTTGAGCGCGAGGAATTCCAGCTTGTGCGCCGGGTAATTCCGTTCCGAGCGGCTCAGCCCCCTGCTAGCGAAGCACACCACTCGTTTCTGATTGTTTTGCACTTGATACAGCACTGCCCCCAACCCGTGGATGCTGGCGTCCGTGTGCAGCTCGAACGATTGGGCGTAGTCCGGGAATGCCAATACTGGGGGTGACGACAGGCAGTCCTTTAATTTCCTGAATGCTTCATCTTCCCTTGCGCCCCATAACCATTCGACGGGTTTCTTAGCTGTTGCACCTTTGCCCCTCTTCTTTTTTCCTTTTATCACATCCGGCAACAAGTCAGTTAGGGGCTTGGCGATTGTCGAAAATCGTCTCACGAACCGTCTATAGTAGCCGGCAAATCCCAGAAACTGTCGTACATCCTCAGGTGCCTTGGGCACTGGCCAGTTTTTCACTTTCTCGCACTTCTCCGGATCTGTCTCAACACCAGCCGCTGAGACGATGTGGCCCACATATTTTACCCGATCCTGTGCGAATGTGCACTTCTTGGGGTTCAGCTTCAGTCCACAATCACGCAGTCTGTCTAGCACTCTTTTCACTCTGTCCATATGTTCATCAAACGTGCTGGAAAACACAATGATGTCATCGAGAAACACAAGGCAAATGTGAAGGTGCAGGTCCCCCAAACATTCTTCCATGAGGCGTTGATATGTGGCCGGTGCATTCGCCAGCCCCATTGCCATGCGGTTGTACTCATAGAATCCGAGGGGCGCCACGGAGAATGCTGTGCGCTCTTTGTGCTCCTCGGTTATTTCTACCTGATGGTAACCGCTCTTTAAGTCGAGGACAGTGAAATACTTAGACCCTGCTAAGGCATCAAGCAGTTCCTCTATCCTTGGCAGCGCGTACGAGTCTTTGATAGTCCGTGCGTTGAGCTGTCTGTAGTCAACACATTGTCGTAAAGTACCGTCTTTCTTCTTAACCCACACAACATTTGACGACCAGGGTGAGTGTGATGGCCGGATAATGCCACTGTCCAGCAGCTGTTGTAAATGTTCTTTCACCTGTTCGTACATGCCGGGTGGAATTCGGCGATGCCGTTCTTTAAATGGCGTATCGTTTGTCAGCTTTATCTCATGCTTCACACGTGTGACATGACCCACATCAGTTTCTCCTGTTGAAAAGTTCTCGGGGCGGCCTCTAACCATGTCTCTGATGCGTGATTGCTGTTCCACCGTCAGATGTGGCGAAATAGTCACTGAGTCTACACAGTTTAGCGCCGTCTCGGTCATACCATTGGCACTTCCACACTGAACCTTGGTAACTGGCTGGAGTTCACATATCACCGTGCGTGATGGTATCACCACTGTCTTAGTTGTCGCGTTCGCAATGTGCACATCGACCACGCCCATGTTCTTACTGTCGTAGTTGACGAGGCTCGGGGTGATGTCGAGCAGCTTATCCCAGTCACTGTTCAATGCTGACTGGAGCATCGCACAAGTGGGTGCATAATCCAGCGCTTGATCCACTGCACACGGGATGACAATGGCACTGTTGGGCTTGATGGTGGTTGACTGCACACAGCGCGCGTACGCTAGTCTGTTGCGATTCCTGCGCAGCGCTCGTTCTCGCATCGCTAGACAGCGAAATGAGCGATGCAATAGTGGGTGCAGCTGCGCATCCTGCAGGAATTGGGGTCCGTGCTTCTGTCGTGTCTGGTGCATAAGCTGCTCCAGGATGTTGGTACCTAGCAAAACAGGAACATTGTTACTGTACCTGTTCGATGGGACCACCAGCAGTAGGCAAGTGAGGCTGTCAGCCCCGCCCCCTGCCCCCTCCACTTGCACGTCCGCTTCGATGTACCCTTCGTATGGGAGCATTTGGCCATCCGCACACTCAATGTGTAACATTTCTTGCAGCGGGCGAATGGTTAGATGTGTCAGTTTCTGGTGATAAAACGTGTCTGTCACAGTCGATACGGTGGCACCCGTATCCAGTAGCGCTGTTGTGGCCACACCTTCGACCCAGACATCTACACACGTACTGGGGCCTATTAATTTTGTTCCATCCCCGGGGCCGAGTGCCGGCGGGTGTTGACCTACAGGGTGCCCCTTCCTGCAGGCCAGCTGGAGTTTAAAGGCTTGGTCAACGCGCACCCGACACCCCACTTGAATGTGGCCTTTGCCACCACATCTGAAACATGTCGGCCCTTCGTTCTCATAGAGGGGGCGTGGCGGCCGCTGCTTTGGCTCTTTGCTGGCAGCGGGCCCGTCGCCTGGCCTCTGTTGCAGTTGCCGCTGCAACGACTGTACCTCCGCCGACAGCTTCTGCACCTCCGCTCTCCAGTCCTCGCTGGGGGTCGGTTGTGCCACTTTAGCTGTTGCTTGTCTACCAGCACCTGGTCTGTGGGCTGGTTCCTCGGCGTCTCTCTCCACCTGCCGTATGAAGCGGAATAGGCTATCCACGTCGGCCTCCATCTCGAACTTGTAGGCAGTCCTGTCCTTCAGGGGCTGACGCAAGCCACCCCATAGTCTGCAGCGCAGCGTCTCATCATACACGCGCTTCTCAATGAGGCGCGCATTCAGGGCTTGTGTCAGGGTGTCTTCAATGCGACACCGCCACTGAGTAACATCTTCCCCGGCCTCCTGGCGCGCGTTGTAAAAGGCGCCGAGTATGTCCTGGTCATATAACACCAGACCAAATATGCTGTCAAACTTTTTCAGCAGTTCGTCTAGTGTAGCTTGCGGGCCCAGACGCATGGCCACTCTTGCCGCCTCTCCTTTCAATGAACGGCGAACAGCCTCCAACACAATGTCATCAGTATATCGTCCCCGCAAGCACATCAGTTCATACCTCCAGAGGTCGAGCGCCGTGTCGCTGCTTCTCCCGCCAGAGAAGGGTGGCAGTCGTGGTATCTGCGGCCCGCTCGCCTTCGACAGTGTAGCTCCCGTTGTCTCGGCATTGTCTGCCATCCACTGTTGTAAGTTAGCGGCGGTGTCTGCTGTGGGCTTCACCGGCAGATTCCTGTAGGCCTCCAGCACTTGCATTTCCTCTTCTGTCAATTCCATTTTCGGCACTAAGCATCACTCAAAGTTTCGCCCAGTGCCCCACATTGGGCGCCAAAAATGTAACAGGGTGGGACGAGGTTCACTTGCTCAGTCTCACCACAATGATTAAGACAACACCGTCGTGGGTTGAGTCCGGTTTACTATTGTGTCAGAGGATAGGTCTGACTAGGCGAAAGCTCTAACAACTTGGTGGGGCGATGCGACCACCTCTCTTCTCTCCGTTCGACTCCCCTCTCTTCTCCCTCTCTCACCCTCTTATCCCCCTCATACCCGACTTTTCTAGAAGCCCTGTCCTTGTTACTAGGCGACCCCCTTCCGCTCTCCTTCGGCCGGGTCGCCATTCGGCCAGTGGTTTTCCCCAACCCCCTCCCACTCTCTTTCGGTCACAAGGTATGTCACCTACCTTTCTATCCCTGTGTGTGTGTGTGTGTGTGTGCAATGCGTGTGTGTACCTGTGCTGTGCGTGCCATAACCCATACTACTATACTATGATTTTAGGTATCTCGGGGTTGTTTGTTTTACGTATTTCTACTTTTCCTAGGAGGGAGGTGTCGTCTGCAAACTGTTTGACTTTTACGTGCTTTACACATTTGGGGAGGTCTGCGATCATTATGTTAAACAATAATGGACTGAGGACGCTCCCCTGGGGCACTCCATTATCAAGCAGCACCTCTTTAGACGTCTGGTTTTCCACTCTTATTGCTATTTTCCTGTTTGACAGGAAGGATCGAACTAATTGGACGATTTTGTTTGGAGTGCCTATGCGGTAGAGTTTCTGGAGCAGACCTTCATGCCAGAGCATGTCGAAGGCTTTCTCAATGTCCAAGAACACTCCACACAGGTTCACTCTTTTTTCGGTATGAGCGTTAATTATTTCCTGCTGTAAGGCTGTTATATGATCCATCGTACTACGTTTTTCCCTAAACCCACTCTGTTCTGGGGGTAGAATGTTGTTTACTTCGCAGTAGTAGTTTAATCTGCATTTGATTATTGTTTCAAACGTCTTGCCTAACTGCGAGGTGAGCGCTATTGGTCTGTAGCTAGCAGGGGATGTCTTTTCCTTACCTGGTTTGGGGATTGGGACTTGTACTGAAGATGGAGATTTTATACAAAGGATTCCTCCCAACCCCGACGTCAGTGTTGCGATGTGAACGCCGTTGTCCTAGTAACAGAACAACAAGGTAAAGGTAAAGGAGGCGGGTTGTTTTATTTATTTTTTAATTGCTTATTTGTATGGCAAGACACTGCAGCTTTGTATAAAAACTATACACGTCCGTGGCTCCAGGGAAACAAATGACGCCATGGTCTATGCCAACATGAAGCAAAGCCAGGTTATTATAATCGACCTGCCGGCTGTATAGACGTTTTCAAACTGTGTAGGTATGACGGGTGGTACACGAGCACCATGCGCCAATATATATATATTCTCGCTGTCACTGCTGTGAGTGGAGCCTTGCATGGCCACGTGTCGAAACCCAGAGGCAGGAATGTCTGAGGATATTAAGCCATTACGCGGACGCCAAGAATATTGGGAACCAGACCCTTAATTGTAATCCTGATTGACAGCACTCTACATATTTACTCCGTTTACCCGCGGATAGGTGTGTGGGGTCATTTCGTGTTGTGACCAGCGGGTCACCAACAGTTAAAAGTTTGTCAGACGCGGAAACATATCTGCATTTTTATACACATAACAAGATGGATAATATACATGTTTGATGAAAGATATTTATATCATGATATATTAACAATTAACTAACTACTGACTAAATCATATACTAAATATCGGCGAACCTAAGACTAAGTCCTAGACTAGTATATATATATATATTCGCAGGTGGTAGGGTTGGGAGGTGGTACTTCGAAGTTTCGAAAGTGGTACTCGTCTGGAAATGTTTGAAAACCTCTGGTATAGACGACTATAGTTACCATGTTGATTGTAAGGATCCGCGAAACTGCGCCAAATGATTCACCTTTTTTCATCACACGTACGGTCGAACAAAAAGAATATGGTAAATCATAAACACAGATCTGAAAATGAAATATCTTTTGTTAAAATATGGTGACAAAAAATCACGACGTAATAAAATCAATAATTATCTTGATGGGGATGTTATTCAGGGCAGGGAATCATGAATCTCTATGCGCAGAGGAAATATGAATCTTCGCCAGGCCTTGCCTATGTTAAAAGAAAATCCAAATGTTTTCAAATAATCTGTACAAATAATCTGGAGTAGCCCGACTGGCGAATGACTGTTTTCCATCTCTTTTTGTCTTTGTCTTTTTAGATCTGCACCGCTAATTGGTGTCTACTGTTTATCTGTATTTCTGTTGCGCCACTTACCATTTTCTTGTTTTTTTATTGGCCACATTGTCAACTAACGATATCTGCACCATTTTGCGCTTCTTAGATTTTGGACCTGTATATCAGCAGCAAAGACTTAACACACCGACTCCCTGCTTCTTTTGGTACCATTCTTGATCAATAAATTTGTTTTATAACGTTGATGCAGCCGCTGCGACACTGTCACAAGCCCAAATTGACAAAGTGTTCTGCAGTCAAACATACGCTAATACATGCACTTAAAATCTTTGAATTCGTGTGCACTATAACTTCTGTTCAAAGCACATCCTCAAACTTTCTTTTTCTGCTTCGTTTGCAAGTTTTTCTGTCTTGTATTTATGGCTGTTTTGTGTCTGTATAGATGTTTGCTGACGCATTTGGTTTCTCTTTTTCTCACTCTCTCTGGGTGTGTATGTGCTATGTGCATTTTGTACCTTTTATGTATTTGCATTGTTTTTGTAAAGCACATTCAGCCTACTGTTAAGGAAAATACGTAAACCCACAGGATCATCACAATATAGATTTCGAGATGCACGAAATAGTTATATTATTGCAATTTCTTTCAGGGAGCCTTGAGTTTGGCCTTTTACCCTGTTACAGGGCAGTTGCTCACCTGACTAGTGGAATGTGCTGCACGCCAGGCACCTGCTAGGTCACTGTCAGAGAGACAACTTTTCAATGGTTAAAGCACGAACTTGTATATACATGTCCGTGGTTAAAGAGTTAGTGTAACCCCTTCTCTCAAATGGTCATGTCATCTAGTAAGTCTTGAAGAAAGAGAATTTACTCTCAAAATTTTGTTTTTGTGGTCTTGGATATGTGATAATCTTTAAAAGAATTGGAACAAGCATAACATCACAAACTAAGTTGTTCTCATGGTCCCCATCCCCACCCATCTCTCTCTCTCTGTCTATTCCTCTGCTCCACTTTTTTCTTTCTCTCCGATTGTCTGTTCCACTCTTAGTCTTTCAACTCCTTTCTTTCTCTGTACTTTTCACTCTCCTCCCTCATTCTTGCCATCCCCTTATTGTGCTTCTACTTTCTTTCCCTTTTCCCCTCTCTTCCACCTTCTCTCCCTCCACCCTCTTTTCTCCATCCCTCTCTCTCCTACTCACTATTTTTCCCTCTCTCGATCTCTTGCTCTGGCTGTCTGTAGTCCTATTTCAGAGCATGACACCATATGATATTTTTATTCAAGTAATGTTCTGTTCTGAAACCACATTTATATTGCTATGACTATAAATACAACCTCTGTTTAAACTTGTACAGCATTATAGCCTGGAATGAGAGTCTTGTGCTGGTTCTGTCCCTACGAGACAAACTTCGCATGTTTCGTGAGATAGACAAGTGAGAATAAGCCTTAAACATTATAATGGATTTTGTCTTAATACTTTTCTTTTATTCAGCATTTTTTTATCATTAATGGCAACAGTGGAAAAAAGTTATGGAGTTCAATGTTTACTTTTTTTTCTTTCTTCTTACATGAGAGATATGTTAATAATTCAATGTTGATAAGGTTGTTGATAATTCATGTATTATATAACATTACATAATCCTAAAAATGTTTGCCCCACTTTAGTTGACAAAAGTTTGTTTACAAAGGTTGTTGCAAATAAAAATCAGAGTAGTATGGTCTTCCCTGTTTCCTATCTTCAGCTTAGATGTCCTTGCAACAATCCATGTTGATACAGACCTTGAGCAAGAGCAGAATAATGCAGCCATTAAAACAACTTTACTTCTGCTACATGGGCTGTGCCAGAACAAGGACATCACACAGCAGACTGAGGAACATATCATCGCAAAATTTAATAGTCAGCAGAAGGAGCTTGAAAAAAGGCACCAGGCTAAGCACAAGAAACAGCTGGAAGTGTTGTACACTGACATCAGTGCCAAGAACAAGGTGAAGATCTGATGGAGAGTGGTGTCGCTTTTCTGTGAAGATATCATTGTAGTTATTAAAGATAAGGACTAATGAAGATCTAACGGAGTGTGGAGTCTCTTTTCTTATCAGTGTAGTTATTAAGGTTAAGAATGAATGAAGAAGCAGCAGGAGACATTAAAACTACTTAGGATTGACCACACCACACTGCTGTCACAAAACAAACAGCAGTGGCATGGGAAAGTTTGAGTTTTTTCATGAGATGTTATTCCACTGTGCAGGAAAAGCTTGCCGAACTACTGAGTAGACACAGGCAACAGAAGGCAAAAACATTAACACTTACCAAGGACCTACCAGAGAAGGTTAGTTTATGTCCGATATACTTGTAAATTCTTGGTCATGTTTCTTTGAGCTTTGAAGACTTGGACAACATATTTAGTGCTCTTCCTTGATCCTGATGTTTGTTGTGCTAAACAGGAAAGAGAGAGTTTGATGCACATGATTGAAACACAGCAGAACATGGAGGAAAATGAACTGATGTTTACCCTTGCTCTGGAGCAGAATGAAGGTGCTGAGAAGCTCAGGAAGGTCAGAAAACTACCTGATTCCTATACTTACATTGTGGAAAGAGTAGGGGCATTACCTTCAGTAAAATTTCAACTTCTTTTCTTCTGTAGGTCTCCTTTTATTTCCTTACACTTGGTGTGGTGCAGCATGGTCTCTCACTGGATCTTGGGAGGTGGTTATACCATGTCACATGTCATTCATGCTTTTGGTAAAAAATGTGCTCACAACTTTATCACACACTAAAGCAGTCATACTATGTCACATTCCACTTATTCTTTGGTGAAGAATATGCTCACAGCTCTCTCGCGCACCTGTCTTTGTGAGATGGTGTACAAGGTCCGATTTCACTTGTACTTTTGGTGCATGAAGAATGTGCTCACAGCATTCTTGCACAGTTACTTTATTCTCCCAAATGTCAATGGTGATCTTCTGGTTCCTCAGGGTTCTCCATGGCCATGTTCATCAGGTTTTCCAAAGGTATTTTCAGTGTTTTTGAAGACACATGGATAGATTGCTGCTATGGCACATGATCCTCACAAAAATCTTTGATTTTTTTAAATTATTTAGACATTTCAGAAAAAATGTGTACTTTATAAAATGTAAAGCTATGAATTAGCATCTGAGACCTGAAGCCTTCAGTTTTTGCTGTTGACAACGGAAAAAAAATCTGTAAATGGGACCACTTAATAATAAAAATATCTTTTTGATATAAAATAAATGTTTCTTGGTTTTACTATTACTTCTTTGTAGAAAAATATTTGAGAATTTATACAAATGTCAGTTTCATTACTTCATCCAAGTGTTTCTGTGTCATTAACTGTCATTGCCAGGAACTAGCCATTGGAAGACGTATGGGGATCAAGGAACTGCTGCAGGGTCTGATCCAAGATACAGTCTCACAGGGTCATCTACAGGAAGAGCAGGCTGACTGGCTGATTAAAGAGCACAAGAAACAGCAGGAGGCAATTCATCGCATGTATGATGAAGAAATTTCACGCCAGCGCATGGTGCTAGAAGAAAAGCTTGCTAGACGTCGAGCTCTTGCAAAGGCTGCAGTAAGCTATAAGACTATAAAGAGTTGTGTCCCCTATTTACCTTTTTAAAATTGTTGTCGGGTTTTAAAAATTATTTTTGTTGTGGGGAGGGGGTCTATTCTTTTAACATTTTATGCCTTTCTTTTTAATGCATCTGCATGTACATATAGTGATATGCTCAGTACCATCACTTTAATTTAGAATTAGTCTTTGACAGATATTTTATTAGCGCATTGCAATAAACTACAGATAAACATCAGAATGTTAATATGATTTTACAAGAAATTAATAATGCTCTTTTAAAATGACCTTGATATTTAAAATGTTTAAAATATAGCATGGCTATGTGCTTTTAAATAACAGCTCTGCTTGTTGTATAACATCTATTTTGCAAAGGATCACATGAAGTGCTTCATTGATTAGCCATCAATCTTAGAGAGTGTACATAGTAGTATCAGTCATAGAGTTGGGATTATATACTTTTTCTCTCTCTGTATATATATATATATAAATTTATTTCATTTTACTTTATTATTACTATACTTATTGACAATGTATCGGTATGAACAGGAGAACCAGGAAGATGACTGTAAGGAGACTCTCAACTTGAATGCAAACCATTTTGTTGGTTACCTCCAGAAAGGTAAAAAGTAAGTGTCCAAGGGTCATATCATTTAGCAAAAAACTCATCAAATTTGTTTACAATTGTTAATTTGTGATAGTTATAAACTGGGCATGTCATATATTTCACTTCTTTTTTTTGTTCCAGACAAAATATGTTGTCAGCAGAACAAGCAGAGGAGTGGATTGATGAGATGAAGACCAAATCTTTGGACATAAAGGCTGAGATGGAGGCAGCCCGCAGAGCACAAGAGGAAGAACTCCACAAGAAACTCTCACAGAATAAAATCTCCCAGCTAATGGAAACAGTAATATTTCAGCTTGGTTTTATATGAAGTTATTTACATTATTTATTTTGTCATCTCCACCTCGCACACACACTCATGACAGTTGTGCATTCTTTCAACAAAGATTGCCTTGGATTGTCATTAATTGTGGGTTTTTTTCTTTTCTTTGGACCAAGGACAAGGCATAAACATAAATTACTTCCCACTATCCACCTGTCTACATTTATGAACATACACTAATCACCAAGTGGGTTTACAGGCGGGCAATGTGCAATTGATACAAAATGAATCCAGCTTCGCCCTCTCAGGGTTTATTCCAAACTTGCACTAATTAACTTTACCTTATGAAAAGCATCAAATACTTAGTCTCTATATAAACAACATTCACCCAGCTTAGCTTCTCTGTCAGTCAAATATCAGGATCCTTGAAATAACTCCATGAAATAAACACACAAAACATGGATAAGTATTCACTTTCACATTTAGTCTCGGCCTATCTACTATTTACATGGAAGGGTCAAGGCGATGAGATTTTTCTTCCAAATGCAGTCAGTATACTGCAAAAAGTCAGGTTAATCACATGCTGGCACTATCATGAACATGCAGATCACCACTACAAGTCCCCCCTGGCCACTGCACTTTGTCCCCGAGATTCAGCAGTCATTGTTTCACATGCCTTCACACAATAACCTGCCCAGTGGAGAAAACTGAAATTTGCACATTACTTTTAGTATTACAGTTCAACAGGTTATATCTTTCAGTGATTAATACATGCAAGTCGCCTTTGCACCAGCAAAATATTAAGGTCTTTTTGTCTTTCATTTCCATAAAAATTTAACAATTCAAACAGTTACATGCACACAAAAGTTCTGAAGTTGTACGCGTTTTACTACTTATCACAATAAGAGAAATTTACATAAATATCCTGTATTCTTATCTTTCATATTTGTAACTAAGGTTTCAAAAGAATATACAATGTTACTTCAATTGTACGAGGTTAGGGCATAAATTGGACACTGCCGCAATACTTATATCCCACTCCTTCAGCAACTAATTTCCACGAATGCCCAACAATCTTACCATCATTTTCCTGAATCTTAGTGAGTACCTGTTCATTCTTTTAGTCCACAAGTTTCCACAGATTTCAGGTACAGTACATTGTCTTCCTTTCAAACACACAATGCAAACTAAATCCCTTACACACAAGTCATTTTCATTATCTCCCATTCATACATGAAGGCACAGACATATCTGTGACATGTTATATAATGTTATATGTGTTAAAATAACGTAAAAGATTATGTCACTTTAAAGTAAATTCATCCCTATATATACTGCTTGTTGACTTAAATGTAGGCTTAAGGGAAAATGTCGTTGACAAATTTTATGCTCCTGCACGTTATTCATTTGATAATTAATGACCTTATTGATTGGCATCTTATGTTCTCATGCACAGGCTTGCCCATACATGAATTTCTTTGCCTCAGATGAAAAGACAAGGTGCTGAAGTTGAGGAGTACATTAACAAAAGTAAGGCTCAACAGACAGAAGGACCAATAGGTGAGGAGAATGAGAATGATAAATGATTTATAAAGTTCATCTCCCACAAGACAAATAGCTTTATGCACTGTACAGCATGCAAACACACGTGCAAACACATAAAATGATAAAGTTGGGAGAACAGTATTCCTATGGCTGGACACAAAAACATGGTAGAAATCAAAGCTGTCAATGATAAACATACAGGTACAAATGCATGTCAGCTGCAGCCACAATCGAGAAACAAAAGAGGGGCATGAAAGCTGTCATGCCAGTTAGGAGCAGCTTTTTATCTTTCACTATATTTAATTAGTGGTGGTGTAGTTAAAGATTAAGCTGCTTAGTATTCATTATATCTATTGTGTCTTATTCTTTGAGTCATCAGAAAAAGTGCATGACTTTCTTTGCCCATAGACCCTGTTTCTTACGCTGAGGGCCTGTTAAAAATTAAATCTCAGCATCGTAAGGAACTAGGTAACCTGGAAAACCAGCTGGACAAAGAGCATGCTCAACTCTTGGCAGAAATGACCGATGCAACTGTACAAACAGCCAGTGAAAAAATGAAAACAGCTGAAAAAGAATTGCAAGGAAAGCTAAAGGAGGAGGGTGAGTATAGTACACTGCTACATCTTTTGGCTTTGTTGTTGAAGCTATGATCATTTTGCAAGAGATCCAAGTAGAGACTTATTTTTGCATTGGTCAGCATGACTACATGAGCAGTTCTGGTCATCAGATGCAGACAGTGGGAATTAGTATGATAGTGGCAGCCACAGCTAGCACTTTTAGTCCAGGTCTTGAACATTGATTCACATGCCAAGGTATGCAAGAATTTGAAGGATTAAAAAAAAAAAAAATGTGACAGGAAGATCAATCAAATTTTAATTAAAGTTTGAAGTTACAAAAAAGAAACTGTTTTCATGTTGCCATTATTTCTGGCAAAGAAAGGTACATCTGGAAAAAATTCAAATCTTTAAATTACCATTTTCCTGTAACTCTTTTCAAATGTGATTTACCTAGCTAAATGACTGGATTTTATTCCTTTTTGTTTACATAGTTTTCCAATAAAGACTATTGAATATGATGAACATGGGTGGGCGGCCTGGACTTAATAGTTGCTGAAAAGGCCAGACAGATATGTCATGTTTGTCATATTTGTCCAGCCTGGTCTCAAAGAGTTAACTTCTGTCACAACAAGTTTTTAATTATGTCATCAAAATTATCATCAATGATACATGAACATTGAACATATAAAGTGAATAGCTGAGTTAGTGAAATAGTTATAAATAAAAACATTATAACTACAGCCAGTATTCTGATCATATTCAATGAACTCAGAATGTTTAAAATTGGATCAGAAGAAGAGAAATCCAAATGAAGAGATGGGAAATAAAGAATTCATTTGTCAGCTTTGAAAAAACAAATAAGCTGTATATGTTTATTCATTCGTCTGTGGGTACTGGTCAATGGGGGTAATACATGGATGACAAGACCCACCACTCAAGCCTGTCGAACGATGGTGAGCACTCCTGCATGGAATGACCATTCCCCTACTTCATGTTTGTAAACCAGTTCTTTCTCTACCTCAGCATCATTCTTCCTCCAAGATACCTTGAAGGACTGTTATGCTGAATCCAGGGCCGCCAAAAGCCAGCACAGGCCACCATGGGGCAGACAATCTTTTCAGGCCCCTTGCATTAATCATTAATTGTAATCGTTTATTATTTTTCAGCATATAACAGTATGTTTACAAGTTATAATTCAAGTGGCAATATATACATTTTATTTAGTAACTTCAAAATAGCAAATGTTAGGAAAAGTGTACACATCTAAGATCTACAACACTCCAGAGATGAGCTTTGTACCCATGATTTATCAGTAACTTATGGAAAATGATGGAAAAAGATCAAGCTATTCACATCCCTTTTGTAGGAAAATTTCACCAGTAAAAAACTCAACAGATTAAAGAAACAAAGGTTAAAGACAACACCAGGCCTGACAAGAAGGGGGGACAGAGGGGTCTGGTGTACCCAGGCCTAATGGTGTGAAGGGGGCCCGGCCTTAGTGGATTTTTTTTCTATTTTTTTAAAGTAAATCTGTGAGGAAAGAAAACAAATATACAGTAACACTGCTGAAAATGCAAAATCATTTTTTATTATTTACTGACCAATGACGTATACACAGCTCTAAACTGCTCATCTCATGCAGTGGTGTAGAACTCTAGTTGTTTGCTGTCGAAGTAATGCAGATGCTGCCAGTCTAATTATAACTTGTAAGCTTAGTATTATATATACTGGGAAAATAATTCATGATTACAGTTAATGAATGGTTAATGCAAGGGGCCCAGAAAAGTCCTCTGCCCCGGGGCCTGTGCTGGCTCTCAGCAGCCCTGGACAACACAAAGTTTATATTCTTCTCCTTATTGCAGGTGTGATGTCATAGTTGTCACAGATTTGGGTACAATTATTGGAGGTACCAGTAACTCTAGCAGTAGTGAAGCATAGCATTCTTTGAAGTCTAGCTTTATTTTTTTTCCTCATGATGCCTTTTCTTTTTACCTTTATTTAAAAGAAAAAAAAAACGGATAAAAAATTATTTAAAAAATCTGGGTCCCCTCCTTATAGCCACCAGTCCGGGTACACCATCACTCCCTGCCCCTCCCTCTTGGCAGGCCAGGCTGAGTCATGTGGCCAAGCCATACCAGTTTACACTACTTCATTGGTGCAAGCATAGGTTCCTCATGTCTTATGAGTGTGGCAACCATGTGCCATATAGAGTCATTGGTTTTATATTCCCTGTAAACATCATAACAGCCTCATCAGGCACTTTTTCTTTAATGTATGAATTCTTCTCTGTATTTGTAGTGAACCTGATGTTCTTGCTGCACCAGACACAGTTATTATGCCACTGTTGCTATCACAAATCTTGATGCAGATATCTAATGGAGCTGCCATATGGTGTATTAAGGTCTTTTGTATTCACAAAAAGTAAAAAAAAGTATGTTAAATGTATATTTGTTAGCAGTTATTTCAAAGTGAGGAGATGGTATGATAGGCTGGATTAATCATGGAATTTCATGAGATTTGAATATTTGAAACCTACAAAATTTGGTTGTGTTAATTTGAGTGCAGGAATGACAGACAAGATAATAGCTATGTTGATAAAAAAGCATGAAGCTGAGACAGAAGATCTCAAGCAAAGGCAAGCAAAGAACAGACAGAATCAAGAAATCAAGTTGAAAGTATGTCTTTAGAGTTTCAGAAAATGATACACTGATATCACTTGTTACAATTCTTTCTCATAATCTTTCATTCTTCTTGCTCAGTTCATGTACTCAGATAATAAGCTTTCTTGAACTCACTCTTTCTCTGTCTTAGTCACACACACACACACACACACACACACACACACACACACACACACACACACACACACACACACACACACACACACACACACAGACATAGCAATTTAAAAGCCAGCATAAGCTTTTAGTCTGAGCAGAAGGTTTTTTTAAATTTTCTAGAATGAATACATCTGTATATCATTGGAAACAGCTATCAAATCCTTTGATACATTTTTGATTACTTGTCTGCTTTCTTCAGGAAGAGCTGGCTAGACACCAAAGAGAGTGGGCAGCCAGAAGAGAGAAGGAACGGCAAGAACAGGAAGATCTGCGGGAACATGAGGCAGATGTTACGGAGTAAGAAAATGACTGCATATTTGTCATACTAAAATATTTCTCTTAGTCACTTTGTCTGTTCTAATAATTGAGTTCCTGTTTGCAGTGATCAGTTGGGTGCAAAATCCAGGAGGCACATGTAAAAAGGATCAAAGAATATATATTTCTTAGATTTTGTAAATTACATTTTAGAGGAAGAGAGAAATATAGTTATCTGTTCCACGCAGACCTGAAGGAACGCACTGTGGTTTGATGCCTGTGGGATGCAGCAAATTCCCTCCACCCAGCTGTAGGGTGTGTACATATGACTCCATAGAGAGCTGGGGATGAAAAAGCAGCCAGGGAGAGGAGATGGGCACCACCCTCACAAAAGCTGGTCCAGAGATAAGTGAGGGCTGTAACACCTCACTCTCCAATGACCATAAGATCACAGGACTACAAGCATTGTTTATAATTTACTTTTATCTCAGATCTATAAGTAGATCTGTTATGGCAACTAAACCTAGTTGGTTTTTTTAATTTTTAATTTTTTTTTTTGTCACCTTTTCTTCATGATAGTTTGTTAAAGCTAACTGAACATTTTGTCAGAAAACTTGTGGCAAGCCAAATGTCAATCTCAGAAGATGAAAGAAACAGAATTATGAAGGAGCATGAGAAACAGATGGTTCTACTAGAAAATAGGTGAGGACAAGATTAATATATATTTATAAATTATATATAAATCAACATGTAGTTGAAGAACTAAATTGTTGCTTTCTGCCTTGTGAGATGTTTGCTAAATCAACATATTTAGATGCACCACAGCAAAATCTTTCTCACATATTTTGCCAGATTACATGTGTGTGTGTGTGTGTGTGTTTTCATTCTCTCAATTTCCTACAGTCTTGCACACTATCTTTGTAACATGGCTCTCATATCTCTCATACAAATTATAATCCTGCCTTTGCACTTAAAGATATTATGTCTTGTGCTTGTTTTTGCATTTATCTACATCTCTGAGGATTTATCAAATTAATTCCTCAGCATATTATTATATTTGTCACACCATTAATGGTCTGTTTAATAGTTTGACTTTGAACAAGCTGCGACAGCAGCGTGCATTGGAGGAGCGTCTGTCTCAGAGACGAGCCCAGCAAATGAGCAAACTGCAAGCACAGCAGCAGAGTGAACTGATGGTGAGCATTTCTCATGTTGTCTCTCATTACAAATACCAGTATATTATGTTTGCAGAAGACACTACCATCATCCTTACAGTCAAAGTGGTGAAGGTTTTGATAATGATTTCGACACCAACTCTTTGCTAAAGCAAGAACACATATCCTTTTGTAAGCAGTGATATAAAGGTTTTTACATTTAAAGATTTTTGTGCATGCATGAGCATGTGGTTGTACATGTGTGCATTTATTTATGTTTTTTTATTTGGTTGTAGAGGCTTCAGAAGACTGCAGAGAACAACGGAGAAGAGGACAGCGAAGAAACACAGAGGGCTACATTAGAGCTGATGAAACATCAGACCCAGCAACGTATTGCCATCATTCAAGGGCAGCAGCTTAATGTAGACGATGAACTGGAACAGGTGACAGTAGCGTGCAATTGGTCTTTAGACGTAACACTGAATAAAGAAATGATTTTGATGAGCTTTTTGGTAATAGGCTACACTGTAAGGACAGTGAAAATGTTTCTAACAAAACAGATATGGCTTTTGATCAGTTTTCTGAGTACCAGCTGGCTGACCACATGGTGAAGTTGATATAATTTGTGTGACGTGTTAATTGCTGATATGTTGTAGTCACTTTTCTTTCATCGCCCAAAACGTCCACATCCTTTTGGTCCTGTGTCCTTACTCCTGTCCAGTATTTGCCTGTAAGTCATTAGTTTGTTACTATTGGCTTTCACAGATCCGGATAGAAATGATGCAGGAAAGAGCTCTTGCATTGCGTTCTCAGGAGGAGCGGCTTGGTGCCATGATCTCCGCACTACAGATGGAGAAAGCACGTGAGGTGAGTTCACTGTGTGTGTATATGTGAATTCTGCAATAGCAAGTTCAAACAGAAGGTCTTTTATACACAATTACTTATGTAGTTGCTATTTCATTTTCTAGGTGACAAAAATTGAGGAGCAGCAAAAAGCCATCAACAGCCTAAAAGCTAATCTTATGGATGACCTCAATGACCGTGGTATTCTCACAACATCACAATGTGAACAAATTCTTCAAGACCACAGAAGTGTAGGTATCGTGCAAGGAAGAAATTTTAATTATAAATTAGTAATCAGTAAGATCCCTTTCAAAATTGCATGTGTAATGGTCAAACAGTCTCCCACTCCTCACAACAACTCAGCACATTTGTTGGGTTCAGATGTTCCTGTGCCAGACAATGGTTCCAACAAGGGCGAAACATGCACTCCCATCTCAAAGCTCTCCTTCAGACTGTTCCCCACCACCTGACCCTCATTTCCCCATACTCCCCAGTTTTCTGGAAAATCCCCCTAAGGTCCTCGTCTGTTACTAGGCAGTCCCTGCCTCTGTGTGTGTCTCTATCTGGGTGTTGCCTTGGCTACTAGGTCACGCGTGTGTGTGTGTGTGTGTGTGTGCCCAATCCAATCCTATGCTACTATGCACATACTTTAAAAAAGCATTTTATTGAATTTTTGGTTATACTTGTGTGTCTGTGCATGCACATGCATGTATGCAAGCATACATTCTCATATCATATGCATTCCTGTGAACATGAATATGTGGTCAGGTATACACATGCAAATGCATGTAAGACATTGCAAATTTACTTATTTTTCATATTTTTATGTTAACTTGTTAACATTTTTGAAAAAATCTGCAGAGAACAATGTCACTTTCCACCTTCTTGTTTTCGACTGTAGGTGCAGGAACAAGTGAACAAAAAACTGGACAGGCAACGACAGAAACAGGAGGATGTGAGCGATCAGCTTGCTTATCGTTAACTCTCATCTTTTTTAGCAGAACTGTTGTAGAGCTAAATATGGAATTTGTTTTATTTTAAGGACCCTTCACAGATGCTACACAAAATTATCATTTTTGAAAACCTTTAGATCATGTAGATGGAAGGTGTTTGTTATACTAAGAAGGGAGGGTATGTTGTTTTATGCGAGAATAGAGTAAGTACATATATTCTGATCATGAATGTGCAGAAAGTGAGAGAAAAGCTTCAAGAAAGATTGGCACAACATGAAAAGATTCTTCTCACTCAGCATGAAGCGGAAATGTCAAGATTAATGTCAGGTACCAACAAGATGGCTGCCAAAGTGCGGCGGGTCATGCTCATGCACAAACATATGCTGGAGATGGAGAAATTCAGGTGAACTGTTGGTTTATTTCTCTTTAAATGTTTTGTTCAGATGTACTGTCTGTTTTTAATTATCTTAAATGGCTTTTTGATCCTTTTCTTTCAAACCAGTAGTCTGTCAGTATCTTCAGCTATATATTTGGCATGTACATAAGTCCAGAAATGACAGTTTAAATCTCTTCAGAATATTGGATGTTATTTATATTTATTCCAAGTATATTTTAATCATCACAATAAGAACATGAATGTATAGCTGCAGAAAGAAGATAAAATTATATCTGTTATTACCTACTTATGTTGTTGGAAGGAATCGTATGAACCGAGAGATGACTCAAGTTCTAGAAGAAACCCGTCGTAAATTTGAGATCAACAAACTTGAGAGCATGCAAGAACAGGTGAGGAGTCCAATCATGCCTAATATTTCGAGTGTCAATACATCACCTGTAACACACTGTATTAGTTCAGACAGCCCCATGGCTCATGCAAAAAGTTATTTGAATGGTTCAAGTTGGCCTGAAAACAAACCTTGATATGATATAAGCATCTCCCTTTATATGGATGGAAGGATCACTCACCAATTGTTTTCAGGCAACATGCTGCAGGTGCACCAAGGGCCGCCAAGAGCCAGCAAAGGTCTCGAGGCAAACGACCTCTCCTGGACCCTTGTAATTCTAATTATAAATTATTTTCCCAGTATATAATATGCTTGCAATACGATTGTCAATATCTACATTTCATTCAGTAATGTAATATAGACTGCAAACATTAGGACAAGTGCACTAGGATTGATTTCACTACTTGAACACAGTTGTTTACACATGAATGGTTAGTAAAGGGGAAAACATGATGGTAAAGGATCAAACTTGTAGTACCCTGCTCCACAGAAAAAACCCCAGAGTTAGAAATGCTACATCAACGTTTCTTTAAAATAAAAAGGAAAGGAAAAGAAGAAAGAAAAAAATTCACTGTCCAAGGCCGGACCCCCTTCACAGCCGCAGGCCTGGGTACACCAGACCCCCTTGTCCCCCACTCTCGACAGGCCTGGGTGCACAATGGCTAAAGTTAAAAGTCAAAATTGTTTGGGACAGTTCCTGTACACCAAACTGTAAGAGATAATCTACTCTGGGAATCATGTAAGCAGTTCTAAGAACAATGTGTAAACTATGACCTATATGAGCTATGACCTATGTGATGTATGTCCAACAAATGAGCTTGTTATCTACAGTTGTCCGGAACATTTTGCGTGCAGCTTATAATTAATTCCAGTGCAACAAGTTCCAAAGCCCACTGTTCATTTTTTATGCAGCACTAATATCATCTCTGTATCAATTTCTCAGGAGCTGGCCTTCATTGCAGGCCTTGTACGGCTTGGTGCCTTTCACCAAAATGAGCTTCTGGATGTACTGCACATGCTGTTTCCCACCAAGACAGAGGAGGGTATCCAGACCCTTTTAGCTCACATCACAGAAGGCTTGCAGATGACAGAGAAACAAAATGTGTAAGTTAAGGCTTGCCAAATGACTATTGTGGTGGCAGTGGTGTTGCTTAGTGGTGTTGGTTAGTGGTGTTGGTTAGTGGTGGTGATTGTTGCAGCAACAATGGTGGAAGGATACTGATGGTGAAGGTGGCTGTGACAAGGATTTAGATCAGGAGTTTCATGGCTTGTTTAATGCCTTAATGAGCCATGTTGTCAACAGGAATTTTGACACTCTGTTAGAAACTGTAGTGGTGTTACTGTATGCAACTGTATACATAATGCCACATATTTCTTGCTTTATTGTTTTCATGTCGTCGGCATCTTTTTTCTTTTTTTTGCTTTATGTGTCAATGTACATTACTTTCATCCCTTTTGTCATCTTCACACTGCCTCATAAGAGTTGTAAATCCTCAATCCCAACAGAAGTCCTCAACATTATGACTGATATCAGTGATACCTGCTATTTTCCATTATTTTCTAAAGTGACAAACAAATCTCATAGGTACAGCCTTAATATTCTTTGATACCCATATTTGCTTCTTAGCACAAGATTTATTTTATTCCCAAACTAATTGCATGGCCTTTCTGTGTAGCAGTAACAATCAGAGCAGCAGTTTGGTTGAGAGGGTTCACAATTCCAAACTTGCAAGTGCTGCCGCCTTCAGCAGCAGGCTTAGCCTCAGGTCAGCTGGTGGGTGAGTATAGCCTTTGGAAGACATTTCAGTGTTCCGCAGACACCCTAGTTCAGCAGTTTACAGATTTAACCTTAGTCTTTCCCATTAGCTGTGGACTTACATAACACCAGAAGTAGAGGCTGGGAAGATCTGAGGTCTCTATTTTGCCTCATGCATTTGGTTACAATCATTATCCCACTATCATTGTGAATAAATTTACACTTACACAGCTACTGTTCATCTGTGTCCTTATCACAATTTTTGTATTTTCATTCTAGGAGTGTGAATATGAGAAGCAAAAGTATTAGGAAGAAGGCATCATTGATAAACCCACAGCCAGATGCTTATCGAGGCAGCAAGATCCAGGGGAGTTCCTTCAACTACAATGGAAATTACCTGTCAGACCATGAAGATAAAAGCACTGATTATGTTGGCCTTGGGGTGGCAATGTCCCATGACATTAACCCTGCACCTACAGGAAAGCTGCCTCCATTAGATCAGGAACGGCCCAAGAAAAAAAAGAAAAAGTTTTTGAAAAGACATGCAGCACCCAATGAGGCTGATGATGATGTTTCTCTTTAGCTGCATGTACTGTGTCCATTGTTTATCAGTTAAGATCTGTGATACTTTTCTCATGGAAACATGCTCACAAAGACATTTTGCAAATGTTGGTTTACAGAACACTTTATACTCTGGCTGCAACAAGGCACTTTGAATGGAGGGATGACTGCAAGCAAATAACTTATTCATCTTACTTTCAGTAAATTAGACAAGGAGATACAAGGATTTTCATCCTCCAGTCTTCAATAAAGGAGGTGGTTTGCTGCCATTTGTAATCAAACAGTGTCATATGCAAGTGACCTTAAAGTTCATACAGCATAAACAAGTACTTTGACATCTGGGCCTTAAACCAAGCTGCTGGTCTCTGATTATATAGCGAAAACATTAACATTTCCACATCCCTGTAGTTAGTGGCAGTGCACTTGACTGTGGGACAGAAGGTTATTCAATGCTAGTTCAGGGGCAGTAACTGGAAAGTCTTGTGTCTCCCCACTGGTAAATAGGCACCTGATTTATAATAAAAGGTAAAAGGTGGGAACAGATATAATGAACCACTTACAGTTTACTGCCTTATGTTTAGTTTATTCCTTGTTACTCCTCGAAGAGCATAGGGCCGCAACAACGCGTCGCCAGTGGACCCGGTTTTGGGTAGCCCCCCTCAGTTGAGCCCATGTGGTTCCGGCATCCTTTGCCTCCCTCTCTGCTGATCTTTTCCAAGTCTGCTTTGGCCTCCCAACTCTTCTCTTCTCCTGAGGGTTCCATTCAAGTGCCTGCCTGGCAATGGTGTCAGCTGGTTTGCACAGGGTGTGTCCTATCCAGCTCCATTTGCACTTTTTGAGGTCTTGACTAGTGGCATTCTGGTTAGTTCTTTTCCACAGGCTGCTATTGGAGATCTTTTCAGGTCATCTTATTCCCAGGATATGGCGAAGGCATCAGTTGGTAAAGGTCTGGAGCTTGTTGTTGATGGTCTTTGTCACTCTCCAGGTTTCAGAGCCATACAGTAGGACTGTCTTCACATTGTTGTTGAAGACGTGGGTCTTATTTTGGAAGGATAATGCTTGGCAGCTGCCTTATGTACGTACTTTTACCATTATCATTGTTAAAGGTCTAATGGTGTACACAATTTGTTTTCTAACTAGGTAAGACTCAATATGAGGCACTATTTTCCCTAATCTGGATGAGTCTCCCTTCTAAAGGTAGGATATGTTACACTGACCATCAGAAGAAAAAATTGCACTCCACTAAGCCTTTAACAACTGGCAGGAGCTTGTCACACTTTAAGCTCTTACCACTTTAAGCTGCAAGACTCGTTTATAAATGATAGGTCGCACCAATCAAATTAATCTGGAAGTAACGAGTGACATGTTCTGCTGTATAACCTAATATGTTGGACCACTATCCTTGAAGTAAGCATACGAGTTGTACAGGCCAAAATTTTTCATTCAAAATACAGTGTTTCTGGACGCAGTGTTAATATACGAGGTGTGGTAGAAAAGTAATGAGACTGATTTTTTTATATATCAAAGTTTTTATTTTTTTCAAACAGCAGTGTTATCCCCTTCAAAATATTTCCCTTGGGCAGCTACACACCAATGGAGACATTGTCATATTTTACAACAACAAAAGAGAGGAATTATACAATTGTTTTTGCCTTGACTTGGTGATAGTGAACCCAGCATGGACTGAAAATATCTGGATGTTTTGTTGGCTTTAAAATGGCTATAAAACTTTTCATAAATGTCCTTGACAGTATATTTTCTCTTTAGATTGTTTTAGAAAACAAGAAAATTAAGTTAGACTTCAATGTTAGTGTCTGAGGGATTTTAACCTCTCTTCTTTCCGGACAGTGTCATGTTCTGTTAACTCTTTTTTGAACTGCTGTTTTAACATTTCCTGCACACATTCAGCCAATTCAGGGGTTGTAGTTATGAACTGGATGTACCTGACTGCCCACTTGTCCACAGTGGCTGGATCAAGGCTGGAGTAGGATTGGCCAGGGGGGAGCGGGGGGGGAGATTGACATTCTTCATGGAGCCAGAACTGAGAAGTATCACAACAAAGCAACTGGTCCTGAAACAGGTCCCACAAGAAAAAGATCAGCATATCCAAGATGAAATCTGAACTCGACAACCAGTTCTTTGCATTGGTGATGAACACCTGTTGCTTCGCCAGGTTGTTTCCGATGTAGTTCCAGGGAGCTGCCTGAAGTTGTGGATGATAGGAACATACAAAAGTACCTGAGATCTGTGCAAGATTGCAGTAAGAGGATCCTGCATTTCTTCTAGTCAATAGCTAGTAATACCTCCAGTTGATGACGCCAGTAGTTTCCACCATCACCACCTTCAGACTGTTTGGTGTTAGCATGCTGATGCTGAATTGCATACTGTTGGCAGAAACCCATAATAAACTTATTTGCAAATGTGATTTTGACAAGGCATGGTCACTGCAGAGGATTTGACACACCAAAGTCCCTGAAATGCTAGTATTAGATAAACACATTAACATTCTGATACTTTTTATCAGTTTTCTTTTTCACATCTGTGGTATGCTTGACAATATGAACAAACTCATTCTGGGGAAAGCTAAAGACTGCCATTGCTATGAAGTGTGCATACATTTTTGGCCTGCATTTTTGATAAAGTGTGCATAAAACATTTTTGGTCTGTACTGGATGAAATGAATCAACAGTTTATGAGCTGGGTTTTGGCTGTCATAGTTTTGTATGAATTCCCTGTATCCAGTCTCCATATTCTTTGGCAGTCTTCATTACAGCTGGGACAATGGAGCAAACCAAACTGAAGAAAATGAAAGCAAGTAAGAAGAGACCAACTTGGAATGCCAATAACAAGGCCAACTCATACTTACTACCTCACATGTATGAAACGTTTTCCTTCTTTTTGTGCTCATCTTGAAACTGGTGTATAAGAGAAGTTTTTCAGTCAAAATCTAAAAAGCCTTGTATCTGGCATTTTTCTAGGAGATTGACATGCAGTCATTTTGAGATTAATATATTTTGCATAAAGTCTCTTTGATTGCTGCTGAAAAATCATAAACTCCAGATTATGGACACCTTATCACAAAACAAGATCACAATCATGCTGTTGTCTATCGTTGTTTACAGTTTTAATGGATTTTGTATTTCCTTTTAAAGAACACCCACTTACCTCAATTTTATATTGTATATATATATATACACGTGCTTAATTTGAAAAGTGAAATTTTCTTGTAAATTCTCTTTCTTCTATGTTTACCAGAAACCTGACCGTAGCTTGGGGGCTTCTTAAGTCAGAACGTTGGAGTCCTTAATGCTGTACCCAGGTGCATCCATCCTCGACCTACATATATAAGGCTTTGTAAAAAGAGCTTAACAGTCTTAGGGGTGCCTGATAGTGTGCTGGTTAAAAACACTCATCACTGGGCTCAGACCTCAGGATGATGTCAATGGTTTAAGGTTCAAGCATGAAGTGCAGGTGGTGGCTGTGACTTGCCATCTATTTGAATGTGGCTCTGGCCAGTATTATGACCTTCAGTGGGTGCCCTTCTAACTCTTCTTTTCCATGTTTTCTTCCTCTGTAGTAGTTCACCCATTCTGCATATGGCTGGCCATTTCAGCCGTATGACTTGCAACAGCCTAAAATTGCTATTGATTGGTATACTAGTATGGTTTTGGCAGAGTCCACATCCTGATAGTTATTCTTGATGATGTCTTGTAAAGTTAATGAAAAATTTTCAATGTAAATTCTCAATTCTTACCAGATGATATGACAGACAAACACCCTCCCAGCATTTCCCACATTTGCAAAGAGGGGGTTGATGTGCTCGTTTTGCAGTGTAGGGCAGATGCACCTGGGTACAGTGGAACCCCTAATGGCCAGAAGCCCCAAGCAGTCTGGTAAAGTTAACGAATTTGTATTTGTATTACTCATAAGCTGTGGCAGTGAAAGCTGTGCATGGCGTTTCTGTGTATGTGTGTGTTGGGGGCACAAACAATGAATGTAAACAATAAAGTGGGAGTTTCCTTATCTGTAAGCATTTTCATCCCTATATCCAGCCTTTTATATATTGTTTGTAAAATGTATCTCAAACTGTCATCAAACAAGCAAGAATGTATTGGTGTATATATGCACAGTGTGCACCAACACAGATACAAGTTTACACACAATATGCAGATACAGCATTCTGCATCGGAGGCCAAATTGGTGGCCCCATCTTCATTTGCAGTGCAGCTAAATGAGCAACTATAAGAAAATGCTTACCATCCCAAACATGCATGTACTTTGAGCTGAAGCAATGTTTTTTTTAAATCATATACCTTGTACCCAGATATTTTCAAGATTATTCTTAAAAGCACGGTTGTTTGGTTTTATTTTTTAGGAACAATAAAGTGATGTTATAGTCGACCCTAAAATTGAAACTTATATTCTAAGAAACTTCATATACAGTTTCCGTGGTCTTGTATATTGAATTTAAGAACTATGAGGCAGTAAACTCGTACAAGCTTTTTATTCTTAAAGCACCTAATGTGTTTGGGTTAACATTTCGAGTTTACTATCAAGTTTTACACAATTAAACATAAATGATAAATCGTTATGCTAATCCTAAACATCAGACATTTTGGTTGAGTGAATGGTCAAGAAAAGTATGAGAAGAAAGAGGGAAGACAATGCCCAGAGTCTAAGCATTCAGATTAACATAGTTCCAAACTCCATGGAAACTTTGTGACATGAGAAAACAAATTTTAATGAGGAATAAATCCATAACTAAATATAATTTAGATCTACAATGACCCCCAAATATCAAAATGCAAGTATTTTTAAACAGCAAAATTTTATGCTCATGCGAGTACTTTTATCACAGAAGTGGTTTTATGCTTGCAACCACAACAAATACTAACATTCACCCACATATAATGAATTAGACATTCACACAAGTGTATGTTAATACATACACAAAACGGCACATGTATTGCATGCACTATACGTGTAATTATGCCTGTTAGTGTGCACATGGAAGCAGTGCATACATGCATGCATGTACTTCCACTTACAAAACAAAGAAACACAAAATAAGATTAAGTAGCTTAGAGCAAGTGTGTTGAAGATCCACCTGGTTTAAATGCATAATGTAGCAAAATAACTATAAATTAAAGAATACAAAAATGTCTGCCATGGAGAGTATCTAGTACCAAGCTAATGAGATGGAATACACCTCAGAAATAACAAGTAAAAGAACAACACTGTTGGTTGTTCCTTGTGTGTGGAGGACATTGCACTTGAAAGGGAGAGCCCAAACTTTTTCTGCCACCTGATTTTACCTAGCCTAATACATAATGGTGCTAGGTGGGCTTTTAATTTGAGCATGGAAACCATTTGATTACAAAGCCCCCACCCACATACAAGAATACATCTGTAGAACACTGAAAATAGAGATTGTACCCTTCAAAGCTTATTTCTCAGTAACCCTGCTTTAGCAGTTTTAGCTTATAACAACTATGCACAAATATAATGTGCTCTCTATAACAAATGTTTTAGAAAAAAAAGTGCCTGCTGTAGGCAACTTTTATTGTGGGGCAAATAAATCTGTTGAAACCAAAATATTGGACCAAAAAACAAATCTTCATAAAAGAATCTAAACCTGCATCTTACTGAACCGAAACAAATCTCAGTGATTATGCAAAATGAAAAAAAACAAAAAAACTGTATAAAGCAACTAGACAAGCTAATGCAATGTAAAATGTGACATAACATGCAAGCATTCATGTATGTTTGTATGTGCATGCTAGTAAGTTCAAATACCTATTCTGTGTCCCACACTGTGACTACATCATGAAAATAGACTAGTTTGATGCAGTCCACAACACAAACATTCTTAACAAAGTTGAGGGGAACCTTGGATGAGTAAAATTAACCCACCAACAAGAAATAAAGCTTTTTCCTCAATGTCTAAAGTTACGGCAACGCCAACCCTTAGCATCGCATGTCTAACACTCCACGCTCTTTTGATCAGACAAATGTTCCTGAGCAGGTTCTGACATTTCTTGCAACAAGGACTGTTTAGCCGAGGAAGCAACTGGATCACCACTCTGTGTTATCAAACTGAAGGAGTCGCCACCCTTTGAGACTTTTACCTCCTTTTCTTCGTGTTTACCATGTGCACTGAGCTCTGAGGATGCTGCTGCTCGACTGCTCCGAGTCCTTTCAAGAAGTCTTGTAGTCAAACTATCCATGAAATTTTGTAAGTGCACAGCAGTCTCTTCATCTTCAGCACTGCCATTTAGAAGCAGATGTTCAGATTCCAAAGTTTCACCATCTTCACTGGCTTCATCATCTTGGGTGGAATCACTACCTCCCATTCCATTCATAACTCTTTTGACAGAAAGGGTAATATTTGCTGAAACAAGAAATAGCATACAAAATGCATGACATGTTTTTCAAATCATGTATAAATATCTAGGAATTAGTTTAAGTTCATCCAGGAATGAAGTTTGTGATGTGACACAGAAACAAATCTACACACACAAAATTTCTCCAATAGATAGCATATGCCTGGATTCCATTTTCTTTGCCAGTGAGGTAAACCCATCATTTCCATTCAGTCCATTACCAAGTGAACACCAAATCCTGCTTCACCATTTTCTTTGCCAGTGAGGTAAACCCATCATTTCCATTCAGTCCATTACCAAGTGAACACCAAATCCTGCTTCAAACAGGCATACTGATTTAATGGCACATATTTTTAGACCCCAGACAAGCCCTCACCATTTTCCCTGATATGTTTCACAACTTCTTCTTTGGTTGGCAGCAAGTCCAGATCTGCCTCCATTACCAAAGAGTCTACTTCTGAGTAGGGCCTGTGAGTTGGACTTGGGCCTGCACTTGGGGTCCGAGATAAAAGATCTGAACCATGATCAGATACAGTATCTTGAAGGTGTTCTGATGTGTCTGAAGACTCTGACTGCTGCATCGGGACTAGCCTTTTCACTTCACTGCACTCTTGTCGAAGCTTTTCAAGGTTTGTGATGTTGCCTATACAGTGAGAAACAAGCATCCTCCTAGTAAATGGTGCCTTTCAGTGATGATGATGATAATAAGGCCAGCACAATAAGATTGTGAGGAAAGGTGGACACCTGTTTTCACACTCTTTTCTCCCACTAGAGGTATCTAACATTTATGGTTTAGACTTATTTCCTATGTATGTTAATTTGTGAACATTTATATTTTATGAATGGAAATGGGGTTATCTGCCCAGCTTTTGGACATCAGTATAAACACAATCCTTCAAGAAAAGACAGTCAGGTCATTCTTTTAAAATATTTACTTTAAATCTTTAAAATTGCTGGACAAAAATCTGTAAAGTGCTTTGAATGGATTGTTGATCTCTAGATTAATGACTTCTGTAGCAACTACCTGATGAATTCCACAAGTCTGCAACCTCTAATGTCTTGAGTTTTTTCTCCAGTTCTGATACTCTGTCACCAAGGATTCTGAAACAGACAAAAAAGGGAAATGGACTCACTCATACCTGTGCCAGGTATGTCACAAAAAGAAATGGCTTTTTCTGCATCAAAGCAAATCTCAGAGCTAAGAGATAAAAAAATAATTTAGTTTAAAAATATTTCAAATTATTCTTCAATCATCTTACACTGTGTTCAGTTCACAAATGGATGTTGCACCACTGTTGCTTAGATGAGATTATTGTATATGAGATGGTATGGATTCATCAGAATTTCTTGTAGTGAGTGCATGTACACAGAAATGTTGCTGTTTTAATGACACAGATCTGTAGGAATTTCATAAAGTTTATCCATATTTAAGGCTAAAATCCTTTTTTTAAACAGATCTTCCATAACTAAACAATCAGCCCAGAAAAGTTTTGTAGCTTATAGACATCCAATCATTTGTACAAATGATTAAAATAGTTCTCTAATAAAAAGTTAAAGAAACAACTATGGCATCAAACCTGTTTGTTTTGCGTTGATGTGATAAAGCTAGGCTTTTATCATTAACAGAATCCAGCAAAGCAGAACACAATGCCTGCAAATCTGCCATTGCCTGGGGTGTAGGGGTTATTGCTGTCTGACTCTGTATCATTTGTTGAACTGAAATATTAGCAAAAGTATGGTGTATGTGCAAATGTGAGAAACAGGGGAGTGAGTTGGGATGGATTTATCTGCACGACTGTCATTGTGTGCATGCCCAATGTTCTTCAGCCCAACAGCATGTGGGCCACAAGTAATCAGAAGACCATAAGTTCAGGGTTACCTAAGAAGTTCCCATAAAAATGTAAAAGAAACTGAGTAGCAAGAGACAAACTGAAGAGAATGAAATGCAATCCTTTAATGGTATATCATTTATCTCTTATATTTAGCTAATTTATCACTTTCACGCTGTTCTAATAAATGATCACAAAATTTCTAGTCATGGTGTATTATTGATGCTGCAGTAGATGGTCTTCACAGGTGCA
The DNA here is from genome assembly GCA_004794655.1 of Marisa cornuarietis. Taxonomy (NCBI): domain Eukaryota; kingdom Metazoa; phylum Mollusca; class Gastropoda; order Architaenioglossa; family Ampullariidae; genus Marisa; species Marisa cornuarietis. Next base: position 785,227 of record SMMW01000554.1, on the reverse strand, counting down.
AAAATCTAGTAATGTAATGAAGAATTAACTAAGAACATGTCGGTACCTTGCTTCTGAGTGATCACCATGCTGCTACTGCGACTTTGTCCAATCTTAAGAATACCTTTGTTTTGTTTCTTTTCAAGAATACTCTGCAAAAAATTGTACATTTTGTGTGAAAACATCAAAGTCACAACATCACCTTAGTCTTTTTACACATTACATCTCTCAACACGTTAAGAGTAAAAATTTGATGGCCAAAACACATCTTAAACAACAGACCATGATAATTAACGATTCCAGTTGAAACTGTTTGTAGTTACTAAATAATCTTCACCGCTGACCTACAGTTTGCAAATGGCAACTTTCAACACAAAATCAAGGCTACCTTGTATTTAGATGCAGTTTCCACTACCATTCTTTTCTCTTCCTCCATTTGTTTTAATCGTTCTCTCAGAAATCTGCAAACATAATATTTAGCCATCAGCAGATAAACAGGCCACATCCACTATGACCTAAAACTTAATCCCTGTGAATTTGGCTAGTTTTATGTTCACAAAAGACATGCTCTAATATGAAAACACATTTCCTTATATGTGCACCCATCCATGTATTCTCAGCAAGAGCAGAGACAGAAAAAGAACACACAGCATACAACTATGACATACAGGTTCCTCACTGTCGGTGAAGTAAAAGTGAGTTATTATGGAAAAGTGCCCGCATAAGAACCCGAGTTGATTTACAAACTTGTTTTCATTAATGAGGGCATCAATATCCACAACACCCTTCTCTTTTCCTTGAAGGATGTAGTTGAGTTCAGTGTTAAGCCGCTGGCACTTGTGTCTGTAAGCGTCACGTTCTGTCACAAGCTCCTGCTTTTCATCCAAGACCTGTTGCAGATCTCGCTCCATCTGCACCATCTAAAAGAAGTTGGTCACACCATTTTTTTAAAATTCTTCTTTGTCATTACAGGATGCAACTATTACAATATAAATATGACAATTTCTTTGCGCCAACATACAGCATGTGCTAAAAATGTTTACTGTTTAAGGAAAATAAAATCCTTGGAAATGTGTTAAAGTCTCGCAAGAGTTATTGAAGGTGGAAATAAATTTTAAAAATATACCTTTAAATTATTAACAAATTAGGAATCATTTTTAGTAACCTTTTCAGTAGATGCTTCAAGCTGCTTCACCAAGTTCTCCCTTTCATAAGCTGGAAAATGTCTTGTGTTGATTCCTTCATCTGTTGTTCCCACTCTGGAACGGACTATCTGTTCTCTCAAAAGCTGAAACAGAATATTTTTTGGCAATGTAAATAACTCAAACTGCAAGGACTCTGAGGACTCTGACAACATGTTTGACTTCAAAGTACACATTTAAAAATGGGAATCAATACTTAATTTGTACTAGAATTTCTACTGATTCATTTGTTTCCTTTACTGGCTCTGAATGCTGGGGACTTTTCCAGGAAAAAACTGTCAACACAAATGCTGAATAAATGTATCTCTTAAAAACCAAACTGAATGCAAAAGCATGTTGTGCTCCAAACCCTAATTGTAGCACAAAGTAACCTTCCAAGCTTAAAATCGCAAAAACAAACAAAAAATTTAATAAAATAATAATAATAATAATGAAGATTTTTATAGTGCATATTCACACTCATAGAGAGCATGCTCTTAGCACTTAAAACGAGGAAGAGACATGGACTAAATGGATAGGACATGAGGGACAGAAGAATAAACGACAGTACTGACGACAAACATAAAACAAAGATAGAAACACAAAAAGGCATCAAGTAACAGGAGCGAAGAAAGTAGTGATTCTGCGGAGAAAGATGGGTAGAAAAGTCGCAAGAGCGGGAGGGGTGAGGGTAAGAAGGACGAGCATTGTGTGAACTGTGTTAGGAGTAATGCTCAAGGAAGAGGTGCGTTTTCAGTGCAGATTTGAAGGATTCAATTGTAGGAAGGTGGCGGATATGGAAAGGGAAAGAGTTTCATTGTTTTGCTGCACAGTGGCCAAATATCCTGTGACCATATGTTGTTGCTCTGGTAACAGGAACAGATAGGATACGGTCATCAGAGGAAGAGCGTAGTTGTCTGGCTGGAACGTAAAGGATGAGAAGTTCAGAGAAATAGTCAGGGCAGGAGCCTGCAAAGAAATCAAAACACAGCACAGACAGTTTGTACTGAATGCGAGAACAGATGGGTAGCCAGTGTAGAGAACGAAGGAGAGGAGTGACATGGTCCCGTTTCCTTCCTCTAAGCACCAGACGTGCAGCGGAGTTCTGTACTTTCTGGAGTCTCTGAATGAGGTATGAGGGGCAGCCTGCCAGCAAGGAGTTGCAGTAGTCAAGCCGAGAAAGAACAAACGCACAGACAAGAGTGTTGGTAGCACATGTAGAGAGAAAATGATGGATGGTTCTGATCTTACGGAGCTCATAATAGGCAGACTGACAGACAGCTGTAACATGTTTATCGAGTGTCATGTCATCAGTGACAATAAATCCCAGATTCCTAGCGGATGACGTGAAGGTGATGTTGGTTTCGCCCACCTTGATGTGATTGGGCAGAATGACGAGCGAAGGTTGATATCTTCTTCTATGGCACAAGAGGGCTTCTGTTTTATCATCGTTTAGTTTAAGCTTGTTTTTTATCATCCAGCCCTTGACATCGCTAATACAAGCTTCTAGAGAGCTAATAGCAGAGTGAGACTCAGCTGGTGGAGTGGAATTGTAAAGCTGCGTGTCGTCAGCATAGGATTGATGAGAAACCTGGTGAGACTGGATGCATGATGAAAGTGGTTTAGTGTAAAGGATGAACAGAACTGGGCCAAGTACTGAGCCTTGGGGAACACCACAGAGAACTGGAGCAGGGTGAGATGTTTGACCGTCAACTACCACAGTCTGGGTCCTATCAGTGAGATAGGAGTTGAACCATGAGAGGGCAGGTCCAGAAATTCCATAGAGGGTGTAGAGTCTATGAAGGAGCAGAGAGTGGTCTATTGTGTCGAATGCAGCAGACAGGTCCAATAGAATTAAGGGAGAAACATCACCACTGTCAAGGGCAGATAGTATGTCTGTCGTTACCTTAATAAGAGTAGTCTCAGTGCTGTGAAAGGGTCTGTATGCCGACTGAGCTTGTGGGATAGGCCCAAAGCTGTGTCAAAACTATTTTCTCTATGATCTTAGAGAGAAAAGACAAGTTGGAGACTGGGCAGTAGTTGTTTAGCACGTTGACATCAAGCGTGGATTTCTTAAGAAGTGGCCTCACCAGCGCATTTTTGAACAAAGATGGGAAAACACCTGACGACAGGCTGACATTTACAATATGTGTGATGGAAGGAAGTAAAATATCAAGGCACTCAAGAAGAAGGCTTGTGGGCATTGGGTTTAACTCGGAAGTTGTTGGTTTAGCTTTTAAAAAATAACCGCTTTCACATCAGTCTCAGAGACTGGGAGTAACTTGGTCATAGAGCATCCTGGGAGGACATCACAGGAGATGTTGTCAAGCACCGACGCCGAGTCTAAGGATGATCGAATGTCTGATATCTTTCTGGTGAAGTAATTGCTGAAAACTTGCGGCAGCTGGGAAACAGGGTAGGCAGTGGGCAGTGGTGTTGATTTGCGAAGTCCAGTCATTTGATTGCAAATGGAAAATAGCTTCTTGGAGGAGGTGCAGTTAATTATTTGGCCCTGAAGATAAGATGTTTTAGCCTTGTAAATGCATTCTGCAACGCTCTGCTTTGCGGCATTATAAATTTCTTTGTGGATGGTGAGTCCAGTCATTCGCCAAACACGTTCAGCTCACCGACGAGTGCACTTCAGGTCACGTAGCTCAACACGGATCTGTGAATACCAAGGGGCACATTTGGACTGGTGCATCAGACATCAAGACACTGGGGCGTGGTCATCAGACGCTCTACGCAAAACACAGTCAAGCTGCTCAACAGAGAATGGTTGGAGGAGCGCCATCTGCAGCTGTGCTTTTAATGCCAGTCTATCAACATTTCGTAATGAGCGACTGGGTCTTAAAACTGGCACCGATGATAGGTTTTTGCGATCAAGTTCAATCAGTACACAGTAGTGGTCAGATGAGAGATCGTGAGAAACATCAACTGACTGCACTAAGTGGTCATCAGGTCGATGTATGACCCAGTCCAAGATGTGATATCTTTTGTGGGTTGGTTGTGACACGGACTGGATGAGACGAAAAGTGTGCAGCATTTCTGACATTTTGACAGTGTCAGGATGAGAAGTGTTGTTGAACTGCACATTGACATCTCCAAGGAGTATTGCGGGTCCATTGAGTGCATTGCTGTAATCCAAGAGATCATGGAATTCCGAGAAAAAAGTAGAGGCTGTGAGTTTGTTCCTGGCGCTAAGAGGGGGTCCGTAGATGCAGAGCAGGTGCATCGAGCAATGAGGAGACTTGTACAAATTCAAAAGACGTGTGAGGAAATGATACAGCAGTTGTAAAAGACAGGTACTTGGCAAATGATGATCTGTAGATTACAGCAATGCCACCACCACGTGTAAGGCAGGGGAAAGATTTCAGGCAGTAGCCCACTGGAGTTAAATCAACACACACGCTCTCATCACCTTGCTGTTTAATCCACGTCTCAGTGATGATGAAAATATCAAGGCGGTGATATGTCGCAAATTCTACGATTTCAACTCGCTTCAGTGACTGTTGTGCAGATGATACTGACTGGGCATTGAAAAGCCCAACATGGAGGCGAGTGTTTGGTTGTCGTGTGCAGGAAACTTGGCAGACTCCTGTTCTCACCTGGTCATGTTGGTTTGGTCGCTGACATGTAAAATTATTCGACCCAGTTGGTCGGTCGAATTTCAAGCTGATGTTACGAGTGATGATGACAACTGGTTCACTTTGATCACGCGGATGCTGGTGTCGCCGACGACCGCCACAAAACGGGCGGCGTTTTTTCTTTTGAGAAATATCACAGTGGCTGTGAATGTTCAAAGTGCGAAGCATGGTGCATAGCGCTGATGAGCGGTCAGAAGTCTTAAAATTCAGGGATAAAAGTTCATGCCTACTGTAGGTAATTTTCTTGGATGGGAACACGCTTTGATAAATGTGTCATCCTGTCTGATGCGTTGAGAGTGTCGAAACAAAGGCCAGGGGAGAGGATCGGTAGCCATGTTGAAGCACGTGGTGTAGTGTGCAAAAGAAAGTCCAGCAAAGAAAACTTTATAACGTCCTACTTCCATGAGCGAGCAATCCAAAAACATTCCAGAGTAGATGTTGCCAAGTAAGGAAGCAGAAAATGGAGAACACATTGGAGAAAAATCGATCAATCACAGTGAAAATACATATAATTTGTAGAGCTGCCACATCAAGCACTTGATGCAACAAGGGCAGGTAACAAGAGGGAAGATGCTGGAAGATCACTTGTTCAGAAGCTGCTACTGTTAAAGGGTAAGGCTAGGGACTGACATTAGCTAGGTAAGCGAGCCAATCACCTGCTCTACAGAATTGCTAAGTGCATCCAACAAATGAGGCTCAGAAAATACTGTTTAAACATGCATGTTTACTCATGAAGAAAAACTACTATGCTTTGTGCCAGCATCTAATCAGGTACAGCTCACAGCATATGAGTAGCTGGTGAATCTATTTATGTTTTCTGCTCATTGAGAAGCTTTATAGTTAAAGCTTAATGACTTCAAAGTTTTAAAAAATCTTTGTCTTTTGTCACCTGCCTAGCAAACAACAGCTGCCACAGTGGTTGGATTAACACCAGACTGATAGGGCACTGCTTTGCTGCACTCTAGCACATTGATTACAGGTACAAAATTTATATTTTGCAAGTGGATATTTTATAAACGGCTGTGCATAAGATGCTGCAATTTATAGAGTATATATATATATACTGACAATATCTATCCACATGTATAGAAAATGTGAAGCATTCAGTATGGTCTTTTATGAAGGTCATAATCATGAAGCAATGACTTTGTCTGTTACTCTCTTTTAAATTTTTCAATTTTAAGTAGCAGAAGATTAAAAAATAAGCCAACTGACATAACATCATATCTTAAACAATATTTTAAAGAAAAAAATTCAAGAATATACACCATTTCAACTTAACTCTCTTAACAAGTGTTTTTGATAATGGTCATACATTAGTCTATAGCCAAGGTGTAAATACTAGATCACTTGATATAGTCACAAGTACTTGGACCCACCTTGATATCGCCTTGTGCATCATGAAGTTTCTGCTTCAAATCATCTACTTCAAATTGCAGTGACTTATTTTGTTCTCTGTATTCCACAAGTACTTGAGCAATGCTCTGCACAAACAACTTCCGAATTTCAAAATTGTATTAGGTATGTCTTTTATTAACATCATCTGATGGGATGTCTTTTCCTTGTCCATTTGGAACCATCTGTAAATCTGATTTTGCCATAAGTGTTTTGCCTGCTTGGGGAAACACTTTATTCTTACTCGTGTGTCTCATGAGCTACTATCTGGCTTTACCAACAACCCATCAGTTGAGCATGACTTCTTATAATACTTGCAAGTGGACTAAATACTTAAAATGTATATATGCAGTAAGGCAAGGGGAATTGGTGTTTTACGCCGAGCCAGCAACTAAGGCTATACGACAGCAAGGCAGCCAGCCCTGTAAACAGATGCCACATGCAGAGAAAGTGTGCCCGAGACAAGAGCTGAACCCAGGACAGCCAACCTTCACTGTATTGGTGACAGGCACTAGCTATTGCACCACCGGACCATCCCATTGCAATAAGGCAAGCAATGGCAAATCTAGCAACATGCAATATAACTTCATTCAGCAATGTGATGTTGCGGCCCTATGCTCCTCGAGGAGTAACAAGGAATAAATTAAACGGCAATGTGGTGGTGATAAAATTATACAGTTAAATCTTTATAGTCCTTACTTCTTATCACTTCATCCCCTTGAACAAAAGAAAAAATAACTATTGTAAACTGCGGGTAGATATTTTAGCTTTAAAGTCTTATTAAAAAAATTTCTGATTCTTAAATTATAAAGTACCACAATTTGAAAGATAATTATGGTCAGATTTTATATCAGTGTCTTATAAATATAATGAAATTTGATACATCAATGTCGTGCTAAAGCATATAAAGACAAATAGATAAATTGAAATACTAAATCTTTTAACTGTCTTACTGTAATGTGCTCGTTTAACACATCTGCTATTTGAAGTGGTCTCTTCATCTATTCCACTTCAGCATTTAGAAAGAAATAACAAAAAGAATATAACCAAAACAAATAACAGTAAGACCATGTATATTAAAATTATATGGAAGCATACACATATTCACACACCTCTAGACAAATAACCCTTACCTGCCCTTGTATGCTTGCATACTGCTTGAGGTCAACATTGCTGGATGAGTCATGTGATGGAGACATTGGACGCTGTCCACAGCACATTCACATAAAAAATAAAATCAGCATGTTGGTGTATCAGAACTGTTGATTTTTTTTCTTAATTTCACCAAATTAGGTAAGAATTAAGGGTGAATAAATATGTGTGTGTATATATATATGTGAAATGGTGGCTTACAAGCATCTCTTTAATATAAAACTACATATTTTTATTTAGTGACTCATTACTCTGACCAACAGATATTTGAACAGGTAACATTCCCAACAAAATAAAAGAGTTTATGACCGATGTCTGACCTAAAATCCTGTGGACCCTTCAGCAGCTATACAGACGTGTCTGCACAAGCATGTGCAACATAATAATTTTTACAACAAAGCTATGTAAACATAAAAAAATAAAATTCTGATTTGTCCTCCCTTCATTTTGTTATAATTTTGTTTAAATGCTTGAAATTCATTCACACCTGGGTATCAATGTGAAGATTATGGTCTATACCCAATGGATTCAAACATACTAAGCAGCTAATTCATGCTATCACTATACACTCATCCAAAATCCAATTCATATCAACACTGTTCATGTCCAATAGCCAACTCAAGTCATCAATGCTCACATGTCCAGCTAACTGCCGTTTCAGGACCTGGTACCTTTCCCGTAGCTGCTCAGCCATCAGTTTAAACTGGTCACGTTCACTGCGACATTCTGCAAGCTCCCGACTTAAAATAAGCAATGCTTCACACTTGCTCTCCAACTTCTGTCGGCAAATTTGGTGCTGAAATCAAAGAAACACTTTCAACCTGTAAGATATTTTGAAGCTGTTGGCATTAACTACTCTAGTCTTCATCCTAATTTATTTTAATCACAGTATGGGAAAATAACAAAAGAAATTAAAATGTTACCTATTAATTCTTCTCCTATACATACATTGCATGCACACACAAAAACACAATGACAAACACAAGCATGCAATCATTCACAGTAATACCCATTTCTAATCAGTTGTGATAATCACTGCATGATTATCTAACTTTCTATGTAAAATTACCACTCCATCCAAGCATATTATTGATAACATCATTTTCAGCTCAAGTGGTTCTGTAAGAGTGCTTGCACACCAGTCAAATATTCAATAAAATGACTGGACAAAGCTCACACAGCATATAAAGTTCTCTTATCAGCAGCTCTCCACAGTTTGTAAAAATGTTAGTGGAAAGCAAAGACCAACAGTTGCCATTGTTTACATAGGCAACAGGTACACTAAAGAGTCACCCCAGCTGTTGTCATCCACAGACTATGCTGCTGGTATAATACACACAGGGTGTAACATGGCCAGCTGCTCTCTTTTAATAAAGAACAGACAGATGAAACCATCAAAACAATATTTTTCTTCACATCATGGCATGCTAGTCTGCTACCCACCGGAAAATAATGCTTTTCTTCACATGACATTATGAGAATATGTAATGCAAGCTATTTAAATTTTCATGTATTTCTTTTCAATAGCTATGCATCATAACGAAATTGCCTACCATCAAACTAACCCAATAAATTTTTTAAAAAGATTCTTTTCTACATTGTAAAAATTTCTACAAATGTGGGTCTCAGTCACAGAATCTCCACCACTGTCTTACAAAAAGGAAGGAAAGCAGATGTCAACAAAGACAAACAACATACTGTGATTCATTCTAATAAAGCAGCTCATTAAATAAAACAAGCAGTTATTTTTATTATTAAACAGATGCAAAATATGTAATTATGTTAGCCTGGACCAAACCTTTGGAGATATGATACAGATTGCAATTTCAGGAATTACCAGAAGTGAATCACCATATAATATACAGGATTAGTCCAACTGGCATACTAGGATTAATGAATTAGGATTAATAAATTAATTGCATGCCTGTGCATGTGTTTTATCAATGATAACAAAGGTAAATCTTACCAGTAAATTAAACAAATAAATTATTATCAATTATTATTTTTTTACCCTGATCACCTTAAACTAGAGTCTAAATTGAAAGCTCCAACACTTAAAGCCACCACCCCCAATAGTTTTTTTTTTTTTTGGGGGGGGGGGGTAATTATACTCTCTAAAATCCTATACATGCCATAACTATGCAGAGTAGGTTTTCCTTGCGCCTGCAATGCGACGGAAGACGGCCAAGTCTCTCGATTATCTTCAGCATGAAACCGACAGTGAAGGATATATAATCAAATTAAGCTAAGCACGCACGATGGCAGCATGGATAAATATCAGCCATTAATTAGCAATTATTTATTAGTACTAATGAGTCTGAAATCTGATATATGAAACAGACTTATTTATCACAGTTGTCCTGAAAGAAAGACAAAAATATGTGATAAACAATATTTTTAAACCAAAGAAACTGTTTTTTAAATACGGAGTATGTCCACTTTTCATACTACAATTTAGACAGAATTTTCTAAACAAAATCGAACACGAAGAAACCCTCTATACATAGCAAAGCGGCTTATTATTGACACTCACCTCTGCAAGCAGGGCATCATACTTAGCCGACAGCTGAGGTGCCTCAGCGTCCACCATTTCTGTCTTACGGGAATATGTTTGCTACATTAGGTCCGATTAACTGTATACAGTTCTTCTCCTACGCCAGACATCACAGTTTAGGACTTTAACAATTTGTGCGCTGTCAACAATATGCAGAGGCTCATCGTTGTTCAAGGTACGGCGTCTGCCATTAGCAACTCATTTCCGCCAAGGGCCAGCTACTCCGCCTCTACTGTAGGGGGAAAAAAGCGATGGCTACCCGTTGGGTAGGATTTATTCGCTCGAAAACATACTCTGTGGATACTTTATGCTCGATAATCAATATCGTTGTGCTGTACATGAAAACGTACAGTATTTAAAATTCGGCTGTTCCACTTGTTCCTCCTCCAACAAAGATTCCTAAACAGTAAAACATTAGAGACGTTTCCCAACTTGTAATTTGTTTAACCACTGCTTTTGTATATATTCACCTTCCACTCTCTTTTGATATCATACCTTATGTTTATTAATACTTATTCTTTTAGTACTTTTCAGTTAGCTAAATTATTCTTCCCCTGTAAAGGGCGAGGGCTAAATGAAAAAAAGCATGCTTACTTTACCTCCCGTTAATGAAGAATTGTGATTGTCAATGTTCTCTCTTGCATTAGCACCTATATACTTAAGACTGGGACATATAACCTGAATATGAGTTAATAATTACTTTTGTACATATTTTTAGCCAGCCCACTCTTAATTTAATCATTAAAATAAAAAACAGGTTGATATATTCTGGTTATCACGTACCTTTGTAAACAGTTGTCATAGTCATCGTCATTTTGAGGTTGGGCATGGTGTCGGGGGAGGGATCTGTTTGATGAAAGAATGACCGAAGGAGGATCAAATTAAAAATATATCCCCCTATACCAGCGTTTCTCAACCTTTTACTTGTGACGCCCCCCCCCCCCAGACGAATAAAGGTACGTCCGCGCGCCCCCCTTAGCCACTAAATACCTATATGAGATATGAGAAAATGACCGCCTTTGCGGCCCCCTTTTCAGCAGCTTGCGCCCCCCTTGCCCTCAACGTGTCATTTCTCTCGAGTACATAGGAGGGAAAAACTGTATATCGGTTTATAGTGTGTGCACTATGCAATGGCCAACGACAAGATGACAGCAGCCTTATACTAGTTAATACTGAAAACGCTCTTTAGGCACTATCAAGATAGAGGAGGCTGTGCAAGGAACGCATAAAACCGAGTCGATCGAGGGATCAACAGTTTCTAATAGGAGAGATCTGTTATCTAAAACAGATATTACAATTTATTCAATAAAAGCTTCGGCTTTATTTGTCGTTGTTTGAACAGTTTAAGCGCCATAAATACTCGATTTTTTGGGAAGCCACACAAACACAGCGTTGGTCTCGGCAGACAGACAGCAGTCCACCCCACAGACTTCTATGAAATCTGAGCTAGTCCACCTATACACGTCCGTGGTGGTCAAATCATACTTTGGTCCAATGCTGCACTGTAGTGCCAAGGTCAGCTCAAATCTGTTATGAAAAATAATAACGAATAAGTTATCTGAACATTAAGGGATTTTTTTTTAAATAGCCCTTCGTTCATAGCATGGGTGGGGAACCTTTCATTTTTTTACTCCAAGGGCCATTTTTCGCCACTCGCGGGCCATACAAACTTTGCCTACTTCAAAATTAGCTTGCTCTATTTGGTCAAACTGTAGCTTCGCCACCGTGTGTTAGCACTTTTGCAACATGTACAATACCATCCTGGCTTTCTCTTATAGTCACCATAATCCGCCTTTTCGTAAGAAGGTATATATAGGAGAAAAATATGCTCTGCTCCTATGAAAACCATGGCAAAACAACTGTTTGGGGTCTGTAAAATATATGTTTATAATTAGACAGTTCCTAAAGGAGATATAGTATATATGTTATAAACCTGTACGTTTTCCTAATGCACAATTTTCTGTTTTATTGTGCAATAAAAGTACAGTAATAATAATGGCTGCATATGTTTAGTACACATGCATGTACCTCCTCGATCATGATAGAGGAGTTCATGGCATTTACAATTTAAGTGTCTAGACGTAATGCTACTTTCAAAGACATATACTTGCACATGCACAAGGAAACAAATAAACCCAAACGAATTTTTACCATCTTTAAAGCCTTTTTATTTGCTTTTTTATGTATTGTATAAGCCGACATGGTCGAAGAACGTTACGCGTATCAACAGCCAACGTCAAACCGGAGGTGGTCTACCTGAGGCTATAGGGGTGAAGGTCATATGCATGCATAATTCTCCAAAACTAAAGGTCTGTATCCCCCGCGACCCCCCCTCCCGTTTTGTAATTAGGTTTAGGTACGCGAAGAATGTGCGCAGCAAACCACGCGGTTCGATTATTCCGGTTCACATTGCGGTGCTACAAATATATTCAAAAACTGGAATTTCCCACACGCTTGAAGTTAGTGACGGTGTAGATAATTTTATTCTCACTAAAATTAGAAAAAGCATGGTGAAACAAGTGCTTGGCGTCTGTAAAATATATATCTATAATTAGAAAGTTCATAGAAGAAACAGTATAGCAACAAAATCTTTCTTTTGTCCTGCTACACGATTTTCTATTTGTGGCTGTGCAGTGACAGAATATTATAATAATAAATATGAATCTTTAGTACACACATACCTTCTTTTGATGTAGGAGTTCGTGGCATTGATAAAGTCTCTACACACATGCTTCACAATAGAAATATTATGTACATGCACAAGAATTTGTTTAAGTCAAATCTTCTTAATTTACTCATCCTTTGACAGTCTATGAAAGGATGATGTTGGAACTGTCTGGACTATAAACTCAAGTACACAATGTCGATGATCCTTTTATTTATTTTATTTTTTATTTTGATTTATTAACTATTTTTTAAGAGCCAACAATGCGCTACGATGCTTTACACGTATCAACAGTTGACAGGAAGTGGTCTACCAGCCGATGTCATGAATTCGTGTATGTGCTGTCTACCCCGTAATGGACGTTCCTTGCTTGCCCCTGAAAATTTTCGTCGTTATTATTCTTCACTTAATATACAGTTATGTAGCTATAAAAAGGCATATAGATTTCCTGAAATCTGCGGTTGCCTTGGCGAGCCGGATCAAATGATTTCCCAGGCCGTATAGGGCCCGCGATATTTATAGCGAAATCCGTGAATTTAGACGGATTCCCTGGGCCTGGGGAAGCGGATGGCCGAGTGGTTAGAGCGCTGGCTTCCGAACCGAGAGCGCGCTGGTTCAATTCCCAATAAGCGCAGCAAACTTCCCCCAGTCGACCCAGCTGACGGGAATGGGTACCTGACTCCATAGAGGGTTAGGGAAGGTAAGGCAGCGAGGGAGAGGAGATTGGCACCACCCTCATGTAAATGCTGGCCCCGAGAAAAGTGGGGTCTCTAACACCTCACTCCCCTACGACCTGAAAAGGTTATGGGATGACCTTTACCTTTACCTTTTTACCTGGGCCTGGGCTTCCCTGGGTCACCGTGAAAAATGCCTGCAGAAATATGCTTACGTTAAGAGGCTTCAAAATTGGTTAATGGATGTATCAACATTAAAACGGATATTATTAGTATTGTTTTCGTTGAGCGCCGTATCGCGGCCAAAGCTAGGCTCACCGCGCTTTACAAAGAAGACAAATTTAAAACTAATAAAAGTAATGAGAAAATCTTCACTGTACCAGCACAGTGAGATACATGCACATGTCGATCTCAGCTAAAACGCGCGGTGATATATGCATTGTATATCCTCTAATTATAACCGTTTCGTAAAATTAAATACAACATGGAGGGAAATCTGATTAAAGTTAGAATGTTAGACACTGCCTTCATGATTTGGTTATATATAAATATGTATATAAACCACGTGTGCACGTCAGACTGAAGTGCTTTCCCCCTCCTTCCTTCGGGGGGGTCTATTTCCCTGAACACACATGGTGTTGAAGAAAGCGTTCGATTAAATCCGCCATGGTTATGATTAATGTCAGATGTCGTTATCTTAAGCTCGGTCGGCGAAAGCTTGTTTTGCGGACTGGTTATCGTGTGGCCCAGGAGATACTGCCAACACAATATCTATAGCCAAAAAAATTTAGACCACCTTGTGCACATCTCTGCTGGACGCCGCTTCAAAGCCCGCTCTTGAAAAATTATCTGGAGCCTCCTCGTGGACAAATGTTATCGGGGAGAGGAAAATATGACCGCTAAAGTGGAGAAGCGATGAACAGATCAGTGTTTAATTAAAAAAGAACAAACGCACGAAAGGAAAAAAGAAAAAAGATAAGCCGTGGTCGGCAATCTGCATCTTTGTTCTTGAATGACGAGGGAAAATGGCTAAAAGACATATCTATCATATATGAGCGAAAGCTGACGCGTTTTTAATTTGTGCCTGCATTAAGATGTTTCCGTGTGTGTGTGGAGGGGGGGGCGTCTAAACGTGTTTCAAAAGTAATTATGTCTTTGTGTGCTATAATTTTGTTCTGTTGACTTAAATGAGCTCTGTTGTCTTGTCATAATTAGTCTACTGGGAAATCGTCGAGATCAGAAAAATATTAACAAGCAGCAATGCATGACAACAGCGCTCATTACTCAAACACACCTGTCCTCTAAAATCATTTCCATTTTCACAATTGTACATGCAGTCATTCATCACACCAACCTTCTACACATTTCCCCCTACCCTTACGCTCCCCATTACACCCTTTCCCCTCCCCGTACACCTTCCTCTTCACTCAAGCACGCTGCCCACCCAAATACCAAGAAGGCGTGCAAGCTCCCTGCTGGAGACAGAAGCATTTAAAAAATAATCTCCTGAAACACGACACGTGTAAGGTCTCCCCCCCCCCCCCCCCCCACAACCCTACCACCACTCCTTCCGTAATGTTGTTTATCGTACGGTAGTAAGGACTACGGCCAACCAATAAAACACAAGAGGGATTCACTCTCCGCCTGTGTGACAATGGCGCGCGCGCACATACACACACACACGGCCTGTTACCCGATCGCTCTGATGTTAAGTCTGAAAGTTAGGGCAGCTGTAGTATGTGTCCCTGCTGTGCCTACAGGCAGAACTCGTCGACTGATTTCATAGCCACCTGGGGAGGGCAGCAAACGATGCCGCGGTGTCCTATTGAGCTCTGATCACGCGGTGACGTTCGGAAATAGATTTCTGTATTGTCTGTTATGGACGGAAGTCTTGCATGAAATCCCTCAAGCGACTGGTTTATATATATATATATAGAGAGAGAGAGTCTGACAGTACTGTGTCATGAGAAAGTACCGTTCAATCCTGAACTGGTGTCGGTCTGCTGAAGAAGGGAACTCGATAGTTGGTGAAGGAAACAACCATAGTCGCCCTTGCTGAGTCAGTCGACACGTTTGCAGGAAAGAAACACAAAGTAGGCTGCAGCATTAGGTGCAATGAACAAAAGTGTTGGACGCTGTGTCCGACCCTGGACACTGCACGAGGGGTCAAGACGCCAGCGAGATCGTGCTCCACGGGTTGTCATTCCTGTCGTGAACTTCTACCAGCATCACGTGAGTTCTTACCAAACAAATTATATTCCATGCATATAGTATCTTTAACCTCAGTGTAACGTCTTTGACACTCTGACTTCTATCCCCATGATGTAATGTCTTTCGTACTTTACCTTTAATTACATTACCTGTCCATCCTTAGTACTTTTGCCTTCTGGTCAGATTCCCGTGATTAATCTAAAGACAGTTCTTAACCGGAGAAACATGGACGAACCTTTGACCAAAGTTGGCAAAGGTTTTACTGACGTTACAGTTATTCGAAATTTACTCGTGTTTTAAGGGTCCTAGTGAGAAAAACAAATGAGATTAGGCGAAGATGTTTTGGTTTCTGTTATTGTTTGTCAGTATCGGATTTTTTGCAAAGTCATGGTGAGCACCATCGGGGGTGGCAAGGCAGAGATCATCCTGAATGAAGTACAGCTCGAGGAGGTGCAAAGCTTCAAGTACCTGCAGCCAATGGGCGCTATGATTACCAGAGAAGGCGGCTGCACTGCAAACCTTTGCCTCAGAATCATAGCTGCGATAGCAGCGATAACAGCGATGGCTAAACCGAATACGTGACGGCAGGAACGTCAGCTTAACACAAAATAAAAACTGCACAAGTCCATGATCGTCGTCCCCATCCTGTGAAACGTGGACATTGCTCGCCGAGACTGAGAGACGGATCCAGGAATTAGAAACCAAATGCGTAAGGAGACTCCTTCACATCTCTTACAAAGACCACACAACGAACGCTTTCGAAGTCAATGGGTCCCCCAGGAAACACTGCTTACCACCATCAAACACCGAAAGCTGGCATGGTTCGGCTAAGTCACTAGGCGTTACACCCCTCCCGAAGGCAATCCTCTAAGGATAGATGGAGGGAGGGCGACGCCGAGGTAAACAGAAAAAAAGGCTGACTAAAATGATGGGGTGTACAGGCATCTGAGACATCTGATCAACTTGACTCAAGATCGGCCATAACGAGCCCTCTGGTTTCCTGACGACTAGTGCCGGTGGGTTGGCCCTATGAGTGGTCAGGCTTGCTTTGTGTCCGCCTGGTGCCAGTTAAGGGAGTGATGCCGCATAACTCTGTTGGCCATAGGCATTAGAGAGTACGATTGTTCCTATCATCTCTACGTCGTGATCGAAGCCCCGTCTGGAAGCTACACATTATCGCCATCAATGGTGTCAATGTACTCATCATTACTTTAGATCTAATTGTGTACGTGGCTCTCCGTTATTTAGTATGAGTTTTTTTATTACTTGAACAAATGCTTTCATGTAACTTGTTAACCGTCAGAACAAATTTTTTTTTTTTTTTTTTTTGCCTTTTTGTGCATGACCCTATCTTTCACTGCTGCTCTCCGTTTTCGCCACGTTGTGTGGTGGATGGAAGCCGCACGTAACTCGATATCATGACCTATAAAGAGCTTGCAGATGTTTCATTTTGAATTTTACGATACATGAGCTTTCGATTTTTAAAAGCCTCCTATGGATTTTTATCACATTACGATAGTTTGAGTTTTGTCGCCGCTGAGTCTATCCAGCTGTTACCCCGGACGACCAGTACTTATGGACCCAGCATAACCGTTCATCAGCTGGTACCAGCCAATAAATGTATACATGTACCTTTTCTTCCCCTCCAGGTTTAAAACAACAACAAAAACAAAACATCAGAAGTTGACTCATGTGAAATAAAAAGAATCTCGACTTTGGAGGAGCAAATTACATAGCTGATCCTGCTTTAATAAGACTGATTGTCAGGTCTGCCGTCAGTCTTATATAAATAGACTACAGAAGTGTTGTAGAAGCTTACAAATCGGAGGCTGCTTTTTAAAAGGACAATTCCCCGACGCTCAAACGAAGAATATATTTTTATCAATGCAAAAACAATCAAGACACTGACCCTTATGCGAGGATCGTTTAGTCACGAATAACCGAACGAGTCGATCTGATAAGTGTCTTGCCTTTCGGGAACCCTTTTGTTGCCCGTCTCCATTTGCTGAAGTGCTTTAAAACTTCAGTAGGAATTTCAGTCACGAGCTTAGCTGATTGTTGTGCCAACGGGTGTTTTCTTTTCGTCGAAAAGACCTCTTGAGTTTCAGCCTAATCAGACGGATGAGAATTTAAAAAATATAGTAAATAACACTTCCACAGCCTGAAAGAAAAGATCGAGAATAAGAAAAACAAAACGAAAAGGGAGACAAGTGGTTTTTTTGTCGAGTGTCTTTCTCCGATTTTATTCCCGTCGTTTCACATACACAAGGGGAAAGGAAAGAAAAAGAATGTCCATGCCTGTTAGAATATCACTTTGTTTATGGAAAAGCTTGGCGAAGGCTTAAAAGGGTTGAAGCAAGTTGATTCTTGTCCTACGCCTTACGGTAATAGTCGCGACTGTTATGCGAGCCTGTAATTGATTTTTATGTACAAGTAACACTGCTTCACACATGCATGCTTACTCTCTTTTTCTCCCCTGTGTGTGTGTGTGTGTGTGTGTGTGTGTGTGGTGTGTGACGTTTCGTACATTTGCCTAAGTGTGAAAACAGGCTTGAGTGAAAATGACCGAACTGTTGAGCATTTGAGCCATCCAGAATTTATGTACAAAAGACGGTGTTTTTGTCAAGGAGTAGCTGATATAAGTTCATATTTCTCCGCGCATTTATTTATTTATTTTGCGAAGGAGTTCCCTTCAGAAAGAGGGTGGTCCGGTGGCCCTACAGTTAGTGCCGGTCACTAATACACTGACGATTCGCTGTCCTAGATTCAGATCTCGCCTCGGGCACGCTGTTCTTTCTCCGCATGTGGTATCTGTTTACAGCGTTGGCTGCCTTATTAGTTGTTGACTCGGCATAAAACACCATTTCCTCATTTTCCTCCCTTAGAAAGAGTGGCACATGGAGTTGAGGATCCCTCGTGGCATTTGTTTCTCATAAGGCGAATTGATCTAAACATTTGTCTCAAGACTAATAAAATTCAAGAACGCCTACACACCTTTGCATTTTTAACCTTACCAACAACTCATCTGCATTTATATTGCTTTCTGCACAATCCCGACAGTGCAACATTGTGCTTCCCATCCACCCTTTTGCACTCGAATTATCCCTTCATGTAAAACATGCACAGATTGAATGAGTGTTAAAAAAAAGTCTCTCTCTCTCTCTTACCATATTGCCACAAAATGCCATGTTGTCGAAACCAGCTTTTTTACGGGCAGAAACCAATAGTTCATGAGTATAATGTGTCGTTGCCGTTTCGAAAATACATGATCTCGACCCGAACAATGCAAAACCTCTTTAATATCCATTGTTAACGATTTGTAGAAGTCAGCCCCGTTGTTGCCGAGACCCATGCTTTTTAGCTCAATGAAATTGTCACCATTTTTAACAATACAAATCTTTTCTGCTTTCTTCATGATCGTGTAGCATCCATTGAAAGACTGAACTTGAAGACTTTCTTTTATTTATAACTGTGTATTTCCAGAGCCGTTGTCGCTTTTATCCTTGTCATAGTTCCTTTAAAAAGGGTGCCTTCACTATCTCATTTCTGCAGATTGCAAAATTTTTTCTTTATGATCGGGTTAAGTTCGCTTTAAAATAATAATTACCAAAATATGAGTACATAATTATGCTTAATTTTAAAGATATAAGCCTTCAAACATCGGCATTCTCACCTGCTATTAGGAAAGCAGGAAAATATTACTCTCTTATACTGAAGAGTTCTCTTACGCGCACTGAGTATTTGTAACAGCGAGTGTGGATGTTTTCAATTCAAATAAAGAAACACCGCTCAGGTTGTCGTGTTCAAGAAGCGATTTTTTGCCCAGAAAATGAAACAGCTGAATTTGGAATACAGCCCTACAGATTTGAACTTTATTTAGAAGCTTCGAATGAAGTTATATTAAAAAAAATAATTAAATGGTCCAAACTGAATTCATTCAACAGACTGTTACCAGTCCCTATCAAAATGTAATGGGCAACAATCAGATATTGTAGCCTATGTTGTATTATTGCTTATTGTCTGTTACTAAGGGGGTGCATTTTAGTTAATTTTCCCATGTGTATTATTATTAATAAAATATAAACACATTTCAAATGTGCTGGTCTAAGATAAACTCCTGTCATTTTTTTATTTGATGGTTAATTTCAAGCATTGCACTTTTATTTTATAGTTATAAATGACTGCTTGATAAGGACTTTTTTACAATTAAAAATATAATGATAGTTTGAACATGTTTATCGATGTGAAAACTTATTTCTTCCTCATTTATTATTTACTGATACTCGCACGTGTTCCCGTTTAAGCTCCTTATACGTTTAGCAACCTCAATCTTTTTTTTTTAAGCTGTTTCGAGCACACACATGGATGATGCCGTCACACTGTCAGTTGTTTTTACCATTATGCTGGATAAAGATACGACTGATGATGTGTTTGTGACTGTGTCACGATGTTACTTGTAGACCAGCAGACGGTGTAGAAACCTTCAATGCTGCATATCTGGTGCTTGATCTACTAGCAGTCGTAGCAGGTTTTAACAGCTCGTGCTTTTGTATAGCAAGCACTGCTGTAGGAAGATCTCTTCGAAAGTCCAAATCTTGCTTGGACTGTATAAGTGACTGGATAACAATCGCCTTTGAAATATTTTGAGCAAATTCTTGAGTATGGTGTGGTGACGAAGTTCGCACAGCAAGTTTGAACAAAGCAAAAGATCTGTATATACAGATCTCTGAACAAAGGTTATCCACTGGTGTTTGCTGCCATTATCTTTAGGATTTCCTTAATGAGTGCAAATTAACCCCATCTGAGTGTCGAAGGGAACATTCAGCAACAGCACAATGTGTCCTGATCAGTTTTCTTTTACCGAGGATTGCATCTTTTCTCTTCCAATTCAGCTCATGCTGAGGATGCTATTTTTAGAAATATTTCCCTTTCGTCACTTCCTGTTTTCTCGACAAATCCAGGTGTGCTTAAGAGAAACATATTAATATAAAATCTCTCGTGCATCTTTGTCATAAAATACGACCGGAATATGTTTTTGTGATACTTTATGCTCTGTTTACAGCGATTTTTGCGGAGCAGTCGGGTTAGCCTTTAAGGACTTTCCATTTTTGCATGAGCCCGTAAGTGTTTATTTATTCGGGGAGAATCTCTTTTACTTTTGTTTGGTGGTCAGTCGTTCAGTTTGACCCACATACAAAGTTGCATCTCACAGATGCCAATAGAAACAAAGAAAGAAAGAAAAAGAAAAATTGAAACGTTCAGATTAACACGTATCAGATTTTCAGAAAGGCTCAATGTTCTCGTAGGAATAAATGTTATAATAATCGTTCTTCTTTTGAGGTAATCACCTTCACGATCGATGTGTCTAACCTCCGCTAGAACTTTTTGTGGGGGGGTGTGTGTGGAAGGGGGGGGTGTCATTCACAGTGCTTCGTTTTACTAACAGACATTCATCACCGCGCCTTTTGGTACCCGTCTGCTGAGCAAAGTGCCACTTCGTGTTAACTGTACGAGGCGCGAAATCAAAGAGTATAAAATAACGCATTATAGCAGTTAGCAGCCAATGAACACAGAAAACCGACCAGTTTCAGCATTTTGACCAATCTTTCGACGCTGTTGCCGACCAACGCCCGTGTGCGTGCGTGCGTGCGTGTTACATTTAAGGCGCTGATAGTAATGATTACCGAAAATAATATTGTTAATATTGTCAAAATCGAAAATCGATCCCTTACTGCTCAAGACATAGCACCAACAATAAGAGCGAATGATGCGTTTTTATAACCAAAGAGAAGATAAGTGAAAAGTGGAGGAACTGGTCGACACAGTTATAACTCTGGTTGCCTCGGTTGTCAAAGACTTTTTTTAGTTCATATCTTTGCTTATAAATTTACTGAAACTTATTTATACTTTCAGTTCAGGATTCAAGACGTACAACGCAGTGTTATATAGACGTCCCTTTTGCTCTCATAGTGCGTGTAGGTCTGCCTTTGGTTGGGAATATTTCTTGAGGTCTTCCTTCGGTATTTGGTCTTCTATGCCGCGGACACAGGTCGATAGGGGTGCTTGGGTCATCTTCTTGAATGTGAAAGCATTCAAAGCCATACAGTTAGACTGGACTTTATTTATATTTACGTACTTTGGACTATACGTGACAAAATAGTTCCACCTTACATTATTACATCAGAAGGTGAAGGTAGGATGCCAAAACTTCATCCGCTGAGCACCTTCTTGCTCGCACAGCTTTGCTAAAAACCGTGCGACTTTGGCTTTGTATTTTGTGTATTGCGAAATACATCTTGAAATAATGGCACAGCGTTCAAACCCGGACGATTCGACGTACGACTGTTGGCAAGAAAGGAGTGACCTCCTGGGACGGGTGAAAGTGTTTCGACATATCGGCCATGCAAAGGTATATGTAGTATTTAACTGTATCTAGATCCATTTCAGAAGCTTTACCGTGTCCTAGCAAAGGACTATGAACACTAGAGTGTAGAGCCAACGTTGAGTACAAGGTGAAGAGGTTTTGTTTGCTTTGCAAAACCACGAATGGGAAAACAAACTTCAACTTTTTGTGTCTGGAGACTGCAGACTGCCTGAAGGGCCCGCACGAGGCCGTGAAATTCTCGCGACAGCCTCAAAGGCGATATCAAAATTTTCGCTATGCATTTATTTATTTACCTAATTCTCTTTCATCCATGGAATAATATAGGATCCTGATTAGCAATGCGAGATGTGGCACCAGGAAGGAAGAGAGTTGGGTCGGTCGCATTAGTCAAGAAGAAGCTATTGATTGGGCGATTGATCGAATTTATTGAATCTGTAGCTCGTTACCGCATGCGTCTACGGATCATGCATGTTCGATATTAATAACAGGAAATATGCACTACTGGGCCAAGACAGCCCCAAGCTAAAAGGTAAACTTAATAGCAAGATTACTACGAAATTTCCTCACCTGGGCCAGTCCTTGTTTAAATGCTACGTGTTTACTGGAAAGGACGCTTTTATCTGTTAGAACATATTGCTGATATTATTATTCTTTATTATCGTTGGTGTTTTCACCATATTTAATCAAAGAGAAAGTTCTAGTTCGTCCCTTTAAATGTAGAAACTCAATACGACACAGACACTCACTTTAAAACAAAATCTCAACGCCTAAATTCACACTACCAGTCTCCCAAATTGCTACTGTTGTTGTTATACAAAAAACTGAAAGGTGGATCCTTCCCTCGTGATATTTACTCTCTTCAGTGATTTAGAACAAACCCATGTACTGGAAAAAATCACAGGAATGGGTTTTCATATGATATTCGTACCCGGAGGTCTTTGCGATTGCTGCCTGGTCATAAAAAGCAAGAGGCGCTGTGTTTTATCTTACTTGATAGAAGCCTCCCTCTCATCTGGTCTTGTTGGCAGTTCTCATAAACAATTCTAGTTTAGTTTACACTGCCCTTGAGAAAAGGACGGGATTGTTTGAAAAGACTTTATATACGAAGTCAGTAATTTTTAAAAAATGCTATCCTTTAAACTTACAACAATAAATCACTGACGACAAAATCAGTGCGACTGTAGTTAACACAAAGGATCTAAAGAGTAGTGTCATTTGATCTTTGTGTGTGTGTGTGTGTGCGCGCGCGCGCGCGTGCATGTACGTCTGTGAGCAAGCTCCAAATTGTTTTTCCTTTTGGCGGCACCTGTGGGTACACTTGAGTAAAGACGCTTTAAATTCCATAACTCACGGGTAAGGACAGCTTATCAGATCAGGACTAAGTATACCGATGTCAGTGGTCCATGGCTAGACAAGCCGCAGGGAATCACCTGGAGCCACCCCGACGCGAAACTTTTCTTCACCTGGACTGATAAGCCTCTAATTTTTTTCCTCTCCCGTGATGTCTTCATGCTTTTTTTTCTGGTGGCGGATGATCGTAAATAGTTCATTCTAATTATTTTGAGACTAATGACAGAAGTCACAATGGTAATGTTATATTAGATTTTCTTTTTTTTACTTTGGGTCAGGCAAGTGCATGAAAGCATCCAAGGTCAGTCAGTTCTACTTTGACATGGCCGTAATTTAATGAGAAAAGCACTAAAACGTGGAGGAAATGATAGCAGTGACAGGACCTTGAAGTCTGTTATCGGTTTTGATTTTGGATCAGCTAGATGCATGAGAGTATCCAAAGACAGGCTAGACAGCCAGTTCGAAGCGACCCTAATTTTCTTCAGAAATGCATACATAGGACATGGTTTATCCTGCGTTACCTATCTAAGCGCTTGATTTATTCTGTCGCAGATGAAGCGGGTCCAAGAGGTGCACGAAAGGCTACAGCTAGACAGTCCCAGGGCAGGGACCGCGATAGCACAGCTGCAAGAGGCTCAACTTTGTCTCTTTCACCGAAGTGCAACAGTCGCGACCTCTTCTCCGACTACTCACGGGGGAAACAAATCCTCGGCAGCGTCTCCTCCTCTCCCTCCTCCTCCCCGCAGAACGCTTGTTCTTCCCTATCCTCTTCCAGCTGCTGAAGTGGGTGAAGCATGGCGGAATTCCACTGTGACAAGCAGACCTATCCACAGTTTGATGACGTCACACGACAAACGCGACCTTGACCGCTCGTCTTCCGGTGTCAGCAGCGATGCCTCCTCGAGCAGCCCAGAAGATGAGCGTGAGACAGCAATCCTGTCGCCGGTAAAGACGACGACTCGAGAGCCTGAAGACCGCGTGCGCAAGAAGAAGCCCCAGGTTGACATTCTGAAGTTGTGCGAGCACCTCAAAGCGCAAGGCTTGGGCGAACCACTGATGCACACATCGAGTCACTTTCCCTACAGAGACAAGCTGCCGCCAGGGGTCGCTTCAAGGACGTTGCCACGTGACCCCAGCACGCGTGAAAAGATCAAAGGTCGCGCGCGGCTTGACTATGAGCTTGCCAATCTCCGCGCCGTGGCCTTTTGCGAACAGCAGCACGTGCAGGCTTTCCGCACAGCGTCCGCTAATCTGAAAAACCGTGACGTCAGGTTCGTGGAAGAAGAGGAAAGGGAACAGGTTCACAAGAACTTGTTAGGAGAGGACGACGGCAGACTGCCCGTCGACGATGAGGACGATGCTTCAAGTCTCGTTGGAAGTCCTCTTTCTCGCGAAGAACTCTTCTCAAGGATTCAATCCTGGGCTGATGATGTTGACAAAGCTTTGCATCGGGAATAATCAGAAAAAATACTCCCCCCAAGATATATATAACTCACTATAACTGTCAGTGGGGTAGGAAGATGCTCGCTCGGCACTGGGGGAGGGGGGGACTCAGTGCTGACAGCTATGGGGCGCCAAGAGGGGAATTTTCTCAAATTTGCTATTTCTAGCTATGCATTGCAATGTATAATTATAAAATGCAATGTATAGCTATACATTGCATTTTATACTTATAGATTGCATTTTATATTTATAGATTGCATTCTATAGCTATACATTGCAATGTATAATTATACAATTCATTCTATACTTATAGATTGCATTCTATAATTATACATTGCAATGCATAGCTAGAGAGAGAAAACTCGCTAAAAACCGAAGTGTTTCATTTATATTATACTCAGAAGTTGCTATCCAATTCATTTTATATATACCTTACAATTCTTTAGCTATAGAATGCATTCTAGCTGTACATTCGAAATCTATATTTATAGATTGCATTCTATAACTTCTGACTTGAAATGTATACGGAACGAGGCTGGCTCATTTGCATATGGAAAATGAAGTTCAAAGACCAACCAATCAGTGCGCTCTTCTAGAGAGTAGTGTAGTGGTAGCAGTAGTTTCTTTTTTCTTTCTTTAGATTGATGGTTAGATGTATAAAAGCATACCTTTTGCTTGTTCTGTTAACCTTGTAAATAAAGATGTGTCATTTGTCTCTCTCTCAGCTCCTCTACCTTTTTTTGTACTTTGTGAAGAATCACATCTCAAGCATTGGGCTGGGGATCGGGTGGGGTGCAGATATTCTTGGCCCCTCAGCATCTTTTTTAGGGGTGGCTGCAGCCTGGTTTCTACGCCACTGTATAATAAAGAAAAAAATTGAAATGTATAGGGGTTTTATCCCCTATTGGAAAGAGTGAAATTGATAGTTTAGAGATGACCATAAATAACCCTTTTTTAAGTTTGAAACTTGCCTTGTAAGTCTACTGGAGTTTAAGCGTACCTCATTCATAAAGAAACAGCTACCGATTAATGCAGACCTACAAGGAGATTCCAATGAGAGCAATTGTTCCCCTTGTATTAGCAGATAAACGTTAACTCGAATGAAATCCCTGTTACAAATACTGGTCACATTGTTGTGAAAGCTAGTCAAAGTAAAATGGTGTATATTGTTGAAAGAGTTCGTGGTGTTTCTCGATGAAAAAGCTTAATTCTTCTTTTTGTTTGTTTGCTTTTATGATTTTGGTTGAATTGAAGCATTGTTGTGATGAATAGCTAAGCCTGCTGACCGAAAGAACATTAGTAAATAATGAGCATTTCAAAATACTCTTTTTCGTGCCATTAAACTGCTAAGTATTTGTTACAGAAGTGTAAATAGAAGCTATATGTGGGGCCTGAAGACTTGTTACCGAAAGCTGATGCGAAGTGAGACACATTATGCAACATCGTTTTCTGAACACAACATTCCAAGGTCTAAGTTAAAAGAACTGCAGACAACTGTGCCATTCTCATAAAAGTACATTTAAATGTTGTACTCCATTGTTCCTCTATATATTTTCCTGTCTTTGATCTACTGATTTGCGAGAGAGAGAGAGAGAGAAAGAATGCCATATTTCATATAAAGTAGCCCAAATGTGGTTGAAACCAAGTTTAAACTGAGTAGAATATAAATCTTCTGATGGATTGTAAGTATAGTCCGTATGTCCTCAGAAATCTTTTTTGAAGTACGAAACTCAAAGTATTTATTTTTAAAAAAGTGCGAGACTGCCTCCCAACTAGGATCAGAGGGGGCTATATTCAGTTCACAGAATTAAAAAAAGACAGAGGGATTCTGCATGATCAAAACAGTACACAATATCGATTGAAAAAAAACTGACCACATTTGCTAAATCATTTTTATACACGATATACTTTCATCAGTTTCATGGGGCGTTTACAGTTCATGGTGCTATAAATCTTTTAACTCCCCAGCCTGCATTGTGAATATTGTATGCCAAGTATCACGCTTTTTTGATAAAAGGTAATCAAATATCGCCAATAAAAAACACAACTGTGTTTTACTAACAGGTGCTTTGCTATCACAGATCGAGGTATATAACACTGGAAAAGACATTAAAAATGTTCCGGTTGCCCTGCACAACTTGACTGGTGGCGCGGCGGATGCGAAGAGCAGCAGCAACCACAAAAAAGATCGAATCAGGGCAAACAATTTTTGCATCAGTAATCAAGGCACATATATGAGTTGTTCAAGTTAGCTGGGGATGACAGAAAAGCAGTGGCGTAGGAAGATACTCGGCTTTGGGGGGGGGGGCAAGCTCCATGCTGACAATGAATAACGTTCACATTCTTGCCTTCCCAGCATCTTTTTGGGGGGCGGCTGCCCCCCTTGCACCCCTGTTCCTACGCCACTGAAAAGGGAAGGGGGCCGGTCATTTCGTCACAACTCACAAGACCATTTCATCACTACAATTTCGTCCCACACCAAAAGTCAATTCGTCACACGTATGGTCCATTTCGTCACAAGACAGAAAAGTCAAATCGTCACAAGCCCAATCAGCGAAGTCTCTGCATATAATAATAAATGGTGTGGGACGAAATGGCAGTGACGAAATGGTCTTGTGACGAGTTGACCTATGACCAAAAGGGATGAAATAGTGGGTGCGAGAAAAGGCGTGGAGTTTTACAAGATTTCTATTCTACATAAAACAAATCAACGCCCAGTAATATGGTCATCATTTTCACTATCAGGAGGCGCACGGCAGGGGGCGAGCATACACCGTTCACAAACTAGCGTAAAAAATATTTACTATCTTAAGTAACATCACGGAGAACTTCGTGATCATCGCACTTGCAGGGGAGATTACGCCAGTACACTTCCGCTGGTAAGACCACATGGCAGACGTAAACAAGTGCGAAGTGACTGCTTTCTAAGGCAGCTAAAGAAGAGAACACAGGTATTTAATTCCGCACTAAACAGCTAAACAAAAAGATTAGCTGTTAATGTTATTTGTTACTTGAAAATGTGTCCTTTAAAATATTATGATAATGTTTTTATTGAGCTGTTGAATGTATATTACTATCACATTTGACAGGACCACGGCATGAGAAAGAAAGAAATTTATAAACAAAATCAAGTTTGTCAAAGAAAAAGCTAGATATTTTAGACAGTTGTTGAAACTAAATGTTGACTTATTTTAATTAATAAATTCGTAATGATTGCAGACGTTAAGCAACAATGCCAAAATCAAGAAAAAAGAAGAATGCTGATTTCCAGAAGGTTAAATTAAAAGTTGGACGTCAGTTGCCTAAAGGAGGAAATGAAACCAATATTAGCTTCAAGTCACGGACTATCCGTATTACCCAACACATAAATGATACTTCTAATTTAGCAGAACCACACAGAAAGCACAAGCACGTACTGCAGGTATGAATGTTATTTTTCAAAACATTTTTATGTAGCTGTAGAAGAAACATATTGTTATTTCAAGATGCTTTCTGGGTGCTAAAACTTCAGTTATGGAAAATTTATTTTTAAAGTGTTTTTTTTAATGATATCAGATATATGATGAAGGGTTATATTTCTGTAGAACATTTGGGATCTGGTTATTTTTTTTCCTTTCCAGTTTGCACATATTTCAAGATTTTTTATTTGATTGTCTTCTCAGTTCACATTTACTTTATAGCATAAGCCTATTTGTTTTAATTTATTGTCTATTGTTTTATTTCGTGCCTCACGCAGGATCTGCTGCCTCAGTGTGAACACTACAATGCTCGTGTTCGGCTGGCAGGTGTACAGGGCATCACTGAATTGATGACAGCAAACCCTGACACTATCTTAAAGGATATTGGACGAGTGATCAACAAAGTTCTCTACCTTCTAAATGACAGAGATCCTTTAATTCGGCAGGCTGTGTTAAAACTTTTCAAGATGATTTTTGGTCATATAGATGCTAAAGCAATTACTTCATCATTCAAAATACTAAGTGCTCATCTTTGTTGTGCAATGACACATATTTGTGATGATGTACAGAAAGATTCACTGGACTTTTTTGATCTGCTTCTTGATAATTTTCCTACCCATGTTATCAGTGATGTCAGTCAGCTAATGACAATATTTTTGGAGCAGATATCCACCCAAGTATCCAAAGGCAAGAATGCTGATGTTAAAGCACGAATGCTTGTTGTAAACCCAAATAGTAAGCTATCTTCACAGAAATGGCGTGCTAAAGTATTGGAAAGATTGAAAAAACTTCTGGATGCATTTTTGACAAAAGACACATGTAAAGATGATACAGAATCAAATGAAGTGACATCGCTGCATGTGGCACATTGGCCTGGCATGAGGGGACCACTTGTTCCCAGCTGGGTAAGAGGGAGATGGTCCCAGTCACCTCTTTCTTTTCAAAATCTTCTTTGGTAAGTATTTTTTTTTCTAAAGCTGCCTAGTGGGTGATATGAGAGTAGCAATGCAGGAGAATCAAAGAATGGCCTATTTGCCAGGTCCATGGTTCATCATGAATTATGGAATTGTTGCCAGTTTAGTTGTCCTATCCTTAATTGATTATCTTAATTGATTGTTTTGAAACAAATGAACTCGTTAGGGAGATCAGGTTGTGCATATTGATTGTTCATGTTTGTCTTTGCAGTGGTGGCTCATCTTGATTATGTTAAAGTAGATATATTGAACAGACTATTTGCATGAAGTTTGGGTGGCTGGTCCAGGGACATAACAAGGGCAGACCTACAGAATTTCAAATCACTGTTTGTACAGAAATACTGTATTTGCTTAGCCAGAATATTACTGCCCATTGAGTTATTCTCCTTTTACAAACTCTTGACCTCTTCCATTACGGTGAAGAGTTAACAAACTTTCTTTTTGAAACTTTCTTCAGCCCAAATTCAGAGAAAAATGAGTATTCAAACCTACTCAGCTCAAAGAAAAAACTCCAAAAGTTTACTGAAAGCTTGATGCCACTACTCAAGCAGTGCTGGGCTGAAGACTGTCCTCTGTCTGATAGTCTTACTGCAGACAAAGGTGTTTCAAAAGGTTTGTGGTCTGTATACATGTGCACATACATAGTTTATTGTAGCCATAAGAGGTCTTTAGGTTACAGAAGAATTCTTTCTTGATCGTTTTAATTACCAAAAATTACATTGGTTGTGTAGTTACTGTACTGAAATTAAAAAAAAAGATAATACATATTCATTATGTAATGTAAATTATATGTTCATGACTACATACCTTCTTCCCATTATAAATAATTTTTCTCAGAAGCATTCCTTTTGAATCATCATTTTCATTACCAGAATACATTGGTTAGGTTAGTCCACTGAAATTGAAAAAATCATAAATAATAACTCTAAATCGTTTTTCACATATTGTAAACTATACATGCATGGCCACAACCCTTTTCCCAATAAATAAATTTTCTCTGTTCATCTTTGTGGAAGAAATAATTTAAGAAATTTTTTATTATGTCAGCAGGTGTTCAGGTAACAGAACAAGCTGTACCTATGCTTGCAAGTGTGGTGGGCGTTCTTCATTCATTAGCAGAGTGTTGGAATAATTTTAACAGAACACAGCAAAGCTGCTTCGTAAGAATTTTTCAAAATTTCTTTTTTTTTTTATGGATTGAATGGGTTACTTTTTTTCGAATTATTTCTGGTAAATAGAGAAAGTATTTTGTTTCTTATTAACGAACTCCTTCGCTTAAGCACTGTTTGTGGTGAATACTGTGTCAGTAGAACTAGTTTTTATTTCTTACTTCTTTCAGGACTCACAATTTCAAGATACCTTCCTAAAAGAACTGAGGCAATTGCTTATGTCTAGCTTTCCTCTGAATGTCATAGAGACAGTTAAGAGGACGAAGGATGGACAGATTGTTAGGTCATCTTCAGGACTGCAGGTTGATTTAATTGCATGTTGTCAGTTTTTTGTTGTTGTTTACTGTTAGTGCTTTTCAATGGTAAGAGGAGAAAAAAATGAAAGTAGTTTTATTTTAATTTAATAAAAAAAATTATTTCATAATTTTTGCTGTTGTTGGTGAATACTAACCACCTTGCCATATTTCTTGTTTACACACCTAGTACAATTGAAATATTGGACATATTTAAATCTTCAGTGTTTATAAAATTTGTTTTATTTTATTGATTTTTGTTTGATTTAATTGTTGACTTAATATATATTTCTGGGGTTTACTTGTATCTCTGTTTTTCGGGTGGACAGACATCAGTGCTGAAACTAAATCTGACTGTGTGTGACATTATGGTACGGTTGCCAATCAAAACTGAGAAAATCAGAAGTACCGAGGAAAACCTTTGGCAAGCAGATGTTATTTCCTATATGGTTAATCACACTGAGGAATGCACAGGCCCAGAACTCAGCCATATGCTGACATCAGTACTGAAAAAGTTTTTTTTCAACTTTCCAGTATCTGGTAAGTGAGTGACTGAGTGTGAATGTTTGAGAGAGAGCATGTGTATGTGAGAGAGAGAGGAGAGAGAGAAAAAAAGATAAGAAAAATTTGACATTAACTTTTCTTTTTCGAAAAAGTTAAGCAGGAAAAGCTACTTAAAAAGACCTTCACACAGTACAAAAAAGCTCGTCCACAGTCTGTTGGGAAAAGGTGTTACCTGTCATTGTTTGAGTCTCTTGCGCTTGATGAACACAGTCCATTTTTTTCCAGGTGAGGAAAATTTACAAAGAAATTAGTATCCTAAAACATACTTTAATCAATTTATGTGAGTTTTTGTTGGTTTCTTTTTTTGCTGTTTGGAAGTATGTTTGAAACGTGTGTGTATACATATATTAAAATAATTTTTTTTAAAGTAGGGAAACTTCATTTTATTGCCATAACAGCACTGTCTTTATTTTCTCAAGGCCAGAGCTGTTCGACAGTTTCTTTAGCTCATTACCTGATCTCCTTCTACAACTGCCAAAGGAGACCTCAGGTGTTGCAATGCTTGTCATCAGAATTATGAATCGAGGCGGGCAACAGAACTGCCAGCCTCTCATCACCACTCTAAGAAAGAATGTGAACAAGTTGTTTGGTAAATTCCTTGTGCAAAATGGCTAAAACTTGTAAAGGAAAAAAGGGATTCATTCATTTTTTAATCTTTTCGTTGTTTATTTATTGTCACATAATCATACAGGGATGTTTAAAATGTACGCGAATTCATATTCCTGAAATAAAATCAAGGTAATGAAAAATATAAATGTATATAACCAAATCATAAATAACAGAGAACATCACAAGTATGTGAAACAAAGTCAATCATGCCATTACTTTTAAACAAAATCATTACAAAAGTGAAAGTTCCTAATAATAAGTGCCTTTTTTTTTTTTTTTTTTTGCAAGATCAAGACAGGGGAATTCTTGCAGTGGGAAGCAAAGACATCCATAAGCCTTTTGTGGAGATTATTAACTGGATATTCCGATTGAATCCTCCAAGTGAGGAGGAGTTGAAGTTGTTTGCTCAAAATTGTCGTCTACCAGTTGTGGACATAGAAGTTGCTAAGTACCTTATCTCTATTCTCGACAATGGGTAAGTGTTTTGGTCATATTCAAATCTAGAGTTTTCAAATTCAGGAACAACTGTATCAGTGGTGTGAAATGTATTCTGATTTTAGTTAAATACTAGAGGTCATATGTGCTTACCGGAAAATTTACTTTTTTAATTGAAAGGAAGCACTTTTTTAATCTTTGTTCTGTTATACACTTTACAAATAGAAATTTTATGAATATAAAGTTTCCACCTCTAGATTCAAAACGTTCCAACATGAAGAAGCTGTTATTTTGAAGCCACACCAGCCAAAGATGATGACATTTTTGTTGGGATTAATTGTTGGTAAGATTTTTTCATCATTGATAAAAGCATTATGTTAATTTGGACAGACACTAAGAACAAATAAATATATGTGTCTGGGCATGTAACTTTGCACACTCTTGTTTATTAGTTTAGTTTATTCCTTGTTACTCATCAAGGAGCATTGGGGCGCAACAACACCTCACCAGCGGATCCAGTTTTTGGGCAGCCCCATCATTTGCGCCCATGTGGTTCCGGCATCTTTTGTCTCTACTGATCTTCTCCAAGTCTGCTTTGGCCTCCCAACTCTTCTTCTGGGGGTACCAGTCAAGTGCCTGTCTGGCAATGGTGTCAGCTGGTTTGCGCAGGGTGTGTCCTATCCAGCCCCACTTGCGCTTTTTGAGGTCTTGACTAGTGGCATTCTGGTTGGTTCTTTTCCACAGGCTGCTGTTGGAGATCTTTTCAGGTAACCTTATTCCCAGGATATGGCAAAGGCAATGGTTGGTAAAGGTCAGGAGCTTGTTGATGGTGTTTATCACTCTCCAGGTTTCAGAGCCATACAGTAGGACTGCCTTCACATTGGTGTTGAAGACGCGGGTCTTACAGCAGAAGGATAATTCTCGGGAGTTCCAGATGGGGCATAGGCTGTTGAAAACATGCCTAGCCTTGTTGATGCGGCTTCTGATGTCATCATCCACTCCACCATCCTCATTGACAATGCTCCCCAGATATGTGAAGCGGTCTGTTTTCAGGATGTTCTCTCCTTGAAGTTGGATTGGGAGTTCCTGCTTTTTGTTGATTTTCATCACTTTGGTCTTCTTTCTGTTGGCCTTTAAGCCAGTCTTCTCCGCTTCCTCTGAAAGCTTAATTCATTCAAGTCTGATTGTGTTTATTTAATGCTAAGTGCTAAAGTTGCATTCATATGTTACAAAAATCAGCATATTTTTAATATTCACTGTGAATGTTCTGCTTCTTGTGAGGTATATATTTAATGTTATTTTCTCTTCAAAGGTCAAACAAAGGAAGAAACAGAACAGTTTCAAAGAGATCACCAGTACCCTGCATCTCATTTGATTCATATAGTTTGGCAGTGTCCCTTGAGTGATCTCCTACGACACAGACAGCTTGTGGAGGTACAAGATTTTTTAAAGTGGACAGGGGAGGGTATAATGTAAGACATTATCACTTTTGCCAGCTGAATGACCTGTTTGTGTGACTAATTTTACCTGGCGCTAATTTGCAGATGTATTTCGGTAAATTCACAACTGAAATAAGAGAAGGTAATAAATATATCAGAATTATTACTTATACCACTGTAAAAAGAAGTTAGTTTGAGAAAACAAATCATGCACTTTCATTTTGTTTTAAATATTGGTATCACTTTTCCAAAGCACTCTCCTGAAAAAGCAATGTTTTGTTATCTAGTGGTGCAAAGTGGCATTCCGGGGCTACCTTACTCCACTTCTGCTCTTCAATGTCATGGCTCACATATGGTGCACAAAAGTCATAGTAAGTAACAAGGTGTTGAGTTTTTGTGTGCTTTAACTTGCAAGTCATAAGACACTTCAGAGACTCGTTGGTCTTCTCGACCTCCCTTCATTTTTATTCCTGTATGTTCTTCTGTCTTAAGCATAGAAAAATGAAAAATAAATGAATACTGCATGTGTACTAGTTCAGGTGGGCTCTTTAGAGTTGCACCTCTTTTACATCCATGTGTACATGGTTTATGCAGATTGTTGTAAATGTTTTATAAATATCTCAACAATATCTGGTTTGTTTTGCAGAAGTGTTATCATAGCATAAATGTCTGCATGTTGTATGGCATCCTTCAACACTGGATGGAAATGCTACAGAACTTGCCCACCCATGGCAATATTATTCACACAGACTCTTATATCTCTCTTGATTATAAAGAGAATGACAGTGTACAACTGGCAGTTGAATCAGTGGCCACACTAACAAAATATTTGCCAGATATTGCACGACTGTGCCTGTCCACTGTCTATGATCTGGTTGCCATGGAAACATCTGAAGGGACACTGTCAGATGGTGTTGACACCAAGATCAGAAGTATGCTTCTGGACCAAGCAATGAAGCTAGCAGCTTTTTCTCTGAGAATAATTGTTCAGATGTGTGTGCTGATGACAGACCTCATTAAGAGTGAGTTCATTGCTTGATTTAGGATCTTTTTAAAAACTCACCAGATGAAATGCTGCATAAAAATACCACCAAACAACAGTAGGCCCATAACCACATATTTCATGATAAATATCAATTAATTTAATTGAAACCAAATACTTAAAATTTAGATAAGTTCTAATGTTTGTTTAAAAAGCATTTATTTTGCAGCTGACAGGGGACAAAAAGAAATATTTACTGTTGTGGTGGTGGCCACACGTTTGCTTCAGTCATCAGACCTTGCACAGGCTTGGGCAAAAGATCAGGGCGAAGCACTTGCACAGCTTCTGAATTTAAGAGACTCAATTTTGGTATGAGGTGTTCTTTTCGGTCTTTAAAACTTTTAAAGAGGTGTAGGGGATGGAAATCGTTAATCATTGGTCTGCGAGTATTTGGTCCTAACAATTGTGAAGGAATTAAGTTTCTTGTAACTTGAGAAAATATCTTCAGGATAAAAATTAATAGGGGTTGTGTTTAAGTTTATATGCATTTATTGTGACATATTACATTTGCGCAAAAGTCTGACTTTTCTGTAATAAAGTGTTAGCAATTTGTATTCTGTGTGTGCATGTGCACACATATCTGATTAACTTGTGTTATATTTACTCATTAAACTGTGAGAAATACTCCATCAATTGTGTTTTCATGACTTAATTTCAGGAAGCATTGCCTGAAGTATCAGAGCACCAGCTATGGCATGACTTCCTCTATGCAGTCAAAATACATAGTCAGCATCTGGGACTTGAGTCATCAACTCATAAACCTTGAAATGTATATCAGATAATGAACAGTTATTTTGGTTTTCATAGAAGCACCTACAACAGTTATGAATTCCAGCAAGATAACATGAGATCTTATAGGAACATCTCCATCCTTTTTTTTATAATAGCACCATCAGATGGCACGAATAATCAGTCTAAAACAAAATGTCTACACTCTACAATGAGAATGCATTGATCAGTAGTTGCCAAATATGGTATATCTAAAGTTTGTCTAAATTTTTTAATCGTTGCTTGATTTTTGTATGATGCATCACTTTAGTTTGTATTAGAATTATCTAAATCTGTTTTTGTAATAAACATTGAGAAAAAAGTCACATGCAATGTTGTGTTGGATTGTGTACATAAATTTACATATCTTTTTGTGCAGATTTAATGTTAAGTTTTTACTGTATATTGGTTAGTTTGATAAGCACAAAATGATAAGCTAGAAAATGCATTAGTGATTACTGGACAAAGCGACACATTGGTCTCTATAATATTTTGTGAACTAAATTAAAAGTTTGTTGATCCTTTTCTTCTTCGTACTGTACCAGATGACATGACTATATGGAGATCACCCTCTAGCTACCTCAAATCCAGCTGTCCAAACTCGTGCAACACGGTAGGACTTGAAAACGGCTCAGCCCCCTTCCATCCCACCTGTCTCGCTAGTGAGCCTCTCTACTCCAGTTTTAAGCCCGGCTTCACGCAGTTCAGACATGTGTCAGCTACCTACATAGACTTTGCTGACGCCTTTTTATTGTCCTTTTGCAACCGTCAGCGGCCCGCTTCTATGCCTTGCCTTTGAAGGCAGCGTTTTATGATTTGCCATGATGCCTTGCGGGCGGAAATCGGCACTATGATTTTTACCGGAATGACGTTGCATTACAGGCCCGGGACGTTTTCAGCTTGCACCCCCCCCCCCACTTCCTTCCCGGGCCACAGCCTGTGTGTCTGATACATCCTACTCAGGCCATGAGTAGATATGTGGTCAGGAGACCTTGTAGCCTGCTGGCTATGGATTTGTGTAATCCTGTTCCGGATGAGGGCTCAGAAAGCCATGTCAGCCTTGCCATGGTTGATTTTTACAGCCAAAACAGCAGGTGAAGCTCGAACTGGCTTACCTCTTGACCTTACTGTTAAGAGTTGAGGTGGCTGAGTCACCCAGTTTCTTCAGAGTTGGTACTCCATATTAAGTGGGATGGCTCATATACGCCCTACTCAGATGGCCTTGTTGGCAAGCTGGAGGCCAACAACGGGATGGTTGGATAATCCGACAATTATGTTGGCGAGTTACAGTCACACTGAACGGCTATGAACAACTTCCGGTGGCTAGCCACGGCGATCCCACGCTGGAGTTTTATTGAGGCACAACTGACAGCCGCCAGACGTTGAGGGGGGGGGGCCTTCCTCTTGACCTTTGGTTATAACAGGGCCAGTGGTGGAGGAAGAACAGTCTCAGCACTTAAACTAAAGGCTGGGAATGGCTGGCGATGTG
Source organism: Marisa cornuarietis (assembly GCA_004794655.1). NCBI lineage: Eukaryota > Metazoa > Mollusca > Gastropoda > Architaenioglossa > Ampullariidae > Marisa > Marisa cornuarietis. The sequence goes on along the minus strand of SMMW01000554.1, from coordinate 748,354 downwards.
GAGAGCACAAGTTACTTGACAGCGGGCCCTGCTGAGGATAACAGGAATGGTTTTGGCTGAAAGATCCAAAGCAGTGATCTTTTATGTCGACAGTGGGGTGCTCTCTCCCCTATGCTGTGCCCCTTAGCTGGAAGGTTATTCTGGTGGATCATGTTTTATTCTGGCATAGCTAAGCTCAGTATTACTGGCAGACTCTATGTCCCAGCCAAAGGCCCTGAACAGGAAGGGACGTTATCCTTTGCCAGACAATTGTCCAACTCTTGTCAGGTTGTTTCATATGGGGGACCTCTGTGAGACTTGTGGGGACAAGCTCCCGACGTTTGAGTCATCAGTTCCGGACCCACTGATTTGGACAGTTGACGTAGTGTCACTGCATTGGGAAGGAACTCACGGCAGAGACCTTACAATTGTACTGCCAGACAGACAAAGATCAATAGAGACCAAGATCAGGCCTCTCATAGTGGACCCACTTACCTGGAATTGGTCTTGGGAGCTAAGAGTAAGCAGTTTTTTCAATGGGGGTACTTCAAGAAGGACCACCCATACAGGCTCTGTAAAGAGAGCCGTGCAGTCAGCCAGTTTATCTGGCAACAGAGAATCTGCATCTTCACGCCTTTGCCTTATTAGAGGTGACAGCTGAAGTTGACATTGATCTAGTGAGGTGGCGGAGCGCATTGCTTTCACTAGAAAGCCCTCCACCTTCGTGGTTAAAAGAAGCAGACCTTAGTCATGGACGGGATCCTTCGGATATGTTCTAGGCAGAATGGTCTGTGATTCTTAATAAGACTTTGGAGCTCGTTATTATTGAAGGCTATAAAGCCATGCTATCAGATACATTCCATTTTTGGCGGTCAATAGAATGGGGGCCAATAGCCATGTTCTGCCCTGCTGACAAGTTTGTTAGCTCTCAACCAGTAGGTTGCACTCTCTTCCCTTCTTGGGATTGGAGGATGGGTATTTACCACTGGAACTCGACAGTTCTTGAGCCTTATCCCGGTCTCCTTTAAACTTCTGGCAGGGGAGACATAGGTTAGCAGTTGGAGCAGAGGTGGCCACTATATCTGAGACTTGAGATACTCAGTTTTGACTTGCTGACAGTTTAGGGGTAAGGGTTTCATATCCCTACACATAATCCTGCCTTACTGACTCAGATTACTCTTCCAGAACAGGGTCCTAGGAGAATATGCTACTCCTACTTCCAAGAACAGGCCTGAAGGATCAGGTTACCACAGGATTTAGTGAGAACACTCCGGATTTATCCCAAGAGGTTGGACTCGCTCAGGGAGGCATCTGTCGGTTCTTACCAGTGTGGAATGGTAAGACAGAAAGTTTTCTCAGTGCAATCTATTACAGACTGGGGGTTAGCAGTAGTGCAGGCGGTTTTGCACTGATCCTTGACAGCAACTTCCCCAGTTGGAAGGTTTGTGCATTGAGGCTTGAGCTGTTGCCACTAGTCCAGCCTTCGGGAGATGCAGCGCTATAGTCATTTGGACTATAGGCTGGCGTTATTGTGTGCATCACTAGGTTCTACCTACGGATCTTGCACCCGATCCTGACTCATTGGTGACAGTTGGCTGGGTATCAGCAGCAGAGCAGGGAGTAGATACGGCAGCCTGCTTGACAGGTCCGATGGCAGCGTTGCATAGCTCAGTCAAGGCGGCCTCACTCTACAGCCCGGCTGGATTTGGGGTGTGATTTCTTTTGTTTGATGTTCACCTATGGATGTTTGTAGGGGTTCTTACAAGGTGGGCGACCACTCCCTCTACCTGTTAGTTATTCTCCATATAGTTATGTCATCTGGTACAGTACGAAGAAGAAATACCATTTTTGGTGGTAAAATTTCTTTCTTCGAGTACTTACCAGATGACATGACAGCTAGCTCCCTCCCGACTCCCCGCAGTGGGTTCCAGACTCAATCCAGGCTTAAAACTGGAGTAGAGAGGGTCACTAGCGAGACAGGTGGGATGGAAGGGGGCTGAGCTGTTTTCAAGTCCTACCGTGGTGCACGGGTTTGGACAGCTGGATTTGAGGTAGCTAGAGGGTGATCTCCATATAGTCATGTCATCTGGTAAGTATTCGAAGAAAGAAATTTTACCACTAAAAATGGTATTTTTTGCCTGTTCATTTTTGGAGGCCTACATGGCATAGTTGAAGGTTAGGCCTAAATTCTTCTGATATATGCCTACCTCTTACAGCAAATGATATATGAAATTTCCTTATCATGATGCCTTTTTTCAATAAATATTTGTTTTTACTCTTGAAACTTGACACCACACTGAATACTGATTCAAATTATCATTAACCTTTGCGCAGTGCTATTTCCGAAGTAGCAGCCAGCTGTATCAGAAAGAAGATGATACTGATATCCATGTAGTTAATACCGACATCCTCTCACAATGAAATCAAATCATTATTTCTAACTGGCCTACACCTAGTGTTATGGTTTGTATATAATCAAAGCCATGAGATAAGTCAATTTATTCAAATAATTATCAAGCTAGTTAAAGTGAGTGTGATGATCCTCAAAGATAACACCCCAACTGGTGTCCGATTAGTACCAACAACTATAAACAAAATGTTGTGCACTAAAACTATAAAGGCACTTTATTAGTTATTACACACAATCACAATATGTCTTTCCACGACCGTATACAACGTCTTTAATTCTGATCCACTAACAACTTTTTTTTCGTCTGCTCCACGAGCATTACTCCACACACCAAACAATATTTGTGATTATACTCAATTGACTAGTCCGCCTGCTCGTGTTCCTCTGCTGACTTATGACACTCGATCTCCATCCTTGTGTTCCTGATTCCTCTTTGCGTCTTTTATTACTTGTCTGTTGCTCCATTTGTCCTTCATATGCTGCTGCGCGTGTCTACAACTTGTCTTAAGCGCTGAAAGCATGCGCTTTCGTGTGCGTAATTATGCACAATAAAAATCACACGTTTATTATTATTATTCCCTATAACAACGCGTACAAGTTAAGCCTCGCGAGATAAGACGATGTTTTATTCAGCCAATTACATTTTGCGTTTCAAAAACGTTTCGGGGGACATGTTTCGATTATACTTAATTTTATCTTCCAGGTAAAGAAATATCCGCGATCTTTCATTAACGGAATTTGTTTAATGGTCTCTTGATTTCTTAAGGAGGCAATCTAGTATTTGTGGAAACATTTAGTGGGGAAGAAAGTCAAAAAGTCTGTTCACATTCATAACAGCCATTGGTCGAAGTTGGAAACTATGGACGCTACTCCAGTCGGATGAGGGACCCCTGAAGCCACTTGAGCAGCAATACTCTGACAAGTGAGGAGGAGGTAAAATCGTTCATGTGGACTTAAGCGTGTGCCTTAGAGTTATTCGCTTACATTAAACAGAGACAACGGAATTGCTGTTTTATGCGTAAATCTATTTACAATTTCGCACAACACAAAAGCAATTTTATTTCATTACAAACATACAATAATGTTTAATGTTATTTTTGTAATTAAATGAAGTATTGCAAATTATATAATGAACTTTTTTCTTTCTCAGATGTATGTCATTTTAATACAGTCTTTTATAGTTCAGTCTATCCCATAAAAGAGTTCTTATGGAATCTCTTTATTCAGAAAATATTAAGCTCGATCAATACAAATTATAAGGTACAACAACAAATTAAACATGCACACACACACATGCGCGCGGAAAAAATGAAAACAATAAAAGAACTTAAACATAAACCAATATTTTTTTTTGCATTCTGCATTACAAACTATATACCCCAGCAAAGTTTTAATTATAATAATTATATGATGTACGTTTTAGTTTCACATTTTTTTTAGCGAGGAAAATCAGTTTATAAAAATATTATTTATAAACAAAATTACATATATTAAGTTACTTTGTTATTTAAAAAAAAATATAATAACATTTATACGTTTGTAGCAGCCATTACTTACGTTTCTTATTATATTAATGTGAGGATATGGTTGGATACATATGGTATTAGTACCAGCTACATTCATAAGCTGAATCTGACACTGACTAGCTACATACTATAGGGGAATGAGGCTGATAGTCTGGCATGATTAAAGACATCTGCTGCCTCTTGTGCCTTCATCTTATTGAGCATATGCGTGTGTGCTTAAAAGAACAAAACTAAATGACCATCTCCTGATTCCACACCACCTGTTACATTTTGTCACTATGAGCAGGATCAAAAGAGCTAGCAGTATATATCTTCACTGAGCAAATGTGGCAGGCATTGTTACATTTTTATGTTAGTCATAGGGTCATATGTAACATCTTGTACAGTATCTTTTTCTCAACTGCCCATCTGTTCCCTCAGTGTAGCCAGTACTGCTGCCACCTGGCCACATAATATTTATGGAAAGATATAAAGATTGGAACGTTTTCAGCCTGGGTTACAGTTTTTCAAATGAATCGAGCAGGCTGGGAGCAACTGCTGGTTACATATCTTTCATCATCCCATGTAGCATTCTATAGACAACATGTTAAAAAATTAATGTTTCATACACCCATGCATGAGTGTCATTATTTGTAAAAAACCATGAGCTTGCCCACAGGGCTGGGATGTGGTGCCATATAAATTAACTTTATTATTATTTTCTTTATGTATATGTATTTAAGATGTGTTTATATTCATTATCTTGCCACCATCCGTTCATTTAACACAAAGATATAGCCAAGGATAACAAGGGAAAACCTGTTCTGCCATAAACGTTTTGGAGAGAAGCGGAGTTGGCCAGATGTGTGCTTGTTTCACATTGTGATGCTTCTGTATGGTCTTAGCTGCAGCATACAATTATCCATTTACACTGTCATAGGTGGTAACTCATATCTGTACAAATGTTCTTTATCTTTAAACTTTTTCTGTCCCATTATACCCAGAATTACTGAAAATTCATCGTTCATTTTATCTTAACCTTGTACTCTTCCCCAAATGTTTGTTTGCAGCATGAAAACCCATATCTTTTATTTTCAAATAATCTTTTTTCTATTTCAGAATGGGTAATAATGTTCTGCTTGAATCATAGTTGGTGCTTATAAACACCAATAGAAATACCATTCAAATCCAGCTAGAGTACTGAACATTAATTATTTAAGATAACAACCATGACTACTGACCATGGAAGTACAGAGGAGGCTCACCAGACTTTAATTCTTGCACGCAATGCTGCTTCTTATTTTGAGAAGTTTGACCGCTATGACCTCCAGGAAGTGCTTGCGTATTCTTCTACAAATTGGATGCTTAGCAATGAAGACTTTCGACTACCAACTGACCATCCTGTTGGGCTAATAAGGTTTGTTTCTTAGATTTTTGTAAATCAAATTAAAAAGAAAATACAGTATCAAATTTCTCTCCTACAGACTGTTATTAATGGTGATCGAGTAAGTTGTAATATCACAGTTCCAGCAGAGTGTATTTGTATCTTGTAGCTTCAGCTTTACTTGAGATGAAAATTTACACTCCTGCTAATGTTTTTTAAAAGCCTTCTTGTGAGACCATTACAAATGTTTTAGGTCATAAAGGGAAATGGCTGTTGAATTTCTACTGAATAGTTGTCTAAAATCTGATAATGTTTATCCACCCAAGTAGAGGGTTGCTGTTTCAGATAAACATTATTATTATTGATCATGGTCATAATTATGACTGTATTTTTCAGTTCTTTAAGCCTAAGCCAGTCCAACTCTATTGTGTTATTACTGCCAGAAGATCCAGACATTCCTCCTCTCGAGTATCGTGAGCTGCATAATATTGTGCGAGAACTGACATATGGTATTTACGTACTAAATCAGACACCCCTCATCTCCTTGGAGGCCAACAATGACCAGAGTACTTCATGCCAGCTGCCTCCAGCCTATCAAGACACCCGCATTGGTCAGATTCTTGTAAATGTCGACTACATGATGAAATGTCTTTGGCATGGAGCCTTTATGCCTAAAGACAAACGAGCCAAGTTTTCTGAGCGGTGGCGGTCTAACTTAGATGTCAATCAGAATGGAAAGCCAGAAACTAAGAAGCCACTATTGACAGAATTTACAAGTGCAGGTTCATGAAAATTTTTTAATGCAATTTTTGTTTTGTTTATTTTATATTTTTGATGTTGCATTGCATATTTGTTGTAAAAGAGACATCTGTGAATCTAATTTGTGAAATTTGAACTGGGTCATCCCTGTTGAAAAAAGACAGTGTTTCATCCTTTATTTCTTTATTCTTTTATCCTTTGACTGGTACCAGCTGATAAGTGGTTATGTTTGTCTGCCAGCATTAATTGTCGAAGGAAACTAATGGATAGATGCAGCGATGAGTAACAAGGCTCACCACTGAAGGGTGGTCTTACACAGTGTCATAACATTGTAAAACCAGACAAACTTGTGATTTTCACTGTTGCCAGATGGGGCTCCTGGTGGCCTACTGAGGTGGCAACCATGTTTCGTACAAAATCATTGGTTTTTCATTACTTGTAGGAGATTTGGAGCATTTTTCTTAGGCACTTGTTCTTGAATGCCTGGATGTTCCTCTTTGAGATGTACTAAATTCATATAGATCTCTGTTTTGCTGTTGCCCTTGGAGAAAACCTTGGCTTTGTTTTGTCAGTGCTAGTTTCCATGCTATATACATTCACACTGTCTTTCAGTCTGTTGGTAAAACTTTGCATCTCACTGTTGGTGCATGTCATCAGATCAATGTTGTCTGCAAAGCTCAGACTGCATAATGACCTCCCACTGATGGAGATGGTAGTGTGATGGCTGTGAATGGTTTCTGACATGATGTTCTCCAAGAAGAATTTGAACGGTGCAGGTGATAGAGGGCACCTTTGAGAGACACCCACTGTTTTGCTGCAAGAAGTCTTCCAGCTGGTTATTGAGTAGTACTGCACTCATTGAGCTCTTGATGTCTTAACAAGGCATTTTCCAGCGTTGAATTTTCACATTATTTGTCAGAGACTATAGAGCTAGATTTTGTCAAATGCCTTTTTAAAGTCGATGAAGTTGTTAAAAAGATCTCACTGATGCTGTAGATATTTTTCTATCAGGATGTGACAGTTGAAGATTTGTTCATTTGTGCTCCTGGCTGGTCTGATGCCAGCCTGTTCTTCTGCTTGTAGTGGTGTTGAGTTGATTCTTTCAACATCACTTTGGTTGGCTGCTACCTGAAAAACAACCTTTTTAATTCAGTGAAATATAAACAAAAACAGTTTAAAAAAATATGCTCTCACTATCCCTTCTGAGATACAAGATTGTTTTACAGAGCACTGACATTTTTACAGCATAGCTTGGGGGATGGTGTGTGTTCTTTAGAATGATGTTTCCAATTTTTAGTAGTTATAGAAGACTTGATTATATCAGTTAAAAGAAGGTATGTAAATGGAACTCAGGCATTCTTTACATGTGTATACAATAGTTTCCTTTGATAGAAATGTCTCCATTTTCCCATAAATCTCAAAATTCTTTTCACAGGACTGTATGATATTACCAAGGATCCAGACTTTACTGACATCTACAGTAAATTACCACCTGAACAGCCTCGAGATACCGAGATGATAGAAGAAAGGAAATTCTTCATGCTGCATGTGGAAGATCTCAGAATGCACATGACCTTCTTTCAGAAGAGCGTTCAATACTATAAAGATATGTTTATGATTGATGCTGATTTCACTGTGGACAGTGCAGTGCAGTTGTTGGATGACCGCATAGATCACACAGGCTATGAGCGTTTGAAAGTAAGTTCTTAAGAAGACTCCGTTTTAGCGGGAAAGTAGCTTCTCAGTATATCTATGAAAAAATGTCATTCTGTCTCTAGATTCAGATGTCATACTTTCTCTAGATGTACTGTTAACTGATTTTCTTTATTATTGCTGTGCTTAACAACAAGAAGTTTATCATAGGATAATTGAAACTGTTTTTGCAGCAAACATAAATGCAATAAAGCTGATTATTCTAGCATCAAATACATGTATTTTAATTCAAATTATGCTTAAAATTTTACTTATCAAATCAGCAACATTTCTTTTGACAGCAGTGAATGAACTATTTCATATAAAATTATTTCAAATAAATTTCATGTCTGTCCGCATATAACCCAAACTGCCTCAGAAAGATATTTATAAGATATGAAGTCCAATCTAAATATAAACTATAATTAATTTAGAATCACGTGTACCATCATTTCTGTGTGCAGACAAGACTTCAGATGCATGAAGAAATCATTCAAGAAAACCTGCCTAAAAAGACAGAGATAAAGCAACAGCTGGCAGTGCTAAAATTCATCAGCTACATGATTCCTTTTCTCTTGGGAATGAGAAAACGCATGAAGATTCCTGATATTTCTCGTCTTCTTCCACCCCTGGCAGGTGGGCCAGCCATCAAGTGGCTTATTTAGTAGCTTATTCTTTCCCTGTAAAAGGCAAGGGCTAAATGAAAAAAAGCATTTTATTTTGCTTACTTTACCTCTCATAAATAAAGAATTGTCATAAAGTAAAGAAATATTGTATATGTATCCTGAGCAACTAGAAAATGGACAGAGAGAGAGGGTTAAAATAATATGGAGACTATGGAGTTTGGACAGAAGAGAGTGAAGTGAGAATGAGTTGATTGTGTAACAATATTTTTTTGTTGTTCTCAGGTGATGATTTCCGTACTGAAAGAGAATTTCCACCTTTGATATTAGGCTCTGATTTCAAATGCAAAAACTTCTTCTTTGGAGATCAGTACTTTCACCTTCATGGGGGTGAGTCTTTTTGTTAATCATGTAGCAAAGGCATGTTGCCTCTTGGAACACCATTACAACACAAAATGATTTCATGGTCTTAGAACAATGCACCATGTCTTTACAAGAAACAAATTACTGATGAAAAAATGCATCTAAATGAAATCCAAGAGCTTCAGATAAAAGTCTGCTAAACGATACTTTAGATCTATCTTTACGGGGAATTTTTGTGCGTGCTTGCATGTGAAATCGGGAATTTTCTGCATCAGTTTTTTTTTAGGGGGTGTCTCTTTTACATGCACACATAAGCACACATTTGCACACTCTCTCTTTATCATGACATTAAAATAGTAAAATTTTTGCAGTTTGAATGAATCTACTTACATTCAACTTCTTGTGACACTTTGCAGGTATCAACTTTGACCTTGAAACTGACCCCCTTCAAGAAGTAACTGAAGAGTTAAACTTAGATGAAATATACAATCAGATCTGTGCAGAGTCTGCTGTCTATCTCAATAGACTTCTTGACCATGAGTTGATTCTACAAGATGGATGCAAAATTCCTACCTATGATGTTAATGGCAAGAGGTGTGGAATCTTTGATACTTTATTTAGCCACACAGACAGGGTTGTATTTGTAAAGAATCCATGTGTACAAATATATTCAAAGATCCTTATTTCAAAAATACAGCATCTCACACACATACACACACACACATGTATACACACTATGTAACCAGGTCACCTACCACACGGCACATACTCATGCACACTTTATGAAGAGAGCGCTGAGCTGTAGGTTTGGTTGTATCTTTATTAAAGCAGCCATGCCTGCAGCAACTGTTACTTTCACTGCCTAGATGGGTACACTCCCAGCAAACTTTCTAAAAGGCTTCAGCCAGGCTCTGGCTGAGATGGTGATCTATTGGCGGTGCTGCAACATATCTCTTTGACTTCTCTCTCACTTGTGTGTTCTCTGCTCATCTCTCTGACTTGTGTCTGCTGCATTTCTCCCTCTCGTTTTGTACTTACTGTTTTATGCCCAACCATATTAGAGGACAGAGCTGATTACACCCCCAGCAACACAATGAGTGCTGTCCTCCAATAGCGCTAGACCTAGCGGGAGGTTGAGTGGGGCCCTCTTCTACTTTCCATCGCTTTCTATGTCCTCTTTGTACAACACAAACTTGTGTGCCAATCAGCACTACTGACCTGCGCTGCCACCCAACTGGCCTTTAGCTGGCCTTTAAGCGAACCTCTACCACATACATATATATCTATGGCCCTATATTATTTCTACTGCCATATATTGTGAAAAAAAATGATGTTTACAGGTTGTCCAGCAAAATCAAGTAAATAAGTGTAGGTAATAACCCAGTTTTGTTTGGTTTTGCTACTAGGTACATTGCAGTGCTTATAGAGTTTGAGCAGTATTATGGTAGTACCCCTCATAGGCCACTGTGGGTGCGAGCATTCCAAGAAGAGATAGCCAAGTTGAAGCCAAAGAAGCTGCCGATCTCAGATGATCATATCATGGAGCAGTTTAAGAAGCACTTTGGTCACAAGAAAGCCCTGAAGTACAAGGTAAAATGAAAATCCCACTAAAAGTAACAGAAATGAAGAAAAATAGCATTTATAATCACCTTTTCTGTCTTTCCAGTAAACTTTCTGTTAAACCAGCTAGAACACAGTTTCTCAATCTGCAGTAGGATAGAGGTTCACATACACTTCCTTGGTGTGTCCATTGGGCTATTATAGCAGTGTGATACACGACGCCTGGTGACTGTGACCATGGCAGTGTGCTGATTGCCCTGCAACCATGTGATCTTGGAAGTGATAGGCTGGGAGTCGCCTTGTCAGTTCAAGTTCCTTTTCATCTTTTCCTGACCCTGATGGCCCAGAGAACATGGTCAATACAGAAGAGGGATGTTCAGCAGTAGATGTTAGTGAGGAAACCCACTACCTGCCAGGGTTTTGCATGGTGCAGAGTGCACACATAGGGGAATGGGGGAGTAACCTCATAATGACAGGGGAAGAAGGTAGAGGAGGGACCTAGAATAAGGTCACAGGAGTGAGCAGGGAGTTTGTATACAGTACCTTGCTGGTACTGTTGACTACCAGTGATTAAATGTATCTAGACCCACTAGCAGTTGTGTGTTGTATTATGAATACAAATACATTGATTATGAATATTTGGGTAAAAGAAGATGGAGTGTTTGAACATAATTATTTTGAATGAAGATTTTATCAGAGTATTACCATTTTCATTAGTGACTTTCCAAGTCCACTTTTGGAACTATTATTTAATTAAATTACTCCAAAGGTAAACTTTACTACATTTTATGGAATAAAGCTAGAAACGTTTCAAATATGCCAGAATCTTGGGAAAGGGTAGAGTTACATAATGTGCATGTGAATATTTCTTCACAAAAGGATGGAAGGATCTGTGACACTAGGCTCCTGCTTGTCATTCATGTTCTGCTTCTCCTCCCTTGTTCACAGGCACCACTTTATGGGCTGAAGGCATCAGCACAGAGAGGAATGGTTTCCATATTCCAGGCCCAGAGCCGCAAGATGCAAGGATCACGCCTTGGGAAGCAAGATGACAGAGGCCTGTCCTACATTCACTATGCAGCCATCAACAACCAGTCCCATATCATTAGCCTCTTGTTGGTGCTGTCCATGGACGTAAATGTACGCCGCAATAATATTCTTTCAACAGGTAAACTCCTATGTTGATCTTTTTATATTTTCCCTTGGGCATCAAATGGTGTTGTCTTAGATTTGTAACTCTTTAAGAAGTAGAAGTTATTATTTGCGTTAACGGCAAAAGACAGTCGTCTTTTCACCAAGTTTCAGACACAAAAGATACTACTATTTGTCCGTGCATATTTGAGATTTTAGAGGTACATTGACAGGTAAATTTGAGTGTCCACAAAAATATCTCACAAAGCTTGTTAATGCCCATTTCCCATTTACCTGCCCAATAACTGAAGAGATTTTGTTGTTGGTACCTCAAGTTGTTTGCTTAACTTGCAAGATAAGAGGGCTGCATATGTGTTTAAACTCAGAGAAGAAACTTTCCAGTACTGCATACTTTATGGTTAAAACTCTTACATGATTTCACACAAATGTGTGCATTATGACTTCTTTTCAAGAAAAATTTTATCATTTTTAGTGAATCTTCGGATTGGTAAGAATAATTGAGGTCTTCACGATCGCTGTTCAGGGTTCTACAGTGCAAGGAAATTATTTACCAAGGCAATTACATTCGCCTTAGATATTTTCCAGTTCTTCTCTTGGTCATCATTAACTTCTATTTTTTATAGTGTGATACTTATCTAGCATGTTAAACTTTAAAACACTTCCTAATGAACACAGCCTCACCAAAGTTAGTTGAATTGTTAACCTGCATTTACAATAATGTGAAACTATTCTGACAACTAACTTTCTGGTACTACCCAAAGATGACCAAGAGGTAGAAGCAACTGTAGAGCTCTGACTGTCTCTATTAGATACACACAATATCCAAATTTAGAGCAATCTAAATAGGATTTAATGCAAAAAAAATTATGGCCATGTATTACTTCTGTGAACTTTAATTTTGAGTAACACTCGAATATGTTCAAGCCTTCTCTTTATAAATAAATTTTCACTGACATTTTCCCCCTTGCTTTCATTACTGTATAGTAGTCATTGGTATCATGTTCTTATTCATTAACTTGGATCAACTTGTTCATGTTTATTAACAATTCTTTCTTGGCATCATATGATGTTTTTAAAGCTATAGCTTTTGTTTCTGGGGATAAACTGAAATAAACAAAGGATTAGCTTATTATTACATTGCCTTTCATGTAGATAATTTAATAACTTACAAAACTAAATCACTAATTAGTTGTGCTTGACATAGCCCTCATCAGTTTGTTGCAGTATTAAGACAACACCCATGCAAACAGTCATTTTCAAAAAATTATACATAACCATCAAGGCATTTAAATTGGTTTGTAACTGGTGTTCATTTTCGTTTCATTAGTACCACTGCCCAGCATGAAGTCCCCTTTCACACACTTTCCAGTGATTGGAAGGATATGACAAGACTCTCCATTATTGTCCATCCTCTGTTAGCTGCAGCAGGGTCATGATATCTTGAAGAAACCAGTCTGAAGTTGCCTGCTTCTACTTTTACTCTTGATATTTGATATTTTTTCTACTGCGTATATCTACTACAGACAGACATGCAGTAATCTTTGATACTCTGTTACATCCAAAAAGCAGTCCAAAAAGTAACTAAAAATAAATGTCTGGGTATGCAGCAAGGGTACTGTGGAGTTTCCAAGGTGTGCGTAGACAGGATTAGCATGACTAGCTCAGCACATACATCTCCCTTGTTGAGACAAAGAAGCAGGGTGCCAGATCAGGAAACAGATCTGGAGCCAGTGGAAGTAGAGAAAGAAAAACAGAACTATGGCAACAGGTTAACCCTCTTAGCACGACATAAAAATATAACAATACAATAACTGAAGGCTGTGACGACAACAGTGGGTGAAGTTTGTTTTTTTATTATTGCTGGTCTGAGATAAAGCTAGCATGCCCACATAGCAAGCAAGATGGTCATAAATGTGATTTAATAGAGCTGCCTAAGCAGGCAGAATCGTGTAGTCAAGATGATTGTATGATAAGAGGATAGTGTGATGGATGCAAAACCTAATCCAAGCTACTCCTTATTCCAGAGGATGACCAACAAACAGGTGGCTCTGCTCAGTGCAAAATCTGTTTGGCTGAGAATACAGGAAAACTTGAAGGACAAGATAACAAAAAACATGAGAATATCTGTGTTTGCCCACCTTGTGTGTGTTTGTTTTAATATTTTGCATGTTTGTGTGTTTTCCCCATGTGTATGGACAATGGTTTACAAAGTGCAATAAATGCATATCTGTGTGAGAGTTTTCCTGGTCATACATTTATATATCCTTATGTTTTTATGTGTTATATGCATGCAAGTGTTTTTAATGGTAAACTTGGCGTGGTGAATTTTGTATGGACACCTGAAATATATAAATGCTTACCTTGTCTTTTGTACTTCTGATTAAAATCACCGAGGTCATTAGTCCCCTGACTGTAGCAAGCTGTTATTTGTGCTGGTTTGTTTTCAGGTCTCCTGTCTCTGGTATATTTGCATACAACTATAATGGGTTTATCCAACTATAATGGGTTTGGTCTGTTTTTCTTGGACCATTTAATTTCATTTTCGTCAGATGAACATTTGTGATCCCAGAAACCAGATAATGGATACTTGTCAACTGTCGAGCTTTCTTGAAACATCCGTTCTTCCATTTATTCATTTGCTGATTTATTTGCTCATTAACATGTTTTTTTCTATGTCGTTTTTACTTGTATTTACCTAAATTTAGTAAGTCTTCTCCTTTGCTGACTGTTAGAAACTTTTAACTTCTTTAAATTTATTTGCTCAGTGCATCAAAAAAAATATCCATCTAGGGACTATTTCTTTGAGGTTAAAAATGCCAGAGAAAAGTTTGTTTTATCCCAGCCTAGAACACACTTGCCCATAATCTTAATTGCTGTAACTAAGGATAAGTATAGGATCTTTTTTTATTGTTGGTTAGAGCTAGCACATAGTTGGACTTAAAAGTGGTGTGCATGGTCGTGCCTTAGGGTATATACTGTTCACACTAATATTTGTGATTTCTCCTACATTCACCACATCACCACCATATCTTTAGCAGAGTTGTTGTAGTAACATTGTAAGCTGCAGTAGTCACTTTTAAGTGATTCACTCAGCCTAAAATGAGGTTAGAATGGCACAATAATAGCCACTCAGAGCTGATCCTTTGACAACGCATACTTCATATCAATGACTTAAAAAGATGAGGTATCCTACAAAATATATTTGGATTATTTCTAACAAAGCACAGTCATTTATTTTCTTACTTTTATCAGCTATAAATGTGTGTGTGAGAGAGAGAGAGAGAGAGAAGCACAAAGCAGATCATAAGCTGTCATGTAAATAATGTATTGTTTGACATCAACTTTTGTTTCATGGTAGTCTTGCAAGTGCCCACCAGCACTAACATTTTAAAAGTACATTGTGTTACATGTGTCTCACACTCTGATCATATAATTATATCTATATGTTGGTTGGTTAATGTATGTAGCACTATGTTTCAAATGGACTTTTTCTATTGCTATCAGACAAAACCAGATTTTACATATCTATTTTCAATCATATTAATGCCTCAGTGATTGAATAAAGTTTACTTTATTATCATTAATAGCAATATACAGTCTGAAATACAGTGCCTTTTATTTCACTCATTTTCAACAAGTATATTTTGAGGAGGAATGTTGATAATAAATTTTTTTTTTTAATGGTAAATGAATCAAAGCATGCACATATGCTTAAACTTAACGCTGTACATGTACTTAGGACAGTAGCATTTTAAAATGTTTATGTAAATTATTATTTATTTCATAGAAACACAATTTAATGTGGATTTTTTTTCTTGTGACATGCTACCATGCTATTTTTGTTCTGTTTTTCTCTACTCTTTTAATTTATTTTCCCTTATCCTAACACTACTATAAGACAGTATCCTGCTTCTACTGCAGTGTCTGTTATTTATAAACAGGTCCCACTTCACTGCACATGGCTGCTCGCTGTGGATCACTTGATGCAGCAGCATGCTTGCTGGCTAATTATGCCAACATCTTGGCCACGGACCAGGATGGCTGGGCCCCTATCCACCATGCTGCGTTCTTTGACCATCAGACAATCATCAAACTTATGATTCGCAAAAACTTTGGCCTTCTGGAACTTACTACTAAGAACGAGTATACACCACTTTTTTAAAGAATCAAATATTTTGTAATATGGTAGTGCTATATCAAAATGCAAATTTTAAATCACACTCATGGGTAGAAAAACAAAAGCTAGTTAAAGAAGGAAAACAGTGTAAGTGTATGTCATCCCTGCGGTTAGTGTGTTTAACTTCAGACATTCAGCAGTTTGATGCGCACACGTCAAGTGACAGGAAAACTCCTTATGCCTCCACCTGTAGCAAACTGATGGGTAACTAATTTATCAGTAAAAGTAAGAGATTGTGGAAAGTTTACATCTGCCTTCCACAGAGACACAGATCCTGGTGCCCTAGATACAGTGAACAGTTTACAGTTTACTGCTTCCTGTGGATCTTAGTCTGTTTACCGTTCTTTGCCCTGTTAGTCCTGTTATGGATCTATTCACATTGCTGCACTATTTGAGATACCCTTTACGCACTAGAAAAGTTTATGTGGCTGGATTGGGATAAGTGGAAGATACTCAAGACAGTTATGTACTTTGTAAAATCCTGAAGAAAGCATTTTAGAACTTGCACTTTTAAGTGTTCTTTGTCCAGTACTTGTGATTTGTGGCTTTTACAAAGAAGAAAACAATAGAAAACTATGAAATATACTTTTATATCTTTCTTGGTTTTTTTTTTTTATTTGCCAGACTGAAGTCAACGCCACTTCTTTTGGCTGCAAGTTCTGGAGCACTGAAAGCCTTGAAGTGCCTGACAGCCCTGGGTGCAGATATCAAGCGCCAGGATGGTCAAGGCAACAATATTGTTGTGCTTGCCTCCATGAGGTTCCACACTAACATTCTGGAGTTCCTCATCGAATGGAATCACCCTTATGTGCCTGTATGGAGGATTCTTGTGGGTAAGCACAGTGGACAGTTTGAGATGTTCTAATGCTGCTTCAAGTTTCTGGTGATTCATTCTCAAAAAAAAAGGCACAGTGTACCTTGAGGCATTTTTTGTGAAGCACTTGTTCATTTCTGAGGAATAGTTTGCTTCATTATAATAATAATATCTCACCTTTATTGAGCACATTTCCCCAGCACTAATTGGGCTCAAGTTGCTTGTTATACATACACACAAGTGCACAAGCACACACACTGTTTTAGGGTGGGCATCAAATGCACCTTTGTGAACATGAATGCACGCGCACACACACATTCATACACACACGCACAGGAGGAAATCAAATACCCAGAAAAGACCATTGATGGCCAGCCCCGTAAACAGATGTCACATCCAGAAAGAGATGTGTCGGAGCCAAGATACCAACCCATGACACCTGATTCTTACTGTCGTGGTGATAAATACTTTAGCCACTGCACCATCAACTACCCCAATAGATCCATAATTCTGATTTTTTTTTAAAGCCATTTATCAAGCATTAGATGCCTGTGGCAACCCACTCACCATTTCAAAAAATCTACCAACATGTAATGATATGAAAGTACTTTTCCATCAGAGTAATTCAAAAAAGATAGATACTAATTTTGTTGTCAATACCTCCTTCTTTATTAGACAGTTTATTAATTTAATTTATTAGGTAAAAATGGCAAATAGTGCTGATTCTATATTATTGAATAAATTTTATGTTTTATCAAGTTTTTCATGAAAATGTGTAGTTTACTGGTACACGTACTGTATCTGTCACAGACATGATGAAGGACTCTAGCATGAAGAAAAAGGACTGTGCTGTTAAATGTCTTGAGGTGCTTTCTACAACCAGGCCTGATTACTGGAAATTTATTCTAGAAGCAGGTGAGTACTTTGGACAGCATTTTTTTTTTTAGGTATTTACAGCACAGTTGAAGTAATCACCCATCATAATTTGTAGCTTTCAAAGATCATGTAGCCGCATAATCATTTCAGGTGGTGTGCCGGCACTGGTAGAGATGATGACACTGGATATTGAAGAGATCCAGTCTGTATCTGCTTCAGTCATCTGCAACATTTCAGAGAATAACGATGTTCGCCTGGCATTGACTGATGCACACGCCAGCCCAATTCTCATTAAACTACTGTCATCAGAGGTGGATGACACACAGTCACGGGCTGCAATCATCTTGTCTGACATGGCCTGTGTTGAAGGAAACCAGGTGAGGCATGAGGCACTTATACCATTTATCAGGCAACAAAAGATCCTGCTGATGTAGCCAGTCACCGTGTGCCTCTAGTATAGCCAGCATGAGGGAGAGAAAGCATTGCACCAGGTGAATAAAATTATCATTAGTTGAGTGCACAAGAGCCAAGCCATCAAGTGGACAAACGTATGACTATCAATGAGTGCTCTGTTGTCTGAGGTTGTATTTAGTGTGTACAAAACTTGTTATTCCATCAGCAGTCACGTGTACCTTTATCTTCATTTCTCATTGTTCAGGAGATGATAGCCAGCGATGGGGGGATCAAACCTCTGGTCGTTCTCCTGGATTCTGAACTTGAGGATGTCCTGGTGAACACAGTCAATGCCATACGTGTGCTGTGTATAAACAATCCTGCCAACCAGAGTGAAGTGGCTGCCACTGGGGCGCTGCAACCTCTTGTGGAATTTCTTACAATAACTTCAGGTGGGGCAACAGAAATTGTTCTTTTAAAAACAGTAATTGTAGCATACCACCACAGCATCTTCATGCAAACGTTAAAATTATTTGCTTGGAATATAGAAATTAGAGTGGGGAATATTTGTGTGTGTGTGTGTGTGCATGCATTTATTGGTGTGTGTGTGTGTGTGCGCGCACATGTTTGTATCAATTCACAGCATCCATGTGCTTTCTGTAACTTTTATTTGTAAATTATTTAAAATTACAGAAGATTTGCAAGCTGGCACAGCTGCTGCTATTGCTGCTGTCTGTTCTGGGCACAAAGAAAATCAAGATGCTGTTATGGCCGAGGGGGCTGCCAAGTAGGTGATTGGTTAATAATAATAACACACTGTACTTGACATTGTATTTTTCTGCACTGAGCAGTGAGCTGTATGCACTGTTAAAAATGTACAACACAGATACAGAAATGGAAAACTGAGGGTGGGATGGTCTTGTGGAGGATGGTCATAGTTGAGCATTCAGCCTTGTGTTGCTGTTTCACAGTCCAGGAAGTCAGAGTTGAAGCTCTGATATACATTTTATGAAAGCAATGTCATCATTAGGTGACTACATTCAGAGCCGGTTCTAGAAGGGTTGGGAGGGGTGGGCAGCAAGCAGGGGGGACTGCCCAAGGCCCTGCGGCTGACGGGGACCCTGCGCTAACAAGTGCACCATCGGGATGAGACAGTAATTTGCTTGAAAGTCTAAAAATTCATGTCCTTTTCCTTTTCAGCGAAGTAACTTCGTTTGCACGAACCAGTTTTGCCCTCTCATCAGAAAGCTGCCAAACCTGACATCCTAGTCTTTTGTATTGAAAACATGCAGTGGCGAAATGGCTTTCAAAATGCCTCCCTCGAAACCAGTGTTCATTATTCATTATTTGGAAGACATCCAGCCCTTTTTATTGCCCTGCTATGTATGTTGCGCCGGCTTTCAAAGGCCCCGCAATTCTATTTGCCCAAGGCCCCGCATCCCTTAACACCGGCTCTGTTACATTAAAAAGTGAAATAGGTATGTAGTACACTGTACTACATGCCAAAGAAGGATAGCATCCACATACAGCATAAACCTCAATTTGCAGCTCACATATCAGAACCATAGAAACAGGAAGACACGTACATCCAGCAGTACATCCCATAGACAGCAAGGGTCGCATTGGGATGATGAATGAGTTCTAACAGATACAAAGGACAAAAGTCCACTGATCAACAAAGGCCAGAATGAACTGATGCACATGGAATGAATCAACTCTGAAGTCTTTATGTCATAAAAGACGACAAAGCCACTGTAACTAATAGAATGAAGCATATTAATTTTTATTCATACAGGCTAAAAGCCTCGGTGTTCTAGTGAATATGAAAAGGGGGAGAAGGGTGAGAGGTGTTCTGCTGCACTGTAACTCCTGTAACTGTATTGTTAAAAAAGCTATGTTTACTCAGCCAATGAGGCTTAAGCTTTGGAAAATACTAGCAATATTGCTGTTGCTGGGTGAAGATGAATGGTGGTGGGGATGTTGGTGTGAGCTGATGAATTGTTTTATCTGTATATCTACATGTATGTGTGCATTTCTGCATGTGGGGTAGAGTAGTCAACAAGCATGAGAACATACACAAGCACAAAAACCAGAGATTTTATCATTATATCTCTGTTACAGGCCCTTAGTGGATCTGATTCGTAGCAGTCGCAGCATGACAGTACAGGTCAAGGCAGCTAGCGCTCTAGAGGCCCTTGCTACAAACAACCCCAACAGCCAGGGCATCTTTCTGGAACTCGATGCTCCTAAGGCTCTCATACGACTCTTAAAAGTATGATGTCAAATGCAGGAGTTTAAGGTGTCATGCCAGTTTTAGTTTATTGTAGTCCCACAAACATAATTTATTTTCATTAAAGGTTGTGATTTCTCCAGCACCAGTGGGATCTATAAACGCATGGAAATGACAGAAAGGGTTAGGTCGCTTAGTGCTTGATAGTTTCTCTTGCCATCTGTCTTCAGTCACTTCCTGACAGTATACCTACCACTGGTTCATTGGAGAGAACCTGGCAGTCTTTGATGTAGGACTACATAGAAGCAATGAGGAGGTGGTGTGAAACCAGTTACTGCTCGTAGTATACTACCTGAAATTCAGTCATGCATAATTGTCCCTTTGCACTGCATTGCTGGATAAAGGAGGAGGAGGCTGTAAAATAAAGGTTTCTGAGTTCAACATGAGACATTAGTACCCAAGTTTATTCATGCTTTACAGCATCACATCAAAATCACATGAAGAAATCCCTGTCAACAACATGACACAGTCTGACAGACATATAAGAGAATTATTCAGAGCTTAAATAAATAAACACACATAAATACAGCTTGAAAAATCAAATGGTCCATTACATAGTATGTGTTTATCCCTAACAAAAGTTTATTAAACTTTTTAGTAGCATCTCATTAGTCACATGATTTCTCTCACAGTATTTGACTGAGACAAAATCATTATGATGATAGTGAGTCTGATCTGTTCTTGCCATCTGTCTTCTGCTTTGCTTACTCAAAAACATTTGTTAAATCTTTGATATCTTTAATAGTGTCAGGCCCATAGCAGACTTTTTGTCTTTTCTTGCTAAAAATTATTTCTAAGCATTCTGGAGAGTGCAAAGTGAAGGCTGACCTATGAAATCTAGTTAAGCATCTATGTGTATGCGTGCATGTGTGTGTATGTGTGTGTGAACATGCACAGAATATCTACACTGAAGTCCGTGAGCAAGGTGCCTGCGCTCTGTGGGCACTAGCTGGACAAACCAAGACACAACAAAAGTACATTGCCCAGCGGATCAGCATTCCTCACATTATACAGATGCTGCTTGAACCCACAGAGAAGTTGCTTTATGTTGGTGGGTGAGCTCTGGTCTAACCTGTTCTTTTATGTTTATTTTGTTAATGGTGGGAAGTTTTGGGGTAAAGCAATCTGCACACATTCATATGCTAAAAACATTTAACTCAACATATTACTTTTATTCTTGCTGTTATTAAAGATTTAGAATTGAGATGTTCCAAATGTCTTATGTCTTAAAGTTAGGTAAGATGGGGGAGGGGGTAGGGGATACTTGTGTATTTATACACTTGGGTACTAACATCTAGGGAGGATTTGAAATGTATCTATTATGGTTAATTATTAATGTATTATGATTAGTTAATGTATTGTGATTAAGCATTATGTATCATGCATTGGAACAGTGCTTTATAAAATCTAAACTTTGATTTGAAATGAGTATGGTTTTGTGTTATTTGTTATTTTTAGTCATCACACTTTACCTATTTATTCATGTACATTGTGTGTGTGGGGACACACACAGACATATACACTCTTTCTCTAAACCCTAAGTACATAACGAGCAAAGGAACCTTACCTCTGTAACTGAATGCACATGGAATGCAATGAATTACAATTGGGGCATGCTAGAAGACTTCTTGTCTGCAGGCTGTATGACTGCCATTGCTCTTGGTTGTGAGAACATGGAGAATCAGAACAAGCTGGCTGAGGCCGATGCCTTCCAGCAGCTGGTGCGCTTACTACGTTCACCCAAAACCTCCAGAAGTGTGCTTCTCATGGTCATAAAAGTCATGGGCATTCTCTGTGTTGGTAAGTATTTTGCTGTTCTGTTCAACAATGACTCATGGTGCCTTGAAACTGGCAAATTCTTATGAGTGCCAGTCCATTGAAGGATCCTGTTTATATCCGTCTTTTTAAGAAGTCCAAAAGTATGTACAATGTAGTTAATGCAACTGGCATCTTCAGCTGATATGCAGACTGCATCTTAGTGCTCTCCACTTACATTACGTGGGAAGGTGTGGCCTACCGCAACAACAAGATAACGCAGTGGCGGATAGCAGAGGAGGGAGGTATCCCAATCCTGGTGCAGATCCTGCTAAACCCTCCTTCAGAAGATGTGCAGGTGGAGGTGGCCATCTCTTTGGCTTGCATTGTCCTCGGCAACGGAGGGAACCAGGAAAGGCTTCTTCAAGTGCCAGGTTTTAACTTTGACATCCTCCTGAACTTGCTCAAGTCCAAAAACAAGGTCAGGGTTAAAAACTGTTCAGGTTTGGGAAAGGGCAAACAAATATGAAAGAGACAAATTTAAAAGTGTGAGGGGCACTGATGATCAGATTTTTAATGGGAACAAACCTGCACTGTTCTGCATGCCAGGGTTATTTTACTTCTCTAAAGGGTTTCGTCTTTAATGTGGTTTTTATTTTTAAATGCGATTATCTAAGGGAAGGAACTATTACGTTGAATTTTGTTATCAATCTTTTTCATTTTATGAGTTTATTCCCTTCTTATAGGCTGAATAAAGGGAGATGACTTATAGTTTACTAGTCCTAGAGCTGCAGTTACTTATCTCCCCTAATTAGGCTTATAACTTCTTATAGTAAATTAAGAAAAGCAATTTTACTACTTTTAAACTGCTGGAAGTGATATAATATTGCACTGTCACCTGAAATGTGTAACTGGTGAAAATTTCAGACCTCTAGGATGATGGGAAGTGCATAAAAATCAATTACAAAATTTGACCGCTATACCTATAGTATTTCAATAAAAGTGCATAAAGAGGATAAACATGTTGAGTTCAAAATTAAATTTTCTCAAGCAATTAAGAAAAGGAAAAGAACAGAGCTGTTTCATTTTATTACTCCCTCTCCAATGCTGTCATTCTACCTGAAAACTTTTGATAATGCAAACCTGCAATGTTATCCTTTCCCTTTACCTAAAAAACCTTACTTTTTCTATAGTTCAGTGTTTTTTTGTTTTTGCATGGCATAATTATGATCATAACATTGATACCAAAGAGGATATGCCATTTTCTTTTAGTGTTTGTCAGTTTATGGCAACCATCTAAAGACCATATTGTCGACAGGACATTCAGCTGCATGCAGGCATGGCACTGACCATCTTTGCTTTCAACAACACACCAAAACAGTTTGCCATCAGAGAAGCTGGGGGAATTAAATTCTCTGTTTTTGAGCCCTTCATAAACTCGACTGATGAATTTCATCAGTGCTACTCTGCTTTCCAGGTATGTGTTAAAGTTTTGTGAGCCTTCTGTGTTGTTACATCATTTATCAATAACACCATGCTCTACATGCTCTGTGCTCAGAAGTGTGTCACTCTTCCATTATCTTTAAGCATTTTTTCACCCATCTCTTTATTAAAGAAAGTTAAAGTGAATCTTGGCATTATTATCACCGCTACTGCTGCTATAAGTTTCTTCTTGTAGAATGTGTTGCCTAACATGCTGGTACAGTGTGGCTTCATTATAATCACTGCTACTGGTTTCTTCTCTTGAAATGTGTCACATCTAAAATGCTGGTCACTATAGTTGTGTATGTGAATGCTTGTGTGTGAATAGGTGATAGTTCTAGCACGGGTCATCGTGGACCAGGATCAGGTCTTGCTGACTGCACGTGGCATCACCATTCTGGTGAAGAAGCTGCATTCAACAGATGACAAAGTGCTGGTACTAGCATGCAGTCTTCTCTCCAGTCTTGCCCACACCAGGGCAGGTATTCCTGATGCAATGATTACTACAGGTGCAATAGAACTTCTTGTAGGACACCTGGACTCCATAAATGATCAGGTGAGCAGCAATTTATTAGCATATTTTGATTGCTTTCCAGCGACTTCCATCTTAGTAACTTAAAATATGGATTTTAAGAAATTGTAAAAGGATTTGTTTACATTAAACCCAATTAAAAAAAATAGTGCAGCAGGAGCAGCAATTACAGGTGTAGTCTAGAGCTTGACTAAACTTCTTGACAAATAGTGTCTCAGCTTGCAAAAGTGCAGTAAAGTATCAGCTTTTTCAGGTTCGCAATGCAGCAGCCGTTACCCTTGGTTACCTGACTTTCAACAAGACTGCTGCACGGATCCTGTTTTCCACCTGTCGCAACATGCCAGGCCTCTATAGCAAGCTGATTGACAACATTGGGGAAGATCCTCACATCAGCTCGGATTTTGTCAATGACTTTACACAGGCCAGGCTTATAGGACTGCCATGTCAATGGTCAGTTTTGTTTATTACTGCCAGCAGGTAGTCAAGTATCCATTTCTTTTTGCATGAAACAGTTTTGCTGCCTTGCAGTTTACCAGACTGCTGTAGAGTCCAATTGTGATATGCAAAGAGCAAGATTTTTCACAATGGCTATGGTTATCAGTATTTTTGCAACTATCAATCATAATTCAAGTTCGCATGACATTCATGTTTACAGATTAATTTTTTTTTCAGGCAGTCATTATAGCTGGATACAATCTGGGTAACATGGTAACACGTTGAAAGAGTACCAAATCTAATGTTAGATCATACATAATACTGTTTCATTCTGCATATTACTTCACAAGTTTCAACAATTAAATAGTTTAAATTTAATAGGCATAGAGTGCAGAAGTTTGAAGCACCTTCTGGATGTCATCCCTTCATCACCATGAGTTTGTAGTGATACAGTTGAATGATTTCATTACTTTTTCTTCTCAGTCTGGAAATAAATGGAGGACGTCCTATTCAGACACCACATACCAGGTCAGGTAAGAAGTATATATTTAATGGAACTTGAAGAATGCTCTTTGAAAACTTACAGGATGCATAATGACATTTCCAGGGATCTTCAAATTGCTTAGCAGGAGGAAAAAGAACCTTTTAATTCACTGGGACATTTGCGGTCACAATTTTCACCTTTCAGAGCACGATAGTGTTTGTTGCCTTGTATCTTAATAGCAAAAGGGGGTTAATGGCATCTTGTACTAAACTTCAACCCATAATTTCAGAAATTATAATTTTCCACATATGCAGCCCTGAAGTTGTTTTGGTGGGAACCCAAGAAAAAGAATTCACATAATTATTACATAAAGCAGAACATGAGAGATGTGCAAAACTTTTACTTACCATATCCTTGTTGCCAAGAAAATTAGAACAATTTTTATATCACAGGCCTTTTTAACTTGTCTTTCTGTTACTGTTATATTACAGAGCTTAATTGTTTTGTTGCAGCACGGTCAGCACGGGAAGGTCAGAACCCAAGGGCTGTTTCTGCACCTTCCAAAAGCATAGCCAGAAGGTCAGTCATACCCAGCATTGTTGTTCATCAAGTGAAAGCTGTTGACACAATAGGCATGAGGCAGCCTGGTAGTGGTAGACGCCCACAGTCAACCTCCACTGCTCAGCCAAGGAAGTCATAGTTTGAAGTTAAGACTGCAGCTAGATGAATGACTTGTCTAGTATTGTGAATTGTCGACACTAAACAGCAGTTATTTGGTGTGGTATTATTTCTGAAAACTTGCCTATACTTATTGCTGTTGAGCTCAAACTGCTATTTGAGGCAAAATGACATTTTTGGGTGTTATATGTTGTCTATGGACTTTTCATTCAAATGCAGTATTTTTGTGGTGAGACACCTTCATAAAATAGTATAATTCTTATACCAGAAAATCTTAATTGCCATTAATTCTGGCAAGCATATTTTAGCAACCACACATTTTGTAGGCATTTAACCCGCCCTTGAGTAAAAACATTCACATTAGACTTAGCATCTTTAATTCTTCTGACAGGCCTTTAAGACAGATAATCATTTCTTAGAAGAGTTTTCTTCAGGACATGATTCATGCTTGTTCTGTGTTGTGTCATAGACACTCTTTAATGGTGTCCAAATGTACTTGAGATTATTTCAAGTTTTTATTAACATGAATGTCCAGTGGCAGTACACAAGTGAAGTGCATCTCACATGGTTCTTAATAAAATTCTTTTACTGTATTTATCACGCAAAGAAAAAGATCAAAGCATTATACTCTTAAAAGATGCTCTTTTTTTTTTTAGCTGCAAAAATGCTAAGTAAAATTTTGTGCTGCCAATGCATTGTTGAGACTGAACCTTTGGTGTAAAAGCAAGTTAGTTTTGCTTTATATACTTACAGGCAATGCCCTATGTGTTTGCATTAAGCTTTCCATGTCTCTCCCCTCCAACCTCAACCCTGCATGGCTGTGATATATTTGATCTCCACTAGGCTCTTTCAAACTACCTTTCAGGATCGTATACCTGACTTCACCACAATATGCCTTCTGCAACTATGAGAAGCAAAAGGAGACATTTACATATCTCTAGACAAATTTAGAAAGAAGATATTGCCGAGTTGTTGATTTAAAATTTTTTATGTGTGTGAAGATATACAATAAATTCACAATTATCATTATCTTCAAGCTTTTTATTACTAGCTGGAATTCTTTTGGTAGTTTTCCAGCCTCCCTGTCAGACATGTGTATGGAGTGTTAATTGTGCATACTATGTCATATTGTTTTTACGTTAAAGTGTCTCCCCAAATCCTAAATGTCTGGCAACAAATTTATACAAAAGTCTGCACAATAGATGTGGTTTATTCCCATTTCCACCCTACCTCTCACCCCAAAACTTGACAATGTAGAATGATCAAAGGTTTAGACTGTAAAAACAAATTATCTGATGGGACATTATAGTATTTTACCATCAGTAAAAATAGCAAAAAAAATATTTAGGAAAGAAGCATTTTTAAATTTTTACAAGACAAAATTTGATGCTTACCCTCCAAACAGGTATCTCTGCTACAGAAATACAGTGTCTCGAGGAAGCAAAAAATATCGGAGGGAGGTATAACTAACTCCAGAAGCATATTATGTGGACAGACATGAGAAATGGGCTGAAATACACCCCGAAGTCCAAAGTAAGACTATGCAAAGTCTGAAACATGACATTTCACATTCTTCCTTCATTTCTCTATAAGACCTCGATACTGATTATCCACTGAGGAGTATCAACTTTGTATACACTACACAATGACTTTTCTTTTTTTTTCACTCAGGCTAACAAGAATGTACACATTGTGTCCTTCCCTGGATGGGTATGGTGTTAAATCAGTTTTAAAGTGTTTTTGTATTTTTAAAAATTAATAATGCCTGTTTCCCATTTTAAAATCATGTATTGTTTCTTGTATTACCGAGCACAAGCAAAGAAAACAAATGATGACTATTTTTCTTCATATTTTCTTCGCCTTTTACAGATAGCATTTATTACTACTTCCTATCCCCTCTGCACTCTGCAGGTCCCTAAAAACTGCATTCTTCATCAGAAGTAGCTGAGCAAATTTTTGCTTCCTTTGGAGAAAAGTTGCCCCCAAAATATGAAAAAGGTATTAAGCACAAAGTGGAAAGACAAATCTGAAACATGAAGTGATGTCTTATCAAATGCCTTCACATTCCTTCCTTACCTAAATTAAATGAGTCTTTCTACTAAATGTCGCTATTCCAGCCACAAGCTCCAATGACCTTCCATCTTCCTGAAGTCAGCCAACAGAATGAAGTTTTACTGTTGCCACCTAATGCAAATCATTTAGAAGCCTCTTGTTGTTCAAACAGTGGATACTTCTCCAATGCCTCATCCCATAAGATGCGGCTCCTAGACAAGTCCCGAACCAAAGAAGGTAGTTCCTCTATCTGTAAAGAGCAACAGAAATATTTCTGTTCTGTGCTTTAAAGTTACAATGTTCAAGCTATAAATTAAAGAAAATAATTTAAATTACTTCAGTAGTGCTTGAAACTGTCCGTGAATGGACCTCAACTACTTGAATCTGAAGCAAAAGCAATAAAAATGCTTAAGAATACAAGCTTACAGGAACACGAATTTGTTTCATTGTTTCTCGCTCCCGCAGTGTGGCTGTGTGTGGAGCCTTGAGTGTATCAAAATCAACAGTTATGCCATATGGGATAGCAATCTGGTCAGTGCGTGCATAGCGTCGTCCTATGGAACCAGTGCTGTCATCCACTTTGTGAGACACGTCACATCGTGTCAACTCTGCAGCTGTGGGGAAAACAAATCACTAGAGAGATAAATCAGTTTTGTGATAATCTAACCTACTTATGTTTTTTTTCTTTTCTTTTTTATCAAGGTAGCAATTTCACATGCATACACAAAAAACAGCTTTAAACTGGTTCCACACTCTTACAGATTCTTAGAACTTGAGCAAGTAAAATATATACTTACACAGGTTTTTGACAAAGGAGCTAAACTCTGGATTTGAGCTGAGGGGTAATACTGAGCACTTGTAGGGAGCAATGATGGGTGGTAGGCTCAAATACTGAAACAGTCAATCTATGGGTGATGCTAATATCATGAGCTCTCAGCCATGTGTATACTTGTAGACAGACATATAAAAATGAATAAATTCATGTAGTTTTTGTATATTTATTTAGATTCTAATTAACTAAAAAGAGCTTTTGTAAGTACCAGTTAAGGTTACAGGGAGCAGTAAATTTGACATTGTAGTACCCTGGCTTCCGTACAGCAACTACGCAACGTTTTGTTAGAAAAATAGGGAGTAGTACAAGATGCTAACCAGCAATGCTACAGGGATACTGCCAAGAAAAATCTAAAAATCTAAAGCCTAATAAATTCAATAAATAAAATTTCCACTTACTGTTCTCTGTTCATCACCTTCTCTTGTCTTAAAATTATGCTCAAAAATGGCGTACATAATCCGACCAATGCCAAATGATGGTTCTATCACAGATGGTGTGAATTCTTCAACTGAAAAGATAATGCAGGAATCATCAATGTCATTACTGTCATTTGCCATAGCTGTGACTGGCCCAGGAGGCACCCTTGTGAAATTCTCGTCAAATTAAAATATGCACAGATGCCAAATTTTCTTAGTGAAAGGGTTTACTTTTACTTAAAAAAAAACCCAAACAGATCATGATACATTTCTTCATCTGCCTAAAGCTACTCTCATCACCTCCTATGCCATTACCCATCTGCACACATCCACTGCAATCTGATGTTTGTTGGATATTTTAACCACAACAGGTTTTTGGGCTGTGGTGTTTTTTTTTTAACTTCCTTGATAGTATGCAATTGTAAACAAACTATACTTGATATAACCCTGAGTTTGTCCAAGGCTTCTTAAAAAAGAGACCATAAGTACAAAACCACTATTTCAAATGAACTGTCTTTTGTACCCAACATATGAGCTTGTAGTTATGGCATATGTTGAAACAAGTTTAGTAAAGCTTGATTATTTTATTCATAATTACCACAAAGGAAGGTAAACAACATTATGATGCATGGGTAGGGTAGATGGGTCATGCTGTGACATGACATCACCAACTGCATCCAGAGAGAGTAACCTGTAAGGTCTCTCGGGCAAAACCTGGTAAATTTTCAGCTGAACCGCCAGCCTATAGCCTGAATGATGTCTTTATGGGCTACATTTCTAGAGGACCAGACATAAATCTGATAATCTGGCAACCGAGGAGACTGCAATCAACAAGTAGGTCTTCCAGGACAGAAACTTTAAAAGAGGCTCAAGATAAAAACAAATGTTCAAAGGCAGAAAGGCAAAGACCTATCTGAGATTCTGAGAGGGAAAAATTGAGTGACCTATAGGTTAGTACAAGGAAGTCAGAAAAATCTCTTGGCACCCGTATTCCAGAGCCCCAGACGACAGAAGATATCAGTTAGCATAGCTCTGTAACCCTTAATTGTGCTGGGCAACAGAGCTTTCATACTGAAAATCCACAGAAAGAATTCCTCCACAATTCTGCCAGAGACATTTGTGAAAGCTCCAGGTCCTGACTGGCTTGCCATGACTCAAATATTCTCCACTTGCCCTCATAAATCCTGCAGGTCCATTGAGGAGTTGTGATGGGCACCACTGCTTGACCTGAGAAGCTTAAATTGGCAACTGCACTCCTGATACCCAGGTGTGAAGGTTCAGTCACTCTGTGGCCGGATGAAAAAGCTGGCTGTTTCAGTAGGGAAGGCAAAGGAGACGGCTTCTGGAGCACCACAGAACACAATGCTGCTAGCTTATTAACTCCAAGTCTGATCCAGTTTGGGGAGGCAAGCAAGAGGAGACAGACAATGACTCTCCTGATCTTAACCAGGACACTGTAACAGGACTGTGGGCTGAAAGGCATATGCACTGAATCCCTCCCAATGTGGGGACAAGGCACCAGCTACCTAAGCAGATCGGGGATGTGGGTGGGGTGGGGTGGGATTAGTGTTTTATGCCGACCCAGCAACTAAGGCTATATCACAGCTCTGTAAACATTCCATGCAGACGGGTCCGGAACGGGAGACAAAGAGGTCGGAAGCTTATTGTTCCAATGAGTTGCAAACAGGATTACCAGAGGTTAAAAAAAAATTGATATCTGTGCTGAAAAACAGTAGGGTGGAAAGACCATTCAAAATGAAATATCAGCCCCTTCTTGCTCAGGGAGTCACCAATGAGGTTGAGCCTTAAGGGAATGTGACACACCTGCAGTATGATGCTCTGCTTGTGAAACCACCAGAGTAGTTTCCACACTAGCAGACACATCTCGGGAAAGAGGATGCCTGCTGCTGACGTAGCTATTTCACTGCCGTGTCTGGTGTAATCATGGCACACTTGCCTTTGCGGGAGCTCTGCAATGACTGAAGCATTCTCCACAGTGCCAAAAGCTCCAGAACATTTCTGTGTATGCTCTGCTCCTCTGAGGACCACTGACCATGCAGCACTGAGAAATAAGGAAGGATGTGAACACAGCTAAACTAAATTGCATCCATAAAGACTAAAAGCTCAGCGTCGGTTCCTTGAGGAGCAACATTCGCTCTTGTCCCAGATGTTGACAGCTGCTTTAAGGCCATCTAGATGGGATGCATGCGAAACTTCCCCAAGGACAACAAACTGGCCACTGCATTAATAAAACCCAACAGATGAAATCACTCTTGCACAGAGCAGAGGTCCAAGTCCAAAACTTGTGTCACAGCCTCTAGTATAAAGCCCAAGCATGTCTTTAGTAATAAAACGAAGTTCAAGAGTCTGAAATTTTACACGCAGATGAATGAAATCTGACTTTCCTGGATCAATTATCCATTTAAAAGAAGTTAGAAAGTAAATGAGGTGGTGAGATGTTGGCTGATTTTGTGTTCTCTCCTTTTATTGGTCATCCCTGGCCAATCAGGAGTGGACAGCTGGAACTAGGTAGCTATTGCCAAATAATGTCATCTGGTACATTATGAAGAAGAAATATTTTTCTTTTTGAGATTTTGTGCTGGTACTTTTTGTGGGAATTTTTCTTGGGGCCAGTTTTGTGAGGGTGGTCCCCATCTCCTCTTCCTCACTGCCTAACTTTCCCCAACCCTTTATGGAGTCAGGTATCCATTCCCGCCAGCTGGGGAAAGTTTGCTGCACTAATCAGGTATTGAACCAGCGCTCTGGACGCCAGTTCTCTAACAACTAGGCTAACTGCTACTGCAGTGTACACACCTTAGTAGCAACCTACCAAGGTACAGGATGTGTGGCTCATCTAAGATGTAGCAATAGCCAACTACCATAGGCTTAATAAAAATGATTTCATTAACCATGAACAAGTATTCCTAATGTGTAACATAAATTAGATTAAAGCTTTCTTGAAAAGGGATCTTGCTTCCTTCTCTGTTACTCACCATAGATAGTTTTCTGGTACCTCTTCACCTGAACCATGTCTTTCTTGACCACAAAATTTGTGCCATTCAAAACCAAATCCGTCTCCCTGGGTGAAAAAAATCCGTTCACAAGTCAATTATCCTGGAGTCAGCAAGCTGTATTTTGTTGCAGCAAATATTTTTAACTATAATATTTCACTCAAAAGAGGAAACAGTACAATAACTAATGCTAATCACACAGATACTCTTTGTGGTCTATGCACATCATCACCTGTGGATTTGAAAATGCTCTGAAGGATATCACTCCCCTTATAAAATGTCCAAAAAGAAAATGCCAACCAAGTTATTGTTGTTCTGAATTTAGAAAATCCTAGTAAAATAATGCTGGAAAAACTGATGAAACCTCACCCCTTTTCTTCAAGGTTCTTCTCAAGCTGAGTCACAGCATCTAGACCAAGGGCTGCCAGATGCTCTGTGATGACTTTGGCATTCTGCTTGAATGCCTTGCCCAGAATACTCTTCTGAGGCTGGCATTCCACTACATCAATGGTTCGGTGGCACAGTTAAGGATATGTGCACGTGATGCTTCCCATAGGAAGTGAGTGTAGTTTTTAAAAAAAAACTCTTTATAAATTTTGCGGCAACTTATTTACCTCATCTATTTAAGGCCTTGAAAACTGGACAGAAACTGGGAGCTGCTTTGCTAAAAGGACATATAAGGCATACAAATATGCAGCAGAATTCTGAAGATAACAGTAAGGAAATAAAATGCAACACATAATGAAAACACTAGGTCCTATTTTACTGCACATCAAAGGCAACTACAGCAAAATTTGACAATGAGCTTACATGTCCACTTTAGATGTTGATCAAAGCTAGAGTTTTAATAAAAAAAAAAGAGAAATAAAGGATATTGGTTCTGGTAGCCTTCTTTCAGCTACAAGCTTGACATTTGTGGCATTACTGTGCTGTGTCAGATCATAGCAGGATCGGTCTGCACAGCCTATACATTCTATCCATCCCTAATAATAAAAGATGAACTGGTTAGCAGAGGCACCAAAATATGGCATATAACAGACATTCTATCCATGCATCTTTTACTACTTTTTTAAAATTTGACCAATTAACAAACAGCGCTGTGCAGTAAAGCTACAGCAAATTTTATAGAGATATTTATGCTATGATCTGTGATGATGAGTTCATTCTGTCAAAATTTGTGACTGCACTGTCATCTATGTTGGTTTAATAATTTACATTTCAGCTAATACCCCAGCTTACATATGAAGTCTTGCACTCAGCATCCCAGCAGTCACAGGCATAATGGGCCATTTCATTAGACAGGTGCTGTCGAAATCGAAGGCGTGCTCGGTCTACGCCCACTCTGACCAGGAACAACTGGATTCGTGCCATGAAATATCCAAGTGTTTCATTGGCAACAAGTTTCTGAAAAATGAAACACTTTGTTTTTAAATTTGATCTGCAGCATCAATCAGAAAGTAGTAAACTCCCTTGTGACCTTCACACGACAAAATCAAAATGAATGTCTCAAGCACAAATAAAGGCAAACAGATGTGCTAAAAATATGCTAAACCTGTTTCACTGCTTCACCAATCTTCCACTTTTCTGGAGGCTTGCCATCCATTTGGTTGCAGCCTGAATATAGAGTCAGCTCAACATCTGCAACATCAGCAAACTTGGGATGCTCCTTGTTGTCTGGGTCACAGAAATGTTCAATCTCAGCCATGGTGAACTCCCTGGAAGAAAAAGAAAAGCTGAGCTAACATGATTTTGATGCTCTGGACTAAAGGAGATGAAAAAAATATTATTTATACTGGGTACATACATTACAATAGGAATGGTTGGCAGTGAAAGAAGTTTTTTTATGTCAATGCAGCATTTGCTTTTCTCGCAAAATTTATCACTTTTACAATCTTTAGCATTGGGAATTTACATAATGTCCCCATTATCCACATTTTCCATTAAGAATCATTGCATATTGCAATTTTATTTTCTTTTTCAAAGAATCTTGACTTTTTGAAAAGTCTGCCACTCAGTTTTCTACAGCTTGTATTCCTCACCATCATGCCACATAAAGCTTAACATTAAAGAAAAAAATGTGGGAAAAGTTTGCTGTGGAATAAACATTTATGTTAACTAGATTTCATCTTAAGACACTGCAACATTTGTCTTGTTTTTTCATCAAAATACCAACCTCAAAATCAAATCAAATAACATTGCCTAATGACATGGTTGGTCAGATCTGCTCTCCAACAATGTCTTGTTCTCTAAAGATTTTTTTTCCACGTCAAAATTGACATTTATAGCTAGCTTTGATGCATTTTAATAGGTCAAACCGATAAAATTTATTTTCCATCTTGTCTCAAAAACAAGTATTGGCCAAACCAGATTATGGACTTTTACACTGCATTTTTACACTTTTGGACACCTCACCTGACAGCTTAAAAATTCTGTGTGCATGCCATTCAGTGATTAGTTCATTCTGCATGTCAAATACCTCTATAACTTACCTTACACGAATTAGGCCAGACCGAGGGGAAATCTCATTACGGAAAGAGTTGCCTATCTGTGCAGCAGCAAAGGGAAGTTTACCCTGGTTAAAATCCAAGAGCCGCTTGAAGTTGACAAATATACCCTGTGCTGTCTCTGGTCGAAGGTACCTGTGAACACATTTTCAACAGTTTATATTCCATTAAATTTGACAGGGATATTGGGGAGTTAGGTTGATATACTAAGAGATGAAGTACAATACATGCAAGAAAAAGAACTAACGAAAAAACAGTGACAGTGAGTAAAGCTAAGAAAAATACAGCATTCCAAAGCTGACAAATAAGCTGTCTTACTAGTTCCTAAGTCAGCGATTGCAATAATGGTCATGGGATGTACTTTATCTGACCATCATTTACGAGCTAAAGCACAGTAGACAGTTTAGAATGGAAACCAGAAACTTTCCTAAGACCAAAGACTTTCCAAGAACAAAATGTGACTAAAGCATATGCACATAACTGTTTGTGAACTACAGACAGCAGAGAATACTTTTTACATAACTAATTTACAAAGTTCTTCAAAATCTAATCTGAGGGTCATACCCTTTTATTTGGCCAGTAGGACCAATAGGTGTGCCAAACATAAGGTTAAATTCAATAGGCTCGGTAAGGTCATTGTTGGTGACGGGTGATTTCATGTTGTACTTGCAAAGAGTGGCTGCCATATCATCTTTGTTCATACCATCAATCTATAACAGATATCAAGTCATTTCCATGATAGGTTCTCTATAGCTAACAATGCTGAAGCCAAGTTTCTAATGTAGATTCAGTTCTTACCACTGAAATATCTTTCATCCTAATTTTTTTTCTTTAATTTCCACAAGTTAACATAGATGTAAAGTGGAGTGAATGGGAATCTCAAAATGTTGGCTGGAAGCAACTACCTATGTTCATTTAAAAAAAATCTTGTTAAAAAATGCACACACACATATTATGCAATTGTGAACATATGCACCCATAAATTAATATGACATTTACTTTTGGCATGAGGTCTCGAATCTCCTCTTTCACTTCTTCTGGTACTTTCTTGTCAGTAAGCATCTTCTCAAAGGTTGCTGCAAATTTAACCACCAGCAGTGGCATCAGTTAGGGATCATACTGATTCTTGATCTAAACCTTTATTCTCTTGATCAATTTAAAAAACAAAAGGCATAATAGTAAAAACTAGTGTGATGACTGATTTGCATTTATGTTCCCATGTATAAGAGAGAAAGAGTGAGACTGTGAGTGTATGCTGAGTATGAGTTCTTGTAAACATTAACAAAAACTCTGTGTATCTTGAAAATCACTAAATAATTAACATTAAAATACAGCCGATCTAAAACCAAAAATGAGAGAAAAAAGGAGTAAAGACTGCACCAAAACATACCTTCTATCAAGTGATCAGCTCTAAAACATTCTCCATTTTTCATATCCTTTACCATATAATCCTGGAACCTGTCCACATGACCTGAAGCCCTTTAGGTGAAAATAAGAGAAAGAAATAAAACACTTCTTTTATGATTTATCACCATCTCTTCCTTGAAACAGAAATTGTACTCAATGAAAACATTTTCTGTGGTAGATCATTATTAAAAAAAAAATATTAGAGCTGGCAATGCTTAATAGTACTTTCAGGCCTTTACTGGAGGCCTATAAACAAAGAAAGTTGGAAAAGCTGCAAGAACAACAGATGATGACTCACTTGAGAACAGGTTCTGGTGTCAGCATTGCTGTGTCCACCTCCAACATCTGCTCCTCCAGAATAAAGAAATTTCTCCATGCTTGTAGAAGGTTTGCCTTCATTGCACAGCCCATGGGTCCAAAGTCATACAGGCCATTTACACCTGTTTAAAACATCAAGCAAGCTGTAAAGTAAGAACAAAGTACTCAATGTACTTCACAAAAAACTACATTTTAAGAATCTGAAGGTGGATGAAAGGGAAACAAGGGTGCATAAGACAGACAAAAGATCAAAATAGGGGAAATGAAAGATGTGCACATGAGTCAGAGGGGTTAAATGTTTACAATTTTGTAGCTTCTTTTCTAGGAAAAACGTTAACTGCAAGTTATTACATACCACCATAAATAGCAAAAGACTGGTCATAGAAGAATCTTTGCTTGAGTAGATCTTCCAATCGGGCACGATCAAAGTCATCTTTTGGTGCCAAGGCAAGCTCCTAAGTTTAACACAGAAAAAATATGATTGATTAGCAACAAATGTAAAAGTGTGTTGTGGTTTTTCAAATTGTCCACATATTAACTAACAAAGATTATCAATAATACAACAATGTACCAGTGACTGTGCTGATATTTATAAGTGATGGTTCTAAATATTCAATGAAATTTAATGAATTTTTTTTTAAGTGATCAAGATTGTAACAAACTTTGTCTTCAAGCTGCTTTTTCCTGTGTTTTAAATCTGCCACAGCTCTCTGGAGATCAATCTCTGGAGCATTTTCCTCTTTAAGTTTGCGAACAAGATCTCCCTGCACATAAAGAAGAGCTAGAAGTCTTACAATTCTTATTATATCAGTTAATGCCATGCTCCTCATAAACTGATTTTTGCCCAATATTGTTATAAATTAACTAAGAGTCAGAAGAGTTTTAAGCAGAAGCAATGCCATACATAAACTTCTAAATTACGGGGTGGAGGGGGACTGTCAAACAAAGTGCAAAACAGTGGAAACAGAAGATCACTATTTATACCAAGTCTTTATTCTTAAGTGTAAATATAATTAAGTTATGTTTATGGATTTCTGATTGGAATGTCTTCATTTTCTAAAATTACTAAAAACATGTCTGTAAAGATGAACGTTTATGCAGTCTCCTGTTTATATAAAGGTTGAAAAATCCATTTGCTCACTACACTGCAAATCATGTACACTAATTTTGATAACTTAAATCCTTTAAACTAGAGTTTTTCTCTTCTTTAGCAAATTTTATGTATCACGTACACTTACAGGCTAAACCCCAAATGATGCAGAAGATTTCAGCATCTGGTTATTCTATTGTTGGGGATAAACATACAAATCAGCAAAACAAAGTTTTTGCGTGCCTTTTTCTTAGTGTGTGGGGGGTAGGAGGTGTTGACGTTCTGATTGGTCTGGTCAATGGCAACTATCCCTACAATGTCTTCTGTGGGAACCGATCTAAAACTTTACATATTCGTTCTGATTGTCAGTTTTAAAAAGTTTCCTTTCCGCCTTCCATCCCCTCCTATTTCCATCTGCCCTTTTCATGCCACAGATTCTGGACTTTACCTGTCATGCCTCTTTAAAACAGTAAACTTTCCCAATTAACTTTCTTTAATTCTTCCGTTTCGTCGATCGATTTTCAACTCGACAATAAAAATGAAAGGGCAGAACTTAGATATAGAGTAACTCGCTACATCATAGGCCGGTCTATGCTATTTTGTCAGAGGTTTGGGGTTAGGGTTAGTGATAGGGTTTGGGGTAAGGTTAGGGTTAGGTTTATTTTGTTAGGTACATTTGGGCAATTGAGTGGAGCGAGCAGACGACAAATGCCGCGAGTTACTCTATATTGCATCTGTACCAATAAAAAGTCTTTGCTATCTACTAAGCTTGATCGTTAGATGTAAGTTGCATTATTGTTCATATCTGAGCACAGGAATAATTAATATCCTACCCCTCCAGATTGATAAATGGAAAACATACAAAGGTACAAACGAAATTAAAACATCTGCTTCACCTAAAAACAAAGAAACATGCAAAAGACATCTCATGCACTACACTACATGCCACATACCTGTTCTTTCACTGCAGCTCTCAGGGGTGCAAGCTGTGCCTCTATCTCCGGATCGCACATTGCTAAATTGGAGGTTTGTGTCTTTTTTTTTAACTTAAGCTTTTTTGAGCCCCAAACGGGTAGCTTCTTTTGAGATTCAATCAAGCCTGACAGCTGTCTGATGCTGGAAGTGGAGAGGCTGCGCTTTATGACCCAGGAACCGAATGAAACAGCGCGTAAGAGGTGTTTCATCAGAAATCAGCTGCCACGATTATCTGAACCCCGGCAAAGGGGCTGGAAGGGAACACATCAACGGTGTAAAAAGCTTACGATGCTTTATCATCAACATTCCAATTTAAAAATTGGCATTATGTTGTTTTAGTTTAAAGAAATACATTCAGTTAATATGCCCGGCAGCGAAAAACCTCGAACTGCTGATGTTTTAAAATAAGTGCTTTGTTTTCATTAATCCTTGCGAGCGTCTCGCAACATTTGATTGACAGCTTCTCAAAATGGCTGCGCCCTTCTGACATGCGAGATGCATCCGCTTATTGTGAAGAAATGAGGAATACAAGTAGACTGTTTATTCTCTTACGTCATAGTACTTACTGTAGATACTTACAAATCAAACGATGGCGGCTGGGCCTGTACACACGAAATGTCAACAGTTCTTATTGGTCACGTCCTTGCTACATTTCTCTCCATTCAGACTCAGTGAATATAGTCACGCAGACAAACCCTAACGGAAACTCAAAGCGTCGTTTGGTACTTGGAATCGAAACTAGCTGTGATGATACTGGTGCAGCAGTTGTAGATGACAGAGGCGTAGTCATCGGAGATGCTTTGAATTCTCAGACGAAAACTCACGTGGCGTAAGTGTGTGCAATGACAAGCAGACGACTTTTTGACTGACTTGACCTTAGGTTTTCTTGAAAGGGGAGACCATTCTCCATTTAGTCAGATTGTGTGTGTGTGTGTGTGCTTGCATGCGCTTTTTTTTTCTTTTTGCAATTTATGTTCAGATGTAATCATCTTTAGTTTGGTTTCTTGGTGTGGTTGTAAGTAGGAAAACTTTCTGGTTGTAGTGGATGCGATGCTGTGTCGTGAATCACTCGAATACTCAAAAGCTCGTATTATTAGTCCTTTTAGGTTTTTTTTTTTTTAAATAGGAATACCATAATTATGAAAACAAAATTGTATGTTACAGCCAGCAAATTCTTTCTTTTTCCTTAGAATGGGAGGCATCATCCCACCTATTGCCCGTGACCTTCACAAAGAAAATATTGAACCTGTTGTAAGTGCAGCACTGGAGAAAGCTAATGTTGCATTAAATGTAAGTCACCATATAGGTATAAAAAGGTCTCATAGCCTACTGATGTTATCGGCAATGTAATGTTAGTGGCTCATCATGTCTAAGAGGAAGCGGTTAGTCAAGTGATTAAAGCATGGGCATCCGAGTTGAGAGGTTGGTTTAATACCCATGTGGCATAGCAAACTTTCCCTTGTTGACCCATAGCTGTCAGGAATGGGTACCAGACTCCATAGAGGGTTGGGTAAGGCAAGGCAGTGAGGAAGAGTAGATAGGCACTGCCCTTACATAAAGCTGGCCCTGAGAAAAGGGAGGTCTCTAACATCTCACTCTCCAATGGCCCAAAAAGGTTAGAAAGTGTCAGGTACTGTGAGAACAGGATTTTTTTTCAGTCAGTGGTAGGCCTCATTAACGGTCACTGTCTAGGGCATAGCTTGTGAATGGCAGAGCTCAACATGCCCATTCCACTGCATTTCATCACATTTCTTGAAAGATCATAAACCTGTCTACTGCTGTGTGGGCAGAGGGATTTTTCCAGTTCATGGTCCAAATAATTCTCAAACCAGCATTTTTCTGCTCTTGAGTCAGTAACTATACTGTAAATTCTCTTGTCAGCCTATTGAAATGTAGAATGCTTTGCTATAAAAACATAGCCTTTGAAGAAAGAGCAGAGGAGGAGCCATTGTGAAAGTAATAATGAAGATGGTAAATAATGATTTTGGCATACATATGCTGAATTTTTTCATCTTTCAGTAATATCGTACCCTTTTCATGCCTGTCCCTTCTTTTTTCTACCCCTTTCACCTTTTAATCAGATCTCTATTTAAAGTTTTTCGTTTATTTCAGATAGCTTTGGCAATGATCAAGACAGCTAAATAAACCTTTTTGAAATTCTTCTTACTCTCCCTAATCTCCTACCATTGACTATTGCCTTTCAGAAAGAAGACATAGTCCTGACTCATTGTCTCACAAACTTTTATCATAATTTTGTCATCCAGAAAAAAAGATCCCTGATGCTGAT
The DNA here is from genome assembly GCA_004794655.1 of Marisa cornuarietis. Classification (NCBI taxonomy): domain Eukaryota; kingdom Metazoa; phylum Mollusca; class Gastropoda; order Architaenioglossa; family Ampullariidae; genus Marisa; species Marisa cornuarietis. The sequence continues at coordinate 708,119 of SMMW01000554.1, read as the reverse complement.
CCATGCATACTGTTTTGACTATCCAGCATATCCTGCTGGGTTGTATGGAACTGAGATGACAAGAAATAATGTGTGTGTGTGTGTGTGTGTGTTGTATGTGTGTGAAGAGAGTTGTGCTCAAATGCGTACCACTGTGCGGTGTTTTTTGTGTTGTAATTTTTGATATTTTGAAATTGAAATATATGAAATTGAGCTATATAAATTTAGTGTATTATTATAATTTCTATTCAACTATCACATTCCCTAACTATTTAAAAATATTCTGTGATATACCATTCAAAATATTTAATACAAATTAACATATTTCAGAAGATTTGAACAATCCTAAACTTCACGTGAAAAATAATTACATTATAACAAAAACCTTCAGCTACAATACTCATATATAACCTACTACAATTGATGAGACCCTTAAAAACCCAAATCCATCTATACATGAAATATCATCACTATAGATTTACAGTTTCTTCATGAAATGACATAATTCAAAAACTGTTTTCCTTTATTGTTTTCTTGTGAAAGGTTAGAAGTTCACTGGGGTGGGGCTTTTTCCTGATATCTTTAGCTTTGCTGATTTATGAGCCCTATTGACACATTTCCTATTGAATTGTTACAGGATCTGGATGCTATTGCTGTGACTGTGAAGCCAGGAATGGCCCTATCATTGTTAGTTGGTTTGCAGTATGCAAAACTGTTGGTGAAAAAGACAGGGTAAACCATTTTGGTTAATTGATAAAAAAATAATAGGGAGTCTGGTCAATTACACCATATGCCAGTTTGACCATTGCATGAGTCGATTGGACCAAAGAGCTCCATGTCTGAATAACTTCGATTCAACCACGGCCCATAGTTGATTTGGCCACATGCTATATTAGATTTAACCACAGTCTGTAATCGATCTGCCTCTAGCTGATTTGACCACATCTTCATCCATCCAATGATTTAACTATCAAATGAATTAATGTTTATTTAATCTTCTTTATTCGCATTGGTTGACATGGGATAAAGTTAATTGTGATTAATGTTGACTGGATTTCCCCCTCCCCCCAACACGTGTACACAAAAATGAATCACTTTTCGGCAGCTGTCTTTTTCACATGTGAATTTTGCTTACCCCTTTTATCTGAATACCTCAAGGTTGTTCCATATTTAAGTTTGAAAGTGAGTGCCCTTCTTTATAAAGTGGCCTAAGTGCAGTGTGACTCTAGTATCATTGGGTGTGAACCCAAATTCAATAGAACCTTCATACTTCTCCAGATCTCATACAGAGAACACAAAACCAATGACTTTGTATGAAGCACAGCAGCCACACTTGTAGGACACCATGAACCACCTACTTGCAACAGAGAAACAGAGTAAGCTGGTCTGGTTTGGCCATGTGACCCAGCACAACACCTTGTCGAAGACTGTCCTTTAAGGTATCTTGGAGGGTGATGAATGCCATGGTGGCCTAAAGAACTAGCTTATGAGTATGAAGGAGTGGACTTGTGGTCCTGAGCATAACTTGCTCACTATTACCCAAAACATATGTGAATGGCGTAGATCTAAGAAAAAGTTTAATTCCAAAAAAGACCTAATAACCTTATACTACTGATGCTGATGTCAACAAAAAAAAAAAACAAATGAGATAATACTGTGTAACCTTGCTAAGTTTTTACATCTAGCAACAAAGAAAAGAAATACTATTCTGTGCTAAAAGATGTTTTTCATCTATTGTATGTTATATATTTTCCCTGTAATATGTTAAATGGCCCCAAAGGCCTAACAAAATAAACTATTCATATTTGTAACTGTATTCTTTCATGTGAACCTAACTTCAAAAGAATAATATGTGGTGATAGTAACACCTCTGATCTGTGTAACCCTCTCTGTCTTTGATTGTGTCCCCAGACATATATTTTGAATAGTAACTAATTCTAATCAGTGGTAGAATCGACTCGTGCATGATCAAATCTACTTGGTTGATCAAAATGACAAATATTTCACTGAAACACTTGGCTTGTCATCCTGAAATATAAAAGTACCTGCCTTTTAAATTTGTGATCAACAGCCCTGTTATTGATTGTCTTTCATGTTTTATAAACATTGTATATTCAGAAGACATCATTGTTTCCTTCATTTGCTTAGAGAAGCCATGATAAGTTCTCCTTAGGCATCTCTTGACCCAAACAGCTTCTCTGTCATTGCCAGGTCTCTGCAGTATTTTTATCAGTTGGTCATTATTGCAGGGCATGTTCTTTTGTTAAGAATGTGTTGGAAGATCATGCTGCACATATTTTTTTATTTTTTTATGCAAGTTGGACATCATCATGGCACTTTTTAAATATCTAATTTTATGTTAATGAGCTGGTCATTTCCTCAGAAAAGGTTTCTTATATGGAAACTAGTGGTGGAATCACCTGCCATAAGAATTTTTTTAACACTGCTAAGCATCTGAGGTTGCCTATGACACTGTATGCCTTACAGTATCTTAATGCCTACTCATTGTAAGATAGAAGGGAATTTAGTAGAATAAAGAGATTAAAGAAGGATCTTTCACACAAGAGCTTATTGACATTTTCCTAGTGAACTAAAGCAAGATCCTTATCCAAGTGATGAGGTTGATGTAAACTTTTCTAACATCTGCACGGGCACTGAATCATCTTATAAACAGATATCACACTTGTCTGTGAAACTGAAATTGAGGGTGTAGAGGTTGCCACAGTGAGTCTGCTCAATGTTGATTATTCATGTAGGCTGTATTTTTCAATTTCTTTCTGTAATCTGCAGGTTGCCTTTGATTCCTATTCATCATATGGAAGCACATGCGCTGACAGCTCGCATGATCAGTCGGTATGTGAAGAAAAAATGTCTCTGGACCTCGTTATATCAGTAGCAGGGACAGTTTTGTCTTTTGTGGATGATCCTGTAGGGGAATGGTTAAGTGATTGTTGCCAATATGGGGTAGATCAACTTCCTGGTTTGAGATTTTTTTTCTTGGGTATGCTATTCTTTCTCTGCATGTGGCATCTATTTACAGAGTCAGTTGCTTTGTCATGATAAAGCCTTATAGTTGCTGGCTTGGCATAACACACGACCGTCTCATGACTCGCACGCCAATCGCTCGCCTTCCGCACCTTGCCCCCCCTCCCTCCTCCATTTCTCATCCCTTTCCAGCTAAAAAAAAAAGCAGCAGGTTTGTGACATACTCCCATAATGCTAGTTTTTCATTTCTGTTGTAAACTATGAGTAGTTTACATCAGAATTACTATCTACAGCACACAATACATATATATAATAATATGATGTACATATGGAAGTGTGCTGCTTCTAAATGCACAGACATATGCACATGCCATACAGAATTAATATTTTCAACAAATAATAAAAGATGTGAAAGTGTCTCTCATCCCTCTACACTTGCAGAGTGGATTTCCCATTTTTGGTTTTGCTAGTCAGTGGAGGTCACTGTCTGCTTGCTGTAGCAAGAGGTATATCAGACTTCCTGCTGCTAGGACAAGGGATGGATGACTCACCTGGAGATGCATTTGACAAGGTGACAAGCAGATCTGGTGATGAAAATGTAGCAAGACATACAGCTGGCCATGAACATAATTGTTTAAATAGTGATTTTTTTTAGATCACAAGTTAGGATATTTTTTATAAAGTTCAGTGGTTGAGATTTAGTTCCAGAAGGCTTTATTTTCAATGAATAAAGTAAATGTTGTACTGCATAATTGAACATCATTATTGCTTTTTAGTGAGATGTTTTATGGCTCAAACCTTAGATTTGTTTTATGACAGAGTTAAGTTCAGAATGAAGTTCATTGCTTGTATGATCATTTCAAAACAGTGATGAAGTCTCTGAATGGTGGATTACTAGTAAAAATTGCTTCTAAGCACCTGAATTAGCAAAAGCAATAAAATACAGCAGGTAACAATCAACTTTGTAAAAATTACAAAGCGATAAAATTTATCTTCCTAAATTTTTTTTTTTTCGTAAAATGATGCACTGTGCCATTTGTATCTTTTAATTGTATAATGCTCCAGTTTGCCAAGTCAGTTATTATAATGACCTTTAATACTTCTTGAAAAAAAAAACAGTTAAGGAAATCTGTTATGGAAGTTGTCTGAAATACAGCATTGGTAATGCACCAGCTGTCATATTTAATAGTAATAAGACAGTGCAGGTGAACATCTTGTGCTTCCAGACAGCTCGACAGCTTAAGCTAAAAAATTTGCCCCAGTGCCAGGAACTCAGTGGAGGTGCTGCCATAGAACTTCTTGCTAGAGATGGCAGTCCAAAGAAGTTTGCCTTTCCACGAGTGATGACAAGATCACCAGACTGTAATTTTTCTTTTGCTGGTATTAAGTTTGCTGCCAAGAAACTGATTGAAGATGAGGAAACAAAACTACGTATGTATGATCATCGATCATGTTTAATATTATTAATCTTCATTACAGACTGATTTTTTTTTTATCATACATAATACTATCAATGCCATTTATAGATTTATTTCAGATTGTGTTTGTTAATCTCTTTCACAGGTTTGGTTGTCTTTGCATTCATAAATTACAAAATTTTATTGCAAAATTTAATAAAGTTTGCACATTGCATTGAGATTACATACTGGGTTTCCTTCCTCAAAGCTATAACAATATTAATATGGGAAATTATTTTAGGACTGTACAATTGTAAAACGAAAAATTGTGATACGTGTATCTGTGTTAGCTTATCTCTTTTTTTTGTTGGTACATGTATTCATATAGCCAAACATTGCTGTGGGTACTTGTGATGGGTTTTTAAAACATTCTGATTTTGGTTCCTATTATATTTATATTACTGATATTTAGCTTGGCTGATGAAGTTTCACTCAAAGTTTCATCTGTTTTGTTTAAGGAATTTCTGCCAGTGCAGTTTTACCCAATGCACCAGACATCTGTGCATCATTTCAGTATGCTGTTTTGCATCACTTGGCCAGAAGACTGCAAAGAGCTTTTCTCTTTTGTGAACTCAGAGGATTTCTTCCCCAACAGAAGACATTAGTAAGCACTAGTAAAGACAGCATAATAAAACTTAAGAAGAAAGCAGAACTGGTGAACCTGATTTTCAGCTGTAACCTCACTTCACAAAGGTGTTATTCTTTTCACACCAGAAGCATCAGTATTTTCTATATTTGGCTACTTTTTGTTTTGTAAGATTGAATACACTGTTTTTATTCTTCTTGCAATTTGGTCCCTTTGTAAAGTTGCAAAGGATCCTGTTTTACATCCTATTTGAATCTCTTAAATACAGCTCATGACTGGTAATATCTGAATTATGCTTAAATGTAGCCATTATTATTTTATAATTTTAAAAAGATATTATCTGGAGGAGTTGCCAGCAACCAGTACATTCGTGAGGGTCTTCAGCAAATCTGTGAGAAGTTCTCCTGTCAGTTAGTGTGCCCTCCTCCTCATCTGTGCACTGACAATGGCATCATGATTGCTTGGTGAGTAGAGCTAGTAGCAAAGTTTTATGGGAAACTGCAGTCTATAAGTAAAGCTGTCTCACAGTCTAATTTAACTATCAACCATTAAAACAGTTATTCCTTAGTACATATTTGACAGTATATTGAAGTCGTTGACTGGTAGCACATAAGGCTGACATACTTGTTGACATCATACTCAAACTATAGTTTTCCTTATTCATGGACATACATGTGATCTAATTCTGTCCTAAAGAAGTCTTTTAAACACATGCACATACTCTCTTTCTCTCTTGTACCCATGTTCATTTCTCCACACTCAGCAAAAACATCTTTCAGTTCATTTTGTTTTACTTTTCAGGAATGGAATGGAAAAGTTGCTACAGAATACAGGACAGGTTCATGATGTGGATGCAATGGATATACAAGCAAAGTAATTTCAGTTTCTTGTTGGTGATGGTGGTGGTAATGATAACCCTGGTTGTTGACTTAAATCTGTACTACTTAACACAAAAGCAACTTTGGATTTCTACTCTATTTTAGTAACATCTGATTTTCTTTCAACAGATGCCCTTTTGGAGTGGATATTTCACAAGAGCTTATCAATGCTAGCATTAAGCTGCCACGAATAAAACTACGCTGATTTAAGATTGAGTTTTAATATCAGTGTATCAAGATGAAGCAGTGTGAATAGCTGATGAAACTTGAAATAAATCGTTTTAAGATGTCATCCTCTTGTATGAGTTATTCCATTTGCCGAATTTGCTGATGTGTTTTATCTTTACCTAAATGTTCTTTAGTTAATTTTACAATGAGAACAGAAATTCTGTCCTTTGATTGGAAAGAATAGTTATGTCTACTACTGTCCTAGTGCTATGATTTGTCCCATCGAGGTTATTAATAATGAAGGCTTATAATGATTTTTGTTTTGTTGCTTCCCCTTGTGTGGTGTGAACATATAATTTTTCAGTCTTGTGTATTCTTTCGCTTACAAGCCTTTGTACCCTGAGTCTTGTTAACTGCACACTCATTCACTCAAAAAATAAAAACCTACATTGTTTTAATGGGTCTCAAATAAAAACTCAGATCTTCCAGCAAATGTTAAATTTATAAACTAAGAGCAATACATGTAGGTTTGGTTCTAGGATTATTTTACAAAGGTTGACAGAAATTACAAATCTGGATCTTTATGATCAATTTAAATGTTTATTTTTGACAAGACACATGCTCAAGTTTGATGTTTATACACTTGTAACTGATTACACTCTTCTTTACTCTTCTGCTGATTCTTAAGAACTGGAATGACAATTTCATGCACTTGTCGTTCAGATATGCCATGTTTGTGTAGATATAAGTGAGACAGACTAAACACCACAAAAAAGGCAAAGAAACACAAAGTAGCTTCAATCATGAGGAGATAGGAAAACCACATAGGAGTCTGTTCCTGCATAAGATGGCCGAGAATGATTGGATCAACCATGCTTCCTAAGGAGGAAGCAACTAAAATAACAGATGCCACACGACCAGTCACTCGGAGAAGGTCTCTTTCCATCCAGAGCAGTCCAGTAGGGAAAAAGGATGACATTGCTAGCCCTGCTGCCACTGAGCATACCCACACTCCCTCAGTCACATTATGGTGTGCAGACAGAAAGAAACCAATAGTAGCAACAATGAGAGTAAGACTGTAAATGAACAGGAGTGGAATAACTGGAATGATGTGAATGATGAAAATAGATAAAAATCGACCTGAGGCAAACGAAGCCCAGTACACTGATGTGATGAGAGCACCTGTAGACTTGCTCCAAAAAAGATGTTTCACAACAAATGTGGTCAAAAATGAAGCAAAGGTATCTTCTACTGCACAGTACAAAAAGTACATCAAACAGAGCACCAGTAAAACGAACATAAACAGATGTGTTGGTAAGGGCTGTTTAACCGTCTTCTCATCTCCTGTGGCTTGCCTTCTTTTCTGTGATCTCTCACCAAACCACTGGTGAATAAGAGGAACAGATGTCAGGAATATTATAATCCCACAAATAAGGTAGGCATAGTGGACTTTAGTTGTCAGTGGCAATACCTGACTAGAAGTGTTTCCAGCTGAGGTAATATTCTGTGCTGTTGTTTCAGATCTGTTGGTAGCGCCATCAGTTTCTGGACTAGGTGTCAGAAAAGGTTCAGTGATGAGTGGTGCAAGGACTCCACCAAAAGCAAAGGAAAAGTGCATGAACTGCATAGACTTTTTCCCTTCTTGACCCCAAATTCTCAGCAGTTCTGCATTGCAGGCTAAACCAAAAACAAAAACAATAATTAGATTTTTATATGAATGGGTTAGTGAGGAAAACCTGGACAGGGTGTGTTGATGTTGAGTATGTAAATATGCATGTACATATGTAAATGCACAGATATATAACTCTGATTAATAAATATTTTAAATTCCCACTAAAAAGTTTTCTGCAAGTAGTAAATAGTTGTCTGCCAATTTTTCTGAATCAAACCACAATGCCCTAACTTTACTTCAGTGTCTGGTTGTTCAGAATGCAACTGTACCTTTGTGACAGCTTTATATTTAAATGTAATTAGTCATTAACATGTATTTCTCTAAATCATCAGGCCTGTGTATAAATATAAAATTCTTTTATTCATCTAGAAGCAGGATGGCAAAATATGATGGTAATACATAAATACTTCAGACCTGTGTCAATTGCACCACTGAAAAGAGCACAAAGAATGTGTATGGTCACCATGAGGCCATATGATGAGCACCAAGGAAGTGTTATGTTGGTCAAGGAAAGCCCAGTCACGATCACAATCAACAGACATGACCTATTCAGCTTGTCATATATCACACCAGCAAACACTGCACCCAACAAGTTTCCCACATAAGATGCAGTCAAAAATGCTGAAGCAGATTCCAGAGTTGTCTGTGTGATGATTTGTATGTCAAGGAAGGAAGGACCTTTTAAGCCAGTACTCAAGCCCTTTATAGGTGAAAAACAGAAGAAAATAAATACCAGCTATATGTGTTCATACAGAGCTAAGGAGATTCTATGTGTTAAGTCATGGGATGGAATCTCCAAAACTAAAATCTATTGCTGATGTGTATTAACTCGGCCAGCTTGGGCATAAAATAGAACAAACTGTGTCATCATCAAGTACTTCCCAAACCTTATAACCATCCTCAGACAAATGCATGTTAGCCCGTCAGTCTAAGCATAAAATCACAAGCAGTAGGTCTGTTTCAGTCTCCACTTTCTTAAACCTAAACAAAATTAAAAACTCCACCAAACAAATCTTGCCCAGTTTAGAAGGATTTACCTAAAAGGAAATTATGTACTCAAATAATAAGCATTGAATGAGGCTGATCATATGGCATTTGGTAAAACTAAAAGGGAATTTGTTTCATCATCCTAATCTGAAGTTTGAGTTTCACATATTTCAAGAATTTGTGTTTTCCATCATTGTTTTCTGTTTGTCGTCAGTACTGTCGTTTATTCTTACGTCCCTCGTGTTCTATCCATTTAGTCCATGTCTCTTCCTTGTTTTTAAGCGCTAAGAGCATGCTCTCTATGAGTGTGAATATGCGCTATACAAATCTTCATTTATTATTATTATTTCCAGAGGAAACGTACATAGTTCTGTTCTTAAACTATACATACCATAGCCCAGCAAGCACCAGCAAGCCAGAGAGTTCGCAGAACTTTTCTCCTGTATTCTGGGAGTCTCAGTTTGGCAGGAAATTTTGAACATGCAGCATCACCACTTTCATCCAGATTCTTTTCCATATCTTCCATTTCTTCTCTACCCATAGCAGTTCTTTCTATTGTGCCCTGTCGCATAGAAAACATGCTTGTCATGAGGTTGTATTTTTTCAATAATTTGTTGTTTTTTATATTGTAAAATTATGAAGTCTTTATGTAAACAACTGCTGCATTCTAAGACCACTTGATTCTCTTTAAGCTCTTCATTCTCCTGTTTATGAAGCTGGTCTGCAATCTGATCAGCACTATATGCAAAACAGATGAAACACACCATTTTTTGTGATGGGTAAGTCAAAAGTAAAATCACAGATGGTAAAATGCTTTACATCAGCTGTTTGCATAATTTAGGTACATGGAAGTACATGTATCAGTTTTACGCCAATATTCTGGCCCTGTCTACATAATTTTAGGGTTTAAAATCAGGCTAAACACCTGTTTCGTGGCTTGCTATTTGCATCTCAAAATATCTTTTAGTACAACAATAAATGCTCTGTAAATATTTTTAAAAATCTGTTGCCCAAGGACTGTCTGTTCTAAGGCAAGTATTTCCTGGAAATAATGTTACCCCCATATCCTTAAATATTTATCCCACCCAAAACATTGATTCTTGCAAGCTTTATGTTAAAGTATACATGCAAATATGAAAAGAAAATACTACCAGCATGGCTAATTCAAGCAATATAACTTGTATACTGACTCCAAAAAATAACCCTGTTCTATAGTCCAAGATACGAATAAAAGTTATGTTTGTTTTTTTCTTTTTAAATGAAGTTAGTTAATAGAAGCATTTGTTTTTAATAGATAAATGCAGCAGTGTTCTTCTTCTTTCCACTCCTTAATGCAGATGACAACCATGTCATCAGACTATAGCAGAGCCCTAAATATCACTTCCTGACAAAGCACTACTTCCCTGAAAGTATTACAAGAGACAGAAGTGTTTCAGTACAAGATCGTGTGTGCTGGATTAACACAATATTCTATTTGCTTGAAAACAGATTTTACCTACTATACATAGAGTTGACATCCATTTGAGAAGTATAACAGCTGCAGTTGTTCACTTGATTGATAAGACTACAAGTTGGAAACAGCTGAGTGTGGAGTAAAAAGCTCTTTCCAAAAAAGAAAAAAAAGTCTTTTCAAATTTCGTTTTATGTGATATTGCCCTCTGAATATTTTTATGATCTGTGTGAATTCCCATTCTATAGGGACAACTGGCCAGATCACAACTGCATTACCTAAAGGTGACAATTTATCTGCCAGCCTAGTTTATGATCTAGGTTAATTGTAGGCTTGTAGCACCAGAGTTCTGGGGCCAGTTGCACAACGCATTTCTAATTTTAAACACTTTTAGGCCTTAAATCTATTTAGATAATCAGTTTAAAGTGCACACCACAATTTTAGAATTTTTAAAACTAAAACTGCTTTAAGTAAGATAAAATTGTTCAAGTCTGACTTTCCGTCCTGTCAGTACAATTTTTTGTATCTTCTTGCATCTAAATGGCTAAAAAGAGATTTTGCTTCTTTAGAACGTACCGTTTTAAGGTTTAGAAACATGTTGTGCAACCAGCGCCAGAACTTTTGAGGACAACAGACTTAACATGAAAAGATATGTGGTAATTGAATATCGCTGAAAGCTAATGACACTGCATATTAATTCTTATCTCATTAAAAATATATTAAATATTATTCATGAAGCCAGTCAAAAAAACAGTTCAAGAAATAGGTGACAGAACTATGATAAGCTATGTGTTCATTGCACAAATGGAACACCATGCTCCAGTAACCTACATTAAATAAACATGATAGCCTACGTTAAAAATAAAAGCTCACATAACCACGGCCGGGCCCCCGTGGGACCCCGGGGTATTCTTGCCTAGCGAGCATTGTAAGAATAGGGTCCCTGCTGTCCAGCCAGGCATGTCGTAAGAGGCGACTAAGGTGGACACCTCACCTAGAGGTAAATTAGGTTGTGGTAGGGCTAACAACCCCACCATGTAAAAAATAGCAAGTTACAGAAACCAAAACCAGAGTACTCATTACGGATGGCGAAGGTAATGAAACACACCAGGGAACTGGACTTATGACGGACGACAGTCAAACCCGAGAGGGAGCTGGCGCTCCGATGGTGGATTTACTGAAGCCGAAGCAGAAGTTGAGGGTGGGGTGCTGGAATGTCCAGACCTTGTATCAGACTGGCAGGTTGCCCCAACTAGTCAAGGACTTTGACAATTACAACTTGGACATCCTGGGAGTCAGCGAGGTCAGATGGACCGGCATGGGAAAGAGAAGACTATCATCAGGACATACTATCTTGTTCTCAGGAAGATCAGACGACCAACACTCTGAAGGAGTAGCACTACTCCTCAATAGGAAAACTGAAAAGACACTGCTGGAATGGAAGCCTTATGGACCCAGGCTTCTGAGAGCAAGATTCCATTCAAAGTACACCAAGCTGACAGTGCTAGTTTGCTATGCACCAACAGAAGACTCCGAGGCAGAAGACAAGGATGCTTTTTACGATCAGCTCCAGGCAGCCACGGAGAGCGTCCGAGCCCATGATTTGTTGCTCATCGCCGGCGACCTCAATGCTAAGGTGGGAAGTGACAACACCTGCAGGGAGCATGCATATCATGGGCAAGCATGGAATTGGAACCATCAATGAAAACGGAGAGAGACTGGCAGACTTTTGTGAAGAAAACAATCTACTGATTGGAGGCACACTCTTCCAACACAAAGATATCCACAAGGCAACGTGGACATCACCAGAAGGGATCACAAAAAACCAGATAGACCATGTCATTATCAACCGAAGATGGAGGAGCTCACTTCAAGATGTCAGAGCCTACAGAGGAGCAGACGTTGCCAGTGACCACACTCTTGTGATAGCCGCAGTTTCTCTGAAGCTACGTCGATCGCAAGGAAAACAGGCACGTCAGCAGAGAGTGGACTCCGGCAGACTGAAGGACCCAGCCACCAAACGTGCCTTTGTAGTGGAAGTAAAGAACAGGTTCCAGGCACTTGGGGACCAACAGGAGATGACCTTAGAGGACTTCAATCGAGTCTTACAGGAAACAGGAGAGAAAATACTGGGCTTCCAACGAAAAAAGAAAAAACAGTGGATCAGAGAAGCGACATGGAAAAGGATAGAAGAGAGAAAGCCAACCAAGCAGAAAATCAACAACACCAGATCTGAACGTCTGAAAGAACAACACAGACAAAGATATACAGAAATAAACAAAGAGGATGATCAAAACCGACAAAAGGGACTACATAGAGAAACTGGCAGATGAAGCAGAAGAAGCAGCACGAAAAAATGACCTGAAGACACTGTATAAAATCAATAAACAGCTGAACAACAGGTTCAAAAACAGTGAAGTACCAGTGAAAGACATGAACGGAAATGTTGTCCAAGGAGAGGCAGAAAAACTACAGCGCTGGAGGGAGCATTTTGAGTCAGTTCTAAACAGACCAGATCCCCCTCAGCTCGCAGACATCCAGCCAGCAGATACAGACCTTGATCTGCACAGACCCGCCGAGCCTGGAAGAAGTGACAGCAGCAATCAAGGCAATGAAAAGCGTAAAAGCACCAGGGGCAGATGGAATAACAGCAGAGATGTTGAAAGCAGATGTGAATGTGACAGCTCCCATGTTGACAGAAATCTTCAGGCAAGTTTGGGAATCAGGACAGATCCCCGATGCGTGGAAGACGGGGCTCATCTTCAAGTTACCCAAGAAAGGAAATCTTGGAGACTGCAATAACTGGAGGGGTATAACACTTCTTTCTATCACCAGCAAGGTCTTCAGCAAGATTGTTTTGTCAAGACTGACGGCAACCGTTGAGAAAGACCTCCGGCCCCAGCAAGCAGGATTTCGCCCTGGGCGATCCTGCTCTGAACTCATTTTCACTCTGCGTCAGATTCTGGAGCAGAGCAATGAGTGGAACGCACCGCTGTACATCAACTTCATCGACTGGCTTTTGACAGCATCCACCGCGAGTCCTTATGGAAGATCCTGAGGCATTATGGAGTCCCTGCAAAACTTGTCCAGGTCGTTGCAATGCTGTACAGCGATTTCAAATCTCAGGTGGTCTGTGACATGGAGCTCACAGCCCCCTTCGACGTCAGTACTGGGGTGAAGCAGGGCTGCATTCTGTCGCCGTTCCTCTTCATCCTGGCCATGGACTGGATTATGAAGAATTCCACCGACAGAGAGAGGAGAGGGATCAAATGGACCATGACTATGACAGCAACAACAATGCTGGAAGACTTGGACTTTGCCGATGACATTGCCCTGTTATCACACCGCCACCAAGACATGCAGGAGAAAACAAATGCTTTCTCAGAAACAGCTGGAAACGTTGGCTTGAAGGTCAGCGCAAAGAAAACGAAAAGTATGAGAGTGAACGCCAGAGTCCAAGAAAACATCAAACTAAATGGAGAAGTTGACAGTTTTACCTATCTTGGGTCCAAGATTTCAAACACCGGGGATGCGGAGGTGGAGATTCGAGCCTGACTGGCAAAAGCCAGCCAGGCCTTCGCCTCACTCAGGAGCACATGGAAGGCAAAAAACATCAGCCAGAAGACCGAACTGAGAATCTTCAAGTCGAATGTGATCAGCACCCTCCTTTATGGATCAGAATCATGGAAGATGACCAAAAACATCGGCAACAGGCTTGACTTCTTCCAAAACAGATTCCCCAGGCGCATACTTAACATCTTTTGGCCAAACACCATCACCAAAGAAGAACTCCACCGAAGAACTGAAACCGAATCCATCACCACGCTGGTTCAACGAAGGCGTTGGCGATGGATTGGACATGTGCTTCGCCAGCAGACAGCAGACCTCTCCAGAATCGCCCTACGATGGACTCCAGACGGCCGAAGAAAACGAGGCCGCCCAAGGGAAACCTGGAGAAGAACAGTGGAAAGGGAGATGAAAGGAAAGGGCTGGACATGGGGTCGCCTGGAGCGAGTTTCAGCCAATCGACATCAGTGGCGGGCTCTGGTTGAGGCCTTAAGTGCAACTAGAACGAAGAGGATTGATTGTTGATTGAACCACGGCCGGGGGCGAGCTGGGTCGACCGCCCAAGGCCCCTCGCTAACAAGTGCAACGTCGGGATGAGACAGTCCGTAATTTGCTTGTAATTCTAAAAATCTGGACCCTTTCCTTTTCAGCGTAGTAAATTCGTTTACGCGTTACTGTGTCAGCCAGTTTTGCTACCCTTTTGCCCTCTTATCAGAAAGCTGTCAAACCTGGCATCCTAATCCTTTGTATTGAAGACATGCGGTGGCTTTCAAGGGCAGGATATCGTGGCTCCCTCGAAACCACTGTTCATTATTCATTATTCGGAAATCGGGAAACATCCAGCACTTTTTATTGCCCTGCTACGTATGTTGTGCCTACAAAAGATCTTCTGGCCCAAAACCATCTCAAATGAAGAACTGCGCGAGAGGGTGGGGATATGCACCTTGGCAGAAGCGATCCAACTGCGGCGCTGGCGATGGTTAGGTCACTTGTGCCGCATGCCTCCAGACTCAATCCCAACAGCCCTGCGATGGACACCACAGGGAAAGAGGAACAGAGGGAGGCCCAAAGAGACGTGGAGGCGATCCACTGAAAAGGACCTCAAGAACAGAGGCCTTCAGGCCTATTACTCAAGACAGCCCCCAGAACAGCAGCAGACAGAACCAGATGGTGGTCCCTTGCTGTCGCATCACGTGCCAGACGGGACAAGGAGGACTGATTGATTGTATGTTGTGCCGGCTTCCAAAGGCCCCGCAATTCTATTTTCCCAAGGCCCCGCATCCCCCTGGCGCCGGCTCTGTGTACTGTAAGAGAAACAGTTTATTAGACTACAGCTGCTCAGAAATGCAGCATATAGGAGCATATAGGAGATAAAATCTATAGCTGCTGCATGTGGAAGAAATGCTGCATTAAATCTCAAGTGAAAAATAAATGTAAGAAAAATGCAGCACTTACCAGCAGAAATTACCACGTGTAAGAGAATTTTTTTTAAATTGGTGTTTTACGCCGAGCCAGCAACTAAGACTATATCACGGCAAGGCAGCCAGCTCTGTAAACAGATGCCACATGCAGAGAAAGAACAGCGTGTCCGAGACGAGAACTGAACCCAGGACAGCCAACCTTCACTGTATTGGTGACAGATGCTAACCGTTGCGCCACCGGACCGCTTACGTGTAAGAGAAACATGCCCAAGTGAGCACAGAGTCTCATGTGGTTAATAAACATGGGACAAACCGACCAGGGGCATACCGTGTGCATAGTTATCTAAATAAAATTCTGGACTGAGTTGAGACATATAAAGCTTTAGGATTTAGGCTTTTGAAGTTGCTTGTGATTAAGGGATTAATATGCTGCTTACTTGTTTTGAGCAGGAACAAATGAATATCCCTCTGAAAACGTGTGTTGTCATTGTTTACGGAAGCCATGCTACACACATTTTTGGCCAAAGGATATACATCTAGAGTTGGGAACAAGCTGAACAAGATGTCCACATTGAGTTCAGTGTTTGTATTTCATTTGTATGTGGAGGAGACAGCTTTATGAGGAGATCACCAAATTAAGTTAAGTTCTATCATCAGCTATCACTGCGCTTTCTTCATCACTGTTTCATCATCCCGTTCCTTGCCTGCTGTTTAGCCTCTCACTGTTTTTCCCATTTGTCATTACACCCACTGTAATTCCATTATCCACTTCCACTTATTACTTCATCCATTAAGTTACAATTCCATCAAATATACACATTTTAACTATTTCATCCACACATGTGGTTTTCAGTCACCATTCCAGTTAACATATTGTCATTGGGGGGAGCACATGGATAGATGCACCAGCTGACAGGGCCCGCCACTCAGTCCAGTCTTTGACGTTTGTAAGCCAGTTCTTCCTCTGGCCACCACGGCGTCGACTACCTTAAAGATGTAGTCTTCGACAAGGTGTCGTGCCGGGTCACATGGCCAAAGAATACCAGCTTGACTGTTGAAAGTAGAGGTTCCTGGTGTCCTACGAGTGTGACAATCTTGTTTCATACAAGTCGTGATGGTTCTCTGTATCGACTGTATGAGATCTGGAGCAGCCTCCTCAGGCACTTATATTCTCGAATACCTGGATTCTCCTTTCCGTTTCGGCGAGCAGGATCCACATGTCACATCCGTAGAGCAGGATCGGCACTACCAGAGATTTTACAGCTTAACTGTATAATTGGTAATGAACTATATTTTATGGCTATGTCAGATCCTATCTAGCCTAGCGCCATTGCCACTGTTGCTGTTGCAATCCTGATGCGGATATCTGGCGTGGAGCTGCCGTCTTTGACTCCCAAGTACTTGAAGCTGCTTACCTCTTCCAGCTGTACTCTGTTCATATAGATCTCTGCTTTGCCTCTACCATCGATCATAACTTTGCTCTTTTCAGTGTTGGTCGCCATTCCACATGCATTTGAACTCAGTCTGTTGATGAGATCTTGCAGTTCTTTGTTAGTACCTGCCAACCGATCTATATGTCGTCTGCAAAACGTAGGTTGCAGATCGGTCTCCACCAATGGAAATGGACGTATGATGGTCGTGGAGATCTTCGAACATGATGTTTTCCAAGAAGATATTAAACAGCACCCGAGATAGGGGATATCCTTGACGTATGCCTACTGTGATGCGAAAGTAAGTTCCAGCAGTACTGTACTCGCTGAGCTATTGTACAGCACGCTTTGATGGCTTGAAATGAGGCGTTCTTCGATGTTGAATTTTTGCATCACATGCCAATCCCCTCGTGCCAGACTCTGCATTATATTTTTCTGCAAAATACATGGAAGTTTTTGTGTTCTGCATGTACTGCATGTGTCTGTTTTCATGAACTGCATCTACGTTAGTAGATATGGACATGGAAATGCCTGCACATGCATATCTGCATGAGGCATCTTTACATATTAGCATGTGCATGAAGGCATTACATATCAACAGCACTTATAAATTAATAATTTTAACTTTGAATGGTGTAGTATTAATATTGCATTATTAATATTACTGAGAGCACCATATCAGATGCATCACAGTAAGCCACACAGCCTATCACATTCCTAGTACATCAAAGTACCCCATACACACATAATCACATGATATGTCAGCCAGTTTGTGTTATTTATTGGGGGGGGGGGTTATAATCATGTGGTTAGGGTGATCAATTGGATCAGAAGGTCGCAGGGTTGAAGCTTACTTCAGCCGGTGTGTGGAAGATCTATGGTTCCCTCAGCAGTATCTGGTTCCTGGTTTTGTCGGGGATTTTAAAATATGGATGAAGCAGAGTAATGGGCTTTGCTTTCTGCAAGAAAGTACAGGGAATTCAACTGAAAAGTGTTCAACTTTGTCTGCAAACCTGTGTAGCTGGTCTTGTAGGGGATGAAGGGTGCATAACCATGGCCATTCTATTTTGCAAGCTTTTTTTTCTTCTCATATCTCCACAGAAACATATGGAAAAGAGAATGGTGAAGTTTCCTGTGCAGATGGTGAATAAAGTTGTTTCACCCAGTCCTATAGTGGAAATGCCCACCTAGTACAGTCTGGAAAGCAGCTATTTAATCATCTAGTGACTGGTGAGCTGAATGGGGATTTTGTGATGTTTTTATCTCTGTTCAGGGCAGTGGACAGGTTGCAGCTGGACTTGCATAGGAAGGCAGATATTCTCATATGATGTAGCCCAGTGGTGGGGTTATGGCATGAGTAATCAAAATTTCTCCCTCTACAGAAAGTTTCAGAATCAAAGGATTAATCTTTCATCCTCAACATTTTAATTGCTTAACCACAGAAAGCAGAGATGCCATGGATGAAGAAAAATATACAGAAAACTCATTTTTTGTGCAGATATTGTACTTCTTTTAAAAACTATAAAGACTTTTGAATCATGAGAGTTCGCAAAATTTTCATAAATATATGGATTACCCAAATCAAAGCCATATGAATGGACTGTAGTAAATATAAACTTATGGTTCTTTGGATTCAGCTGGGTTAAGATAGAAAGTTAACCCATTTACTTTTGCAGTCAACGCTTTTCTGCACACACTGATGCCAAAATAAACCGCAAAACATGGGCCACAGTGGAAGAAAAGTAATCTTTGACTACTTTCGGAAAACAATCAAAAAGTTTACACATGAACTCATCACGTTAGTCTATTTGTCGACCCTTAAGTCTGTCGATGCTAAATAAATAATAATAATTAAAAAAAAACCCACCTCGCAATCCCTTTCACACTGTCCGTGCAATTTGGTCAGTTAGGAAGACTCTGGCAATTGTGAGCTACCAACGTACTAATGATCAGTTAATTCTTTTTTTTTTCATTGATATAGCCGTCTAATCTTTTAAAAGGTCAAGCACGATGTGACCTAAAATAATCAGGAGGATGCGAATAGAAACTGTGGCCAGGAGTGCTTTATCCTTTATTTGTTCAGCACTCTTTTAACAATATATAGTGGACTGAGTGAGTGCCGTCAATCCTTCTTTCAACTGACAGGATTTTATACCAGTTCAACCAACAAGATAAAATTTGTTTCTACCTGAAACGACGGTAAGTGATACTAATCGAAATGATAATGTCGGTGAGCAGAGTGTTTCTAAAAAAATTTGCCGTGACCCGTACTAGGGCCGAATTCTTGTCGCGCCTCGAAGCCGATTGCTGTCCGTAGAATTGTCTCCTCCTGACAGAGCTTTTGTGAGACATTTGGAGGGCTTCTTATCACTGCAGCTAATTTCACTGGAGCGCGCAGAGTTGACATAGTTACGAACATGTGTTACAGACTAACAGTCTTTGCTTACCTGCCATGTGGTTTTCGTGCACACTATCGCTTCATGGCTGACGACGCACACGCCCATTAGGCTGACAGAGGGGATCAAGGCCTCTTATTGGTACACATGTACTGATGAGAAGCGGTATATATCTGGAATATGGAACGTGCTTTCTAGTGATCTAGATACCCAGACTGCTTCATCATTCTTCCAAGGCCTCTTATTGGTACACATGTACTAATAAGCGGTATATATCTGGAATATGGAACGTGCTTTCTAGTGATCTAGATACCCAGACTGCTTCATCATTCTTCCAAGGCCTCTTATTGGTACACAAGAAGTGATGAGAAACGGTACATATCTGGAATATGGAACTAGTGATCTAGATACCCTGACTGCTTCATCATTCTTCTCATTTGCTGTGGGTAAATAAATTACCAAAGCATAGATTTATGGACACGCAAAATACTGAATGAGAGACTTTATGTTAGCTGTTTGTTTATGACATCAAAACAACTATAGAAAACCCCAAATAAAACTAAATCTTCTAATAAAACGTCTCTTCTTCCCATCTCATGCTGTGATAACTCTTTGTACTTATATTCATGTTATGGGGTTTTTATTTATTTACTATTTTTTCTTTGGTAATTCACTTCTACTTATAAGAAAAATGACAAATATTTAAAACTATTTGAATTTCATAAAGGCAACTATTTTTTTCAGTAAATTACCAGTTGGACTATGGCTCTTGATGAGAGTAACGATGTGGTGACTCCTATTGACAAAAAAACAGAAAGACAGGTTTCTTCTGAGGGAACACACACTGACACACAAAATACTAATAAATCAGAATTCAGAACAAAGCTGAAATTACCCGAATACAGGAGAAAATGTCTGAGAACTCTGTGGCTAGGACTCAGTTTCTGTGCACTGGTGAGCTGTTAATGTCTGTAGAATAATGTTGGTAGTGCATGCTAATATTCAGAGTGTAGCAGCTATTTTCAATGTAATTGTCAGTTTCAGATATTTTTATAAATGCATTTTTGCTGTCTTTTTTCTGACAGTACCTAAGTACCATACTACTAGAAGTAGGAAGATAAGGAGGAGAGGTAGTAGATGACAAGTAAATGCATTGAATCTCTTGTTGTAAAAGGATGCTGTTAATTCAGACATTTATTTAGTAGCATAAGCAGTTGTGCTGCATAGGGTCCAGTTGGCAAAATGACTTAACAAATAAGAAATCTTTGAAATTATTATTTTGTCCATTGATCTGCTTTTACACAATGCACCAATAATTAAGATGTAATTCCAGCTGTACCAATTCAGTACTCTGGATCTTGTGGCTATTGTGGCTTAAGCTTATTATTTAAGGTAAAAAAACATCATTTGCTTTATAATTAAACGATTCATTTTTTTAACATTGTAACAGGGATTTGCGGTTGGTCAGAGAGGACCTGCTTTCCTGGACATTCAGATAATCACACAGACAAATGTGAAATCTGCATCATTCTTCTTTACTGCTGCTTCTGTTGGCTATTTGGTGGGATCTTTGACTGCAGGAATGGTTTATGACAAGCTTAACAAATCACTTTTGTTAATCATATCACTGCTGGGATTGTCTTTCACCACTATAGCTTTGCCGTGGTGCTCACCCTATGTTCTCATGATCATGATCAACTTCCTTTCTTCTATGTGTGCAGGATCTGTTGATACAGGTCTGCAGTCATTTTTATTTGTTTCTTTTAAAAATAGAACTATGTGGTGGAATTTCATTTGTTGCTTTTTTTTACATGATTTTGTTTATATTTTGGCGTGTTTTAATAATGTAGCAGATTTTCTCATCACTTGGAAAATGTGCATCACTCAAAACATGTTGATACAGAAAGGGATCTTTAAACACTTTTTTATGGCAACAGCTTTAGATTAAGATGGATTTATATATGGTAAATATATGCTGGAATGTAAAATACTTTAATTTCTTTTGCAAGTTATGATTTCACTTTAAAGCTCATATGTCTATTATTTAGCAATAAACTTTCAGGACACAAATGCACATAGAAATTCATGCACAAAACCACCCACGCATACACACAACACACACATGCATGCATGCACGTGCACACACACACACACACAGAGAATATTACAGATTTAGGTTCTAGATATAGTTTGAAAATAAAGTGACAAGTTTTGTTTTTCTCCTTTGGTTCAGTTGGAAATGCAGAATTGGTGAGGATTTGGGGCAAAGAAGGTGAAATGGCCATGCAGTTTCTCCACTTCGCTTTTGCCTTCGGAGGTGTGATTTCTCCATTAATAACCGCACCCTTCCTGACACCAGTCGCAGAAGAAGACAGTCAAGGTTTAGAGGCAAATGCATCAATTTTGTTGAGCAATGCTACTTCAAATGGAACTAATAATAATACTAGCCCTGCACTACCACTGACTACTGATGTGCACTATGCCTTCCTCATATCTGGGAGCCTTATGTTTTTAGCATCTTTTCCTCTTATTATGCAGTGGTTTACAGACAGATCAGAAAAAAGAAGGCAAAGTGCATTAGATGAGAAAAAGGCAGTTAAACAACCATTACCTTCTATCCTATTTATATTTGTTTTGCTGATGCTTTGTTTGATGTACTTTTTGTACTGCTCGGTGGAGGACACTTTTGCAGCTTTCTTGTCTACCTTTGTTGTGAAACATCTGTTATGGAGTAAAGCTATGGGAGCTGAGATTACTTCCGTTTTTTGGGCATCTTTTGCTTCTGCCCGATTCCTCTCCATTTTTGTGGTGCATTATGTTTCAGCTGTCAAACTCATTTTTATTTGTTGCACAATGATGGTGTTCTCAGAGTTTGGGTTCTTGTTGTCAGCTCAGTTTCATTTTACAATAGGAGTGTGGATGTGTGCAATCTGTGCAGGGATTTCCATGTCATCTATCTTTCCAACAGGATTTTTGTGGATGGAAGAAGACTTTGTTAGAGTAACAGGTCGTGTAGCTTCCTGTATCCTTGTAGCGTCATCCTCAGGTACCATGGTAAATCCCATTGCTCTTGGTGCCCTCATGCAGAACTTGACACCAATGTGGTTTCCGTATCTTCTTTCATTTGAATCTCTTTTGTGTTTGTGTATTATGATTTTCCTCTTTTGTCTGAGTCGGCTCTATCTGCGCAAGCATTATGTTATTTCTGAAGTACACACACTAGAAATAAACATTCCCACACTTGCAGTGGATGGAGATACTACCCACGAAACAGCTGATGTCTAAATTATTAGAGAATGATATTTTGTAAACACCGTCAGCACCAGGAATGTTATGTGTGCTTGTTTATTCCATTGACTGTAAGCTTTTAGCAGATATTTTTAGATCATTTATTGTTATATTGCTGGCTTCTGACTGTAAAGGTAAGAGAAGTATATTTATTTCAGTTTTTGCTTTTTCCTCCCCCGGGTTATCCACTTATTGTCTAGTTCTTGGCCCTTTGACCAGACTTTATTGTCACAGATTTGACATTAAGATCAATTTGTTAGACTAGTTGAAATACTGTCCACTTCAATTGAAATAACATGGGTTGGAATACATTTCTGGTGGGATACATTTCTCAGAGAGAAGACGTCTATACAAATCATGAGCCAACAAAAACCTATCATAGAAAAACTGTGAAGCTGTCTTTCTGCATCATATATGAAGCAAGAGGAGTTTGAGAGGCTACAGAAGTGAACACATTTTTATATACAAGATCTTACTTGAAGATACTCTGTGGTTTGTCTTGGTCCTTGCCAAAGAGAGAGAGAGAGAGATCTAAAGCATTCAATGAATAGTCATATTTTTGGTCAAACTAGGAGAGTGTGGTACTGAAATAAAATCTTGTGGATTGGAACTTCCTTGGATTTTTGAAACATCAGGATTATAGAAACCATAATCAGTAAATGCTAACTAGTTTCCTAAAAAGTTAATTTCCTGTTGTGTGTTTTCACAGATGTAGACCATAGGTAAATAATAATTTTTTGTAAACATTGTTTTAGCCACTTTGATTTTATAAAATGCAGCATATGGACTAGTTCCGTTAGTGAATGCCCCTGGTTTAGTAGGACTAGTCTACTGCCAAGTACTACTGCTTTCAGCATCAAATTTCTCTACACTACTGAGTGTAATCATTTCAGCTGATCTCACCAAAGAAATGTTTGCTTATACAAACTATAGAAATCTATTTTAACCCAGAAGTAAGCCTGTATTTAATTTGGTTTTAATCTGTGCTAGTCTAGAACTTGCAGATGACTCAAATTATTTATAGTAACATGTTCATCTCTAAAATCATTAACACCAGTATTTTGAGCTTAGTGTTGAATCAACTATACTGCACTAAGTTTGCTATTTTATCTTTAGAACTACTTCAAGGTTTTGACATTCCAAGCCTCTTGCTATTTTTGAATTCAAATAAGGGCCAGAGAGGCTTCTTAATACAGCAGAACTTTATTACTTTTATGCTTCATGTACCTTTTGTTGCTGGGACCAAGACATTTTGATAAATCATGCTCAAGACTTTTAAGAAATTTTCTCTAAGGTGAGATGAAAATGACCCCCCCCCTCCAAAAAGGAAACAAAGTGACAAGAACTGCCTTTAAAATTCCTGTCTGGATTATTTAAAAAAAAAAAACAACAGCCAACCAGCAATATTCATTTCATGCAGATTACTTCTGAATGTTACACTATAAATGAGAGAGCAAAGTGGGAAATATATTTTTCCCTTATAAAAATGGAGCCCCATAATTGTTTGAGTTTTACATTAAGAAATCAGTTTTCTTTAAAAGTTATGTTTTAAAATATGTATGACTTTTGGCATCATTGCAAGTGTTATCTAATGAAAAGTGCATGCAATTGTGATATAGCCTTTGTTGCTGACTAGCCAATGCATGCAATCAAGCTGTTTCACAGCAGTTTCAATTCTTTTCATCTTTCAAATAATTCTTTAATGAGGTAATTGTGGTGCCATAGTTTTATTTATAAGTTAACACATTACAGATCATGGAGCATACAATCTGTGCAGTTAAATTTATGTCAAATGTGAACATGTATGTTTACATATGTTATACATGTGTAACTAACTGTGCATATATGCATGCACAAATCAGTTGCAAAACCTCTATACCTTTAAGGCATTAGTGTTTTCATGGACTGAATTTTGTTTTGTAGACATTTAATATTGATGAAGAGGATAGGATTTGTTGTTGCAGAATGTCAGTTTATGTGTAAGATATATAGATGCTAGTTATTGTCATTATTTTTTATGTAAGAAATGGATTTTATATCGCCTGTTGTCTGCTGTATTTTCCTTTCCATGGTTACCATGTCAAGTTTTCACTAATCTTGCTAGTTTTTTTTTGTTTTGTTTTTTTTATTTTCCTTGCTGTCTTCTAAAATATGTAATGTGTGTTCTTATCAGTGGGACTAGAGTCAGATTCAAAGGCTTCTCTATAAAGTTTGGTTGTATATTTGTTATCATACCTTATATACAATCTGATGATCTTTTGTGACTGTGGTTTTATATTATGACCTTGCAAGTGTAGTTTCAGTAGCTATAATTTCAGTATTGACTGGCTGAGTTTGGGTTCAAAACTATAGCTGACTTTAAGCTTTTAGTGGCCGGTGTTGTTCATACACGCATACATTAATTCCTTTGACCGGTACCAACATACATTAATTCCTTTGACCGGTACCAAATGATGAGTGATATTATGATTGTCCGTTAGTACTACTAATTGGAAAGAACAGATGGATAGAGTAGTAGGGGCCCCCGGTAGCGGAACTCTTTTTTCTACATGAGATAGGGGAGGGGGCGGAAATCGGAGTGCCGGTCTATGTTATTTTGTCAGAGGTTTGGGGTTAGGGTTTGGGGTAGGGTTAGGTTTAGGTTTAGTTTATTAGGTACAATTGGGCAATTGAGTGGAGCGAGCAGACGACGGCATATTTTGCGTGAACTCCGATTTGCTGAATTCCCGCCTCCCCCCCTCCCTCACCCAATCTCATGTGGGGGGAAAAGAATTCCGCCCCCCGGTAGTGTAGTGGTTAAAACACTCGCTTGTCACTACTGCAGTAAGTGGCTCAGGGTTCAGATCTTGTCTCGGGACACCATCTGTATGTGACACCTGTTTGCAGGGCTGGGCCCCGGGGGTTTTCTCCGGGCAGTCTGGATTCCTTCCCCTCTCTTTCCCCCTACAGTGCGAAATCACCGCAAGGCGGAAGCACTTTCCAACTAAATAAACAACAAACAAACTGGATAGAGTATAAGCGACAGAGATGTGAACAGAAATCAACTTTCCAGAAATGAGAATACAGCTGATGAAAACTCCGACCCTGCATAGACGGAAGCCTGTGCTTTGCTCGTGTTTGTCTTTCTCCATATAAACTATACCAGAGCCTGTGGCCTTTGTCAGTTGCTGTCTCCCCAAAGCTTGGCCATCTGACCACCGCCAGTCCCACAATTTCCCTACGGTATCTTTCTTGTTCATCAGTGAGTTCTTTCACTTTGCAACGCTGGTGTAATGTGCAGATGTTCGAAGTAGCAATGAAAGTTTCTTCTCAGCCTGGTGGTTTAGCAGATGAACGATGGTAATAATTTTTAGGATTCACCTGGGGCCAGTTGCACAACACATTTCTAATTTTAAACACTTTTTGAGTATAAATCTATTTATATAATCATTTTATAGCAACATAGCGCACAACACAATTTTAGAACTAAAGTTGTTTTAAAGAAGATAAAATTGTTTCCCGTCAGCACACGACATGGACGCATTTAAAAAACAAAAGTTTTTATTTCATTTTTATCAAATTGAGTGATAGGAAAACATACAAGCTGAAGATTCAGTCTAAGGAGGATTGAAAGTACACTTACTGCATGCCTTAGAAGTGATCACAAAAGATGGTTAAGTGATCGGTGAAAGAGAGATCGTGGACATGTTAACAACTATTTATGCATTTTACCGGTGTGCAAATATTTTTATCTATGGGAGCGTTAAGGCTTTGTATATTCCTTCTAAAGTTCATATCTGCAATTGGAAACAAATAAATAAATAAAAAAACAAAGCCCCCAGAAAACTTGTATGATTTGTGTTTTGCATTTCTTAAGTCTATATGCACTGAGGTTCTGTACCTCAGATCGAGATAGCAGTCTCATTGAGCTATTTTCGCAAGGTGGCCGTTACTATTTTGTGCCAAAGCGTGTATATTGGAAAACAAAGAATGGACGCAATCACTAGTCATACTCCTAGAAAGAAAGAATTAAATCACCAAACTGTCAAAACTACAGGATCATAAGCTTAATTAATCGGCCACCCATCCAAAATCGCCTCAACACCACCGCTAAGGAAATGCTAACCGAAGAACAGCCGGGTTGGCTTCACACCAAGCATGCAGGAGCATACCTTTTTGGAACAGATCTTCGTGTGGCATCCTGAAAGAAAAACAGCCTACAGTGCCAGCAGAATCAATTTAATTTAACTTCATTAGCTCCACATAGACATCTGACCGAGTCTGGCACGAGGGGCTGTGGCATGCGATGCGAAAATTCAATACTGAAGGTCTCGTTGAAGTCATCGAAGCGCTGTATAAGAACTCAATGAACGGGTACTGTTGGATAACAAAATAGGAGCTATAGCCTGGAGACTACTTTTTTCCTCGTCGCTCGTACGGAGAATTTTGTCCTGGAGACTCTTCTGTCCACTTTCATGTACAAACTTCCCCAAAATCATCAGTTAGAGAAGACGGATTAAAGAGTTACATACGATCACTTGCCAACGAGCATACCCCACTTATCAGCTGAGAAGAAGGGTTAACGGCGTCAAAAGAAGATAAAAGCGAGAGATAGAGAAGACTCGAACCTTACAATAATAAGGCCTACGACCTTTATTCACCTTTATTTATCCACAAGGGCAATTCCAAATAGTGCTCGTACTAGAAGTAATACATACATGATATAAAGAGATAATACATACATATACAAGCTATAAAAGAGATAATACATACATATAGATGATATAAAAGGAGATAATGTATACATGTTGAAATAATTTTTTTCTCTATCTCCCACGCACGCACGCTCTCTCTCTCTTTCACACACACACACACAGATTCCCAGCAACAGTAGATATAGTGGTAACCTTAGGCCAGTAGAACTGATTAGGTGAATGGTACGTGGAATGAATGAATTGCGGTGACGATTGGTTTTGCACACAGGCATCCAGTACCTACAGCCAGACCGCAAGAGTGAGTTAACACATGATCAGAAATGGGATACGGGATGCCTTCCTAAGGATTTGCTGATGAAAGAAAGCTGCCAAGTCCCACTGCCTGATTCCGGTGATCTTGGAACAGATGTTAGCACGGGAGACAAGACTATTCCTGTTTCCTAGGGAGCGGTTGTGGAACCAGGAGATGAAAGAAAAAGTGATGAGACTTTCAATGAAGGACTGATAGAACTGAGTGAGGATGACGGAGCTGACAGAGAAAGATTTGAGTTTCCGTAGGAGGTACAGGCGTTGTTGGCTCTTACGGAGGATCATATCAGTGTTGATGTCCCATTTAAGCTTGTTATCGAAGATGGTGCCTAAATATTTGTAAGAGTCGACTACCTCGATGGCATCATAATGGATAGTACTGATGACTGCCTCAGGCTTGTTCACCCGAAAGTCGAAGATCATTTCCTTAGTCTTTGAGGCATTCAAGACAAGGAAGTGTTCGTCACACCAGCGAACAAAGTCAGGAAGAGGACCACTGTGAACATGTTCATTATCATACAGAAGTGACAGGAAGGCAGAGTCATCAGCAAATTTTATCAGAAAGCTCCTGTCAGTAGTGCTTCTACAACTGTTAGTATAGTATAGAGTATGAACAGTAGTGGAGACAAGCAGCAGTCTTGAGGGGAACCTGTACAGGTGACGGCAGGATCTGAGAGAAGACCGTCAACAGAAACTCTCTGCTGCCTGTTCGTTAAAAAGTCCAGAATTCAGAGAGTTAGTTGGTGGGATAGATGCAAGTCTGAGAAGTGAAGCTGCACAGTGTTAAAAGCAGAAGAAAAATCAGCAAAGAGAAGCCTGGCATGAGCTTTAGGTTTCTCCAGATGTTTGTACAGTGTATTTAGTATAAACAACTTAGCAGCATTGACACCTCTTCCAGCTCTATAGGCAAACTGCAGCGGGTCAAGATGTTGATCAACAGCAGTCATAACTTCATAACATAACATAACAGTCATAGCGCAGTAATGGACGGTGCGTCCACAAATATCCCATCTAGACCCGGAGCGCCGGCGCCTTGTTAACATTTACTCGCCTCAAGAGATCTTTGACAGAGGACTGGGCAATCATCAACCCATGCTCAGCTCAGGGACCAGAGACTGTTTTAGTGTTGAAACATTGAGAGGGAAGTCATGTTTCTCAAAGCGGGCATAAAAAGAATTAAGCACGTTGGGAAGATCACACTGATTCATTTTCCCTTCTGGTCTTACCTTTAATGGATAGTAAATGTATATTCTCACAGAACGCGTGATCTTGGCGTTTTCATTTTGCAGCAGAAAAAACAGGGATTTTGAGATTTTTAAATATTTATTGAAATACTTTACTTGTAAATCAGTGTGTTTAAAGCAATCAATAAAAAACTAAGCCTTCCTCGTCTTCAATGTTTACACAGAATGGACTACTCGATCGTCTGATTGCTGTAAAACTTATTTGCATTTACAGTAAAACCTCGATTCAGCGATCCTCGAGTTAACGATTTCCTCGGTATAACGTTCGTTTCGGCGGTCCCGGGGAAAGCCCTATATACCCAATGCTTTTCCATCCTCGATTATACGTTCCTCGATTTAACTATTTCCTCGGTTTAACGTTCGCTTTTCGGCTCTCCCCAATGCATATCGCATGTAATCTGACTCCGATTTAACGTTTTCACTAAGAAAATAGAGAGTTTGAGATTCACGACGCGTAGGGAGACGTGTGCGGCAACGAGAACGGCGATCCTCTAAGCATGAACGTAGATCAACGTTCATGCTCTAAGCCTACCCGTTGTGAGAAAGCGATTGGTTGGATTTTGTGGATGTGATGATGTAGGGCGCAAATTCCCGTGACGCTACAGGTTGCCGTTCCCGCACGCGTCGTGCGAGCGCTGAACCTCAACACCGCACACGGCTGTATTTTATTACAAGTGTTCTGAGCATGTACCGCCACTCCAGTTACATACAGGAACGAGTTGTCATCACCCTGGTGACAAGCCCCTCACTACCCCCCATCCTAACACAGATTCCCACTCGAGACCTGTCTTTGTGTGTATAAGGTCGCACGCGTTTTCTTGTTTGTGGCATACACCCCTGTAAACGTACTGTGTAAAAACGGAAAGAACGTTGCGCTCAACTGTCCCACTTTGACAACGTAATATATTTAGACAGAATTAAGATATGGGTTGCCTATCATACTTTCTCCATGTTTTGATGTAATCTGAAGCAAAAAAAAAAAAAAAAAAAAGCGTTTCCTTGATATAACGTTTTCCTCGATTTAACGTTTATTTTTGGCGGTCCCTTGAGAAACGTAAAATCGAGGTTTTACTGTAGGCCCAACCTAAACTTTACAAACACATTTCGAAACTTATTTCAAGAAATATCTGAGAAGTATTTTTGTTGTTGTTGTCTGTAACATGGACTTGAACGGACGGTATTTTGAGAAACGATATCACTGCCATTTAGTTTGCTGTAACATCAGTCCTGCCTGTAGCAATCCACCATTTCTTTTCAAAAAGACTTTTTCCTTTTCCACTCCTATCTTTACCCAGACATCAGAGAAGCCGCATAGGTCAAAATTTTTTTAAAATCAGTATTGGCTTATTTATTCCTTCGATCTTATCCTCTGAAGATTCTAATTGAATTTTACTCATCTCATACGCCAGATTCGGCAATCTGGAGAGCACCTTTTGCAACTTCAACCAATAACGTACTGCTTAAATAATGCTTAGGACCCACTAATCTTCATTTATTATTATTATTATTATTATTATTATTATTATTTAAAAAGCGTTTGGATGCAAATAAGTACATATTCTAAAATATGACGTGTCAAACCCCGTATTTCAGACACATAAAGTAGTAATGTTTTTATCTGAGCATCAAACGTCTTAAAATATAAAATATTCCATGTTTCCTAGACTCCCCATCGTTCTCATAATTTCCACCACCTTTAATTGAAGTGTATACCGAAAATAATAAAGGACCCAGAACGGATCCCTGTGGCACGCCACACACCAGAGGAACTACCTCAGAGCTTGCAGACAAGCCAGAAAACACACGCGTGCGTGTGTGTGTGTGTGTGTGTGAGAGAGAGAGAGAAAGCGTGTTGTGACGATCTATCTTTACAATTTTTCTGTGCGAAAACTTTATTTATTGAAGATTTATTGTTCTTTTATTGCTTCTGATGGTCATAGAAGGCAAATGAAAATATAGTTAAGAATAAAGATAGACAAATTGTGTGTTTGTTTTTTGTAGTTAGTGCACAGGTGATCTCAAATCTGTAGGCCTCCAACTGAGCCACATACTGATGAAGTAGTTTTTACAGCCATTCCCAAGTCTATATATATATATATTTGCTTGATTTGTTTCTTTGTTTGTTTTACTTGGTGTTACTAGCTTTATTAAGCAATGAAGGTTTGATTTCTATTCCCCCCCTTTTCTTGTTCCAGACGGTCAAATAGTTATTATAACCATCTCTTCATTTGCTTTTTCGGATGGTGTAAACAACTTGCTGGGTAAGAATGGAACTAGTCCGGTTCTTCCTGAGGTGGATGACAAGTCAGCTGCTGATCAGCTGTCTTCCTTCTTTGTTAATAAGATAAAGGAAATTACTGCTGGACTTGAGAGTGCAACTTGTGAGTTGCCAGAGTGTGAGGAAGACTATTCTGTGCCCTTAGCTGGTGTACCGCTGACTTCTTTCACGTGCATTGATGAGAGTTACTTGAGGAAACTTGTAGAGAAATCAACTAAAACTTCATGCGCTGTGGATCCTGTACCAATTAAATTTATTCTTCAGTTTTTGGACATTTTATTTCCTGTCATTTTGGACATTATTAATGCCAGTTTGAGAGAAGGCTGTGTTCCACGGTGTTTTAAACAGGCTGTTGTGAAGCCCTTGTTGAATAAGGCAAACCTGGATCCATCTGACTGTAAAAACTATCGTCCAATATAAAATTTATCATATATTTCCAAGTTACTTGAGAGGGTGGTCGTAGAGCAGCTTATGACCTATTTTATTACTTATGGCTGCCTAGATAAATTTCAGTCAGCCTATCGTCCTGGCTTCAGCACAGAAACTGCTCTTCTTTGTGTGACCAATGACATTCTTTGTAGCGTCAACTCTGGCAACTTAGTGCTTTTAGTATTACTTGACCTGAGTAGTGCGTTTGACACTATCAACCACCGCCTGCTGCTCCAGAGACTGTCATCAGAGGCTGGTATCCAGGGCGCTGCGCTTCAGTGGATTGACTCCTATCTTGCCGATAGATCTCAGAGACTGATTGTCGGCTCTGCAAGCTCTGAGGTAGTTCCTCTGGTGTGTGGCGTGCCACAGGGATCCGTTCTGGGTCCTTTATTATTTTCGGTATACACTTCACAGCTTGGACCTGTAATTGAAGATGGGACGTCAGTTCTTTGCTGACAACACACAGATTCTTAACAGTTTTCCCCCCGACCCAGCAGTGGCTAGGATTGCGCTTCAACGACTTGGATCTTGTTGTGGTGAAGGCCTGGATGACCAGGAATCGTCTTAAACTCAACGACGACAAGACAGAAGCGTTACTGTGCGGCCCCAGGGCCAGACGGGAGCAGATCGCCATTAGTGATGTGCAGGTCGGTGACACCTCCATAGCCTATACTGACTGTGTACGGGTTCTAGGGGTGTTTATTGATGCAGGGCTCTCCATGTGTAACCATATTAATTAGTTCTGTTGTGGCAAAATCCTACTACTTTTTTGAGGACTTTAGGTAGATTACGGCCCATGCTGACTCAGGCTGCTGCCAACTCACTTGCTGTGGTTACCATCATATCGAGATTAGACTACTGTAATAGTGCATTGTGGGGTATACCTGCTACGATGTTAGATCGACTCCAAAGAGTTCAAAACACAGCCGCCAGGATTGTCCCCCGTGCAAAGTCGTCCACTGAGCACATCACCCCTATCCTACAGAGCCTTCACTGGCTCCCAGTGAACAAGCGCATTGATCACAAAGTGCTTTCGATTGCACAGTCCTGCATGTTTAAAACTGCTCCTGAATATTTACAAGAGGTAGTTCCTCCTTACCAGCCGTCACGTCACCTGCTCTCTGGCTCCCAGTCACGCTTCTGTCTCCCTGCAGTGGAAGACACAAACAAGAAGCGCACTGGAGCCAGGGCCTTCACAAACGCGGCACCTAAGCTGTGGAATGCTCTGCCATCGTCATTGTCCACCATCACCTCAGCAACCACGTTTCGAAAAAGACTGAAGACCCATCTGTTTATTTAAGACGGACTTAAACAACCAAGCAACACTTCTGTCTTTATTCTTACTTTCCTGTTGTTTTATTTATTTATTTATTTATTTATTTATTTTATTTATATATTTTTTTCTGTTTTTGCTGCGCAATGAGCATTCTTCTGAATGGATACCTGCGCATTACAAATGGACATCATCATCATCATCATCATCATCATCATTTAGCTTAAACAGTCGCAAAATAAGTTGTTGCGTTGGCGTATTGCACAGAGTAGTATGTAGTGTTAGAAATATTTAGAAATGGATGAAAGAATAGGGATGAAAATTAAACTAAAACAAATCAGATATGTTCTTATGAAAGATTTATGACAAAACAAGCATACTGGTTTTATTAGGAAATAATTAAATCCGCCTCATAGCCATAGGTCAGCCAGATATGTGCACATAATTAAGGTATATTATAGGTGGCTCTCGGGCGTTTGTGTTGCTTGGCTTCGGGTATTTCAGGTTGGTTCCATGAAAACGGTTTAGTTTGTTCTATTTGAAAGCATCCTGAGTTTTAAGCAAAGGTATAGTTGAAATGTACAAAAGGGAAATGTAAAGAAATGCAGGCTGTTGAATGTTTCCGTCAGCATCTGAACAAAGCACACAACACTGAAATGTGTGACATGTTGGTACACGAGAGAAGTCCTTTCAGAAGACACGAATAATGTTGAAAGCCTCTGCCCTCCATCCAGACAATTGTTTCTGTGGGCATTTTGACGGTGTCTTCCTTGTGGTGCTTTTGCGCGCGCGCGCACACACACACACACACGCACCGATGGCAAACATGAAGTCGTTGTAAACGTCACGATCTACCATATATGTGTGTCTCAGCAAGAGCTGGCCGGATTTGTTCGAGTCGACCTTTTCTTCCCATCAGTCGTTTTACGCTCCCCGATAAGTCACGTAAAAGATCGGACCCCA
Source organism: Marisa cornuarietis (assembly GCA_004794655.1). Lineage (NCBI taxonomy): Eukaryota > Metazoa > Mollusca > Gastropoda > Architaenioglossa > Ampullariidae > Marisa > Marisa cornuarietis. The sequence continues at coordinate 674,662 of SMMW01000554.1, read as the reverse complement.
TGGTCAACTATACAGTATATATATATATAGCCTCCGCCCCCCACCAGCTAATTATAGAGCCCATGTACACCCACAAACTGTTGCAAACTGATCCCATTCTTAGCACAGTGGACAGTGTCAGGTATATATATATATCTCCATTGTTACCATTAGAAATACGTATCGCCACTGTCAAAGTTCTATTACTTTTAGAAAATTAATTATTTGTCGCTAAAGTCGAGGTAATTGCTTCACTCGATCTCCCATTATATTTTATATACATACCTTTACTGTGATATTTCAGACTGTTTGAAGTGCAGTTTACCGTGTTGTTACAGCTCTCAGAATGTTGTAAATGAAATTTACTGTTCTCATGCAGTACTTTATAGTGGAGTTTAATGTTCTCATACAATTCTGCTATATCGTCACATGCAGTGACAGCTATACTTGTTAAGTGTTGATCCGCCAGACCAATTTTTTATTGTCAAATCATGGGTCATACAAGTTCGTGGTCTAATCCAGTTCCTTGCATTATTTACTCAATAAAAACAAAAATATGGAACCCTATATATTTATATATACAGCTGTTTGAGGTTTATAACATTAACTATATATATATATACATCGGAGTATAGCATATTATAATGTTTGCATGACTACTTTAATTTGTATTGTCACGGCCTTTGGCGCAAGAATTTTATTAGAAATAGCTAGACGATTCAGATTTAGTAAGTAGCAGACTCATCCAGTCTCGATAAGAATCCTTTGAAAAAGCTTTATATGTATACCTACTTTCGTTCTCGATAGTCACACGTGAACCTTGATATAAAGTTCAGTGGGGCCGAACGTACAGTTAGTGACCGTACCGTCCGTACGACTGCCATTTTGTCAAGTGAACGCCATTTTACTGGTCATTTTATCTTGCTGTGACTATTGAGTTCAGTGTAACATTTCTGTACATTTTTATTGCTTACCATCTACAGGAGCAGTGAAAACTTGTGGCAGCGAAGCTCTTTTGACCTTGAACCGTAATATTAGCAACATGGCGGCTTCAGTTTTCAGCGATGTGTCGATGGGTCCACCTATTGAGGTGTTTGCCCTCTCCAAGCGATATAATGAAGACGCGAACCCGAACAAAGTTGATCTTGGGGTTGGAGGTATGTCCTCTTCTATTTACTTTTATTGTTGCACCTTCTTTGCTCCTCTTCCGTAAAAGTGCCTACTATAATGACTAATGACAGTAATGCACCGAAGTAATGACATTGAAGGTCGATTCGTTTTGCTTGCCACATATGCTAACAGAAAATAAAACAGGATAGATTTGCAAACGTGGAGCCTACTTACAGAAAAATTCAGTTAGCATCAGCAGCGACACCCTAATTCTAGATTCAATTTACTGGCAAAAAACCCAAAAGGTCGAAACAAAATGCAACTCATGTGTTCTATTTTATTTGGACGAGTTAAATGGTGTTTTGTTAGCAATGACTCATTGTTAACTGATTAAATTTTCACCAGTATTGAATATATACAGTTTAGCGTATGTGATCATTTGAATTTTGATAACTCGACTCGAATGAAGCACGTGGTCTAGTTTTAACATTTGATTGATCGTTACCGTCACACCTGCCCACATACCCTTCACTCCTCGCTCACTCAAAATGCCCATTTCTGGTCTCTGATACAATGCAGTAGACTAACATTTTAAACGTGCAGGGGGACAAATTCAAGTCCATCATTCCCCACTAGAAAAACTAAGGAAAGTGTGCTTTTTACTGTTAATTAATTGTTGGTTCAAGTTAATGATACAAATTTTTGTGTTGATGTTATTTTTAACAAATTCATATTGTTAAACAGCATACCGTAATGATGATGGCAAGCCATGGGTGTTACCAATGGTGACAACAGTGGAGAGACAGATGGCTTCTGATGAAACACTCAATCACGAGTATTTGCCAGTCGCAGGACTCCCTGCCTTTCGTACCGCAGCTGTTGCTCTTCTGCTGGGCAAAGATAACCCAGCCATTCTTGAAAGAAGGGTACGTAGGACCTCAATAAAATGCAGATTGTATTATATTTTCTGAAGTTAATATATTCATGGGGTTAGAAAATATAGGTTATACAATAACTTTCATATCATATTTTACCTTTATTTTTAGTGACAGTTTTGCCAACTTATTTTCCCTGAATAATCATTTATGAGTGGATATTGATCCCAGTCCACTTGATTTTTGATTATGATCTAATAACATAATAAAGTTTTTGTGTTCTACTAGTAATAGAAACTGTGTTAATAATAATAGAATTTGTAAAGTGCATTTCCCTGTGTAAAGATAAGGTCCAGGCACTGTGAATGAAAGACTACAAGAGTTAAACCACACAACAAGGGAATACAAGTGTCAGCAAATGAATGACAAATTGACAAGCATAAAGGAAGTCGATAGATGAAGATTAAGAACCAAGAAGGCCTGAGTGCAAGGGTTCACTTGAATGTGACAGTTGTATCTTAAAGAGGTGATTTTTGAGACTGGACTTAAAAACTTAATAACATAAGAACATAGACTCAGTCTGAAGAGAAAGGGGCAGAGAATTATGAATTGCAGGCCCAGAGAAGAAGTAGCATCTGCCGAATTTCTCTCATCTGATGAGTGGCTCAGAGAGGAAAGCAGCACAAGCAGACTGAAAAGAGTGATTGAGGCGATAAGATGTCAGAAGATCAGACAGTTATGCTGAGGGAAGGCCTTGAAGACCACAGCAACACGTTGTTGCGATCTTTTAACTAATATCAGCCTGAATTGGTAGCCAGTGGAGCTTGCAGAGAAGGGCTGTTGCGTGCTCTGCTTTGGAAAACAGGATGAGCAGAATTATTTTGTACATTTTTAATGTTTGTCCACTTGGCAGTTAGATTGATGTGTAGCAAGTTGCAGTCATCCAGCTGGGACAACACAATAACAGACGTGAGTTATTTGGTGGTGAAAACTGACAAGAAAGGGTTGGATGTATCTGATCCTGCAGAGCTAAGGGACTTGCAGTCTTCCTTGATGTGAGAATCATGAGACAATGATGCATCAATGATAATACTGAGATTCCTGACGGTCTGGGAAAGAGAGATGAGAATAGTGGTAGAAGATGGTACATATTACGTGAACACTCTAGCAAGGCCAAAGTGTTCCTTTGCTTTTTTTCAGCCAATCTCAGAAAGTCAGCTTAGGACCATTATACTCCAGTCAAAACCCACAAATTATCCACTGGATGCAGTTCCCACCCCATTACTGGTAGACTGTCTTGATGTCCTACTCACTGTCCTCACAGAAATAGTAAATGATAGCATGTCCTCTGGCGTCTTCTCATCTGCGTTCAAAACAGCCTTAGGATAACCACTGTTAAAAAACCCTACCCTTGACATCAACGTGATAAACAATTACCGTTCAGCCTCAAACTTACCATTTCTTTCCAAAGTCTTTGAGAAAGTAGTTCTCAAGCAACTTTTAATGTATTGTAACTGAAAATTTGATTTCTCCACCACAATCTGCTTATCACCCTTTTCATAGCACTGAGACTACCCTGCGTAAGGTGACAAACAACATTTTGTCTGCTCTGGATAGAGGTGACATCTTATTTCTCACCATGTTAGACCTGTCTGCTGCCTTTGATACTTAAGATCACACAACTCTCATTCATAGACTCAGTACTCTCTATGGCATCTCATGTTCCCCACTCAACTGGTTTCAGTCATATCTCTCAGATAGAACTCAGTCAGTTATAGTGGATGGCTGCATGTTTCCACCTGTCTCTATTTGCTCAGTAATCCCTAAAGGTTTTGTGCTTGGTCCCATCCTCTTTATCATGTACACGAAGCCACTAACTACTCTAATTCCATCTCAGTCTATATCTGATCAATCCTTTGCTAATGACACTCAGCTGTATACTAGCTGTTATCCTTCTCAGGCACATACTGTGATCCAGAGCACAAGATTGTATTTCTGATATTAGACTATGGATGACCCACAACAAGTTAAAACTAAATGATGAAAAAAAGCAGAAGCTTTTATTTTTTCAAAGAGGAGAGCCAGAGTTTACTCTTCACTGCCTGTCTCTGTTCGGGTAGCCGATGCTGATGTTCCTTTTGTTACTTCAACATGTAACTTAGGCTATATAATGTCTGCTGACATGTCTCTTGATAAGCATGTTTCTCACATCTGTTGTCTTGCATACTATGAGCTCCGGAAGATCAGCACCATTCACCATCTCAACCACCAAAATTCCTCGTCTGCCTATTTGTTCTGTCTAAACTAGACTATTGCAACTCTCTTCGTGCTGGCTGTCGACAGTACCTCATTGAAAAGCTTCAGAAAGTGCAGAACTCGGTTGCCCGTCTCGTTTTCCAGACTCACAAATTTAAACATGTTACACCACTTCTTCACTGTCTTTATTGGCTACCAATTAAAGCTAGAATAGACTACAAGCTCTCAACTCTATGCTATGGATTCTTTGAAGGCTCCTCCCTCAACTACTGTACTGAAATCTTGTCTGTCAACACCACTGCCTGAAACCTTCGCTCCTCATCAGACTTGCATATTCTTTCCCTCCCTCCCACAAAGTTACAAATGGACAACGGACGTTCTCCCACTGTGCTGCTAAGCAGTGGAACTCTCTTCCGCATCACATTCGCCGCTCTGACGAAGGCTACATTCAAACGCTTTCTGAAAACATCTTTTTGCCAAGTACTGTCCCTGAATTACTATTCTTAACTCTCTTGCAATACTGTCTGTCATGCTAACTATCATGTTGTGAGATTGTTTTTCCAGCTCTGCCCTGGTGGAGTCAGTTTTTCCAGAAAGATTTGCAGAACATATTAGGCAGCTGATCCAGAGGAATGGTAGTAGGTGAGACACCAAGTTCTGGCTGAAACACATTGGAAAAGTAGTCTGCTTGTAGCATGTCAACACAGAAAGATCTTGCATGTAGCAGGTCTTGTCTTTGCACACGTTCAGCCAGTTGATGGTGTGATGGTGCTTGTGTGTGGACTGTTGTATTGGCTGTAGCAGGCTTTACTCTTACATGAGAGATTTTACACTCTTTACGTTATTATTGCAAGGAGATTTAAATTGAAAATTGAAGTTGTTGAGCACAAGATTGTATTTGCAGGTGTGTGCTGATCAAGGAGCCAGCAAAAATTCACTTAGTAATTTAGAGTCTTGAAGCTTGTTCCTTCTATTGTTCCATTTTAAATTGTTCAGCTGAGTTGAGTATGAATGCTATCTTTTTACAGGTTGAAGGAATTCAGGTACAAGGTGGTACAGGTGGTATACGTCTGGCATTAGACTTCCTGCAAAAGAACCTAAACTCGAAGGTTGCCTATGTATCTAAACCTACCTGGGGTAAGCTGTAGTATCAACATTTATGTGCTTGTTAATGTTAATTAGTGTTAGTCTTGTTACCTTTATATTTTAAAATGTATGTGTTGTGTGCATGTACAGTTAGGTTTATTAAACTGGATGCATATTTTTAGATGGCTGTTTACTTAACTGTTTAACTTAATAATAATATTTTTTCTGTAGCGCTGTTCCAATGTGGGCTCTTTACAAGAGTGATACACACCATTCCGACCAAGTATGCAACCCACACATTCTCTCTCTGGCAAATTTCAGTGCATATATGCAGTCTTCCCTCACATATAACTACACAGTGAAAACATACGAATGTATACAAAAAGCAAGAAGAGAGAAAAAGCTGGTAGCTAGGATTTGAAGCCACCATTAGGCCAGTGTCAGCACATGAGGCTGTCACGTATGTCGGTTCTCTGACCAGTTGAGTCAGTCTGATGGACTGGACTGCCATGGAAACCTGCCCATGTCTGGCATGCACACACAAATTGCTGGAACAGGTGTCGCCTCAACACAATGGCCGTGCACAAAAAGTTCACAGGACAGCTGAAGGGTTCACTCCATGCTGCTGGTACACATTGATCCAGAACCCAAAATGTAGTGAAGCGGTTTTAGATGAGAAGTCACAAAAATTTAATTTCCCCAAATCCATACATCATACAAGGTGTCAATCTTGGACACTTCATCTCTAGGTGCAGAAAGAGGAAAAAAAATGGTCATACTAGTACATAATACAAGGAGTTAATCTTGACACCTCTCTTTATATCTGGGCACTGAAAGAGGTCTGTTTAACACATGCTTTCTGCTTTCCTTCTGTTTTTGTCTTCACAGTATAATGGCATCCATGTAGCACAAACAGTGTTGTACAGATGAAATCATTGATGATTGAAAGACTTCATGAATAAAAGAAAGTTTTTTGTGCAGAGTTTGAGAAATTATGCTGTGGACTAATCAATCATTTGAACAGCTAAAAAATTGATGTTTTCCTCCTCAACTTAGTTCCTTCTGTCTTGAAATTAGAAATTGATCATTATCCATGTCTGCAAGAGATAGTTTTCAGATTTAAGTTTATGAAAAAATCCTCAATGGTTGTGGGTTGATTCTAAGATTCTTCAGAATGCAAATTGCATAAAAATGCTTTGTCAGCAGCCTAGAAATCATGCTATTTAATTATTTGTTTTACTTCTCAGGAAATCACCAATTGATATGCAAAGCTGCAGGATTTTCATCAGTCCGTGATTACCGATACTGGGATGCAAAGGAACTTGGGGTAGACTTTGCTGGCATGGTGGAGGACTTAAAGGTGATTGCACATCTTCTAAAGGAGATGATTTGAAAAAAAAACAACCCTGATAGTGTTTTAGTATGGTGGTTTATATATTAAAGAGGACTTGTGAATTAAAATTAGATACATTATACAAAAAAACTCTAGGTCACTGCTCAGACAAATTAAATAATCATATTGTGACTGCTGTCACTTTATTAAGGAATAGATCAAGCATCACAGAAAAGTACTTTTACCTGTATTGCCTGCATTCAAAATTATATCATCCAGATCAATGCATTCCTAAAAAAAAAACCTTTTTCTTTCTTTAAGTACACCTGGCTTGATATCTGTCATTCTCTAACAAATTGTCAGTAAAAGCTGTTATCCCTCACGCCACTTGCTTCCATTGTTGGGTAATCTGAAGCAGCAGGCAGTAAGTAGTTGCTATCTATTACTAAGTTGTTTCCTTTTAAAAATGATTAGAAGTACAATATTTTATGAATATTATACTAATATTACTATAATATTTTATGAAAATGATCTAGAGACCTTCGACACAGCTACTATAAATGTCTCTGCTTCCTTTAGACTGTTGGATTAGTGAACATGGTTGTTATAGCAGTTTCAACTATTTTGTCCACAGGCAGCACCTGAGGGTGCAGTGATCATTCTTCATGCATGTGCACATAATCCAACGGGCATTGACCCTACTCAGAAGCAGTGGGAAGAGATTGCTAACATAATGGAGGTATGTGTTGATTTTCAACTTGTAGAATATTAGCTTTTTCTTATGTTTATGACATTGGTGCAGTGTAAAATTACTGTTTCTTACAATATCACATAGAAAGTTATGGATGACAAATCAGTATTCTGTATTTGTTGCTATGATCATTGTTTACTTAGAATTGATGAATTAGTTTTAGACTCCCATCTTCTCACAACAATGTTGACTTTTAAGAAGTTCTGCAATTCAGCTTACTAGAAACACCTACTTACCACACATATATATATGCAATAAGATGGTCGTGGGATCCCACTTAGAGCAGACCGAACATTTAAAACAAAATTTATTCTATAATACACAAACACACAAAAAGTATGAAATACATCAAAAATACAGTATTTAACAATATAATAAAACAACATAGACACACAGTAGTAGTTGTTTATAAGAGTACAACTATCAGGAAAGCAAGGCGTTCAATGTGTACACAATCTTTTGTCAATGTCATCCCCTACTCAATTGAGGAAGAAGCTGCTCGTAGACACTAAGGCTGTACAGATCTCCATGCTTAGTCTTGTAACTTAACACCATTGCAATTATCTTCTAAAACAAATGGCATTTCTCTTAAAGATGCTCGCAATTTGTTAATATCCTTTTTTTTTTTTACTCTTACACGTTTTCTGTCCCAATCACAGAGTTACCCTTAATATTTCTTCTACAAATGTTAAAATTGAAATCATAAACATAAATAATGTCAAATTCCACAGCATTCCAAAACAGAGAAAACTTATTATCAGCAAGTCACATCTTCTAGTTTATGCCCTGGCATTTGGGGATGCATTTGGGTTATACCTGCTACTGCATTCACTTATTTTTCTGACCGACATATGGTGTTCATTCTCACATAATTTTAGGCATACAATCACTCTTTCGTCTCTCCCTTTGTATTGGCAGGAGAGGAAGCTGTTTCCCCTCATTGACATTGCATATCAAGGTTTTGCCAGTGGAGATCTGGATGCTGATGCTGCAACAGTGCGATATTTCGTAAAACGTGGCTTTGAACTTCTAGTGGCACAGTCCTTCTCCAAAAACTTTGGCCTGTACAGTCAGTATAATACTTTCCTTGGTTTTTGTTTTGCATTAGCAGTTAATGTTTTCTGGAGCTGGTGAAGCTTATTTATGTTTAAAATTTTTAATTGCTTAAAATTCAATAGTTCACAAAATTTTTCAAGATAATTTAATTTGAAAATGCATTTTGCTTTGATTATCTGTCACAAAACCAAATGAGTTGTTGTTAACTAGGTCATCTTATTTTTCTCTTGTAGATGAAAGAATTGGTAACTTGTGCATTGTCACCAAGACACCAGATGTGATCCCCAACATACGCTCCCAGATGGAAATCATCGTAAGGACCACCTGGTCTAACCCTTCACATCATGGAGCACGCATTGTGGCCATGGTTCTTAACAACCCTGCCTACTTTGAAGAATGGTAAGACTTATTTGTTGTTCTTGTCTATTTCTCCGGTAATAGTGTCAGTTTTTATACAATCAATATCTAAACTTTCAGAGCAGAAATGGAATAGTTTTCATGAATGCTGATGTAAGAGCAAACTTGGGTGTCTAATTCATAAATTCTCCATCAAAATAAGTTTTTAAGTGAACATTGTCTCGTGTTAAATTTGTCTTGTGCATAACTATACTTATAGATCAGCAGACAAGGTTTGCAGTATATTTCATTTCAGTAGAATGCAAGTGCATGCATTAAAACAATCCTTTGATGCTGCCAAATATGTGAAAGGTGGCATTTTGTATTATGATGTGTGTAGTTTTTTCTATCAGGAGAGGACAGGTGAAGACAATGGCTGATCGCATAAAGGAAATGCGTAAGCTGATGTACAACAAGCTTCGTCAGAAGAAAACAGAAGGGAAATGGACTCATATTCTGGAACAGATTGGCATGTTCAGCTTCACAGGGCTAACATGTATGCAAACCTTAAAATAGTTTTTTTTTTTCTTGTTTGCTGCAAAGTTACTATTTTGAGTTTGAGACCAATTTACATGTCTAAAATATAAGCCATCCTACTCTGAAGAGAGGTGAAACCTTAATGTTGTATTCTTGCTAGGGTTTCAATGTATTCCATAAATTTTTAAAATATATTCAGTATCTTATCAATCTCCTTCACATGTTAGCCAGCTATTTTTTAGTTTTACACATTTGACGTCATAAAAAATGTGATTCACACTACCTGTTTCTATGTTTTTAGTTTTAAATATCTTGTGGCTACTTATGAGATAAGAAATCATTTATTTATATAAAATTGCATTGTTTATTTTTTAGCCAAGCAAGTGCAAGTATTGGTAGAAAAGTATCACATCTACTTGCTAGCCAATGGACGCATCAGCATGTGTGGTCTGACCACGAAAAACATTGATTACGTGGTTGATGCCATCCATGATGCCATCAACACCCATCCGACATCAAGTGAATAAGTTTTCCCCTTTGCACAGCTTCTCTTACGACTTGCTGCAGGCTTCAGATAAATATTTCCTTTTTCCAGCTTCATCTGTAACTTCTGCAAGCTCCATTGCCCACAGTGACTTAAAACCACATTATTTGTAGAAGGCAATTTTTGAAGGGGCTAAAGAGAAGATTAAACTATGCATATTTGCCTTTTATGCATATTGTGATCCAACTCTGTGTGATAAAAAGAGCTAGCAAGACATTTCAGGCTCACTATAGTTGTAATTGGATTATGTTACCTGTCTAGACTTTTATAACATGAATGTGTGAACTTATAAAAACGTGAGCCCAAGCTAAAATACAGAATTAAAAGTCCATGATCTTTTCTTTCTCTATATTTTAAAAAGTTCCAACATGCAAGTTTTTACAGCATCATCTATGTGCCCTGTCACTGCATCTTTGCTTCTGCCCACCACAACTACTAATTACTGTTTGCACTTTTGATAAAAAATTTGTTGAAATTCGTTATTGACATTTTTGCACAATATAGGCTACTATAATTGGACACTGATGTTTATAAACTGTAAAACTTACATGCCTAGATTTTCTTAAGGAGCCAGTTGTTGGATTTGCTGTGCTGTAGAGAGAAGAAGAAACTTATTTCATAGATTGCTTGCCCGACATTGTGTTGGATTCTGTAAAGTGGAGAAATATGCTGTTCTCAGATATGCATATTTCATGTGAAATTTACTTATCAAAGAGCATTTTTCATTCAAGTTCAGAAGAAATTATGCATAATTTTTGTAAAATTGCAGATTCATGGTCTAAATCTTTACAATAAATTCTAGACTAAAGAATGAAGTTAAAAATGAGTATATTAGAAGTCATGTATGGTACCCTATGTTTGAGGCTGAAAAGAGCAGAGAGATTATGGCACTAACTAGAGATTTAGACAATGACTCATTGCTTCTCTTTTTCCTAGACAGCCACACCAGCAACTCTCGCCATCAAGCAAAAATCTGAGAATACTTTTTCTCCCCTTTGGTGTTAAGTATGGATTCACTGTGAGCCAAATCAGTTAACGGAGGATGCTTCTCCCTCACCTGCACATTTTATGTTTAGGAAATGTCTTTTGAACACAGAAGTCGTGCAGACATTATCAAGTTTAAAATTGTAGTGTTTGAATCTTTCTAATTTTGTAAATATTAAAGGCTTTGTGTGTGGGAAAAAAAAACAATGCATTCAGCCTGTAATAAGATTCTTTGGATGCATCAGATTTTAAAGGCGAACTATTTTTAAAAGTTAATGACATTTTCTTATGTAATTTCCCGTAAAAATAAAACAATTTAATACTTAAAGCTATTCATGAAACATCATGTATGATCTAAGATTATTAGAAGTGTACAGGTTGTGAATAGTATGATGTATTTAGATTTTATCTTTATTTCCTGAGATACTCAGCATTACATCTGAACAGAATTAAAGAGCTTTTGGATAATGGTCTACCATGTTACTGGTTTTTCACCATTTCCTGTACAAGCACCCTGATATATCAGTGAAGATTTTCAAACTATGTATATATTTTGTTTTAATCATATATTACTTTGACTAACTGGGTTCAGTGTTTTTACAAAAACTTAATTTTTTTCACTTTTGCCAGGAAAATTCAGTTTTAGAAGGCAGGAGATTTATTCTTGATTAATTTTACAGAAGGAAAGAATCTGGAACAATAGTCTAACAGGATTTTTATAAAATGATAAAGACAACAAAAAATTGCTCAGCTTTAGGCTAAAATTGTCCCCAATGTGCACAGATGGGCATAACTGGTAGGTCTGTTAAACTGTGTTTGAACACTGTAGAAAATTAATTGACCCACAGGTGCAGGCAGCTGGGTTATATCCCATGTGAAAGTTTCAACTATAGATTTTTGTACCTTGGGAAAAGATGCAGGAGGGTGTGTATGAGTTGTCAGAGCATGTGCTTATGTAGTTTTCATGTAAAATATATATATATATATACATGAGCAAATAATGGGTCTGGTACACAACCAGGTGGAGGAAAGGTGCAAATTTTGCAATCATAGGCACACACATTCAGTTTTTAATGATGCATTCATTTAGTTGTTATGACAACCACAATGACTCCTTAATACTTCTTGACAGCCAAAGCAACAACCCCGGCATCCTGCAAAAATCATCAGCACTGACAGTACTGAGCGTTTGAAAATGATCGAGAGCTTGTGAGTGGAGAAAGAATCATAAGAATAGGTAAACAGACGGTGATGGTGCCTTAAATATTTACCACTTTAAACGTCTCTGTTCCTTATAATGGAAAGAATAAACACACTCAAAGAACTATCCCTAATAATTTTTAGTTGGCGCTTGGTGCAGGCGAGGTGTGGAGGGTCATTACAAAGTCGACACTAATCAGTTATTTGACGTACTTCCATAGTAATTTCTTTCATTCTAGTAGTTTCATTCAATTGGTTGAATCCAGTCCAGATGGTGTCCAGTTCTTAGAAACCCAAAGCTGTGACGTTACTGAACCCGCTGCTGCTGCTCGAAGAAGGGGATAATAACAGCTTGCGAGAATAAAGCTTTGAACGGTAACAGGACGTAGTTTCATCATGGCGTCCACAAGCAGAAGACAGTGACACCGGGCCAAACGGAGAAAGATGTGATTGTGGAGCAGTCACTTCACCTGTACTGCCGAAGTACATCCAGGCTAGTTAGCAGCACGCCAGCACAGACATATCGATCCGCGCGTTTCATATCCACTTCTGACCAGCACTGCGCACTGACATGGCAGCGGAGCACACCAAACGCACGCAAGTACACAGAAAAAAAAATCTAACGGACTTGCATGACATCGCATGTGACCGGCATGCAAGACTCGCACAACATATTCAGCTCCCACCCTTTATGTCTTTGACACCTGGCGCCAAGTACAGGTAAGTGTTCCGCACGCTCATAGGGCGAGCACTTGTTTTTATACGCAGGGGAGCGCGGCGCGAGTCGTTGCCGGCCTGGGTTTGTGCAATGCCGATAATAAATGCTAATGGATAATAAGTGACAGCGTCGCTTGGCTGGATCGACATGTTTAGAACTTGCACCTGTCCAGTAGGAGCCGGGTTTGTATAGTTCCCACGATACAAGTGGCTTAGATATCCTAATTTTGTTGTTTCTATCTCCTTCCCCACCATTTTTTTTCGAGCTGTTAGAGTGGAGAAATAAGCTGTCAACATACCCGAATTAGTCCTCTATACAAAAACAAAAAACCCAAATCTTTTCAAAAACTTTTATTTGAACTGTACTAAAAAGGGTAAAATAGTTTTTTCCTTAGGTCTCGGGATTTTCTTTAATACATATAAATTAAAAGTGTGAGGGGCACGTACTCTTGAATATATTTTATAATCAACTGTTTCTAAGAGTGCCTCTCTGCACTTTTCTAAGTTACATGTATTAAAGAAAGTCCTAAGACCTAAGGATTGTAGCCTTTTTAGTATAGCTCAAATAAAAGTGTGTTTAACACATTTTTTACTTATTTTATTTTAATTTTTTAGTCTTTTTGAATTTTTGTTATCGATTATTTTTTTCATTTGATGTGTATGTGTGTGTGCTTAATCCAATCATCCTAGGGAAGGAATTATTGCATACGAAAGCAGAATCACAGCTATATTTCTTGACGAAAGTTTACTTTTCTGAAGAAGAAATTAAAAAAATATGTATTTTACCTCTCTTGGACTACTGGAAATGATTTAATATTGCACTGACACCGGAAATGAGTGAAATTTTCAGACCTCTAGGAAGATGGGAAGTGGGGGAAGAATAGATTGCAAAATTCCAGCTAGACAGATGTACCAATAATAATTAAAACGGTTACGAGCACGTTTTGGCTGCATTGCAAGGCTTTGCATCTCGTCAAAAACAGTAGAAATCCATAATGATATTAATATATTTATATATTTAAATTATTTATAATGTAAAATATTAAAATTGAAGTATGATATGCTTGAGTTATGTGAGCGTTTAGAAAGCATCGCACTTGCGTGCCTTATGTTTTTGTTCCTCCGATAAATGAATTAGCTTCAAACGTTTACCACCCCCTCCTCCCCTGCCTCACACAGTCACACTCACACATTATCTGCAATCCTTCAGACATGGAGCGAGGGCAGGTGATGTCCGTTGGGTTATTTTTAAAAAAGTCAGTGCTTTAACTGACGTCAGGAAATGTAAGATAACGTTGCTGATAGTCCGGAGGGTCGGGCTGCAGTATGTGCACCCGACTACAGCAAATGTGAGGAGATTTTGGTCGATCGCCAGCCAGTGCCACAAGGTCGGCTTTCTGCTCAGATAATTCCAAACTTAACACTGCGCAGGTACGTGCCGGTCGGTACAGTTTAAGAGGCTAAATGAAGTTTTATTGCTGGATGTTTACATAGTATCGCACACGGACACACATGGGAAAGGTCTCCTATGTCCTCCACTTTTAGAGGACATAGCATATCTCCCCCACCCACCCCTCAACCCCCTGAAGAATTTTGGTAGCAACACGCACCTTTCGAGACTTTTGCGTAACTTGTAGAATAATAATATGCTCATGCGTGTCTGTCCCCGCGTGCGCGTGCGTAGTGTCTGGCATAAAGCTGAAGTGACACTGAGACTAAGCAACGATAGCCGATCGTTCACAGAGGGCTGGCACAGACGCACGACGCAGAAATGAGTCTGGACGGAGGGTATAGGGAGGGTTTTTGGGAAGGTTAGGTAATTCCCCTAGACATGTGACGACCTTCCCGAAGCTGACGTGGATTAAACTTGTTTTTAACTTTATTTTTTGCGCATTGTAGGTTCTGTCGTGTTGGTATTTCCTGTCTACCACACACTGCTGTTATTTTCACGTGCAAGGTACACCACCTTCCTGCATATCAATTAACACGAGGGTACATGGCGGTTAATTAAGCACAGATATTATAATTATTTATATTGCATAGTTTCATTATTTGTGATAACATGGCGCCGCTTACCAGCTGTAATTTTTCAAGATTCAAGACTCTTTATTCATCTGTCACCCTCTAATGGGTATTGAGATATTAAAAATATATCCATAGATATTCACACACATTCATATCTTTGTATACAGTATCTCTTACATACACACATTCACTGGTCGGTTTATGACAGCTAAGAAATGTGTTGGGTCGAAGGGTCGATGCATGAAGTGCACAGGGAGATAGTTTGCCCTGATACTCAAAGCCTGTCCCCCACCGGCTCGATTCATCGTCTTTCTGTAAGAATCAAGACAGAAAGGGGTAAATGTTAACTAGAGGAGCATACATCTATTGTAGTTTCATTTCTTTACCTCATTCCCAGTTTTTTCCGTTTTGTTTTTTGTTAGTTTTTGCTTTATGGCTGGAAGTTTTTGCTGTACTAATTGTCCTTTGAGCAACTTGAAATCTTGAAAGTTTTGAGCAAAAGTAACAGAAAAGAAAGTAAACAGCGTTAGCTTCTCTGTCTTTTTGCTTTCTGAAATGGGAAGTCTGGATTTATCTCACATTTAAGTGCAAATCAAATTAAACATTGTCAGCTATAACACGCACACACAGAACTGTGCGGCTGAGGGCTTTAGTGTTTCCTTGTCTGCTGTGTTTAATTACACCTCTCGTACAGCCCAAGCTTGAAAACGACGGCATTAGAGTACGAAATAAAACGACATAACCACCTGCACAGCTGGCATGGATGTGACGCCTTTCATAGTCGTGATTTATGGGACTGCATAACGTTCATTTTTTTCTGACTGGTTTGTATATTGAACCCGCTAGTATAGCCGGGACCTGTTACGGCGAGAATGGAGTGGCTGAGTACTTCACTAGTCATAAGGAAAGAACTTAAATGCGAAGGTACTTTACGGAAGTGACAACTGTCAACTGTTAAAGGTGGTTTTAGAGGCAGCAGAAAAAACCACTAGCACAATGTATCCACACTACCACCATCACAGTTACTACATCAACTGAGGTTGTTTCTGCTTCTGATGACTTCTACTATGCCTTTTATGCGTGTGACAAAGTTCCAGAGCACATGGTTTAAAAAAACAACAACCGAGGAGTCGTCATCGTCTTTCGCCGTTGCTATTTATCATCTGCTTTCTTTGTCGTAGTCTTCAGCATGCATGCACATATTAGAAATACTGACAGATGTAAAGACCAAATCAAACAGTAATCATATCGATACTTTTTTTAATTTATGACACTGACACAAGACACGGGGTTACACTGTTTACTTTTCCCGCGTGTGATAAATATCATTACTTCCCAAATACAGACTGAAAATCAACATAATTTACTTTGCCTCAGCCCCAGAAGTCAGTATGCAGCCAGACACACAGTGACGTTGAGTTCGTTCTCAACCACGTGACCTCTGACTAGTCAAGTCTGCGAGCTTCTAAAGAACGTCGATGTCGACCTCTCTTCTTGAAACAGGAAAAGAGCGAGTTAGGCAGATAATCTTTTGTCGCTTTCTCTCTGCGATGTTGTCCTTGACGACGAAGTGGCTGCAGTTCTTTTCGCGCGACGGCGAGTCACAGGAAAGCCGCAGTTCACACGAAGGCCAGAGAGTCTGTTTCAGGTTAGCAAATAACTTTTGTTACTTTTTCATTCTCTCACCTAAACAGCACTCGATCGTAGATTAGTAGATTCAACAGATTTTTTAAAACTTTTTTAAACGTTCACACGTACTATACGTAGCATAACTGAGGGGGTCTCTTTAGGAAAAAGCCATTGCTTGTAAGCAGGCCTCCGACAGTCGTGTTGGATGCTCATCGGAGTTGTCTGTAAAGTTTTGGTTATCATCTTAATGTCATTGTGTGATTCACTTGTATGTATTCGTAAATGCAAGAGCGCAGAAAAATTCAGACGCCAAACAAATATGTCGTTGATTTCAACAATCTTCTCTTCAAGCTTTCCGTGAGCGAGTCTAACGTCGAATCTGGTGTTGTCTAGTATGTGTTAGAATAATTTAATTTTAGTCTCCGAAAGAGACTTCGTGGGTGTCAGTAAGTCAGTATGCAAATATCTCTCTATATTGTTTTTAAATGCGGGAGGTGTTAGGGCATGCACCGGGAGTTGTTACGTTTTATTTCCAAAAGACGACTGTATATTGTTACTAATTATTGCTTTATAATAGCAACACGGAGAGAGGAAGGTGTGTGTGTGAGAGAGAGAGAGAGAATTCGTACGACTTAGACCATAAAAAAATGGGATTTTGAGATTTGTATGCTGACAGACGAGGAAGTAAGTGCCGGAAATAGAGTACGTGTGAACGGAGAAGGAGATCGCTATATAGGTTGGTATGAAGAGGAGGGGGGAGGGTCAGGGGACGTAATAATTGTCCTAGTGGAGCTACTCAACGACATTGAAGCTGGTCGAATTTTCAGTTTAAAAATAGTTTGGAAAGGTACTAGGCAAGAGAGAGAGAGAGTGTGTGTGTGAAGCATATTTGTCGTGGTCAATACCAACGCCGGTGTCACGATCTCGCGTTTTGCCTAAGAGACCCTTTTGCCTTCTCACAGTGCGCAGGTGCAGGGGTCAACAAATTAACGAGTGGGATTTGATCTTTGTGAATTGCGATAGTGATCTAAGCATTTTGTCTTTGCTAACCATCGTCAAATTCTGGTTCACTGTAATCTAGTTTTAGCAAATCAGAATTTTCATTCGTTTAAATAATGAGGTGTTATTTCATAGTCAACTGTCGTATTCTCTCTGTTGTAGTAGTTCGTATATCTTCGTGTAACATGCACTTTTACAATCGATTTTGTGTTTTCTATTGGATTATAATTATTTTCGTGCATGTTGTATACGTTCATTCGTTAATTTGTTGACCCCTGCGCCTGCGCAATGTGAGAAGGCAAAAGGGTCTCAGGCAAAACCGGAGATCGTGACACGGCACTGGGGGTGGCGAGCAGGGGAGACCGCCTAAGGCTCCGCACCCGAAAAGGGCCCCGCGCATAGCGCCTGCAGGGTGGGATGCTACCTCGGGAGATGGAGATAATCCGTGTTCACAATCTTTGAAAATTACAAGAACTCAAATCGCCTCCCCTTTCAGTGGAGTGAAAGTACAGCGGTTCTTTCTCCACTATCTGTTTACAGGGCTGGCTGCCTTGCCGTGATATAGTCTTAGCTGCTGGTTCGGCGTAGAACTTATCCCCCCTCCCTTTCTCCGTTAGGCTTCCCTCATATCAGAAAGCTGTCAAATTTGACGAGATAATCATTTGAAAACAAGACTTGTGGTGCCAGTGGTGGTGATATGGGTTGGGAAGGCTCTGAGACCCGTTGAGCGTTACTGATCTACTGTATGCAGCCAATGAAACGAGTGCTTCCGCCTGGCAGCTTACTCAAGGGTGCTAGTGCTCTATAGCCTCTTATGTCTTCGCTTTTGTGCTGTATTCCTGCATGCATTGCTTTTACCCCTTTCTCACTGTCCGGGGACTCGGCCATAGGGACTTACAGTGTCAATAGGTTGCATGCTATTTTCCTAGTACCGATCGTCTGTCTCTTTGTCTGACGCAAACACTCCTTGAAGAGCACGGACTTTCTGCAGAGCAGTCTTTAACGCATTTTTTTTTTTAAATTCAGTCCATTTCGGGCATTGATCCCCCGACAACCATCGGGATCCACAATTCTCTAACGTACTGGTACGAGACCAGTAAATCATGTTTTCTTCATCGTTGATATGCTTGTAAAATTCGTTGCGTAAAGCTAAATTTCTACTTAAGGTTCTTGTTCTTGTATGTAAATCTTCCATGCAGTGTGATCGCATCCCGGTTGGGAACCTTGGGTATTTGTTCTATCGCAGATAGAGACGGTGGTCAGTCGGATTTACAATCAACAAACGTCCACAACAAACGTCTCGTGATGCTTATTTAGTGTAATCGTCAACAACATAGCAGGCGAAAGGTAACCGGTCGTTTCGACTAAGGTCGATTCGACTAGGGTCAGTTCGACTAGGGTCGGTTCGACTAAGTCGTTTCGTCTAACGGTCGAATCGTCTATAGGACGCATGAAATGCTATAGGACGCGGGCCGTTTCATGACAGCCTGCCTCCTGGCAACTCTCACTTCAACTTTCGTTATAAGGTGCATCGGGGATAGGGGTTGTCTTATGTTGTACCCGCCTTACGTATGGTTGCACCCCTGTAAGGCGCTGCGCGGGTTTCCACTAATTTGTTCATTCTGTAGGGACGTTTATTTGTATGTGTTATCTTGACATTATTTTTCGCAGTGTTCGCCCTTTCTTCTTCTCTTTTACAGTTTTCTTCCATCTTTAATAAACGCGTGTTTTTTACTGTTCCCACGTGTGTGCGTCAATTTTTAAACTTATGGACGGTTGGATGCGTCGCCAGCGTTTGAGTGCTTGTTGAGTCTGTGTGACAATTAGCACTATTTACATGATAGATTTAAATCTTTTATTAACATTCAAATCACTTCATTTTTTTCCATTTCATGCGTGCTATAGATGACTCGACCGTTAGACGAAACGACGTAGTCGAACCGACCTTAGTCGAACTGACCCTAGTCGAAACGACCTTAGTCGAAACGACCGGGAACCCAGGCGAAAGGCCATAACGCCTAAAATGGCCTCAGAAGGCAGTGAATTGTAAACGATTCACTATGTCTGGAAGATGAGCAAGCCCAGCTTACTTCTTCCACTACATTTTACCTTTTTTTTATGTGAAATCATGTGTCCATTTGGTGCTGAGTAGACAGAGGGCGTTCCGAGAAACTGGCCCAAGGACAGCTGTCAACTATAGTTACCTTCTGCTTTGAAGTGGGGCGCATTGTCTTTCCAGAGTCACTGGCTTGGAACCGATGTATGCAGTTTTAAAGAAATTAAATTATAAGGAAATTCGTAAGAATCGGTTATCTAAGGTTCGAATCTCTGCTCTAACACACCTCTCTTTTGATGTGACACTTGTTCATAGACCTGTGATAGGGAAAGGGTCTCCGTAAATAAACATCATCATTATTATTATTATTATTATTATTGCTAATTAAAGATATAGCTGCTTAACGTAATTTGTGAAATATGTTGCCAGAAAATGGGCAGAAGGGTTTGTTCGTGATTGCTCCGTCCATTTCTCCCACATGCCTAAAAAAACAGAAAGCGTTTGCTTGTTAAACAGACAGATTGCGATATCTACAGGTTTATATTTTATATCGCGTGCTTTTTTAACCCTATAAGTACATTGTCCGTCATGCTATCTACAAAATGGTGATGAATTGCTTTTGTACCACCCCAAAGAGTAAGAGTCAACGATCACCTCTCCAACATCCTGGTGCTCAGCACAGGCACACCACAAGATTGCGTTCTCTCTCCATTCCTGTTCTCCTTTTTCACCAACAACTGTGTCTCAGCTCACGGATCAAAACGGATGAGCAAGTTTGCCAATGATACCACGGTGGCATTCCTCATGGCGAACAACAATGAGTCTTGGTACCGCCAAGAAGTGGATCAACTGGTGTTGGCTTGGTGAAGTGACAATGGTCTGCACCTCAATGTTTCTAGGGTTTCTGGGATCCATCATCTCAAATGATCTCAGCTGGGAACACAAAGTGGGGTCGATTATCAAGAAGGCTCAAGAACGCCTTTACTTTCTTCACCAGATGAAAACAAATGGCTTAAGACGGAACATTCTGGTCCAGTTTTACCGGGCGGTGATCGAGAGCGTACTGACATTCTCCGTCACAGTACGGTATGGCAGCATCCCCCAGAAACAGAAAGTCCTACTCGACTGGGTGGTGCGTGATGCTATCAGATCAAAGATACTGAATACTACTATCTATTTACTATCTTTGATCAGATCTATTGGCTGTTACCTCCCCCCCCCAACACACACACACACACGGAAGTTCGTGCTACCCACTGTAGGCATAATCCACGCCAAGGGCAGTCTGTGCAGGGCGCGCAAGATTGTGGCTGAGACATCCCACCCGGCCAATGGTCTGTATTGTATCGTTCCCTGTGCCCTGTGCCCTATGGAGTCAGGTATAGACACGTCCGCGCCAGAACTTCCCGGTTGAGAAACAGTTTTTTTGTCGAAGCTGTTGTTAGGACTAGTCATAGTTGAATGTGTCTTTTCTTAGTTTGTGTGGGTCATGTATAGTGCAAGTGGGCGAGCAAATGTCCACATGTGCATATGTGTTTTGGTATCTATGGTGACTCTGAAATGTATGTATAGTGTGCAGGCAATTTGGGTAGTGTATGTGTTTGTGAAAGAAAGGGAGTGAGGGAGAGAGAGCAAGCAAGAGAGACAGTTTGTGTTCTTGCATATGTATGTAAAGGAAATAATGTTTTTTGGGGAGGAAGCGGATGGTGGGGGTGGTGTATAAGTAACAGTGCGAGTATTGGCTTCTGTGAGTGTGGGTGTGTGATTGGTATTTGTCTAGTAAGTGGCGGCCACTATCAAGTCGAATTTCTAGTTACGACGAATAAACGAATTCTTCTTCTTCTTCTTCTTCTTCTTCTTCTTCTTCTTCTTCTTCTTCTTATTATTATTATTATTATTATTATATTTTTGAATCAGACTTCAAGGAAAGGGGATTCAAACGAGGAAAGAAGACGATGGGCTGTATTATCGTTGTCATTTCTTTTTCCTACATAAACATATCCATTAATTTCATTGGGTGAACGGGGTTTATGGATTCTTTAAGTATGAGGAAAAAGGAGCGCTCTTGCAACTCACTCAGACATGGGTAATGTTTAGGACAGAAATGTAAACTGTGAGATCATTTGTGCGCGAGTCGACTGTAGTGTCTAATCTTACTTGCGCATGAATTTGATTCTCGAGCGAAAACCGGAAACTACAAAGCGTTTACACATGATTTCTCTTCATCCACTCCCCCCCCCGCCCCACCCTACTTCTTCCGGTGATTAAAGTACTGCTGCTGGTTCAAGGTGTCAGTCCTTACTATGCATGCTCTAGATGTTGCTTCATTAACTGGCTGCTCACTCTCTTTGTCTCTCTCTCTCTCACACACACACACACACACACACACACACACACACACACACACACACACACACACACACACACACACACACACACACAAAGATCAAACGAATGGCGTAGATTAGCTTAGTGCTCAAACTAATGGAAACACGTGTACAGGCAATTCGCATTTTACTAGTGTTCAAACTACACGGCTTTGAAGTAACACATTTAAATATTTAAAAAAAAAACCCACCCCGCATCTTGCAAAATGCCGTGTATTTTCTTATATTGACTACTTTGTTTCAGCTTTGTCTCCATGTCCCCGTTGTCTTTGATGCCTGTAACCGCATGTGATTTTCTGTGATACACTAAGGAATCAGTCGACAGAAGTCGGCGTGTGTTTCCCATTGTTGGTCAGCCTTACTTTGAAATCTCACTGGCAGCAGGTTTTGCGTGGTGCTGTACTTTCAACGCCGTTTTAGTGTTCATTTTATCCAGTATATTGACTGTGTTTATTTCGCCAACATTTGTATTGTGTTCACTTCGTCCAGTATCTTATTAAAGTGTCAAAATGTTGCGCAATCGAATAGCATCCAAGTGCGTCGCACGATTCAATGCAGATTCGAAATTTTGCATTGTTACAAAAAGCAAAACTGAACAAAACAGTCCTTGGTGTCGAGTGACAGACAAAAACATATGGTCACACGATTTTTAGTTACTGTGCAGCAAAACAGTGGAACTCTCTCCCTTTCCATATCTGTCACATAGCCACAATTGAATCCTTTAAATGTACCTCTTCCTTAAACATTACTCCTAACAAGAATCCACACTTCCATGTCTGGAAGCGCGCACTACACCGATTGAAACGAAGGAAGTACTGGGCAGGCAAAACTATACTATTATTTAACGCTCATATTCCATTGAACTCACATGCTCGCTCGCTCTTCATCCCCCTCCCCACAACACAGGGTGGTCCGATGGCGTAACGGTTAGCGCCTGTCACCAATACAGTGAAGGTTGGCTGTCCTGAGTTCAGCTTTCGTCTCGGGCACGCTGTTCTTTCTTTGCAGGTGACATCTATTTATAGGGATGACTGCCTTGCCGTAATATAGCCTTAGTTTCTAAAAACACCAAATCCTCCCTCACCCCAACACACACACGAGCGCACGTACGCACGCACAAAAAAATTTGAGTCCCAAGGAAATATAATATTCCATATTACAGAACTATACCCTTGGCAAACAAACATACAAACTCTTTCTTTCTTTAACTCCGTGTAGCGGGTGTGTGGAGCTGCGTCTCTCTCTCTCTCTCTCACACACACACACACATGCGCTCAGGCTTAACGAGGGGTGAACACGGTTCACGGAAGCGGCAAGACGTGTTTTCAAGTGCTCTGTTGTCATTGCAGCTATTTTCACTTAATATACAGTAAATTGACCAGTTTTAAAAAAGTAAAGTGGGTTACAAAGATGCCCTCAGACAACCTTGTCTTTCGGAGAGTCTGTGGATCCTTTACACAAATATTCATCGGCTTTATGATGAAGAGAGCAAAACATAATTTGTCTGCGCGGGTCGCCATGATTAGGCTGATGGTGCGGAACTCTGGGGACTAGACAAGGCATTCAACATCTGCATGTGTAATGCTTGGGTGTTCTTTCCTCAGAACTTTCTTTAAAAGAAAAAGAAAAGGAAAAGAAGAAGGAAAAAAATCCACTGACCAAGGCCAGGCCATCTTCACAGTTGCGGGCCCGGGTACAGTTGTGAAGAGGTCCACCTCTTTGCCTTAAAACTCTTCCTGGGGCTAGATAGCCGAACCCCAAATGACTTAGTGTATGGCGAACTACATAGACACCCAATTACCGTAAATTCATTTAATAAATGTGTTCGATATTGGTTGAAACTAGTTAGAATGAACGATGACAGACTGCCCCGCAAAATTTACAGAATGTTATTTGATTTAGAAACAAAAGGTAAATCAAACTGGGTATCTAATATTAAAAGAAAGCTATTTTCACTGGGGTTTGGTTTTGTGTGGTTAAATCAAGGGGTACAATGTGAAAGACTGTTTCTCAACAAATTAAAAGAACGACAAGTTTTGTGTAGATGGCAAGAGTGGGAAGATCACATCAATAGCAGTGAGAGATTTTCCTTTTATTCTACTTATGGAATCTCAGGAGCTGTCAAAAAATACTTACAAATAGATCTAGATTATTATCTGATGACAATTTTTGCTAAATTCCGACTGGGTGTATCTAACATTGCAGTCCATTACTTAATAGAAGTTACACTACACTTGATCTTGTATGTCCATTATGTCAATTAAATGAGGAAGATGAAGTTCACTTCGTTCTAAGTTGTAAAGCCCTACAGCATCTTAGAATAAGATATATACAAAGAAAATGGTATACTAGTCCAAATAAATTTAAAATGAGTTTGCTGCTAGCCTCATCAAATGAAAAAGTTGTTAAAAATCTGGCATTGTATCTCTTCCATGCTTTCCAGTTTAGAAAAACTGCAATAGAAGACAAATAAGCAACATATGAATGTTTGTTTTCTTGTAATTTTTACTCAATAACCATGCATAGATGTATGTAATATTGTACTGTTGTTGTTGCTCCCCCTTCAAAAAGGGCAATGGCCCCATGAATAAACAACTTGAACTTGAACTTGAACTCAGGCTTAACGAGAGATGGGGAGCAGGGGGGGGGGATGCTGTACCCGGGCCCGCAACTGTGAAGATGGCCTGGCCTTGGTCAGTGGATTTTTTTCCTTCTTCTTTTCCTTTTCTTTTTCTTTTAAAGAAAGTTCTGAGGAAAGAACACCCAAGCATTACACATGCAGATGTTGAGTTTCAAGTCTGCAGTATACTATTTCCAGGCGCGGGAATCGGGGTAGCGGCCCTGGGAATTTTTTTTCCATGGAGCGAGGTACTACAAGTTTGATCCTTTAACGTCATTTTTCCCTCATTTACTAACCACTCACGTGTAAAATAAAAACTCAAGTTCAAGTAGTGATGTAGATCCTAGTGCACTTGTCCTAATGTTTGCAGTCTCGAATTGTAAGCATATTATTATATACTGGGGAAAAAATTTACGATTACGAAGGAGCCCGGAGAGGTCGTCTGCCCCGGGGCCCGTGTTGGCTCTCGGCGGCTCTATATACGTTATATGCTTTGGGAAAACGCACCTAAACAAAAGACTTGTTTTTCTAACAGAATAACGACCGTGTATGTCGGTGTAGTGAAGCAGTTAGAGGATGGCGAGGTCTCTCTATAGCATGATGAGATTTCATCCAATCAAAATCTTCTGTGTGACTGCATTAATAACATTGAATGTCAGCCAGTTTTGTTCTGCTGTCAAGAAGTACATGCACGTCTGAAGCGTATTTTTTCAAAACACGTAGAGGTCATCACTATCCTTTTTCGGTTGTTGGGGAGTAATATTAGAGACTTCACTTTTCTCAGGGTGAACGTTTTGTGAGGGCGGTGTCCATCTACTCTCCCTGGCTGCTTTACCTTCCCTTAAAGACCAACCTGAATGGTTTTCGTTGTTTGCAGATATCGGTAGATATAGGCGATATAAAACTAACCTGTACATTTTAGCCTTCAAAACTCATCCATTAATTTATCCACTACGATTCGCACCTACGATCAACGAGCGCCGCTAACAGTGTACTACGTCACGCTATTGCACCATTCACAACACTGACAGCAGTCAACACCAAACAGAGAGAGAGAGAATGAGCGACATTTCGTGTTACTCGGACGCTGAAAGTCTGCATTTCTCGTGGTTCTGAAAAAAACTGCTACTTTAGCACGAGAAATGCAGACTTTCACTGTCCGAATAATCCCAACTGTCGCTCATTCTCTCTCTCTCTAATTAACGGATGGGTTTTGGAGGCTGCAATTTACAGGTTATGTTTATATCGCCTTTATCTACCGATATCTGCAAAAAACCCAAACCATTCAGGTTGGTCTTTAATGGAGTCAGCTACCCTTTCCAGACAATTGGGTCGACTGGTGGAAGCTCGCTGCGTCACACGAACCGACACGCCGCCGGGTTCGGATGCCAGGGCTACTCAGTAAAAACAACGCAAAAGGAGGTATAGGAGTCAGTCGCAACATGAAAGGAGAGCCAGTTCAAGAAAGCAGAAGATAAAATCAGGTGGGGGGATCTGTCAAAACAGAGCAAACACTTACTTTCTTTGGAATGTGTTAAGTCGTACAGGACAGCCTTTCAAAAAGGCTCTGTATCGGACTTACACAGCGCAGCCTGTTATAATGAGTATCTGTCGGACGCGTAAAACAGCCTGTTGCTCTCTCTATGTATATAAACTGCTGTGTGTGTGTGTGTGTGCGTTCGCGCAAAATAAGTATGGTAAATAGTGTTTCTGAGAAGACAACCACATCAGTTTTGTGAAAGATAATCGCACATTGTGCTTGCTTTACACTGCAGCCTCCACCCCCCACCCCCAACACACACATCATCATCATCATCCCATAAAGCTGTTGAAATTGGTTTCTGGGTAAACTGATCCTGGCAACTATTCTCATCATATGGGCACACTGCGTCGTCTAGTACTTGTGCCCGAGGTGGTGATACTCTGTGTAGAGAACCAGCTTTCGGCATGAAAACAGAAACGCTTTACAGTACCACCCACGGCCAGGTGCAGCTAACTGAAGCCCCACACTTCCGCTCTCAGTCTGCAAGCTTGTCGGCGCAGCGCTGATTTAATATAATAAGTTCCGTCCGCAAAATGAAAGGATCAGCGGGCGTCCCGTGGCCTAGCTCAGTGGGAAAGTTAGCACCCGATCTGTTAGGGTCAGTAAGTTTAGAGCAAAGAAGATCTCTTTGGTTAGAGTCAGAGGCTCGGGACTAGAAAAAAAATCAGAAGAAGTGGTATGTCTTGAACTTAAGCATTATTCGTTTCCCCAGTGGAGGTCCGTCTTGAAGGCAACTTAAACTTTACTATTTGTTAACTGGTGCTTTTGTTGAATTCACCCTTGTCTTATTGGATCTCACTCAAGGACTTCGGGGAAGTGCACCTATGAAAATATGTCTGTGGATTAAACTGTGTCTGAAAGAATAATTGTAGACTAATCGAGATACAGTAGCAGAAACTGTATTATAGCCGCGATGTCATGAGATAGTTTGTGATACTTTTGGTACCATAGATTTTACGCACACTGTTATATCACTGTATATATTTTATTAACAGTATTGCCTTTTAACCTTCATTATATTATATTTCTTTATATTTACAGTACATTTCTTGATTGTGTGGATGCCGGGATTACTTTAGTGTGTTGAAACGTCTGCAAAACATTTCACTGCGCGAACGGGTCCGTTACAAACCGTATATTAAAATTCTTGCTGACGCCTTAATAGAACGAGGAAGTGTTCTAAGTAGATCTACTCAGCTGTCAGCGTGAATACCCAGTACTGGCAAAACCAGTTTCCTCTACTGATCCTGTGTAACAAGGACGGCCCCGCTCCCCCTTCTCTTTCACCTGCACGAACTGCTCAGAATTAATCATGCAACACTCGCCCCATTCTCAGCAGCAATGTTTACCTCGACACTGTCCAGAAGTGAGTTACACAAAACAAAAATCTACAGGTTTGATTGAATTAGTCAGTTAGAGAGCAGACGGGTTTGGGAGGAGTCGACTACGAGGGCGTGTAAATAAAGCATACAAATACCAAGACTTGTGTGTTGAGACAATATTACAGGTGGTACAGATCCGTATACATTTAACTACATTAAAAGCATGAGTCACGTACAGAAACCAAAACCAAAGTCTTCCGCGTTTTACATCAGCATAAAAGCCAGCTGCTCAGATATATATATATATATACTTCTCATGCACATTGCAAATGTCGGTGGAAATGTTTGTGTACTGGCTATGAATGAATGAAGATTTGTTTTCTCTCCAGGTAGGCAGCTTTCACCAGTGTACGTCGTGTCTGGATCACTCCAATCATCTGGAGTACATATCAGCAGACCTGTTTTCTTTGCTTCTGGACCGAAGGAGCTGCACAGGTCTTTGGCTCACTTTGTCGGTTGAACAGCACGGGAATTGGCGAGTGTCCATTGACTGTAGGGAGCGGGTGCCGCCGCGTCCAGCGTTTGACGTAGCCGTCATGACACCGTCAAGTCCGTGCTTCACGAACTTCGCGATCTGGCCAAGGACAGTGACCTCCTCGTTATCCATGCTGTTCTTGCTGATCGTGCTGGTGGTGCTCAGTACAGATGCAGTCATGCTGCCAGTGGAGCCTGCAGGAGTTTTGTCAGTGAGAAATATTACATCAGCGTGTAGTGACTCGCAGGCAAAGTGTGGGCGGTCTCTGTCAGAAGAAGAGTGTACGACCAAAAACGTTTGCAGACTGCAGTGTAACGGCAGGGACGATTTTCCTTCGCGGCAGGTAGGCATATCTGACTTAAAATATATATATATATATACACTTCTGGGTTACTGGGTATAACTTCTACACGGGACGCCGTGTTAATGGGCTTAAACGGAGAGGTATCGGGTTCGATCCCATGATTGAACCACGGATTGAACAGACGGTCGGGAACAGAGTTTAGCATACTATTTGATCAGAGGGTAGCAGGGCGTGAAGTAGTGTGTCATTAATGACTTGATTTAATGGGGTGATAGGGGTATTTTAGGGGGTTCTCCTTCCTCTCCCTACATGTCCAAATTAGACCCGACAGGAAAGGCTCGTTCGGTACAGCTTTGATATAGGGGGGCAACGTGACGGCCAGAACAGAAATGGCTCACGACATTTGTCGTCTGTTCGCTCCACTCAAATGCCCAATTGTACCTAATAAACTAACCCTAATCCTAACCCAAACCCGAGCCTTAACCCTAACCCTACCCCAAACCCTAACCCCAAACCTTTGACAAAATAACACAGACCAGCCTAGCTATGACGTCATGTTGCCCCCCTATATCAAAGTTCTGCCCTTGTTCCTTCTTCAGTTCCAAATACACTGTTTTGCTTCATAATATTTCAGAACTTTTTATAGACTTGTAGAGGCCGGGTATACAGTATGTGGTATATCCAGCTAGCAGTTTGTGAAATACTGTGTACCTGGCCCTGAAGTATGGAGAAAATGCAGAAGGAAGATAGTTCCTTTATATTTCAGCTACACTATAGATACATTTTCTTCCAGTTGCCAAAATATTAGAGAAAGAGAGTTTGCTCCAATTTGTAATTTTCTGGGTATTTTTCGATGTTCAGAAAATTTAATTACTGGTTTCTATGTTGTCAGAACCCAATGACAGATTGGTTACACCAGCAATGTCTGTCAGTGCCTGGAAAGCCAAATGAAATACCAGGCCTCAATGCAAGCAGTGAGGTGTGGATGATTAACAGCTCTCATCCATGTATAATAAAAAACACTACAAGCACCCAATCTGGACGTCTATCGCTGTCATTGTGGATGAAGGTCTCCAGCAGAAACTGGTTGGTCATTATCACTATCATCCTCACCATCATCATTGCTTCTATCACCACCCCTGCCATCATGTGTTTTTTTTTTAAATACTGTTATGGTTTGGCACATATAATATTGTGTGATCCTTTCACTATATTGTGTTACATATATAAATTTGACATTTATGATCTACATATTGTGCATGTCCTCTGTTGTTTAATAATCCCAGTGAATAATCTTTAGCTTAACTTTCTGTGTTAATAATCTTATACGTACTGTATATTTTGCAGATTTTATAATGTTCATTACTATAAAACTAGTTTAATTTATTACTGATTTTAGCACATTGGTGCATGTGGAAGGGGTAGCCACTCTAGAAGTGAAAGAAAGTCACTTGTGTCTGGATGGACAGTGTGATGGAACTAGCATAATAGGGAATTGGAGCCATGTAGTTCTACAGGTCAGTTTTATCTTTTGGATAAAATAGATAGCCAAGTGGTTGGAGCATGTTGTGTGAGTCTGGCAGCACTTTTTAAAATAAGCTCATGCATGAAGGTCCAAATTTGTTTAATTGTTTAAACTATGCTTATCATGTTGAGAAAGCTTTGTATCTCTGCTTTATATTGAGTTGGTGTGTGAGCTTGTGAGGATATTTACATAATACTGTAATCCTGAACTATAAGAACTCTTCTTTCGTTTTTTTCTGTATTTCTTCTTTTTTGTCTTTATCTTCTTATCATTATTATCATTCTTATCATTATTACGTGAAACTTTATGAGTGTGGTCAAATGTGGTAAGAAAATTTATAACGTTTTTACAGGTCATAAATGATGGAGCTTATGCAATTGTCAATGGAAATTTTGGTAGTCAGAATGTCTCCAAACAAACATCAAGTCCTGCAATGCAGAGAAAGACTTTCAATGTGACCATTGGTAATGTTAAAGTCAAGCATTTTTTACTTTTACTTATTAGCAAAAACGATACATTTTCAAATTTAATACCCCATTCAATTAAGTGCATGATGTCATTAAATATGTGTAAATTTGGCATTTGTCTTTTATGCTCTATATAAGTATGTTATATTTGGTATAATTTGTAAAGCAAGATTGAACTATCTGTATTTTAAGAAATGTCCTGGTTTTTGTTTACAGATACAGAGTTGTTGAATTTATCCAATTTTAGAGGCTTGTTAACTAAACTTCATCCTTCATTAATTCTTCTCACATTTTATTATGTTAAAAATTGTCTTTCATTAAATTTTTTTTTTTCACAGGCAGTGATGCCCATTATCAGATCTACGATGTTCGTCTATTTAATGACACTTTAACAGAAAGGTATGTTAAGCATATGTGCTTGCATGAAATGACAAAGATTAATTACTATTGTAAAATTGTACTTGCATGTAGAGATATATTTCAGTTATTTGTTACTTTCTGAAACAGACAACACAGACATCATTTATCAATAATTAAATTTGTTCCTGGATTGTGCAAACTAAATTATCCAATGCAGCTTATATAACTCTTTGTTCTTCTTTATTTTCTAGTAATTTAATTTAGGGATGAAATGCATTTAGAGTAGAATATTCATGTAGAATATTAAATGTAAATGCAGGGGTGATCTGCAGTTCTAACACTGGAGAATCAAGCACATTAATTAGGTGAAATTTAATACTACACAGCTATCTTCCCTGGTCTGGGAGAAAAATTGAATTGTTCTGGGTCAGTGTTTTCACCTGCTGTCTCGATCTATGCCAGATATCCATTTTGTCTGATTTCAATACCGAGTCTGTAAAACAGAATTCTTTTTTCTGTATTTTACAGAGAAGTCAAGATGCTTTACACTGGAGTTCTAACACCTGCTGGCTTACTACCTGCTTGCCGCTGTCCTTCTGCATACCCTAGGCTAAAGCAAAGTGATAATTACACCTGTTTGAATAGTTCAAACAGTGAACTGAAACGATTGCAAATAACCTACAATAGTCCTGATGTGTTAATTGATGAAAATTTAAAGACCAATTGGTTAATACCATCTGGCAACATTACTCTTCAAGTTGAACTGATGTATGATTATCAGGTATTTTATTTAATATTTTATTCTTAACTTGTATTTAATTTTTTGTATGTTTTCTTTTTTAATTTGGAACACACACACACACACACACACACACACACACACACACACACACACACACACACACACACACACACACACACTATTCTCTCTCACTACATGATAAAATCATGCTATTAAGAGTTACAATCTAATCTTTGCAACAACTCTTTATAACTCTTTATTTTTGAAGCTTTATTTTCTCACATGAGATCTTTATTGAATATATGTGTCTATTTGCCTACACTTTTAGGTATATATCAGTTCATTTATTGTTTTAATTTGATCTTTTATCAGGTTGAAGCAGCCTTCATGAATTTTCTCAATGGAACACAATGGGATACAACCACATGCAGTACAAGTTCCTGCCAATGGAATACAACCATATGCAGTACAAGTTCCTGCCTTATAAACAGGTGAAACATTTTTCCACTATTCTTCCTCAACTCCTAAGTAAGCGCCTAAGTGTCTAAGTATCCTACTATCATCATTAGTCATTTAACCCCAAAACCATTTAATAATACACCTGTTTTACCCATGATAGTCCATCATATCAGCACACAGGTTTATATGAATTAGTAATCTCAGTAATGGTGTACATATTGTTGATAAAATGTGCTGTGCAGTAACCCAGTTATAGATAGACAAGTCTAAAGAAGTTACACTCCAGTGGTCTAGTCTTACATTTGGAACTTGCTACAAGTCTAGCAATTATGACAACACGTCATAAATAATATTAATCTGATTTTTTAAATGCAGGATCATTGCAGCCATGGATTAGATATTTCTTATACTTTTTATGCAAACTCACTGTTCCAGTGATTGCTTATCAAAAATGGTTTGTCTGAAATCAGAAACTGCTTTGTCTGTCCCAAGGACCTCTGTCACCCTAGCCAGAACATGGAGTTTGACACTTCCTGAGACGATGAAGAATTTAGTTCTCAAGGATCTTATCCTTAGAGGGAGGTAAATACTCATTTCTTTACAGTAGCAATGGTTCACTTGCTAAAATGCTTGTGAAATTGCCTGCATTTATTCCCCATCATCCAACATCCAAAAAAAAAAAAAAAAAATAGTGGGAAGGTAGTTTGTCAGGACTGGATTTTCTCCACTTATAGTGAACACTAAAATTATGTGATGTAGCCTGTGCAAATCAGGATGGCTGTGTGTGGCAGGTTAGTTGTCTGAGTGTCTTTATTATGGTGTTCTGCTGTTCATCAAGAGCAGTATCTATGAACCTCATCACATAGGGATTTTACCTCCCACTTCACACTTCTCTGTAACACTTTGATGTTCCCTCTAACATTATGTTGTCTGCCCTTTACAGTGACGCTTTGTCAGTCATTTCATTAGCAATCCAATACAAGCGGCTATAGACACTACAAGTATTCTTTCAAGGCATTATGAGAGATCTGAGTTCTAAAGTACACAATCTAAACATTGAGAGACTTATTTTGTGTCTATCACACCCTGTGTGATGATGATACCCTCACCTCCTTCAATATTTGTTTCCTTTATGTCAACTATCAACAGTATTTTGTAAGTTTTTCAAAGTTGCATATATATGGCATAAACTCTCACCTTACTGCATCAAACCATACCATGTTTATGGAACTGTCCATGAATATTGTGTATTTATTTTTGTTATTTTGTTCTTTAGCTTCTTATTTCTCTCCTGCTAATGGGGATAGCACTGCCCTCCTAGTGTGTGTGTGTGTGTGTGTGTTCATATTTATCACAATTGGCCAGATAAAGAGAGAGGGAGAGAGAGAGGGAAGGGGTGTGTTTTTGTGTGAGAGCTGGTGTTTGGAACATTTTTCATTTTTTGAAAATGTAAGCTGGATTTTATAAAGCATGGTGTGCCTGGCTTTGGGCAAAGTGCAGTTGAAGTTATTAAGTTACTATTATTAAGTGTTGTTATTATTGTACAGGTGCAACAGTGGCTATTTTAATATTGAGCCTCCTAACAGCTCTGTTCGTTGTGTGCCTTGCAACTGTACAAAATATGGAGCACTGAACTTAAGTTGTGAAACTAATGGACAGTGCTACAGCAGGCTGAATATACAAGGTGCACTTTGCTTCTTTCTCATTTGAGAGTAAATTAAAATTGTAGAGGTGGCTGTCGTATGTTTCATAGAAACCAGTTGCTGGCATTTTCGCTTGTCTCTGAATGCCTGATAAGACTGCTACAAATAAGTGTTTTATTTAACTCATACAGCAAGGGCTGGAGGACAATAAAAAATATAAGCTGATTAAATAACCAAGTTTTTTTCTTCTTATACCTAGTACTACCTTATTGAATACATATCTTTTTTATAATAATTGATGCAGACTTGAAATGCAGTCAATGCAAGAATGGAACAGAAGAATTGAAGCTACAGGATTGTGTAAGTTTAATTTGTATTTGTGTGCACACATGCATATGCTAGCCCATTTATCTACCTGTTTATCTCTGCATCACTAATACTTGTATAGTTACTGATCTCTTTATTACATACAAATATTATCATCTAGATATTGTGTTGACATATTCTAGTTGTTCCTTATTTGTTACTTTAATGTGTATGTAGGAGGAGCATGTTAATTCCATGGAACCATTACATGGGCCGCAAGCTGGAGGAACAGTAGTAACCATCAGAGGCTACCTGCTTGGCAGTAGCAATCAGCCAGTCCACATATTTCTTGACAGTGTCGAACAGACTGTAATTAAGCAGTGAGCATAAGTTCTGTATACTTTTTGTAGTGATTGCTAGTAACTGATTTTGAGCAACAATTAAGAAAGCTTGTGAAGAACCTACAGACATGAAAGAAGTATAAAAGTGAAATATATGATTTGAAATTTTTAAAAAATCTATCAGTCAATCAGCCACCATGTAACTCAATTTCAAGTGCATTTAAGAAAATGGCAGACACATCCAGACATCAAGTAGCCTGAACAGATCTGGGACAGAAGTTTATGAGTATCAGTTTAAAGTTCACCTGGCTTGTGGGGTGGGTGAACTCCACCTGCCCACCCAGTCGCAGCATGTGCCTGATTTATCCAGTCAGATAACACCAGGGGAAGTATATATGAGCGGTATTCCACATGCTGCAAATCACTTGGTTCACTCCCCCTAGGACCAACCAGGCTATAGGCCCTTTGCTTGATGGTCTTTCAACCAAAAACTTTTTGAATGACCCTATTACATGTTTACAAGTGAACATTAATAAAGGCATGACTGACTCCAAGATGAGTTTATAGTAATTTTAAATATACATTTTTTTCAAGCAATGACACCATGATCATCTTTAAGACGTCTCCAAGTTTGACGATAGGCTCCAGATTTCTACAGATCAGCTGGGGTGTTCCTTATTGTCCGTTCCCTTCAAAGCTGTCATTTATTTATCATCTGAATCCTGTTCTCTCATCTTTACCAAATGTGTCCATGCATGTCAGGTACAGATATCACAAATTTGATATTAGTTAACTAAAGATATTCTCCTGTTCAGAAAGAACTGCTTAAAAATTACTGTTAATAGATTTGTCAGTAGTTTTAATCTATGTGTAATGTAAAAGTTTTCTACAAAGGACTGTGTTGGTACTAATTTTAAAACTTGGCATGGCTGTATCTTCCTTGAGGAAAGTCAGTCAGAAGCAGCAAAAAAAAAAAAAAAAAAAAGGCATTTCAGTGCTACCATGTCACTGCAGCTGTATATGCTGTTCTGTGGCTTTTGTTGTGGTGTTGCTGCAAAGCATATGTTTGAAACTACTGGTATTGGTGTTCACCACCAGTCATTATTGTACACAAAACAAACTACCACGGGAGTTACTAAAACACAAGATGCTGACTTATTTGTGAATAGTGGTGGATGTGGCGTGCAACTCCGAGGGTCTAATTTAGACAGTGTGGCGGTTTCACAACTGTTTGTGACTAATTCAGTTTCCAACAAATCTGTATCAGCAGTAAGTCTGTTTTCTTCTTTTATTTTTGTAATCTGTATTTTACCATGGGGGATTTGTGTAATTTTCTTTTAAGCATTGAAACTCTCCAGTTTTCCAGAACTGCCCTTGCTTGTTAAAGTGATCTTAAGACTGATCATATAGCTAGCATTGGTTGTTCAGTTGTTTTTTTTTGCATGTCTGTAGAGAGAAAAAAACAAAGATAAAAGGTCAAAATCTTTGCAGTTTACAAGTACCCGATAATTGAAAATATTTTTCTTTATGTAATAGCCTTGCCGCAGTGTCGCTCACGAACTATTCTGCTTCACCCCAAACCTTACACAGAACCTTGGTTCATCTAATGACAGCTTCTACTATAGGGTTGAATTGGATGGAACATTTTACCCAAACCAAAGTGTAATGACAGTTCTGTATGACCCAGTTGTTGACAACATGGGAGATTTTAAGTTTTCACCAGAGTTTGAGAAGCAAATTTACATTACAGTAAGTTTAATGGTGTTTTAAATTTGCATATGTAGCTCTGTGGGTGGAGGTGGGTGTGTGTGTGGGGTATTTGTGTGTGTGTGTGTGGTGGTCAAACCCAAATAAGACAATCACTCTTTTAGTGAACCATGCTTTTACTGAACAAACATTTTTTCACGTAGTGTTTCTTTATGCTTATTACTTAAATTCATTAAAATCTGCTCACTTCAGATAAAGGGAAAACTAAAAGGTTGGAAAGAACAGAAAGTTGAATTCATTTTATGTTTGACTCTTTACATGTGCCTGAATATGTGTTGATGTTTACACTGACATAAATTTGCATTAAATAACAAGTCATATAATTGTGCCCTTTGCATGTTTCAAGTTTGCATAACTGGCGCCAACATTTCAATGCATTGTTTTGATGAGATATTTTGACACCTATTTACATTTCCTAATAGGGATCACATTTGACTGGTGGATGCTCAAAAGAGGAGATTACCGTCCTTGTTGGTGTGATCCGTTGTAAAATTATCTCCCTTTCTGAGAATAAACTCACATGCAGTCCACCCTCCAGTCCTTTGGATGGCTTCTCCAAGTTTCCAGTTAAGGTGAGAAACACGCTGAGGTTATAGAAGTTATTTATATTCTTAAAAATTATTTCTTCACTCATTTGTGTATTTTATGAAGTCTTTTGGGGGTCTCCTCAATTTATTTTTCCTTTCATTAGCAGTTAACCTCCTTGGCAATACAATAAAATGGTTAGTCTCACTTAAGCTCAGAATTTTATGTAAAAACACTTTGTGAGCAATGCTCGGGTAGCCTGGTTTAATCCAATGCACATACAGCCCAAATAGCAGTTGGGATTGACTGTTTGTACCCAAAAATTCCAAGTCTGAATAATTCTAGTGGTGAATGCCAAGGATATTTAGGAGACTTTAAATGACTAATTGCCATGTAAAATTTCTTTGAAGAAAAAGTCTTATGATATTTTTCTGTTGAAGCAGTCAAAATCACTATCTATAAAGTACATATATAAATATAGATATAGAAAAGTACACACATATATATATTTCAGAATAACCAAACATTTTCAATATATCAGACACTGTAAAAAAGAAAAGTTGTCTTGTAGTCATTAGCATCAGAGCAGTTTAACAGATCATAAAAGATTTTGTTTTAATTTCTATGAATTTATGTGTGCTTTCACACCTTATTTGCTGCTTTTTTTCTGTTGTCAGGTTCAAATAGGGAATTACAGGCAGACAGTTGGAAATCTCCTCTACCTTAAATTCTGGGAGACAACATATTTTATTGGCATCATGTGTGGAATTGGAGCTTTTATAATCCTGGTGATTGTCGTTGCAGTAGTCATCTGTTGCTATCACCACAAAAAATCAAGACAGGGTTTTGAGCAGAGTCTGCCAAAAGATTCAGAAAGAATAGTGACTTCTGATAACCATTATACACAGTGTGAGATATGCTTTTCTTGGTTCTTCTTTTTACGTTTTGTACCATATAGTTTACATTTGAACCAATCATCCAATGTTAAATGCACTGTTACTGACATTTTATAATTCAAACTAAAACTGCTTGTCATTTAAGGCATTTATGGTGGTTTTTTTTTTAAATATTTTTTTAGTGCAAATTATCAATGGTGGATTTGAGGATCCTATTCAGTCAGTAAGCATTGCCCGTGAACCCAAGCTGACACTTCCTCCAAACTTAACAGAAACAGAACTGATGAAAGAATTTCTCCAGCGTATTGAGCCCAGTTTAATGGAAGCAGTGAAAGCCAGCATTATTAGTGGCAGTCAGCTTGTGTCTGGCAAAACGCGGGTAAATACAGGTAACAATTTTAGTGAGAGTTTGTCAGATCTTTAGAATGAGAATTTTAGAATAAAAGGATTTTTTTCTGTCATGTGGTAGTGCACACAGCTATGGAGTAGAAAGTCACGTGCCGATGACTAAAAATTTCTGGCCCCATCTTGCACCTAACTTTCACAGTGCTAGACTGTCAAACAGTTTTTTTTTTTTTTTATATAAAGCACACATATAAGCAGATTATAGAGAAACTGGAAAAGCAGTTTGGCTGATGTACTGATGTAGTTTTGCACTTTGAGTAGTCTCTGTGTGCCAGTCTGTTGCCATCTAGTTTTTATTTAATAAAAATAATAATAGAATTTGTAGAGCACATTTTCTCATGTACACTGTGCACAAAAAGACTACTAATGAACAGATAGTTAATAATACAAGTGTCAGCAAAATCCAGACAATGCATAATATGAAAAGAAAACTATAAAAATATCGGTCACCTTAAGAATAGTTTTTCTTTAATGTCTGCAGGAAAATATGCTCAGATTATTGATGGGACTTTTGCAATGCCCAGTTCCTCTCCAATGAACAAAGTCCTCATTAAAACTCTGAAAGAACCTCTGCCAGGTATGAAAATACTTTGTCCTTGAATTTCTTGATTGTAACACTGTGATAACTGTATTCTGCTTTAAAACGTGTTTATTATATATATCTTTTCATGTCATGTAACACAATTTTTTTTAGCAACAATACATGAACATAAAGAAATTGAAAGGGCAGTGTGAAGGAAAATATAGATAAAATATTGCATATATATATATATAATGGAGACAGGCATAGGCAAGTATTTATAGATTACTTCTGTAATGGTTGTGTGCACTCTAATAGGTTTTATGGTCATCTGGTGGAAGTTGTATTAGGTATACCTGTCAAATAAATGGGTCTGGGTTTTTTTCCTTTATAAAGTGTTTTTGACAATGAGTCAAATTAAAATTCAAGGCCCTAATAAAAACTAAACTGACTTTTTATGATGAAATCTGTCATTTTCTTCTGCTCAGATCGAGGTGCATTTCCAGTTTGGGTCAATACTGCATTGCGAAAGTGTCTTCGCTTCTATCATTACAACCATGAACAAGTGCTGTCCACGACTGGCATTGTACTGGATGAAAAAAAATTCCATATAGTTTACCCGTTCATGGAGATCTGTTCACTCAAGAATCACATCAATAATCCTCAAAAGGTTTTGTAATAATCATAGAAATAATTCTCTATATTAAAAACCTCTCAAATAAACATGTGTCAGACAACCTCATCTTCTTCCAGTAAATGTTTACCAGATTTGAAGTTTTTTTCATCTTTGAAGTGCATTTCCTCTTAAGAGGGATCTTGCACAGTGCATCATGATACAAATACAATATTATACCCCAGACTTGTACATTTTTTTAATTAGACACGACAGTTTCTCAGAGCCAGTTATCAAGCTGGCTCATGCAAAGGCCTCTAGTGTCATCTGTAGGTGCTCTAACCATTTGCTTCTTCAAGCCACATGCATGATTAAGGAAATAACTCTGCAATACACCACACACACGTGCGCACATGTGTATAACATGAATGCATGAAGTGTTCTTGGAATTCACCTGCAAAAAAGTAGTAGTTTTGAAGAACCCCTTCAGTCCACTATTATATATAGCTATGGATATTTGTTCTTCAGGAGTTCAGTCTGCGGCAGCTACTTGAGTTTGGGGTACAGGTGGCAGAGGGGCTTAGTTTTCTGACGGACAAAGACATCACACATCGCGATCTGGCGGCTCGTAATTGTATGTACGTAAGATTCATAGGATATTTCAAAAAGCTTATTCTAATGCATCAAATTTTAGTTACAGATTCTTTAAGACTAATGATTAATGCAAAATCTTTGCTGTAGATTTCCTGACGATATATGCCAATGTTTCTGCAGGGTTGATGCAACAAATACTGTCAAAATCACAGATGCAGTTTTTTCATGGGACTTCTATGGGGAGGAGTATATGTTTGACAGCTCACGAGATCGCTTCTTACCGATTAGATGGATGGCACCGGAAAGTCT
Source organism: Marisa cornuarietis (assembly GCA_004794655.1). Taxonomy (NCBI): domain Eukaryota; kingdom Metazoa; phylum Mollusca; class Gastropoda; order Architaenioglossa; family Ampullariidae; genus Marisa; species Marisa cornuarietis. The sequence goes on along the minus strand of SMMW01000554.1, from coordinate 635,006 downwards.
TATGGATGGCTACTATGACAGACATTCAGACGTGGTGAGTGCTACTGTGTGCAAATGGTTGGTACAGCACATATTTCTTGCTTTTGATGGCAAACCCATCCTCTGCTTAACATGCATGCAATGTGAACACGAACTTGTCAGTGACATGAAACAACTGTGTTACTGAAAAGGGGTAATCTTTGTCACTGCATTTGCTTTCAGTGGTCCTGTGGGGTCGTGTTGTGGGAGCTTCTTACAAGAGGCTGCCTGCCATACCATGAAGCTTCTGACTTACAAGTGAAAGGATATGTCATTCACGGCTATTTTCTTGGGAAGCCCATAAACTGTCCAGATAAAGTGTAAGTTGCTGTTCTGGTTATATCTTTGGTCAGCCCATTACATGAAAAGAAAGATTTTTAAAAAATGCAATATACTTTCTGGGTATCAGCTTCATTCTTACACTTGAAAAGGTGCATTTTCACCTTGTTTGGGGATAGAATTCCTGCTTTGCTGTTTTAACTCTTCCTTTGTAGTTCATACCTGCAGATGCAAATGTCATCTTTGCTACAGCTCAGTTGCATTGATTCATCTGTATTGAATGAGTTTAGCATATGAATTGGGAATTTCAGATAAACTTCACCCAATTTTATCAAGTTAGGCCAATTTTACCTATGGGTTAAATGCTGACTGCCATGAATATTACCCCTCTAAAGTGAAACTAGTGCTGCAGACTTTATAATAAACTTTGTAGATATAGTATTTCTCACATTTAATACAACTCTAAGCTTGGTTAGATGAGAGTGCCATTATACATGTGTTCATATTTTTTTCACCCAGTTATGACCTAATGAGACAATGCTGGAACATCGAGAGCAGTGAGCGACCCAGTGTCTCGAAAGTTGTCATGGTTCTGTCAGAAGAACTGACTGGAGAAGTTCACTCGGAAGACATTTACGTGAACATGGTGATGGTAGAGGGGATGTATGAAAATCAGCAGTCCCTTGACAAGGTTAAGAGGAGAGCACCTCTACCTCCTTAAATAAAATTGTATATAAACACACATTTCAGGATGACACAATTTTATATTTAGAATGTCATATTCCTTAGCAGTTTCACTGTTCCTTGGAGCTTATAAAGAGTGGAAAAAATGTGCTGTCCAAATCTGCATTTGCAACAGAAGCTTGTCACTAACAGGACCAACAAGTAGCAAATACATATGGGTACATAATTATGTGTGTACATAAGAAATTTGTACCTTTGCTGATGTGTTTGCATTTTAGGGTTGCTTCTTGGGAGTTTTTATATATATATATTTTTTTTCTCTGTCGAGTGGAATGAAGAACTTTGACTGGGAACCCACACTATATAAATTCGCAGATGACCTGGTCACAGATATATATATCTAGGAAGGAGAGAGGAGTCTGCATGCTGTGTATTTTGCCAAGTGACTTATTCTTTCCATTGAAGTTTAGCAAGCCAAATAGTCAGAAACCAACATTTTGTATTTGTTTTCCTAAATTAACTGGAAAGTGTGCAGTAAAACAACGTACAAAATGCAATAGGATAAAAGGAACATGTAATTGCTACTGTTTTGGTTATGGGTAGCATGGATGCATAAAAATGGATTATGACCATGTTTTTCACTTTAAAGATAATTTTTTTTATGTATAAAATTGGATGTGATAATGAAGTCAACATTGTTAATGTCTGTAACTAGCAGCCCGTCTTTAATTTGCTTTGGTACAAAATATTTATAGTGCTCACATCATCTAGAGGAAATGTGCATTATTCTTAGTCCTAGATAACAGCTTTATGGCTGTTTATCATCCCATGCATCGCTGAAAAGCATGCTAGGTGATTGTCATGTTAACATCATAGTGTACTTATGCTGTACATAATACTTGACCATGATAATAAACTATGCATATCATTGCTAATGCTATTCAATTTGCACTGCAGTAGATCTGTTGGTGAAGAAGAAAATGAGAAAGCTGAGACAACTGATCCATGAGCAATGCTTTGCTCAATAGAAGACCAGAATTCAGTGATGTGTAGATGCAGGAAGAAAGTATACTGAAGGAGCCAACTTGTTATTTAAAAACCACACCTCATAGGTCACATTCTAGCTCTGTACATAATATACTTTCAAAGCTTCTCTTTATCAAAATTCGCCACAAATAACAAAATTGGGCAAGTTCAGGCTGGAGATGGATTAAAAAAACTTGGTTTGACTTCAAACTCATTATGAGCTTATATATATTACTTTTATATCTTTTGCAGCTCCCTTTTATTTTAGAAAAGAATTTGCTTAGAGAATTAAATTGAAAGAGGCCTGTGCTCTTTAAAGTCATTTAGTAGAATGGTGAACCCTCTCCCCTTTGTTGTGCTTCAACAAGCTAGTCCTGATTCCAGTTTCAGTGCAATCTACAGTTGTGTTTTCCATACTATTTTGAAATATTCTTGAGTACTAAAGCATGATGGCTTGTTAAGCATAAAAGAGAACAGGAAACGTTTACTTTTTAGAGCAGAAGTGTTTAACATGTGCAAGCAAATGCCTGCTTTATTACGCAGTATAGTGAAGAGTTTGAAGGGTGGGACAATCTGATTGTCATAGCACGATTCAGATTCATGCAGAGCCAAATCAACCACTAAAAAAAAAAAAAAAGCAGCAATAAATGCCATAACGTCAGCGGCATTTGCCCATGATGAAGGCACAGGAGGATTGTGTGGGAACAAGAAAACTCAGTTTGCCTAATGAAATGCATATCAGAAGTCAGTCACAAACTCCTGCAGCTCCAATCATCAAAACTTTATGGCAAGAAGCACTGCATATCACATTCAACATCATATATCAAATGATGTCATTACAATGTGAGAAACATGCTGTCGTCACAATGCAAAATATCTGTCCTGGTTCCATGTGATGGAAAAGTAAGCAAAACCTTCAACAGCAGCCCTATTCTGTTGGGGTTTTCTTTTCTTTGGAAAGTTCACATTGCTTGGTCAGCCCCTTTGCATCTCTGATAAAATCTTATTCAGAAGGCATCAATTCCGTACCACTGCAACATTTGTTCTAACAGGCCATAAAGTAGCAATATTTTCATCAATCTAAAGTGGGTTTTTTTTGTGCATCAACCATAAATCTCTTTTAATGTGGAATATTTTTTTAGACATAAAGGACAATGTAAGTTCAGGCTGCAACACAAACCTTATTCTTGTTACGTATCAATACATTCTTTCTAAGTACTTGATACACCAATCTTTAATATAAAAAATTTGCAGTAGAATTGAGAGTGAAAGGGGGTCTTACATGAATAGGAATATTTACAAATACCTAGCGCTTTTTTGGCTTGTGTTTAAATATGTAATCCACTTAAAATTCTACATGCTTGCAAGTCCAACTTCACCATAATTTCACAACTTACTTTGGTGCCGATTTCCACATCTTTTACACTCAGTCCAAAAATAACTGATTGGAAAATTTCTAATGCCGAATCAAGCTGACTCAAAAACTAACAGGGATCCTTGTGCAAGTATAAATATGCAGGTCATAACAGCTGAGTTTACTACTGTACAACAGCTCCTTTCTTAAAACAGTAAATAATGCATACTAATGGACTTCAGAAAAGACGTCCCATGTACACCACCTCTTCAGAAAGATTTTGAGCATTAGTGGTAATGGGAAAAAAGCCCAGTTTAACATAAAAGTCAGCCATATACTTGTCTCCAGGACTGAGTTCTACATGAACACCATACGAGCCTACTGCCTTTAGTGCACACAGTATGCATGCCAACAGGCGGCGAGGAACTGCAGGATCACACATACGATGGGCAAGAACGTCGAGCCGCATGACTGAAGGGTAGCATTTGTGCACCTCATCTGGCACCTCAAGCATCTTGCCATGGAAACTTATCATCACCTCCTGCCCAGAATGTTGTTTTCTATTATTAACAATTCAAATGAAAATCAAATCACTCAAATTAAGTGTTAAGAACTTCAAGCGTTTAAATAACCACACATACAATCACAAGTAGCAGCCTAGCTGCATTTATGCCTTGACATTATTATGTAGATTTGTTTTCCAGCTGCTGTTTACAAAGCAAACAATGTCATCATTTTCCCATCTTTCTTAGCAACAGGTAAATGACATAACTATGTGTTACTTTTCTTTAGTATCTCTCACTGTCAGTGAACGATTTTGCAACTTTTCCCTGGAGACCAGTAGACTTAAAATATCAATATAAGTAGGCTCCATATGACAAAAAAGCTAATGAATGCTTTTCTCATTTTTAAGGTGAAATACCTCAGCTGGTGACAAGTCATCTTTAAGTGGCTTCGGATATTTTTCACACATGGTCTGCACCCATGATGACTGACTGAAAGCCACAAACTCCTTGGCATCACGAGCACCTAGTGCATAGCCACATACACCTTGCTCATCTTCCACCACAAAGCAGAATTCTGGTGACAGTGCCAAGTACCGTCCCACCAACCTGAGAAACAGGAAAAGGTGATAGTTATGTTCATTAAATAGTGCTGCTAAGGGTGATACAACATTTTCTTGTTGCTGCACAGCTTTAGTTAAATCTAATAACCGTGGTATGGAACTGTCACTTAAGACACACCAATATTTTATTAGGCTGGAACATTCACTCCCTACCACAAAGCGCTGGACAAACTTTTTGTATCTGTGCTTTTTATCAACATGCATATGCTGTTACCCACCTGTCACCAATAAGCCTAGGATTTTCAGGAAACACATCTGTTCCATCCATTCCATCATCACATGTCTTCAGGCAGATGTCATATATTTGTTCCTTTATGACAGAGTTCATTTTATATTTTGCTCCTTTAAAGAGTTCATTTTAGGTTTTATTCCTTTCAAACAAAATTTCATTTTAGAAACACCTCTATACTATTTTAATAATATAACTGCAACTGCCTTTCATCAAAGCAACTGTAAATAATTCTTATTGTACTTATATAATCTCAACAGACTCAACTTTGCAACACACTGCAAGTCTGAACAGATGATAACAGCTGAGGGAAACATTTAATATTAGAACTCTTCAAACGTGTGCATTTTTCACAGCACCTAATCATGTGAAGCTTTTAATACCATACCTCATCTTCTGGGTGGTATAGTCGGAATTGTGCAGTTAAAGGCACAATAATATCTGGGGGTCTGATGAAAAACAAGTCATGAGCCGTTGCTAGTGGCAACAGTCGCTGTTAAAACAAACAACTAAATTAATGTCAGGCATAGAGCTAAAACATGAATAGTGCCAGTCAAAGCTGTAGAGGCAGGTTGTCTCTCATACAACAAAAGTTTAATTTTCTATCAAGCATGCATATTATTTCAAACACAAGAAAGCTACATTTAAAAAGCTCTCTCAAAATGGAAGTTTCATTTTTTTATGCATAATGAAGTCACAGGTTCCCAAAACATCTGGTTTATCATGAGGATTTACTTCTTCAGTAGCATCGGAAAAAACATTAACAAGCATCCCTAATTACACTAGAATGAAAGTGTCTTGGTGAAAGAAGGCAGTAGCAGCCTGTTCATGCAAATAACTGCAAATAAGCAGCTCCAGTACAGAAAATCTACAAATGTCGTCCCCATAGGGGATTTTTTTGCACCCAATTACTAAACTGTTACTTCATCTTCATTCAAAGATGGACCAAGCAGGTTTGGGAATTGTTTTTAAAGCCATTTCTACGCCTGGCAAACATGACAAAGACCGACACAACACTGACTACCATACAAGCTCTTTACTTATTGCATGCAGGGGAGCATAATTATTTCCCCTGATGCTTCTTTTGGCAGAGATGTGACGGAGGACCTAACATATTTTGTCACTTGCATAAAGTACTGGGAGATTTTTTTTAATTTGTTTCTTGCTATAGCTATGATGTACAAATAAATAAAATTAATAAACAAACAAAAGCAGACAGGAATGTTCAGGTAGCATGCAATCCATAAAAGCTATAATGAAATGTGGGGAAGATGATCAATTCAATGCCACATACAAGTTTATTAGGGACAGATGAGGTTTGAGGGCATTTTAAGTCACATCTCTGAATTAATTCTGAGCAATGCAGTGAAAAAATAAAAAACAGAACTGTGATCTTTCTGTTGTCTTCTGCCAATGCCATTGCACCAAAATCTCTCAGGACCATTAGAATGTGGTAACTTGCTCATGGTTCTTTATTTCTGTTATTCACAATGATTGCTGATTTATCTCTCATCAATTTCCCACATTTCTGACTACTTATAACCTATACCCACAAACAAAACAAATAAGTGGGAAAAGCCAATCAGCATCCCCTTCCTCCCCCACTTGTAGAAAAGAAAAAAAGCTTCCATGGCTTATTTTCATCCCAGCTGTTTTTGTCTGTTGACTAAACAGCATGGATAAATCATGGTGATCATGATCAGCTTCACAGCCTTGTTATCTCTGAGAACAAACCATGTGCAAGTTTCCTTTCTATAATAAATGCAAATTCTGTGGAAGAGAAAAATACGGTCATGAAGTGATTCAACTGATCTTCCCGTGCAAGCCAGGTAGATTCATGTTCACCACTGGAAACAACTCAGGTGTAAATGTGATGGCCTTAAATGCAATCATTATTCAATCCAAAAAGAAAGTTCCCTTTTGAATTGTTTCTTAAAGGCACATCTCTTTTTTGACTGTTTATATCATTCATAAATGAAAAAAGGAAAATATTTTTCACAAAAACGAGGCTGACAGCATGGAAATATTTATTAAACTTGCAAGTTACTGAAAACTGATTGCAGGCAAGACCATTCTATTTACGCTGACTTCCCTACATAGCAGGAATGTATCAATACACACAAAGTCCTGTTGAGAAAAGACCTGAGGTGTACTTTTGGTGCAACAGCATGGACACGATTGCTTTCTGAAACAATTCAAGTGGTTAGAATAACACTCTACAAGAAAAATCTATAAGCTGAGCTGCATCATGAAATTCTCTTCCGCTTGTCTGGGTTTTACAGATGAATGGCATCATTACAATGAATACATACTTGCAGCTCATGCTGAAGGCCACCTCGAAAAACCCAGGGCTCCATATCTCCACTCATAAAGGCTTCCTTATAGCCTTCAGAAAACCCTGTTTACATTGGAATAGAAAGAAATGAGTAAGGTGCTCTTGGTTCAGTCATGTCTCATTTGATTTCCAGGTGTTGCTTTAATGGACTAAACAGATAAAATTATTCAAATTCCTGAAATAACCATCAGGTTCATTTCCCAGTCACCCTGAAATATTGGATCTGCTTTGTTCATGCAAGAAAAATATCAGTGACTACCAAGCAGTGCACTCTTTATTATTGCAGCTTTATTATTGTGAAATATTGCGGCTAAATTTATCCGACACCAGTGTACAGCAATCAAGCTCTTTTAATAAACTCTTGTTAAAAAAACAATTCTTTTCCCTAGCTCAAGCAATCACATCACCACTGAGAGTATGTTGACAAGGAAAGACTAAGATAAGCATGGGGGCTCCTCATTGTGAGGGTTCCCTTGCTCTATAGAATACACTCCTTATTTTATTTGCAGTTTTCAGCAGCAGGTAAAGGTGCTCTGCTTCACTCATTTGTTTCTGATAAAAAAGCAAGTTTTTACCCAACTCTTCTTAGACAGTATATATTCTTTCCTTTCAAGTTATAGCTGGGTAAAATTTCAAAGTACCTCCAGAAAAGTTTTACTTTACGACTGGCTTGCTCTGTTTTTAATCAGGGAAAAGCAGAACACCTTGAGTAAAGCCTTTTATGCAGTTTCACAAAGCAAAATTTCAGTGCTATCCTAATGCAGAAAAATGGGTTCTCTCTTTCCACATAACAATGATGAAATGATGAATACTGCTCTGAACTTTCTTTATTCTTTTCTCACTAGGATTTGCTGTTGGCAAAGGTCTAGAACACACTCTTCTCATGCATCTTCATGTTGACTTTTATTTTACTGTACACGTTTACCTCCCACTTAGCCCTACACCAATAATTTATGCACTAACCAGCAAAAAAACACTAACATGAAAATGTCTTCCAGATATGTAAAGCAAACATTTACAAGAATGCCTGAAAATGTTGAAAATGTTTGTGTCATGGTGACATACTACATGTGGAAATTGGGACTATTGAATGCCACTGAATGTTAGGTTTTTAAAACTAGTAAACAGCACATTTTGGCTCAAAAAGCAGTTTCTTTCCTAAAAAGACAACGTGAAAGTGACTTGAGTGACTATGTGGCAAGAGAGAATTCATTAGTCCTCAGTCACATTCACTCATTGCATCCAATGAAATCTTACTTAACAACAGGCTGCAACTTTGAAACACAAATGTAACTTCCTCAAAGTCCCACACAGACAAAAGCTGTAACGACTGAAAGAGAATTTGAGGGTGCATTAGTGATGCACTGAACAAAAAAAATGCTGCATAAAAGAGAACAAAAGCACAAGTATGCAAGTATCTTATTTTTCTGCACATTCTTGACATTCTCCAGACTCCTTTTTTAAAAGTCTGAAACACAACTGTGATAAATAACATTCTTAAAATGAAAAGCAAAATGAAATAAAAATGCTTAAGTAAATGATATGGGTTGCTAGTATTTATGATAAATCACATACATTTTTGTGATGCACCTTTCCTGGATGCACAAAAGAGGGATGTTGCAATAATGTTACAAAGTTCCAGCTCAACGTCATGTTTACCAATGTTTACCATCAACATACTCTCAAAGGCAAGTTAAGCAAAATCATATACCTAGCAATCTTTGAAACCATATGGCTGTACAAAGGAGTAGGTGAAACTTTAAAATATTAGTTAATAACATTACTTGCATTATATTTATTTTTGTGGTGTAGGGCTAGGTGGGAGATAAGCAACACTTAACACATTGAGTATATACGCACATGTGGTGACCTTTGTACTTGGCAGCACTGAAACATCTGGTATCAAACCATTTTCTGAAACAAAGGATGTTTTGTTCAATGCTAAATAATGTGATAATGCACACAAAACAATTACAACCTCGTACTGTGATTTTTGCTGTTGATTCTGCTCTCTCCCCCCCCCCCCATGCAACTTCATTCAAATACATCTTAGAAAAAAAAGCATTTTGCTTGTTTCCAGCAGTCCTTTTTTCCCCTCTCTACATGACTTCAATCAACTGAGGCAAAAATGATTCATATTAATCTGGCCAACGTATTCAGCATAAATTAATACTCTCACTCCCATAGATGGCATTTTAAAGAGTTAATAACTAAAGAAACACAAATAGAACATTTTAAATCATGCAAAAATGATGGATGATAATGAAATTTTCTTTTAAAGTGCAGATTCCCATTATCTAGACGCTCACTGCAGGCAGGGAGAAACTGGATAATCAGTCAAAACACGAAGAAAAGGTGTACAGCATGAAAGACAATAAGAGAGGTTGGTGCCTGCTGAACAACTGACCCATGCAGCATTCTTCTATTATCCAAAAAAAGACTTCAAAACAGATATACAAATTCACATCAAGTTCACAATGTATTAAAAAAAACAAATTTAAAAATTCTGAAAAATAAAGAGAATGGAGTTGTCAACATGGTTTCACCTTTTAATAGTTAAACACTTTTATCTAGCTTTCTACAATTACCTAATAATGTTAAACAAAAGTATCAAACCAAAATGTTTGTTGACACTTACTAAGCCATTTGATGTAGGCAAGACAGACTGACATGGTGCTCTTTAGATCCCACAGGTAAGTATGCAGACTGCACAACAAGGACTTATTGGATGAATAAAATAGTCTCTTCAGCAAGCGATCAGTTGCAACAACCACCTTTTCAAAGTCATCAGCCTGAGTCTCCCATGCCTTAAACTGGAAGTACAAGCATTATTTAAATTTATCTAAAAATACATTCTTTCTTTCTGCATATCAAATTTGTTTATAAAGAGTGAGATATTAATAATGATGAAAAGATCCAAGCTAAGTTATCTCTCTAGCAATCTCTTTTTACTCCTTTTTTCACTTCCCGCTTGAAATCTCACAACCCAAACAAAAGAATTTCTCAGGATTAGTTTTTGTTGTAAGTTGTCTTAAAGATGATTAAAGCTGAGCTTATCATCAACATATTTAAGTCCTAAATGGTCACTAAATGGAAAGATCCAACAAACTAAAATAAATCATTGCAGCACCTTTACACCAACCCCCCCACCCCCAAAAAATAACCCAAAACAAAACAAAAACAATGCACCTTTGACAGTATGGAGCCAAAACAGTGCTTTTGGTGATTTGGTAAAGGTTCCACAGCCTACAAGCTGTAGGGAAAGTGAGTGTGATTCACCATGTCTAAAGCAAGGCATTTGAAAGGCAGGGCTTAATCCTTGCAGACTGGTGCATTTATCTGATGGGTTCTAGCTAGATGCTAATCACCGTGTACAAAACATGCACACCTGCACTTGCACACACACACAAACACAAGAGAGTCAACCTAAGTATTTTGGGAAAAAGTGTATGTTCAGGTATTTTGGAAAAGTTCTATGCATCTGTGTATGCCAAAAGTACACTAGCAGGGAATTTAGAACTGTGGGAATGTAGGAATTTTGAGCAGAGACATCCTGAGACCTCAGCACCCATGATGGTTTGTAATGCTGATACTGATGGTGGTTAATACTGGTGAATAAGAGTTATGAGTAGATAGGCAGTTAGGAAAACTACCACAGTGCAAGTGCTATGAATTAAACTTTGTAGCTATTGTGAGTGCCACTCAGTGGCGGGCAGTTTTGACCCAGTCCGTCTAGACCTTTCTAGGTGTGTAAGCACGTGTGACTGTTGTAAGCCTTGTTAACTAGAATTTTTGGTGTGAGAAACTATATGCATGACTAGTAGATAGTAAATGTTTTGTACATTGTATATAAGCACTGAGAATGTGTGACAAGCAGTTGAGAGCAAAAAGTCAGAGTTACAAAAGAGAACAGAGTGAATGCAGAAAGAGTATGCAAGCATCGTCAGGCATATGTCACCTTTGATTGAGGAGGTGTGTATCACCTTTAGCCAGCATGTCATTGCTAGAGTTTGTTTTGGAGTGTGTTGCTGTTGCCAGTGTGCATTGCTGTTGATTGTGTTTCAGCGTATGTCACTATTTGCCAGCAGATTTGCTGTCTTTATGCTTCAGAAGCCATTGTATCAGCTGTAAATAAAAGTGTGTGAACTATCTACAAGTTAAAAGACAGTTTCTTGGAGATCGGCACCATTTATAAGGACCCACGAGCCATTGACGACGGCATAGGTACATGGGTTTTATGCATGGCAGTCAATTAACACCACATATCCATTTTCCATCGTTAACAGCGATCACTGAAGAAAAAAGGATAAGCACCTTAAATTAGGTAAACAGAGCAGCTCCTGAGTAGGTAGGGGGAGTGTTCGAGCCACAGCCACTAAGCAGACAAGCACACTAACCCCTGGACTATGCTGCTTCCCCAGTTAAGATCCATCGCAAATTTTGTTTTGTTTCTTGTTCGGATGAGAACAGGAAAAGGAAAAGGTGGGCAAATGGCGCGTGGTTTGCATGGGAGTGCATGGGTATGCGGGTCTCAGTATGGCCACTTTTTCTTTGAGAGACTCCACTACTATAAATTGAGAAGATCAGGGCTGAGAAAGAGATTTTTGCTGCAGCTTTGTGTCCATGAGCAGGGTGGGGGTGGGTATGCTGACAGTTTTCCTCGGTGCTGTGTTGTGAAGTCCTGACCAGACTTATTTAAAGTATAAATTATTCTTATAAAAACCTGTTGAGGCAAGTCTGTGTCAGTTTTGTTTTTGAATCAGAGTTATTGGACTAAATATAAATTGGGAAATATTTGATTTAAAATATTGTAAATTTAAGCTGAATAATTACAAGATTTTTAGGGATTATAATTTTTTGTCCAGGTTTTTTTCTTTCTTTTCTTTGATCTGTGCATTCTTGGTATATTGGTGTGTTGGATCTTGCTTAACTTTATGAGGGGGGCAGCCTAGAAGAGACTGATGTGTTGGTGTTTCTTAATGTTGGAGCTCTGAACCTGACAGTGGAGGCTTCAAAGAGGACTTTCTACAGAAGTAAACTGTAATGAAAGACATTTTTTTTATCGTAAAAGTTGGGGATGGACTTAGTATTTAAATGTGTCAGAATGTACATCTGTGTAATAAGTTAATCACTTTTAAAAAAAATATTTTTCTGACATTATATTTCTTAAATTCATATTTTATTTGGAGTTTGTCCAAAACTCCAAAGTTGCATGCAACAAGATCTGAAGAACTTTTTTTATAATTCTGGTTCAAAATCAAGTACTTACCTCATCAGTATCTCTTCTGTTCCGGTTGACTTGATGCAAATTTTCAATCAGCCAGTTAAGAGAATTTAACACATATATAGACTTAGATCCATACTCAAAAGGCAGATAGAAGAAATCCACCAACAGGCAAATGTCGTCTATTGTCACTGGATCTGGAACAAGCTCTGGTAAAGAATTCTCAGGTTTATTATCACAGCTACTGCACACTTCCACCTGCATCAAGCTCTCAACAGAGTCTGCTTTACTGGCACCAGAAGCCATGGTAGGGGTTGCACTTGATGAACAAGGGACACATTCCATAGCTTCCATTTCAGTACTGGAGTCAGAGAGATTGTCCAGCTCTGTGGGCGAAGAGTCCTGTGCTAGAGCATTGACAGGTTCTGACAATGGGATCAGATTTGATGGGCTGGCCAGAATACCAGAGGCAGGATCCAGGTAAGGTGTAATACTGGTACTGGCAGGCATATGTGAGAGGATATTAATATGACTTGAGGCCCCACAAGCTGAAGAGGTTGATGGGGTGATGGTGGTAGGAGTAGTGATGGTGCATGTCTTCACAATGTCAGGAACTGGTATGCTGACAGGAGGAAGTCCATTAGCAATAGGTAGACACAGTGGTGTTGACAAGGCTGATAGAGAGGGCAAGGATGATGGTGGTGGTGGTGCCACAGATGGAATTCCTGAAGGCACCTCTGGTGGTACCCCAAAGGGTAAAGGTAAGTTTAAAGGCACATGTCTTCTGGGTGGGTGGCGTGTGACTTTGAACTCCTCTAGCCAATCCCTTATGGCTAATTTAAGTGCTCGTCGAGGTTTGTAGGGCTGACCTATGTGTGAAGTTATATCATCATCAGATCCCAAATCACTCTCTGTTTCAAGCTTGATGTCTGCAGCCACTGGACTCAGACGCTCGTCTGTCCAAAAAATAAATAGATAAATAAAATGAAAAGAGTAAAAGTAAATAAAATTTAACTCTTTATCAACCTGGTACAGCACTGCTGTGACACTATCATTCTTAACTGTCAGTATGGCATGATATTGTTGCACAATTTTTTAATACATTTTTTTAAAGTTAGAGTTAAAGGAACATAAGTTCTGCCTCACTAGTAAAGACAGTTAAATCATTTAGTATTTTTCAAGATGATTATGTAACTACAGAAAAACAACTCTGCATAAACTGTTTATTTATACACTGAACGCAAATATGTATCCTTCATTCTTCTTATCTAGGGATGGCTTCCTATCTACAAACATGATTTAATTAAAAAAAAGGATATGGTGCCCTGGTTGAGGTAATCTCCATACTTGCTGATGCCTGCGTTGGCTAGACATTCCCTCCCAATCTACACTAGTGACTGATTTTATTCTCTGCTCTATGTGTATGCATACAATACACAATATCCATGCAAGTGTGCATTCACAGAATAGCTTAGTTGTACCTTATTAGCTTAATCTAATATATAAACTGTTAAGTAAATTACAAAAAAACAAAACAAAAAACAAACAAATAGGGAAAGCCCTTACTTAAGATGTCTTTCTTCACTCCATCCAGATTGGATTTGCTCCACTGGCCAAGTGTGTGACAAGCAACAAAGTTGTTCTCAAATTCACAGTTAGGGTTGGTCAACACACCACGGATGTATGGAATAATATCTGCTGAGCGGCCATCGTAAGGTCCTAAGTAGACACGTCTTGGGTCATAGTCATTAGCATGTATGTTGTCCCATATGACTGGTGCACGTCGCAACACCCTGGTAATTTCTTCCAAGGTCTGCACTGTAATCCTCTTGCTGATCACTTTGCAACCTACATTTAGATTATTCTCTTTTACTCAATTGAAATTAAATTCTAAAAGCAAAATGCATATACCAAGGACAGATGTTAGGTAGAAGGGAACTAAAAATTGACAGAGGATGAGAAAGGAAGAATATGATGATGCATATAATCAGATAAAAAACTTTAACAGCCATCCTCAAAGGGAGATCGGATTATTAGGAAACTGTCTTTCAAGTTTCCCAATCTACTGTGCCAGATTAGTTAGCCCCAGCTCACAAATAATGTTCAACTTAAAAAAATACATATGCTCTTGCTTCTTCTCCCTGCAGAGGTTTATAACAGTACTGAAGGTATAACTACATTCCTACTTCATATATTAACACATCACTTTCAGCTATAGTTTTGCTTAATGTGTAGGTTCTTATTGACTACAAAAGAGTATCTACCATCCAATCACTGCACATACTTAACTATAACATTGTTTCTAATATATGACTAGTTGCCAAGGTTTTCAGAAAATTAACCTGTCCACATGACATCAATGCCAGGCAGCAGTTTGGAGCCAAGAGTGCTTAGATACATGGATGACTGTACATTAGGCGTGGCTCTTGAGGCACAGTATTCTGAAAAGAAAAAAAGCAATAAACAATAAAAAGCGAAGGGATATACTTCCAAAATTGAACTGAAGCATCTGTATCACTTATTTTTTTTTAACCAAAGCTAAAATTCCAAATACCCCCTCATAAACAAGCACGCACAAATACTGCAAATGCCCCAATGACTTTATTATCCCATACTATTGTAACACTTTAGGATGATAAAATCAAGTTTTTTTCTAAGGAGAATTGATAGTATATAACTGGCTTATGCTCCTAGCTCTCCCACTGGCTAAAGCCTTCACAAGGTAAATGTATCCATGCATTATCCTTATGTTGACTATCCTTATCTATCATTCCGCCACCACCCCCTCCCAAAAAAAGAAATGTTTTCTATTATTACTGACCTGTGGGGCAAAAAAGAAACTTTGGCTGATTTAGATACTCATACACTTCATTGGCTACAGACACCTGTGCATAGGCAAAAGATGAAAAGACCCCACGGTCTGCCTCTGATAACTCTGGTTCAATGTCGTCAAAAAGTAGCGCAAAAGCCCTACAACCAAATGTAGCCACCTGTCAAAACATAATTTTTTTTTTAAATATGCAAATACAAGAAAGATTCCTATTTTTAAGCTTCAGCGTGTGAAACTAAGCTATTCATAGTACACACAAATGTACATAGCCTGGAAGTTAAAGAACTCTCTGTTACACAAATGCAATCTTAAAAAAAAACAAAAAACAAGAAGAAATCTTTGGCAGAAAATCATGCTTCCACCATGAAAATGTAAAAATCAACCTGCTCAAGTTTTCTCTTTAAAGCCATCACGTCTTTTGAATTGGAGAAGGAAATATCCAGACCAGGTGATATTGCATAAACAAATGTCACACCATGTTCATGAGCACTTTCGATAAGACCTCCAAGGTTATCTGAAAAATGTAACACACACCCCACCATTTACATAAGTACTGAAAGAAATCAAAACTGCACATTCACAGCATAATAAACAGGAAAAACTAATCATGAGAAGTAATCAGCAATGTCACCTATATAAATTTGACATGTCTGCCAGGCATGTTTCTGACAAAAGGACTGACATTTTACAATAGCTGTAATATGACCTCCTTCCCTACCAGTTCTCAATCATCAATCTGGTGACAACCTAACCCGGATTGGATTTAAAGATATGAAAATCATTTTTTCTTCAACTCTTTAAAGAATCTTGCTTGTCCAAAGTAAAAGTGGCTTTTTGACTTTAAGTGTATGACAATTATAAAAAGCGGGCAGACCTAATGGTAATATAGACAGATTTTTTAAAAATGAATTTATGAAAGCCTTTTATAAATGTCCAAGTGCAATTTATAAGTCAAAGTAAGCTTTGCCACTTCTGAAAAACCAAGAATAAGCAAAAATAGTGGACAAATGTTAGTGTCTGAAACGAAATCTGAAGTCCCTGAAGATCAGCAACATGCATGATATCCATCTGTTTTTTTTCAAAATTTTAGTTAATGGGACATGTTGTACCTTCCTACCTGCTTCTTCCACAGAATACAGCTCCCTCCAGTGAGCTCTGTGCTTGTAATCATCTTTTGGAGCATACATGTAAGTGTTTAAGCCCATCTTCTGCATCCTGTAAACAGATATTGCACAAATTCAACAACTACAACTGCATAAAATTAGCTAAACAACAACAGAACACTGCATTCTGACTACATTATTGTTTTACCCTATCCACAAAGTGCCAGAGCTGAGAGCTGTGGCAGAAAGGGGTGGACCATTACACCCAACTCTGGAGGTGGGAAATGACTTCCACCACCTTGCCAGCTTTGCAGCAACAAGAGCCAACAGTGCAGCAGTTGTCACATGCAAAAGAAGAATACTGTGCTTATAGCTGCTTGTGGATTTTACATTGCTAAGGTCTGATATGCTTTGGCTTCTTGAAAAAAAAGACGCTGAAAAAACATGTCACGGAATACTATATGTATTTGAATGTGACTTTATTTTTTTCTTTTTTGTCATTTCAAAGGCCAAGGTTCTTCCAGTCGGAGGAAGAAAATGGTTTCGCCCTTGTGAGAGGAGGTAGGAGTTCACTCCCTGCTGACTAGTACAGACGGTCAGTCATCTACAATTACTACCCCGACAATAGGCAGGTTAGAGATCACAGGCACTGCCAACTAGCCTAGCAATCAGCAATCAAACATCTTTCTCACCAGTACTTGCTGTAGGGTCTGTGAGGTGAGGCAAGACGGCTTCTATCTGAACATACTGTCATGATTAGGACTGAGTGTATTCTCCATAGAAAAATTGAAAGAATATAAAGAAGGATGAACAGCGCAAATGACACAAATATAAAGACAACTGAATTTTTAAACTTTATTTTTTATTGCTTTTTTATCTTACTTTATATCTCTTATCTTTCTTTCTTCATAAACGGGGATATCAATATTCAACACTTTCAGTTCATTACCCTGGTGACTGTCAATTGAGAACAAAGCCGGGCAGGGAGAAGGCTATGAAAAAACAGCTTGTAGTCCGTGATTACATCTACGGTCAAAAGGGTTAGGACTTAAGTTTTGCACCCATGGTTTTGTTTTGTAATAATTATATTTATATTTATCTGTGCATTCCACCTAAGTTTTGAGTGCAAAGTACATGTACGTCGGTGTACGCAAGTGTCCACACTATAGTATTATTATTTTATTTTCCAGTTGTTATGTATACTTAGGTTTCTTACACCCTGAATCTGGGAAATGACAGTCTGTGTCCATCTGAATTCGATGTCCTTTCTACTAGACCCTTTTCTTATAATAATAATAATGGCGTGAGTATTGGTATTCCAGCCAAAGCCAGGCTCTCC
Source organism: Marisa cornuarietis (assembly GCA_004794655.1). Classification (NCBI taxonomy): domain Eukaryota; kingdom Metazoa; phylum Mollusca; class Gastropoda; order Architaenioglossa; family Ampullariidae; genus Marisa; species Marisa cornuarietis. The sequence continues at coordinate 617,459 of SMMW01000554.1, read as the reverse complement.
GCACATTACAAACATAAAAACACAAGACAGACAAAATTCCTCTGGCTCTCTCTGTGAAGTTAATGTAAATGCCAGCTCGTTCTTCTGCCGGATGACATTCATAGATCAAGATGAGACAGATCTATAGTCATTGGACTCGATCAAAATAGACCAATACTCAAATACGTCGATCAAATTGTCAGGAGAAGATCCAAATGATCTTAAAGCAGAAATTGCAGCACAATGTTGAAACGCAATGTTTGGAACTGATGTAAAGTCTATCCCAGCGACGACTTTTAAGAATGAAGAAACTGTGATGGCATCAGCCAGAGGATTAAGGGCAATGAGAGAGTTGATATAAACAGAGGAATAAATAAAAATCAACAGGCAAGTAAACAGTCAAACACAATGCCGATGACATCAGAAAAAAGTGCAGGTCAGTACAATAGCCACTACAAGCACAACAAATCCAAGAAGAAAACTAAAACGTGGAGAGCTGGTCCCCTCAAGCCTGTTAGGTGAAGGGACACCACTCACATCTTATACCACTCACTCTTATCAGTATCTGCACTTCCATGACAGCTAGTCATCATGCACTTCTGGGAAGTAATCTGCAAATACACAATAAAATCCGAGGGTGGAAGCAGGAGGGCAGAGCTTGTATATACACCGCTGTTAGTTTGGCTCTGGCGTGGTTTTTTTCATATTGGACAACCGAACGAAAACGAATAAGAGAGGGAAAAAAAGAATGCGATCTTTTTTTCATTCACAATAAAATTCTCTTTGACACTGCGGGATGTAGACGAAGAAAAGGAGAGGGCAATTCTGTACTAGTCAGCAGGTGTTTGAAATTAATGGCTGGTCATATGATGCTCAACGATTCCCATGTCAAACTTCCAGAAAACGTAAGTCATTCCAAATTTGTATTCTACTGTATTACATATATATATATACATTGTATATTATATTGTATTATATCTGTGTATGAGAGCTAAAGCGCGTGGTGAGTGCGAGCATAAATGGAATTTTATGGATTTTACAATTATACACATAATTTTTTACACTTTTTTAGGAGGAAGATACGCAGTCAATGTTATGACAGAACACTTGAATAGCTCGATTATGTGGGCTAGCGATGTACTGGGCAGTGAGGGTGGAGAAACTTTGCCGTCCCAACAAGGCACGGCACTTTAGGGGCTGCTTTTGTAAATGGGCACTGCGTTACAGGTGTGAATTGTTGCCTATTTGTAAAAGTACGAACATTGAAATGTTAGATATTATTATCCCTGCTTATGAGTAAAGAAAGATATAGAGATGTAGAGAAAGATAAAGAGACAAAAGCAATAAATATCAATTGTTTTTAAATCCAGTTGTCTTTATGTTCGTGTCATTTCTGCTATTTATCCTTCTCATCTTTATTTTTCTTTCATTTTGTCTCACCTTTCTCAGACCCCACAAAGTACTAGTTGGCTGAGAAAGATGTTTTACTGCTAGGGCATTTGGCAGTGTTTGTGTACCTTTTCCCTGCCCACCTGTTGATGTAGTAATTGGGGGCGACTGACCGCTAGTTGTCAGCACCACGTGTACTACCTTCCCTCCCGCGGGCGAAACCATTTTAAAAAACGCCCACAAGAACCTTGGCCTTTAAGGTCCCTCTGCAGGGTGCACAAAGCAATTGTCTTCTGCTATATAATCAACAAGCATACTTACCATCCAAAAAGAATTTTTCTTTGCTCGGCACTCCATGGCATGCCATAAAACCCTGGAATAACCAAAATATTAAAATATACATTATACACCACTTCCCCGTTTAAGATACACACAGAATAATTTTTTTTAATCTCTTATGCTGTGCATTTCCTCAATGGGCAACGAGCTCAATGTGCGCTTTACAAAAGAGTACAACACACAGATAATAATAATCAGAGGAATGATAGAACCCTCTTCTCCAACCAAATTCAGGCCAACAGCACTTAAAAAACTGAAAAGTGTCCCGTGCACCAACTTCCTCCCGCTACAGATGTACAGATAATAAACACATATCCACTGTTACAGGATAAATTGATCACTGATCACAAACCCTACAGAGGCACAATAAGCACAGAGTATAAATGAGTTATTATTACGTCAAGGGTTCTCCTCTATCACCTATGCAGATCAACATCTTCTAGGATAAATGTCATACGTGTTTGTTGAACTACCTTAAGAACTTTTTTTTCAAGGCAATCTAAACTATGCCTGAGGTAAAACTTTGCCTCTAAATCTGGAAAAATAAAAAAAACAACCACAATCATGAAAGGAGTAACAAAGAACCTTGTAGTTAAGTGTTGTATGGTTTGCTTTACTGTACATTTCATCATGATCTATTTACAGCTTGTGTATATATATCATGTGTGTAAGTGGTGAAAAACTGTTTCTACAAAGACTTTCTAGATTATATCCTTCTCACTTGTAACAGAGGCCATCTCCTGGTGGCTGACTATCTCCACTTCCAAATCTGTTACCGTTACGCATGCCTTGTCTGAGACATTTTATTCTCAACTGTCCCTTATTAAGTGTTGTGTATCAAAAGACCTTTAATATGGCACTGGCTGTTATTTTATTACGTATACAGATGCCATCTTACTATGATGTTTTCTAAAACATGTTTACTTTGCAAACACGATTGTGATTTCTGTCTCCCTCTAGAATCCAGATAAATCGGAAACCGAACTGAGTATGTTCCTTCGCAATATGGAGCAAATGTTTACATCTGAAAATGAACATGCTATGCAAATTAAATAAGTTTATGCATGCTTAATGAGCTAGCATCAATCTCAAACTGCGATCAGAATTAATAAAGGATAAATTACTAAGTAGATAAATTAGTAAAGTAAGAGTTTGTAGTGTCATATTGTTTTGTCTGACAATGACAAGTATTTTTTTAACGACATTCCGAAGTCTGCTCTGTGGAGATCACTACTCTGAATCGAAACTTTTATTTATTTATAAACAGTGTCAGCTTGAAGATGAATACTAATCATATCAGACCACCATGTTAAGTGCAAAACTATTGTCTATATCATTCTTTTAAAACTAGTCTAAGAAAACATGCTGACGCCATTTTGCAAGAAAGTCGTTCACATTATTTTCTGTGTTACCTTCAACAACTCCAACTGTAAAGTCACCGGTTTGCTTCGTTTGTATAGAATCTGTCCCCGTCATGAGTTTCTCTGAAAAACTACCACTGAAACACGTCTGGCACCTGCTAAATAACGCACCAATTTTTTTGTTGTCAAGCTGCCAAACTGAATACAGTGGCTGTCTCTCACTTCAAATTAATCAATGCGCATGCGTCATGTGTAGGTATCGGCTACAGTCTATACACGGTTGCTCGTGAATTTCCAGTTTTAATCCTACTAATTGTTTATTCCGACCTTATGAAATCAGTTGAGAAAGTAATGTCTTTCGAGTCCTTTCATATGTAGGCGGTAATATTAGAAATATTATCTCTGAACTCCGTTGTGGAGCAAACCAGGACTACATAAAACAAGAAATTTGTAGAACTATTTTAGTTTTGATGGTTAATATAATATTTTGTAATCTGTTTAAAACTCAGACCCTGACAATACTGAAGCGACGTTAAGAGGGGACATTACATAGGCCTCAAACGTAGGCAAATGATAGCCAGTCCCAACTACTACTACTACGTATGTGTGTGTAGTGCAAATGTATGTGTGTGTGTGTTTGTGCACCGGTATAGTCATTTCGTCCCACGACAAAAACCAGAGATCTTCCAAGAAAATCAAGATATTCTGGCCAAGCATAACCACCAAGAAATCCTCACAATGGCCAGCTGCACAATTACGGCAATCATAATTCCACCCACCCCAAAAAAAGAGATGACTAGGGAATGCGTGCAAAAAGAAATCAGATGCACCACCCAAAATAGCCCTGCTGAGAAAATGTGGTTGGCCAAAAGAAACATGGCGAAGATTAGTAGAGAACTGAAGAACCAGAAACTGGCTTAAAACAACTTGCTGCTGACAAGACAAAATGGAGGTCTCTATATAGCGGATGCTGGGGACCAGTCGATTAGTCCATTTTTTGATTTCACTAACATTATCTATAGTTGATTAGGCACCTATGCAATAATTTGGCCACGAAATAAAGAATTTTTATATAATCACTTTGGTTGTCCTTAATTAACCTGCACACATCAACCTTGCTCTTTCATGTGTGTGAACTATGCTACGAGTATTTTTTTTTTTTTTGGTATTGCTTCCATATGTATGTAGCGTAATATATTTGGTTAAATTGTCTAATCAACAAGTGACCAGGAATGCTTTACATACCACCTAGATACAAAGAAGACGAAGTAAGCATGCTACATTAAAACTTTAAACTGGAATATGCTTTTTTCATATGTTCTGCTACAGTATAACTTTTAATTGCAATCATCATCATCATCATCATCATCTTAAGTCCTCTCTGTGCTGTCTCACATGTGAGGTGACAGTAAGGGACCTCCATCTGTTTGTCTGCTGCTGTTCTGGGGGCCAGTGATAGGCCTCTGTTCTTGAGGCCCTTTTTGATGGTTCGCTTCCATGTCTCCTTGGGCCTCCCTCTGTTCCTCTTTCCCTAGGCTGTTCTGGGGATTGAGTCTGGAGGCATGTGGTACACATGATGTAACCATTGCCAGGGTCACAGTTGGATTGCACAACTCTTCATTTGGTGTTGGACCAGAAATTCTTTTGTATGCGCCACAAACACTTGGTTTGGAACACTTCTAGCTTTTTCTCGATGGCGGCTGTGGTCTTCCAGCACTCTGACCCATATAGGAGAATGTTTCTCTTGAAGATCCCGATCTTTGTATGTCTGCTAAGGCCAGTGGATCTCCAGATGGGCTTCAGCATTTTTAATTGCAATACAGGTGCTAAAAAGTAATAAAATTTTCATCATACTGTTGCACTTCTGATCAGTTTACCCATCTACCTCCTGTCAGCAAACACTAACCTCAAACTTCTGTAGGACATCATTGAAAACAAGTGGACAAGAAAGTGACCTTTGTAAGTTTAATTTTAAAATACAATACCATGTATCAACATGAATTCAGATCACAGTCACAGAAAGTTAATGTCATGAAATTTACACAAGTTTGTGCAACTACTTCAAGCATTAAATGCTTAGCAGCTGTTTAACAATTGCTAAAAACCAAACCAGTTTAAAGGTGTAGCTTAAAGTAAATGCATTAACAGAAGAACATGTCTTTGTAGTGTACCTATAACCCCCCACCCCACCCCTCAACCCCGCCCTTTATTTTCTTTAAAACCCAAGCAACCTAGGAACTAAGTCACACAAAACTAAGTTCATCAAAACCAATTCCTCCACATTTTCCCCATTCTTCAGACTGAGTACTCTCTAAGAAAGTGCATGAATTCAAAAATCTACTCACTTGAATTCAAGCACATCATGGGTGGACATTCATTCAACTGTAACTTTCCCCTACTACCAAATTTTTATATGGGTCAATTTTTAGTGATGCTGCTGGTTTAGTTTAAATGACAGCAATGTTTCCTGTCATTAAGAAGAAAATTTGCAAATGTGAAGTGGCTGCCGCCTTCTGAAAATTATAGTCAAACATGGAGACGCAACTTGCCCTGATCCCCAGAGTATCCCAACACCTTTACCTACACTCTTCGTGCATTTTTGAAAAATAGTGCAGTAGAGCTTTAACTACAAAGATTGTCATCAAGAACTTTGCTGAACAACGCAGATCTTGAAAAATATTGCAGCCTGATGTCTCTAGACAAAAGACTTTTCATTCAACCTTCTACAGAAAGCTATTAGCAAAATTTCTAGTACAGTTTTTTGAGTAAGAAACTTTATGGACCCCGTCTTTAAATAATACCTAGACTTTAAGCATGATATGAACCAACATGCTGGAGAGCAAGCAAACCAATATTTTTGTTCAGCATCTTTACCAGATTAAGAAAATGCTAGGTTAAAGACAGGAAAAAAGACCAATACCTTGGAAACAGAAAATGAATTATAAAAAAATTCAGAAGCCTGCTGCAGAAGTTATCTTTAAGCTGTTACTGCATGTCTACATTTCTGTATTTAAAAAAAACACAACAGATAGCCAAGTCAAAGACTTCTGAACCAAGGCAAAATGCATTTGTGAGTGTTGACACTGTCACGCAGTACATATTTACAAGCTGTACAATGACTTGTTCATGAAGTGGACATTGCACATGATTCAGACATGTCAAAATGTACATCCTCTTCTGAAAAATACTGATCTTTTACCTTCAAAAGGGGAGGGGGAGACAATCACTGTTCATATAAAATCACAATGGGATAATTTTAAAGCAAGTGCACTATATCAATCTGCCCATATAAATAATGTCATCAGGTCCATCAGAGGCGGTGATGGAGAAAAACCCTAGTTTAGCATAGAAGTCAGCCAGATATTTATCACTTATGTTTAGCTTTGTGTGGACTCCATGTGATCCAGCTGCTTTCAAAACACACATAGCACAGGCAAGCAGACGGCGTGGTATGGCTGGATCCAAAATGCGATGTGCCAAAACATCCAGCCGCAATACAGAGGGGTAGCACTGAGCCACCTCATCTTTTACATCCAGAGTCTCGCTGTAGAAACTCAGGATTACTTCCTGTACAAACAGGCAAGAACCCACTTAGAAATTTTTTTTGTTGAATATTTCTATGATTTATATCTTGATTACACTGTAATTAAAAATACTTATATGCCATCAACCATTCAGTTTTGTTAATGCTGTAAAATATAAAGAAATGCTGAAGAAAACGTTAAAATGGCTTTATGGTTCTGTCATTTAGGAAAAATCACTTCAAAAGTCTCAGTCGTAAAAATATTATGGATGTCATCGTAGCTGTTGGATGTCTTTAAATCATTTCTATAACAGCAATGAGACTGTGTATACAAAGCCAACTCTTCATGCACAAGACCATATGTGCATGTGTGAGAGAAAGTGCACACTTCATTTTTTTTCCATCAAAAGGTGTAATTTTGACTATGGGTCAGCTTACATCTGTTGGTGAAAAATCCTCTTTCTCTGGTCTAGGATACTTTTCTTGCATTGCAGGCACCCAAAGGCTATTGCTTTTTGAAGCTAGCTCCTTAGCATTTACGGAAGCCAGGATGTAACCACATATGCTCTCGCTGTCTTCAGCCACAAAACAGAACTCGGGTGAGTATGCTAGGAAGTTACCCACCAATCTGCAAGACATACACAAAATAAAGCAAAGTTTATTTTTAAAAAATTTGACTGTAGCTTTTTCTAAACTCTGCCAAACTAAATTTTACTGCAATCAGGCTAATTCTGCCTTAACCACTTGCCTGTCGCCAAGAAGTGAGGGCACTCCACAGAAGATATTACTCCCATCCATTCCATCATCACAGGTCTTCAGACATATGTCATACACGGTTGTCTATATAAAATAAGAGAAAAGAATAACACCACTTCACTCTTTCATTTTTAAATGGCACTAGATGAAATCCAGTTATAGGTCAGGGGCCAGTTGCACATTTCTAATTTTAAACAGTTTAAATCTACTTAGAATTTTAACAGAAAGACCCTTTAAAAAAAAACGTATTAAATAGAGCTGATCGTGATGGACTTCAGCACACACTAGTGTAAAAATGAAACTCCCATGGAAAAACTGAAAAGAAAAAACTTTTTACACCCAATGGAAGCAGAACAGCTTGATTGGTTCCTAATTACTAACCAAAACTACTGTTTTTGGTGTCCATTATTGATTGGTTATATCTGTGCTCATGATGATCATCGCAGTTTTTGTCAATATAGCCAAATTTGTCGTGCCTTCTTGACTGATGTGAAACCACCTGTGCTAGGCAATTTAGTCGCCTATGGACTCCACTGTTGTCAACTGCCCTTTTCTTGGCTGTGGCTTGGGCAAAACAACTTCGCTACATTTTCTTTCCTTAAATTGCTGGACCCGTCTGTATGCATGGTCTTTTTAAATAGGCGCCTTCATAGTGGTCACTGCATGGTCGCCAATATATCAAAGGTGCTACACTTACACGTGATGCTCAAACAGGAGTTATGTTGATCAAGGAATATTTCTGTCTGAGAAATCACTGTACCAAAGATTGCGAGTTTAGGTTTCTGTAGAAATCTTTTAATACCTTTAAGAAGCAAAATACTTTGTTGGCTTGTTGAAGATTCCATGCAACGGCAAGGCTGTAGGCTGCGTCTTGTGCTGGTGGCATTCACTTTCTTCTCAACATGAATGGCTATACTAACTTGGCACGCAATGAGCTCTTTGCTATCTAGGCCAGTTCCCATTATTATCATGTCTGTTTTTATTTTTGTTAAGCACCTTGTCTGCCTTTGATGGTAGGAAAAAGTGTTATATCTGTATAAATATCAACTTTATTATTATTAGTAGAAAAATTCAAGATTAATATAACAAAGTTACATGTGTGGCCAATGTGACAAGCACAGTGACTGTGTGGGATATGAACGCTGCAGAGTGTCACCATAGGGCTCGACAGCCCAACTCCATCACCACCAAGAAATGACCACAATGAGTTGACCATTGCCTAGACAAACTCTTTTGGAAAAATACCAAGGTAATGCACACATTATGTGTTAAAATATAGTTTGTAAGTGAAAATTTAATACAAGACTTTCATTATCATTAAAAGTATTTTGAACTACAATTTTCTTTTTAATTGCAGGACTGAGATGAAGTTTTGTCAGTCATTGTGCTCTCTTTTTGGAAACCATTTCTAAACTTGCTTCTTTAGAACAGTTTTAAGTTTAAGAAACATATGAAACTGGCCCCAGAACATCTCCTAAAAACTTAAAGCAGCACTATTACATATATTTCTGTGTGACATGTCTACCCACCTTATCTTGAGGTTGGTATGGCCTGAAGTTATACAGTTCAGTTATAATGTAGTCTGGGGGTTTCAACAAAAATAAGTCATGGGCTGCTGAGATGGGTAGGAGGCGCTGTTGAAGAAATGTTAAATTTTCTAAGCTTCTAAATCACTGAAGTGCTTAACAGTAGAGTGATATACACACCAACAAGGCTCAGGAAGCTCATCGTAGCTAACAGCAAGTGGTATATGGAGATGCAGCATTCAGACATTGAAATTAAGGCTTAATTTATCATGAAAAACGTTCACTGGTTGCAATGCATCCAGCTATGACTGAAATATTTACAGAAGCAGCACCATCTTCACAAATGCAGCCAACTGTTTCAAAAAGGCATATAAGATGTGGAATATAAAATGCTACATGTATCCGTACACCAGATGCCACTGAAAGAACTGCTGTCAAGCATACTGAAGCAATAATGTAAACAAGCGGTGGTACATGCTCATTTCCACTTGCCACTGCCTGGCGGAATGCACCAGAATCTCCCTTTTTGTTATTGCAGGTTGATTTTCTGTATTAATTCTGCATTTATCAATCACTGCCAATATTGCAATTTGGTCCGACAGTCAGCATTTTAAAGGGTAATCCAAGTGAAACATATAATTAACCATGGAGTTGCTGGCACAATAATGTTTTCATTAGTTAATCACAAAAAATTGTACTTTTGGTTGCTTAAAAAAATAAATCACACATAGCCTAAATTCTGACTTCTGACATCACCGAAGGCTAAGAGCTTTGAGGATATTGACAGTAAAACCAGTGTTATATTAGCAAGCCAACTTCTGAAAGGTTACAGGAAACAAGGCCTTGAATTCTTAGCAAGATGTGGATGAACTGCAACGTTCAAAGGCCAGTGTCCTGTAAATAAAATAAACCTGCTAAGACTATTCTGGAATTAATCTTCTGATAAATTAAATTTTTGAAAATCTTGCACTTGGATTATCCTTTCACTGTACTGTAAATTGTAGGGGAATCTAATGACAAAGGACATGAAAAACAATCTTCTAAAATATGGTTCTGTAACAATCCCAGTCACTGATATCAAACAGATATGAACAAACAAAAAAATAAACCTGCAAAGTTGTTTCTGAAAAATCAATAATTTACCACTATTCCCTTCATAAGCAAAGACAGAGAATATAATCACAGAAAAAAAATTGTATTTAAAATTTATTTCTAATAGAGCACTTGGTGCAAAAAAAGCTTTCATTTTAATAAGAATTTTTTATAAAATGGAGAAGTATGGAGAACCAGATTACTATAGGATATATGATAAAAAAAGTTTCCACTGCCAAGGATCTGCTTGGAATTCATTAAATCTTTACAGTATCAATATAAATCGGTTCTCTGAGCTTATGTGTCGATGATATTCTCTGTCAGACAGCAAGATATTAACATATATCACTAACAGATCACAAACAAATAGTAAACAGTAAAAAGGTTCATAATGCCATATGAACACTTTCATAATTTGGGTAAAAGATTAATACCCGAACAAATTTCGAGGCACAGGAAAGATGAAATTATGTATGTTGTCTGTGGTCTGTTGTGATATTCAAGGTTAGCTACTACTACTCTATGTATGAATTGTCATGGGGATAACTAATGCAAACATGATATATTCTGACACAAAAACATAATCCTGAAATTGCTCAATTCAGTACATTCTGAAACAGCCACTGGAAAAAGGTCTAGTGGACTCAGATGTGAACTTGCAATGGATTTCATTATTCAGGATCACATACAAGTGAATTTGGTGGGGAGTTGGGGTTGTATCTTACTTCTAAAGTGCTGGTGACTCTATATTTTAAAACCAGCCACAGTTTAAAGAGAAGACGTTATAATTTGTACCAACATTACTTGCTAAATGCATAATTATCAAACATTTCATGTCTGTGTTCCTGCAATGGTAAATCCATTGTCTGAATCTCTTTACCCTGCAAATTATTAAGCACAAAGTAAATAACCTGCAATCAAAGTTAATAAACAGCATCTTGCAGTGTCCACTATGCATTTTCCAGTGTTCTTATTACTTCATACAGCACACTATAACTGCTGCTGGAAAATACAAGAATGAGATTCTGGTGCAACTTTCTGAACTACAGCTGGAAATGCACAGTCACATTAAAAAGAAACCAAAAAAGCTGACTGAAACTTCCAATGATTATGGGCCACGGTTCGCTGTTTATCCATTAGACATACATACTTGCAGCTCAGCTTGCAGGCCTCCGCGGAAAACCCAGGGTTCTTGGTCTCCGCTCGTAAAGGCCTCTTTATACCCCTTAGAAAACCCTGTTTTGGTTGAGATATATAAGAATATAGGTTAGTCTCGTGGCTCTGTTCAACAGAAAAGTTATTTGCATTATTTTTTCATTCTCTTGATTTGAATGTGACAAGTTGGAGAAAGTACAGATTCATGAATATGTGAAACCCTAAAAGCATTTTTAGATGATTAAAAACTAATTATTTCAATATTTTTAGACAGTGAAGGATTTAAAATTTTTAATTCATCTTACAACCACCTTAATACCTTTTGTGCACAGTCATTTAATTCTTCTACCCCTCAAAGGAAAAACCATGTTAAACATTCCATCAATATCTCCTTCTTTCAGCAAAACTTAAAAAAAAAAAAAAAAAAAAATTTGGTCTACCCATTTATAATTTACCTGTCCTAAATCATGCAAGAGATTCTGATGGAAAATGCAACACAGACTTTCACCAATTTGAATAAGCATCACAAGCAATGTTCATGGTGTTTGAATAGCAAAGCAACCAACCCAGTACTACAGCAGAAAGCTGTTCTTCCTGGTTATAATTTTAATTTACAGCATATCAAGACTCCTCTTCACTACTCTCCTTCCCCAAAAATTTCAACTTCACAGCATAAAATCACAAGAGGAAGTTTTTCATCACATAAAATTAGTTTTTAAACCAAAAAAAAAAACAAAAAAACAACACTTTACTTAAATAAAATTCAGCATAATATATTTAATATAGTAGTAATCTTCTGCTTGCAACAGCTCTAAACAAAAGGCATCTCACCCACTTTCCTGCAATAATAAAAACCATAAAAATTACTGACCATGATGACTGCAAACGTCTTATTAGGAATTAAAAAAAAAAAGGAGACATGAACTTTGCTTGCATGCTAAATGAATCAAGATTTTCTCAACAGTAAACCTTTGTACTCTGTAAAAGATCTCCAAGTCAAACTTCCATACAATTTTTAAAACTGTTAAAAATTTGGATAAGCATATTCTCAAAAGCTGAAGATTTGGAACAAGTTTGATTTGGCATCTGTCACAAGAGGACTAGGAATGTTATTAGTACTGCCTCTCCTCTCATGTAAATCTGTGTATAAGTTTATCTCTCTGTTTTCAGGCATATGCTACAAAATAACCTAGGGACACCTCGTACATGTTGCAAATCCACTGTTAATCAATGCTGTGGTGTTGCACACAAGCCCAAGTTCTGAAATAAACAGAAAGCATACCATGCTTAGAATATTATTTTGGGTTGGGCATTTAATGCACTATATTTATGTTAAAAAAATAATGGAATTATCATTTGATGACTGTACAAAATGCAGGTCTTGTGGTACAAGTAACAGCATTCCCACAAAACAAAGCAAACCTGACTATGCATCATAATGGCTATTTATAAGCATGGTAGTCCTAACTTGCAAGATGAATAGCAGGCAGGAATCCAGAATTGTTACCATAACAATGGTTATAATTAATGTCGATTCATATAAGGTAAACCTGGATTTTCTGTACTTGTAGCCATACTGTTCTGACAGGCAGAAAATTGTAAATACTGAAAGCACCTTTGCTGGAAGCGATAAATATCTTACCTAGCCATTTCACAAAGTTCAGGCAGATAATGAAGAGACCTCTCATATCCCAAAGGTAGGAATAGATGTCACAGAGAAGAGATTTGTTAGGGCCAACAAACAGACGTGCAAGTAGAGTATCAAGCTCCAGGACACTCTTTTCAAAATCTTTCTCTTTCTTAAGCCATTCTTCTCCCTAAATTGAATGGATGAAGACGCATGTTTATTAACAAATTTTCTACTGTAATAAGGCTTTTCAATAAAACTTAGAAGGCAGACTATATCTGGTTAAATGTATATAGCGTCAAATTGCAATTAAGGGATATTCTATGTAAATTGTACATGCATTTTAAGAGTTTTAAACAGGAAAAACATTTTTTTTTTAAAGTGACCTACAAAAATCCTTGAGCTTCTATTATCTACTGTGTGTCAGCTTCTTCTCAAAGCCTCCAAGTACAGAATTCATACATCTGCTAACAATATCTGGTAAAACAGCAGCGGCAAGGTCAAGCTGACAAAATGTGTCCTAGAAGTGAGTGTCCGATTGTAATTGTCATTCACTCCTTCTTTCGCTAACAAGTTTTAGTATTTGTCTTACCATACACCTCTATTAAAGATTCGAAGTTGCTTAATCATCAGGCTAAAGATGTAAGCAGTTTAACTGACTTAACGTGGGCTTCAAAGGCTACATTAAGTTTCAACAAACTTGTTCAATAGTGAATCGAAAGCCAGCATAAAAAAACAAACTTGGTACAAATGAATTACTGCTGAAAAAATCAAATGGAGTGCAAAAGCTGCCAAGTTATGTTATCAGGAGAAAATGGTTTTTAGTTTCCACGAATTTTTTAATTCCTTCTGGAATGCATCTATTTCATAAGTCACCTGTTCATGTGTAGACTATGAATTTATGATGCTTATCTGATGCCCATAAAATTAGGGTTTATACACTGCTTTCATACTTACCCATGTAAATTTCTAAGCATTTGTGCAAGCATGTTTGTATGAATGGTTGCATGCATGCATAAATATAGACATGCAAACATTTTTATGCATATTCTTTATTAGTTCAGGAATTTATTTCTATTCATACCTCAGAACTTCTCCTGTTGGGTTCTTGAACACAATGAGCATTTGTCACTAACCAATGAAGATTCTGCAAGAACTGAAGAGATGATGAACCATGTTCAAATGGAAGATAAAACAAGTCTACAAGAAGCATCAGATCTTTGATTGTGACGGAGGTTGGGATTAGAGAGGAAACACAGTTCCCGGATGTATCACAATTTTCAGGTGCCTCAATGGCAATGGTGCTCTCTGATTTATTATTGTTTTCTCTTCCCTCCAGGTCTAACTGCATCAGACTGTCTGTTGTGGTAGCTTTGGGTAATGCATTCAGGTTTGAGGGAACAAGCACTACACTGGAAGACTGAACACCATCCATGGGCTCCGTTTCAGAGCCAGAGTCTGACAGGGAGTCCGATACATCAGATAAAGGATCCAATGCCAAGCTGTTGACAGGATGTGACACTGGCTGTAAAAATGATGGATTAGCCGCCACTCCTTCTGGAACTATCTGCGCTGCCAAACTGTCCAGAACAGAGCCAGTAGGCAAAGAAGCTGCAGCACAGGCAGCTGAAACTGGTGTAGAAACCATAATTGTTGAATTAGACACAACAGGAGCCAAAACAGCAGCTGAGAGCACAGTTGCAGGCAATCTGCGCTTTGGTGGGTCTCTCACTGTAGTAAGCTCTGTGATCCACTCATTCATGGCTACTTTTAATGCTTGCCGAGGCTTGTAGTGTTTACCCATATACAAAGGAAGATCATCATCAGATCCCAAGTCACTTTCTGTTTCAAGTTTGATGTCAGCTGCCACTGGACTCAGACGCTCACCTCCACAAAAAATAAAATTTGCAGTTAGGTGGTTACGCTTGGAAAGAGTTGAGTTTTACTTTTGCAAATTATAAACATGAAATGGTATTTTAAAAACCTACAAAAAAATACCTACTCATCAGAAGCTACAAGTTTTGTGTTCTGATAAATCAGAAGCTCTATCTTAACTGTTAACATGCCTTTTTTTTAATGTATGGTTTAAAAACAGTTTATTTAGCTGTCAATTCTACGCAAAAAAAGGTGTGGATTTCTAGCCACCCCCTCCCCATAACTTAAAAAGTTAACAATTGGTCTAAATAATTTAGTACTAACATAATATTGCTCTAATATAACACTATGCCTGCTGGAAATTGTATGCAAAATGTAGCTTTTTGCTGATTCATGGGGTGGTCATCTTCAATGCATTAATAGAAATATGTTAAGAGTGTACACACTTGCAATTATGTCTTTCTTCACACCATCTGGGTTAGACTTGCACCACTGGCCAAGAGTGTGACATGCAATAAAGTTTGTCTCAAATTCACAGTTTGGGTTTGTCAAAACACCACGGATATATGGTAAAATGTCAGATGAGCGGCCATCATATGGCCCCAAAAAGACTCGACGAGGATCATAGTCATTAGCATGAATGTTGTCCCAGATGACAGGAGCACGCCTGAGAGCAGTTGTGATGTCTTCTAAAGTCTGAATTGTAATGTTCTTGCTAATAACCTTACAGCCTGCAATAAACAAAAACCAAGAGTCTGATTTATCTTTTTTTTTAAAGGAGAAATGCTGCAGTCTATATATCAAGTAAATGTTTTGACACACATATAAAGAACTAGATTTACAAAGGATACATGTTCCTGGTAAACTTTTCTGCCTACTTTAATGTGTCACGAGTATTCTTCATGTATGTTTTATATATATATATGATTGTTATTGCCCACTTCTTTTTTCATTTCTTTTTTTCCACTGTTGAACTAGAGCATATTCCCATATTCAAACTGCCCACTGGGACAAATAAAGTTGGTCATTGTCATTAGTAATAAAAACAAAAAAGGACATTATGACAGTTCCATTTCAGCATGAGTTTTAAAGCCTGACCATTACAACTCCAGATTTTATGCACAAGTCTGTTATTCTGTGTATGACATGCCAAAGCCATGAGCTTTATACATTCCGTAAGATGACTATAGGAAAGGATGAAAATTTTTAAAGCTAATCTTTATTCCAAACTGGTAATGTTAAATGACATATACTTCTATAAACAGTAGTAAATCCAAGACATCATAGCTTGGTTCCCTTAAGAAAACTGAAAACTTCTATATTAAAATAAGAACATTAAAAAAAAGTACCTGTCCATAAAACTTCTATGCCTGGCAGAAGCTTAGTTCCAATTGTGTTTAGATATTCTGATGACAGAACACTTGGCCGAGCTCTAGAAGCACAATATTCTGTAGAGGAAAACAAATTTTTTCCAGACAAACTGCATTTTCATGAACCAGCCATTAGAACATTAATGTCTGATCAAAAACTGGCTGAGAATTTTAATTGAATACATGTTATGTAGATTCTGGGTAATAGGGTGATAGTATTTTACTGCAGTTGTGCTGTCTTATCATTAAAAGTATACTTTTTCATTTCCAGAATCTACATAACATGTATTCAATTAAAAAAGTGCTTCAGATTTAAATTTAACATAAAAGCAGAAAGCTAATTTTCATTCTGCTTGAAATCCAAGGCTGGACGTTGCCAAATGACTGAAAATTACTATACTTTAAAAACTTGACAAAAAATGCCTGAACAATCTGGCATTAAAAATAAATTGTTTTGGGGCATTTTCTAAAAATATTCCGAGGAAGATAGAAGAATGAAGGCTACTACTTTATCACCCTATTACCCAGTAAATTGATGGGATGCAGAAGATATATTGCAGTAACTAGTCAAAGGAAAAACTCAATTAACTACACACTGTCAGATACTTTTTCCTTACTTGAACAAAGCAACACAGCAATGATAACCAGTACTACTGCACTGGCTAAAAGAAAATGCTAACCTGTTGGACAAAAGAAGAACTTTGGTTGACTCAAATGCTGATACAGATCATTGACTAAAGACACTTGAGCACAAGCAGAGGAAGCAAAAACACTCTGATCCACATCTGATAACTCTGGATCAATATCATCAAACAAGATAGAAAATGCTTGACAACCAAATGCTGCTACCTGAAGAAAAAAAAAATTCACAATAATTTTCAATCAGAGATATACATCTGTGCATGCTTTCAACAATAAACAGGGTTAAAATTAGATGATAAACCAATTTATTGCCGATGACTTACAAGTTGGTAAGAGCTAGTCAACTTTAGATATAAGTCAACTGTTATCACCATACTAGAATTAGGAACTACAAAAATTACTTTGTGATACTGTTGCAGTTGTGTGACTTATTTCATGCATCCAATCATGAAATGTTATGCAAATCTCCAATAGGTGCATACTAGATTCATCACTGATTATGGCAAGTCAAGACATTTTTGCATTACCTGTTCAAGCTTGCGCTTTAATGCTTGAACATCTTTAGCACTTGAGAAGGTGATGTCCAGTCCAGGTGATATTGCATAGACAAATGACACACCTTTCTGGTGAGCACTTTCAATTAGACTAGTTAGGTTATCTGCAACATACAAACTTCACTTTTACACCTTGGAGCTCTTATCTCCAAATTGTCAATTTTCTAGCATGCAAGTATAAAACAATTACAGCTTTGTAAGTGATACATACCTAAGTCTGCAGATTCCATATAGTGGGTGAAATAAATGTATATATATATACTTTTTAGCGTGTGTGAGTAAGAGTTGTTCTAAATTTTTTTTATAAACAGTAATATGCTGACAGCGAATCCCAGACACTTAATCCCCGACACTTAATAGACTTTTAATCCCCAGACACTTAAACCTAAAAATGAAATTTCAACTAAAAAAATTATGAAGTGAATGAAAAATTTAATTCAAATTCAAATAATTATTTTCATTTAAACATCAAAATAAGTTTGACAATTAAAATAATACTTAACTTCAACATCTATAACATTAGTTAAAGTTCATGTGAGCTATTAAAGTCAATGTTCTTGAACAATATGATATGAAAAGTGTTGTTAATCAATATGACAGGTAAGCTAATGATCGGAGGTACCCTAATTGGGGTGATTGTTACGTCTCATTAGAGTTACCAAGCGACACATTTCTCTTACGGTTATAATATTTCAAGTTCACAAAATAGCAGTTTTGAGTGCTGTGTCGCGATTCTGGGGCATTTTTGAGGATTAAGTGTCTGGAGATTAAGTGGCTAGGGATTAAATGTCTAGGGGATTAAGTGTCTGGGGATTAAGTGTCCAGAAACCGCTGACAGCATATCTACTATTTGCACCCTTGTCACATTCCATATGCATGGCTGAGTAGTGTGAAGCGTGAAGAATCTATTCACATGCAGGGATTTTTGCGTGTGTTTGTGAGAGAGAGAGAGAGAGAGATCGAGTGTGCACGTGTTGATTTGTTTCAGGCATTGTTTGCCATGTTACCCACTGTAACTTAATGTACAGTCGTGAGTTTTGCATGTGTGTGTGTGTGTGAGAGAGAGTGGTGTGCCTGTGTGTTGATTTGCTTCAGGCATTGTTTGCCATGTTACCCACTGTAACTTAATTTACAGCCAGTGCAGATTGAACTGTCATGGATGCATTTTCTCTTTTGTTTGTGTACCTTAAAACTATACAGTTCTGATCTTAACTGTCTTTTCATAAGAGCACCTTAAAGTTGCCAGAAACTAAGGTATTTGCGCATACTGCTTTTGTTAGTTCTAAATGTTTTATAACACAGTGTTCAAAAAATGCACTCCCAAGTCTCCATAGAAAATATAGGGCACCCAGTTTTCACTATCAGTTTTCTTCACATCATTATTACAATTTTCTGCAAAACAGACACTTAAGACATAAATCAGATATCAAGCAATCAATTCCTACCAGCCTCTTCCACAGAGTACAATTCACGCCAGCATGCTCTGTGTTTGTAGTCATCCTTTGGGGCATACATATAGGTGTTGAGCCCCATTTTCTGCATCCTGGACAGATGTTTGAAGAAATTGATTGTTCTAAAACTGCGTTTTACTCATGTTTATGTCATCACTAAACTTCCCCTGCCATCTCTTGCATTCAAAAATAAAAACTAGAAGCCTTTAAAATTCCTTCAATTCAATTATTTTAAACAGTATGTCTAAATATCAAAAGACACAAAAATTATCAAATCTAGAAATACACATGTACGTTATTTATAGCAAGATGACTTACTATGATTTTCCTTTACATTACATTGTGATACCACATAATCACTGATTCTTACCATCCAAACAGGATTTTTCTCTGCTCCGAGGTCCATGGTAAGCCATAGAAACCTGAGAAGAAAGTATTAACCTGTTATAAGTTACGGATTATTTTGTAAATTATGACGAAACGGCTCCTGCCATTTTTTTCTCGGTTTCTATGAAACTGCATTTTACGCTGTTTCAAAATCTACTGCTGTAGTGTGCAGATGTTACCACATGTTTGTGTGAAAGTAGCAGACGTTTCGCCGAATCCCACCAACAGAATTTTTTGTTTGGAACCCAAGCTGCATGTGCTTTGTAGAAAGACTACGCACGGTCAAGTGGCAAGTGGACGGAGCAGAGAACAACACTAAACAAGACAGCAAATAATACTTTGAGTATACTGCAAACCCTCCATATTAAACAGGTAAACGGAAACACAAATCTATAAGCAGTCCATCGCGGCGCCTAAAATGAGCTTTCCAATGCTTCACTTGTCCCAATTTTTCGAATTAAAGTAAATGTTTACCAAACTGTCTACATCCGTGATCTTTCTTAGTGGCGGAAAGGTCGAGACCGTCCACAGCCCTCTTCCCACCCTCTTCCTAATACTTCAGTTTCTTGTACCGATATATAAAGACATATTTCATGCTTATTTTCTTCAAGGCATCAACACATGGGGGGAAAGCAAATTCAAGATCATTATATGGATTAATTATAGGGAAAATTATAAGCCTTGAGAACATGCAAATGAGGTCGCGCAAACGATGGGAATTCAGGCCAACAAGACATGAACCGGTCCAAAAGCGGCTGCACAACAATACGTACCCTCAACAACACCTGCTGCAAAGTCACTGTTCATAACTGAAGCGAATGTACTATGGTCAATTTTTAAATGTTAATACCCAAAACTCCATTTTCAAACAAAAGCCACGACTGTTGTTAACGTAAGGTCGTACTTCCTTATCGATGGACTCAGAGTACTATGCACGCATGCGCAGTCGCACTGCAAACCGGCTGCATCCAGTTCAAACCAATCGCATTTAGTTTCAGTCTAAAGCAGAGATCTGGGGCCAGTTGCACAACACACGTCTAATTTTAAACACTTTTAGGCCTTCACTCTTTTTAGATAATTAGTTTAAAGTGCACACCATAATTTTAGAATTTTAAAAACTAAAACTGCTTTAAGTAAGATAAAGTTCTTTAAGTCTGACTTTTCGTCCTGTAAGTACAATTTTTAGTATGTTCTTCTGCAGTGCATCAAAATGGCTAAGAAGAGAGTTTGCTTCTTTAGAACAGTTTTAAGGTTTAGAAACGTGTTGTGCAACTGGCCCCTGTAGGGAGATCTCTGCAGGTCACAGACTTCTATGATTGTAAGTCTGTGTCTCTCGAAGGGAGCTGAAATGCGCGCGCATCCGGAAGAAGAAGTGGGCTGTCGATGTGAGATTTAATTGTCTGGTGTGTCAGATCACGGACTTTCGTGAGGAAGCTCCGTGGTCCGTGGTCCTATAGTCTTGGACATGACCCGTGGTCTTTCGCGGGTACTTGAGTAATTTTTGTCTGCTTCCCTTTGTCGTCCCTTGTATCTTAAGCGCGAAATTATCACATGGCGGAAGCACTTTCCAAAGTGCGAGTAAGAGTTGTTCTAAATTTTTTTTATAAATAGTAATATTCTGACAGATCTACTATTTGCACCCTTGTCATATTCCATATTCATAGCCGGGTAGTGTGAAGCGCGAAGAATCTATTCGCATGCAGGGATTTTTGCGTGTGTTTGTGAGAGAGAGAGAGAGTGCACGTGTGTTGATTTGTTTCAGGCATTGCCATGTTACCCACTGTAACTTAATGTACAGTCGTGAAACAGGCAAGTGCGAAGTGACCAAAACTACTGAATTTTATTTTTTTAAGTGTAAATCGAGCAAACAATTAACTTTTTTTGTCATGCTGCAAGAGGTACATATATTTTCGTCAGGTACACATGCATGCACGTTCGAACGCACACTTTTCACCGTTCCTGGCACAAAACTCTGCGCAATGAGCATTCTTCCGAATGGATACCTGCGCATTACAAATGGACATCATCATCATCATCAAAACTGCTTTCAGTCGATGTTACTAGACCCGCATCACCAAGGCTCATGTCTTGGTTTATTGACGATAAGAAAATAACAATATAAATTTGCACATCTACTATTTTCGTGTGTGATAATCTAGTGATGATAAAACTAAACAGGAATGCTGTAGTGATAAGAGTTATCCCAGGAGGGACATCCGGGGTTTAATGTACATTTCAGTAACGTCCAAGATGGCGAGTTTATTGCTTTTGTTACAATTAAATACAGTATTCATCAAGATCCACAGTGTCTTGTGTTGGTCGGCTGATAGCACGCAGCACGATACATGGTGACATAAGTCGGATAATTATATATCACAAAGAATATCACAAGCTGCTAAATGGCTCCGTTTAGAGCGCCAGAACAATTCAATTTTTCCCAGCCAACCTCGTGGCCTGAGTGGAAGCAACGATTTCAGCGTTTCAGATGTGCATCAAAACTAGACAAAGACGAGGAAGCAGTTCAGGTTAGTGCCTTGATCTACACTATGGGCAACGACGCAGAACGCATTTTCATCGCTTTTGGTCTCGATGCTCGACAGCAGCAAGATTACGACACTGTTCTGGAAAAATTCGATGAGTACTTCGTTCCAAAACGCAATATCATCCATGAGCGTGCACGATTTCACGCCAGAAATCAGAAAGCAGACGAGAGTATCGAAGAATACATTAGACTGATTAGAGATTTGTACGAGCTCGCTGCAAAGGCAGAAGTAAGAGACAAAGATGAAGCCATCAGAGATCGCCTCGTGCTAGGGATCCTCGACAGAGACTTGTCCGAAAGATTACAATTAAAGGCAGATTTAACACTGCAAGACGCCATCTTGCATGCCCGCCAATACGAGCAAGTGAAAGCACAGCTTTCCGACCAACGTCGCACAAATGTGGACGTAGTACAATCCAAGAAAAGTGTCGCTAGTACTAGTAGTGCTCAGCAAGCACATAGTCAGTGCAAAGGTGCAACTGGCAATTCACGCGGCTTCAGTGGTCGACGTCGCGGTGGAGAAGAAAAGAGCGACCCTGCATCGTCAGCAGTTAAAAGCTGTACTCGTTGTGGCAGGTGGCACGGTAGCACATGTGTTTGCCCAGCTCAGGGAAAGAAGTGTAACAAGTGTGGTAGGCTTGGACACTTTGCTACAGTGTGCAGAACAAAGTTAGTGCAGGCACTTGAAGAAAAACAAGTGAAGGAACATTTTGTAGGTACTTTGTGCAGTGACAGTAGAGAACCACCATGGACAACTGTACTACAGTTTGGCGGTTGTGATGTCAAGTTCAAAATTGACACAGGGGCAGATGTTTCTGTCATTTCATCTACACAGTTCAAAAAGTTGTCACTGCGTCCCAAGCTATTAAAGACCAATGTCGTCCTAAAGAGTGTAGGAGGAGTCCTGAAGTGTGATGGACAGTTCACTACTACAACAAGAGTTCATGACCAGCTTCATGTACTGAGAGTGTTTGTTGTGCAAGCAACCACTGAAAATCTGCTTAGCAGAGAAGCAGCGTCCAGACTAGGTTTAGTGAAGAAGATAGAGACTGTCAATGCTTTATTTGGTAAACTTGACAAGACACCTGTGCCGTGTCCACCAGTCAAAATCATCTTGAAAGAAAACATTGAGCCATACAGTGTTCATGCAGCAAGGAGAATACCAATACCATTGCTGGACAAGGTCAAGGAAGAATTAAAAGAAATGCAGGAAACAGGGATTATAGAGGAAGTAACAGAGCCAACAGATTGGTGCTCTCCCATTGTGCCAGTAATGAAGAAATCTGGTAGCATACGTATTTGCGTTGACTACAAGCAACTCAATACCGCAGTGAAGCAAGAGCGGTACACTGGAAGATATCTTACATAAGCTTTCTGGATCAGCAGTTTACAGCAAGCTGGATGCAACATCAGGTTTCTATCAGATTCCCCTTGATCCAGATTCTGCAAAACTTACTACATTTATCACTCCATGTGGGAGATATTTCTTCAAGATATTACCATTTGGCATTTCATCAGCTCCAGAGATATTTCAGAGAACCATGGAGACTATCCTAAAGGATGTACCCAATATAATCTGCTATTTTGATGATATCCTTGTTTATAGTGAGAATGAACAAGCTCACGAGAAACATCTTGAGAGAGTCATGAAAACACTTGCCAGTGCTAACCTGAAACTCAACTATGAGAAATGTGAGCTCAGGAAGCATGAGATTGAATTTTTGGGTCATAGAATCAGCAAGAATGGAATTTCACCAGACCCAGGAAAGGTTGAAGCAATAATTGCCATGCCAGATCCAACTAATGTACCCGAGTTGAGGAGGATGCTGGGCATGTGCAACTTCTTAGGGCGGTATTTGCCAAGTCTGTCTACAGTACTTCAGCCACTGACGCAACTGCTGGGGAAGGATCGAGAGTGGAGTTGGGGCTCAATGCAAGTCAAAGCCATGGCTGATGTGAAGAAACTGCTTACTTCAGCACCAACGCTCGCATTCTACGATCTGGCAAAGACTACAATTGTCAGCGCAGATGCAAGTAGTTATGGCATTGGTGGCGTGTTGCTACAGCAGCACCCTGAAGGTCTCAAAGCAGTGGCATATTGTTCAAGAACATTGACTGCTAGTGAATCCAGATATGCACAGATAGAGAAAGAAACACTGGCAGCAGTCTGGGCTTGTGAAAAGTTCAGCAGATACTTGATTGGTCTTGACAATGTTCGACTACAGACTGATCACAAACCTATTGTGCCACTAATCAACCATCGTGATTTGCAAGATACTCCTATCAGATGCCAACGCATGTTGATGCGCCTCATGAGATTCAGCATCACCGCAGAGTATGTGCCAGGGAAGAAGCTTGTCATTGCAGATGCTCTATCCCGAAGTCCTCAGTTAACCACTGCTGAATCTGATGTTATAACACTTTCAGAAGATGTTGAGGCATATTTGAGCAGTGTAGACATTTCATGGTCATGTGCAGCTTCAGATAAGCGTCTGAAAGAGATTGCAGAAGAGACAAGAAAAGACAGATTCAAGCAGCAATTCGCTACACTAATGAAGGCTGGCCAAAATACATTACAGATGTAGAAGATAATCTTCGTGACTATTATGCAGTGCGCATGGAACTTGGTGTGCACAATACAGAACAAGGAACCTTTGATACCGACAGAATTACCACAGCGTGTATTCCAGAAGTGTGCAGCAGATTTGCTGGAATTCAAAGGACAATCATACCTTGTGTTTGTAGATTATTATTCGTGCTTTATTGATCTTGCGCACATCAAGAGTAGCACATCAGCAGAAGTTATCAAACTTCTGAAGTGCATGTTTGCACGCCAAGGAATCCCAGAGATTATTGTTACAGACAATGGAAGGCAATTCACATCTAGGGAGTTCCAGGAATTTGCAGTAAAGTGGGGATTTCAACATGTTACGAGTCCACACTTTCCACAAGCCAATGGACAGGCTGAAAGAGCAGTTCAAATTGCCAAAAAGATTCTGCAGCAAGATGAACCTGAATTAGCTCTATTGATTTACAGAGACACTACAATTTCTGCTACAGGATATAGTCCAGCAGAATTAGCCTGTGGAAGAAAACTGAGAACTACATTACCTACATTGCCTGAGAACCTTGAGTCAAGGACATTTGATAAAGCAGCTGTAACAGCGAGCGATGCAAAAGCCAAGCAGTCCTACAAGCGTCATGGAGTGCGACCGCTTGACGAACTTCGTCCAGGCGACACTGTATTGCAGAAGTTAGATGGTGAGAAGCACTGGGGAAGTCCAGCAGTCATTCTGCAGCAGTGTGCTCCGAGGTCATATATTGTACAAACTCCAAGAGGCAGTTTTTGACACAACAGACGTCATCTCAGAAGGTCAAGAAACTACGAGCCGGAGCAGTCCAATTCCAAACCCAGTCCTGTCCAAAATGACTTTTCCCTGTATTCTTCCCAAGTCCCAGTGACAGGTGAATCAGAGACAGCGCTTCATGTTAGTGATCCTAGTCAAGGCCCAGAATCGACATCTAGTAAAGGTGGTCCTGCTACTGAAGCCAGACAAAGTGCTACTCCAGATCCAGGAGATTCCCATCCCAGTAGCAGCTCTACACCTAGAATGACTGGAAGCGGCAGAATAATCACCCTGCCTGCGCGTTACAAAGACTGATCATTATGTTTTGAACATTGACTAGAGAGTAAGCATTCTCCCCATCAGTTGAACAATCTCAAGGGAGGGGAGATGTAGTGATAAGAGTTATCCCAGGAGGGACATCCGGGGTTTAATGTACATTTCAGTAACGTCCAAGATGGCGAGTTAGTTTATTGCTGTTGTTACAATTAAATACAGTATTCATCAAGATCCACAGTGTCTTGTGTTGGTCGGCTGATAGCACGCAGCAGGATACAAATGCCACTGAACGTTAACACTGTGTGACTTTTCTTTTGTACAGAACGTTTTTTATTTCTACTGTAGTACTGTTGAGATAATGCTTTATTACTATTGCAATAATTACTAAAGCTCCCTTGGCACAGTGGCGTAGGAAGATGCTCGGCTTTGGGGGGGCAAGCTCCATACTGACAATGAATAACGTTCACATTCTTGCCTTCCCGGCATCTTTTTTGGGGGGCGGCTGCCCCCCCCCCCCTGTTCCTACGCCACTGGGGCATCATCCACCAAAAGTCACATTTGGAGATGGTAAGTTTCTAACATTTTTACGTTTGAAAGCTGAACTGACAGGGAAGTTGACAGCCAACACTACTATTAGCCATTATATATATATATAGTCACAGCCAGTCCTGTGTGTGGGGCTCAGTGACGGAACACGTCAGTCACACTTTCGCAGGCGCCTCCTTATTGAATCGGAGCCGGAGATAGCGACAGTCTCTAAGCTTTGCCCACTCGTCGTCCGAAATGGTCTGAAGGTTACGCGAGGTGGGGCCCAGAGAAAGCATCTGTTCACGAAGACGCAGCGGCTTTGGCTTAACAGTGTAGATAGGGGGCAGCATGATCGGCGGAAGAAGTAATGGCCGTTTCTTCGGGCACGTTTTCTGCGTGTCTTTTTCGACGCCGTTGCGGGAGGAAATGCGCTCCCAACCTGAGGTGTCATTTTCGGTGTCCCCTGCTTTCCCTTCGTCAATATGCCCATCTACAGTATACTCTAGTTCTCGACATGTAGTCCACTGGGCCGTCGCTCTTGATGAAGCAAACGCTGATGAGCATGACTCACCTGAAGGATCGCTTCTAAGAAGAGCAAAGTTGCCGGTCTTCCTAGAGGCACAGCGAGAAGGGTCTGACAACTGCATCACAGCATGTGTCATCACTGGGGTCGTTAAACTGTTCCCTATAATCTCTTTAGGGGGACGGCCGTTTGCTGCAAACGCCGGATCGCAACTATAGTCCTTTTCGGATGGAGCCGCCACAGACGGACACACGACATGAGGTCCTTGATTAAAATTAAACCCTTTGTTCTGACTTGAACTAAAATTAAGCCTGTGATCAACACAGCTAACTTCAGTTAACCTTAAAGAATAACTATTACTCTTTGCTTTGCGGTCTATCTCTAACATCGTGTCGGGAGTCACTTTGACGGACATTTTCCAGGATTGAAAGGACTTTGCCGCTGTCGCCTCGCTAACCAACACGGTTGTCGTCGAAGAACCCGCCAAGTGGGACCACTTACTCGATGACGTTGAGTAGCCTCCGCATGTGCTCTGATCTGGCTTAAGGGTCTTCTTGATTTTGGCTTTGCGGAGCAGGAACTCTGCTCACCAGACGTACTTCGTGGGAGGACCTCGTGGCGGATAAAGCTGACATGACTGTGAACGTGTTTCACGTGCAAACTGTCCCGATATTCTTTTCTCGTTCTCGGAAACCTACACTCTGGTGCTTGCTCGAAAACGGTGAACACACGCTGGTAGAATCTTGATTAGAAAGGTACTTGTCTTGAAGATGTTGAGTTGCCCTCCTTTTCCACTGGCACGTGGTTCATTGGCACTGTTGTATAATTACCCTGTGGCTTATCCGTTAAGAGTTAGAGAAGCGTCCGGGCGTTAGGATGTATATATGTCGTGAAACAGATGACTGACGAAGAAGTTTCTGTAAGTAAGTTGACTTTCTTCTGCGTGAGATTTACAGCAAATCGCACAGAGAACCCTGCTTGTCAAAGTGAAAACAGTCAAGTCGAGTAACTTCGACATTGCTTAGAGACGTAGGGTTCTGACAACAAAGTCATCCCTCGCAGTTATACATCACGACACCGAACCACATATTCCAACTGTTATCTGCACAGAAAATTGACAACCTTAGTCTCTGCTCAGGTTATATAATATTGCAATAGTAGCCTCAGTGGTGGAGGTGGTCACCCACCGAACACTGAATGTCGAAATGGGCTCCAAAGTCGTCGTTCTCAAAACCTCTCGCGCTGTTCTGTCTAAAGATACATTACACATGCCTCATTACACAGCCAGATAGAGAAAGATGTTTTGTGAGTCACTCCGACTATCAGCCTTAGCTCTGCAGGAGACCTATCAAGAACACATGACAGCTACTGGCGTTTTGGAAGGAGCTTGCCCTCAAAATTCCTTCGAACAGAGGCAGTGCAAAACGTACTGCATCAAAGTGCATTGTTAGTTTCTCAGTGTCCAGTAGTTCATTTTTTTCCTATCGCACAGTTCGTGAAACACTTCTCCCCACGAGGCTCACTGGCAGCGGGGGTTGACTTGGTGTTTCACACCGAACCAGCAACTGAAACTACATTACGGCAAAGCAGCCAACCCTGTAAATCTCTTGATCCGCTGTTTTATACCCGCGAGCGATTGCGGAGCAGCTTGCATCGTCTGCAGCGACGTGTAGGCTGGCGCGACGGCCCTCGAGGGTTATCGGTTTTTGTACCCCCTCTATTTGACACGACCATGTGTATAATAATAAAAACAACCTCACACCCTGTACTGATCGAGGTATATCGTTCATTTAATAGTCTCCACCTTTTGCTCTCATGTTTTCTCATTCGCATGCACAATGGAAAGAAAGAAACATAAAGCGAGCAATACAGGAAACTACTATGCTGGGGGTAATCGGGTACGTGTAGAAGTAGGTCATTTCGCTCATCGGTTTAGCCTCATTGTTCGTGCTTTTAAGACAGGCAACCGAGGAAGGAAATCTTCATCAGATAGCATGGACAGCGTATATAGCTGACTTTATCTGCTCTCATATACGTACCCACACACACTGAGTCACAAATAAGTTTGTTCTCCCCTCCTCCCATCTCTTCCCGTTGCCGCAACTTTCGTACCAATGATTGTACGTTTCAGTATTATAGCTAGTTGACGAGGGGTATACCTCAAGTGCTTTACCTAGCGAAAGACAGATTCTCAGGCTGTTCCAAATGGCACACCTTGCGTCCCATACATTATTCTCAATCGGTGGGACTACGCGCCGCACACTGCACCGGATGTGCGGAACTTAATTTGACGAGAATAATTCTGACGTCCTTCCCAGTGGTGTAATGACCATTACACTTTCCGCAACGACTGGACTGCCATTGGCGTTTCCCATAATCAACCGATTTACTTCGGAACACTTCCCCCACTCCTTGAAAGCAGGTGGGCATGTCTGGTCTGGAGTTCTTGGAAAACATCTGAGACATCTGGAGGATCAAATCCATTTTACAGGACGAACCTCGTGGCCCAGTTTGTAGCATTCTTTAAACAACGGATGTTTTACGTGCACCTTCTTCCCGGTGTGCGCTTGTGTTAGAATGATTTGTTATTTTACCTCTGTTGGCTGAATGTATTCTATACCGGTTTGGTGTTTTAAACAAGAACACCCTGATGTAACCGTTTTAAAAACAGATAAGAATTTTTTCAGCTCAGTTTTAATCATGGACCTACATGTAGGTCCCTGGTTTTAATCTTATGGGAACACCGTCGTTGGCCTAAACATCGTCATTCGGCGCATGACTATTCTGTGTTATGGTCCGCTGTGGACAACCTAAACTCTTACTTAGGGAAGCCGGGGCTTGAACAAAAAGTGAATGCATACGTCCACTCTCTCTTGCCCTCCCCCGCAAACCCTCAGATATTATGTCGTGGAATGACTCTAGGTTCCATGCAGCGCCACCTAATCAATCCACGTCATTCACACTGAAAAGAAGATGTAAGGATAAACAACCATGCGCAATTAAGCCTTTTTTTTTCTTTCGAAGCAGCTTTATCACAGCGCATTAAAGACCAGTAGCAAATATTTAACTGATAAAAAAAACCTTTGCTTCCTAATCCAATGGCGGTCCTTTCAAATAAAAAATGAAGCTGACAAATTCCTGTCGCCTATTGTAATCTCCTGGCGGTCATCACACAAGGCGATGCTGACGTGTTGGTGGTGATGGAGTGAAAAGATGCACTGCGCTGCCAGTCGTATAAAAGTATACCAAATACAATTAGGTAAAGTAGACAGAACTTGATAATACTCATGAACTGATTGCAGCTTTAAGTGTTTTGATCCCAGTGTCATTTCAACCAGCTGCCTCATAGCCGAAAGCTGTCCTGTAAGACGGAAAACATCTCACCAGGACCACACCTAAGCCTGAACATAGAACGGAGGTGCCCCGTACGTAGCGCGAAATCAAGGTAATTCTGTCCATGGTTATCAAGACTGATTACGCTGTTTGGGTCTAATATTACACTGGCGCTTTGATGGGCACGACAGTGAGGGGAGTCTCCAGATGGTCCCCTTAGCCCCCCACCAAAACACCGTATTCTAGCAGCAGCAAGGCGTTAAGTTTGGTGATTTGTTTGCTGGAGTGGAGTGTTCTTATGAAGTAAAACAGCAGTTGCTGGTTGCGATTCTTGTTGGTAGCAGGTCTATAGCTTAAACCTTGTTATGAAGACTGATTTGATAAGGCAAATTATATTGATTTTCTTTTTTGCAGGGTCAACAAGCGATTGTTTGTTTTACGCCGTGCCAGCAACTCAGGCTATATCACGGCGAGAAAAGGCAATGTTACATAAAAAAAGGTTGAGACACAAAAACCTCAGGTGATATGATCAAATCCTTTAACAACAAAAGCCAATACAAGGAACAAAATTATAAACGGTAGGTAATATGTTAAGAAAGGTGTTGTGGCGTAAAAAGCTACTAACAAACCAGAACCAGAACCTGAAACCAAACTCTAACAGGACATAAAAATCTTAAATCGCATGGTCAAGCCCTATCCTTTTCAAAAGTGAAAAAAATAGCTGCCGATGGGATAGACCTAAACAAGAAAAAAAAGCCTGCTGTAAAAAAAATTGCTGGCGGATACTTTGGAGACCAGGACAAGTAACTAAAACATGCACAATTATAAAAATTCCCTGACACCACGGACAAAGTGGTGCGACTGCATGGCATATGTGTATCCTAACTTTAGTCTAGTGAGAAATACCTCCTTTCGCCGCACAGGACGGCATGGAGGCAGGCGGTCAGAAATACAGGGAAGGGTGGCGTGTAGCTTGTTCTGGCCCGCCCAGAGGCCAAGACCTAGTGGCGTTGCCACAGGGACTGAGCATAGGCCGTGAAGACAGACATAGTCAGATGACATCAGTGACTGCAATTCACCAGGAGACTGGCAAACGGCCTTGGTCCACTCGGACATTGCCAGGAATGCCAGTATGGCCAGGGGCACAAATGAAAACAATGTCCTTTTTGCGACGAAGGAGAGCCGCATGAATTGTGTGAAGCTGAACCACGAGTGGGTGGTCAAAATGACTGGAAAGAAGAGCTTGGAGAGCAGAAAGCGAATCTGAAATGATCAAGACGTTTTGCTCCGATGAGCGGTGAACGTGCTGCAAAAGCTAGCAAGATGGCGTGAAGTTCCGCAGAGAAAATAGAGCAGCCATTAGCAAGTCGGGCTAAAGAGGCCTGTTGCTGCCACAGTTACAGGACCACCGTTTGGGACTTTGGAGAACAGAATCCAGGATAGTCAGAGAAAAGTCCCTAAAGGTTTTGAAGAAAGATGAGGTCACTGGTGTCAGTCGTGTCACCTTTTTTTTTTAAGCTGCATGATAAAGACGAATCTCCGGAACAGGAAGAGTCCAAGGAGGAGCTGGCAGGAGAGGGAGAGGCTCCACATGTTAAATATCTACTCCGGCAGCTAGTAAGTGAGGTGTAACACGGACTGATAATGGTTTTTGCTTCTTGGTACGAATGGCATACAGGGCATCACGTTAAGGGAAAAAAAAAACAAACAAACAGAAAACAGCACGGTAGGCGGGGTGTACAAACTTTTGTACAGGAATAGTGCGAAAGACACCCGAGCAGATGGGGAGCCCTTGATGGTGTCAATAGAATCAAGAATTTGACTCCCCAGCAGAGCCATAATCTAGCTTAGAGCGGACCAGGGCACGATACAGACGAAGCAAGATTGTGCGATGTGCCCCAGCTGACATATCCATGGCTTTCTGACACATCTGATTTGTGGAAGAAAAGATTTAAGTTTGTGGTCAAAGATGACCCCAAGAAATTTTACTTCCTGGACCACTTGAAGTACCATGCCATTGAAATAGATAGATAGGTTTGAAATATGCCTCGCAGTTTACAAAAGTGAATGCATACGAAGTGGAAGAAATTTTAAATACATTTTCTGTCACCCACCGTTTATGCACAGCTTAAGCCGACGTTCGAGACACGGTAGGGATCGGCCTCGGATGCAGAGAGCAGTAACCTACATACATGTGCCAAACCTAGGCAGACAGATTTTAAGTTGGAATCTATTTTGATTTTGAAAAGAGTAGGTGAGAGTATTCTGCCCCGAGGGACGCCCATGTCCTGCTCCTGAGGATCAGACAGGATAGACCCTACGTGGACTTGAAGGGGGGGTGAGATAGGAAGTTCTTGATGAAGAGTGGTATACGACCCCGGAAGCCAAGGGCGTGAAGGTCCAACAGAATACCTTGCTTCCAGGTAGTGTCATATGCCTTCTTCAAATCGAAGAACACTCCTAAAACATGCTCTTTGCAGACAAATACATCCCTTACGAATGTTTCAAAACAGATCAGATAGTCCAGGGTGCTGTGATATTGTCTGAAGCCACACTGCAGGTCGGAGAGGGGACCCCGAGACTCGACATGCCGGGTCAGCCGGGCATTGAGCATGCGTTCTAAAGTTTTGCATAAGCAAATAGTGTGAGCGATAGGACGGTAAGAATTTGGATCAGAAGGGTCCTTACCAGGTTTTGGGACAGGCACCGCGAGTCCATGACTGCCTCTCTCCACGAGGGAGGGAAACAGCTGTGGAAGATGATAAGGAATGTTGTCTAGGACGGGTGGAGAGTCCTTGCACTTCTGAAGCTCAGTAAGGGAGAAAGATAAATTGTACTCTTCAGAGTTGTCAAAAGAAAACTCACAGCAAGAAGACACATAGATGGTATTTCCGTGTCCCTTTCTTCGGAACAGCAACATTAGCTAGAACAGTTGTAAAAATCTTGAAAGGATGTTCCTGATCATTACTACAATTACCTATGTTAAAACTAGAACAGAGGCGGATGGCCCTGAGGGCCTGAAAACCAAGGCCAATCCTTAGTCAGGTTCCACCCGCCGTTATAAAAATTATCCTACTCCAGAGTAGTTAAAAGTGGTAAATTTTTGGGAAAGTGATCACTGCCACACAGGTCGTCATGTTAAGTCCAGTCAAAGTCTAATAATAATGTTGGACTGATGACAAATCAACAGCTGATATAGCGCTGCTGTATGGCTGACAGAAGGTTTTGAACCATCGTTTAAAATGCAGATTACTTTCCATAAAAACAGAAAATTGGAAAAAATGGACTGCGTGATGAAGCTCCAATGCAATGGCATCAAAGGAAAAGTGTATCACTTGACTAAAACCTACCTGCATAACATACAATTGTACTGGTGGATGGTCACTATAGCTGGCAAAGATGTTTGAATTTATGCTGTAAGCGGTTGTTTTGCACGTCGCTTGCATGCTTTCGCTTTCATACTATGATGTAATAGTGGGATCTAGCTGATTGAATATATGGGTCATTTATCTAAAATCCTTATATGTCAACCACATACTGTTTGCTGTCAGCATGAATGTTCTTTATTGCTTGCGACTAGAATTTTCTGATTGAATATGGGTCATTTATCTGAAATCCTGATACGAAATGTCAACCCCATACTGTTTGCTGTCAGCATGAGGTTTCCTATTGCTTGCCACGAGAATTTTCATCTTTCAAGTTTTTAGGCATTTACTTGAAGATAGCAGTTAATACTAACATTACCCCACCCTTTTTTTTAAATTTCCCTTGTGCCAGTTTGTATCACAGCTGTGATCTTTCCCACCTATCTCTTTATGTTCATATGTCTTGGTAAAGGCAGCTGAGTAGCTTATAAACTGATCCTCCCCTTCATTTTAACCACTGATGAGTGTGTAATGCTTATGTGCTGAATAATCGATGAAATGGCCTAAGGCAAAAAAAAAAACAAAAAAACCAGAGTGCCATCCTCTAAGGTTTTAACAAATTTATTATGTACATTTGCAGTAAATTCACAACTTTCTGGTTAAGTCCCAGTCACTGTCAATAAAAACAGCTGTTATAAAGGCAAAAACAAGCACTGCTCTACTTCACAGCTAATACTCTGTGGAAAAGAAAAAATTGCCCCCTTATGGAAAAAAAATAGCAGAGCATATAGAGCAAAGAAAGATTAAGTCTTCACGTAAAATTTTATGAGTTATCAAAACACAAAAGAGAAAATATCAATGAAGCCTACCACCGAGATAGTGATCACATAAACCATCACAACTCAGTCAGGGCTGCATCGGTCCTTCGTCTCTTTATGGGGGGGGGGGACCCACACAAAACCAATGGTAGCATATATATAAATGAAGACACCCCCATTTAATATTTGAATTTGACGTGGAACACACATCTTATATAGTTGTTTTACGTTAAAAGTTCCTGTGTTTTATATAATTTGTCTTAACAGGTAATAGTGTGACAGTTGGTGAGAAGAACAAAACAGGCATGTAGCTTATGAAAAGCTTACCTGGCTATTTTAAGTGCAGAATGTTTACTCTGCAGCAGTTATCTCCTACCACATCAAATAGTGCAAAAGCACTTCACAGTTTATACAACCATTTTGTTGATATGTCTATACTGAGAAAAATGATAAAGCGATTTCAATAATAAGAAATGCAGCTTCAAAAAGAATATATACAACTTAATGTTTTCAAAATAGAGGAAGAAGTCCACTGTAACCAACAGCAAAATAAAAGAAAACAAAAAAAATATTCATTACAAAACAAAGATCATCAAAAGAGAGATTCTATGAAAAAAAAGGGAAATGGTCAAATAATTTAATACACAACAATCACAAGAGGAAGAAATCTTGTTTAAAATGAAACTGTTCTGTAAACATCAAATATGGTGATGAAAACCAAGTGGGTATCACTAGACACAATCTTTTAAGACAACCTTGTGAACAAAGACCTGGTCAGGGTTATGTCTGTCATGCAGTTCAAGGAGGATGTAAAAGTTTTTGAAATATCTGTATGTTCTACTTCCAAGAATAATAATTAAAAAAAGGTAAATGCAGCAAATGTTTGTAAATGAGTTGAATGGGCAAATAGATAAGAACAGAAACTGCTGTGGTTGTACATATGTGAACAGACTACATATATTCCATTTTCCCCAAAACACCCAGCAAGGTAAATACTGCCATCAAAAGATGGTTTGTCTCTCTGTACAGGTTATTTTGACGACAAACATCTGAATATAAGTAATATTTACAGTGAAATGGTAAGTATCTTTGATGAACAACCTGAACAATGAATCTAAGACAAAAGAAATATAAAGAACAAAATGACGGACATGTCCAACTATATGGCTCTGAACCTACCCTGATGATGGATAGGTAAAGACTGTGGTATTTGTGATAGCAGAATCTGTGGGTAAGATCCTGTTCTGGATACCTGCACTTGCTTTATTATTTAAGCGTTATTGGCAGATGGTGCCCTGTAGAGTCCGCTAATGTTTAACATATAACATGGAGACGACTCTGCTAATGTAAATGTCTGACAGAGCAGAAATAGCTGGAGGTTTTCTTATTAAAAAACACAGCCTAAATGTTACCACCACAATGTTCATTCACAACATCACATAGCATAATGGAAGGTCTGTGCAGATCATTAGCAAAAGCTGTCTGCACTGATCTCTTGAAACTCGCTCAATGCTTTGATTGGTTCAATGTGTGATCGAGTAGCTCCTTTTCGAACTTTTGCACTAAGTTCACTTGGATCTTCTCGTCTAACAAGTGGCTTCTTGGCTGGAGCTTTCATCTTCCATAAAACCACAGGTTTCTGCAAATAATAATTATTATGTCACTGCAGCAAATGTTTGTTCAATTTTTCATGTGTAGCTGTAGACTACCTGATGTTCATTTAATTTTACAATGTCATAGACATGCATTGTACCATGGTGGCACCAGAGGGAATGGGAGTTGTAACTATTATACAGGACATAAAATATTGAAAGTAACTCACCTGCCCATTTCTTTTCTTGTACTGTGAAAAAAAAAAGTTTTGTTCTGCATCATCATGAGGTCAGAATACTGGATCTAATATCTTTAATTATCTGAGGATATTCTACTCATACGACTGAAGAGAAATGCTGAACTTTACACACTTACAGAACTTTAATAACAAAGTTATGCAAGAAACACACAAAATGCGCATCTTCCACCTTAACAAATGGAATAAGTATGAACATCACATTTCCTGACCTGCTGAGAGTTTAGCCAATGAACACATTCTCTCTCTGCTTATTATGCATATAAATAAAAAAAAAACTAAAAAACTTCAAAGTTAAAGATGTCTCCCCATTTACCCAAATACCAAATTGACCTCAAGCATAGAAGAGTGAAACCAAAAACAAACCTTGGTTGAAGCTACATAACATGCTTTGACTGTCAGCACCACAGCATTCATTAGGTTTTTGGCAGCATGAATAAGTGAGGTAGCACTGTCGAGCTGTTGAGATAGAGAATGGGGGAAAAAAATTTCCAAATTATGTGGCATTCATGGGTCAGGCAACATCCAGAGGAGTTGGCTGAACTGACAAGAAAGTGTTTCCAAGGAGTGGTGAGCACAGCTGGGGCAAGGGGGGATGGATGGGGAGGAAACAAATATTCAGATTACTGGGAGTTTTCTTGCCTAAACTCTAAATAGTGACATAATTAGCGTTAAGAAATACACAGATTTTTCAGGAGACATATTTAAATTAGATGTGAACTACTGATGTGACGACGTCTAATCCATAAAATATAATGGCATGTTCCTCTGTAATAAAAGACATAAAAGGTAAAACAGCACTCACTCCTGACACAATGAGCTCTCCACTGACACTCTGTACATCTGCCTTCACTTTACTAGTAATGTTAAGCTGGTGACAGTAGAGTGCAATCCTTTGCAGATATGCTTCAAGGTCCTTTTTAGAGACGGAATCTGGGCACTTAAGAAAGAATAAAAAGCACATAGGTATCTCTTGCATCAGGGTGCACACTATTTTACAACTATTGGTTATATTGTATGCCTCTCAGTGGATCATTGGTCTGAAAATTCAACATACAGAAGATGAAAGAATCAGAAATCTGTCTTTTTTTTTTTTGGTAGGAAAAGGCATAGGTCAGTTGGCCACAAAGAAACTGCAGCGCTTAAAAGACTATCAGAGCAGGTGCTATTTATCTGACTTGCAAAGAATTATCAGACTTACTTGATCAGCTATCGAACTTGCCAACTTGTCAAGATTGGAGCCCACTTCTGAAATTTTCTTGGCAGCGCTAATTACATCCATAGTGCTTTTCAACGGTCCGCGACCCCTGAAATATCAATATTATTTTTTGTTCAGCAAAATGTTAAATTCTTTCAGTGGAGTCTAAGTGGTTAAATTGAGAGAGAGTAACAGATGTAAAATGTCTAGCACAACGCTGGTTTACAAAGTCATGGCCTTAAACTTAGTATCTAACATACAAATGTGGCCTTGGCAAACAGTCTGAAGAAATTCTGACAACAGTCATTATACACAGCCCACATTCATCATGTCTGTAGAAATGCCATCATGCCATGTGTTTTCACAAGAACAAGTCACATTTCAAGAAATACAGTAAAACCTGCAATGCCAGGACACCCTCGTTAAGCTAAAAACTGATCTTACATAACAGGTGTGTTCTTGTTGGAGGTCCCTACATTTTCAAAGGCAGCAACAGTATAGTCTCTCTCAAAATAAGAAGTGGTATTGTGGGTCCACTGGCAGGTCTATATATCCTGCTGCAGAGACCAAGCCCTATACATTTTATCTGGTCAGCGGTGACCTCATTTTCATGTCTTTCATAAAATGGTGACTGGCTTTATACAGAATACCTGTCTGCAGCAACAGTACAATACTTCAGTATTTGTACGTGATCTAACTGCTTAACTTTGCTGCTGACATGTTTTCCACTTTGCAGCAGAAGACTCATGACTTTGCTTTCTTTAATAAAATGATACACTCTCTACTTCACTTTGATTCAGGAAGTCGCTGCAAATGGACATGTGACAAATTCTTAGGCATACAAGAACTCAGAAAAACATGAACCACCAGCATATACCATTTACTATGACTATTTAAAAATTAGTGAAACTGTTGTGAAACTATAGCAAAAACTGTCCATTCATGATAGGTAAAGGGACGAATTTTGTTGCTAAAATTTCTGAATGTATCGGCTTTAGCAGGTGTCCATCAACTGGTTTGTGGTGAAAATCGATCTGTGTAGATCACAATGGGGCAAAACATGAGAGGTGTCCACTGGCCAAAGGGTCTGCACATGGCAGGTTTTACTAACAGATGACAAAGGCAAAGTAATCAGCTTTTTAAAGCTGTTCATACCGGGTGAAATCAGTCATTTCCATCATGATGACACACATCTCCTTCGCCATGACAATAATGTCATTGCCACTATCATCCCACTTAGCCACTTCAACATCCAGCTTTGCCTTTTCTGCACGGAACATTTCCACCTGGGCCTGAATTTTTTCTCGCTCTTCTTCAGGCAGCTGCCTCATCATGGCACGGTCACTCTTACCGAAGTCATCTGGATCTGCCATACTTGCTGTAACAAGCAAAAATAAATTTTAGCTTTTTCAACACATCCTTGTGGCATTTAAAAACAACAACAAGAACAACAAAACCCTTTATTCTTCACTACAGTACTGATGAGGGTGAGAGACCAATAAAGTGAGATTTGTTAAATGCCCTTCATGCAGAAACAAATCTGCAAGAAAGCACTCAGAGGTATTTATATCACATTAAATAAATATAAGTACCATATTAAGAGACTGTCAGAAAATAAGACATTTAACTTCGAAAAGATGAAAGCTGTATGATTATATTTCCTAAACTATACCATTGACTAGACAATGGAAAGTCAGGAGAATTAACTGTGGCAGAAGCAGATGCAACAAAAATATGTTTTATGGCATGCAGCAATGGTAGCTTCTTCATTCCAAAAATGAATATAACTCTGCATGTCTGACTTTCATTAACTCGATAAATCTGAAAATTCTATACTCATTTCAATAGACCAGAGAAGGGCTTACTGTATGTTTCATATTCATCTTCCAATTCAACCTCACTGTCGGACTCGTCAACTTCAATCTAGAAAAAAAAGCGACAATTTCCTCATTTAAAAAAATGTGTTTCCCATTCTTGCTTTCATCAAGTGCATGTATAAAATCTGAGTACAGCATAAATAGGCAATCTTCCATGTAATATAAAACTTATCTGTGGACTTGACTGAATAGTATTCACAAAACAGGTCTACTGTATCACTTACTCCATTCAAAAGAACTGCTTGTCGGATGTCCCTAACACCATCATAGACCAGTCGACTGGCTTCAATAAACTCATTCTCATCTATATCTAGTGGTGGATTAGAATTGAGGGCATCAACAGCAACTTCCACTTTCTCCGCAAAGTTTGGCATAACTGCAAATTAGGAAACAAAACTCAGATCTTTTCCTTTTCACATAACCAAAACAATCTGAGCAAGCACTATTTGTAAAACAAGGTAATTTGAATTCTGTACAGAATACTTTCCACACCTAGCTTTCAATTTATTTACAAACTGGCTGCTGCTTTTTTCCAAACTTTTTTTTAGGAGGATATGGGTGTGAACGTGTGAACTAGCACTGCCTAACAGCAATTTGGCTTGTAGGCAAACTGTATCTTTTATATTTCAATTAATTGGTTTGATTTCAACATAATTTACTTCTAGTTCTATGGTGAAAACAACAGTGCTGTTCAGTCTGTGTTGATGTTTGTAAATGCCGGGATTACTAGCCTGCTGCTGTCTCATAGAATGTAATGTCCAACAAATATTACCTACAGTTTAGTCAAATATCTGCACAGGGTTTGCTGCTATTCTTCCATTGGGGTTATCTACTATTTTAGAGAAATAACAGAAGTACTAAAAGAAACTCACTTTGGTCTCTAAGCATCACAACAGCCTCCATTACTCGCTCTGTGTAGCGACCTGGTTCAAAGTTGTCCATTTCAGCTGTAACAACATTACAGACACGAGCTGAGCGGCCACGGATAGCACCTGCTGTGCGGTCAAGTGTGTCTGCATCACACTCCTGCAGTGCAATGACACATTTGTTTACATCCTCGAGGATGTGGTTCTCTGTAAAACAAAAAAAAAAAAAAAAGACATGGTTTACTTGTCTCACCAACAAATTTTGTTGATTCAAGTCAACTCCATCTGCATATCAGTGACATCCACAAAAAATTTACATATTTAACATCCAGTGTTAAGCCATACAGTTCCGATTTGATTGCTAAAGTTCAGAGATTATGACTGTTCCTATTAAAAAAAAAAAACTTCTGTTCATGGCTGAGAGAGAAATTGAGTCACTATATCAACTTTTCTCAAACTTTTCTTTATCTGTTAAAAGGCTATTTCAATCCTAGGAAAAAGATTGCAACACAGACTCTGGCCCACCTGAAACAGCTAGGAAGTCGTGGATGGTTGTGATGTCATCAACAGACTCAGTCAGGAGGCGGACTTGTTTTTCCCAAGCATCTTTAAAAACGTCCATGTTTTCTTGTGCTGCCTTTGATCGAGGACGTGCAGCTAACACTCTTGCTGCATTAACCACCTAAACAAAGGAAGAAGTATTGCACATGCTTTGGCAAATGCCTACGTTGAGTACTACCAATATTCAAACATGATGCTTGTTTATAAACACTGTTGCAAAATCTGAATAGTTCATGATATCTAATAATTTGCAAAGCAAAATATCTCCAAAACCAAGACTATAAATCACAACAGAAAACTAGAGTGCTTTGAAGCGAGTCTTAACAGGACAAACCAGTCAGCCATATTTAAAATAGCAACAGAAATGATGCCTTCAGACTACTAATGAATCTTCAAAAACTACAAATAAAACAATCCCAAATTAAGATAATACTTTATTTGTCCCAGAGGGCAATTTGGTGGCAGCTTGATAAAATAAAAAAAACCCACACACACGCACACACACAAAAGACACACACATACAAAAGACACGCACACAAAACACACAAACACATACAACATACACAAAACACACACACACACAAAACACACCCACACACACAAAACACACCCACACACACAAAAACATACACAAAATACACACACTATACAACACACAGCACACACAACACACACATCATACAACACACACCACACCACACACACACACACACGTTCGTATGCACCAAAGAGACTTCCACATTCATGTTTCATTCATTTGCACTCAGCACCATTCAAAAGACGCACTGCCAAAACAATGAATGACAGCCGCAGTCTGTTAGTCCTGCATGCAGGTATACAAAATCGGTGGCCCGATGGGAGCTGGACAAACTCTCTCAACAGGACATGCCTGTCATCACGAAGGATTGCAGACACATTCAGAAATATCTGCCTGTTATATAGAGACTGAAGAGTACTTTGGGCTGTCCCAATGACTTTTGAGCAGGTGGATACCACACGATGTAGGCTGCTCTTGTCCTTAACCGATAAGCTGTTGTAGAAACAGATAAACGAGAAGAACAGCAAGCTCTCTATGTGCGATCTGTAAAAAAGCTGAAGAAATTGGTGGGAGACAGAGAAAGACTTCAGCTTCCGGAGAAGGAAGAGGTGCTGCTGAGTCTTCTTCATGACAGCTTGGGTGTTGACATCCCAGCAAAGTCGCCTGTCGAAGATGGTGCCCAGGTATTTAAAAACAGGAACAATTTCCACCTCCTTGTCGTGGATGACACTTACAGGACTTGGTGGAGAATTCCGATGGAAATCAAAAACCATCTCTTTGGTCTTACTCACATTACGTTCTAAGAAAATGTCATCGCACCAGGCAATAAATTCTTACAAAGCTACACCATGGGTATCTGCTGGCCCACTAAGGAGAGAGCTAAGCAACAAATACCAGAAGACTATTTGTCAAATAACATTTTATTAAAATGTATTTAGAAACTGCCCAGGTGGAAGTTTTATCTTTAACCTTGACACCTTTCTACTTTGTGAAAATTCATTTAAAAACAAAGACATAATTAGGAAC
Source organism: Marisa cornuarietis (assembly GCA_004794655.1). Classification (NCBI taxonomy): domain Eukaryota; kingdom Metazoa; phylum Mollusca; class Gastropoda; order Architaenioglossa; family Ampullariidae; genus Marisa; species Marisa cornuarietis. Next base: position 575,786 of record SMMW01000554.1, on the reverse strand, counting down.
ATAAACCAAAACTGGAAAAAAGCACAATGCCTGCCTGTGGACATAAGGCATCAATTTCTGCTGCAGCCATGCGGACAAGTTTAACACCATCCTCATTGCTGGACATGGAGCAGGCCAAATTTGCAACCTAGAACACACAAGACCAATACACAAGACTTTAAATCCTTCGATATTATTTGCTTCCACATCGGCAAACGTCTTTGCAGCTACAGCGTGCTTGAGATGAACTGGGTAGTGTCAAAAACACACCACAGTGTGCGTAAATAAACGAATATATAAGGGAAGAAATCGGTAGCATCTTCCAGGATTGTTTTACTATAAATTACTTCCCTTAAGGAGCTAATAGTGAATCAATCAGATATTTTGTTACATCTGAAAGTAAGCAATGAGTCAGTTGGTCAAGAGCCATGTTTGAGATGGTTGCCAGATACTTAATTTGACATGGATTTGTACTTCAACAGTTTAAAATGATAATGGTAAGTAATATTTGAAGTCTAATGTACATTTTAATAAAATATTTCATTGTTTGGCACTTTAAGTTTGTATATTGTATAAATATTTCTTTTTTATGTTTTGTAACCTGCATTCATGACATGAGCTCTCTCCATTCCATACAGTTACCATCTTTCATTTGAACTTACAAGAAAACAAAATCTATATTTCTTGCAAATCGTATCACTTAAATGTTTAAAATATGCTCTTTAAAAGGGTGTGTCAATGATGGCTGTCTTTACTGTAGGTTAATAAGTGTAAACATTGGAAAACATTGTACTTCATGTCACCACTACTGTTCTAAATGTCCAATTGTGTCACTTTTTATCTTTACTGAATGAGTTAAAGGTCATCAAATTCTATTGTTTTTAGACAATAACATTTTTACCTAGTTTTCAGTTTGTCTTCTCCATAAGGCATGGTGAGCCTAGTCTTTGATGTGGTACAGTGCTCAACGTCTCTTAATTATTATTTTAAAAATACATAAAGCAAGCAGTTGAATACATGGCATGAATATGCTAGACCATTACAGTTTAACATACTAGATCCATATGCACATAGACTCACCTCCACCAGCTTGTTGGCATGTTCTGTAAACACTTGAGCATATTCCTCCACTCCCCTCTCATCTCCTGCTTTTGCAGCTTCAATCAGCACAAGAAGTGGGACATTGGTCTCAAGAAATGTGTCGGATACGTGATCTACAACTGCTTTCCGCAACTGCCAGAATTGAAATTCATTTTTAATGGCTTCACCTAAGGAAGAACTAGACGCTACAATTTTGTGTTACAGACTCCTCACTTTTCCCCATCATAAACTTACTAGAAAAAATAGTTACTGCAATATTAAACCTAAATGAATATTTCATTGTAAAAATATTTTTTACATTTCTGCCACAGGAGATAAAAACCATCAGTTAACAGAAAAGCATAAAAACACAGTTATGGGCACATATTAGTAAGCAGTTTTACACTTAGGTATTCATGTATGCTTGTGAGAAATGTAAACGAGTCTCTGCTATATGGCTACAATTCCTTAAATTTTTGACGTATCAAACTAAATCATACCTGTCGCCTCAAGTCTCGTGTCTTCTTGCACATATTATCTATTGCCCTCTCAAGATTTTCACTAGGTTCTCGTTGGCCAGCCTGGAGAAGAGAAAACAAAGAATGTATCCAGAAGGGCAAAGAAAAAAACCCTCCAAAAAATGCAATGTTTTGACTGAAACAAGCTACTTTCTAAGAGAAACTTCAAACTAAAGGAAATCAGTCACTCATTTGACAATGTATATAACAAAAGAGAAAATTTTCTCTCCAGGAATTTATGTAATAAAAAATCAAGAATGAAACCTGTTTCTAATGGAGTGCTTCCCCGTCCAACCTTCTGATAGTCATAAAAAAGTCTGTTGATAGCGTTTCTGACTTAGCATATGAAATTATCTTTCATTTCTGCATCATTTTCTTCTTATTAATTTCCTAAAATATGCAAATAACTTATGATACGAAACAGCTCAGACATCTTGTGCATTTGACTAGCATGCCAAAATGAAAAAGGCAAGTGAACAGCATTCAGGCAGAACTTAATATGGTACATGCTGGTCAATCCATATTTTAAGGAATGAGGGAAGATGGTGCTTGATCCATTAAATGTATAGAAAATATTTGCATACAGGTATTCCTATCCCTCCCCAGACTTTCTGCTTTGTTGAATGTCATTCTGTACTAAACAGGAAAAACGACAGCAGTGAAAGACAAAAATTTTCCAGTCAAGCTGTAAATGAAGTATTTCTGTTCAATGAAAATGAGAGACTTATGCTACATGAAAAGGAAAAAGAATGCCACAGCAACATACCCTTCCCTAACCCCCCAAAAAAGACAGACTGACGAGTTTTAAACTAACTCAGCAAACAGCTTTCCCTTTAATACAATGATGATGAGTGAATCAAATCTGAGGCCCAACCCAAAAGTGTATGAATCTGTGTATAAATTGTATGCTATTTTTAACAGGCAGTGCTTCTGAAACTGGGGTTTTAAAGCATTGAAATGGTGTTAGACCTACTCATGATGCGACATGCTTACTTTTTGGTGTCTTTAAAAAATCTGTAGCCCAAAGATCTTAATAGACTCCTCCAGAAGATTCAAGGAAAAAATACATGCTTCTTTTATCATGAATAGTCAAAGATTGGGAAAAAAACTTCATTTGTGCATGGTACTTTATGACAACATGCATCACTTAAAAACTGTTGTCTGGCAGAATTTAAGAAAAGCTCAGTTATGAAAATATCATATTAGGACTAACATTCCAAACAATATAGAGATTCTGGTTAGTGCAATGCTGATTAAGAGTTATATCAGAAGAGCACAGCAAGTACAGCTGCCTTCATTTTAAAAAAAGCCTTCTTATGCTTAAGGAAAAAAAGGTGAATTTATTATTATTAGCTTGTTTAGCAACCTATGTTTGGCTTCATCTTGCAAAAATCATGCATATCAGACATGCATAAGTTACCCGCTTTGGCACACTTGCTGGTTTTCTGCACTGTACCCAACCCAAAATGTAAACATGTAAGTATCACTCCATAGTGTTTAACAAACTTTGTGTCTTCTACACACATCTATGCACTCATTTTCACAAGTACACAAGGATGTAAATACAAATATATATAATAATGATAATAATGGGAACTTATAATGCGCAGAATCACGAATAAGATAGATCGCACTCTCTGTGCAGTACAATTTGATAGAAAGAAACATAACAACCAATAGACAGTGAGGTACACATAGGGACACTGGACAACATAAAGATGAGGTACAAGTCAGGAATAGTACTTTGTAAAAAGATATGTTTTAAGAGAGCTCTTGAATGCAGCCTTGGAGGCTGAGTGGCGAATGTGATGTGGTAGAGAGTTCCACAGCTGAGCAGCACAAAGGGAGAACATCCTTTGTCCATATGTGACAGTCTTTGTGAGAGGGAGGGTAAAATGCGGGAGTCTGATGAGGAGCGAAGGTTTCGGGCAGGAATTTTGACAGACAAGATTTCATTAAAGTAGCTGGGGGAGTGACCTTCAAAGAAACCATAGCAGAGAGTTGAGAGCTTGTAGTCTATTCTAGCTTTAACTGGTAGCCAATGAAGAGAGCGAAGAAGTGGTGAGACATGATCATGTTTGCGAGTCCAAAAAAATAGACGAGCAGCTGAGTTCTGGACCTTCTGAAGCTTATCAATGAGGTATTGAGGACAGCCAGCAAGAAGAGAGTTGCAGTAGTCTAATTTAGACAGAATAAACGAGCAGATAAGAATTTTGGTGACTGAGACGGACAGAGTATGGCGAATGGAGCTGATCTTCCGGAGCTCATAGTATGCTGATCAACAAATGTGAGAGACATGTTTATCAAAAGACATGTCAGCAGACATTATGTAACCTAAATTACGTGCTGAAGTTACAAAAGGAACATCGGCATCGCCTACTCGAACAGAAACAGGCAGTGAAGAGTAAACCCTGGCTCTCCTCTTTGAAAAAAGTAAAGCTTCTGTTTTTCTGTCATTTAGCTTTAACTTGTTGTTGGTCATCCATAGCCTAATATCCGAAATACAATCTTGGATGCTCTGGATAGTAGTGTGAGCCTGAGAAGGAGAACAACTGGTATACAGCTGGGTGTCGTCAGCAAAGGATTGATGGGATATAGAGTGAGATTGAATTAGAGTGGTAAGTGGCTTCATGTACAAGATGAAGAGGATAGGACCAAGTACAGAGCCTTGTGGGACTCCTGAGTGAATATATATAAAGCTACCACAACAATGTCTTCTACACACATCTATGCACTCATTTTCACAAGTACACAAGGATGCAAATACAAATATATATATAAAGCTACCACAACAATTCTTAAAATTTTTAAAAATAATTTCTTGAAGTCTTTCACAACACATTAATCTGCATGAAATTTTTCTTTTGAAACACTAACATTATAGGAGAAATGTTAATTCCACAATGTTGAAAATAAAAGAGTACTCACATTTTTCTCATACTCCGTGAGCAAATCTTGCAGTGCTTGTCGAACAGCATTGCATTCCTGCACAATACGTTCTCGTCTGTCATCACGGGTGCACGATGAATCAGCCATGAGAGCTGCCCCACTTATGATACTTTCTAATCGCTCCTCTAATGAAGGTCGAGTGCGCACCTCATTGTAAGCCAAAGGATCCATGATAATCTTTTGCTGCACAACACAACATGATCTTCTTCAAGGTCAGTAACATAGCATATGCACAGATACAGCTATATTTAGACAAAGATACATAGGCATTAGAGGCATAGATACAGTTATATCTAGTCATCCATAGTCATTTTGCCAACCTGAAAAATGAAGCCCTCTACATATATGTTCTCTACTCACATCTAGTTCATCAAGAGCGGCAGCCAGTTCTCCAGGTCCCTCATATGGATGAGCATCAGAAGAGCCAGTGGCCTGTACCACTCCAGTTATGGTGTTGATGGCATCACAAAGCTGCTTGTAAGCATAGTCTCTGTTGGCTTTTGCTGCTGCAAGCTCAGGATGACGAACATATGCCTGATGAAAACAATTGCATTAATGATCATCACTCCACAGACTCCTATGTCCACCAGGTATCTCCCATTTTTCTCACCTTTCCCCAGGAAAAGGTAAAAACTTCATATTAGTTTTTTTTTAAAGTTCAGTCGAAGCTTCTGAATAAAGTTCAGATCTGTATGGCTGTATTCCAAAATCAGCTGTTTCATTTTTCTGGTTTAAAAAAATCGCTTCTTGAACACTACAACATGAGTAATGTTTCTTCATTTGACTCGAAGACATGCGTAGATTTGCTGAACTGAGCCACACCTGATGTCATAAATACTACTTGCGCACAACTTAGCTCTCCAGTATAGGAGAGTAATTTTTTTCTGTTTTCCTAGTGAAAGACGAGAATGCCAATGTTTGAAGGCTTATATCTTGAAAATTATGCATAATTATGCACTAATATTTTGAGAATTATTACTTTAAAAAGAACTTAACCCAACCATGAAGAAAAATGGTGCACTTGCGTTGCCCTTTAATGAAAAGTCAAAGGAACTAAGAAACCAATGGAAAAAAGATAAACCTAAAAGGATCATAAGATTTACCTTGGATGTTGTCAGCAACATCATGCTGTTCTTTTTCAACATTGCACGGGCAGCTGCTAATTCATCACGTCGTCGAGGATCTTTTAAATCCTGTGTTGGATTATAACAAATTAAAGAATGCTGGAAATAGCAGGGAAAATAATGTTCATCAGAATAATATAAACTAATAACTTTACATTAATGCAAGAAAATGTTTATTTGAATATCCATCAAGTGGTATATAAAAAAGCAAAAAAAAAAAAAAAAATTGCAAATATAGTAAATAAAGAATAAATTGACTTGTGTTAATTTTGGAAGCAAAAAGGCTACACTGACAGCTTGTCTCTTTGCAGCCAGTTGTGAAAGTTCTGCAACACTCTTCCCAAATGCACGGAAGCCATCCATTAAGCCTTGCTGGCTAGTGGCATTCATAATGTGCTCAAGATCATCCTCCACCTGTAAACACAGGTTTCTTGGACTTAAAATTGAATTGCTGAAAATATTTCATGAATTATTTGTTATCAAATACATAAAACAGTTTCAATTAAATGAACCACTTGTTCTAGAAACAATTCATTTGAACAAGGAAAGAAGGTAAGATCCACTTAGAACAATTATGTCTGCAATGAATAGATAAGCTGTGGGGCAGATAATAATAATAATAATGAAAGTACATTTCATAATGTGAAAGTAAGCTCAATATGCTGTGCTCACAAAACTCTCAATGAACTGACAATTTTATATTGAAGCACAAGTAAACACAAGCACATGGACAATGATGAGGAATTATGGAGTGAATAGAAAAATTCACTAGTCATATGAGGTCTTTCTAAAAGAGGTGGGGTTTGAAGACATACTTGAAAACTTTGAATGTAGATTCAATCTACAGAAAAAAGGAAAAATAATTCCAAAAAATATGGCCAGAGAAGAAGAGTGTCAGCTAAATTACTTTTGTCTAATGCAGGGGTGAGCAAAGTTTTTTTTTTCTTTTGCGGGCAAGTCTCAAAATTATAAACTATGGGGTGGGGTGGTAAAATACCAGAAACGCCACACCAGGTGACTACACAGTAAACCTAGTAATAATGGAATGGACAACAAATGAGTACATAACAGTGTTCACTTACCGAATTTATTGTGCAAAGTGAAGCTGTTTAAATTCGCTCACAATAAAACTTTAAAACCAGCTTTTCCTTTGAAAGAATCCACAACCCCCACCCCCGATGCTCTCTAATGACTACATCAGACTAGTGCACTTCACATTTTAGCAGATGTGCTGGTCCAAAGACATACCGCGGGCCATAGCTTGCCCTGGTCTAATGCATGGCACAGAATGTCAAGGACAGGTCACATATAGGAGAGAGTGAGAGATTAAAGAGTAGGGGTTGACAGAGAGAAATACACCTACAGAATGTCCTGATTTCAGCAAAAGGTACACATCCACCATGTCAGCCAGAATCAGCAGTCGAGTGACAGCAGATAACAAAGCACGGGCAGCTCTCACCATAGCACCACGTTTCACTGATGAGCATGGATCTGCAGCAAAGTCCTGCGATGCATCATTCATGGCCTCACCTGTCAAATTAAAACAAATTTGTAAAAGAAAATCATTATCATTACATAGACAGTTCATAATACATATATTAATCCTTGACTGCTAAGTTCTCTTAATAATAATAATAATAGTGAAGATTTTTATAGCGCATATTCACACTCATAGAGAGCATGCTCTTAGCGCTTAAAACGGGGAATAGACATGGACTAAGTAGATACAGAACAAAGGGGACGAAAGAAAACAACAGTACTGACGACGAAACAGAAAACAAAAGGCATCAAGTAACAGGAACAGAGAAATATAGTGATTCTGCCGAGAAAGATGGGTAAAGTAGCAAGAGGGAAGGGGGGGGGGTAAGAAGGACTAGCATTGTGGACTGTGTTAGGAGTAATGCTCAAGGAAGAGGTGTGTTTTCAGTGCAGATTTGAAAGATTCAATTGTAGGAAGGTGGCGGATATGGAAAGGAAGAGAGTTCCATTGTTTTGCAGCACAGTAGCCAAAAGTCATGTGACCATATGTAACCTCCATGTTAGTTCATCTTCCATTTCTGCAATAGCACAATAGGACACTTCCCTTTCCATTTTGATAGCACCCCTTTCTTAATCAGTTTGGTGCTATTTGTGAACAGGGGTGGGAAACATTTTCCCAAGGCCCATTTTGATATTTATAACTTCATTCGCAGGTCATGCAAAATTATCTACTTAAAAATTAGCTTGCTCTATTTGGTCAAGCTGTAGTTTCGCCGTAGTGTGTTAACACTTTTGCAGTGTGTGCAATCCCAACTGTCCTCTGAGTCACCACAATACACCTTTTTTGTAAGTAGGTACCTGAAAAGTATGTTCTGCTCTCACACACACATGCTTGCAAATACACAAATAAACTCATAAACCCAAATGAATTTTTACTAGCTAAAGTGTTTTCATTTGCTTGTCCTTTGGAAATCTATGAAAGGATAATGTTGGACAGTTGTAGGTGAATCTACACTAAGGTACACAACAATGTCAGCGATCATTTTTTATTGTATGATCTGACATGGTTGAAGAACACTATGCATATCAACAGCCAAGCATGTTAGAAGGTCACATGCATGCACGATTCTCCAAAATTGTCCATATGGGATGCAGGCAGCTGACAAGAAGAATACATGTCTGTCCCATCATGTACTTGAATATGTCTTGACTATCCCGTAATAGAGTTCCTTGCTTGCCCCTCAAAATTTACGTGATCATTATTCACTTAGGATATATTTATGTTTCTATGAAAAAAAAGCTTATAGATTGCCTTGGTGGGCCAGATCAAATGATTTCGCAGGTTAGTACAACATCATTCTGCTCAGAGGCATCTTAATAATAATAATGTGAATTTATAACGTGCAGCATCACGACCAAGATAGATCTCACTCTCTGCAAAGACCAATAATGATAAATGAGAGATAACAGATAGTGGACGGTGATATATAATTTATATATAAGCACATTGAACATAAAGATGAGCCACAAGAGTAAAACGTAAATCAATGGATAAAGATATGAAGGGATATAGGTACTGTAAACAGTGTGAGATGGAGTCATTACATGATGGTTAGCATGACAGACGGTACTGCAAAGAAGCAAAGAACAGAAATTTAGGGATAGTATTTTGTGAAAAGATGTTTTTTCAGAGAGAATTGTGATCTTAGACACATAGTGCCACAGTCATTACATGATGGTTAGCATGACAGACAGTACTGCAAGGGAGTAAAGAACAGAAATTTAGGGATAGTATTTTGTGAAAAGATGTGTTTTCAGAGAGAATTGTGATCTTAGACACATGGTGCCACAGAATTTCTTTTCCTGGGGCTTTATTTATACACTACAGAAAAGCACACATTAAAACAAAATGAAATAACATAGTACACAGGATAAACAATATGAAAGTAGTATTAGAAAAGAGTGTAGGCAAGCATGTGTACACACTCAAATTATTCTTGTGAAATAATATTTTCAAAGAAGACCAACCTGTTGTTCTGACTTCTTCAATTGCAGCTATCATGTCTGCTCGAACTTCTGGGTTTTCTTCAGCAATTTCCTCTCCTTTGATAATAAAATTCTCTGTTGCTTTTTGAACTGCAGCACTTAAAATATGGGCCTTTTTTGAGCGTCCTTTCTTTTTATTAGAAGGTCCACTCTGGTTCACAAGGGTAGTTACCTGTGAAAGAGAATAAACTGTTCAATAATTGATACGTTTCAATACATGTAACGGCACTATTTTACTCTTGTCTTTATTCTTTTGGATATTTCTGAAATATACTGAGTTAAACCCTACAAGTCTATACATTTGCTGATTTACTTAAAAAAATGCTAGTATTGATTACCCTTTTTAAATCTATAGCTGAAAAATAAAACCTCGATATCAAAGTTGAATGATAAAAAGGACACAACTGTGATAGACCTTCTGAAGTAATGTTGCTTAAAATATGCACTCAATAACTTTGATAATTACAGACCACCCCAAGCAACAATATTACTAACTTGAAAACAGGACATTCAACAGTAAGTTATATTTATTCAATTGACCACATATACTCAAATCAATCAACCAAGGAGTCAAGCAAACTAGGAAAATGCAACTGACCTGTGTAACAAGGGGTTCCAGAGTTTTTTCAACTGACTTGGTTCGAATCTCTAGGTTCTTGGGATCCCATTTTATTTGAAGCACCGCACCGGTCGACATTTTGGCAGTCGAAGTGCAATCTAAAATATCCAACAACTGATGAAGTTTACAGGGACTGACACTATAAACAGAGTACGTGTGTTTACTAGACCTACATAAATTGAGTCGCTCGCTACGTAGACTACAGCACAGTAACAATTCTTGACATTAAAGTAAAAGACACAGTCAATCAAATGAGAAATTTGACTTAATTACATTAACAAGCATTTAAATACTAACATATGTATTAAAATGAATAGAAACCCACTACGTACACCTGCGGGTAACCGACACACCTAAAGGCGATGACTAACAAACGCTTCTATTTCCGGTTTGCATTGATCATCATCACACCTTCTCAATACTAAGCAAAGAAATTAAAATACAAAAACAAAACATTTCGATTAAACCCTTAATACGTCAAGCTATTACAAGCGAGTACATACCTAATACATAATCAGAAGTCTCAGCTATTTGCCATTAGTTGACTTTTGTCACATCAGTCGGAGGTAAACAGAAGAGCCGCATTCCTAAGCAGTCACGTGCCTCTTTGGAATGCTTGTTGCCGTTTATCAATGATCTTGGCATAGATCTCTGCGCTCATGAATCGTGTTGCTATTTTAAACCGACATGCTGTTATTTTCCCTCATCCTTTTCAATCTGTATATTTAATCTGGTAAACACAGCGATGTTTATTGTTGTATTTTAAGCCTTCTAATGTCCTTTAGTTTTGAACCAATATACACACACTGTGTCGCAAGCATACATCGTTTTAGTTGAAAACTACATACAAATCAAGATACTTTACTGAATACTGAAAGAAAAGAGCACTCTCTCAGTTATCCCGTAAATCGTAAATCAACATAATACCACGGACTTGCCCTAAACATTCGTGATAATACATTACAGGAACACAGGAAGAAATGGGTTACAAAGTAGGCCTACATGACGCTGGCGTAATTCTACTTCCTGCGAATAAACTACACGTGTCTGGTTATGCGGATGTCTTTAACAATTAATAAGGTAAATGATAATATAGTACAGTTGTGAAAGAAATCTAGACAAAATATGCCATCAATTTTACAAGGAGCATTTTTAAAGAGCATAAATCTGCAATTTAATTGTATCCCTATGCCCCAAACGATCAGCATATAGATGCATTTGATATCGTGGTTGTCGAGTGCTTGGTCTCGCTGTCATTTCGCTCTTTTAAAGGAACTCTGCTTGGATTACATCTTTTGCAGCATGGTGTTTTTTAATTGCAATGCATGTGGAGAATCTTTGAAGAAGAACCAGGTAGAAAAGCATTATACAACAAAATGCCGTAGGTGTGAAGTTCTTTCCTGTGTTGACTGTGGAAAGGAGTTCTGGTGAGGCCAACGTTTGGTTTTTGAACTGTAAAGTGTTATATCTAATTGTTTATCATTTTAATATCAAAGGTGAAATCTAAGTTTTGCGTGCATCCATGTAAGTCTCTCGAAATATCTGCCGTCCACATCTCGGTTTGGGTTATAACTCATAATGAACGACCATTTTCAAGAAAAATAATGCCTGTCATGCCTTGTGCCTAGCATGTAATGTGGCAAGTACTAGTCTAGTAACTAGTGCATCATTTTGTCTTAGAAATAAAACATCCATTCGAACAGGATTTGTTTTTGTTCATGTTCTGATGCTTAAGGTAATGTGGTTATTTAATGAATATTGTGGAAGTGTGTTTTTGAAACAGGGGTGACAGTTATGCAAGCCACACAAAGTGCATCAGCGAGGAGGAGAAATATTCAGGCAAAAACTATGTGCCCAAAATCAATAAAGGAGAAGCAAAGCAGGAGCAATGGATACAGGTACATTTTTTTGAATTGTACTCAATTTATTCTTTGAGATGTATATTGGAAAACATAAAAGCTGTTTTCATTTTCATGTGCATTTCTAAAGACTCTTTATAAAGTCTCAATTTTTCTGTCCTTGTTGGTAGTAGCAGATTTCAATTTTTATTGAACTATTTTTTCTATTTATTATTGACTAATGCATGTGAAAGGGGAAAATGTGTAGTGACCCTGAACGATATGACATTTGTGTTATCCGTTTTATCCCCATCCCATTAACTCATTTTAATGCTTTCACACATTTCATTGCCCTTCTTTCATAGCAAAAAGGGTGTCAAGCATGACTACTTGTTGAGTACTATACAGCAAAGAAAGCTTTTGAAATCTTAAGAATACTTGATTTGACTAATGAGCTGGAAAGAAGTGAAGACAGTAGCATCAGTGAGTCTTCTTCTATAGTATCAGAAATTAAGTTCATCAACATGAATAAAGTTTCCCACAACCAACGTGAAGAGCCCATGGCTGATGGTAAGGAGGGTAGTGGAAATCAAAGAAGATCCTGCTCATGTAAATGATAACACTGGTTTTGAAGATATTTCCAACTCAGTAGATAAAGATGTTGAGTTCTGTCCCTTCGCCTAACAGGCTGAGGGGATCGGCTTTCCTTGATTTTGTTTATAATTTTGTGGTCGTGCTTCGATTTGGATAAAAGTGTTGGACCTTCATGTTTACATGTTCTTCTGCTGCATTTTCTTCCTTTTCTGGTTTACAGCAGGACTGTATGTAATGTTATTTTGACATGCAAATTGTTTGGATCTATTGGCTGGATTCCACTCTGCTGTGCTTCACGCGCTTCGGCAGCGACCTTGAGTTGCAGTGAATAAACGGACATGACGATCGCCTTTTGCAGTTTCTACATGATAATATTTCTTCATATTCTCAAGATTACTCAATATCTTCTCAGTATTCTCCTGATAGCACCAACCTTAATTCTCTGGAGTTATTACCGTTAAATCTGCAGTGATCTCCCTTTACTTTTTTATGATGATAAAACGGAAGCCCTCTTGTGCCATAGAAGAAGACATCAACCTTCACTCATCAGTTTGCCCAATCACATCATTAATTTATTTGCTGGCTCCTGTCCTGACTATTTCTCTGAACTTCTCATCCCTTACTCTCCGTCTGACGACCGTATCCTAACTGTTCCTGTCACCAGAACAACAACATATGGTCACAGGACTTTTGGCTACTGTGCTGCAAAACAATGGAACTCTCTTCCTTTCCATATCCGCCACCTTCCTACAACTGAATCTTTCAAATCTGCACTGAAAATGCACCTCTTCCTTGAGCATTTCTCCTAACACAGTCCACACAATGCTAGTCCTTCTTAACCCCGCCCCCTTCCCTCTTGCTACTTTACCCATCTTTCTCGCAGAATATCTATATTTCTCTGTTCCTGTTACTTGATGCCTTTTGTTTTCTGTTTCGTCAGTACTGTCGTTTTCTTTCGTCCCCTTTGTTCTGTGTCTACTTAGTCCACGTCTCTTCCTCGTTTTAAGTGCTAAGAGCATGCTCTCTATGAGTGTGAATATGCGCTATAAAAATCTTCACTATTACTATTATTATTATTTACTGCCGGAACGCAGCGAGTCTTCGCATTGTTCTTTGTTCTATACCTTTGTGACTATTTCACGATCTTGTTCAGTGCAGTGAGTCCTCCTTTGGCTGAGATATTGCACTTTATAAATTCTCACTACAGATAATATAACAGTCAGAGCTATAAAACGAGGAGCTGCAGTTATAGATCAACCAAAAAATAATTTGTACTTGATGTCTGACCATTAAAATCTACTGCCTGCAGGACAAGGCTGTTAGAGGATAACGTGTCTATCTTCCCGTATGTAAAAGACCTTTTTCAAAATTTGGTTAGACTCTCCTCATTCCTTAAGAATTTACAAAAGAGTGAACTTTTTGGATGGTCTGAGGTAGGAACAGCTGATTTGTGCTAATTTTGAATTTTTTTTTTTTTCCTTCTGAACTTTTTTTTGAAAATAAGGTATTATTTTGCATTTCATGGTAATTAACTCCATCTCATTGTTGTGTTGTGATTGAGTTAAGATTTTAAAGAATCATTCAGCTGCATCATGTCTTTTGTGCCTGTAGTCTTCCTTCACACCAGGGGTGATGCATCTGTGGTTTATTTTTCTTGATAGAAAGTTCAAGCAGCCATCCAAAAGGCTCCTGCAAATCCAGGGTTAAAAAATTTGTTGCAACACTTGGAAGAGTTCCCAAACATCCCAAGAAAAAAGGCTAAATTTGAGGTAAGGCAGATTTTTTGACAAACAAAATACCTTGTTTTTTTTTTTAATTTATTACGTTTGTATATGAGACTGATGACTGTGTGAAAGTTTGTTTTATCCAAAGTTAAGAACATGCCATTGTGCAGCATAAAGAATTAACTAGGGGGGAAAAAGCATTTAATGTAATTACTTGGGGTATATCGTTTTTCAAATGCCATATTTAAGTGGCTGCTGTTCCTCTTGGACTGATTTTTTTTTGGAACTGAAAGCATTTGAAGAGATTGGGGTAAGTGTTGAAATGAGTTCATAAAAACAATATCAAGCCTGTGATCATTCTTCCAGTTCATTTTAAGACATAACTTATTTATACAAAGAAAAATAGAGAAATAGTTTTATGGTGTCACTTTGATAGTGCATCAGGAAATACAAAACATTGAAAAATGCATAGATGTATTGTTCATGCCCTTTCACACACACTCTTGTGCTAAAACCCATGTGTATTATTTGCAGAACTTTGTGAAGTGCAGTTTGCGTGTACATAACTCTTCACTGATCAACCAAGTGTGGGACTTACTTATGACAGAGGCAGAACAGGTGAAAAAAAGCATTTGTATTGATTTTGAAGTTGTTGCTTGGTTGCTACCTAATTAGTTTTGCTGCTATAAGGATAGTTTCCATTTTGTGTATATGTGTATGTAAAGCTTTGTATGCAGGAATTTTTGTTGTCACTGCTGACAGGACCCTTGACAAACAAGTAGCAGCTGTCTGTTAGTCTGCTTATTACATGCCCTGTAAGATCATTGCTATCCACCACATTCCCTCTCTTGATGAACTAACAGTGTGTTTGTTGTTTTATGAAGGCTTGATTTCTGTGATTCCTTGCTCTTGAACTGCTCTTCATACCTCACAGAGCTCAGAAAGTGCAGAACTCTGCTGTATGGCTCATGCTCAAAAGCAAAGAAACGGGACCTCTCCTTCATTCTCTGGCTGCCCATTCGTGCTTGCATTCAGTTGTCTGTGCTCCACTTAAATTTCTTTGAAGGCACTTGTCCTGCTCATTTCTGTGAACTTCTCTACATTCAGCCAGAACACTAGCATATGGTCACTGGGTTTTTAATAATAATAATAATAGTGAAGATTTTTATAGCGCATATTCACACTCGTAGAGAGTATGCTCTTAGCGCTTAAAACGGGGAAGAGACGTGGACTAAGTAGATACAGAACACAGGGGACGAAAGAAAACGACAGTACTGACAAAAACAGATAATGAAAGGCATCAAGTAACAGGAACAGAGAAAAATAGTGATGGGTAAAGTAGCAAGAGGGAAGGGGGGGGGTAAGGACTAGCATTGTGGACTAGGAGTAGTGCTCAAGGAAGAGGTGCGTTTTCAGTGCAGATTTGAAGGATTCAATTGTAGGAAGGTGGCGGATATGGAGAGGAAGAGAGTTCCATTGTTTTGCAGCACAGTAGCCAAAAGTCCTGTGACCATATGTTGTTGTTCTGGTGACAGGAACAGTCAGAGTACGGTTGTCAGAGGAAGAGCGGAGTTGTCTGGCCGGAGAGTAAGGGATGAGAAGTTCAGAGAAATAGTCAGGACAGGAGCCAGCAAAGAAATTAAAACACAGCACAGACAGTTTGTACTGGATGCGAGAACGGACGGGTAGCCAGTGTAGAAAACGAAGGAGAGGTGTGACATGGTCCCGTTTCCTTGCTCTAAGTACCAGACGTGCAGCGGAGTTCTGTACTCTCTGGAGTTTCTGAATGAGGGATGAGTGGCAGCCTGCCAGCAAGGAGTTGCAGTAGTCAAGTCGTGAAAGAACAAACGCACAGACAAGAGTGTTTGTGGCACGTGTAGAGAGAAAGTGACGGATGGCACTGATCTTACGGAGCTCATAGTAGGCAGACTGACAGACAGCTGTAACATGTTTATCAAGGGTCATGTCTGCGGTGACAATAAATCCCAGATTCCTAACGGATGACGTGAAGGTGATGTTGCTGTCGCCCACCTTGATGTGATTGGGCAGACTGACTAGTGAAGGTTGATGTCTTCTTCTATGGCACAAGAAGCTATGGTACAGCAAAGCAGAAGAGCTACCTTCAACTTACTCATGACTGAGTCGTTTAAACTTGCATTAAAACACATCTTTTTCATGAGCATTACTCTTAGGAGACCACTTGATGCTACTAGCCCATTTCCTCTCACTCATTTTGTTTCCTTTCTCTCTCTTAATTAGTCTGTCCTGCCATTATCACTTTGTTGGCTACTTTTATTGTCTGCTACCTTTGTCTTCTTTTGTACTTCTTCATTGCCCATCTTTCTGTTTCTTCATATAGTCCATATGGACATAGTTTTTGTGTCGAGCTGAGCAAAATGGTCTTATGACCAGGCTTCTGCACTGTAAGTTGCATATTTTTTATAATTGTCCTTATTAATTTTTATTGCTTACATACGAAATGCAGTCAGTATAGTTTTCTGGTTAGATTTTCAAAACAATTGACGTGAACAATGCCTGCACCCATATTTTTGTTCTCTTAGAATGGCGCTGGTGGTGTGTCTTCAAATGGTGTGCATAAAGCAGCCAGAAAAGAGGTTAAGCCAGATGTGTTAGACAACAATCAAACACAACAGGAGGACAAAGTTAGTGAAATTTTAGACTCTGAAAAGGGATTAAACAAAAGAGAGAGGAAAGAGGAAAGAAGAAAGAAAGCCCATAAGAAAGAGAAAAAAGATCAGCTAAATGAAGACCAGATTACAAAGGATGGGGAGCAAGAAACTAGTGGGAAAAAAGGCAAAAGAAGAAAACGAGAAGAGGAGGAGGATGAAGAAGAAAGTAAAATTGACTGTCAGCCAAAGAAGAAAAAACTTAAAGGTAAACACAATATTAAAAATATCTTTCTAGAAAAAAATCACAGCTCTATAAACTTTGAAGTCATGTTGCAGTTATTAAATGAAAACAGAAAAGTAACCTTGTAAGTCAATTTTAGTTAAGTGAATGGAATTTTCTTGGAAGAAAAGTGCCAGTTTTGTTAGAAAATGGCCATTTATTTACTGAGTTGTTTTCATTTTAGTGCCTTTGAATCTTTTAGCACTGGGTCAGACATTGACCCTTTGTTTTTGTCTGACTTCACAGATATTTTCTGGCAGCATTCTAAATATGACCATTTTTAAAAGCAAAGATTTACTGCTGTATAGTAAGAAATTGTGTCATTAGACTGATCATGCCAAAGCACATTTCCCAGAGTTAGTACCCTAAATGATTGATTAAACCACAATAGACAAAAATGTATCAGAAAATGCTATCATTGTAGTGGTAGAGGGTCAAGGAGGCAGAAAATAGTACATTTATAGTGCAGTTATTTTTACCCCTCCAGAGACCAAAGAGGATGGCAATCCAGATGACAGGCTTCATGCTTCAGCTGAGATAGATGGTGAAGAACATGAGACAGACACGAGGAACGGTATTGCAAAGAAGCAAAAGTTTAACTGGACCTCAACAATTGTGGCTGTTTTGAAGGCCAAAGGAGAAATGTCACTAAAGAAATTAAGGAAAAAGGTAAACATTGTTTTTACCCCAAAATTTTATCAACTTTGTAAACAAAGTGGTTCCACTTGAAAGCAGACATAGAGAATTGTTAAGGTAATGAAGTGGCTTACAATCTGCTGTTAGAATTTGTAAAAACAGAGATTGTGCTCAGTAGGTGCACATATGTGCAGATTGAAAAAGGGAAGGATTGCTGAACACAGTGGAAATGTTACTAACATGTTGATTTTTGACCAGGTTCTAGCAGAATATGCTGCGCAGGCACTTGGAAGAAAACACGAAGAGCAACTGCTAGCAAAATTCAACAAAAAGATTTTGAAGACACCACAAGTCAAAGTATTCAAGGACAGGGCTAAATTGAGGGAGTCCTAGCACTAATGAAAGTCAGACCTGGCCATATAGACAGTTTTTTATGCTTTGGATGGTAAAAACATACTGTCAAGTCTTGTATTGATTTACCTCCCTGAACACTTTCCTGGTATTTCAGATATCAGCTTTGTTGTTAACTGCAATTATTCTGCTCTCACTTGGTGAGACAAAGCAACACACAATACTTGAATGTGAATAATTGTCAGCATGAAGACTTCATCATGTTTGATGGCACCATCTCTTGTTGAACTTAAAATAAATCTTTAAAATTTAAGAGACTGTGAGGGATGATGTGCTTGATTGCTTTGTGTACATTTATAAATCTTATTTAATTGTGCAAATCATTGTGGTTAGCTTGATTATCTGAAACCATCTGTAGATGAGATCCCCTTCATTGGTAATGATGTACTGAATATTCTGTGCAGGAGAAAAAGAAATCAAACATGCAAGACAATTTTCCCATATCAGTCCCATGATCATGCAAAAATATACTATTTACCTTGGAATAACATCATTCCCCCATTATTTTAAAAAACTCTTCCTCTATCTTTTGATGCAGAGGCAATATTGTTGGCCAACATTATTTATTGAAAGAAATTTAAGTTGTGCAATTTATAGCCACAAAGAATTAAATTACTGAGCTTACCATCATGCGGTCAATTCACAATGTACGCAGAGCAAAATCATAAATGGCCATCCTTGATTATGGATACTATGCTCTTGTATTCTATAAAACATGCATGGCAAAAATAAAAATGGTGCTTTATTTTGCAAATACCCTACAAAATGAAGTTCTGGGGCAATACCAACCTGGATGGGTCTAAGGATCAAGAGAATGGTGCTAATACATTAAGAACATCCATTAATTCCAATTTTCAACCATGAACCCAAAAGTGCTGTCTGCGGACCATTTTATCCAGAATTCCCTGGACATCTTGCAGAAGCATATACACAGCTAAGCTTAAAAGTAACAAATTCAATTATTTGTTTTAACTTGCCCACAAAATTATCATTTTGAAGTATCACAAAATAATCCACAGAAAAGTCCAATGTTACAATAGGAAGGATATAAACACAGACTAGTTCTTCTGGGAAATTTGAAGGATCTTTACTAAATGATCTGAGTTGAGATTGTGTCCCCTTCTTATGTTTAGCATAAGAAACAGCTTTTGCCATCTCAGATATGACAGGAAAGAAATTCTAGATTCTAAACAATGAATTTTAAACTCTATACAACATTGTTTTGCCCATTCCTTAAAGATGGTGATCACTGGCAACCATTACATGAAATATATTGGATGATGTATATAAGACTCACTAACAACCTCACAGTAAAAAGGAAATTTTTCTAGTGTAAAATTAGTTTTATTTCGGTTAGAAATGCATAATATGTGACCTTATTTTACTCAACCCATCAGCATAGCTTGAACACAAAGTGCTTCACCAGTTGCAACTGAGTACATGCTTTTTTTCCTGTTGCTGCATGTCTTTTGGACGATGCCTCCAATCCATGAGATCAGCTTTCAGGAGGTTTTGGATTTGGGAAGAGCTGAAGGAGAGATGCCCCACAAGTGCTTGGTATGTCTCATGTAGACTGAAGGCATTGCAATAGGCAGAAGGAAGGCTACCCCCTCAGGACCATAAAGTAAAGCTCTGTGGTCCCCTTACAAGCAGGTAATTCTTGGTGAAGAGGTTGGGGCAAGGTTACACATGAGACTGACTCGTTCTGTGCGAAGGTACAGACAGTTGTGACAAGCTGAGAGTGCACAAATTTCACTGACTCTGTTGTCACAAGAAAAATGGTTTCTACATTAAAAATCTCGGGGAGGCCTGGCACAGGAGCTCAAAAGTTTCTGCCACAAGTTATCAAGGATGAGGTCTACTGGCTATCCTGGAAAGAGACTCACAGATTGGTCTTTCGAGACAGAACTGTTGAATAATAATTGCTGTTTGCTGTCCCTCACCATGTCCACAAACTTGCATTAATGGACTGCTTGCTAACGATTTTTTTTAAGTTAACTACTAGAACGAAGCTATCTGCACGAAGCTTCTGGTTTAGCCACATTTGTGCTTTAGCGAACGACCACAATGGCTATGTCAGAATCTGAGAGTAACAACAATATATAAACAGTCCAGAGGTGGTTCATACTGTGTCAAATGTTTTGGTTTAAGTTTTTTTTTTTTTTTTCGCTTACGGGGCAGGTATATTGAAAGAGCAAGACTAGCAGCGAGCAGGCCTCTTTCATGCTGTAGCCAAATCAGACAAAGGCTTCGACCACGGACGTGCATAGGCTTCAATCCACTGTAAACCAAGATTTGCTCGAGGCACTTCAAAGAAAAGTGCATGTACAGACATTAAATTTGTGTCTAAAATTATTAGTTAAAACTATACTATTTATATACTATAAACACTCATACTATTTATCATTCCATAAGAAAGATTTCAGACTAATGAAGAAAGGGTTTGGTTAATAAAACAAGAAAGCAATACGCTTACGGTAATTATACTGTTGACATCAAAAGTCTTCGCAAATTCCATCTTAGCACTGCTCTTCATGAAGTCTGGTGGTCTTCTGGTTCCCCAAGACTAACAGCGGAGAACTTTGCAAGAGGCTAAGCATTAGTCTTGACAGTATCAGGCAGTCCACCTATACACGCCCGTGCTGTCAGAAGATCCACCTGCCCTGTATACCTGAGCTATTGTGGAGTGGTAGCTCTGGATTGCAACAGGTTACAATCTTTTTTCTCAAGCAGATGTCTGCCAAGCGGCTGCAAGAGTCCCAGGAAATCGAAGTTCTGAGAGAGGCACCTTTTCTCAAAGACTGTCCATTGGCACTGTAAATTTTTAAAGTAGAAGGCAACTACAGTGTCCAAGAGGCAAGCGATGATCCACAGACTAAGGCTTTGGTCGAAAGATGCAAGCCTGGCCATTAAGCGCCAAATGCCTGTGAGCAGACTGTAGCAGGCCATGAAGAGGTGAGGTCAAGACACCACATATTCTCCTGGCTTTAAAGAGAGTTGAAGATTCCAAGCTGACTCCATGCAAAAACAGTCCCCTGGCAGGAAATGTTGGCAAAGCGAGACCTAAAGAAAAGTCTCCAAATGCCGCCTGGCTTGGGTACTCCAAGGAGATGAACGTAAAACCCTGGGGAGGACAGATTTTGTGAGTATAGTGCTTTCTGTAGGAGAGATAACATGCCAGGGTGTTGCTGCTCTGGTGGTGTCTGGGTAAAGGGGTCATGTGAGGTTGACAACAGAGAGGGATGTGTGAAAGTCAGGCTATCACCCGATAGACCCTGGTATAAATAAATGTGGCCTGCGCTTCAACTTGTTTTTCCCCAAGTTCATCCAGCCCATCTTGAACCTCCAGATCAAGCAGTGTCTCTGCATTGAAGGACCGTGTGGCTTTCCTAAAAACAGTCTCACAAGGATGAACGTAGTGCTTCAGGACAAAACAGGTGATGTTCAGCAAGGTGCTCAGAAGCAGAGTGAGAAGTCTCTAATATGCACCTTGAGGCCAGCTTCCTCTAGTGTAAGGGATAACACAGGCTTGCTCAAAAGGTTCTCAGTGCCTTTTCAACAGATGGGACGAAGATACTGTGTCACGTTTAACTGCAGTGCTGTCAACTTGAGGTCGCTAGCATGTAAATGGTTGACAAGGGCAGAAGATGGAAAAAAATCCAAATTTTAAGGTCTCAGTGAAAAGCTCATCTTTATAAGGCCACTGTTGTTGTGTATGGTCTCAGTGACAATCTCGTCTCCCCCAAATGGCCAAAGTGAATTGTTCAGGCAAATGCACAGGATAAAAACATGTCTTGTGCCGCCTATGTCCTTAAGCTACTACAGCTCTACATTGCCCCTGAAAGATTAAGGCCACCTGTACACCGGCAGCCAAGTAGCAAGCCAAAAAATACTTGAAAGGAGAAAATAAGCCGCCACCCACCTCTGCAGCTGGCACTGCTTAGAACGTTGGGCCCAGCACCTGAGAGAAAACCCTCTGTCTGATATAGCCAGTGACAAAAGGCAAACAGTGTCACATAGCTGGCTTATTTAAGCTACGTTGATTGGTCAAGTAGGATAAAGACACGGTATATATATATACATTTCTAATCGGAATAAAACAATTTTGTATACTCACTGCAAATAAAAACAAAGTGGGCTTAGGCTAAGTCTAAGAATGAGAAACGGTAGAGCATAACAAATCTGCCTGACTCTAAGCTACACTGCCATGTCACTATTTGGTTGGTTCTGAGTGCATTTCAAATTTGTTTTTCTCCCATGTCATGAGCTTTTAACCGAAGTTTACCTGTTTTCAATGCCCCATCCTTTCTTCCCTTAAATGCTGTTTGAGGCAGTCCTAATAGCAAATAGATGTCAGCATAAGAGTTTATATTAAAGCAAAATCTCAACCTTACAAAATTTTTGTACCATATTAAAAAAAATTAATAAACTATAAATTGGAAGGCAATGTGAAGCTTAAACATCTAAAACTCTTTGCAAAGCAAGATTTTCAGGACAGCTTTAGCTTTCTGCTAAATACACCCAAAGAATAGAGTGTTCGTGATAAGCTTATGAAAGATTGCACAGACCCTCGAAAGCATCACTGGAATCCTAATAGCAGGTTAATAAATCTAAATTTTTTTTTTTAGATCATAAGATTTATTCATTTTAACTTAGAAATCGTGCATGAATCATGTGCAGCTGATCAGGTTGAATGTTGACTGGAATAGTGTCTCCTTTACCACCAGGACATGGGACGCGGATACGACCCACTTTTAAACTTTCTCCACTTTTCTCAAAGAGCATCTGTAAAAAAAAAAAATTTTTTTTGGTGCTAAAATTTCTTTCTTCGAGTACTTACCAGATGACATGACTATATGGAGATCACCCTCTAGCTACCTCAAATCCAGCTGTCCAAACCTGTGCAACACGGTAGGACTTGAAAACAGCTCAGCCCCCTTCCATCACACCTGTCTCGCTAGTGAGCCTCTCTACTCCAGTTTTAAGCCTGGATTGAGTCTGGAACCCACTGCGGGGAGGCGGGAGGGAGCTAGCTATCATGTCATCTGGTAAGTACTCAAAGAAAGAAATTTTACCACCAAAAATAGTACTGTACCAGGTGACATGACTATATGGAGAATAACTAACAGGCGGAGGGAGCGGTCACCCACCTTGTAAGAACACCTGCAAACATCCATAGGTGAACATCAAACAAGAAATCACACCCCAAATCCAGCCGGGCTGTAGAGTGAGGCCGCCTTGACTGAGCTATGCAACGCTGCCACCAGACCTGTCAAGCAGGCTGCCCTATCTACTCCCTGCTCTGCTGCTGATACCCAGCCAACTGTCACCAATGAGTCAGGATATGGTGCAAGATCCGTAGGTAGAACCTAGTGATGCACACAATAACACCAGCCTATAGCCCAAATGACTATAGCGCTGCATATCCCGAAGGCTGGACTAGTGGCAACAGCTCAAGCCTCAATGCACGAACCTTCCAACTGGGGAACCTGCTGCAAAACCGCCTGAACTACTGCTAACCCCCAGGCTGTAATAGATTGCACTGAGAAAACTTTCTGTCTTACCATTTCACACTGGTAAGAACCGACAGATGCCTCCCTGAGCGAGGCCAACCTCTTGGGGGTAAATCCGGAGTGCTCTCCCTAAATCCTGTGGTAACCTGATCCTTCAGGCCTGCTCTTGGAAGTAGGAGTAGCATATTCTCCTAGGACCCTGTTCTGGAAGACTAATCTGAGCCAGTGCAAGGAGTTAGTGGACTTAGTGTGCATTATGTTTATTTAAAGTACTTGAATCTAAAGCATTCGTTCACTCTCTGCTCGCGTAGACACAATGTGACTTGCTTAGTCCTACCTGTTTTGTCTTTCGGCCGATGGAACATTTTCTTCCTCTTCCGATTAAGTCCAGTCGATCCCAATGTAAGCTGATGCAATCGGTTCAAACTGATATGGTTGGACATTGCTCATAGCCATCTTGATTATTAAAAATTTGGATATCAACAGTCCAACTAACGAGTCACCACCGATCACTTGAATTAAAATCCTAGTACTGACCGACACCTACTGGTCCCTGACCTACGTCATACAAAGGATTCGTCTGCTAACCGTCTCGCGAAAACATCGCGGTTTCTCGGCGGAAGGACACAACGAGTAAATTTCACTGGAAATTTTCGATTTTTATAAACATCGGCAACCGAGGTAGTGCTATGAAATGGTAATAAGGTGAAGAAATCATCATTTATTTCTCCTGTATTGTTCTAGTGAGCTGTAATCGTAATTAAATATAATTTGCAAACGTTTTGGACCGTCGCCACAGCCTTATCACCGATAATTTGCCTTTAGAATACCTTTAACAACTACCAGAGAGGTAACGTCTGACACCAATGGGCCCGTAAATTCCACAAGGGAGGGGCAGAAGAAACATTCTTTCATGCCCCCACCCCCTACTACTTCTCTAAGAGAAACGTAGCGGTGTCGGGAAACCCTCTTTCTGGGTAGCGGGATATTATTAAGAGCAATTAACAAGCCGAAACGAAAACCTTCCCGCCGTGTTTCGTCTCTGACCACCTGCCGCAACTTTGTCCCTTTCAGTAGAAGAAGCGGCAAACTTCACAGGAATAAAAAGGACGCCAGGATATCGGTACTGCGCCTATGATAGACCGCAGAAAACCACACTTCACGGGCCTCACACGCATATCCAAAGGAAACGAGGTAGCTGACACACGTCTGAACTGCGTCAAGCCGGGCTTGAAACTGGTGTAGAGAGGCTCACTAGCGAGACAGGTGGGATGGAAGGGGGTTAAGCTGTTTTCAAGTCCTACCATGTTGCACGGGTTTGGACAGCTGGATTTGAGGTAGCTAGAGAGTGATCTCCATATAGTCATGTCATCTGGTACAGTACGAAGAAAAAATTCAAACTTATTTACTAGCAACAATGAAGCATAAGAAGCTTAAGATATAAAGTGATGTTTATCTAGTCTTTAAAAATGAAATCTTACCTTGGCAAACTGAGGTGTGGGGAAAGTGGAAAAGTCAGTGCGCACCTGACCCCCCGTACGATTGGCTGCCAATAAAGTGGTCACTTGTACCTGGAGCTGTATTGTATGATATAACACAGGTCAGACAGCAAAAGACAAATGCTAGATTATAATAGGTACACATAAAATAAGTAAATTTAATAAAAATTACTGAAAAAGCATTTACAGCTTGTAGATATTAGCAATACTTCTGAGATAAGTGATTTTGAATACCTCAGTGGTCTTTCTCTCCAGTTCAGTCAGCTGTGCTGTTCTCTGAATGAGCTGCTGAGATGGACTGCTGTGGTCAGTGATAGGGACAGTGCCTGCTCATATACAGATATTTGCCATCAAGTGTTGCATTATTAGACATTACTCAATTAAACAAACATCAGGTCATTTGGCATCAACATTAGTCATTGGTAAACTATTCACTATTTAAAGTGGCTCCTGATAACAATTTATACAATATATAATAATACAGTACAGAGGTAATTCTAGGATTTCAAAAAGAGGGGCCCTTGGGGCCCTCTCAATGGAAAAAAGGGACCCTTCAAATGAAACAAGGGGTCCCTCGAAACAAACACATTTTCACTGCTTTTTCCGATAAATATTTGGAATACAACAAAATACTTTATTATCACAAGAAATTGAAGATTAATCATATAGATATCTTTTTCTTCTATATCGATAAATTATCTTTCATCATCATTAGTTTATCATACCATCCTAAATTTGCAAACCAATTAGTCTTTGTGTCCATTTCATTGGGCTATGAGCTAATGTTTAGACACTTCATATGACTCATTAGTGCAGGGGTTTAAATGTTTCTCCTGGCAACTTCTACGAGAAGACTTTATTAGGTTTTGATGGCCAAAGCCCCCTCTCACAGCCTGCATTGTGGTATAGCATAAGGAGGCACAGCTTTCCAAGAACCAGCAAATTGGGAAATGAATCCCTGTAAAAATCAAATAACAGTTTAAACAGCTTAATTGTGGAATCTCTCCGATATGCATTCTGCATTACAGTTTCTTTGACCACAATCCATTCCTCTAAACATGCTGCTTTGTCAAGCAAGATTTTACTGAATTTGCTGCCCACGTGCTGGTTTTCCAAAGAAATCTGTTAAGATATTTAATTCTTTGTCTCCATAGGGTGTTCTGTCTCCTGTAGACAGGAAAAAGATGGGGCGCATGGAAAGAACTCAAAAATCCAGAGACAACATCACCTGCATCTTTTGGGAACCTGTCATTAATGTTCTTGCACAGATTGTCGCAAAAGCAACCCTGATAGCTTCTATGTCCTGTGATGTTGTATCGAGTTCGCAACACGTTATTTTTAAGTGTTATCTAATAAGTTCCGAAAAGGTCATGAGTACAGAAATAAATTAGAATTGAAAATAGTTTGAAAATTGAAATCTTTCTGAAGAATTTCAGCCTCCAAAGAGTGCCTGTGGTCGGAAGTCTGAATGTCTCTGCAGCGTCCTCGTTCGGTACTTAACACACCCGGGGTTGTAAACGCGTTATTCTTATTGTTGTATGCACACTTTACATCTCATGCCTTCCTCCTTGTTCATTAAGCAAGGCCATTTCTTCAGCCATTCACACTGAAAGTTTCTCTGGATGCGTGGTTTTTTTACGTGAAGTCTCTATTTCGTTGTCTACATTTTCAGTTCCAACAATGTGTGCGGCACACTGACGAGTTTCTGTTTCTTTCTGTCCTTGTCGATTTCTACTTTAGAGGCATCTTCTGCTGTTCTTGTCGCGAACGAAAAGTCAAACAGAGTTGACAGTCGCGTTCACTTCGCTTTCAACTCGCTTGCTTCCGATACCCTTTGATCTGGCCCGTCCCAAATGTTTTCGCTGTGGGCGCGTCAAAAGGTTGCAGATAAATAACAACTCGTCAGTTTGAAAACTGTCCAGTCATTAGAATCGATTCTAGTGGGTCGGTTTCAAACAGCAAGCAGAATGACAACAATTATTGTTGAAGTGCCGCATCGCGTGTTCAAAAGTGCCCCAGCCACGGGATTTTTGCGTGCCCATGGTCGCGCTGACTTTCAGACTATGCGCCCCTCAGCGAAATTTTGCGGGAATCCCGCAAGGCCGCAGCCTAGAATTACCTCTGCAGTATATAATACAGTGATGCATTTATTTTTTTAAAGCTGAAAATGAAAATGAAAATGAAATTTTCCTTCTAATTTTTCTTAACCCGACCTTTAAAAGTTTAGAGAGGACGAAGGAGACAGAAAGAATTGCAAACTACATGGAAAAGTTACTAGATAGTGGTCTGGCAGCAAGATTTGTCTTAAAAACCTTCACAGTAGCGCTAGTCCATAACAAAGCACCACTTCTGTCATTATTATTTTACTTTCCTGTCGTTTTATTTATTTTTTCTTCTCTCCTGTTTTTGCTGCGCAATGAGCATTCTTCTGAATGGATACCTGGGCATTATAATTATTATTATTAAAGCAGATTTATAAATGGACATCATCATCATCATCATCATCATCATCATCAAAGGAAATTTCCTCATTATCTCAGTGATCAGTATCAATAGTCTCTGCATGAGACTCTCATATGCGGTGCTTAGGGGAAAAAACATAGACTAAATGCAGGAGGAGCTCATGTAGCAACCAAAGGCAGCAATTTAGGCTTGGAAGGGTTGGGGAAAAGAGAGCACACAAGAGCAGAGAAAGGTCAGGTCAAGGACATTTGACCAGACTCATGCCAGACAAGTAAAGATGCAGCCCCACCTATCCTACCCAAAAGGTAGAAGAACCCTTTGAAGAAGGACAACAAGAGAGAGATGGCTAACCTGGCAGGTTCCTGAGGTGAGTCACAAACAGAAACAATCGTGGAGGGCTGGGAGTGTGCAAGAGAAAGAGAAAAACTGGTTGCACCTGACAACAATGACTCTGCAAGCCATCACCCTACCTGCGGCAACTCATCCCTCCACTGAGCGTCCGACTATCCTGTGCAAATGTCACAGCCACATAATGTTAAATAGAAGCAGCATGGAGAGTGTGAATTAGCAAAAGACACAGATTGGCAACAATCTGTATAAAAATCCTTCCCTGTGTTGAAATACAAAGCCCAAGTCAACAGCTGACAAGCCAGATAGTCAAGCAGTAGATTGGCAGGATAAGGAGATGACAAAGGAGGCTTGTGTATAACATAGCTGGTGAAGGAAACAAAAATACTTCTAAGCTCTTTTTATAAAGCCTTATATGGTAGTCGAGGGCAAATGCTTCTGGGTATAGTGGATCCCATAGTGGCCAGGGCTACTAATGCCCACTGACCAGGGGAGTAGTTAAAGAGCAGTTGTGGTCCCTAAACTTCTAATAGTTGGGTCATCTAGTAAAGTTAATAAAACGATTAAGGACTGCATTTATAGAGAAATGAATCCACTAGCCACTTTACCTGGTTTCCTTTTGGTAATATCAACAATGCTGGGACTGGCACTAAGTTTGTTGGCCTCCTGTTGAGAGAGAAACATAAAACTTTCTCCAGTAAGTCTAACACAAAAAAGGGTATATCCACATGATCCATTTGAGACCATAGATGGCACGTGTACAAGAAAAGGCACCAACAAGAATATGCATAATTCTGAATATTTGAAAATGATGTTCTACAAAACATTCTTATCAATTTGTTCAAGAAGAGAAAAGCCTCTAAGGTCCAGAAAAAATTTGGAACTAAAAAAAATTATACTGACTGCTAGTAGTTTTCCAGTTTTGCTGGCTAATGTTCCCAGTTCCAGACGGCCTGGTACAGAAGATGGGAGTTCTTTCAGGCCTACATGTCCAGTTTTACTGCCCAGGCCTACTGGTTTCACTGGCAGATGGATGGCTGGCATGTCTGAAAGCTGACTCTGCCATAAAGCAATACAAATTATCTGCTTTTACTGCACAGGCGACTGTAAACATAATGGAAGATGTAATCTGTATGTCACCAACAGCTTGTGATAGGTGTGTCAATGATACTATTAAGTCATAAGCATACAAAAACCAAGTAATACTAAAGTGTGCCAGTATGAGTGGTAGGAACAGTTTTTTCCTGTAGTATTATTAAGTTTCCCTTAACAGTCACTACCACATAAGGCTGAAAAAAACACAAGACAGGGATTGCATCAGTTTTAGCAACACTACTGACAACACAAACTAGAGCAAAAAAAAAAAAAAATATATATATATACAGAAATCCCTCGCTACTTGGTGGTTCGTTTATCGTGGACTCGCTGTTTCGCGGGTTTTCAAAAAAATATTAATGTAAAATATTTATCGCGGTATTTTCGCTGTTTCGCAGGTTTTTGAGGTACTCTGTCTAAAGTATTTATGCACATGCATAGTACGTATTGTACAGTAATGTATCCCAGTCACTGATTCACTTGGTAACCGTTGCATCTTATTTTCTTTCGCTGTGCGCAGCTACCCTCTCAGCTCCTCCATTTCACGTTAGCATCTGACTGTCGCGTGTGCGTAGTTTTCATCTGCGGTGTTGTGTAAGTTATTTGTGAAATTTTCGTTAGAGACTGAATTTATTCAAATTTATTCAAGCCCTACGATGCCACCCAAACGTTCATAACTCACACAAAGAGATCTGTTACGCCTACGCCTTTAGCAGAAGTAGTAGAAGTTACGTCCGATGCCAAAGATGCTGCACCACCTGATGAAGTAATGCTCTTCTTGGCATTCATCTCATCTTCATCGCCATCGTCATCAGTACTGTTCAGCTAATTAATCATTATCATTCTAGCTGTATGGCGTATCTTCAGTGGTGACTAGCAATATCAAATTTTTAAAATTACGTATCTAGGTTTAAGAGTTTAAAACAATTTTATTAACATTTAAGAAGTTTTTTAAAAGGCACGTGTATGGTATGGGAAAGGTTATTAAGGGAATGGGAAAGGATTATGTATAAGAGTGTAGGGAGGGTTTATAAAGACTTAATGTATAACTACTAAAAACAGTATAGCGTCCCTATTTCGCGGAAATTCACTTATTGCTGGTGGGCCTGGAACAGAACACCCGCGATAAGTGAGGGTTTACTGTATATATATATGGCATGTGCACAAGAAAAGCCATCAACAAGCATACACATAATTCTGAATATTTTAAAAAATGATGATATATATATATATATATATAAAAATACAAAAAATAAATAAAATAAAAACCCCAAAATTAATGCCTCACCCTCATTCTCTCTGCTTTCAGGCGGATGTTTTCTCTTTTGCAAAACTGCAATGCCTCCCGCAAAGACTCTACCTGCAAACCAAGATTTATCCTAAAAGAGCGAACCATTTCAACAGTACTACACGAAAACAAAAATACTTGTTTTTTTCCCATTTCATATCCATCTGCATATAAACTAAAAACTGAACATGCTAATTATAATGAAAGATTACTGACCATCATAATCCAATATATTTCAGAGGAGTATACCAGCATTTTTGTAAGTTTTTGACATGAAATGTAGGTTTTTAAGCACATACCTGGTGGATAAACTGGGGAGACTCTGTCAAACTGGTTGTGCTGCCTGTGGTGCTACCAACAGGACTGGGTGGCTGGCCAGCTGCAGGCATGAAAAAATATATTTCAAGAGAAACAAAACAAAACTTTGCTACAAAATAAGAGTGAATTTTTGTTTTTGTGAACAAACATACTATTCAGCAATAGATGAATTAAAAAAACTTATTCATGCAGAAACTATTACAGCTAATGAGTTACAGTTCATTGCTTGTTATGTATTTTGCATTAACAAAAACTGACAAGAAATAATGCATACATGCATTCATCTAGGATGGTTATATATTTTTGGACAGTGAGTAGATACAAAACAGAAATGAGCAAGACCAGTGTAACAACGTCAGGTGATATGCTGAAAGAGGAAGGAGAGGCTCAGGGTGAGAGTTAATGACAGATATCAAAAGGATTATTTTTCAAGCTTACTGCCATGACTAGATGACTGTCGTGTCAGCCCTTCAAGAAGCGTTTTCTTTGACAGTACACGCAATCGCTCTTTTAGCTCAGATTTTTCCTGATCTAGGTTGTCAATCTCTCCCTGCAGTGTGTCATAAGTCTCCTCAAATTCTCTGTTCACAAATGCATCACATATAAAAGTTAGACAGCACTGAATAGAAAGATGAATATGACTCATTTGAGGTGATTTCCATACAGTCATGTCATCTAGCACAGTTCTGAGAAGAAAGGCAAATACAGCTGCACTTCTTATAAATATCTGTGTCTGTTATTCCTACAAAATCAGTTTCGCCTTAATAAAAGCTTCTTATCTATACTCACATTCACATCTTGCTTATTCAACAAACAATGCCAATATGAATATAACAAAATTAAAAAAAAATTGACTGACTTTTCCTTCTTCTTGAATTGCACATTAGCCTCATCCAGTTTTCGCTGAATCTTTTCAACACGATCGTCAGCTTCTTTGCTGGCATTCTCCAGTTTCTTTTCCATTAATCCCAAACGTACTTGTTGTTCACTGAGCTCTTCTTGCTGAAAATAAATCATCCAACAGTCTATGAACAGTCTATCCAACAGTCTATGAACAGTAACAAATGTAACCACTGCCTTCCCAGGTTTCATCGCTACAGAAATTCTGATTTTCACTTTTGCAATTTCCCTCACAGTAAAAAACATAAACGTAAAACATTTCACTTGAATGCAAAGATTCAAATCTTCATTACTTTGATGAAATACTTAAAAAAAATGAACAAAACCTTTATTTTGAGTTGTTTCTTGATCTCCTTTAGTTCTTCATCTTTCACATCGAGTTTGGTACGCATCACTTCCACATCCCCAAAGTGATTCTTCATTGCTTCTGCTCGCAGGCGTACTGGTGCCAAAGTCTGTGATGAATCAAATGCATGGCAAAGGACAACTGACTTTTACATTTTTCCCAAAAGTTATGTTATCACACAAAGCTGAGTAAAATAATCTGATTGCAGCACATTCAGTTACTTGGTTATTGATGTTTATCACATCCATCTCACCTTCTTGTCATGTGTTCCATCAAAATCGTACTCGCCATTCTCCATTGCGTTAGCAAGCTTATTCATGGTGCCCACCACAATGCCAAATGACATCCTACACAAGATCCATAAATAAAGAACTAGGAATTGACAATTTTCTGACAAGAGTTTTCTTTAGATACAAAGTTCATATTAAAATCTAGAAGAATGTAAAATGTCCACTATTTTAGGCTTTAATTCACAAGTTTACTAAACTTGTATGTATCTTAAAAGACAATATTTGTCTATAATTCAAAGAAGCTGCTGACTTTTTTTAATCACCTCTAAACCAGAAGGTTGGTGACATACCTCAGACTTTCATATGGTCCAGTATCCTCCTTGCCATACACTTTATCAGTTGCTTCATATGCTAGTTCCTCCATCTTTTTGGCCAATATACCTTCTTTATCTATTGACCAGAGATGAAATAAAGGTAAGTATATCACAGTTAAGACACATTTGTTAAGTATTTATCAAACTGCCACAAGCCTGGTCAACAATCTCAAAAAGTGACAGACAGCCCATGGGTGACACACTGAGTATAGCCTACTGCCTAATACTTCAAAAGACTCAAATTTGTTAACCATTACACTATTGCCAATAGGATTAAAAGAAAACTAAACAAAATATTAAAGACAAATATCATTAATGCTTTACTCCAAAAATGAATGTTTCCAAAATAGAAACTGTACTTAAAAAAAGAAAAGTTTCAGCACATGTGCAAGACTGGTTATTTATTTGACCAAGAAGTTTCTGCTAACTAGAAACTTGTCTGTCACCAACATTTTCTGATAATATAAAACAACCTTTTAACAGATAAAATCCTATCATTTAAGTGCATTAAAAAGAAATCAAAACACTACTAACATTTGCAACATATGTGCATTAGAAGTCACATATGAATCAGTAAGTGCTATAACTACAGGCCATCAAAGCAGGACCCTGACCAAAAAGAGTAGTCAGATAAGCAGGAGCATCTCAGAATGAAACTGGATGCATTATAAGGTCAACAAGGCCATGCAGTGCAGTTTTCCCCAAGACTGCATTTATTCATAAAAAGCCTTTGTTTGCCTTAAAAAAGCAAGATGACAATCAGTCACATGCTGTTAGCCAGAAGATATAGCAAGCCTCTTCATTTGAAAAGAGCAGATGTGATATTCTTCTAC
The DNA here is from genome assembly GCA_004794655.1 of Marisa cornuarietis. Classification (NCBI taxonomy): domain Eukaryota; kingdom Metazoa; phylum Mollusca; class Gastropoda; order Architaenioglossa; family Ampullariidae; genus Marisa; species Marisa cornuarietis. The sequence goes on along the minus strand of SMMW01000554.1, from coordinate 542,672 downwards.
TTGTCTAGCTTAAAGCATATGATAGGACCTAAAATAATTTGTCCTTGGTTTTTAATTTTTCTCAATAATCAGCATGCTGTTAAATGTTCTATTATCTTTTTTTTCATAGTTTTAGTCAGCTTTTTTCCTCTTAATTTTATTTGTATCCTTTAAAACTTACGTCTTTATTAAAGTTAGCTACAGGTTATTTACTTTTTTTACATAGTGAGTACAGATTCACAGGACACTCACAGTTCAATCAATGATAAAGGTTAATAACTTTTTATTAGTTAAGTGCATGAATGTCAACATTTTATCGGAAAAAATAAATCTGACCTAATTTTAAAATAAAACCACCAAGTCACTGATGATGCCATTTCACAAGGCTCTAAAAAAAGAGAGCCAGATCATAAATTATCTCACAACAAAAATCTTTGCAGAGAATTATATCTGTGGTGAAATACACAATAACTGCCTATAGTAACTCAAATCATGGCATCTCTAATGACATTTAGCCACAATGTTAGGAGACATATTTATGCCCTTCTTTCATTATGAAATAGCCACCTCTAAATGTTTCTAAAAACAAGCCTGCATTCAGGCAATGCAAAAAATAAGAACCCTATGTATACCATCCCTTCATAAAAGGAACCATCACCTTAGTATAAAATAATGCTTTGGTCTGCAAATTAATGAATCTGCAGCAGTCTCACAGAACAGAAAGACGAATAATAATAAAAAAAAAACGTAGGCCAATTGCTTGTCAAATATTTGAATAATTTAGTCCGCTACCTTTTTTCTTGGCTTCAGCTGCAGATAAATGGTTTAAAAGAAATATTTAAAATGCATTGTTCATGAAAAGAATGGAGTTCATATGGGAGGTAGCACATTACATTACCACAAACTTCCATGCAAAAATTGGTTCAAACATGCAACAGAGCAAAAAAAAAAAAAAAGCAGGATAAAAATTTTTTAAAGATTGAAATTTCACTAAAGGAGATATTTGTTCCCAGCAGCTGTAAATGGTCTAGGTCAGCAACAACAACCATAGTAATAAAGCTTTCTAATGTCGTGGTTAAATGAAATAGACTTGACAGGATTGATGCCTACTGTAGCTAAAGTGGCCTCTATTATGTATGAAGATTAGAATACACCAAGTTAAGAACTGTTTGCATAGCAAACATCTCTGTAAAAGCTACAACAGATGGCTGAAGACATCTTAATTTCAGCTTTTACAATTTCCTAATTTACAACTGCTGGGAGACATCATAAAAACAATTAATTACAGAAGACTGGATGGGATCACTATTCCCTGAGGTTCTAATTTATGCTCTCTTTCCCAGTCTACTGACCAACCATATGATTCTTTATCAGAAATTAATTTGTTTGTAGCAAGAAGCTTTAAATTTTTTGGACACTTTCCACTGCAATGCAGATTTTTTAATGTAATCACACTTAAGATTTTTTTATCTATCCCAATCACCTCTTTTCTAAATATACATGTGCAAGTAATAATATTCCACAACTTTGATTCCAAATCTTTCCACCTCCAAAGACAAAATCTTCTCATTTTCCTCAAAAGATGAAAGAATGTTCAGCTGTTCAATGCAAGTGAGGCAGAAAAATGTTTGACACTGACTTTGGATAATGTATAGAAAATGATCCAATATTAAAACACACACAAATACACTCTCTCTCTTTCTTTTACAGCAGTTACTTAAGTAGTAGCATGAATTTACTGATGTACTGAAATAAACACCTAAAATAATTAGGAGTAAACGCATGCTACCTCACAGGGGTTTTAAAATTCCTCTAGAACTTTGCTAGAGGAACATGTGTCACCTAAGACACACACACACATACACACAAACAAAAGAAAAGTGCCAAAGAAAATATATGTCATTGCTAGAGAGGAAAAAAAGCCACTCTTGACTACAAGCTGGCATAATGATTCGACAATCATATTTCATGCTGTATTTCTTATAGTTCAGACTGCATGACCATTGCAAGTTACCACTCCTATTGCCAATGCCAATCAGTATAAATGATAGCCATGTGAATATATAAGAATACACAAGACACATACATCTACAGCAGAACAAATTTAGAATGTTCCTGGAGATTGTAGCCCTCTTTGCACGATGGGCCACGTTCGCGGCTTTGCCGGACAGCACAGGCAAGGCGATTTTCAAAGTTAAAGTTTTCTCTTTTCCAAAAATGTATAGGTTTCTTGGTCTAATATTTATCTCAAAGTAGAAATAATAAAAAACAAACTTCACCCATTGTCGTCTTCACAGCCTTCAGTTATAATCCAGTCATTGTAATGTTACATTTTTATGACGTGCTAAGAGGGTTAAGGGAGAGGGCATGACAGTCACAGCCAATACAGTTTTCAAGATGAACAGAAACATTAATGTAAATGAATGGGTGCTAAATTACTCATACATGAATTTTTCCTTAATTCACCCCCAACCTCCCTATATAAGCACAATCACTGTGAGACAAAAAGACAATGCAGCACTGATAGACTGACAACAGCATCAAACCCAAGGCAAGGCTTGCAGTTAGTTCAACAAGATGACACAAGAAATCTAATTAGATGATAAAAGTATTGAACAGCCAGGGGCTATGAACAAGCAGTGTTTTCATAACATTACCCTTTATTTTTTCCAACTCAGTTAGTTTTCCGCCTAGATGGTAAGAAAAGCACCGTTTTAATTCTTAATACTTACATTTATTTTTGAGTGTGTAGTGTGGATCTGTGTGTATTTTTCACTAAGCACGTGTGCATGTGTTTGTATGCATGCCAGTAGAAATGTGTTTGCATCTCTCTCTCTCTATACACACACACACAAACACATACATAAGTAGACACAAGCATTTAATTGCTTGGATCCCAATAGTTTTAAATGCATATTTTAATATTCCAACAATAATACACTTCAAATTCAATAAAATCATGCTCTAAATAGCACTGTTTAAGTTCCAAAGAGTCAGCTTATTTAGACTGGCCTCAAAACATTATCTCAAATTGTTTAGTGATAGCAGGCAGCAGTTTACTAACGATGAAGTGGATGTAAATACTTTTATCAAAGGAGATTATTTTGAGCTAAAAATGAATTCAAATATTTCATGAGGAGCTCTTTGTTTAAAAGACCCAGCAGAAAAACAAAACAAACAAACAAACAAGCAAATTACTATTACCTTTATCACTTTATTCTGCATAGAGAAATATTGGGCCTGAAATATATCCCTGTCTATTCCTATAACCCTTAGCATAGTTTAAATAAATTGTCACTACCAATTAACTAACTAATCTACCAATTAATAAGCAACAAGCCAACTGAATGTACTAAAACATCAATAACAATTTGTAGATTAAATATTAAATCCTAGTCAATTATCTCTAACAGCATTAATGTACACTTCTACAAAAAAAGAAAAAAAACTAAACAAAAAAAAAAAAACAAAAAACAAAAAAAACAAAAACCCCAAAACCCCTGGGGCTAAAAGAAACAAAAACAACAACAAAAACTCCCTGGACCTTAAAAAAAGCCACAAAGCTGGCAACAACTTTGTTCAATAATGGCAATAACTTTGTTCAATAACTGTCACAGCCAGAAATAATAACTGCATGAAACATCCTGTCAATGTTGTGATGTGCATGATAAGAAGCGCTGGCCAACAAACCCAGCAGAATAAATGAATGTTGTCCTGATATTTTATATTTATCACATCATTATTTTTAAGTGGTCAAAGTAAAAGACAAACATGTGACAGCTGACAAATGTTTTAAGCAATTATTGCATGAGTCTAATTGCACACGTTTTAACCTAAACCACACTTTCAACTTTATAAATAAAGCTTTGCAAACAAGAAATCAAAGCAGTTTAAGATTAATGACAAATAAAAACAGAGGTAACACAGTGTAAAGTACAATCAAAAGAACAAAATAGTGATAAATCATAAACAACTATAATGTTTCAAATCAGTAAACAAAAGTGGAATACCTGTCATTATGGCTGCTTGATGCATTGCTCCAGAACACACTGCATGCAGTGTGCGAGAGACACGGGTGATATTACTGCTGCTGTCCGACAATAGATCTTGAATCTGAAAGCCACCAAGATGTAATGTCTGTCAGCAACTAGTTCTTCTAAACTTTTAATCTGCTAATAAAACACTCATGATAAATACCACCCTTTGTCTGAAAATTATAAAATTTTATGCTTTGGGTCAACATCCTGAAATTTTTTTTAAATGTTTAATTTTTGAAGTCTTCCATTAGAACTCAGCAAACCTGACACCCTACAACTAAGCACAACCATCTTACATCTTTTCCAAATCTGAGGGGTGTGGCCATGGCAGAACCTTCTTGAGGTAAACGACGTTTTATCTGCAAAATATAAGTTGAAGTCAGAATGTCACTTTATTGTATATTTTTTTTTTAGAATACCATGCAAAAATCATCATATCATGCTGAACAAAAATGATTCCTTTTTTCCTCCTTAACCCTCTTAGCACGTCATAAAATTATTTCTATGTTCAAAAACATGGGCTTATAATTTATGATTCTGAAGACGATAGTGAAACTGCAGAGCCACGATCTTGGAGCACGAGCCACAATCGTGGCTAATCGTGCTCTGCCGGTAGGGCCACAATTGTGGCTGATCGTGCTAAGAGGGTTAAATGATTGTTCTTCTATTATTTAAGTGTTTTATGCTCCTTAATATTTTTTTTGTTGGTAATGTACAAGATTAGAGAATGCATACCTTTCTTGCACACATACGAGTGTCATTGTTGCAAGTTTCCAGATCTCGCAAAAGAATGGAAAACTCACTCTGCTCCTGACCAGGCTGTCCAATCAAAATAATTTATTAATGTACGCATTATCAAATTGTTAACATTAAGGAAAAAAAAAGAAGAAACTTCCAATTAATATGAAGCTGAAATCGCTTGAAGCAGCTGTTAGTACAAAAAAAAAAAAAAAAACAAATACAAAAAATATTTGAAGCATCAAAAGCTTTACAAAAAATAGCACCAACGAAGTAAGATACTTCTATTTTATCAAAGAAAGGTTGCTTTTACTTAAGGTTCCAACAATTTTTATAACTAATTCTCTATGCTTTGACATACCAGCAGCAAAATCTTGAGCCGAGAAATGTCGGTAGCAACACAATCACAGGCATTTAGGACACTACGCACATTGTCACACATCAAGCTTGTACAGTCAATTCGTTCACTTGACAGATGTACAGTGTATAGTTGCTGCAATTGTAAAAATCAATATGAATAATAAATATTCTGCACACGCACATATACTCCATCAAGGGAAAACACTAGTCACGACCTATTAGTTTAAAACTTTTTATATAAAAGTAAGAAAGATGCATACACAAAAAGATGATCTGTAATGCAAGGACAAAATATAGAGAATCAAAAACTAAGTAATAACAATGTCCATAACCTAATGAGTCAGAGGTGTTTTTGTTTTGCAAACATTTATTCTGTGATTGCATAATGTAATCTGCACGCATATTACAAATGTCACCTGAAAGAATCCAATAGATTTCTCAAGCATTTCCAATGACACTGTCTCATCCAGCTGAATGAAAGAAAAAAATGTTATTAAGTCAATGTTGCCTTCTAATGCACATTGTATTGCAACTTGCTCATAAAAATCAATACCATATAAACTGTGCAGAGATCCTCTAGGTCCTTTAAAAATAGGGGAGGAAACTGTCACACTGGATGCTTAAAGGTTGCCCTTTTGATAATTTATTTGCATTAAAAAATATAGTTATAAACAACATTCCAGTAACAAGAAGAATGATCAGCACAATTCTTTTCTGTTAAAGGTAAGGTTAAAAAAAAACTGGTTGGAAATAAATTAGAATACTGTTTCAACTACAAAATAAGAAATAACAACAGTGAATTTTTCCATAAAAATAAAAATCAAAAGAATTAATGGGATTATCTTTTACAATTAAAAAAAAAATTGTTTTGCCAACCTGATCTTTTCTCAACATTTCAATAAAGTGGTCTATAGTCTTCTCATGTGCAGACATCTCTGGCAGCAAAGTCCCCACTTTGATGAATAAGTCAACACTGCAGTTGTTAAGGGCACTGCAAGAATCATCACATCAAATGGTGTATCATTCAGATTCTTTCTTCTTCAAACCTGACACAAGGTTCTAAAGGTTGTCTAAGTATCAAACACAAAATTTAACCTTGCAACTCACTCATTCTTGACATGCTTGAATGCAGCGAGAGCTGAATTCTTCAATACCATAGATAGTACTACTCAAGACTTAATTATGAATCAGATAAATCTAATTATGAGAATAGAACCTTCAGAGAATACTCACCTCTCATATTGATGCATGGTGGTCTGCAGAGAAGAGAGCAGCAAAACAAGATGGTTGGCAAAACTAAATTGCTCTGCTTTTGAACCTTTTAGAACATGATCTTTCTCAATTTTCTCTACCACTTCAAACTGCAAAAAGCACAGTAAAATCTATGCAGTTGATATTTCAGAAGCAGCATTGTTCTCCATTTCTTTCATTTATTCAGTCTGCTCATTCATGCCCATTCATATGCACATACACAATCTTCATCAACTAGTGACTATGTCTAGCACAAAGAGAACCCAAAATCAACCAACTCACCCCCTTCCCCATCCTGCCATTGCCAGCCAGTGAGCTCTCCTCCAGTTTTTCATTTGGCTGAAAGAAGCCCACAGTGGGGAGGCAGGAGAGAACTAGAAGGTCAAGTCATCTGGTAATATGCTGCACTGCAGACAGTGCCTAATGTGTCTAGAGAAACAAAATAGCCTGCAAGGTCTCTCAAGTAGGACCTAGCATACATGGAATCTGAATGCCAGCCTACTGTCTTAATAATGTCTTACAGGGCTATATTATGTGAAAATGCAAAGCTAGTTGCCACAGCTTAAACCTCATGAGCTCTGGCCTGAACCAAGGAATCTGCTCTGGGAGAGAGATCCACATAAGCTGGACAAATGACAGACTTAAGCAGCTGCAAAGTCAGCGCGGTAATGTCTACCCTACCTTTCATCAAGGAAGAAAAATATGGTCCCTTCCTATAGGAAGCCATTTTATAAAGGTAAATGCACAAGGTGCACACTGGATCCTGTAGCCTAACTGGGTGATGGGGACCTGCCTGTGGCAGCTGAAGCAAGAGGACTTCCTGAGGACACAACAAGGGCAACTTACTCTTAGAGAAGAACACTGTGCCACTGAGCTGTTTGTCCTAACTGCATACAGGACGAGTTTGTAGACGGCATGAATCTCCGACAGTTGAGCAGCTGCAGCCACTTTGCTATCAAAAACAGGTCCTCCAAGTAAGCCCTGGTAACGTAGCTCAGGATAAGGACTTGACCCAATGTCTAGGAGTTCAGAGGGTGAGAACCCATCCCAGATTCCAAGACAGAAATAAAAAACGACCTACTGGTCTTTGCCTGGCCTGATTTCCAAGTCAGACAGATCTTAGTGCCCCCACATCTCAAAACCCCCCATGGCTAAAGGTATCAGAGAGCATGGCAATATAGCTCATTACTGGGATGGGCGCCAATTCTTTCAAACTGAAAAGCCAAGGGAAACTGGTAAAACCTCAGAGGGCTCCAGCCCTTGCAAGGAGAGCCAACTGACAAAAATCCTCTATTCATAGCTGGTTAACCATAATGTTAGGGACAACTATAGCCTCTGTTTTTATGGTTAGTTGCTTCTTTCTGCATAGGGCAGGACATGATGAGAGGCTGATGAAAGATTTTGTGTAAATTGCCTGGGATGTGTTTTTTTCCTGAAGATATGTTGTTTTTATGTAAATTGTTTAATGTTTTATGTATGTCTTGCATAATAAACAAAGGCAAAATCCTCCACTTACCTTCTTAAATGGCTATGGTGGGGAGGGGGCCTTCTAAGGCAGCAAATCACACTGCTGTTTCACGTGAGAACTTCCTACAAGCGGCTACGCTCCTGATAACACTCAAACATGAAGGTTGAGATGCTCTGGGACTGAATGGAAGATTTGGCTGTGTGGCTGTCTCAGCAATGTCTGTGACGAAGGCAGTTTCGGAGGGGTCGTCATGGATGGGGCTACCAGGCCAGAACTCCACGAGCGATTCCAAATGAATGGCACCCCCAGAAGGAAATCAACATTAACTCCCTTCACTTTCATCAGAACCTTGGGAAAAAAACAGTCGGACATACAAACTGAGGCCCTCCCAAAGTATGGTCAAGCCATCCACCACCGAGGCCTCCGGGTCTGAAGCTGGCTATCAGTAACGTATTGTTCCAGTGTGAGGCAAACAGAAAAGGATGAGGAGAAACTTTCCCACTTTTGACCACTGATCCTGCTGAACAAGAAACTGGGGCAGGAGATGAGCTTCCAGCCCACTTGGTCGGCATCTGTGAACACAAAGAGCTTCGGAGAGTGGCTCCTGAAAGGGAACCCCTTACAGGGGCCCAGCCCTATTGATCCAGGTCTGCCAGTGTAGCTTGGCCAGCATGAACACAGGCCCACCAGGTTGTACAGTTGACCCACTACTGGACACCAATGAGATAAAAGGGCCATCAGGAGGGAGTGCAGGCGCAGCCTTCCCAAAGGTAGCAACTATATGAACATTCATGCACACAAAGAAGGAAAGAAAACCTGTTAGCAAAGGTGACTCAAGCACATCTACCCCTCTCCCACCCTTCCGTGCTGCCCACACAGTGACTCCGGGTGGGTGGAGGTGTTAGGATGCACCAACTGTGGGGGCATGAACAGAACACTGTACATGGAAACAGCATTACTTTTTGCGGATGAGCGTATTATGAACACTGTTCAATACACACATCTTCTGCCCCAAATTATCTAAATGAAGAAGTGCACTAGAGACAACAGGGACCAACATAGTCTGGGTAAAGGAGGCACAAAAAAGCACACAGCATCATCACCTCACCCGGTCCCTCTACTTCTCTCTTTATGAAAAATGTAGCGGTGATGTGGAACTGGAACATGCTAGATAGCAGAAGATTTCACTGTACTTCACAGGCTGCACGCAGCTTATCCAAGAGGCTGCAAAAATCAAGTTAGCTGACACATCTTAATTGCATGAAGTTGGGCGAAAAACTAGAAGGAGAGGTCCCTGGCTGGCAATGGTAAGATGGGTTTGGGGTTTGGGTTGTGAGTTGGTTGACTTTGTGTTCTCTCTGTTCATTGGTCAGACTAATTGGGAGTGGACAGCTGGAACTGAGGTAGCTAGTCTGACAGTACGAAGAAATGTAGCACTGTAATTAGACAGGAACAAGACCAAGAGGGACAGCTCTTCTGTCTTTACTAAGCAAATCAAAAGACTAAGGATTTTCAATCTGATGATCATTGCAAACTCTTACATATGCGTGTGTGTGAACATGCATGTGCAGGAGCTTTTAGCTAGAACCTGACATAGTATAATTATTATTAATGTTCAGTGATACAGGTTACAATGTGAAGTAAACTGAGCTCTTTGTAGTAATTCTTCTTTAGCTAGCTCACTTAGCAGCTTCCAGAGGCAATCATGGGAAGAACATGCTTTATTAGCAGTAGTAATTTATTCATTGTCTGGACATATTCAAAGAAGAAACACTTTGCTGTGGAAGTACCTTGTCTTTGACCTGCGAAGCCAATAAGTCTGCCTTGTTGATGATACGAGGAACCATCAAAAGCACGCAGATTGCATCATGGTCTCCTATTAACAATTACAAACATTGCTTATTTCATTTTTGGCATATTAACTTCATATCATAGGTATTTATATAACTGTGTTATTGACTTTATAATAATGTGGTCTTTCTTTTACTGCTTAAACTGTGCCATGAAGATGTCAGCTTCCTCCGCACATTAACAAGATGAGAAAAAGATGCCTGACCTCCACGACCAAGGAATGCTTCAGGCATAAATGACAACAGCATCTTGATGTGGGATGTTGCCTGCTGCACTTCTAGTCTGCGTAACTCCATATCAATTGTCTAAGAAAACAAAGCCACAACAGAATATACTTTTCTGTATGATATAAAGTTTATAGCAAGTGTGTGTACATCTAGCTGGATTTCACTTGCTTTGTAAATGCTTTGACCAATGTGCTCTGGTCAAAATTGACTCAGATTACATTTTATAGACAAGTTATAAAATACAGTCACCAAGTGAGAGAATTTAAGTACATAAATATGAGTGTCTGTGCAAAGGTGAGCACAAGCACATAGCAGGGGAACAAGATGACTTAACTAAGACAAAAAGTAATGACTTGCCTTGGCAAAAGCCTTGGTCTCAGCAAACTTAGCCTTGAAATCAAATAGCTCTATAGTTGGTGTTTCAGCTTTGCTTTCTGATTCCAGCTGTTTGCTGCGCAGCTCTTTGTTTGCTTCCTGCAAGCACACGAGTATAACAATTACCATGTCAATGCTCTACACATAGAAATATGCTCAGCATCAATTCACTAAACGAACAAAAAAACACCATAGAAACTGCAGCTGACCTGTAGCTGAGCCACCAAACTGCGGAACTTGTTGATGGTTGTCTCATAATCTGCCATAGTTTCCTGCATGGCATCCAGCTTTCTCTGACACTACAAACAAACACATTTCAGTAAGCACATTTTGATGTGATAGAAGTGATTTAACATACAAGGTACACAAAAAAGGAAACCAATGCCTTAATTTTTAACTTAAAAATCAAACAAACGCTCTGATAATTATTCCCTCCTTGCCAAATAAGATAAGATAAAACTTTTTTTGTCCAGGAGGGCAATTTGGGGGCTGCTCGACAACCAAACGTAAAAAACCATCACAACACATTCGTATGCACCAAACAGACTCTCACATTCATGTTTCATTCATTCGCACTCAGCACCATTCAAAAGACGCACTGCCAAAACAACAAAGGACAGCCTCAGTCTGTTGGTCCTGCATGCAGGTATACAAAATCAGTGGCCCGATGGGAGCTGGACAAATTCTCTCGACAGGACATCTGAAAGTGTCGGCCTATTATATAGCATCTGAAGAGCCCTGTGAGCTGTCCCAATGACTTTGGAGCAAATGGATACCACACAATGTAAGCTGCTCTTGTCCTTCACCGATAAACTCTTGTAGAAACAAATAAACAAGAAGGACGGCATGCTCTCTATAGGCAATCTATAAAAAATGCTGAAGAAACTGGAGGGAGACACAGAAAGACTTTAGCTTCCGGAGAAGGAAGCGGCGCAGCTGAACCTTCTTTACGACAGTTTGAGTGTTGACATCCCAGCAAAGTCGCCTGTTGAAGATGGTGCCCAGGTATTTAAAAGCAGGAACAATTTACACCTCCTTGTCGTGGATGACACTTATGGGAGTTGGTGAAGAATTCTGATGGTAATCAAAGACCATCTCTTTCGTCTTGCTCACATTAAGTTCTAAGAAATTGTCATCGCACCAGGCAATAAATTCATCCAAAGCTACACCATGGGTATTTACTGGCCTGCTAAGGAGTGACAGCAGTGCAGTGTCATCAGAGTATTTGACGAGATATTGACTCTCATGGTTAGTGAGACAACTGTTGGCATACAAAATAAACAGAAGCGGGGATAAAACACAGCCTTGAGGTGAACCGGTGTACGTTATTGAGTTGGAATAAGTGCCATTGACAAGTACTCATTGCTGCCTGTCAACCAAAAAGTGAATGAACCATGACACAAGCTGATGGTCAAAGGAAAACTCATCAGGGAGTCTAGCTAGGATATTTGGCTGAATGTTATTGATGGCCGATGAGAAGGCAGCAAACAACAGTCGTGCATGGACTTGTGGATTCTCCAGGTGTTTAAGTAAAGTGTGGAAGATGAACAGTTTAGCATCATCAACACTTTGTTTGGACTGGTATGCAAATTGCAAGAGGTCACGACAATTGTTAGTGGCTTTTTCAATCAATGTTTTGATTATTGTCTCTAGTACTTTCATGACCAACGATGTTAAAGCCACTGATCTAAAGTCGTTGAAATGCTGAGCTGAAGCTTTCTTCGGAACTGGGAAAATGGTAGACAATTTCTAAGCAGCAGGGATGGAGAGTGAATCCATAGAGCGCTGAAAAAGGTGTTGGAAAATGCCTCCTTCAAGTTGGTGCATGCAGAAATATAATGTTCTGCCTCAAATACTGTCTAGACCAGAAGCCTTGCAAATGTTAACTCGCTGAAACAGCTCCACAACTTGTTCTTGACAAATCTCAACCCTCTGGAAAGGGTGAAGAGAACTGAGCACATCTTTAATTTTCGCTGAGAAGTCATGAGTCTCAAAACGAGCAAAGAAAGCATTAAGACCATTAGGTAGGCCCGTACTATCAACACCTGAGATAGAGATTTTGGCTTTCGACCCCTTAAGCCGATCTTCAACATTGGCCATGTTCTTGAGTCCCTGCCAAGCTGCTCAGATGTTACCTGTACCAAACTGAGATTCACTGAAAGAAAAAAAGCAATGAACAATTTTTTAATATTCCGGAAACAGTCACATCCTTACCTCACCAAGGCGCACATGTGTATTGTCTCTTTCTTCTCTCAGTTCCAGCTCAGTCTCCCGTGCATTTTCTTGCAGTTCTTCATTCATTTCATTAAGGGCTTCCTGCACAGCAGTCAAAACTCTAATTTCATCTCTGTTGTATAATATGTGCACATACATACTCGCACACATACTATTTGGGTGCAAATTAAGTTACTGCTCGCATAAAATACCCCAGAAAATGAAAACTTACTGAATTTAGTAACTTGCTAATGATCGATTTGAAAAAACTACAAAAATAAAAAAAAGTTATGTTAGTGTTAATGATGATCTTAAAAGCACTGCTAATGTGCACTTTTTCGTTGTAAAATTACTTCTACCTAAAGCTGCTTGCCATAAACTCAACTAAACAATAACAGTGCTGCTAGCCTCACCAGGTCATTCTTCTCCTCCTCTAAAGCCTCAATTCGCTCCTCCAACTGCAGGTTTCTGTCTGTCAGTTTTTCCACCATTTCCTCAGCCCCTAGTGCTGCGTCAACCTGCACGTGTGCACACACACACACACACACACAGATTACAGATTAAAAGTAAGAACTAAAATCAAATTATAAGGAGACGTTAAAAAGTGATGGGTGGCTGCAATTTGAACCACATATAAAATAAGCAAAACCTTGGATGCACACTTTTTAAAAGAATTGCCTAAACCTTCTCCTCTCCCCTTTCACCCCACCTTACTGTGTCAAAAAGATGGGGAAAGATTGTGTGGTTAAAGGAAATCAAGTCCCACCTTGAACTGCTTCATCTTTATGCTCACCTGTTCTTTTAGCTCAATAACTTGTTTCTCAAGTTCTGAAGATTGGGAAGAGAGTCGTTCTTTTTCACGCTGTAGCTGCATTATTTCCGCCTGGAGTTTCTCATTTTGTTTCTCTAACCGTTGACGGTCTGATTTTTCTGAGGTCAACAGGTCTCGCATTCTGGCACCCAGAAAGTCATAGTTGCATGGATAAGTGCAATGTTCTTCTTTTCACTAATTTCCTCATTATTTTAGCAAAGATGGACAAAACAGTAACAAAAACTTATACTATGTTTTAGGCTCTGATACACATAACTGGCTTTCACAGTATTAAATGAAGAGATAGAGTCATGATAATGTAAATAGGACAGGGATGTTGGATCTTACAAATACATGGTAAAGCACAGTTGGATTACTCACTTCACAAGACCCTCTTTCATCCTCTCATTCTGCTGTTCCAGCTGTTTCATCTCAAAAGTAGCAGCTACACCTTCTGATCCTAAACACAGTGTCACACAATGTCAGTGGAATCAGGTTATTGCTTTCTCCCTATTTACTGAGCTACATAATCACTAGACAAGCTAACCAACTAAATGTGGCAAGCACCCTTCAACAAATAAAGAAGTTTCAACTAAAACACAAATGGATAGATACATTTTAGAAAAAAATTATCACAGTAACCGAGTTTTGTGAAAATATTCTCAAGCAGCTTAGTGAACCTTGATGAGAATCCCGAATAACATAACAACATAATCTCTTTCAGAATGTAATTAATCACAGGTATAATTCACAAAGGCTGCTGCATGCCTTTTTCACTGATTTCCCCACGTAATAGTTCCAACTCTAAGGTGAGTTCTTCTATCTTTTCCTTGGCTTGCTCCACTTCCTGCTGAAGAGTTTCTGCCTGCTCACACAGATGCAGGCACACATGCACACACATTTGCATGCACACACACACACACACATACACACACACAGCATACACTCTCTTTTCAATTGTAAGAACAACTGATAACTGATAACCACAATAAATTAAAACTTATTACAATTCTAGCAATTACACTGCTGTTGCTCAACCAGCAATATTTAAAATCATTTTATTTCCTATTACATGATAGGGTGCAATCAATTATTTCCTATTACATGATAGGAAAACAAATACAGCTTACAAATATATGGAACAAAAAAAAAATTAAAATTTTTAATTTGTCATAATTTCTTACCTTTTCTTCTGCCATTTCTTTATCTAGTGCAGCCATTTCCATGGATTCAGACACATCAGCCATTTCATCCTTGTACTGATCAAACTCCTGACGTATATCTTGAGCTTCCTGTAATGCAGAAATGTACATATAAAGCAATTAGCTATTAACAGTTCAATGCCATAAGTGTCGAAACAAACACAATGTGTAAGGTGCACTAGAATGCAAATTCTTTTTTAAATGAGTGGGCTGTATTCTGTACAAGATGTTTCCCAAGTATGGAGTTAAAAAAGTGAATAAAGCAGCATAATGGATTCCTCAACTGTCTGCTTTATCAACAAGGACTAAAAGTACAGCTGTCCCCACTTCTTCACCCTATGCAAGTTCCAACAGTAGCTGACTATCCATTATAATATGAAAAGCAAGTAACGTTAATAAGCACCAACAGACAGTATGCCCCAGACCTAACAAAACAAATATTCAAGTAGCCTGCCAGAAGATAGAACACTAAGCTTCAACACAATACTTATTCAATCTTCTAAAAATATCCAAACTCTTACAATTATCGTTCAAAACCTGATGCATACATGACATTTTTCTGTCATGTAGCATGTAAGGATATTATGAATAAAGCCTTTGATTCATCAAAAATGAGATACTTAAATTAGGCTGATTAATCCAGAAAGGCAGGCCTGAGCCATGTGTAAAAAAAAGCAAAGCATGATATGACCATGCAAAAGTAGTTCCAGATGCAATATAACTGCGATTAAGCAGACTGGTTTAATCTCTCTTTCAGCCCCTTTTCGCTCTTGAGTCAAACACCTACAAACATGAGCATGACACCATGAATGTTCATGGATATGCCAAATTTATATATGTTCTCAGCTATCTCACTGGATGTAGTCTTGAAGTGGCTGAAGGGAGTGGACCTTCACACCCAACTATTTTTGGGAAATGACCTCCACTGCACTGCCAGCTTTGCAGCATCCCTCAGCAAGAGGAACTGACTGCACTGATGGCGAATACAAAAGAATGAAAGGAAGATTAATCATATCCATGTATATTCATGATATAAGAGAGTTTGACCTCTTTCTGAGCATGGTAATCTCTGTAGGCTTAGTCTCAAGAGCAAAAGGACTTTAACTGGTCAAGTTTTGGAAATAAAACAATATCCTCTACTGAACATAGATCAATCAGTCGTATAGATCTGTAATGTAAACAGTTATTAATTCTGTATCATGAAAAATCACTAGTGTGTTATTATTCAGCTAATATGTAAAGAAACACCATTGGTTATCAAACATTTTTAACAGAATATAAGAAGTTAGCAAGGGTACTTGGCACTGCCCAAATGATGTCTCTTCACTGTCAGTGCTTAGTGCTCTCAGGGACCAGACCCACAAGCAATCAGGGACACCACTGACTCTGCCCTCTCTCTTCCCCAAATCCCATCTCTTGAAGAGCACACTCTAAACGACTTAAAATTTAAATTTGCTCTGCTTCTATGACCCACAGGTAACATCTTATAATGATCACCCCCCCCCCTCCAAAAAACAAGAAAACGCCAACCCAAAATCAAAACTAGACCTTTTTCACTCAAAATGTTTTTTGCAGTTTATGCAAGAACAAATCAAAAAGTGGCTGAAAAATTAATCACAGTATGGATTAGTACCCACGTGTAATTGCAACATATGACTTACCACTAACAAGAAAGATAAATTAAGAACTTGCATTATTTAATATCAATAAGATGACAAAATGCATCCTACCTTTTTAAAAGTCTGTAGTTGTCTCTGCAACTCAGCATGAGTTTCCTGCATTTTAGACTTGTATTCTTGAAGCTATTCAAAGACAACAAAGAACAAGAGTTAACAAATGGTATTATTATATTATACTTTTACATTTACTAATAATGCTGAGATAATTGAAAATTCAAGGTGAGAGGCAGACAGGATCTGTCACACCTTTATCTTCCACAAAGTTCAGTGATTCCCTTCACCTGCTGAAGCTGTATTCTCAGCTTGTCTGCTTCTTTCAGCTTAGCCTTGTCCTCAGTACGACGTAACATCAGTGTCTCCAACTTCTCCTTCAGATCACGGACTTCAGCCTGCAGTCCTTCTCTTTCCTGCTGGTTCTGCACTGCAGCCAACTTTTCATCTATTGATGTTGAAAGGTTCGTAACCTCACTCATCTATTCAGAATTAACAGACAAACAAGCAACATAAAAGTGTCTCCAAAATGTTTTAAATTCCTGAGTAAATCATTCAACCAGACAATATCTATAACTATATATACAGTCGGACCTCGCTAAGTCGAACTCAAAGGGACCCGAAAAAAAATTCGACTTAGGGAGTTTTCGAGTTAGGGAAAATGGCGTAATAGGCGCAGGTTAATCAAGGCCAATGTTTTTACGGCTTAATTGCGGTATTATAACCGCTTATTATATAGTATTATCGTTTTATACGGATGCGTGTACTGCATTACAGTACTGTACTATCGAACAGTGCAATCAATCAGCTTACCTTTAGAGAAAAAAGTCTGTTAACTTTGTTTGGCGTCAATGTGCCGACGCATCTCGCTCCAAAATCTCCTTAATCTTGTCAATGGACTGAACACATTTTCCTCGTGATTTGGCGTAGATTCCAAGAATCTGTGCAGTGTCTCAATAACCTACCTCGCTTCTTTTCGACTGGGGGCAGGATGTGTTGCCATCTTTGTCGTCCCGATAAGAGACTGACAAAGTGTAGAAAACGTATTTTTCACAGTGAGTAAATTTGCGTGTGAACTACCAACGGTCCACTGGTCAGGTTACACCACTGCCACCGCCTAAAAGGATGGTCAAGGCTTGTGGCCATAAATCGTGACCAGTGATGCGCGGCCAGCCGACGAAGTGGCCGTGGGGAAAAAGTCTAGTGTCGGCCAGTTCCCCTGAATCGGTCAACTTCAAAGGGGGGACTGGTGTGAGTCAGTTACAACGAACCTTTTACACAAAGATGAAAGGAAAATGGGATAAAAGTGTCTTTCTTGAGACAGTTTGGAACATAGTTTGGAACAGTTTGAGACATACTTGCATCTGGTTGGTGATGACTCAAAATTCGACTTACGGAGGTTGGAAGCCAAAAAAATCTTCGAGTTAAGGAGATCTAAAATACATTGCTCTTAAGGGAAATTGGCCGGGACCTAACAATTAATTCAAAATAGGGAGGTTTTCGACTTAGGGAAGTTCGACTTAGCGAGGTCCGACTGTATACATATCTGGTACATATATCTTATGCTGGTTAAACAATATTTTCTTTTGTTACAGCAGGATACAGCATGCAAGAAACAAGTAAATTAATGTCAACCAGAATAAGCACACCTTAGAAAACATTCATTTTATGCAAAACAAACCTCACCTTCTGAGGTCTAAATACCTCATAAGTAGCTATGGAATGAAAGAGCAGGGACATCTAGGTACAAACTGAACATATCTTAGAGGTCAGTAGACAACCCTAACTACACCCCTTCGGACTTCTTTTAAGCAGAACAATAAACAGTGACTAGTGAACGACAATCAGGAAATGGGACAAATATCTAAAGAATGTTTTTTCAGATGCTTGAAATCAAACTATTTTCATTTATCACCGATAAAGTAAAAAACTGTACATCAGTCCACTGGAACATAC
The DNA here is from genome assembly GCA_004794655.1 of Marisa cornuarietis. Classification (NCBI taxonomy): domain Eukaryota; kingdom Metazoa; phylum Mollusca; class Gastropoda; order Architaenioglossa; family Ampullariidae; genus Marisa; species Marisa cornuarietis. The sequence goes on along the minus strand of SMMW01000554.1, from coordinate 524,533 downwards.
AGAGAGTTATGCCAACATGATGAAATTTATGCAAGTTTATCTTGGATTCTTCTACCATGAAATACTTTGCATCTCCTGATAGCAAGTACACAAGAGCCCCCTCTCAAAGTGAAATGTTGAGTCAACAAAATGCCTTCCTCAGTCTAGCTGGTGAAAGCTAATTTATGCTGCTATATGATTCCTACTTGTGTTGGTAGTGGATGTGGTGATACTTTTGGTGGTGAAGGTGGTGGTGCTTCAGCCACAATAGCCTCTTTTTCAGGTGGAGGAGTAGTCGATGAAGCAGGTTTAGGCAAGCCTGTAGGTCGTGGCACTACTGAAGACTTAGTTACACTTGCAGGTTTGTCTCCTTCTGGAGTGGACTCTTTACTATGCGGAATGCGTGGTATGCTGGATAGTGCAGGGGTAGATGCCTTGTCTCCTGCAGCAGTGGCACCATCAATGCTGTCTGTACCTGAAGAAAAGCAGAAAAAAGTAAAGCCTCTGTTTTATAAGCAGTCAGCAGGCTACAGTTATCCCTTTCACATCCATGTTCCCCGTTGTCTGGAAAATCTGCATACAATGGTTTGGCCCACCCTTTGTAGAAAAGTCTGAATTTGTTTTTAATGAGATGTGTACAGTAACTTATTGTAAGTTTTGGGTTATTTGATCATAGGCTATAACTATGTAAGTCAAGAAATACTAAATTAAAAACATAACAAATATGAAAATGAAACTCAAGGGGTAAAGATCAATGCAAAATAACTGCGAGATATCACAGGAATGACTTTTGTAAACACGCCTGGCATCCCAAAACCAGTGTGTGTAACCACAGTTCTTTTACAATAAGTTATTATTTTAAGGAGAAAAAAGTTGTATAGCTGTCAATTTATGCTATTAAACCAAAAAATAATACTGTACAGTAATATTACATATAACAGTAAATATATTTTATTTATTTATAACTTTTAAACATTTTAAGATACCTCTACATGTTTTGCAAATTATAACTTTTAACTTGTTTTGACTTTAAAAAAGAAAGTGTATATTCGTGGTATTAAAAGATAAAATATGTTGATATTATACAATACTATACATATATTTTATGCATTCTGTATTGTCTGCTGGTCTTTGCTTGTCATCTGCAGTTTCTGCAAAACTACTGAAAACTTCCTATTTAATTTCTTATGCCAACCTGTTATATATTGAAACCATGATGGGGAAAGCTGCAATAAGAAAGGAATAACTGTACACTGAAGCTTATTTTTCTTGGTGAAATCCTAATAGTATTAAACAACTACAGTCTGCTACCTTGATAATTTAGAACTTGAATCAGGTCACAACAAAGAGTTTATTGTCAGTCTTAGAAGCTCTCTTGCAGAAACTAAAAGCACTCTTCGAAATGCATGCTTACTTTTCGACATATATCCTGAGGGTGGTCTCAGACCAGATCTACGGGCTGGGGTAGCAGATGGTGTAGCTGCTACAGTTGAAGATGGAACTGCAGGTGTTTGTGCTGCAGGAGATGCTGATACTGCTGAAAGTGGAGGGGTCTGATCCTCCAATGCACTTATCTATTTAAAAAAAAACATTGATGCTATTTTAGCTTACATTAAACCAGACTCTGATAAATGTAACATATAGTACAGCTGTAAGCACATTCAATATGATAGCAAGAAACAATAAACGCTGCCCCCCCCCTCCAGAAAAAACAACCATACCTTGCACTCAGCTACAGATGCTGTTTTAAAGTGATCTGAGTCAGCTTGTCAGATTATATACCTTTTGAAGTATCTATTCAAAATACTATATATATATATGTCTGCACTTCTTCTGGAAATTTCCCACACACATAAGAGTTATTGTCTGTGTGAAAAAAAATATATATATAATGTTTTTTATCTCTAATAGAAGTACAAATTATTAAAAGCATGATTTACTTCATACCTGAGACTGCCTTACAAATATTCCATAATTTTCTGGACAGGAGAAATATGTTTTCCCCTGAACAGTGCCATTATTTTTGCCCCTTGGTTCATCCAGAACAACTCCTATCCACTTTCCTGTACAGATTACATCAGAAGTATTTGTTCAAATATCAAAGAACAAGTAAATATATATAATAATAATAATAATATAGAAACACTTGTATAGAGCATTTCCCTGCTGGCAGCAGGCCCAATGCGCTTTGACATCAACAATCAGTCAGAGGTATCCATGTAGATTAGCAGACTCCACAGCACAACAGCACCAAAGGCAAACTCAAAATGTTGTACACAAACTAAAAGTAATGGCGTTACGCAGAGCAACATTTCTAGTCTCCCACTGTCAAGGGGAGGTGAAGAAAGATTCGTCTGAATACTTCATTGGAAGTTTTTAGGGCAACACAGTTGAGTATCCAGGCACTAAAGAAGCGAACGTAACAGCAGCCTTAAAGCACACACGGTGCAGGACGACATAAAACCGCTAATCATGAAGAAACACGTCCATCATCGGCGACATCATTGAGGCGTGGACATCCAACATCTATTCCGCTAAACTTGCAGCCATGAAGCACAGGCCCGCACATCACAAGATGGAAAACCGATTGGTCCGCAATGACGAAACAGTTAACAATGATCTAGATGGCTTAATCCTCTTCAGTTCAGAATTTCTTCCTTAACCATCAGGCGAATAATAGTCTTTCGTCTTTTAATAAATTGACAGCACTGTTAAGGTTAAAGCTTCTACACATTCCAAGACTGTATTTTATCATTATCTAAGTGATAATATAACACATCTCTTTATAAAATATTTAACAGTTCTCATTTTTCTAATATGATATATGTATTAAAATGACACAAGTGCTTATTTGAAATATATTTTTTCAATCATTATTAAACAATGTGGAGAGTACAAGAATTATATATAAAGCCCTAGCTTTTTTGAGATAATTTTCAATTATAGACCTGTTTATTTGCAATATATATATTTATTTGTAAAATATATATATATATATATACTTAGAAGATAAAAAGTACCCTAAAAACAGAATCTCTAAGTCATATACAAGTACTGAACCTTTTTTCAGTCATTCACTCATTTATAACTGCGAGTTACCTGCTGAAAACACTGTAGTTCCGATGTAGGCTATCGTCCCCACAACACCCTTTCCAATCACCTCCACTCTGGTGCTTACTTTGAGGGGAGTTGGGGCTGCCATTTTCCTTTATCTTTAAGAAATAAACAAAGCTGGAGATATTTATGGTAAGATGAACTTCTCTGAGATTAAAAAGGTTCAATAAGCCGCCCCATGGGCTTTCTAATATATGTGGACCACGAATGTGTAATACAAGTCCGTGATGTGGACTGGTAAACAAAGTTAGACTTAAGACATATTAAAGAGCAATTTATCAACTGAATGACATCGTTTGTCATAAAATTATTTCTTGTAAGTAATACTTACATTTTCTTGGAATATGATTGTAATCAGATTTAAAAGAAATTCTCACTGAAATCATAAAATGAGCATCTAAGCTACATAACGAGCGTAGCAGCAATAAGCCGTCTGCATAAGATTTCGGTACCGGAAGTGATCAATAGCTCTTACATCGTAAACAAATTATTACTACAGATATGTCAACATTTAATGTTATAAAAGATATTCGTGTCTTAACTTTTTGAAATAGCTATATTTACTAGTAACATGAAGTTGGTTAGATTTTTTAAAGTTCTTGATTTATGTGTGTTTCTTGTGTCAAGTACAGAGAATGATGGCTGATCGGCAAGCAGGTACGCGTACGTTTTATAGCTTCTCTCTCTATATATATACATATATAAGAATGCAAATAATAACTGTTCATAAAAGTTAAGCCAGTCTCATTTAGTAACATCTGATTGTGAACAGTATGTATTTTGTCAGACGAAATTTGAACTTTACTCTATCGCCGACTGTAGCAGACGAAAAGTTTGCGATGTGCGTTCGTCAGTCGTGGTTAGTACAACAATAAAGCGCAGTCAAACAAAGGAAGAGGTTAATCGAAGCGCTTTATAAGTAAAGAGACGAAAAATAATAAGACGAACAGAAAATATGTGGTAGTCATTTTGTAGGAAAACCACCCACTCCAAGAGCGTGTATAAATATCATAGGCCTATTTGCAAAGGATTGCAAGTAATGGAAAGGACTGGATTTGTTTATTTAAGGTTTATTTGTGAAAAAGATCACTATTTTAAAACTACAAAGTCATTATATGTCAAGAGGCTTATTTACTATAGCCCCAACATTTTCTGAAAAAAGACAAAAAGTTTAATTGGGTATAGGATGCTGTTGTGACCATCCTAGCTATATGATATGAATTTTAAGAGGCAGTCTAATACCACGCAAATCACACATGTAATTAATATTCCTCATTAAGCAATCACGAAGGAACTCGAAAAATACTTCAGAATGTTCCATAACAGCGAGAATAAATGGTCTCTTTGCACTTTCATCCAAAATCCTTCAAGAGCTAACATACCATAAAACAAATGCACTTTCTCTGTGTAATGTGTTACAACCTCTCCGTATTTACAAGAGCAGACGACTTTTTATTATTTGCTTATGAAACAAGCTGACATAATAAAAACATTAGACAAGAAAGATCGTGTGACATGCAAAATATACACATCATCGCATTCTCATTTCCGTAGCCTCCTTCCCATACTTCTTACTTCTAGTATAGTGTAACCCATATTGTGTCCACTGCTTGTACCTCCCTCCCACAATTTCAAATGTGAGTAACTCGTTTCAGCTTTGCAGAGATTTATTTGATGTGTCGACCAATCTTTGTTTTCCAGTGTTAGATGGAGAAGATCCTTCAGGCCGTAGAAAGCGTGCAGACTTAAAGTCATACTATGGGCTGGATGGCTCAGATGAAGCTAAGGGTCAGACTCCAAAAGGAACTGTGAACAGAATGGGAGGGAGTGGGGACCCCTGTGATATTAACTCTTCACTGTTCCAGCCAGATGTCTACCTCAGTAGACTTATTCAGGTGTATGATTATAAAATTAATTTTGTTTGTTGAAAGTTTGCATTTGCATTTTTTCTCCTGTATTTAATTCAGTGTGCTTTCATTTCCGGTCAGTTAATTATATGTTGGTATGACCATAACTTGAAAGTAATTGTATTTCTTTAGATGCAATAGTTCTGCTGAGGTATTAGGTGAAGTTAGGTGTTTCCTGGTTTAAGGAATGAAGTAACAGAGAAGTGGGTTCGCCATATAGATAATTGTCAGAGCACCATCCTGAATTGTCCACCAGTCTATATAGCATCTTGTGTAGCTCCACATTTCTATCATCACTACCAGTTACCATCACCCACAGAAAACAATGATGACAATAATAAATAAATATTTCACTTTTGCATCTGTAGGAGAAATCCCTTGTAGAACTGATGGAAGAAGAGCAGAATATGGTGAAGGAGATTCGAAGCCTTGACTCAGACATGCAGACTCTAGTGTATGAAAATTACAACAAATTTATTAGTGCTACAGATACAATCAGGAAGGTATGAACTGATTATTTATATCCATGTTAGGGATAAAGTGTTCTCTTATTATAAGAAAGTGATTTTCATGCAATTAAATCATGTCATTGAAGTGTATGAATTTTAAAATTGCATTAAATGTTTTTTTAGGGGTATTTGGAAAGACTTCGTATTTATAATGGGAAGTTCTTAGTGATTCGTGTTTTAGTTGTATTTTGATTTTATTGATGTGTGCATTATTAGCTTGGCATTGCAGATGAAAAATGATTTTAAAAAGATGGAAGATGAAATGGACCATCTTGCAGCCAATATGTCCAAGATTACAACATTCTCAGCAAGCATCAGTGATACCTTGCAGGATCGACGGCACCAAATTACAAAGCTTGCTGGTGTCCATTCTCTTCTGAAAAAGGTAACCTTAAATTAAATTTGATAAAATTGTTGTCATTTTATCTTAGGAACATTTTTAAAACTGAAGCTAGAGCTGGCAAATGTTTTATAGATATAGTTTAAAATGTCTTTTCAAGTGCATTATCAGAACCATGTGTAACTTATGAAAAAAAAGCGATAACTTTTCACTTCAAAATAGATTGAATGCTGGTGAATTATTGAGTGTCAGCGTTTATTTTGCCTGTATTCTACTACAGCTCCAGTTCTTATTTGAGCTGCCTGCCCGCCTAAAGAAATGCATTGAGATGGAAGCTTACAGTCAGGCAGTCAGGTGGTATTTTTCATGAGATTCAAAGAAAGAAATATGCTTCAGGGCAGAACAAGCCAACGTAAATAAACAAAAATAATAATAATTCCTGTTAACAAAGATTTTTTCAGAGCTCAATACAATTTCCATTACTGTAGAAAATAAAGGCAAAGTAAAGGATGCAGTTATTTCTGGACAGATTCACAGCATGGGCAAATAACTAATGTGTCAAAGAGTAACAAGTATCAACAAATGGCTAGTATTATGCAAATTTGCTTGTGAGTTTATGAGGGATATTAGGCTAATGATCATAAGCAGAGACAGACAAGATGATGCTTAATGAAGTAGGCTTCTTCACATGATAATGAAATCATCTGTTTTACAAGACCTTTGTGACAGTGAAAAGGCAGGAAAATTCCGTGACCAGACATTATAAGTAAATGAGAAAGGCATGGTAGATTATGATGAATAATGCAACATTGCCGTTTCTGTAATAGGTATTATACCAAAGCCCAGCGTGTTCTGCATCAGTACAGCCACATGCCCAGCTTCCAAGGAATCAACCAGGATTGTGAAGCCATCATTCAACAGCTGTGCCAGACCCTTCGACAGCAGTTTAAAGAAAAAGAAGTGAGAGAATGAAAAGGCATAAAATATCATTAAGAAGCTATAGAAAAAACTTACAACTTTCAGTGTTTGAAGCAGAAACAGCAAAAAATATTTTCTATGTTTATTTATAAAAATGTGATCCTACCTCACCCAAACTGTCGTACATTCTTCCAAGGAGGTATCACATATACTATACACTACCCACACATTTCACATCCATATATGTGCCTGCTCGTATATGTGTTTTAGTATGTATGGTGACTCTGAAATGTTTGGGTAATGTAAAGTGCGTGAAAGACAGGGAGTGTGGGAGAGAGCCTAAGTGAGAAAGAGAGATAGTGTTTGTGTGTGGGGGGGAAATACCTTTTTGGGGTGTATAAATAACAGTGCAAGTAGTGGTGTCTGTAAGTGTGGGTGTGAGTGTGATTGGTATTTGTTGAGTAAGTGGCGGGCTTCATCAAGTCAAATTGTTAGAGCAATGTCACTTGGCAAATAACAACTTCTTCTTCATCAAGTCTTTAGTACGTAGTATGCCCTTATACATTTACACTGCTTTTTTTTTTGACAGTATAATTATGTGTGTGTGTGCTTGTATTTATGGAAATTTGGATTTGTGTGACAGTCCACTCCTAAGCAGCTGGCTGAATGTGTGGACCTTCTGCTGCAACTTGAAGAGCCACAGGACCAGCTATGTGATGAATTCCTTGCACAGCAAGTTTCACTTTATGCATCTTTTATCATATTTTTTCTCCCAATATAAACATATTACACTCCCCATGTACAAACTAATGGCTGTATTTTATGATTGTACTTAAAGTCCAAGTTTGATTTTACATAGATGTGAGTATATATATCTGTAGAGTTGTGACTCATTATCTTGCCACCCTCCATCCAACATAATTGTTAGGCGAGAGGTAAAGGTGGTGACTTAAGGAGGGCATAATCTATAACTTGGGGAGGCAACTTTTAGACAGCCATTCTGCCACAAAGGGTGGTAAGAAGCAGGGTTGATTAAAAATGACTTTATTCAGTATCTTTGTATACAAAGAGTATATGTGTGTATGTATTTGTGTGTGTGTATATATATATATATAAAGAGAGATAAAATGGAAGTCTCCATGTATTTGAGGTTAGTGCTCGTTGCTGAGCTTATAAAGAAACAAATTCAAAAGAGAGCAGTTCTTTGAAATAAATGGTAAAAATATGTTGTTGGCAGTATTTATGAAAGTGGGTATAAGAGGTGAGCTGTCATACTTTAGTTTGAATTCTGAAGGATAATTTTACCAATATTTCTGCTAGTGATTCCTACAAGATCAATTTTATTTCACTGCAGTGCTCGTCAAAAGATTGATGAAGACCTGCATGAACTCAAGCGGCAAATCAAGCTGCAGTCAGGGCATTCTCTACCTGTAGATGAAGAGAGAACTGCGAAAGTTTACATGAATACTCCTATGGTATAAAGCAGTTTTCTTTAGCTCCTTGAAGCTTAATTCGTTGAAAAAAAGAATAAGATATCACACTTGTGTTTGTTTGGGTTGTTATATTGATGGTAGTATGGCATTAGCACCAAAAGAACCCTTGATTCTTCCAGTTTCATTACTTTGTTAGTAGTTTGATAGTTGTAATTTTCTCTACTGTTTGTAAATATACTTAGAGATTTTCAAGTTGATAGGACTAAAGAAAGTTTTTTTTTAGTTTTAATTTTATGGTTACTATGTGTTTCTAGCAGCTGAATTAGGCCAGAAGCTATTAACACAGTAGACAGCTGCTAGTAAATATGATATAACATAGCTAAAGATTGTATGTGCAGGATGTGCTGGAGTTTGTGGATGCTGGATGCAATGGATTTCTCAGCAACATGTGCCTGGTTATTGCCTCCTACAATGACATGTTTCTTTCAAGAGCGCAAGTGGAGTGAGTACCTTCTTCATTCCTTCATTGGTTTTTTTTCTATTTTACCCAATGACCAGTGGATGACTTGCCACTTGAGCATTTCAGTGACCTAGTCATCTGAGAGTTTTGGTGATAAAGCCATTTGGGTGCTTGATTACATTAAGCCATTTGAGTACTTTGTTGACACTGGTCACCTCCTGGGCAGCATATACTTTGTTGTATCTATTTCAACTTATAAAAGAGTGGTGTGTGTAACTTTTCAGACTCATGTCAGTGTTAGGTAAAAAAAATGTAATCATGCATATGTGCTGTTGTTTAGTAGAAATTTAAATTCATGCTTCTTAGATGGGAAGTAGGTGTCCCAGGGGTGGGTGAGGAGAAAAAAAATACTTATTTAAGATATAGATTCTTTCCATGCAGATCTGATAATCGTGATTGCAACATGAACATAAATATTTGTCATTTTAGTGTGATTGTATATTGTTATATTTGTTATGTCCTATCTCACGGGTCCCAAAGGGTCTGTCTTAGTTCCAGTACTTTTTGTGTTGTATACGTCCCCTCTGTCTGATGTTATTTCACACTATACTATATCACATGTGATGATACACAGCTTAATCAGTCAGCTCCACTTTCTGAACTTGCTGGACTACTGACATGGACACATGAATGCATAGCTGATGTAAAATCCTGGATGCTCCAAAAAGGCTGCAACTGAATGATGACAAGACTGAATTGCTACTGACTGGTCCCAAGAAATTTCTGTCATCCTTCTCTTCCTTGGTTTCTGTCCATACACAACTGAACTATTCCTTTCTCCGCCTCTGAGGTCTGCAGTTTGGGTGTCATTCTCAATCAGAATTTTACTTTTCATAGTCAAATTTCTCATGTCTGCAGAATTGCTTGCCTTGAACTTTAGTACCATTCATCATTATCTCACCACCGATGCAACTAAAATGCTGCTCTGTGCCTTTGTGCTCTTGAGGACTGACTATTGTAATTCTCTTTTGACTGGCATTCCCAAGTATCTTCTTGGCCGACTTTAAAGGATCCAGAATAATGCTGGTTGCCTCACCTGCAGATCATCTCACTGTAAACATATATCACCCTTTATTTGCTCTCTTCACTGGCTGGCAGTTGCAGATTGTATAGCCTATAAACTTTCCACTCTGACTTATTCCACCGTTTTTGGCACTGGTTCTCGATACCTCTCTAAACTCACTTCCATCTGTATGGCTTCACAACTTCTTTGCTCATCTTCTAAAAACCTATAGGTTCTTCGAGTCCCACTAACAAAGACAAAGAAGTATGGCCAGAGGTCTTTCTCCTACCAAGCCTGATCAACTTGGAACAGATTACCTGTCAGCCTTCATTCCTTTGATTTTCTTACCACTATTAAGTTCAAAGTTAAGACACATTTGTTTTGGAACAGAGACTTTTAACACTGTGCAACCTCACTTGTTAGCGGAGAGTCTAGTCTCAGACTTCCATCTATTCCACCAACTAACTCTCTGGATCCTGGACTTTTTAACAAACAGGCAGCAGAGAGTTTCTGTTAATGATCTTCTCTCAGATCCTGTTGTCACCTGTACAGGTTCCCTTCAAGGCTGCTGCTTGTCTCCACTACTGTTCATACTCTATACTTACAGTTGTAGAAACACTACTGATAGGAGCTTTCTGATAAAATTTGCTGATGACACTGCCTTGCTGTCACTTTTGTATGATAATGAACATGTTCACAGTGGCGCTCTTTCTGACTTTGTCCGCTGCTGTCACAAACATTTCCTTGTCTTGAATGCCTCAAAGATTAAAGAAATGATCTTCGACTTTTGGATGAACAAGCCTGAGACAGTCATCAGTACTATCCATGATGATGCCATCGAGGTAGTCGACTCTTACAAATATTTAGGTACCATCTTTGATAACAAGCTTAAATGGAACATCAACACTGACATGATCCTCCTATGGAAACTCAATTCTTTCTCTGTCAGCTCTGTCATCGTCACTCGGTTCTATCAGTCCTTTGTTGAAAGTCTTATCACTTTTTCTTTCATCTCCTGGTTCCACAGCCGTTCCCTAGGGAACAGGAATAGTCTTGTCTCCTTTGTAAATATCTGTTCTATGATCACCAGAATCAGGCAGAGGGACTTGGCAGCTTTCTGTCATCAGCAAATCCTTAGGAAGGCATCCCGTATCCTCTCTATTTCTGATCATGTGTTGGCATGTGAGTTTTCACTCTTGCGGTCTGGCTGTTGGTATGTGATGCCTGTTTGCAAAACCAATCGTCACTGCAATTCATTCATTCCACGTGCCATTTACCTGATTAACTCTATTGGCCGTGATATTGTATTAACCTGAGGTGACCTTAGGTCACCGATTGTATCTACTGTTGCTGGGAATGTGCGTGAGTGTATGCACGTGCGCGAGAGAGAAATTATTCCAACATGTATGTATGTATGTATTATCTCTTCTATATCATGTATATACTGCTAGTATGAGCACTAACTAGAATTGCCCTTGGGGATAAATAAAGTTGTTTTGTATTCACTGCGACCCTGTCCTGCCCATGAGTGTGCATACCCAGTGTTTGTATTTACCTTGTGTATGATTATGCGTGCCTGTTGTAGGTGAGCATGTCTGTTACATGCGAATAATGGGTGCATGGTGTTAGGGATTCCATTCATCACTTCTGTAACGCGCACTGTGCATATCATTGGAAAGTGCTATAAAAATGTTTATTATTGTAGAGGCCCGGTAGGCCAGGGCTACTTGATAGTTTTGGCGGGCTTTTGTTCTTAACCGCTAGTTGTTAGTTTTGGGGGGACTCTGCCCTCCCTTTTTGTTGCTCGGCGTGGACCTGCTAGAAAAAAAAGAAAAAAAGCTGCTCGGCGTTGATTGGCTAGGAATACGGCGCTACGCGGCAACCGTACAGGAGCATCACGGAAAGTTAGCCCTGCGAGGGGTATATAAGGGCAGAGCTGACACGAGACGGTGTGTACGATAGTGTAGTGATTAAAATACTTGCTTGTCACCATTGCAGTGAGCGGCTCAGGGTTCAGATCTCGTCTCGGGACACTCTCTGTATGTGACACCTGTTAGCAGGGCTGGGTGTCAGGGTTTTTCTCTGAGTACTCCGGTTTCCTCCCCCCTCCCTTTCCCCCATAGTGCAAAATCGTGACAAGGTGGAAGCACTTTTCCCACTAAATAAACCAACCAACCAAGAGACGGTGTGCACAGACAGAAGAGAAGACATGTGCGACAGATAGAAGAAACAGGGAAGAGACAGCCCTGATAGCACCTCAGACGACGTGTTGCAGCCATAGCCATTGTAATGTACAAGCCCGTGGAATAAAGGGTTGCAGATCTGCTGACTGTTCCTGCCTTTGTTGGAGTGTGTGTTGGAAGTTTGTTGTTGCTGAGATGCACCAAAAGACCTCACCACTCAGTTACATTATTATTATTGTCTTCTTTATTCTTTATTCTCTTTCTGGAATTAAATATAGATAAGACAAAAGAGAAGATCATAGACTTCAGAAATTTTAAAGATGGATAAGTTGTTAAAACTGTAATACACATTAAATTTGACACCTTCAGGTACCTAGGAACTGTTTTTGATTGCCAGTTTAAATGGTACTGAACATATTGTTAAGCGTGGCCAGCAAAGACTGTACCTTCTCTGCAGTTTTTCAGTCAGCAAAGTAATTTTGATCTGTTTCTATCAGTCATTCATTGAAAGTCTTTTATCTTTTTCCTTTGTGTGGTGGTTCCACAGACTGTCTGTCCATAATAAGAACAGTTTGAACATCATTGTCAATATATGTTCTAAGGTAATTGGTACCAGGCAGAGGGATTTAGCTTCCCTTTGTGATCAGCAAATTGTCAGAAAGGCGTGCCACATTTTGTCCATTCCAGAACATGTACTAGCCGGTGAATTTAATTCAGCTCAGGTAATCAGTACACTATCCCTGTATGCAGAAGTAACAGGTATTTGAAATAATTTGTTGCCTCAGCAGTCCAACTGTTCAGCCACAGATGAAAATTGTCAGTTGTTTGTGTGTGTGGGTGTGTGATGATGTAGGTGTGTTTTAAGAATGGTCTAGATGTAAGCTTGCATGTTTTTAAAGTTTTCTGTGATGCACAACCTTATCATTATGTTGTCTTTATTGTTTTCTTGTAACTAGCACTTGTTTTGTTTATTTTTGTATCTGAGTAAACTTTTTGAGTGTAAGTGCCTACTGGGATTGATAAAGTTTGTCAATGTCACTGTCATTATTCACCCTTCTGCATAATATTTTACAGTGAGCAAATGGATGCAATAGTTCTTCGAAAGCTGGTGCTGTTTGTTAATGACCTAATGGAACAGTATTTTGATTTTGTAAAACAGCGTGTGCAGCTAGAGGTAAGAAACCAATATTTGTAAGTTAGATTGAGTGAGATGAAAGAACAGCATATTTGAGTGTAGTGTGATTGGTATGAAATATTATCCAACTGTATGTCATTCTTTTAATCTGCAATTTAACGAGTTTGTTTTTTTTTATTTGAAACAGCGAGAAACTGGCGATAACACTATTCTTGTTCGGGCTTTAGACAGATTCCACAGGCGTTTACAGGCCATGAACAAACTTTTACCAGATACAGATTTTTCAAGGTAATCATATTTTTCTCTTAATGTTGCTCATGAATGTTTAGAGGAGGGCTATCAAAACAGTGCTACTTGAACCAAAGTTACACTCTCATGATTTCTCATCACAAGGGGTCCTGCAACTAATAAGCAGACTAAGGTATAACAAGAGGATGCTCGTCTATAAAATACTAAGAGGTGAAATGTCCCATAGGCTTTATACACTATTTTCTACTAAAATAAGAGATTGTTTCAAACTCATTACTCCCATACCAGGAATCGACTTTTTCAAGATGAGCCTAAAATATTCAGCTAGCATCCTATGGAACAACAGCCTTTCCTTCACTTCCAGCAAGTGGAATCCAGTCTATACCAGTTCAAAACAGGACTTACGAAACATTTATTTCAAACCTTTGATTACTTGCAGAGACCTTCCATTCAATGTAAACACCCATAACTAGCAATGAAAAATATACATGACCGTATGTTACTTATTCACTAGGCGAAAAATCCCTGTTAGATTAGACAACTCTGATCTTTGTACATATTCTAATTTTCTCTCTTTAATGCATTTGTTTTATAGTTAAACAGTGTTTCAGTTTCCTTTCCTTAGATCGAGGGCTAGGTGTAAAAAAGCAAAACTTTGGTTGTTCTATTACCCTCGTAAGTAAAGCTTTGTCACTTGTCATGGATTTTATGATGACTTGTAATAAGAATCATATTAATATTTGAAAATTTCCATTATACAATGGATTTCACCTCACTGTGCTTATGACTGGGACAAGATTTTCTATTATAACTGACAACTTGTAACTGGCATGCACTGTACAGCTCATTTGCAGTAGTATCCAATAAAGGACTGCATGCAGTATTTAGCATCTCAGGCTCAAATGTCTTGCTTTTCTGTAATGATTCTTGCATCTGTTTGGGCCTTATATGCTATTTCTTGCTTATACAGAGCTGGTACAGAGATTGTTTCAAAAGCTGCTAAAGACAGGGCGGGACACTATCTGCAGATGCTTAAAAGGCACTTTGCAGGTTTGTTTTGATTTCATTTCTCATTCTATTTATTTTGGTCCTTTGATTATTAGCAAGCATAAAAGAAACTGCTGTGTGCATGTTTTTTTTCTGACAGGATTTTTCTTGATATAAATTTGACTACATTTTCAGAAGATTATGGCAGCATTTTAGTAAAATTTTCACCAAAAACTAATAGGTTTTTGTGTTGATGAAAAGTGATGAACCTCAAGGGTTGTGTTTTTGTCAGATTCTTTGACAGACATTAGGCAGAGCCTAGCTGCTCCACGACTAGTGGGAAAGCAAGATGGTGTAGCAAGACTGGCAGAATTGCTGGCAAACATGCAGTCATCAGTGGTGGAGCAGATGAAGTCTGTCCTGGGTAATTTGCAGGTCTGTGCAAACATTCCTTGAATCAAAGAAGAATAGGAACAAGTGGTTATAGGTATTTAAGTTGCACAGAGAGCCACCCCGTAACCCTAATGTCCACTACTGGCTTCATTCATAGCATTGTAAGATGGTAACTGTATGGAATGGAGAGCTCTTGTCATGAAAATAGGTTACGAGGCAGATCTTTAAAAAAATACCTGATTGGTTGACTATTTTAGCTCTTTAAGAGAAGTAATTTATAGTAAAACAATCCCTGAAGAAGCCAACAGTTTCTTCTCTTATATATTTATTTACATACAGCAGGCTGTGTTTTGTGACACTACCCAGTTCACACTACAGTGTGTGAAAGCTGTAAAGTTGTTTGCTTTTGCAACAGCAAAGTGTATAGAAAGAGTTTCATTAATATTTAGCTGGTTAAAATGTGAAATTAAGAAAAGTTTTTCTTTGTGCAGTTTCTAGCAGTGCATGAATCATGTATGATGCAGACTGTTTTTAAGAGTTGAAGAGAATTTAGTATCTTATCCTTATGTCCTTATGTATTTTTTGTGCTAGAATTTCATTTTTGGTTATGAGTCTTAAATACTGTCATTGCATTTTTATATTGTTTGATGCATCTTTGGTGGTTCACGACAAGACTCTGTGCATCTTTGAATGTTAGTGTTACTCAAGTTGCCTTAAAGAATGCATGGTAGTTACATCAATGAAACAAATTTTACTTTTATTTTCAGGCTTTCATAGCCCCAGACATCACATTTGCCATGAAGCCATACTTTCGTAATCCTTTCTGTAACCAGGATGTTAGGGAAGGCTTGGTAGTTGGCTTCATACGTCACATCTGCAATGTTTGTAATGTAAGACTTTATTGCTTGGATCATTTTTTTTAAAAAGAATAAAGTAGTGGTCTATTTTAATGAAGAATTTTTAACATACCAGAAATAAAAAAATGTGAACTTTCTTTGTAGTCTCTGCTTGAGGAGACAGAAATTGCTATAAAGAGCCAGTTGCTGGGATAATGTAGAGACACTTGGTGGTAGCACCATAACCTTTAAAGTAATCTGTGGCCTGTCGCCTTTGCTTCATCTTGGGCCTAGTTAGTTTGGTTAATGAGTTGTGAGGAATATGGTTCGTTAAGTGTAAATAAGAAAAACTATCATTGCAATATGACTGACAGTTTGAAGACATTTTTATTGTTAAAGCTTGGTTATTTAATATGCTTTTAGGAGTTTTGTGAGTCTGGCAATGACAGAGGGTCGGTGCCACCAGCCCTGCTGTTGATTCTTTCACGCTACTGTATAGATCTGGAGAATGCCACAATTTCGTATCTGGTAACTATTCACAAATTTTGGTTTTCTAAGTTTTTTAATTGGTTCTTGGTACCAGTTTTCGTTTTGTCTGTGCACCCCTTATAAATGGTGCTAGTACATTTGATAATAAGAATAATGAAAGGAAACCCCTTTTGTTCCTTTTCACATAAGTAAATGTAACACACTATAAGCACCATAGTGTGTCTGCTACAAAAAACCATATCAGACACAGTTTCTTGTAATATAACCTATGGCTTTTTTCTGGTGCCCACACTCTGACTCACAAAATCATTATTTGTATGCATTCATGTACACAACATGTACAAAGAATCACATTGAGATCTACAGACAGTTTATTACTTGACTCATCTAGGTAGCAGCTTTCTCTCTCTCACACACACACACACACACAAACACAAACACAGACAGACCAGCTGGTTCTATAAGTTTTATAAATTTTTTTCCTTGTTTTTTTCCTTGACTGTAGCTGTCGTTGACAGAGGAACAGTTTCTTGTTGAAGAGAGAGCAGCTGGAGTGTCAGTCACAGAGCTGTGCAGAATGGCCAAGTCAGCAGCACAGAGACTTCTCAACCATTATGTCCGTGTTCAGGGCCTTAGTATTTCGCAGGTAATATTAATTTTTTGTTTTGTGGTAAATGAGAGGCAGTCCTACGATCTTTCGATCATTGAAAAATGAGGTGTTAGAGACTGCATTTCTATCACAGCTAGCTTTTCGGTTGGGTGGTGCATGTCTCCTCTCCCTCACTGCCTTTCCTTTTCCATTTCTTTTCGACAGATCCGTTACCCTTTCAACAGCGTGTCAGCTTGAGGGAAATAAACAGTGACACACAGGCATAAAATAGACTAGTGTGTATGCCTTCTGTTACGTTCATTGTTCTAATCACTTGGCTGTCTGCTTCCTACCTGGTTAGTGGGACATGAATGAATTCACCTAATTCCATGGCTATTTTTGTCTGCCCCTTGCCTTCTATATTTCACCTCCTTTACAGTCTTTCCTATGTTCTTAGTTTATGAATGAAAGAATTGAAATCAATAGTAAAATATGTTTATTTCTTTTACCAACATCAAATGTTTAAAAACTAGAGGCTCCAACCTTATTTTGCAGATGTTGAGAAAAAGTGTAGAGACCAGAGACTGGCTGAACACGATTGAGCCACGTAATGTCCGTGCAGTTATGAAGCGCGTGGTGGAAGATATGACTGCCATCGATTCCCAGGTTGGACAGTTGTATGAAGAAGGAGTAAGAAGAGAGCGAAGCAGTGACTCAAGTCGCCGAACTCATCCACATAGCATATCCCAACCAAACAAACGACTCCAGTGGAGTTACTCTCCTAGGTAGGAAAGTTATGGAGAAAGTAAATAGCTGAGGGAGAAGACTTTAACATTAGATTTAATCGCCCAGGTAGAAAGGTGAGAAAGAAGGAATGAAGAAATTTTATCAGGGCCAATAAAAACATGTTTCAGGTCAGAAAAGGACCAGAGAGGAAGTGAGTTAAGATAGTTACAAATTCCATACAACTGAACCCTTGTGCTAGACAGAAAAGAAAGAGAGCCTTCATCCTTGAGAACACAAGTATGCAAGGAAGAAGCAATATATGGAAGGAAGCAGAGAGAATTAGATTTTGTTCTTTTTAAGGTTTTTCTTTTGTCTGTTTTCCACAGAACTTTAGAGAATATTTTGGTCTTGGCAGTGAGTTACATAACTCAGATACAAGCTCAAAATGCAGCTATTTCAGTACTATGAACATTTGAATTTTTTAATGTTATGCAATATGTATGTGTTTTGACAGTGTGGACAATAGCCTTATGAGCAACATCCAGAAGTTGTTTTCTGAAAAGATAGAAATCTTCAGTGCAGTGGAGTTCTCAAAGGTTTCTGTGTTGACCGGCATTGTCAAGATAAGTTTGAAGGTATTCATTGACCATGCACTGTTTGATAACTCAGCAATGATATCAGTTTAGTGTGGTTTATTTAAAACGTTTACCAAAAGACAAAGAAAGAAGTGATCTAGCTTATTTATGATATGTGCACTTCTGTTGGGATCTGGTAAGGGAATTTCTTTTTAAGATAATTATAGTGAACTTTGAGATTGGCTGTTGTGATGTATTCATTCAGATTCGTATGTCTCAAGGCACTCATGTTTCCTGACTGTTGATAGACATTCCTAGAATGTGTGCGTCTGAGGACTTTTGGACGTTATGGTCTGCAGCAAATACAGGTGGACACACATTACCTTCAGCTTTACCTGTGGCGCTTTGTCTCTGATGAGAAGTGAGTATTTTGCATAGAGATGTTCAGGTACATATTATTCAAGTCCATACTTTTTACTTTGCTGTTATCCTATTTTTGCAGCAGGGGAAGTGTAATGAACTGTGTATCTTCATTGTCAAAAAATTCTTACACAGATTTTGGTACCTTCACTTGAATGTTTCATTTAGATGATTATATTTACTTCCTAACTTCTGTCCTCTATGCAACGCTTGTTGAGATGAGTAAGCAGATCACTCTCATACAATGTAGAGTTAGATATTTTTGTTTTCAAAGGATAGAGGATGAAACACATCTGTTTATTTGCTATATGCACAAACACCCTTAGTTTGATGCAGTTCATAAATGCATAAATAAATGTGTGCACCAAGACTGAAGTAGCTGCAGCTTACCAGGGCTTAGGGTTAACTTACCAGAAATTTCTAGCTCTGTTCTAGCTTATGTGCACACTATGCATATAGTTACTATCCCTTTTATAGCTGTCATACTCTTTTTGACCACCTTATACTACTGTGGCTTGTACATGATAGCTGTAGATGGCTCTGTGCTCTGGAAACAGAAGTGGCTGATTCACCATGCAGCTGACAGTTGGATTGTTTGTTTGCAAAACCTACAGAAAAGAACTTTATTAGCTGCCTGGTAGAATATGTGATATGCAAGCTGTTGCAGTAGCAAAATTGAGTGGAACTGGTGCAGGGCAGTTTGATAGGTGTGCTTGTTGAAGGCTTTATAAACATTTGTGATTGTTATCTGTGAATATAACTGGAGCTGTAACCTTAGGTAACTGAATTTAGTTTGAGGTTAGGTAAACTATTATAACTTGATTTCATCATTGTTCTGGAGCACCTCTTCTTGTTTTAGCTGCAGGAAGTTCTCATAGGAGAAAGTGAAAGAGCTAAATAGTTATTTGCTTTTTAATTATTTACAGCCTTTTTCATTTCATATTTCATTTGTTATACACAAAAGGGGAAATGTAAACATATGACTAATTGGCATTTGCCATTTTTCTTTAGAATGTAAGCATGGACACACACACACACACACAGAGTACACATTATTACATAGTTCATTACAATCTGGTACAAAACTATGGTGAGCTACATACAATGTGACAGGACCTTTCTCATAGATAGTAATGTTCAAATGTTTTCCCTTTGCCTAGATGTTCTGTTTATGATTTTTGTTCCTGTGTTGTGCAAGCATTTCTCAGAGTGCTCTTTCAAGTAGGTTAAGTTTATTTTAATTCTGATTGACAATCAAAAAAAGACAGGTAATATTTGTGTAGATTAAATGCTAGGATTACTTTAATGCTTGGCACAGCTGGTGCATGGATGAATAGAAATTAATTTTTCATTTTTTTAATTGATGTCATGAGGCAGCAACTCTCCTGAGATTGATTTTGCACCTTGCTTAACCTGATTGATTAATTTCCTGTTGTAGTGAAAACATACATGAAGCTTATCGTATATGTGCTAACAATAATTTTCCCCTAAGGAAGACTTAATAGAAAGTTTCATTGAATACAGTTTTATGCAGTTTTAAAATCATGAGAAGATTCATGACATGGGAAATAATAGTAAAGTGCCCTGCTAGTTATGCCACTCTTTCAACTTAAGACTTGTGAAACAAAAGCCAGATCTTGTGGAAGACTGAATTAGGGACCAACAGAAACATGGAGAAAGAGAGAAAGAAAAGACTAAAAATCACTTGTGTCCCTTTCTACTTGATTATAGATACATTGTTAGATCATTTACAACAGCAAATTTTTAATAATGCTTCTGCAAATTCTAAGTTGTGTGCCAACCATGCAGTTTGTTACAATTGCATTTAAGTATGTGAAAACTTGTCCATATAATTTTTATTTTTTGAAGGGATCAATTATCATTTTACTAAGCTTTTGCAGGTTTCCAAATAGGAAAATCATTTTTGCTGAATATGATATTAAGATAATCTGGTTTGTGAATGCGTAAAAGATGCTGATACCAAGAACAGGTGAGACTGATTTTGAAGATGATAGGTCTCATGAGGCTGAGACAGATTAACCATTCATTGGCTAGAAATGTTAGGTTTAGTTTTGTTAAAAACGTTCTTAAAAAAGTTCAATAACAAGATGAAATATCTAAAAATGCTGACTGAGGTTTGTCCAGAAAAACAGAAATTAACAAATATGTTGAGGTTTGCATTTATTACACTTCTGCATATATTTTCATATTTTTAGGTGATTGTATGCTCATACATATGTAACTGCATGATTAGATGTCTTCATACATGTAATGCATCACTATTCTTTATTTAGTTCATACATTGAGCATTGATATGCACTGCTCCCATTTCACCTTCTTGTGAAATTGGTACCTGATTATATAAAGTTTCTGGCTTTTCCTGCTTAGCCTTGTGCAGGTCCTTCTGGATGAGATTGTGTGCAGCGTTGTGAATCGCTGTGTGGATCCCATCATGATGGAGCCCAGTGTAAGTGCTGTAGGGACTAGTGATGGCAGTGTAGCTCTCTCCCATACTTGTAAGTTAATGAATAAATGACAACAGAATCTTTGTCATGGCATACAAGACTTTCTTTAGGAGTACTTAGGGATCAAAGTGGGTTGCATAAGATTTTGGCTGACTATCGCCATTCATGAAAGTTGCTGTGAACTTCCAAAAGGCCTGTTTGCTCCTATAAATTTATAATGGAAGAAGTGATGCAAACCTGTGTGCAATTCAGCCCCTGCACCTGATGTTGCCATTTCTGACTGTAAAGTCTGATCCTTTAAGTCCAGGTTTTAATGCATGTTAGTAGAAGGCAAAGGCTTGTGTTAAAGGGGTAAGGGGCATAGGAAATAATGTCTGAAAAGCTGCTCTTGGCTACATTGGCATTCTCTTTTTATCTCATGTCTATTCCTCCATGCTTGGTCATATCAGCTGTTCCCACCAGACACTTCCTGTTGCTGTAACTGTATCAGGATCTCTTTCAACAAACATGAACTCTTTTTACCTTACGGTGAATGTAGTTGAACACATAGGTATATTAGAAAAGAATAAAGTCAATCTGTGCAGAGCTTTTATTGCAGCTATCACATTATCAAAACAATTGTTTGATTTGTCATCAGTCTGTTTGTGGTGATACTTCATGGTACTTGTAAACCAGAGGTTATGCTAGCAGAGAGTTCAAATAAAAATAAGGAATATATGAGTTTCATAGTGTATCACTTGTTCCTGATTTTTATTTTATGGTGCTCTTCCTGAATTGTCTGCTGTTTTCTTTTGTGAACTTTGAGTTGGTGTGTAGTTACATTTTATGACAATTATTCAGCTGACGCTAAATTAAGCATTGGTCAAAATGCATGTATGCAAGTATGAATGTATGGCATTGATATCCTTTAGAATATACAATATTCTATAAATGTGTCAGAAATGAGATAATGATATTTTTTTCTTGGAGTTAGTTCTATGCACAAACATTTATTTCCTTTTATTTTTTCAACAGGTAATAGATCTCATATGTGAACGAGGATAAACATGCAGCATCTGAGAAATCCAACACAGATGTATACCATTATTGATTTTGTATCAATAAATTGTTAAAAGAATTTCAGTATATTAAGTCATATTGTTATGTAAAATCACCTTTAAAAGGGAGTATTATGGGAGTACAATAGAGCAAAACTGAGAGTGAACCTGAGTACAATGATTAAGCTGGCAGTGAAGAAAGGGACTCTTTTTCTATAATTTTGCTGAGAACAATGTTTGGCTGTACATTATTTTGCCTTTTCTTGAGAATGAAAAGTTTGAAAAGTGAATTATGGTTTGGTAGTTGGAGTATGATGGGATCAAAGAGGCGAGAAACTATTCTAGTGGCTAAAGATTTTGCATTGCTAGGTTGACAAAGCTCACATTTAGCTTCACACTGAACTTGTGCAGCCAGCAAACTATGCTTTTTTAAAGGTGATTGATAATTTAATGTCAGTATATCAATCTTTACTCATTCTACAATGTTTGATTTGGACACTAAATACAATGGTATTTCTTTGGATACATTAAATCAGTGGATGAAGTGTGTGAGGTGAGTGTCCTTGCACATGTGGGAGTGGGTGCTTTTGCATGCACATGTTTCATGCATGATTTTATTCATGGTGGTACTGACCAGCTTTCAAATACACTTTGTGAACTTAATGCTCATCTGTTGTATGTATGTGTATGATGTTTTCTATATTGTCTTAAACTTGCCATGCTGAAAAAAAGAAAAACCTTGGTGGGTGAATAAATGATTATTATATCTCAATCAGTTTCAAAAAGAGTTCACATTTTCATAGATGCTTGCGATATCATTTTTTTTGTTTTATAAGTGTGTTTCCAAGCCCTGAAGGAAGATGTAATTTGAGATGAACAAAATCAAGATCACTCAGTCAGCTTTTGTTCTGTGATATTCTTGGAATAAATTCACACATACAAAAGACTAAGAATGCCTGCCTACATTAATTTAGTGCCATCTGGATCTCAGGGAATACTAACAACAGCTTGGCTGTGAATTCCAATTTAAATTTGAAAAAGAGACTTCCATATAGTTTTCTCATGATGGAGATCTCTTAAATGAATTTAAACTTTGACCTTTACTACCTCTAGCCATGCAAATGGCAGGGTGTGCAATAGAAACTATATTCTCTCAGCTGCATAAGTCAGCTGAAAAATCCTCTGTTAGCTGAAACTGCAAAGAGGCACAGCACTGTTTCTTAAGAAATGTTCTCACAACATATTCTGAAGAGTATGAACTAGTTATGAATTTGTATGTAATTTCATGCCTGATACCCTTACAACATGCACCAATAATATTTTGATGCAGTAATTCCAAAAAATTATTTTGTATCCCAACATTTGGTTGATCCTTTTCATGTATTGTGAGTCTGCCCTATTAATCCAATAATTGGCAAGTTAACAATATCATTAAATCTGATGTTGTGTTGAAGAATGCAAATTGTAAGGATAACAATAATGAAAAAATGTGACAGTGATCTGACGAAGTCTAAAACCTTTGTTGGATTCCATCGTCCAAAAACGTTCATGGAAAACATTTCAAATTTAAAACAACTCGAGTCGGGATATTGTCGTTGAAGATCTGCTGCAAGTTCCGCCCTGTAGTAAGGACCAGAACCACGGGACATGACACGTTATCTTCCCGCGGCACTAGTACTTAGTAATGGGCCAGAAGTTATGGCGACTTACGAAGAGCTCCCCTCTGCAGAAACATGTCCCTGTGTGAACTGCTTTGTTTGTAAACACGCATTCCTGAGCAGCTCAAATACCAGTTACTGCCGTAGATAATGGTGGGTCTAGTCCGTCACCTTTATCTTACCAGCGGCACCACCTTGCCGGTGACCAACAATGTACTGGCGACTGCGCATCTGTGGCAAACACCAAGCAACTGGTGTCTCCCGCATGAGGACCCACAAATCCTCAACCTTCGGCTAGTAATACTGATGTGGGATTAAGACTGGTGGCTTGACAAAGGAAGATCAATAAAACGTGTCATTTGACGCCAAAAAAGGAGACACGTCTGATCATAAAACACGATTAGGAGTTTCTTCCTGGTACAACATGTCCCAAAGATGGGATTACAGACAAAGAGTGGACGACGAGTGCGAAGAGCTTAAGCGGCTTTAGGAGGGTGGCAAGGGTAAGATAATGACTCGATGAGGCAGGCGCTAGAAGGCGTGAGCTAAGCCCGCCACCATAGCCGAGATGTAGTCAGTGTTTACCGGACATTCCGCAGATGTGCATTTTTTTAATGGTCGGACATTTGAGCATGCCGTAGGTGGAAGAGACGACAAAAGTACAGACACATTTGAACATGCTGTCAGATCTATGCTAGAGGATCATAATGTGATGATGAAAAGGGATGAGTTAGACGCGGCAACAGCAGGAACAGCTACGATGCGGCCAGACCGTCAACAGCCAATCGGATAATATGATGAAGAGTGAAGCGCGCTCGCATGCACGCACGCACGCACATGCAAATATCCACGTGCAGACAATGTGGGGCGTGTTTGTGTGTGTGATGGGAGTAGGGAAAACACGACTCTCTTCCACGCAACGTTTGTTTTTAAATGTGCTAAATGAGCCTTCAAGGTGAGTATAAATGACAGACCAACCTTAAGTAGGGATGAGCAGGTAGCTCACAAGTCATACCTGCGGCACCACTACTTATCGCCGGCACTATCACCACACACAACTAAGTCAGCAACCATTGTCACCACACGCAGCTAAGTCAACGACTTTTGTCACCAACCACCGCGTGAGTCACCACTGCAACCATTGTCATCGCGCAACAGCTGTCGCTGGCACTTGTCTGCAGTAGAGTCACCGCGCAGACACACGCTTGGCTGGGTCAGTGATCGCTGGCAACAGCTGAATTTGCGACAACCATCACCTACATCTATAGTAGATCAGCAGGTACTGTCCCCTGTGAACGGTGTGTTTCAAACTTCCATGTTTATTTGATCATGGTTCATTTTGCTTAACTGACGAATATTGTGAATTCTCCGCACTTTGGCGAGTGACGGTCCAGTACACATTTCTCATCTGCACTTATACTCCTCCATGTGGGCATCGGTATATCTCTGTGAGTACTACAGTGTTAGTTGTACGCGTTTGCTAGTTAGATGGCAGTAAGAATGAACGCCAGTACGCACCATAAATTGTGACTTGACGCCTACAAGTCCCAGAACGAAATACAGCGACTACTCCATCAACGACTGAGCTTCTTTACCACTCGCCTGTTTCCCAGCCAACGACACGCTGAGGGTCGACCACTCCACACGTGGGCCGTTTCGTCAGGTTTCTGCCTGAAAAGGCCGGCCGTCGTCTGCTCCTCGTCGGATCTCGTGGTCACAGCTGATTGAAATATGAGACGATAAGTCGAAAGAATGAGTGCACAGTCTTCCGCCGTGAGAACAGCCGTGTGTGGCTCGGGCAGCCATGTGTCCCCAGACCACTCATTGCAGACGGCACATTGCGCGCGTGTTCTGATCCAACAACCACATTAGCTTGTGATGGGTATCAAACAACAGTGCAATCCGGCAATCATTCCTTAACGGGTTCCAGCTGTCTCTTTTCATTATCTGTGTGTGTGTGTGTGTGTGTGTGAGAGAGAGAGAGCGTTGGCATAAGCGGGTGAGTAGGAGGATGGGAGGCTCGTTAACGTGTGTGGGTACTGGGTAGAGATATGGTGACGGTCACTTGCGGAGGGTGGTGGCATGTCGGAAAGGAGAGTAAGATTCACTTGATCTGATGAATTATTGGAAAGGCTGATATCACACCGCAGCCAGCAGTTAAATGCAGACATTTCTCCTGGCCGTCCGGATTTGTCTCACACTTGTGGGGATGCTAAATGAGTAAGGATTCAGCTTGCATGGCTAGTGATTCCAAGGTCTGGATAAAGGGCAAAATGTGAGTGGTTTGATAATAATAATAATAATAATAATAATAATAATAGTGAAGATTTTTATAGCGCATATTCACACTCATAGAGAGCATGCTCTTAGCGCTTAAAACGGGGAAGAGACGTGGACTAAGTAGATACAGAACACAGGGGACGAAAGAAAACAACAGTACTGACGACGAAACAGAAAACAAAAGGCATCAAGTAACAGAAACAGAGAAATATAGTGATTCTGCCGAGAAAGATGGGTAAAGTAGCAAGAAGGAAGGGATGGGGGGGGGGGGTAAGAAGGACTAGCATTGTGGACTGTGTTAGGAGTAATGCTCAAGGAAGAGGTGCGTTTTCAGTGATAGAGGACAGACGCTCCAGCCAAACATCAATGACTTCTAAAAATCGAAAACAAAGCTAGATGGAAGATACTACAGACCATTAACATGGGTTTGGGAGGGGAGGGGGAGCCAACAGCAATTTGTTATTAAGTGCTTACCACGATTTGTTCGATCTCAAAGCTTCGCAGAAAGATTTTCTACGTTTTACAGTTTTATACGCAAGCTATCACTTTCTTTCATTTCTCTCTCTCTCTCACGCACACACAGACATTACACGCAGTCGGGTTCTGTAAGTACGGTGCCACCCACCTTGTTCAGTTACCACGTGCAGCCATGTCAGTTCCTTCAGTTACAAGACGAGGTGACACGCCCCTCTATGGTCCTGGCGCAGCGCTGTCAGCCCTTGCGCGGGAGGGACGAAGAGGATGGGTGGGGCGCATCGCTTCTTTTTATGTGAAAGTTGTCACTTCTTTAGTCAATGGCGAAGGACCTTGAACTGCATTAAAAATGTACCCGGTTAAACTTAAGCGAACCCGAGGGAACAGAATGCGACAAAGGGAAAGCCTGTCCTCGGAGCCTATAGAGTATAGACAACTCTATGCGTAAGTTATAACCGACGAAGAGTCTGGCAGGCTGCGACACCTGGTGGGATGTTGCTTAGAATTATGACGTTGGATAATTTCAAGCTGTGCACCTCAAAAGAACAGAACGCGCTAGACAGAGTGGCCGCCGTTCGATTAATCGATAGAGCGTGATGTGGGAGGAGGGGGACAGCCAACCCTTCCCCAATCAGGATAATAATATGGGTGTGAGGGATGAGCGGGGAATTGGCAGACCACCCATATTATTGGGCAGGTGGCATGCTTCAGCACAGCGTTAGGTTTGCACCCCTTTTTTTCTTTTATGTATACCCGTAAGGCGCTGAGGAATGAAATTTATGGGTACTGATATGAACAGAATGAAGATATCAACATTCATCCCAACTCATACAAGGCGAGGGAGCGGAGAAGGGGAAATTACTCGTTGTCACAAAAAATATTGCTAATCACTTTTCGACCTAGACATTCACATACAAGCCTGTCATCTGATACGCAGTGTTGAGGAAACATTCTAGACAGTCCGGTCGTGAGTAGACTGCACAGTGCGATGTTGCCAAAGTTGCCTTAGTGCAGGAGAGCAGAAAATGTCACTTTTGAGAGCAAACAGATTCTTGTGATTTTTACCCCCTTCGCCTGTGAAAACATCTTAGGACTTACCTGTAGGTATAGAAGTGACTAATCACAACACCTAACAGTTGAAATGTTCAGCTAGTGTGTATTATAGACAGGTGTCAAGGAGGGTAGCACGAAAAACGGATAATATCCTGTCTTATAATTAGCAGGAATTTAACTTTTCGGCAAGCCTTCCTCTTTCCCAACCTTATTTTCCAGCTCTTTTACTAGTTGGTTAATTTAGAACAAACGATGGCTCTTTAGATATGAGAAGACTCGCAAAGTGGTTCTCAGGATATTTCCCAGATCTGTATATGCTGTGGGCACAAACAAACAAAGATACAGGAAAATAACAGAGACCTGCATGAAACATGCGTTCTCAAACAGTAATGGCAACAAATTTCATAAAGGATAAATAAAGTAGTAAAAAAGCCCAAAGACGAATATTCACGGATGGTACCTCAAGTAACTGTAATGACACCAAAGACATGAGTGAAAACTGAGGGTGCAAATAGAGGTGCAGAATGCTACCCTTGGCATGCAATATTGATGTTTGAAAAGTCCGACAATTACATTTCCACAATTTGAGCGGAAAGGGGAAGAACGGCGCCAGTGGTGCAAGAGCACGGGTCCGATATACAGAAAGAAACCAGAAAATCGGCCAGCAGACCATTGCAAAACGAAACCACGACAAAGCACGTAAAAAGAGCGATGTGCAGATGACAAAGTGCCTATAAGCTATAGATTCTTTAAAATGAAATACGTCCATAGATTTTAAGCTAGCTTACAAGGGCGATCCGGTGGTGGTCCGGTTCAGATCTCGTCTCGCTCACTACTGTTCTATTTCTGCATGTGATGCCTTTTGACATTGTCAGCTTATAGTCTTTATTGCAGCTGGCTCGTAGTATACACTAGTATGCATTTCCTCATACTGAGGAGATTACGACCTGACAGCAAAGGATTTCTTTCAAAAAGTTATACCAGCTAGATTACAAAGCGATAATTTCAGGTACAACCCTCCTTCCATTTATCATGATAATCTGGGAAATGTGCGGCTTTTATTCCACCTTCTTCACACAAAAGTAAGCAGTAAAAGCTGGATGAGATATAGGGGAAACACTAGTAAGAAACTAAGAATTTCAGCACACACTGAGGCCCAAATGACGACAAGAGTCTGGAAGAGGATGCCACTTACCTGCTCGCAATCGGGAGGCAGTCAAATGTCCGAGCTTCAGCGAGGGAGGTTGACGTCTTTATTTGCCCCGCCTTCCTGCACGGTTCTTGACGACTGAATGGAACAAGCTGTAGCAGACGACACGGCGCTCCAATAAGCAGGCCCAGCAGGCGCGCTCACGGGCACGCTTACCCGTTTGCTTTTCCCGCCCAACCCTAGCCCAGTTTCGATCGACTAACCCACCCCATCCCCTTGTCTCTTCGTTTGGCGCGCAGTTCGTTTTGGAGATCTCAGCTGTGGAACACGCGCATTCATAATTTTTAATGTATAACACACACACACACACACACACACACACACACACACACACACACACACACACACACACACACAAGGAGGATGGTTGTGGTAGGGTGTAGAATGAGGTGCCCTTATGATAAAGTTGGTGTAGAATACACGCACAAAAAGTTAGAGGCACGAAACGTCGGCTTCAGACAAAATGACTGAAGGACGGGTGGGTGCGCGTCTCAAGTGCATGGGGTGAAGGCCAGGCGGAACATTCAATCCTACCAGTGAGTGAAGATAAATGTTATGGTCAGCAGCTTAATACGTACATCGTTTAGTGTTGCTTGTATTTCGGGCTGCACCTTTATTGACATGTTTTATTGATATGCTGCACGCTGCTATAACCCTGTTTGTAAAAGACCACTATCCACATTTAAACACTGCACTGTGATCGGCTGGTGAAATTCTTGAGACTTTCGTTCGTAGATTCAATGTAAAAAGGGCTTACAAAACAACAAACCCTCCCCTAAACACTTGACACTGTATAAACATATATACGTGCTTAAACTGCTTCCACACTATATATATATATGTTTTTCAAACAAAATAAATAAATAAATCGAAGCAGTTCTTGTTTTCTCACAAATTTTATTTCCCTTCCATAATCAGA
The DNA here is from genome assembly GCA_004794655.1 of Marisa cornuarietis. Lineage (NCBI taxonomy): Eukaryota > Metazoa > Mollusca > Gastropoda > Architaenioglossa > Ampullariidae > Marisa > Marisa cornuarietis. The sequence goes on along the minus strand of SMMW01000554.1, from coordinate 495,132 downwards.
GGTTTTATAACGAATTCTTCTGGAAGTTAATCTTATTTTCGATGTCATTATGATCATATGTTTTAGTTTTGACAAAAGAGTAAACAATTACTTCTTCCAAAATTATAAAAAGGGCAAATCAGTGTATCGTTTTGAAACTGATCAGCAGGAATTAAGACACTTCCATGATCATATTCTTGAAAATAGAAGAAGAGAGCTAGAGCAGCGCTCTGTCATTAGAGAATTTGAGAATGGACACAGTACGTTCAAAAAAGAGACGTCTGTCATTCTAGACCCACTAAAACTTAAAGAAGCTTAATTATCACCGTCTTCCCCCTCCCTACTGCTTTTGCTGTCAGTATACATAATAGCAGAGGCGACGATATTATAGAAATTTCAAGACATCTCCCAACTCCGTCGTGATCTTTACACCCTGCACGTGCACAGCACACCTCATCAACTTTCAGCAATCACTTTGGAAGTTTTGTATTTTTACGCTGTTTTATGTATCGCTCATAGATCATTGTTCTTTATACTGGAAGAATATAAGCCACGTATCTCCCATCGATATAATTTATATTCTGAGGGTCTGGCAACACTTCGCCTAGAAAACAATGGGATAATAAAAGCCTGTCAAACGAAGAGTGAAAATTAGCTAATCTTTGTAAGGAGTAAAGATAAAGAATCAGGAAAAGCACGAGGATAAAAAAATAATCGACAAGAGAAGTGACAGTTTCTACACGAATTGAAAATGAACGTCTCTAGACCTGTGAAACCCGTGTCCTCCTCTGTACAGCGTCACAAGCGGTCTTGAGCAGAATTGCGAATGTTCTTGGTAAAAAGCGGGTGTTTTTTTGGTAAAAAGCGAGTGTTCTTGGTAAAAAGGACGCTAGGGCGCGCGCGCGCGTGTGTGTGTAGGTCGTTGGGATGGAATGGGAGTGAGGTGTTAGGGAGCTCACTTTTCTCGGAGTCATCTTTTTGTGCCCCCATCTCCTATTCCTTCTTTACCTTTCCCCAACCAGCTATTCACTTCCACAATGTGTTCTTGGGTAGAATCGCAAGTATTGTTGGGTGGACTCGCAAGAGTTTTGTCAGAATGCTACGTACACAGAGCACACCAACGTCCTTATCAGGGACGAGCTGAAGTGCCCGGATCACCGCCATCTTGTGAACACCACATGGAGCATTTGTTTTTCTGTCAATGCCCATTGTAACGGTCACAAAATGGCAGCATCCGATCAAGAGCAACACAGTTCTCCTTTCGTCATCGCGCGGACTCTTCGCTAATACAAACTCACCCAACCAAATCCAGCTTTAATTAACCACCTAGAGAGTAATATTAATATTATAGACCGGATTGAAAAAAGGGTGGGGGCGCTCCCTGTGTTTTTTGTGGAGTATAGTGTGTGTGTGTGTGGGCGTATGTGCGTGCGTGCGTGCACACGCATGGGGGGGGGGACATGCACAATTACACTGAGAGAATAGTGAAGAATATGGATGAGTAGGTAAGCAAAATCTTGTTTGCAGAATCAGGGGGGCTGACATGAGACTATGATAAAAATACGCGTGAAGTACACGCACCAACAGTCTTAATCAGAGACGTTACCACTGTGCCAGGAGAATACCCCAAGCTGGTTACCCAAATAAACGGAAAACGCATCACTACCAAATATTGTTTTCAAATTCGGCCATGAAAAGACGTGACACATTCGGCGTGTGTGGCAACAGCTGTGCAGTTCCCATGGCAACAACGTGCTATTATCTAGCGGGGGCTAATTACAAGCAGGCAGCTGGAACAAGAAAGGGAGGTCAGCCGCACAAAGCGGTTGTACACTAGGCGTGTTAGCGCCCCGAACGACGTCAGCTTGTAGAATGAACGTGAAGGTAAAAAAGTTCGTCCTCTAAATTCTTTTTAAAAATAGACGAATTCAAAACGCGTTTGTCGAAAAATGAGATTTGTAAATGGGCAAGGGACGGGTGTCGTAATGGTAAGAGCTCACTGGTCACCACTGAGTTGAGGGTCGTGGTTCAGACCTCGTCACGGGACGCGGGGACTTCTCTCTGGAGGTGACACCTGTTCGCAGGACTGGCCGGCGGACACTTCCTCTTCCCTCCCACAACAACCCCTCTTACGGTGATATATGGCACCGCGACTCTGACAAATTTTAAGTAAATCCACCAACCAATGAGATGTGTAATGAGAAAGATAACACACTCTCCATCAGGCAAATGCAGCCGTCGTTTTGTATTGTTTCGAGGTATGTCCCGAAAAAAATGCCCACGTTTTAGAGGTTTTGAAGGTCCTGATACCTGATCCCGTTCATATTGCGGCGTCTCTTTATAAATCCCCTTTTCGTTGAAGCGTAACAGGAACTCATTTGTACCCAGGAAGCGATTACACTTTATTTTATTGCTCGACTCTCTTGTAAGTAGAGGTTACCGAGCACCATAGACCTGTAACGAAGAACAGGGTGCCAGGCCTTTCTGTTGGTCGTATCAAAAACTTTATGTAAAATCAGACCACGCAATAAGGCATCTTATAATACGGCTTTGTCATGCAACTTCGCATTTCAAACAAACGTTCAATTGTGATTTTAAAAACTAATGAACTCAAATGGAATACTCATATGAAAAGTACCTTTTTTTTAAATGTATGAGACAATGCACACCATCCGGCAAAAAAAAAAATAAATAAATAAATAAATTTACAGTATCAAATATAGTTGCCAGTGCATAAGTTATAGTACTGGCTGCCGCTCACTCGAAAACAGCATAATGCTGAGATCTAGTAATGTGATTGATGTATGCGCAAGTAGTAGAGTAACTTACTTTAAGCAGCTTTTAAAACACACGCGCGTGCACACACACACACACACACACACACACACACACACACACACACACAATTAAACACATTGCCCAAGTAAGGAGGTTGGTTCATTGTAAAATAGAATAGGTAATATACTAGACGATTTTCAGTTTAAAGTACAAGTTACAAGATCGCGTTAGCTTTGTTATTTATGAACATATAATTTACGGAACTTTTTGACGTGTGTGCCCTATAGAAATATGAGAATAATATCACTATGTATTTCAGTTTAGACACGACGAAGTGAAGGGTTTCTCGACATGTAGTTTGATGTTTATAAAAAACGTTGAAGCACGCATCTACTCGACACTGATGATCTGGTTGTACCACTAAAAGTCCAAGACAAGGTGCAAAATGCCCAAGACAAGATACAGAAAACCCATGCTAATGAACAAAAGCGCACGATAAACCACAAAACGACAGCGTTGAGAATGAACATCGTAGACAGATCCTATTCCCTGGATTATTCAACTGGGGAAAGCAATCGAGTACGATTTAGATATCATTGCCTCAGCTATGTCCGTCCCGCTCCATGTGTAGACTGCAACGCGAGTTTGAATCCTGACGAGACTAAACCGCTACTGGTTGCAGACTAGCCGCGCCCTAGCAGGTGACGCGTTTGCTCACGTGGTCGTCACAAGCAGCTAACATGTTGGACGCGTTGGGGACCTACGGGGGCCTACACTAACGCAATCCAGCGTCAATATACATAAGACATAGAGGCCGTCGACAGCCATTGCCTATTGCAACACAAAGGTAGAACCAGGGAGGAAAACAGCAGCAGCAGCAGCAGCAGCAACAACAACAATAATCATACGCTGTGTACGTTTGTGCGTGACCTACCTGAACAGGTGAGAGAGAAGCTACAGGGTTTTGCCTGCTTCACTTGCACGTGGCTGTCCGGCCGGAAGTGCAGTCGACGCACCGTTCACCCGCTGCTGTCCGCCCGCTTACAGTTATATTACACCGCTCAGCTCGGTTTCTGTATGCACGCGCATGCAATACATGACAGTTTGAGCGTTAGACCACGCGAACAGGCGCGACACTGTACTTATTTCAGTTCGTCACGTCAGATTGCATGAAAACGGTTCGAAAGAAAGTTTTAAAAAAACACACACGAACGAAGAAAAGAAAGAAATAATCAATTCTCCTTTAATAGCGTAGCATACAATCGATCTTTGTTGCTAACACATTCTTCTGTCCCTAAATGCCAAATGCAGAAAGAAAGAGTGGTACTAAGGTTAGTTCAGGAGGGGAAAGATCCATCTGAATAATCAAGGGTGGGGGGATCTTAAATCTAGCCCAGGCATGCTGCTAAATAAATGCAGACAAAAACTGGCATTTACTAAAAAGTTGCAGAGAGAGAGAGAAATTGAGAGTAGGACATTACACTGTAACGACAGCGGAGCAGGGAGCGTAAACTGTTCCTAATGCTGCTCTATTACAGAGCGGCGATGACATAATGATCAGGGTGTTTAACTTCGCGACATGCATGGGCAGACAACTCGCCGTGGGGGCCTTCCCGCGAGCCACGCACGTGACATTGTGGCACCGTAGAGGGCGACAGAGGATGCTGCGTAAAACGTCCTACCGCCCCTACCGTCCGTACGGGGCCATTGCGACATCTGGCTAGCCTCATCGCACAGTTTCTGTGAAGCGGGGTTCTTTTAAGGTGCACGTGCAAGTGAAAATAAAGAAACAAACACACTCTTCTCTCTCTCTCCACTTGTCAATATATGTCTCTTTATCCCCCGTCATCCTAGGTTCTCTCTCTCTGTCACTCGCTGTTGCAGTCCTTCTCAGAAGAGCGTGGGTGCACAGTGTGTATTTTGGTGCGCATGTATTTGTGTGGTCGTGTTATTTGTACGTACACACGCACATACTTATATGAAATGTGCTTTTGTAGGTATGTATGTGTAGTCTGTTGTGGATAGTTTGCGTACGTGAAGCGAGCGCATATGTGTGCATGGATGCACATGTGCGGCACGTGGTATCAGTGTCTCCTCCAGTGCATCCCCTTTTTCTTGTTTTTGTTACATATAAACTATTAGGGAATAATTGTTAGACTAATTTTCTCTCTTCAGGATTAACCCTGTGACAATGCAGCCTGCAATGTAAATGGATGATCCTTTTCTAAATGGAGTTTTACTAAAACTATAACTGACAGATGGCATCCGTTTTGCTGATATTAAACGATGTTCTGGCAGACACAGGAACTATACAGGCCAAATTCCAATACTTGTTTTCTCTGCGCTGTATATGGGAACCACAGGAAGTCAGACTTCCAGGGTTAGTTTTTCGAGTTCAGGGTCAGATTTCTTGCTTTAGAAAGAATGTTTTGTTTAAAAAAGACAATGAAAGGTGATTTTTATGCGTCATTAAACAGACACCTATTTAAAACTTAATTTAGTACATCTAAGTCGGCAGAGCCCATGACATCACACCGATTGCCACTCGCATGGTATACCATCACCTGTCGCAAGTCAGGCATCCCGTGACAATACTGTTGAAGCTCCACGTTCCGCATGACTTGATAGCAGACGACAGCAGTCAATATTGAGCACAACAAGCTGTCAAGTCGCTCTGCTTATTACCAATGCGATAAAGAAGGGTACAGCAACCGCAGTCAGCTATTGGCAAATCGGCCTTCAGATAGACTGCATACCCGACATGAAGCTGTCACTGCACCCGTGTCATCAGGTGTTCCAGCAACCACCACCACTGCCGTTGTCACCAACAGCAGCAACGTCTACCGGGACTGTCACGCACCGATGCGAACAGTGTAGGATGTCACGGGCAACAATGGATTCCTGGAGCGACGGCTGCTGTAGCCATTAGCGTCAGCTGCGATCGGTACAACGGTGGGGAAGTATTGTCTCAGCCTGTTACAGACCAGCTGTTGCAGTAAGCGCCTCCCCAACCCCTCACCCGCACCGCCGTGCTCTACCTAATCATAACTTTCAGGCACCCTCCCGATTCTGCATCACGGATAGACAGATCTGTTTGCTTCTTCCTACTCCTGAGGTCACAACTCTGCGTTTTCCCCTACCACCATTGCTACCCTGTTGGAAAACTTCATGTCAGATGCTCTATAAGAAGATATAGAATAGGCACATGGTTTCCGTCTTTATAAGTATATTACCACACACACACACACACACACACACACACACACACACACACACACATATATATATATAACTGTATATTTAAAATTGCGTGCGTCTGTGTGTGTGTGTGTGTGTTTGTGTGTGTCTCTCTCTCTCTCTGTGTCGCGTGTGCACAGGTCATTCTCTGTACCTTGCATTAAGAACACGAAGTGAAGAATTTAATTGTTGCCCAACGGAATCTTTTTATCCTGGTCCCTCATTTGCGTGCAAGGTCTAGTCGTGAGATCACTTGACTTAGCACTTGTGAAAGATATCCAAGTGGTCTGTTGAGGTAGGGAACAGTTTGCATGTCAGTGTCCAGAAAGGATACTCGTGGAAGGTCCTGCCCAAGTAAGCTTTTTGGTGCAATCTTATAAAATATACACTAGTACGCTAGTTTGGAAAGAGACTGAAGGGGGAAAAAAAGTATAGAAGTAAAGCATAAACACAGCTGCCACAGTCTTTGATGCTAGTTAGACGATAATACTTATAACACTGCACTATGCGACCAATTTTCAAGAAAATAGTTGGTATGGTAATGGTTAAATCTTCCCTAACAAGAACGAAAATACATGAGAACTGAGTCACACTGCTGGTTGGAGATATCTTTTTCGTGATTTGGATGCCATTATACGCATATATTAACAAACGTTTTATTTTCTGTCGTTAATTTGGTAACGGATGGTTGGTAGGCTGCTTTGGCAGTAAAGTGCTTTTTTACTTAGAGATATTTCGCAGTACGAGGGTAGAAGGAAAGGATAACATATAACCTGATTAGAAAAGAAAATTGAGATAAAGAGAAAGCAATAAAACACCAGTTACATTCTGAGAGATTATTTAACAAATACCGTAAACTTCGCGACTTTTTTTCCCCAGCTTTAAACCCTGCGGCTTAAACAGCGATGCGGCTTGTTTGCGGATTTTTCCGGATTTTTCAGTTGCTGAAGCACACACCCTCATCATGTCGAAAACGAGACGAAATGATTACGACGCAGCTTTCATGTTGTATTCAGTGCAGCTTATTTGTGAAAAAAAAGATTTAAAAAAATTAGTGGGTATGGCTTATAAACAGGTGCGGTCAAGAGCGAGATTTACGGTAAATTAAATTTCTTAACTGATAGGTTGAAATAACTACACAACTGAAGAAGTGTGTTTCTGAGATGAATGTGCATCAGAATTAAATCAGGATGGTACTGACAGCAGTTTAGGTTCATGGTGTAAGGACAATTACCATGCGACATTAAAAAAAATCCATAAAAGCTTTCAGGTGTATGCAAGAACATTATTATTATTACTGTAGTTTAATTAAGCGCGCATGCGCAGACAGTTTATAGCGCCACAAAGGAACGTGACGTGTGTTTGGTCCTGGTGGCCTGCGATCTTGCCGTCGACAGCTGAGACTGCTGATCGATTAAAGTGACACGTGCAACAGGCTGCAGTCGCCCACGGCAGACAGAAGATACGGTGCTGAGGGTGGCAGACAAGAGGAGAAGGAGACGGAAAAGTGAGTTTAATAGTTGACAGGACCAGTGGTAGGACCGGATCTGGACAAGAATGGGACGCTTTTGGAGGCGAATGGCGGATAAAGAACGAAGAGCTCGAAGGAACATTCAAGTTTCTGTGTTTAAATGACATTTTCATGAGAAGGTGAATAAGGAAGCCAAATAAAAGTGTAGTCTTATAGGTAAAATACATTTAATGCCCTAGCGCCGTTAGTGTGATAAACTGTTAATGGTTAGCTGCGTTTAGAAGACTGCATACAGTTGGTGGAGCACAAACGCGATCTTTCCATTGTGTTTTATCTTCAGCTATGGCTATTCCTTGATGGGGGAGAGAGAGTGAGTGAGTGAGAGGGAGAATGTTCCAGTGGCAGACTCTGATGAACTTCGTACCAGCGATCTTCTGCTCGGAACTGAACTCAAGCGTGCCAGTCACACCACTACGTAACCCTAACGGTGGTTTTGAATGAGGAGAGAAGGTTAAATGAAACGGAAGTATAATTCCCAAAAGCGAGAGAAGAGAGAAAAAAAAAAACTACAAAAACGAAATAGTTGTGTACAGACTGACATTTAGAAATGTAGTGTGGTCGTTAGAAAAAAGATTTAAGAAAGCAAGAAATTTGTGGGAAATGGCGGAGAAGGAATGGATATGTTCAGTCTTAGAGCAGGCTGCATCGAGATTTGTCTTCAGGTAAAGAAAAAGGGGACATAAAAAGAGTTGTATGATGAGCCAGATCTGGAGTGGGCGGTCTGATAGCGTAGAGTAAAACGATAGTCATCACTGACAATCATCACTGCAGTCAGGGTTCGGCACTCGTCTCGCGACACAAGTATTTCTCCTTGTTATGTGACACATGTTTATATGTTCTCCGGATATTCCTCCCCGTTATTCCATTCTTTGCCGCCTCCCCAATAGTGCGAAAAAATCTTAAGGGTGAAGAACTTTTCTGCTTAATAAGCCAACCAACCAGACGTAGCGACACAGTATGTTCTTCCCAAAGACTGGACGGCGGTACTTTTGCCAGCCTCGTTTTGAGAGTTGGCCGTGTCGGATATGTGAGCGCGCACGGACGCGCGGGGGAGGGGAGGGAAGAGAGAGAAAGAGAAAATACACTTAGCAGCGAGGTGGCGTGAGTGGCTGGAAAACTTTTAGATTACCAAAAAGATATCTCCTAGAGTATTTGAACTGCGTTAGATCAATATCTGACATAGTCTTGGTGGTATTCTTTTGAGAATTTCTCTGTAGGAGTGATTACACTGCTCTTTAATTTAAAAAAAATCCATTCACATTACTTTCTTTTTCCTATTTAAAAAACACAGGCAGCAGCAACTTTTCTCTACAAACAGAAGGAAACACAGAGCGGGTGACGCATAAATTAAAAGAGCGAGACAATAAATCTTATTTCCGTAGTGTTTGGACAAACATCAAATAAGTAATTTATTATCCAAATAGACAGGGGTGTGTACACATCTTTTTGTTGAAAAACATATTGAAATGGTCCAAATAGGAAATGTTTGGATTTTAAACGTTACTACGATGTCCCCGTTAGATATTTACTCCAAACACTTGCTATCTAAGGGGCACCTCTGAGTAGTTGGGGCAACAGCGGAACATAATCATCACAAAAAGGGACTAATAATCCACCCACGATATTCACTATCTCTGTATCCGCCCGTCTCTCTCTTTCTCTCTCTTTCAATCTTTCTCACAGACTCACGCACGATGAGCTGGAAGAAGATAGTGAATAATGACGGGATGAATATTAAAACAAAGCTAGTTTAAAAAATGTAGCAGATTGATAAGAACAATAAGGGAAGAGTTAGAAAAAAGTGAGAAGCTATTACATGGGAGGGAACACTTCAATGAAAATCGTTTGAAAAAAAAAAACCATTGCTGTTATTTTGCCTATAGAAAAAGAAAGAATTCGTTGCTTATTTGCTACTCTAGTCAGAAATAATATGCTACGACTAGACCGGTGGTATAGTTAATAGTATAAAGGTATAATGTAAGCTACGTCTCTATTCCTTACATGAAAGCTTTTCATACAAATTTTTTTCTGTTTAAACGACATCAGTACCAATAAAAGCGGATTCATTGAAACATATTATGGTGGTATTGCAGTACAGGAAAAGTAAAATTTACTTTGTAATAAATACATCTGAGTTTTTAAAAGTATAAAAGTATTCTTTAAAACTTACCTGAGTAACACAAATAAATGAATGTTTATGTAGTTTCGACTTGCCGTGCAGTCTTGTAACGTGTAATGTGCAGTCTACGGTCGGAGACGAATGGAATGCTGTGAGAGCTCTTCTGAAAGCTGTGCTTCATCTGTGGATATTGTTTCGAATGCTGCTCACCATGACGAAATCAAGAGAATGACCAGTTCCATGCGTTTTTGTTTCTTCTTCTTTTCTCGGAATATGGAATAAAAGTTTGATGGTTTACATTTTTAGATAGTCATGGTTAACTGTGTAATTGATGATTCGAAAACGATCATAATCCATTTTAAACTGTTATTTTAAACCTTTCTTGCTCCGGTCGTGCCAAATAAACTGATGTACGAAATCTAAACAAGCAGTTCTAAGAAACTTAACTTTCCAGCACCGGAAATGATTAGCACATACGATCGACAGATCGCATCCATTATTTTCCCTACAGTACTGTCCACTCTCTGTTTCCACGCCATAGATAATGAATATCACCAGTCCGGACTCATTATGTACAAGACTTTTAAACTCTCTGTTTTCTCCTAAGAAATACGCTAAAAGTCTTTGCAGACTGTTGCTACTGAAGCTGGAATTCCGTCAAAAGGTGAAAGTTTAAGTGCGAGAGAAAAGATTCTCTCGTGCTTTGTGATACGTCGCAGGTCTGGCCGTCTGTAGCAGTAGCTGCGGATGTTACCGTGCACACCGGTGAGGCCCGAATAGTGGCGGAGGGACAACACATGTTGCAAGTTCGGTGTCAGGAGACAAGTGCGCGTGTGTCGGTGACAAGAGTGGGGGACACTGCTGCGGAGTGTAGTGAAACTGACGGCAGGCCGGTAGCATCACTAGGACGCCGCTGGTCTCTTCTCACTCGCATCCACAAAGCTAGCCGCGGGTTCAAACCTGAGCTTTTGGAGACTACCAATCATATTGCTCAACGTGGAAAAATTCCGATCCAGCCTTAGGCACCCCTCTTCAATTTTTCGCTTTCTTCCTCCAAACTCCCCCCCCCCCACCCCCAACCTTTAAAAAAACCCTTCGTTCCCAATAAAATTCTCTTATATTTCATTTCACTTCGTCCTCTCATCGACCTTTTATCATGATGCCCTTCCCTTCTTTTCATTTACATCTCCTCCCTTTTCTTGCTGGTTTTCTTTTGATTATGCACACATGATCGATCGAAATATGCATCTCTTTTAAATATTAAAAAAATCTTTTATGCTTTTTATAGGGCTTTTTGTGTGTATGTTGCATCTCTGAGAAGCACGAGCTGTTACCATGCGTGATGATGATCACCACCGTATCCCAGTATGCAGTGGAGGGACGAGGCCTGAGCAGTGAGAGGCTGCCGGCGCACTGGGGTAGGGTAGGGGGTGGGAACGAGACGGTGGACAAACTGCAGCAGTTTTGCCATTTAATGTCCTTTGAAGCAGCTGTTCAAAACTTACAACAGCGCCTGGTAATCGTCGACCCAGGAAATGAATCTAGCCTAGACATCCACGCAGCTCCGACTTGGAGGCCATTGTTCCCCCTCCCCTACTCCCTCCTCTCCGCCCAATACTCCGATCGCGTATAGTCCGCGGTTTGGTGAGCTGAAAAATAACCACATGCTGATGCAATTTTGAGGTCTATAGTACACGGTCTAGTAATTTTAAACTGACCAACTGTTAACATCATCCTAACGGATAGTTCATTGTCTGGTGAAGTGAAATTGACCACCTGTTGGCACCATGCATTGCTTGGCGTCTAGTCAATACATACATACCTTGAATGGTACCAACTACCGAGTTGGTCTATGAGTACTGGTCGTCGAGGTGTGGGTTAGGGGTTGGAAACATCTGGATACACCTGCAGACCAAGGTCGCCACTTAGGTTTATCTTGAACGGTGGTGAGCAGGTCCTGCATGGAACAACCAGTCAACTCTTTCACATTTTCCAAAAATTTTTTGCTCTATCTCGGCTTCAAGGTCACTTCCAAGGTACCACAAGGTATCACTAAGGACGGTTTTAGACAGAGTGTCGTTCTGAGTTACATGGTCAAACACACAGGCTTGTGCCGCTTCACCTTTGGAGAAGGGGTTTCTGGTTGTCCTATGAGGGTGGCGACCGCGCTACGTACAAAGTCACTGGTTTTGCGCTCCATATACAAGATTCGGAGCAATCTCTCCAGGCACTTTATCTCGAAAACCTATATCACCCATATCATCTTTATGTATTGGCAAGCAGGGTCCAGGTCTCGCATACTCATTGCAGGATGGGAACTACGAGTGACTTGTAAGTCTGTACTTGGTAATGAACGTGATGATGTTACTTTGGACAGTGCTGTTGTCACTGTTGCAATCGTGATGCAAATGTTTACCGAGCAGCTGCAATCTTTGGAATGAGTGGCACCCAAGTACTTATAGCTGTTCATACCTCGACCTGTACTTCATGGAAATCTCTGCTTTGCCGTGACCGGTGCCGTTGGTGTTAACCAAGATTTTGCTCTCGTCATTGTTGGTCTCTATTCTGTATGCATTCATACTATCAGTCTGTTAGTAAGGTTTTGCAGTTTGATGTTGGTCCTCGCCATCAGATCTACATCGTCTACAAAGCGTAGGTTGTATACGGACCTCCCGCCGACAGAAATGGATATGTGCTGACCGTGAAGGGTTTTTCGTATGATCTCCAAAAATATGTTGAAGAGTTCAGGCGATAGGGTGTACCTTTGACGGATGACATCGTAGTGTAAAAGAACGCTCCAGTTTGGTTATCCAGCAGTACCGCGTTCATTGATCACTTGTACAGCGCCTCGACGACTTCAACAAGGCCCTCTTCGATGTTGATGTTGCATCACATGCCGCACAGCCCCTTGTGCCAGACTTTGTCAAAGGTCTTTTTTAAGGTCGAAGAAGTTGTGGTAGAGATACCACTGGTGCTGAAGATTTTTTTTTAATAATTAGGTTGCGACAGTTAGTTCAACTGTGTTCCTACTTTCAGCATGACTTTTCTTGGGTGAATGAGTAGGCTTATGGTGCTGTAGTTTTAGTACTGTTTTCTATTTCCTTTCTTTGAAAGGGGTATGACTAGCGACTGCTTCCAGTCTCTGGGACATTCTGTGCGTTCCCAGATTCTTTGGCACAGAGAAGCAAGAGCTTTTGTTGTTTCTTTCCCACCCTGGTTGAACAGCTTAGCTTGGACGTCGTCAATGCAGTATTACTTCCCTCATCTCAGACTGCATACGGCTTTCTCGACCTCTACCCATGAGACTGGTAGGCTTGTAGGCTTGTAGGCTCGCGGTTTCTAGTCTGAACGTTGGAAGCTGTACAAGTCGTTGGATATTGAGTCCACCGGCTTAGTACAGAGTACAGCCGTGTATTCTTTGAGAAGATGGTCATTACTGTTTTCGATGACTGAGGGATGCTCAGCGGATGTCTTCTTTCTGTCACCTCGTGTCATTCCGTCCTCTGTTGTATGGCGCTGGTCCTCGATCCAATTGTCCTTAGCTTCCTTCGTCCCCTTTTTGATGTCACAGCTCACTGCTTTGTACTTAAAAGCTGCTTCGGGTTTGCTTTCCCTTTCTCTCCTCAGAGATCTGAGATATTATTCGTGACCCAAGGTTGCTTCTTCTTCCTCTAAGTTCCTAACACTTCTTGGGCTGTTGGAAGTAGAACGCCTTGATGTTTCCAGCCTCCATCCCCACAAGAAATCTAGGACGCCACCTTTTCTCCTTTCAAATAGTCTGGTCCATCCACTTCATGGACAGATCGAATTCATCCTACTGCCGAGGAATTTCAAATCAAGCATCAGCAAGACCAAAAGAACACATACCTAAGCGCTGACCTCGGCAGCGGCGATGACCTTATGTTGACGGGTTCGAAGGTGAAGGTGAAGGCGAAACGCCAGTCAACCATCTCCCGAATTCGGCGTATTACACAAGTCTGGTGAAGTGGATCTGACCAGCTGATGACCTCATCCTTTAACGTGTAGACCACGATCTGCTGAAGCGAGACTGCCCTGCTTCTGACCCCATCATTTAGCATATAGTCCGCGGTCTGATAGAATGCAACTGATCAGCTGTTGACATCGAGCCTATCGAGCACGGTACAATAGTTTTGTATCTCGGCAGCGCTCAATTTATTTTTGTTCCCTCCGCGTGCACAGAGGCAGGCTTTGCATGGGTTAATACAACATATGTAAAGAAGAGCCCGTCAATCGACCCAATATATTTCCCACCTCTTCCTTGTACAGGACATGCATGGCGTCGTACTGAATACACGGACTGATGCTAATAGACGTTCAGTCAGTTATACATGTATAATATTTAAGTGGAGTGGTATATTGTCACCGCTCAAAACAGACAGGAGAAGGATACGAAGATTGGTATCTCGCACACTACAACAGCCAGCAATTCACTCGTTCTCTTGTCTTGCGATTTATCTCCCCTTCCCCGGGTCTTCTTGTTCTTATTCTTTTTCTTCTGACATCGATTTTCTTCTTCCCCCTTCCTTCTGTTCTTCATACCCTTTTAATTTCATGTCCTACTCTCTTCCTACTCATTTCTCTTTCTGTCTCTCCCTGCTTTCTCTTTCTGACCTCAGGATATGTTAGACAGCCAATCACCTCATGCAAGCTGTTGACTATAGTCACCTTTGCCCTGCAGTTAAAGTCTTGCTGTGATTCTCAGTTATGTTCTCTCTCTCTCTTTCCCTCCCTCCTTCGTCACTTGCACTGATTGTACAGGAAGACCGAGCCTTAAAAAAAAAGGAAGTTATACTACCTTGGGAGCGATAATTGAAATTTACCTGAGATCGCTTACACGTGGCAGATTCGGCTAACAAATTGAAAACAACAGATCTAAAACGTTTTCATATGATGCGTCAGCTGGAACGATAAGGTGACATTAATCGATTGGAACAACTCACTGCATTCGTTCGGTGGTACTTCACTTTTCAGCAATGAGAAGAACAAAAATTCGGCATCTTTTTGCATGTTCCATGTCAACTTGCTTAGAAACAAACGCATGCATATACAGTACGTAGCTCCAAAAGGATGGTCTGTAAACACCAGAGCCAGTGGGGATGGCTACTAAATTTAACAATGGGAGCCTGTCGTTGGTCAGTGACCATGGGCCGGTGCCCGATAGGTCACAGCTGCTAGCTGCAAGATGGCTAAACCGAAGCGTTTAATGCTCACAAGAAATGAACAGTTAACCACACTGCAGCTAACGATACTGACGGGTAGCTGGTCCTGTTGGTTCATGGGCGAGCAGGTTGGCAAAGGCGATTGCAGATTTGCAGATAGGAGGCAGCCAGAGCTAACGTTTTTGAGGCTTGGATTTAGCCACGAAGATGATCGAACTGGTAGACGATGGTTGTACTTGCAAGGCGGTGCTAGTACACTACCAAAGGATTTTATTAGTAAAAGGTTCAAATCTAATTTGACGAAACTTCGCAAACAGCAGTCATTGACTAAAGGCAGCAGCACTTGTCATACACCTTTCTGTGAGGGTCGCGGGAGGACACGTGCCAATCGATGGGTGCGACACCTGGCGTCACCTTCAGTTTACGATCTTTGTTTGGACTGGCTTTTGTGCCTTCACTGGGGAACAGGTGTAGGTGGTGCTATGAGCTCGGTATTAGGAAGTAGGGGATACTGGGAGATTTTGTATGTGCGTGCGTGCTGCGCGTGTGTGTGCGTGAGTGTGTGAGTGTGTGTGTGTGAGAGAGAGAGAGTGTGTGTGTGTGTGTGTGTGTGTGTGTGTGTGTGTGTGTGTGTGTGTGTGTGTGTGCCTTCATACTGATTCACACATGATCTTAATCAAGTACACGCACACATATATTGGTCTCTCTCTCACACACACATTATTAACAGGCGCCCGCACACCCACTGTGACCCACACTGATTGACATAAGCAGATGTTCTCTCTCTCTCTCTTTTTATATTTACCACATGTTTTCTTTTACCTTCTGTAATTGTAAAAAGCATAGTGTTGCTTTTGTTTAAAATACGTATGCGTATCACGTTGATTAAAAAGGAGTTCGAACCAGGAAAGCACCTCTCAGTAATAACTATAAAAAAAAGTTCAGAAATATTCTGTGATTTAGACTAGGAATTAGCGACATAAATATCAATAACAGATATTCAGACACCTTTAACAAAAACTGTAATTTTTGCCAAGACAGAATGGAAGATGAAGAACATTTTCTGCTACAGTATCAAACCTATGATGATATCAGGGCCAAGTATCTTGCACCCTTGATAAACAGCAGGTCCCAGCAAATGACATTTGCTGTCTTGCTGTCTCTTGCTGAAATGAACGCCATAAGAGATGTCGCAATGTATATTTTTTATGCATTAAGAAGGCGCAGTGAACTGATAGCCAGAATTGGGAATATTGGAAATACTTTATAAATAATTAGAATGTGACCTCATGTGGTTAGATTCACAAGCTTGGCCTCTCATATGTTAAGCAGGCCGGGGCCGATGTCCTAATACTGGTGTGTGTGTGTGTGTGTGAAAAAGAGAGGGCGAACGAAGAATGGTTTGTGTGAGTGTAAGTGGTATGCAATATTATGTCGAATGTAATGTGCCTGTCTTTGGTAGACCATTTTGGTTGAGTCCATGATCAAGGTTTGCATAGCTTCAAACGTTGTGATGACTTAGATCAGATCTAATGGTCAACTCATGCACAGTGTGTGTGTGTGTGTGTGTGTGTGTGTGTGTGTGTGTGTTTGGGCGACCATAAGCTAAGTGGTAGTAATGATACGAATGTATATATCCATCTGATGTCTTATGCCTGTTTATGTTTTTTTATATATGATGTTCAAATAATATTTCACCCTACTTTGAACGGGTCGTTGACCCCTCAAATAAACAGTTCAGTTAATTTCTCTTTCTCTCTCTCTCTCTCTCTCTCGCACACACACACACACACACACACACACACACATTCGAAGCACATACAAAATCTCCTAGTTTTTCCCCCCTACTCCCTACACAGTCATACATAAGCTCTCCCCTGACAAGCATATAAATCACAACAATTTATTTTATTTGAATACATCAAAAGAATAAACTACAAGATTCATGACTGATCGAACTAAAGAAAAATATGAAGCTGAAAATAGAATTGCCTTCGCTGACACCGGCTGTGCAACTTTGCACTCACTCTAACCATGAGTAGTTTCGCCAGCAAATCTACATTTATATATATATATATACATACAATCCAGTGAAAGTTCCAGATCAGACACTTTGTACTCATAAAGTCCAAGTGAAAAAGTGAGATAAACATCTCCGTTTTATGACAATGCCAAAAAATTCCCATTTTCCTGAGTTTTCAAGCTTCGGTATTCTGGTGATACTGTACTAATCAAATACTAACGGTCTTAACCTGCACACTAAGCTGTCTTTCCACTGTCTCATCTCAGTACATTTCCTCTACCCTGCAGAACTAGACGTTTTCAAATAACGAGCGAGAACGATATAAAACGGATAAAAAAAAATGCGCACAAAGATCACTGACAGCTACACCCTAACCCTAAAGAAAAAACATAATGACCAGATATATTCTTAACTGACACATATTTGAATGGTGTAATCTAGATTAAGACGTATAAAGAAATTAAAAGGAGCATTCAAGTTTGAGTGACCGACAGATTTTGTGTCGAAGGTGGAGAAAAAAAAGAATATCTTGAGACACCTCTCAGCCTAAGCATACACAGCATATGCAAATAATATTTTCGACATAAAATATATAATTAATACTTTACAACTTTCTCGCACTGTTTTAATTTCAGGTAACCGACCACAATTAAAACAAAGTTTTCAAAACTTAATGGCAGACTTCACCAGCTGTCAGCAAAATAAAGCTACCAAGATGGTGATGGCCTGTGCAGTGAAGAAAGGCAGCCCGCTCTGATTAAACGACATTTTGGCGGTCATAGTTTTTACTTCTTGCCAACAAGATATTGAGATGCGATCTCCCAACAGTCAGCCCTCAAAAGTCGATTTGTCATAAAATGAGCTTCACGTCGATTTTTGTTGAGGGTATGGACGGCTGTTTCACACAGCACAAAAGAAAAGGCAAAAAGGCAGCAGAAACAGCTTGCACCAACCAAATTCGGTTGTGGGCTGAAAGACTGACGTTTCTATCACGCTGTCAGCTTCGAGCGGCTTCGTGAGTTGCAGCCCCTTGAGGCGAATTGCACGCGCGCTTGCACCCAAACCGCAGAGCAAGATCGTTCAAGATTCACCGTCTGGTTTAATGGTGTCTTGCTTCGATAACAAGGAGCCGAGGATGTCTGCTAGTCCGGAGAGCTGATAATATTCCGCCTCCGTCAGCAGCTCGCGCAGGACGGTGTCGCTGGAAGGTAGCGTGCCTTCTTTGATGCAGCCGTCCCGCAGGTAGTTCAAAATGTACCGAAAGTGGGTGCCGTCACGGTCGATGAAGTAGTTGCCATCTGCTTCCGTCTTCAAGGGATGGCGGCCGCTGAACATGGCGGCCAGCATAGACTCGGACTCCTTGGTCAGCGTCAGAAGCGAGGTGGTGAAGTGGTTGCCTCCGATGTCCAGCTTGACTCGACCCTCCTGGATGTCGTGCAGTTCTGTCATTCTCTGTTTCAAAGAAAGCAACCCTTCTTTACTTCTGTTTATCACACGATCGTTGCTAACATTCCCGTAGCTTGCCTGACAAAAATAAACGCCATTCTTTTTGACGATTAGTAGTACCAGTATTGGACAAATTTTTGAACCTTTAAATAACCCAAGTGAAAAGATACCGTTTCTTGTAGGAAATTAAATTCTTGAAAACTAGACTTCAACAAGCTAACAAACAACTCCCATTCCGTCTTTCTGAATTTATAAAGCACGGCATTGAAGAAATGTCTGCTTCAGTAACTTTTCCCATTCCCTACACATCAAAATTGGACTGTCCCATGCAGGTCTTTTTACATCAAATTACCTGCAATGTTACTGTTGTTTGAGGGCAATGCAGCAATTACAAATGTAAACATAGAACAATTAAAGAATGCTATGAACTGATTGACACATATCAGAAAATATACTGAACGTTGCATGGCGATTAAATAAATGTGAATCTAAACGGACACTTTACTGAACTCACACACTCACAGATTAAGTGATATATAAATAAAAAGGAGAAGAAAAAAGGGCAGATGACGATGATGATGATGACACCTTAATCTCTTCGTTAAAGCGCTCCTTCCTAGTCTCCAGACACCGGGCTTCCATCTCAAGTTGTTCCCGCTGCTCGTGAAGGAGCCGCTCTGTCTCCTCGCGCCGGTCGGCCATATCCTTCTCCAGCTCCAGCCTTCGCCGCTCATAATCCTTGATCTTGTCCTCGCAGGCGCCAAGCTCCTCCGCCAGCCGTTTCTCCTTCTCCTCCAGCCGGAACGCAAGCCGCTCGGTCACAGACTCTCTGGCATTGATCTGACGTTCCCGCTCCCGCAGGTGGGCTTCACGGTCCGAGACGTAATCGCGCGCCCGCTGCACGAAGACAGCAAAGTTGCTGTGCAGGCGTTCGACGAAGCTCTTACCGAGATTGTCAATCTGGTCGTGGATATCCCCTTCCCAGACAGTCGTGATGTCGTCGAAGATGCTGTTTTCGTACAGCGGGCCAACCGGGTAGCTCTGCGGCAGGCCGGGGGAGGCATCGGAGATGTTCAGGTCACCGGGAGCAAAGAAGGAGTCCGAGACACCCTCTGGCGGGCGACTCCACATGTGGTCGTCGTCTTGAATCTCCAGGGCAATGACGGGGCGCGTGAAGTCCGAGTCCATGTCCAGCGCACGCCCGACACACTTGTCGCGCGCCAGCAAGGGTCGCCACTCGTTGTCCGGCTCGACTCGCGCCCAGAGTCGCGTCTCCTTGTGGACAGGAACGGCGTACAATTGCCGCAGTCGACACTCAATGTGGCCCAGCTTCTCCATCTTGCTGAAGCGCACGTTGTGGAAATCCTCGGGCGGGGAGGTGGTCATCATCAGCTTGAATGTGTTGAGGTTATGCTCTATCTCGGGCCCGCGGGCGTAGCGGTACACTACTAACCGCATGGGTTTATGGCCCTCTGCCAGGCCATACCACTGTACCAGCATGCGCCAGGCGTCCTCGTGCACCACATCTACTGTGTGCGCAAAGTCCCGCCGCGTGACGATGGGACCCGGCAGGGTCGTGACCCTCTTCTGGTAGTACTTGCGCGTGCTGGCGATCCCCAGGTACTTCTTCAGGTGCTCCAGCCACTCGGCTACCACTACGTACCAGAAGTCGCCCTCCGACAAGGAACGTTCCAGAAGCTGCTCAAGCACCGCCTTCTGCATGTGGATATCGGGCGCGATGGTGGCGCCGCAACCGCTCACCACTGTGTATCCGGAGCCCCCGCAAGCGCCAGCCCCCGCCCATCCTCCTCCTCCCGGACTGGTGGACAGTGGCCCTCCAGACCCGCCTGGACTGCCCACTCTGACGGACGTCGAGGAAGGGGTAGAAGCGCAGGACGGAGGACTAGGAGAGCCCGGAACAGCAGACGACATTCCGTAACAGCGCCGCTCACCCACTGCTGTTGGCCGGGGAAATGACGTCAGAGCAGACGAAAGCATTCCAGACCTGCCCCAAAAAAATCCAAGAAGAGATTCAGCCGCACCATAGCACCGGTGCTGTTGGAAATGATTATCCTCTGACATTACGCTTATCGACTGATCAGTGCTTTGTGATTAAACCTGAGCAATATTTTAGACTGACCTTCTGAAATTAATAACATCAGCTACTACAAAAAACTCACTAACGAAAATAGATGTATACATCTCTCTCTCTCTCTCTGCTTTCATTCTTTCGAGAAGACCTCCATCTCGTCTAAGCATAGAAACGAGATTTTCTGTCTAAACCCTCTATTTCCTAAGCGACTGTGGTGACGTTTTAGCTTGTCCATTCTCCATCCTGTCTTTTATACAGGTAAAAAAAGAAAGTGGCAGTCTTTTTTGCCGCTTTTCCAACATATTGTTGTACTTCTTTTTGTTGATCCTTCCCTATGGGTGATGTTTATTAATCGATCACGTGTCTCGTCTGCAGCTAATCTCTCCTCGTTGAAAAAAAGGTGGGGAAAAGTTATAGTAAAATGTCTGAGGGAAGCGGAAGTGTCTTATGCTGGCATCAAACAACAGTTTTAAGAACTTGTCAAGAGTCGGTTAATTAATCCTCATTTACTTAACATCAACGTCATCGTCATAATTGTCACAGTTATTTTAAAAAAGCCTTTCTTTTGTTTTTTAATCACATTATCATTACTATCGTCAACGTCATCATCATTGTTGTCGTCATCATCATCGTCATTGTCGTCAACATAGTTATAATCAGTGTCCTCGTCGTTATTTGTTAAAAAATGCTGATACCCTAATGCTTGTGTTTTGCATCTCATAGCCGCCATTATAATCTTAAGAGTCGTGGCAGACATTCTTTTTGTGGCGGGAAGGGGGATGCTAGATCACAAAGGCGCAGCCTTGATGAGTGAATAAGCGACTAAGTGTGACAATGATAGGTAGGAAGATAAGAACTATGATCTTTTGAATCTGAAGTTTTATCTAATTCTAAGAGCCTTCTTTACGAGACAAATTTTATCGAATATGGTCTGTGTTTGGCAGATATTTCAACGTGATCATATAAACAATATAACCACACATTCTGGCGTATTCAACAATAGATATGTTCAATTAAGAAGGTATACGAAATGTACGCCTTTTCAGTGCAACCTGCGAACGCTGTTTATAGCTCTAGTTTACTGCGCAGCACACGCATCCCGCATAATTCAGAAAGATGTAATTAGGTAACTTCTTTTCTGTCGGTTGTGTAATGAGAACCACAAGTGCGAAAGCAGATTTTTTTTTAAAAAAGGAGAGAAAAATACACTTTTGGATGGGGCAAACCTAGTATCCTAGGAGAGTCAAAATAGCGAAGGACCGCTCCTGTTCAGTGTCAGAGCAGTACACCGGGAAGTTCTCGGTGGCAGGGCAGAAAATATCAAGGTTCGCCTTCGGAGATGAAGCACCTGCGCTATTCCTGAGTCGGGGCCGGGTGGGTCGGTTGAGGGTGGGGGGAAATGCATGCACAAATTTATGGCAGAATGTTAGCAAAGCCCTGTTCTTGGCAGCGTTCTCGGTGCGGCACAACGGCGGAGGATGTGTGCCAAGTGCGCAGGCGCCAACTGGAGGGCGTGACCACGCGGCAGATGTCGGCTAAATTTAGATCTTACTTGGACGCTAGCCACGTGCTAGTGTTTACAAACTCAGAGGAAACAAAGACCGTGAAACACTTTCTACAGACATTATTCAAGTTTATTAGTTGTTTCGTTGCTGTTGATCCGAAAAATATTATTTGTATACATATAAAGTGCGTGACACCCCCATATCTTCCCATGCACACACACACGCACGTACGCACGCGCGTGTCCACACAGAGATAGAGAGACAAAGAGACCGAGTTGGGAGAAGGAGATTAAAAAAAAGAGAGACATAGAACCCAAGAGAAATGACATTTAAATAGGAGCATGAAAATGTACTATTTTACAATTAGGACACATTTACAGTTGAAGTCACAGAAAACAACCCAAGAGAGGACTTTGGGCAAAACGTTCGATATGTCTAAGAGGTGAGGAGCGCTTATAGAGATAGGCATTCGCGAAGATTTGAAATACCCTTCATGTTCGAGATGACATTATTTCCTACTACAGAAAATATACCCTCTACCGAAAGAATACAGTTCATTCTTCACTCACCTGTTCGACTGAAAGACATGGCATACAGGTCGCTGGTGAAAATTTTAAAGAAAACTTCGCTTTCATCAAACTCTTTATACTGGCTCGAGCAGATCACGTGCCCTCTAGAGCGAGGCAGGGATTCAGTGAGCGCGTGCCAGATCCTCTGACGTCAGTTTAAAACAATGAAGAGAAGAAGACGCCATTTCTTCTGGGGATGGCTTTTCGGTGCTGTTCGTACTTTAACCTTTGGCGTTGCTTCCTTGAGATACAAGAGAAAACGTTCAGGTTTCAATGGCATTGGAGGAAATATTTAACTGCAGATCGAGTTGAATATAAGCTTGTCTACAACTTGCAACTTTGTCATCTTTTCTTTCCAAAGAAAACATTTTCTTCAGGTGTAACAACGCAAGAAGAAAAAAAGGTCTTCTTTCTAAATTAACTTATTTCAATTTTGGCCGGGAATGAACTCCACAGCACAGACCATTAAAATTTGCTTACTATGCAGCTAAAGAATTGTTATTTTATTTAGGTGTGTTGGTGTTTCAGCTGTGCTAATAAGTCTCTTAGGAAAGTAATTGATAAATTAATTTCCTAAGTAAGCTCGGAGGAATAACCAGGAGATTCAAGTTACATGTATTTTGTTATTTACGCTGAATACCGACTGTATGCACGGATCGCACGTATATCCAGTACTGTTCCATTTCTATACTTCCCCTGCCTGGTTATTTTTTGGTCAATTTTAAAGTAAAGTTTTAAATAAAGCTAGCTTTTTGAATATATTTGATTATATATTTGATCATAACCCATGCAGCTCTCTTTAGTTTGTTCAGTTCTGCTGTTAACTGCATATACGTGCTTATTTGTTTTTGCGGCGATCAGGAACTATACTACGTGATACGCGGGAACAATAAGGGCCGAGAGCTGGCAGCATTTTTCTCCCACGAGTCCACAGCCACATTCAAGCTTCTTGCTCCCTACAAGTTGTAATCAAATGAGTGCTCGAAGACGCACAACATTCCGGCTTTTTCTCGCTGCGCAGAATTATAACAAGTTACACCTGTATTGTTGCTTACTGTTACACAACGTGCTCTAGATGCAGGTTCCCTCTTGTGTGGTCAGAAATCCTGTAGGTTTTTCTTTTCCTTCTTAAGGAAAGGTGGTGTGGGTTGGGGAGGTTAGGAATCGAGGTACGTCAAAAGCTCAAAGACTTGGCGTCTGGATCGCTTGTATCACTGAGGATCGTGAAGATGTGGGTTCAAATTTCACCTCGGGCATATACATACACCTGTTTACACGGATTGCTGTCGAGAGTTTTTTTCTTGATTCCTCCCTTCCATCACTTCTTATCACTCGTCCAACCCATAATGAAGAATCACCTCGATCTATAAGGCTGAAGTGTTGAAACTAACACAACTTAAAAAATTTTTTTTTTGCCAATGCTACTATATTAATCACATTTGCCTTTGTCGGGAGCCCTCACTAAAAGTGTTTTATAACAAAATTTAACTTTCTGCGTAATTGTAGTAATGGTTTTAAACGGCCTTTTGAACTGACAGATCACAGCAATGACTGCATGGGGATAAATAAATCAAAAGATAGGGAAAGATCTTAGGGGTTTCAGATCAATGGAAAGAGTTATGGGAACTTAAATAAAAAAACGATTTCGCTCCTTTTCAATCCAATGTACTGAGGCAGGAATCGCCATGATTATACTGATCATAACAGCTAGTATGGAGGTTCATATACTAGGCAGAGAAAATTGGATCAACGTGAGACCCTCATTGAACTGCGAAATTCATCTTTTTGAAGCTGAAGAAACAAAGCATAATAAAGTCTGAGACATAATACATCATCACAATAACAATTAAGTCATAATAAGTTTTCCAGAAATATTGCCAGAATAGAACTGAACAATGCGCAGGTTTAAAGTTGAACGGCAGCGATAACTCAAAGCAATCCTTGCTATTCATAGCTGTTGTCATGTCCGTTGGTGCTGATCGGTTGATCTGTGAGATTATTATAATGCGATATGTGCGACGTGATTCCCTGCTTGAAAAACTACTGAACTTGGTTGTCAATAGCGAAAAAAAAAAAAAAATAAAGCTACACGGAAAATAGCGCGGGACGAGCCATTTGCGCGAACTCGCAGAAACACCTTACTCGGAGCTAGTAGGCTACATCTCAGACCGTGGAAGATTTGTCTTCTTTCACAGGTGGATCGTCCAATTGTAATTCCGCCTTACAACACTCAGATTCTGACAGATACGGACCACGCTACCGTGGAAACGAAGGACCACCGAGTCCCCAGGACGGGCGCCAGTCTGGGCCCAGTCTGGCTCTTCCATCAGGTGTCTGCAGTCCCCAAAAAGTTTCAGCGCGGCGGCTTCAGAAACCGGAAATGAGCACCGCCAGGATTCCAGGCAGTTTTAGAAACTTTTGGCTTTGCTGGCATCCGAAAGTTCAGCGATGAAGCGACTTCATTTACAGGTTGATATCCTCAGTTCCGGGTTGTTTTTTTAAGTTTTACTTGAAACTTTTTCTTAAAACACCGTGTGCTGTAAAACGGAAATTATAGCTTGTTAGGTACACGTGTTTTCTGAAGTTTTGTCTGCAGTCGCAGTATTGTGATGCTTGCAGACTACCAGACTTGGGGAAAAGGGTAGCAGATCGTCGACATTTTACACGGAAAGATGGCTAGCCTAACGCTTGGTCATTTGGACAGAAAAGAAGAAAAATCGTTTTGAGGGATGGAACTTGTATTAGACGTCCGTGCTTAAATGGTCGATCGAACAGCTGGGATTAGATGGGATAAGGCTCAGGGGTTAATTAATCAGTACCTTAGCAGTGAATGTTAACAGTGGACTATATAAAACCAAGGATATGACTTTAGAAAAAATGTTGGGTTTTGCCTACATTTGAACCTGTACATTGTGACTGTGCTTGTTAATAGATGTATATCAATTTACCGGGGGGGAAGGGGCGTCAGTGGAAACTGTAAAAGTTAATGTACTAATCAAGCATGTATGAAAGAGAACTATCATGATATTACCAGTATTTAAGCATCTGTTGATTATATCAAATACAAATAGTGCATTCATCAGTGTTCCTCACTTTTTTTTTCAAATTACAGCTTTTGTCTTCTTTGGAAAGACCCAGCAAAACATTGCAGTGTCACTAACCCTTTGAAAGAATAAGGATGTCTTTTATGACACGCCATCAATTTTTAAAGTCATATTTACCAAATATTCTTAGTTAAACTGGTCAGTTATTGTAACTTGTATTTCATTCCATTAACTTTTGCAGATGAAAGGTTACCAATTCAACACTCTGTCATACCAGTTTGAATTGTAGCATCTTCTGATGCAAACAGCTTCCTACCACAGGTCCATCTGTTACCAAAGTGCAGACTAGAATCAGACCATGGAGAGTCAAGACCTAGAGCTTCTTCAGTCATTTGACAGTTCCTTTATGCCACCAGATGAGTGTGGTAACCAGCGGTGTCTGGATCTGTTTCCTGATTTCCTGTTCACTGTAGTAACACCAGTGGCAGTGGTTGTGCTCCTGCTCTTCGTTCTTTCAATCATCATGTGCTGCTCCTTCAGCAGGTTGACATGATTCTTGTTATGATTCATCTTTGGTCACTTGTAAAATTTGTTAGAACATGTAACTCTCAGGTACAAAATAGTAAAATATTAGGATCTGTTTTTCTTTTATTTGTTATTACTTTTTGTGATTTATATTTTCTTAATTTTTACAAATTTTCATTCAAATTTCAAATTTTAATTCTTTTTATAGTTAACATTATTATTTTATACAGTTTGAACCCGTTTCTAAGCTTATCAATGCCCATAGATTTTGCTGAAGCTACACATCTTGAGTACTTAAGGAAATGATAATAACCTATATTCTCTGCCATCAGTGCTGTCATTAGATGTAGAGGGAATTACCAAAAAAGTTCCATCAACTTAAAAAATAAAACATCAAGAACAAAAACAACCCCAGACATACTTCACTATGCTATGCCTATGCACAATACAAATGTAAGAAGGCTTAGCTGACATAATGATCTCCATTTTATTGTCTCATCACAAACATACCATATAACCCTCAAATGAAAAGGGGTGCAGTGGTTAGTGCCTGTCAATACAGTGAGGACTGGCTATCCTGGGTTCAGATCTTGTCTCCAGCACACTAAACAGCATAGAAATTGAAAGAAACTCAGAATGTGATGGGCAATTTAAGTTTCAATGCTAAATGTAATTTTTGTGGGAATGTAATGTGCAATGTGTTAATTTTGATTTTTAACCATTTCAGGCTACGCAAGATATCTGAAAGGTAAGCAGTGTTAATAAATTGATCTTCATGATGTTGATAGCTTAAAGCATATTTCCCAACTATGCAGCAATCTTATTGCATAGCATAAAACAAATTTAACAGATAAAACACACACACACCTCCCCCCCCTGCAAGCACACAGCTATGCAAACGTGCAGACAGTCACCAAGAAAGTAATGTTGATAATGTGAGCTTATATAGTGCAGTACCTCAGCCTAAGCCATGCTTACTCCACTTTACAAAACATAACACAAAGACACAAATCTTGTAGCTCTGACTGTGTAGTTAACGGAATGCCAGGATTGTTCTGTTGGATGACACTGGACACCATGACACAGGCAGATGAACAAATAAATGCCTAGCTTCTAAAGAAGGCATCATCCATTTCCTCATGCTCATCAAGCCCTTCAAAAATCTGTTTAAAAGCTTTGACAATGTTAGAAATATCTTTTATGTTGTTTCAGTGAGGATGTGCTTGCCAGTTATGATGCTGTGAGGCGAGCATCAGCCACAGTCCGCCACGTATCTCATGCTAACAACACACCCCTTCTTAGCAGCCGAAGTGGCTCTATGACTCTAGTACGAGATCAGCGTCTTCGTAGGGGATTTCGACCACGTGACTCATGTCATTCTGCCCCAGGAACCCTTCAGAGGTTGAAATGCATGAATTATATAAGATTTATCAGTCTAGGAAAAAAAAACTACAAACATAATATTAATTCGTCACCATTTGATTTCTATTGCATCACAACAACCAGAGAAAATGAGACTGCAGATAAGTAATGAAGAAATGTCACTAAAGAGAAATGCAGTGACTTTGCTGTGGAATAGCCATAAATCAGATAATCACATTTTGCAATCTTCTGTTAATTTCAAGACTTTTTAATCAGGATTAGGGCTTAATTTTTTTTAATCACATAAATTTTACCAGGAATTAGTAGATTATTAAAATGAATTTTTATGTCTAATGTCAAAACATCTGGGTCTTGGTACAGGCATCATAGAAACAGAGATTCAACAGGCTGGCAGAATAGTCTTCCTCCTCCACCACCTCCTCCAGCTTATGGTGGCCCACCAGCCTATCCACTGGATGATGATGATGCGTTTTTGGGGTGAATATTTCCCAGATTATTTCTCATTTATTCTTCTAATAATGTCATGCTTATGTTAAAACACAGATTGAAACTTTCTTGAGATAAGCAAAAAATAGTATTCATAGTGCTGTTTTTCTCACTATAACTGAGTACTTTATTTTGAATTTGGTAGAGATTTTAAAAATATATTTTTTTTCCCTCTTGCTACAGTTTATGTTGATATCTGACAGTAGCTGCATGTGGTTCACAACCATTGTCACCTCGGTAGTAAATGCCAGTAGCCATCTCTCTACCTTTTTCTATGTGTGTATGTGAGAGAGAGAGAGTTTATTTGCTCTTGTCCTCACAGAAAGGATTTAAAACAAATATTAGTTTCTCTGCCATTTTTTTTCAAAGAGATATATCTCTTTTAAAGGCCTGTAGCGAGTGGTTTTATTTCAGTGACACTTTACATTTTAATTCATATATATCATTAAAAGAACATACATGTGTCTGTAATAGCCTGACCATTTTGTTTTTACGAATATTTTATAAACTGATTATACCAGCCAACCCTTCCCTGGAAGAAAACAAAAACCGAATCCATTTTCATTAAATTATCCAATTGCCTTAGGTATATTACAGTTGTCATTTTCCCTTGATGTTGAATGCACATATGTCATGGTTGACTAATGTGGGCATGTATCTGGATTGCGTTTTTGCAGGCTTGCTTATCATTGACATGTGCTTTCTGTTTTGACATAGCGATGCAAAAGTATTTGTAGTTCACCAAAGTGAATGAGTCATGCCATGTACTGATCAGTGTTTGGGATAGTCAGGTCAAAGCTCTTTTCTTTTTCGCTTAGTCACAACAATTAGAAATATGTTTAACGTGCAAAACACCTGTTATTTTAATGATGCATAGATGATGAAATACTTGACAAATGATGTCCATTTCAGACCTGACATACCACTGCAAGACTTCCATGACGCAGATGTCAGGCACGCTGAAGCTCATAGAAGACAACGCCCCTACTCCACTTCAGATGGTTATATGACAGGCTGATTGTAAAACTATACATGACTTAATAAACTACAATTAGAAATGGAATTGTATAAATCTTAATATCTACATATTTGAACATATTAACCAAACTGCTGTCATGCAAATCAACAAAGGCACCATGGCAGGCTGCTTATGAACACGCTTAGCTAATCGTCTGGTCCTTTATGACTTTAACAGTTTGGATATAAAAATTGGTCTGGAGTGAGTCCACATTATTTGTATTAAAATTGTACAGAAACTGCTTTATTATGATTTTTATCAAGTACTTAAAGGTGACTTTTCAGATAAATGATCCCACAAAAATATGCTCATGGATGAAAGATAAGTGCAATAGTTAGCACATTTAGTGCTCAGAAAGTGTAAAATGCTGCCCTAGTATGAAAGGGAACACATTTTGTAATTAATGAAGTCTATTAATGTTTTATGTTAGCTGTTGAATTTTATCACGTTTTCTCTTTGTTGTGCAAGAAATAAGTGATGTTATTTTTGTTATGTGTTAGCCAATAAAAGGTTGTCTCACAGGGGTATTTGTATTGTTCAAAGCTACAATGATTTGTTGAAGTCTTAATATGCATGCAAAGTGTTGCTGATTTATTTTAATTGTTGTCATAATATACTGTTGCCTTTTTCTAGTAAACTTATGAAATAACTGAACAGTGCCCTTGTTTTCTTGTCTCAATGTTCATTCTACTGTTAGTGTTGGAAGTTTCACTGATTTGTATTCCATCGTATTATCTATTATCTCACTTGGGTTTAAATACTTCTGTTCAAAAACCAGAAGTAAAAAGTTCTAAAGAATAAACCAAATTGAAAAGGTCGAGGGGGAATAACTATGGTGGATAACAAATGCAGTCCCCTACCAATCACTGTATCACCACGGAGTTACATTATAATTCCGTGGTATCACTGTTACTGGGTAAGCAAAACCTGACAAATTTCAGCTCATTTATGCTGCATGTGTAAAATGAAAATGCTGCAGTTCAATACACGTTCGAATATATCCCTGCAAAACTTTGACAGATGTGGTTGATGAAGGTCGATCAGTGATGGTTAGATCAGATGTAGAGCAGAGGTGGAGAAAACGGCAGAAAGCAACATCTAGACGAGATATCAACTCAAGCAATCACAGAAATCATAGAAGTCTGTGCAAGCAATCCTCGGAGAAGTCTGCATCTGCAGTAGGGCGTAAAAAGACTGATACGTGACCGCTAAATTTTGAGCTAAATGGAATACATGTATAAGATTTACTACTAATGTAGACGACTGTGAAAGCGCGTGATTTCAAAGATATCATTGGAAGCATATACCAGTTTAATGCTGAACTGGTATGGGCAAAACTTAAGGATGGCTCACGACGCTATGACATTTTAGAAAAAAGGGGTGGGGGCTAGAATTAGGGTTAGGAGTTGCATTAGCGTTTAGGGTTAGGAGAGCTAGGTTTAGTCCCCCCTTTTCAGTTAGATTATCCGTCCTGACGTCCATTAGTGTTTGATACGTACAAATTTTGGCTCGTAGGCAAAAAGCCAAGCTAGTATAAGAATAGCCACCACAAACTAAGTAGGGCCTTTCTTGAGACTAGCAAAGTAACAAATACATTAATTGAATGCATATGCTCTATCGCTCTTCCCAACCCCAATTTACTTCTCGAAGCAGACGAAAGCTCGTTCTCACCGGAAGTCGGCGAGAGTACCTTTTTTTTTTCCTCTGCCGCGGGAAGTAGTGGAATTAAAAAGTTCAAATATTCCGTTAGGCTGCTGGATTAGGCAAGTCCAATAACTGTGTTTTAATTAGTATCAACGCAAAAGTATCCAGACACAGACGCAATACTGCCGCATTTTGTTTTTCTTCTTTACATTACATAGCGCTTAGCTTAGAATAGCAATACGAATAGATAGGGACGTCTCAAGCCCATAGCCGATTAGAACTAGTACTTCTACTGTGTTGTACTTTGATCGAGTATTGCTTATTTCAGGGGAGAAAAACAAAAAATCATGCCCGGGTTGTTGGAAATATGCCGCAATCCTCCGTCTTCAGAGTACGTGACTGTCATGGAGAAGAATGGGGAAATGAAATATGTGTCTGCTAACATGGCTGAACCTTTCGTAGGTACCAAAATTATGTAGGGCCTAGTTGAGTCATTGTGAAATGGAAGACATTAAAATGTTCACATATAACGGCAGATTTAAATAAAAATATATAGCTTGTTGATATCTTTGTACCTCTGACAATCTGAGTACGTTTGTCTATCATGTGTATATGTGCTGGGGGCGATGGTAACTATGCTTGGGCAGTTTTGTGTTCTTATATTGTCAATGTTTGTGTCTTCTTCTATTCTAAATTTTACGCCCATCATTATGTATAGAGATAGCAGAAATGTATTTTATATGTAACAGTTTTGATATTTGGATTTTTAAAAATAAAATGTTTGATAAATCTTTAATTAAATGAGAGAAATTATAATTTAGGCCTACCTCATTTCTGGAAATTATTTTCAGCTTGGCAACTACCCAGATATAAGAGTGTCAAGAGATCAGGCTCGCATTGCTTCTTGCAGAGAAAATGTGAAATCTGCCTTTATTCCTCAAGAGAAAACTGTGTGGCAAAAAGCATTACATGCATGGTGGGCATCATTCTTTGTGTCCTATTTAGTTTAAAAAAAAGTGGAGAAAAGAGATGAAAAAGTCTCCCAAAAGCTTTGGTTGATGCAATATAATTAGGAAACGAAATACATTTGTCATATTTGTATAAAGATTTTTTTGGATAGATTTTTGCTATTATTTTTTTTGTGTGGATACTTTAAATTTCAGGTACGACCAAGGACTGACTAGCTCATTTGAAGAGATTGTTGAGAGCAAGGAAGAAGGTGACAAAGAGAATTTTTTATCTCATAGCTTTTTTGTGTCTGTTATTTTTAATATTTTTCTTTAATTTTAATATGATTTTATTTGCAAGAAATCATAAAAAGAAGAAGAAATGACATTTATTTTTTAAACATTATAAATCCATTTTGTTCACTGTTGTTGTTACACATCGAATCAAGAACAAAACCATCAACAACAAAAATTTAGTTCTAAAGTAAAGTATCTATTTTTGTTTAAAAAGAAGATACAGATTGTGGGGAACTTTTGTCATTATTCTCACAACATGATTGAAACTAAGGAATCGGACTTCAGGGAACATTACTTTGATCTTGGCATCCAGCTTATTTATCTGTCTGTGTATTTGAATGTATTTATTTCTTAAGAAAATGAATTTGATTTGTGATAAATGCTTCCCTTGTGTCTTTTCATCACCAAAAGTATCCTTCCTATTTTTTTTACAGTCAGTCCACTTGCAGCATCTGTAGTAAATGGGATTCTTGGTTTATTGAAAGCATTCAGCTCATTAAAAGTCTCTGTATTTCCTCACATGTCAGTAAGTGTTACCATCTGTAATTTGTTATTTGTTGAAATTTTAAATTGAGGTGAGCAAGAGGAACAGTTAACAGCTGTGTCAACAATCTTCAGATGACCACTTTACATTAAGCCCCTTGTAACGATGTAGAGCTTTAGCTCAACATGACTATTAACTGCTAGAAGCTCTGCCCATTGATTTTGTGTGGTACACGTGGCCCGGTCTAAGACAAACATGGCTACACATCGAGTGAACCTTGTATCTCAGCCACGCAACTTTGGTGATGATTTTTAACTTTTTATTCCTTTAACATCTCATTATGACTCCACGAAAGGGAGACCACTTTTTTTTTTTTTTAAAGAAAGCTGCATTTTTTTTTGAGGCTGTAGAGTTGGTGAGATTGAAATTTAGGCCAAATGTTATGCAAGCGTCATTCGGTCAGTGCAACATCGAATTCACATAACCTTTGGTGCCACCTCAATTACAGAAGTCCATACAGAAGTCTTTAGATTGATGATGAACTGTGACACTATACACTTAATAGTTATTCACAGTTTCAACTGTTCTCAACAAAACAGTTTATGCTGATACTGATCAACAATTTTGCATGTTGCATGCGTCTGTGTGTGTATGTCTGTGCGTGTCTTCTGTAAAACGCCGTAGGACCAGGATATGACTTTATTTAAGTTCACTGCATTATTATTATTCTATTTAATCATATTAATCTCATTTTACTTGTCTATAAGTACACCATTGAAAAAAGTTGCAATTAAAAATTTACGAAATGCTGCAGTCACAATTTTTGTTTGTACAGTCGTATAGATCTTAAATTGGCATCCATATAATATATGTTCCTAACCATGTAGTGTCAATGAACAAGAAACACGTGCCTTTGTGGCAATATTTGTCATTCACCACTTTAAAACAATTTACATGTTGAGTACTGCTTGTTTTTTGTCTCAACACTATTTCATTACTTTTTTTTACATGCTGATGCTAAATTGTTCGACTTACTTTGGTTCAAATGTAAAAGATGTAGTTGTTGACCAGACGCTCCATGCTAAGCTACCCATGAGGTCAGTTGCAAAGTTTTATCCATCTGAGACATTTCTTCCTGTCACAATATGGTCTTGGAAATGGTATGAACTTCACTTATCCTTTTTTAAGTCTTTCAGGATACCTAGAATCAGTGCTGCACAAACCCCAAGCACATCTTTTTAGCATGATTGTTTCGCTGAAATCATTGAACATACTAGTACTAGACATAATGTTTGTCTCAGAACAGGCAAAGTAACTCTATTTGGCAAAATTTCTTCTGCGGATTCTCTAAAGTCGGGATATGATTGGTCATGACATCACTACAATGGGCAGTGTATAACAGTTAATAGCTCACAGTTATAATCAGTTAAAAAAGGGTGAAATGAAATATGTTCCCAAAAAGTAAGCAATTGTTTCAAGTTTATAAAAGTTTACTAGTCATAATCACAATTGTCAAATCAGGCATGTGTTAGAACATGGAGTCCTGGCAATGAATAATGGTGAAAATTATGCCAGACCTTGATCATTTTCTTTCACAGTCACAAATGTTCACAAAAATTTATTTGTTTTCCTTTACAACAGCTGTCAAATGAAGGACTTATTGCTAAGTTTGCAGAAGTATCAGACTGGTCAGTTGCTTTTCCTATTATTGCCTCTCAAATTAAAAGATTTTAGTAATCTATTTTAAAGATTTCATCCAGATTCATATATTCATGGCAGAGATCACTCTGAGCAACATTATTTAACAACAAAAACATAATTGAACTTTTTAAAGAACTTTTTCTGTCATTTATTGGAAAATGAAATCGAAGGTGAAATTTTCTTGTTTAGTGCTTAGGTTGCAGATTCAATTTACTGTCAGTTTTTAATCCTTGCTCTATTTATAAATGCTATCCAATTAAAATGTCAAGGTCAGAGAGTCCAGTACGAGCATTTGCCTGGCACCCCCATACCACAAAGTTTGCCCTGGCGCTACAAGATGATGCTGTGCATGTGCATACTTCTGGCAACAGCTTGGTGCCAGTTCTAAAGCACAAGTTTCAGAAATTTGTGTCTTGTCTGGCCTGGCAGTAAGTAGTGTCTGGGGGTGTTGGAAAATTTCAGGAATCAAAAATTTGTTGGGGAAATTAGAAGGCTTAAAAGTAACTATCATGGATGAGTTTTAGAAGCAGAGGGAAGTTGAGTTGAATGTAATGAAGTTCATGTTTGTTTTTTTTTTTGAATAGAGATAAAGAAAATGAGCAAGGAAAGTAAATATGTAAAAAGGATTTAGGACTTGCACTCTATAAATCTGATGGTGGTTTTCAGACCTTTGTCTGCCTCAGTTCTGGCTGTTGCATGTGAATCCTGCATTCTTATTTGGCATGTGGAACCCACTTCTCTTGCAGCAAGGTAGGTGTTGATTGTGCGTCATCTTTTATTTAAAACTATCATACATAGAGCTTTTCTACATTTGGGAAATCCTAGTGCCCAAGCAAAAGACCTGATAATAGAGTCATAGGAAGAACAGAAAGTGTCTTGGTATTAATCTTTTATTAGTAGTCTACTAAATGTTCTTTTCAGTTTCCACTTTATATACCTTTTTTTCAGGCCCTCCACCAGTTTGGCACAAATTCTAAAGCAGCCAGGCCATGTACCAGTCACTCATCTTGCATGGGATCCTTCAGGAAAACTGCTTTTGTCTTCCTCACCCACAGACACAGCTATTATGGTCATTATTTACCACAGCCCCTTTTCAACCAACAGTAAAAAGAATTTGCTAGAATTAGAATATAGCATATCATAACTTGTAGACTTTTCTACATATGCCAAATAGGTATAATTTTCTGATGAATCTTTAGTATCAAGAATAGCCACTACAGGTAAGAACTTAGGAGCTGCTTTCCTCCTGCTAAAGTTACATTTTCTGATAGCAGGAGGAGAGCTCTGATAGTTTGTCAGAGATTTGTTAGGGTATCAGTTCAAGCTTTTTGTCTTTGCTGCAGAGAAGACACAGTTCTTACATTGTGTGCATTTGTGGTGGCATACAAATCTATCCATGTGCATTTTAGTCTAACATACATGGAATTTTCTTGGCTGTTTCATTGATAATATGTTTATACTAATGTTTTTTTCCTGATTTGTTATGTTTCTTCAAATATTGTTTGTTATGCCTTTGTCAACTTGCTCTCTAGGTTTGGAGTGTTCCCACTGAAGCATGTACACCACTTCGACGATTTGGAGGAGGTGGCATTTCACTGCTGTCATGGTCACCAGATGGTAGCAAGGTTTTGTCTGCTACTCTCTCTTCTGTGTTTAGGTAACTCAGGAAAATCACATAGTGATATTTGTGTTGGATTTGTATAGAAGTTAACTCAGGTATTGTTGAAAATGAAAAAGTGTTTTTTTTTGGGTTTTTTTTTCATCCTTTTTCTTATTTGCCAGTAACCAGGA
Organism: Marisa cornuarietis; assembly: GCA_004794655.1. Taxonomy (NCBI): domain Eukaryota; kingdom Metazoa; phylum Mollusca; class Gastropoda; order Architaenioglossa; family Ampullariidae; genus Marisa; species Marisa cornuarietis. The sequence continues at coordinate 459,353 of SMMW01000554.1, read as the reverse complement.
TTAATGTTCTGATTTGATTTGAAAAGCAGAATGCAGAATTTGGTTCTTCAAAAGTGAATAACTTTTTCTTATTGTAGGGTTTGGGAGACCACAAGCTGGAACTGTGAAGTTTGGTCTCAGCTGTCAGGGCGCTGCATAGTACGTTTATATAGTTAGCAACATTAATCTGCCATTGTATAACAGTTATAATTTGCCAGTGCAGAGGAGGATACAAAGCTTTACATTTCTTAAGCTTAGAGAGACTCAAACTCAGCATATATAAATATATGGATGGTTATTATTATTTAAATCACAAATTTTACTGTAGGTATTTAATAAATAAACTGTATGAAGGACAGTACAAAGCAGAAAGAGGGAGTATTATGCATTCCAATCATTTGAGAAAATGTAACTTCATTTTGAAAAAAAAATATAATAATCATGTCATAAGTCTCATTATCTATCAGGCTGCCTGCTGGAGCTGTGATGGAAAGATGCTTTTATTTGCCATGGAATCTGATCCTGTACTCTACTGTATCAAGTTTGGTACTCTGCACCATGATTTTATGCTGAAAGACAGTACTGCAACACCAGTTAAAAGTGGCAGCATGGGGAGTGCTCCCATGGCAGTTGCTGTAGCTGATCTTTCTGATGTCATTTTAACATCACAGGATGGAGAAGATGTCAGGTAAAAATCTGTTACTGCATGCAGAAAACTATAAACCATTTGTTAAGATGTCTTTGCACAAAAAATTTGGGGTGGCCAGGTCTTCTTGTTTGTGTGTGAGTGTTCATGGGTAAATGGTTGTAGGATGTGATAGAGAAATAGTAGATCTGTATTGTAGAATTTGTCTGAAAATGATTATGCTGTTGGTCTCAATTTAACAAGTTAAAAAATATTGTCATGGAAATCAATGAGTATCCTAATAGACAATAAGTGTCTTGCTGAATGTATGTTAACTTCACCATAAGGTGGATGTTTTTCTTTCAGGATTGGTGGTTTTGTTCAGCAGATGGTTTGGAATAAGACAAGTGAGAGATTAGCTGTTCTTTGTCGAGGTTAGTGAAATTCTGTTACGTACATTTATAGGACATCATCTTCACATGACATATGCATCTCATTTTTTTTTTCTTCGTAGAATATAATGCACTCTTGATTATAGTCATTGTTTGTAAACTGTTAGAAGTTCTAATAATGAATTTATGAAGTTATTGATTCCTTTCATAAGATTTTGTATTGTGTGTTGAAACTATAGGAATATTTGAGATAAGATAATTATTTTCTATGTCCAGCTTGATTAAGCACAATGAAGATAAGGCACTTAGACATGATGCCTTCCACTAAACATACATACATCTGTGAAAAAAAAAGCATACAATGTAGCCTGTTTCCAGTAAGCAGCACTATTGAAGGTAGTTATTGAGATCACTGTTATTGTGTTAAGATTGTCAAGAGTGATTGCTTTCTTGGCATGGACAAAACTCTGATGTGTGTCAAACAGGTCCAGACGAGAAAATTAGCCCTTTCATAATCATCTTTAAGACTGCACGACATCCGGTTTTACAAATGTTACCAAGGTAAGGGCCGTCTGGTTTACTCATGTTAGAATATCAGCTGGTTGCAAGATCTGAATTATATGTAAAAATTTTGACAGTAAAGGATTATTTTGGCATTTCTCAGGTGCTTACTCCAAATGGGAAAATTCCTTACCTTCTCATCAGAATGAGTAGTTAGTATAGTAGTGAGTGCAAGTTAGTATAGTATGCATAAAGTAAGTTAACATAGTATTCCTCATAGTAATTAGTAGTCGTCATATGCATTCAGTATCTATGATTTCATTGGCATTTGACACTGTGACAAAAGTTTGCCTCTGGCATACAGTTGGACTTTGATTGGTTACAACTATTTTTTTTTCTGGGCTGAACCTGAAACGATATCAGTGGATGAAGAAAGATATCAGGAGATACATATGTTAATACTGGCCTGCTTTGTGTTGTTGTTTGCATGTTTTTTGCATTTAATGCATGAATTGAGTAATTTCTGACGATTAAAAAATTGGCTGATGGAGGTGACGTCATGTTTGACGTAAATTCTACTCACACCACGAAGTGTTGAACATTCTGGGTGCACTGACACTTTTCACCTAACAAAGCTCTACATTTTGCACACAAACAGTATTTGTCAACATATTCCTGCAAAAAACGAATTCATGCTGATGAGCGTCATGGTATTTTGTCCCCAATTTGCGGAAATTTTGAGCACAGAGATAATTGCTTTTGTCAAACAGATGACGGAATTAACGTGTAACATATGGTTGTCCTAACACTAATTTTATTAAATATATGCCAAGAATCTCTGAAACACGAACAGATTTACAGCAATATATACATTTGTCTGGAAACTGAAAGACATTGTCCAAAGGTCACAGGGGTCATCGTTCACTTTTTTGTAATAATACTCTTTTCCGTAAATTCTGTTTCAACATTTTATTTGCACATAACCTGGACAAAATGATGTCACATAATGTTGTGCAGTCTTTAACACCGAAAATTGCCTTTTCCAGACAGTGTGGTAAGTGTTTTACACTTTGTCCTAAGTGTGATAGTGGTGACAGGCGTCATAGCAAGGTGGCCGCCAGGATAAATGCATTAAATTCCCTCATTTTCGACTGATAGTCAGCTTGTTCACTGTGGCTGTGTGAACTTGTGTTAGTGGTTGGATGTTTCTACTTCAAGAACACCACATCGCCCCGTGGCCCATTTTAGGGGACGAACTTTTGTCTCAGTGCCATTTCCCTACAGCAAACGACTTGTTTGTTTGGGAAGCTTGACGCATGCTTTCATTTATAAGTTTTATTTTCTTTTATTTTTTCATCTTTACTTTAATGTATTTTTGTGTAACTCTTTTTCTTATATTTCTTTGAGAATCTATTTAATGTTAGCTTTTTAAACAGTGTTTTAGAGATGATTTCCATTTTTGAAGGAGCCATGGCTCTGTGTGTGTTGGATGTGCATTTTGCCATTACATTTTGGTGTTGTGATTGTTTTGTGAAGGGTATGACTTTGGTTGGCCTTCAGCCATTTGTCACAGGTGTGTGCCAAGAATTCTGTCTGTATGTTGCAGTGGTTTTGTGAAGGGAGAAGTTGGGGAGATACCTCATCACATTGCCTTCCAGCCCAGTTTTGATCAAGGAGCTCTGCTGAGTGTGGTAGGTTGTGTGACTTTATGAATATTTATTGTGTTCATTCTGTAAGCAAAAGTAGTTATGCAGGAGTGGTGAGATTAGTGACTGAGTGTGGGACATTCAAGTTAAATGGTTGTATGAGCAAGTAATGCAGATAATGTGAGTTGTATAACTTGGTGGTAAATAATGATCTTAGTTTATTAAATTTCCTATAGCAGTTTCAGGTATGTGTTGCTGATACATGAAACATTTATTTATATAATTGCACCTTATAGCTATGTGTAAATGTTAAAAAAGATGCCTTTCAAGATGAATCATCGCATTGGTAATACTAACGTTAGAAAAGGTAGTTTTCTTTGATGCTTTCTTAGGCTTTGGTTTTATTTTTACCTGATCCTTACAGGTTTGGTCAAGTGGACGAGTGGGTTATGTCCCTATGTATTTTGTTGTTGAAGAACACATTGCTTCAGCACAGTTCCAGCATATAGATGTCAATGGACACAGCACTCGACAGCTGTACACAACACCTGACAGCAATACATAGAACTTGTGTGACCATAAACTACAGTTCTTAAGTAAAGACATGGTACTAATTAGATAATATCACTCGTGAGAGAGGAAGAGAAGAAGGTATTAAGTTCTGCTGTTATTTACAATGGAAGAAAGACAGAGAGCCATGGGATTGTGTGCATTTTTGACAGTTAACATATCAGTGGGCACGTGTGAAAATGAGTGCTTAAAGAAAGACTTTGTAACATTTAATCTGTAACTCGTGGAAAGATTATGAATCTGTGAGTTTCAGCAAAAGCAGAAGTTGTAGTCTGGCTGACAATATTCTACAAGATTTCTGGATGCAATGATGTTTGCTTGAAGTATGTTAAATGGTGGATTGTAGAAGTATTTTCTCCTGTTTCTGGATGCATTTTGAAGCATTTGCTTGAAATGCATATATTGTCAGATAATTGTAATTTACTTTGTAATTCAAACATATGTAAATATCAGTGTTTATTGCAGACAAGTTGGAAAATAAAAACAATCTAAGATGGTGCTCAGCATGATTTTATGTACTTGCATTATAAATGCAGTGGTACTAAGATGAGTGTTAATTTTAATTGCAGGCATCACAGAAATTAAAATAAGTTTTGTGAACCGTGAATTTTTGTGATATACATCCTGTGATAGGTGATCATGCAGTTAACTGCATTATTCCAACAGTTATAAGTAGTGACCAATATTTTCATGATGGCTATAACTGACAGTAAGAGAGTGTTAAAATTGGGGCACTCTACAAGTCTTCCTAAAGTTAAGATACAGTACAGAAAAAGACTATAGAAAAGAAGTGTTTTTAATCCTTTTGCTGCAGGTGCTTTTGAATGGAGTTAATGACTTTTTTCATTCTGAAGTTGTCTCAGAAATTAAGTTAAACTTTTAAATTTACAATAATGATTCCAAATAAAGATTTTAACCATTAATTTATACACACATTTTAAACAATATTTCTGCTTGTGCAGAGAAAAATTATTATAGTTCCATAATGTGTGAGTAAATAAGTTAATACAAATATGTCAAAGTGCACATATAGAAATTTATTTCTAAAACATCTTGCAACAGTATCTCAATAATGCACATCATGAAAAATTTCAATACATTACAGGATAAACAGACAAAATCTAGGGGTACATAATGGGAGGAGGGGCTTTACTGGGTGCTATTTGTGTTGGTATTACACAGAGGCAATAAATTGTTCATATTTGCAGCAAGATCTTGCATTAAACAAAGGTTAAAAGAGTTGTTTAAAATACCAACTTCACATTCAGTGTAGAAACAACACTTGATTGACTAATAATAATGTGTACTTGTAATGTGCAGCATCACGACCAAGATAGATCGCACTTGTGTGTAGACCAGTAATGAGAAATGAACATTAGATAACAGTGAATGGCGAGATGTATAGGCACACTGAATAACATAAAAATGAAGTACAATGTAAAGCAATGGATAAAGGTATGAAGGGATACAGGTAGTATAAACAGTGTAAGATGAAGTTGTTACATGATGGTCATAATTTAAAATATTTCAAACATTTCAGCATTTGATATCCTTAAAAATTGTAAATGCAGTGTAATAATTATGCCAATAACTCGAACTGTTACCTCTGTGTAATTGTCTATTTTAGAGATATTTTAAAAACTAGTATATCTTTTGCACAATGATCATGCAATAAGTTATGATCATAATGCAATGTGATACTGGTATGTGTACAAGAATATGATTGATAACCATGACATGCTGGAGCCCTAAGTACTAGCTATATAATATGAAATGATGTATTTTTAAAAAGAACTTGGATTCTTGGGTATATCAGAATGGGGCTGTGCCATTGAAAATAATTATATTCTCCAGTTGGCAGGAGCTCAGCATTACATGAGTTAGTTTGGTAAGGTTTATTCACTGTGAGTTGCATAAGCAGCAGAAAATTTTTTACAAGTATCACAGAAATGCTTTTTACATATTTGCACCATGAAATCCTGGATTTCTAAGGCATTAAGCATCAGTATCATTCAGTCCTCACTGATACATAAGAAAAAAGTCTTGTGTCATTATTTTTCACTGACCTGTTTGGAATCCTCTGAAAATAAAACAGAAAACATTGATGTTGTAAACATTAAAACAGGTATTTATCAAGGGCAACAAAAACAGTTTGTATATAATGAAGGATAAACAGCTGTGCCTGTTCTTAGTGGGCCATAAAAACTCACGTTTTTCTCTTTTAATTGAGAAACAGGCTACTGATACAGTTTGCTGACATGGAGAAAGCACCTAGATTTCCAAAACAGCAGTGACATGGTAGAATATATCACTATGTGACAGACACATTGTGCTTTCTGAATGGACGATCTGAAGTGAAAAACTAGGAAGCTCTAGTATTCTTTCCTTCGTGTTTCTGTGCTGTCATCGACTGACTGCAACATTCTGTACTTTTAAAAGGATCTGAGTGCTTTTACGTGGAGCTGCACCGAATTTTCCTCTTGGATAAATAAAGTGGTATCTTAAGTTGGTTATTTTTGCTATATTCTTTCAAAAGCTGCTGTTGTCTCCATGTAACCTGCTTGTGTTCATACAGAACCTGACTTTCATTTTGCACGCAACTGCTATATAATCACAAATACTTTTTTCAAAAAACATCTAACACTCACCGGATTTGAAGCTGTGTTGATGACATCAAACGTACAGTAAAGGGCTTCTCTGCATCCTGCTGTTCTGTGTGAACAATGAGCGCGTAGCTACCCGCGGGTAGCACGTAGGACGCCTCTATGCTCCAATCCCTGACGTACACGTGCTGTGCTCCTGATGCTGTTGCTGGACACGTGTCGTAGCGGTCAAGAATAGCCTGGTAGTCTAGTACCTCTTCATGTGCCTCCACCTACCAAAGGATTTCGTTGCAATTTTTAGTTTACCCACACGATCTATAGATTTTGAAAAAGCTTTGAAAACATGTGTTGGTGTTACTCGTCCGAAGTGAAGGTACTTTTCTAAAAATGTTCATTGTATACGACTGCTGTGACTGCAGAAGATCTGAAATAAAGATCTATAGTATGGCCTTCTATGGCATAGTATGATATAGGAAAAAAGGAGGATAAAACCTGCCATTTACTCAATACACACACGGCAACACTAGGGCAAGAGAGTGTCGAGAGAAGTCGGCAACCTTCGATGGGATACCAACAGACAAAACTTTCGTCTCGCAAAAAGTTTGGGATACATGGAATACATTGCCAGCTCCTGTTGTGGAAGCTTCATCTCTGAGCGCCTTCAAAAATAAATTTGATGATGATTATGATAAATTTTATTTATATGGCTCTTTACCCCACCATTAAGGGCTAACTCAAAGCGCTTGATAAAATAGATAAAAATAATAATCATAATAATGGTCTCAGAACAATGAGTTCATTGTGTTCACGGTGTATAAGCTACTCGTGTTGAGAAGAAAAAAGATGCAGTCACTTCAGCTCTGTACCACTAACAAAATATCCTTTTCTATCAGAGGTAATAATAGTGGTGGTGGCAGAAACAACATATTGTTGGCCATTTTTGGCGCACACACGGTGTCGTATTAACATACTAGCTGGCAGTAAAGAAGCAGGAGGCAGGGTTGTTGACAAGAGATCAGATGATCAAGTCCACGTTTGTTGACTCAGGTAGATCCAACTCTAAAGCAGGGGGGGGGAAATGTTGCGAGGAAAATGGACCGTATAGCAGAAAGCGTTTAACACTTGCGGGGACGGCCAGCAAACGAAAAACCGGAGTCCAGATGGCGCAGATGTGGCGTCTGAGACACAAGACAACATCGTGGCTAGACGATGAAGAAGATATAATGTGTATGATAGCTATCGATACGTTACCGATCTCACACCTGGTCAAAAGACCAATACCATGGGGAGTGCTTAAAATATTTATGGCAAAAAAGCACTAGATTTGATTTTTTTATTTCATAATGTACTTACACTTACGCCATAGATAATGATATACAGATAACACTCTAACAGACATTAATATACAGATAATACACATGAGAAATACAATGTTTGACACAGTAGGAAACAAATAACAGACGAAACACAAAACCACATAAATACAAGGCATCGGGTCACCTTCAGCAGCAAAAACAAGCCATTCATTACAATATTTATGCACACTTCTTGGTCAAGGTCAGGCAACTGCAAGAAAAGCACTGATCTCAACCCTTGAGCAAAGTAAGATAGCAGTTAGAATGTCTGACAAATATGTAACCTAAACATCCCCCATCCCACTCTCAAAACGAGGATTCGGTCAACAGAGCACATGACCTCCCAATTCCACCCAAGACGCCCATTCTTTTTACTTAAAAAAAAGGAAAATAAAACAAACACTCTAAAAACAAACACAAAAATAGCTTGTTGTAGATCGTATGTAGATATATATGAAGTCCCATGGCAATGGCAAATGACAGAGTTTTCAAAACAAACTCATATTCACAGACCATCATCTGGGATTTTATTTTTATCCAGAATCGGCAAAGCTGTATAAGAGTGCTATGCAATTTCTTTGTGTGTGTGTGTGTGTGTGTGTGTGTGTGTGTGTGTGTGTGTTTCTTTTTCCTTAGAATGAAAGCCGAAGATTATCGTTCCTGTACAGTAACATTCCCATTCTACATTATCTCGGAGATAATGTCATCTTGTATATTTGATCTCACCATTCTGCATGTCCCTGATCATCACCTATAGGCATAAAGCTGCATGCTCATTAAATGTGCTTACGGTTTGCGTTATTGGATCGCTCCTTTCTGCCTGCAGCCCCCTATAATCATTGTAGCAAGTTAAGTACAAGTGGTATTTGATGCGCTATGGCTGTTGAACGTGAGTTTTATTAACTTAGTAAAAGTACGTTTTACTTGTAGAAAATTAAGAGGGAAAAAGGAGAGGAAAACACAAACGTGTGAAAAGTCGAACGGTCACAAACAAGGAACTACAGTAGTCACAATATTACAAAACATGATTAGAAACATATGCGCGGGGGGGGGGGGGGCAGGGGGGAAAGAGTCATTTTACCTTGAAAAGACGCACGCCAATCGGAAGCAGGGGATCAAAGGGATCTTGCATCACGCTGATGATGACTGGTCCTGAAACCAGAGTGACCGAGTCTGCCACATGAAAGTAGATCAACCTGTTCATCTAATGAGCCTCTGTGAAGACAAATCTTTTTTATCTTGGGAGTCAGGAGTTATTCTCCGCCTCGGCTGATTACGGACAGAAACCCAAGCCTGTTGACATTTTGACATCGAGTGTTCTTAGGTTCTAAAAGCGAGCTCGTGTTTCACTCTGTTGTCCGTTGATTTTTTAACGGTGCGCGGAACTTCATTGACTTATGTCATTAGGTCACTGACGTAAGTCATTGCTTGCTATTGCTAAAAATAACTTATTGAGTTGAGCCTACCTGTCCAACATCACGTCTTCCTGAATTCAGAAAAGGTGGAAATTCTTCTACAAAATGTTCATTTTTCTCATAAACAGCTTTTAGTCTAATTAAATTCTCCTGATGCGATAAAAAGATTAACCTTTTGTTGTCACTGTTAAATATAACTGACTGAAGCGAGTAGATATTTTCAGCATCACCCCCTGTCACCCACATATAGAAAAGACTGTCACTTTCTTTCGCTAATTGTTTTCTTAGCAAAACACCTTTTTCGTCTTTAGATTTTATGAAAATGATTGATTAATATTCTGCAATAAATTTATGAGGACTGTGCCCGTAAATTCCAAGACCTGAGTTTTATTTTCTGGTAATGTTCACATTTCCACATTCTGTCTCTCGGTCTGTCCGACTATCCGGTCATCTACCAAGGTGTCTGTAATTAGCAAACTTTCGATAAATAGAACATTATTTATGAAATAGCGAAACTAATTTCCTTCTGAATTTCTAAAAACATCACAACAACATTCAGCGTGTTTTCATAAGCGTACTGTTCACGCATCATTGATCACCAACCCTCCTTGCGTAGTGTGATGTGGTACTGGGGGTTCGTCGCGTAAATATCCTCGTTACCTATCTGGCCTCCAGCGTTCACCCCTGCCACCCACGCTCCTGGCAGCTTTTGGCGGTAGCCTAAGAAACATGAAAGCAAGCCAGAAGACTAAAACAACAATAACGACAAAAGTCCTGCATTTTAGCTTTCACTTGAGAAAGTTTCCTCTGGTAATAAGATTTATCGAGGTTATTATTATTATTATTATTTGCAGCGAACTATAGGAACCGCAATCTAGAAGCGAGAAGCATTTCTTCCTCCTTTTCAAACAATTTAATCACCTTACTCATGTCGACGCCGGCCTCAAGCGAAGGAATTCAAACAAGGGCATTCACGAAATCTTACCTATAGAAGTGTTTCGAAAGGCTTTCGGCTGTACAGATTCATTTGTATGGCATGCGACTAATTAAACTCTCGGTAAAAAAAACTTAATAAAATCGTCAAAAACATATACGTAAAACACTAATCAAGAGATTAATAAAACTGCATGCAGTATCGATACTTCAAAATCTAACCCCCCAACCTCCCCACCCCCCACGACCTCGCACGTCACTGATTTCATTCCATGCTTCTAATAATGCACTACATCGCTATAGCTTTAGCTCATTAACATATGGTCCCCATTTTCCAAACGGTCGTGGCACTGACAACTTAAACGTACACATGTTACTGTTTTTCTTCTGGGCCTGGCGATGCTCGTAGGCGCCTGTATCTCAAAAACGGAGAGTGTGCGTGGATAGTCACCCAGAATTGGGGAAAATGCTATCCTGTACCAAGCTTAGCCCAGTCATCTGAAAACATTTTTGACGCTTCTAGACGTCCAAGTGGTCTCCGCAGTCAGCGAATTTCGTTGGCTGCAGTCCCTGGAGGCCGTTCTGTCGAGCAGTGACGTCACCCTTTCAGGAGAAAGCTGCGGTGTCGCTGTGCATCACCTAACTCAACGCGATGCCCCATGAACACAAGGTGCCGACAATACCGCATGTCACTTTGTCTTCCAAACATATATTTAAAAGATACTGTAATCGTTTAGAGAATAGCCAGATCAAAAGAACAGACGGAAGTAATGCATTCAAGCACTGCTTAAAATGCCAGCATTTAATGGAAGTTGAAGTGCGATACAAATTACGTACCGAGAGAGTAACTGCGTCCTTTATAGCTGAAACTGCTTTTCAAATGAAGAGCAGAAAACTTGTGGGCTGGATTCACTTTTCTTGTAAGGAAAGAAATTAAACACACACACACACACACACACACACACACACACACACACACACACACACACACACACACATAGAGAAAACCACTTTATGAAACTCACATTATCAAATGTCTTTAGGGCACCTGTTTGTTTGGCGTGTGTGTGCGCGTTTGAAGAGGTAAAAGAGGGGTGGGAACCTATTAGAGGAGGAAGATAATTAAAGCTAGTTTCCTCAGACTCATTTCTGTCCCTTTGTTGCATCTGTTTTTGTTTTTTTTTAACCCAGTTCCGTTCCAATGACTGTAACTGCCGTCAATGGTTCGTCCTGATCACGGCGATTATGACTTTGTAATACCGTAAAATACAGTCCTTGGGTAAATCAACTACCACACTTCATTCATAATCACCTGACACGGAGAAGAGGGCAAGGGGAAAACAATCTGATGAGGAAGGCACTCTCGAGGCCGGGCTGGTCAGTACTGGGCAGTACGGCGTAGGTGCCGGGGACCAGTGTGTGACGGACGCAGCTCTGCATCTCCCTTCTGTACACGTTGGCATTGTCTCCCAAAATCTGCACCTCACTGAAGCGGTCGTTGCTTTCGTCCACCTGGAGACGAAGTCGCCATAGCTATTTTGTTGTAGCTTCTACAAGCTATACTCCGAAGTGTGGTCGGAAAGCGATGAACGCAAGTATTGAAGGTTCCAATCAATCAATCAATCAATCAATCAATCAATCAATCAATCAATCAATCAACAAACTAATACATTTTTAAAATAAAGTGTAGCTGTAGTCTAGTGCCATGTCTTACCATTTACTTTACCGCTCAAAAAGCACCACCACGTCCATTTGTAAGCGAACTCACACCATTAACCACACACATGAAGTGCTCGAACCACACTGCGCCATTACGACCATGCTGCTTGCCTTAAGTCTTAGGTTATTTTACATTAAACAGATTAAGTCAATAAATCCAGTGATCGTCTTGGATCGACAGCTGCAGTCTATTCCATCGACGACGGCCGATGAAAGCTGGTTAGAGCTTCCACTACGTCACTCTGGGATGGGAAGACTGTCATACACTTGACCGAGCAGATCGCTCACTTACCTTTACTACGTCACACCGGACTGGGTAGCCTTCGTCTTTGCGATCCGTGCGGTTCTGAACGAGCTGGACCACCAATGGCATACCGCGGGATTCTGTTACAATCATCAAGTGACAGGATATGACGCTTATATGAAGGCTTATGTGCATTAGTCTTGAGAAAATTGACTCAAATTGAGAAAATTGAGAAGCACTGAGAAAATACGAAAGCAAACTAAAGTGAGTATTATAGACATTTATATATTATTATGTTTATAAATTAGGATTTATAATATGTAGGCACCGCGCTTTCTCGTTCTGTAGAAACTCGTTTGCTCCAAGACTGACTACTGAACGATACAGTACAATACGTTAAAGCGAACTACCTCAGCGTGGAATTACCTCCTTGAACACAGCTTAAAATTACTCTTCCCAAGAGTTAGCGATAGAGGTCTTCGCTGCTCATTATACAGTGAACTCAAAATTTTTGTTTCCTTAATTAACAAAAAGCCAATTAATTTTACAGAAAATTTGACTACTTTGTTCTTGAGCTTCACGATTTACACACCTAAGACGAAGTTCACTTGAGGTAGCATGACATGTTCAACAACTTTTTATTTTGTTACGATAAGCAGCACTCCAGCAAAGGAACGGGCGTGCACACATGAGCGTACGCATGTACAAAAGCACAGAGGAATGCAGTTGTTCATTCGTTCATTTATGCACACGCATACATGATAGCGCGCAGAAGTACCTGTTTCAGGAACGGTAAACTCAAAGCGCGGGTTTTCCATTCGCCTTTGAAATCCTGCAGCCGTTGATCCCTTCCACTCATCGAAGACGCTGAGCACATAGTCTGTGAACGTAAAGAGAGTGGAGAGACAGATACATATATCTATTTTAGCAGAACTGGAAGTATGCATATATATATACACACACACACACCATTAAGACAGATAACAGAATTGTTTAGGCAAACTTCATCAAATACGCTTTGAACGTAGGCTGCATGAAGCATGTTGGGAAAATCACATGATCAGACACAAAAATACTCTAATGATGTCGATGGCATCAACAACCAAAAAGCATAGAGAAAACACGAAGGCAAACTAAAGTGAGGATTATAGACATTTACAAATTATTATGCTTATAATGTAGGATTTATAATTTATATGCTTATAAACATGAGAAAATGAGGCTGCGCCTAACTGGCGTTTATGTTCGGTTAGGACTGCAACATACATACATTTGCGCCTGTATGTTTATCATTGGCTGAGTTTTAGTTTCTAGTATGTTTTGTGTCTGTCCATAGGAATCATGCAGAGTAAGCTTTCTTTGTAGTGGTGCCACCTTCAGCCATTATTTTTTCAGTTTCAGCATTTCATATGTAGGAAACTATACAAGTATACATTACCTCTTATTGGAAAATTTTGACACGATGCATTTATTTTCATTATAATTGAATTTGTTTGTACAAGACAATTATTATGATTGAACCGTATCTGTCTTCAGTTCACTCATTCTTGGTCCCAGATCTACTGTTTTATCTAGAAATACGGATTTCGAATCTGCTCCTATCGTGCTTTTGAGAACAGCGGTGAACAGCGTGCTCTGTAGGGATTCAGCTAACACGCAGACACCTTGTTGCTGATAGTGTTACATACAATCTTACCTGAAGAAGACATTAGCGATTCTCTGGCCACTATTTGTTTTAAAATAAAATCTGTGGCGTTTTCTGTTTTTTCGCGATGCTCCGCTGTGTGAAGCATACCGCTCAGCCTGGAATGATGATGTCCTCCAGACTTTATCATTATATCTTTATATGTATCATATACTTCTATCTAAATCTACAGGAGCGTGTCCTCCAGACTTTATCATTATATCTTTATCGGTATCATATACTTCTGTCTATATCTACAGGAGCGTGTCCTCCAGACTTTATCATTATATCTTTATCAGTATCATATACTTCTATCTATATCTACAGGCGCATGCGCTGTGAACGTAAGGTGCACGAAGCGTGCAGAGAACCTCACACGATCAGACACAAAGTATTAGTTAAAAAGCCTCTGGTGATCTCGACACAAAATGACTTCAATAATGTGTGTGTGTGTGTGTGTGTGTGTGTGTGTGTGTGTGTGTGTGTGTGTGTGTGTGTGTGTGTGTGTGCGTGCGTGCGTGCGTGCGTGCGTGTGCGTGCGTGCGTGCGTGCGTGTGTCTGTTTGTCCTGTGCCGTACACAGAGCTACTTGTAAATCGTCAGTTACTATTATTAGACAACCAGAAAGAATCAGTCCATCAGATAAACAGGAAAGAACACGCAAGAATAAACAGGCATTTTGTCTGCATGAGAGAGTCTCGATCTGTTCATATTTCAGTAATAACAATAACTTATATTCCATTTTTCATCCCTTTCGTTTGCCTCTCGATTGTTCAAAGATTTTTCATCGAAAGTGATACATGCTGAAGGCGGACGACTTACTTAACGAATCATCGGATGTGGCGCCATCTAGATCGAAGTCAGGCGTCAGTGAGCAGATGGTGGTGTCGGAAAAATAGTTCAGGAAGTCGGTCAGGCACACCCAGAACTCGCCGTCATCCTTATCCTCTCGCTGCAGCTGTTTTTCCGGTACATCCTCCCACTCAGAGCTCCTGAACAAAACCTCGTTTAATTAGCACTAGGCGAACCTCATGCGACAAGACGGTCTAAACTGAGCGAATACCGCTGAAACGGACGGGGACAAATTGACTAAGTGACAGACAGGCCATGAAAAATGTATTTTACGCAGATAACTATATAGGTTGTTAATATATTTGTTAGAGACATACTTGTCACTCCAGGCGCCGGTCCATTCCGTGTGTCCCCATGGATTTCGAACGCGTAGCAGCATGGTTCCGTTTACCTGTAACACATTGCAACTGTGTAATATTTTCCTGCCACCGTTTCCACACTTTAAATGCTTATACAGCATAATGCCCCTTTATAGAATATACAAATATACATAGTGGTAACGACGAAGTTCCTCCCCTAATCTTACATTCCTCAGCCCTCTATGGAGTTACGTACCCATTTCCGACAACTAGGTTTACTGAGGTAAATTCCAAGCGCCAAACAGGTATCGAACCGGCAAGCCTCCGTGTTTGAATGCCAGTGCTCTAGCATTCTCCCCTCCCACCAGATGTCCGCTTCCCCACGATACAATGCGATCAACCAAAGGTTGGTTAGTTGGCTGGTTGGTTTGATGAGAAAGTGCCTGCACTTTGAGGGGAGAGGATGGTGGGTGAGGAAACCGAAGTATCCGGAGAATACCCCCTACGGCCGGTGTCACGATCTGAACTTTCGCGCATGATAGCTATTCGCGGCTCAAAAAACGCATGCGCCGGGCGGCAGGAGATAAGCATGTGCAGACATGATGGAATGGCTATCTTGATATACGGCGAGGAGTAATTTGAGACGACGACTCGCACATCTGTTAGTATATGACAGTATCTGTCTAGAATGTAACCGTATCATCCGCTGTAAGACGACCATTCGCTCATATGTTAGAACAATATATTGTTCAATAAAACGATGTATATAATGTGCTAATACGATCATTCGCTTATGTACTAGGACAATACATGTTTAGAAAATAGCGATGTAATCCGCTCTGACATGACCATTCGATTATATGCAAAGACAATATATGTCTTGAATTTAACGACCTAATTTGCCGTGAGTCGATCATTCACTCATATTCTAGGACAGTTTATATTTTGAATTTAAGGCTGTGATCCGCTGAGAGGACCATTCGCTCATATGCTAGAACAGCATCTGTCTTGAATTTAACGACGGTAATACGCTGTGAGATGACCAGTGTCGACGGAAATGATTCAAAGAGGGCTGAATGAGAAATCTGTGGCTTAAACAGCCTGCAAAACATTTTATTTACGGAAATCAATGACCGTCATATGCGTGCGAACTTTGAGACGCGAATGGCTATCTCGCACTTAAGTTCAGATCGTGACACCGGCCCTGTGATTAGTCTATACCAGGATACGCTAATAAATACCCAGAAGGTGCTGACTCTTTCACACGCATTTCAGTACCGTGGCATGATCTTAAAAGCGAAGAAGATGCATTCTTATTTTACCTCCGCAACCCCAGTCACAGTGTATGCATGTCCTCCAATAAGTCCATGCTGCCCATCGTGTTCATCCTAAAAACATAAAAACAAAAATAAAATAGGGAAACAAAAAGAGCAATTATAAATAATTATAATTTACTGTCGTTTTAGCTTTGTCATTTAAAACTTGTACACACTTTTCTGTGATACATTCTTTTTGTGAAAGTACACTGCATTTTACATTTCAGTTTAAAAAAACACGCAATTGATCCCTTACCGCTCGTTCACCTGAGATGCATGGTTGCAAGTAAGGTAACGGTTTAGAGCAGTGGTTTTCAAAATTTGCCAGACAAGTACCACTTTCGAAAATTCGAATTGACCGAGTACCACCTCTCATCCCCACCCCCTACGAATATATATACACTAGTCTAGGATTTAGTCTTAGGTTCGTCGGTATTTAGTATATAATTTAGTCAGTAGTTTATTAATTGTTAATATGATAATCTCAATATATTTGCCAAACGAAAAATCTTGTGAAAACACATTTGAAAAGCTCAAAAATACGATGCCGTCTCATTGATAGCACATATATTCTTGATCCTCTTTGTTTACCTCAAGTATAAGGGCAGGTAACTCTCGCTCACATCAAACCTTACAGGCCTCATACTGACAAACCTAACACGATCGACTTGTCTCCGCGTCAAACAAACTTTTAACTCTTGGTGAACCGGAGGTCATAGCACCCCAGACCCACGCATCTACCCGCGGGATAAACGGAGTAAATATATGCAGAGTGCTATCAATCAGGATTACAAGGGTCTGGTTCCCAATATTCTTGGCGCCCGCTTAATGACATTCCTGCCTCTGGGTTGCGACATATGACCATATGCAAGGCTCCACCCGCAGCAATGACAGCGAACATACAGCCCCCGTAAAATATAAATACGCATTCTTTTATTTTGGAGCATGGTGGTCGCGTACCACCAGTCATACCATCACGTACCAGTAGTGGTACGCGTACCACAGATTGAAAACCTCTGGTTTAGAGTTCTTTTTATGAAAGGGGTGGTGTACAATGTAACTTTTTAATGTTTATGTCTTCGATCACGCTATATATTTATGTCTCTCGAACGCAGATGACTATAAATCTCAGATTTTGGGACTGAGATAAACCTTGCTGTTTAAAAGTTGTGCAGGTAATGCTGCGTATTTATATTCAGTCAAACTTCTCATACAGCAAGTACTACTCTACAACTATCCACTTATATCCAATTTAATAAAGAAATTGATTACTTTCGCAGTCGTTTCCTGTTGATATTTTTTGTTCTCAGAATCATCATCGAAGCCGCAGTCACATGGTATCAGACGCTGTTACCTCTCTTGGAGTCACTACGTGACTAGATATACAATGTTCTGTCACATGACAACGTGACGAACAGGGCGAAAAAAATAAGTCCTAGCTGTCTTTTGCTATTAAGAGCTACCAGTACATTTAGCATGGCTTTGAGCGCTCTTCCCTCACACATTCACAAAGGTATAATTATACAAATACATTTTTATATGTACATGTCTTCAACTTACACTCGATCTCTAGCTCTCTCAAGTACAGACGCGCGCGCATGTAGGCACGTACATACACGCGTGGCAAAGTACCGGGAAGTACTTACGGGAACGCTGCACATGACCTGGGCACCAGAACGGACGGCGTTTTGAAGACGGTTCAAGAATGCCGAGGACGATGTGTCGTCGTGCTTGAAGTCTATCCTCTCACCAGTTCCTCCCGTCAACGTCACATAAGCGTCACCAGGCTGACCTCCGTATATGGCGTCGTATGAGCCGTGAAACCTGATACAGATCCAGGTGTTTTTCCATTTTCTATGCTGACAATTGTCTTTTTTTTCTGGACATTTTATATTGCGTTATTTCGTTCGGTAGCGGAGTGTTTGTTACTGGATAGTCAATTTATAACTGCCTGTCTTTTTACATTTACATCTATGTAAATTTATATTTAAAATATAGAATTTCTGACTTCTAACGCGCTGATATTCCCAAAAACAATATTATTTTGTAAAGACTTTAGACTGAAGCATTAAACTACATTCGTTGGACTCATCTTAGTCGAACGATTCTTCGTCTAAAAGCCAAGTTTACACATTCAATTCCGTAATAAAACCATTTATATCTTGGACCAGATAAAATCTGATGAAAGAAAAAAATAGTCGCCATCAAGGCTTTGGTTACAGGAAACTCCAGTGGGGGAAAAACCTATAAATCATTACGTAAACATTGGTACAAATAACACCAAAGCTTTGTAAAACCGCACCAAAACAATGGAACAAACACTACCAGCAAAGTGACTGCCACTTCAACAAACCTCGCAAAGGCCTTTTCAAGAAGGGCAACCCACATCTCGTCTTCATCAGATGCCGAGTGAGCGCCCCAGGGCTTAATACCGTCAGTTACAGGCAGGTAATCGTCTGTATACACATCTTCCCATCTGCCAAAGCGCCAGAAACGAGCGTGGAACATTCCGTCATATGTACTGGTGCCGATGTTGTAAGCGTCCTCTGGCACCACCTGCCGGACAGTGTGGTGCAACTAATGATGTCGGTGGAAGGTGTCGTTTTATCTGCATGTCGTACAACACCTACCTAACATGCACGTTGAATAAGGGCTAAGACTGACCAAAGCTTGAGAATTCTTTGAAATCTTAGCGTTACCTTTGAAGCAATCTTGGTTCAACACTGTTTTCTGGGAAGAAACAAGTTCCCCTCCCACCTCTAGCCGCTTGTCATGCCGGAAACATTTTCTTTAGCTGTTTACGGAACATTTCTGCCCACCATGTATATGCCTACAGTCTCTAAACCCCATGTTTATAGGTCAGTGTCTACAGTTTCGACACCAATTTGTTATGCGTGAATAGAATCTTGACTAAACGTCATCACAGAACAGTCTCATTGCTGTGAAAAGTCATCTACGGTTTCTTTGGCACGTCTGGACCAGATGCACGACGTATATACTAGTTGCTAGCTGGTTGGTTAGAGAATCCAAGCAGTCAGCAAAAATAATAATGAAAAATAAGCAGTTTAGCTGACTTCTTACTGTTAACCCTCCAGCTAGGGCCTAGCAACATGCTCTGCACGTGGCCCAACATCTGCGATCAGGGCCGCCGAGAGCCAGCACGGGCCCCGGGCAGAGGACTCTTCTGGGCCCCTTGCATTAACCATTAACTTTAATCGTGAATTATTTTCCCACTATATAGTGCTAAGCTTACAAGTTATAATTAGACTGGCAACATCTACATTACTTTTAGTCAGTAATATAGACAGCAAACACCTATAGTTCTACACCACTGACGAGATGATCGAGCAGTTTAGAGCTGTGTACACGTCAGTGGTCAGTAAATCAGAAAAAATGATTTTGCATTTTCAGTCATGTTACTGTATATTTGTTTTCTTTCCTCGGAGATTTACTTAAAAAAAAACAGAAGAACAATCCACTAAGGTCGGGCCCCCTTCACCCCCTCGGGCCCGGCTACACCAGACTCCCCTGTCCCCCCCCCCCACTCTCTCTCGTCAGGGCTGTCTGCAATAGAAACCTACTTGTTTCAGAAGGGAAGCTTCAGAAGCCAGGCTGGTCACTGTGGACAAGAACCAACACGTACCAGCTGACCCTTGACCTATGTCAAATCGAGTGGTGCCCTCTGTAAAGAGCTTCGGATTTTTTCTGAACTCCTGGCAATGAGAGTAATTGATGATTTTGTAGATTCAAATAATACAAACGTATAAATTGTTTTACTACATCACCAAATTATGTGAGTTTTGTCGGTCTAGTTCAGAGAAATAGACATAATTCATAGTTCAGAAAACGTATGCATTTCACCCAACAAAGATATGCACTGTAAAAACTATGATTTACTACAGTTATGTAATGCTGCATATTTCTCTCTAATCTTTGACTCCTAAAAACTTTTAGCTTTGTAATATTTTCGAGTTGCACAAAAGATTGTGACAGGATCAGAAAACAGACTGAAAAAATTCTTTTGTTCATCTGACTTTGTAACGTCAGGACCCCTGTGGCATCTCCTTTGGACGCTGGAGCGCCGTCTCCTTTTCGCTTTAGCTCTACTTTCTTACAGATGAAAAATTAAAGATGGAGGCTACATATATACAGAGAGTCAAATTCGATCACCACTTACACCTGGCCGTTTCCACTCCAGGCCATCAGAATTCTCGATGGCGCGCTGCACGTCAAATTCCGTGTCGGTGTAGAGTTCTCCTGTCTCGACTTTGGGGCATTGTTTGGAGGTTTCTTTATCTCTCGCATTGCGGAAGTCCAGGTACAGCTCCATGAGCCCAACTTCATTTCTGATGTAACCATTAGGACAGTCATCGGTTCTTCTTGTGGGTTTTCTTTCTGCATTTGCTACGCCGCCGGCAACTGTTACGACAAAGTAGCACAGAAATCCTGGCAAAAGTTTGTCTACTCCTATTACCGGCCTGCTTTATCAAGGAGTATTATATCGGAACGAAGAAAAACCGAATAGTGGAGTGGATTATTGCGTGAGTGAAGGAATATAGAAGTGGAGACAAAGCCAGTTAGCCTGTATATAATGTGAAAGCAGAAATAGTTTGCGAAAATGATAAGGAGAATCAATACTTTTAGTTACTCGGTGATGTAGCATTTGTTGGTCTAAACTGGTAAACAGAAGTCGTCGTGTGATGCAAAACGTACCAAATTTCTCTTCGTCTGCGATCTCGCTGCTCTGCTCAGTTTTGCAGTTTTCACTCGCGGGTTGGTAGTCACCATCGTCGCTCACGTAATCCACATTTTTCTTGCCGCTTTGAACAGATTCCTTCCCTTTGTCGTTGCTAGTGCAGAACTCGTCATCACTGATGGCGTTGTCGCCTAAGTGAGCAAGCGCGGGTGTGGGCCTGATGTCGATGTTGGCGCTGCTGTTATCGGAAATGTGGTGACGATACGGGATGGCGATGTTTCTGCGCTCTTCGCCGGCTCTGGTTACAGGGCTGGTGTGCCTAGAGTGACCGACTGCTTTGGTGTGACGGACTGTGCTGGTGCCGTTGTCGACGTCGACTCGACCTGGAGGAGACGTGTAGGACGACGACCCACATCCCATGGCAAACAGCTCTTGTGACCGATGCAGTCACCTTTGAGGAATCAAGAGTGAGCCTGGACAGTCACATACTGCAATACTAGCAACCCACCAACCCATCGGGTAATAGGATGTGTGTGTGTGTGTGTGTGTGTGTGTGTGTGTGTGTGTTGGGGGGGGGGGAAACTGGTGTTTTATGCCGAACCAGCAACAAATCTACATCACGGCAAAGCAGCCGGTCATTTAAAAAGGTGTCACATGCAGAGAAAGAACAGTGAGCTGCAACGTATACATATTTTTGGGGGTGTAATATTAAATGAATTTACAATAGATCAAAAGATTGCCTTACAGAAACATGAAACTAAATACATGGGCGAAAAACACACACACACGCGCGCGCACGCACGCACGCACACATGCACGCACATATGCACGCGCGCGCGCGCGCACACACACACACACACACACCTATGAAGCGTTTTTACGACGTGTATTAATGTTCATAACACGGTTAATCGTGAACAGCGTGTAAACATAAAATCGTATTTAAAAAAGAAAGGTTATAAACAGCTACAAAGATATATCAATTTATAAAATACCAAAGAAAATACCCTTTTTGTGATCAGTCTTTATCTTCAAACTATTTCTCTAAGTAAGTCTTTTAAGCATGCTTATACGAAAACATTAATAATGAAGTGTTATAAATCGTTTCTGCTAATTCTGACATGCCAACATTTAGAACACATATCGCAGCCAAACAACTTACAGCACCGACACCGCCACCTTAATAGCTAGTCGTTAATTTTAAAGACTCCACGATCTCACCGACACAGACGAAGCTTAATATGCGCCTTTCCCAGTTCCAGAGCCCTACATCTGCCTCAGCAGCCCAGGTAGCTCCCCCGTGCCATTAGGTAGCAGAGTCATGACGTCACCTCGGCTTCCTCTACTGGGAGAGATAGTTCCTATGGAATTGCCCTGTTCGGCGTTGTTTAGCAACACCTCATCGAAGTGGGGAAAATCATAGAGGAACTGTTTCCAGGATCGATTCGTGGCTGCTGATTAGAGACAATCAAACTAGCTGAGCGGAGTGCAGGTCTAACTTTGCTAGGAAATTGGGTTTTTATGATTCCCAAGTCAAATAGTACACGAAATTTATCGCGTAGATTGAAATGAGCGACAGCAGATGTAATGGTCGCCTTGCTCCTTATCGAAAAGCACAAAATCCTTCCCTACCCCGCCTCTTATGACTTCATGCACGTCCCACGCTTTTCACAGGGAATTTGCATCTCCTAATCGTCCTAACTGCATTATCAGCTGTATTCTGATGTGATGTTAATTGCCGACGAGGTTTGAAGTAACCATCTTCCACCAGACAGAAAAAGCTTTAAGCAACAAATACATGTTTTGCTACCTTTTGTTCCTCAATTATTTAATAAGTCATGTCATCTGGAGGAAGTAGACAGCGTCACTTGTATATCTAGCCAGCTAGTGTGCCCTCCTCTCGCTATGTGCTTCCTTCAGTATTTACTATGCTTAGTCAATGTTTTCTTATCATTTACTCGCTATGTATTCTCTATTCGCAATTTGGAGATCAACACATCCTATATAGAGAGTGTGCTGTCCTTTTCGTTTATTTATTATCACAGGAATTTTATTAAAGCAGTACAAGAACAGTTTGAATCAAGATGTACACACCTGCTCAAAAGTTGTTGGGACGGCACAAAGTGATTTTCAGACTTTGTTAACAGGCAGACATTTTTTCAAAAGTGTCTAAAACTCTACAGTATGATCGGCATGTCCTGTCAGGACATGAGTTCCATCAGCCGATTCTGAGTGCCTGCATACAGACCCAACAGAATGACTGTCTTTAGTTGTTTTGGCCTTGAGACTTCTGAACGCTATACCGTGTGTGAATGAATTGTGATGAAATGCAGGTCTGAATTATGATTGGATTAGGGTCTGTCTGTTGTGGTGGCTATAAATGTACGAAAGTACTGTTGATTGTTGATATTGTATTGTTTGGTTCTAACTCTTGCCTCCTAATAGAGTTGCTACTATAATCGCCCCCTGTGATAAATAAATTAAGTCGATCGTCTCTTGTCTTACTAGCGCAAAGAAGGGTTAACGAATTTGAAAAGATAATCCGTTTTCCTTTGTGCCAAAACTGAATACGGAAACGAAAGCTCTGAAAGAACCGCTCCACCATACTCTGCCTTAAAAAGGCATGTCACTCCATATAGTCGAGAAAGATGATGAAAGAAATCATGAAAAGGCGCTGACATAGGTATAACAGCAACAATAAAACGTGACATATATAATCGTTTGCACCAGAATGCAACAGTTCAGCCGTAAGTTTTATAAAAGCAAAAGAAGCATCGGTGCATGGCTATATATAGTGATTCCATAAACAGCCGTGCCCTGCTAAATCATTTCTGTTTTTATTCACTTAGCAACCACCATGCAGGACAAAAAATCGACCAATAATAAATTCCCACTTTCAAAAAATAAACCAGAATTTTAACTAGTTTTAATTAAAAAATAGTTAACTATTTACTACAAAAGTGCCAGTTTGAATTGGTTGACACAATAACTATATATGTTATATAAGTAAAAACATTCTAAGAGTGCTATCCTGCACTACAGATCGAAAGTTGCGCCACTTTTTTTCTCAAACCTGATCAGAACCATGTGGAAAAAAATTTTGCTTCGTACTTATTTATTTGTTTATTGTTTGCGCAAAGTGATAATAGTGTTTTTCTTACCTAATCCTAGAGCATATTGTGCGTGAAGAAATTTTGTCGGGAATGTCTCCTAAAAGAGAAGTGTCGCGTCCGACGACTAGGCAACAGTGTAAACAAGTTCGTGGTGTAAACAACCTGCCAGACGCCCGGCCCGCCATTTGAACTAAGAGTATGGGACAGCCACGTAGGGAGGAACGATCACTCTGTTCGCCCCGATCTATTCATTTTTGTCGACGTTTTGTATGTCGTCTGTGCAAAGGCACACCGTGTTAATACTTTTACAATATATTATTTGCTTGCTGCTATCATATTCCCAACAAAGAGACGCAAACGAACAGTCTTGCGAGTCAGGAAGGGACAGGTTAGTGTTTGATAATGATTGACAGCTTGCGGTATGGGAGTGCTAATAGTATACTCCACTACACTGTGATTCTGCTTTACTTTGTTTACCCCCCGGAGACTGATAAATGTCCGATGAGTCAATTGTGAACAAAGTAAAGCAGAATCAAAGTGTGGTTTAGGGATGTAATAATCACGATGGTACCATTGAATTAGTGATCGCATCGACGAAGGATGTATCCTGAAATAAATGCTCAGTGCGGATAGAGAGCATAAAAAAGCAGACTGATTATATTCTCCTGGTACAGGTAGAAAGATTCGCGCTCACACACCAGCTGTGAGAAGGAGAAAATGCTGTGTCTTTTTAACAATGGCGATTTCAGCAGTCGTAAGAGGTTTGAGACCTTTAAATAGGTTCTGTGCTCTGAATGTAAATTATTTCAAATGAAATTTAACAAATAGCCTCTCAAATATCACAGCGAAGTTGTTATGGTAAACATTCTACAGTTTTTCCCTGGAAAAAGTTGCTCTTGTGTCCTTACACAAGCCTGGCTCTTGGCATATGCATTAGAGAAACGGGTACTTTAATTGTATATAATTAATAATCTTGATTGTTTAAAGCAAGAGCAAACTAATGATGATTGTTACAATTATAACTCTTTATATACTGGAGGCAATGTTGCACTTTAAATGTAGTTATTACTACTACTAATTCTACTACTGCTGCTGCTGCTAAATCATAAATTTGATCAAATGATTTTGGGGATGATAGCTTAAAGCTTTTAAAAGACCTTTTGAAGGAAAAAAGATTTGCTATAAGCAAGATTTCCTGTAACTGGCTTTGGCATATCCATTTTCAGCTATAATAACATCATTATTAGATAAATACAAGATATGTTTGCAGTGCTTTAAAAATTAGCAACCGTTGAGGAGATTTTAGATCATTCTTTTCAACATATTTGTGCTTGATCTTGAAGCTCCATACAGATTTATGCTTGTATTGCTTAGTAGGAGGGGAGAGAAAGCATGCCTTATGCTGTTTTCAGGCAGCCATTCAAGATAGTGTGCATAGATAGCTCTTTTTATAAGCTGGGCAGTTATATTCTGTATTTTTCAAAAGTAGCTGTAGAAAAAAAAATTTAAGTGAAAGGGAGCACAATAAAGCACATGAGGATTTCCATAAGGTCTACTGTTAGGAGGTTGCAGAGGGTGCTGATTCACCAAAGTCTTAGGTAAACTACTATGTCTCTCATGCACATTTTATTTACTGTGTCTCCAGGATATTGTATCACTGTAGAAGCCAGAGTAAGATACATGCATGCATAAACATATACACAATCTATTTTGGACTTGACCATGTAACTTTCTTCAAACGTACATCTCTTTTGGATTAATAATGCTAATGAATGTGTCTGTAGTTTGATATTTTCCCCTGCATTTTATAACACACATTTACACTGAATTTATCTGTATAGGAAGGTTAGGTAATGTCCCTTGTCATTTACCTTATTACTTATAAAATGTAATATACAAGTTATATGTTCTCAAATGGTTTGGTAATAGTGTAAACCTTTAAACCAGCAGAATTATGTTTTTGATTCTTGGCAGATTTGTCTGCTAAGTTTAAGGTCACTGAAAGAAATGAACATTTAAAAATTCCCTAGAGTTATTTTCCTTTGGGGAAACTATTTTCTTAAAAAAACAACAACCAGAAATTGAACAATTCAAATTTCTTTGCATAGTGATAGAAGAAGAGGATACAGTATCTGTTGTCACCACTTCCTTTCTTATTATTTTCAGACTTTGTAGGCTTATGTGAATTTTTAAAAGTAAAAATTATATATCAATATTGTAGACTGTCAAATTATTCATTCAGTTCTGTGCCAGTATGTCCTTTTGATGAAAATTATGGTGCAGTAGTGGGGATGATAGCTGTGTAAGTGAGTGTTAATTTTATTAAAAATATTGAAAGATACATTTCAGAATACAAGCATCATGAAAAGATTTGTTAGTTGTTTAATTAAAAA
This sequence comes from Marisa cornuarietis, assembly GCA_004794655.1. Classification (NCBI taxonomy): domain Eukaryota; kingdom Metazoa; phylum Mollusca; class Gastropoda; order Architaenioglossa; family Ampullariidae; genus Marisa; species Marisa cornuarietis. The sequence goes on along the minus strand of SMMW01000554.1, from coordinate 433,019 downwards.
GGGCAGTAATCATAAGCAGGTGACTCTGTTGGCAGTTGCAGCATGGCTACAGCATGTCAAACAGTTTGGTATCAGAAGGAAGTAACTTTGCCATCAAAAAAAAGAGGCTGCCACCTTGTGACTGAAGAAATTGTTAAAGGAGTGCCAGACATTAAACAGATCAGTGTGGGTCTTGCTCATGTACATAGTAAGTAAAATTTTAATCAGCTACAAAGTGTTGCTGTAGGTATGGTGCATGTGTAGGAGTAACGCATAACCTTAGCCAGCTGCAGAACATTAGCACTAGTTTTGTACAGAAACAGAGTTGGTAAATGTAAACCTAACCATGCACTACACACTGATACTGACCGTGAATATGTACACACCTGTTATGTGACCCAGCCGGTGACAGTACGTTAGTGTTGATCCTGACTGGGTTAGTCAGAAAGTAACCCCACCTAGCACTGATCTACCACTATGGGAGGAAGGGAAGGAAAGCCTTGTCATATGTCATAGGTGTCAGATACAAAGAGAAGTTTGTGTGTATGTGCATGTGAACCAAGAACCTTAATGGACTAGATAACACTTTATTTATCCCAGAGGGCAATTCAGGGAGTGCAAATATTTTTTTCTAATGATTGGGTACAATCTCAGTGCAAGATACTATTTCTCTGAATCAGGGTAAATACTCATCTTCTGTTCTCAAGATACCTGCCTACAAACATCACCACCCTGCCCATACAGAGGTCAATATCACAGACCAGGATTCTATATGAATATGTTTGTGTTGTCAAGGCCTTGGTCAGTGGGAGAGCTGTGACATATATTAGACATATCAGTGTACAAAAATGACATCACATTTTGACCTATTTTTGTTCCTGATTGTGCTTGCAAGCTTGTATCTCAAAGAATGGAAAGAGGGTATGAGTATATATGTGTGGAGGGGTATTCACCAAAATTTTAGGAAATAATATCTTGCACTGAGCTTTACCCAATCATTAGAAAAACATTTAAAATCCTCACTGCTATGGTTATAACTTATAAGTGAGTGTATTACCACAAAACTACCAGGCCATACCTATGTTGGTCTTGTACCAGTGAAGGGCACACAGCTAGCAAGTGACTGCACATCAGTAATTTACTTACTGAGACATAACCTGCCTTGCTTACATTAAATCATAGCACACATTATCGTGTAGTAACAGTCTGCTGCAGCTCAGTTGATGGAATCATTCTAGTTGGTGTGCTGTTACTTGACAGTTTGTTGATTATGTGCTGTCATTTTCAACATAGAAATTTAGTAGCTCACCTGTATGTTACTTTATCTGTATCGTATCATTACTTATTCACTTTATTCAGAAGTCCTTCATTAAGATTTTTTTCACTTATTTGGTGGAATACAGACAGGATTTTCTTAGAGCAATCCTTGTTTAATGTTTAGTATCAATACATGTATTCCTCTCATATTATTATATAGTGTACTTTTTATATAACAAAGGTGAGCTCCAAAAGCTTAAAGAATTAAGAAGATGCAATTTTTATTTTGATGAAATTGAAAAAATTATTAATACTTCTCAACATAATCACATGCAGGAGTTACACATCAAGGTTACCCACAAAAATGTGGTCAGATGTCCACACAACATTTATTTAGTAGAAATTCTTGATTCTTCCATGTATAGTGTACAGGTAGTTAAAAAAACTTGAATCATTTTATAATAATACTATTTACATGTCACACATACAGCCAAGAGGATGACAGCCATTTTACTGACAGACTGGCTTATGATTTTCAGTTAAGCACACCTCCGCCAGTTTAGCACTGAATGAGGTAGGAAAAACTATTTCTTTTTTTAATTCTTTCATAAAGGTATTGAGGAAAGTGGGAACAGTTACGATGGCTAGTGGTAGATACAGAGCTGTATGTTTAAGTCACTGGTGGTAGTGATCAGGATGATAGACAACAGTGATAAAGAAAGCAACATTAACAACAACTACAGTTTGCACTCTAAAATCGTTTTGTGATTCTTCAATAGCATAAATCACTCATATTCTCATCTGTTTTTTTGTCATTTTTACTTTATAGGTTTTCCTCTACAGAAAATTTTCCTCTTTTTGAAAAGTTTTGACAATTGTATTAAGTTATAAAAATAGTTAAAGAAAATAAAGTACACTGCAGCTCTTGTACCATGCTTTTGTGAAGATGTAAAAAATTATCAAAGCATGTGTGTGTACTATGCTGAAATGAAATTTTTTCTAATTTTATCTACTGCAGAACTGGGATCCAGATGTCCGGTGAGTTTTCAGCATTTGTTAAGCTTCTATCATTCTACATACACTATGTAAAAAGAGATGCAATGAATCAACATATGGATGAAATAATATCATTGTATTCTCATTGTTTAGACAGTGAATATTTGACAGAATAGGAATTTTGTTTTCTTATGTCACTGTGCTGAAGCAGGAAATAATAATGATTGTGCTTGGAATAAGAAAGCGTACAGCTGGTCATTTGGTAGTCACGTGCTGGTAGCGGAGAGCTTGAAGGCAGCGACACGGGCAGACAGCCTAATTATTAAACGCGTGGAGAGTCACTTTTTGTAGGTCAAGCTTGCAATGTTCCCTAATAGCTAATTAAGCCTGCAGGTCTAGTGTCCTTCAGTGACATCTATAGACAGTTTAGACGATTGATTGTTTTGATACTATTCTTTCTTTTCTTCATTTGTTGTTGTTGTTGTTTTTTTTTTTTTTTGGTTTACAGAGTTGACACGGAAATGATGCTGAACAAGATAGTTCCAGAGGTATGGTAGATGGAAACAGTGGTGATGGTGGTGGTTTTTACCTCACTTAAGAGTGGATAGAGCGCCGAGGTACACTAGCCGATTCGATACCCGTGTAGCACAGCGCACTTTCCCCTTTTGACCCTGCTATTAGGCCTGTAAGGTTTGATGTGAGCGAGAGTTACTTGCCCTTACTTGAGGTAAACAAACACGATCAAGACTAAGCGGCTGTGTGCTGTCAGTGAGAGAGCATCGCATTTTTAAGCATTTAAAAGCTGTTTTCACACGATTTTTTTCTGTGAAAAATACACGGTCATATTATGTGGAATAATCTACATTCATTTGTTTTTTGTTTTTTTTAAGCTGGCTAATAAATCAACACAACTTACTAAAAGTCCCTATACTGTCACAGTTGTAGTTCACTTACATAGTTACTGATAGTAAGTGGCGCCAACTCAAAGAATACCGTCTCATTGCCTTCAAGACTTTTATGTAGGTTAGTCAAAATATTGGCCACACCAGCTGTATGTGCCTGTTATTTAATAGCAATAACAGTCGAAAAAATACTTATCTTATTATATGAATATTTTATTTCATGGAAAGGCTCTTCATTTTGTACGGTTTGTTCAAAACAAGCATAAAATATTTCATAGAAAGGAAATAGAAAAACAAAATAGAAAAAAAGAATTAATTGCAGACTGCATCATGCAGTACCCCAAATTTAGTCATTTTTCTGACTGCAAGATCTAGTAAAAACTGGTAATATAAAATACTAACATATCAGTTTAATTAATTTTGATATGTGGTCCTTTCATTCACACTACTTCTCTAAAGTTACAAAAACCTACATTTATCCTTCAAGTCATAAGCTTAGTTTCTTTTTGTCTGTTTGGGTACGAATCGTGTGATAGTCAATTATTTTACGAATGTTAAATCACTATTGTTAAATAAAACACTTTGGTGACTTTTGAAAATGACAACACAAGATTCAAGGAGAGTTTTGTTAAGTCTAAAAAGGTCATAAAGTTGGACAGTTTGCAGTGCACGGGTTCAATGCTTATCTGCAAACTATCTGCAAATTTAAATTTATGGTTACTTCTGAAAAGATATTTTAGCTTGTTTTTTACTTTGCACTTTTATGTTGCTTATTTGTCTCTTACTTTTGCATATGCACACACACACACACACACACAACACTCAGCGCAACGCACACACACACACACACACACACACATACACTGGTTGATAGAAGCACATAGATCTTCATCAATATATTCATTTACACATATAGATGTTTGTCAGTTTTTTTTTCAATTGTCACTTGTATTGTTTGACAGAAAGAGCAGCATCTCTGATGCTAAAGATCTCTTGTTCAAATCATTTATCATCAATGTACTGTTTTTATGTTCTATTGTAAAAGTACCTGTCTAGGAAATGTTAACAGATGTTTGGAAAGAAGCCTGGAACTAGTTCCCATCTGTTTAAATCCTGCAGTTAGGATCAACTAACCATTTTGGTTTTGGTTTTGATTAAGGCTTATGAATTTTTCTTCTTTAAAGTTAAGCTTTAGGAGGACTATTAAAATCATCAGTTATTTTTAGAGAAAATTTGTCTTATATCATAACATTTTTTACAATTAATTTTAAGAGTAGAATATTCTAATTGAATGTTCATCCACCCTTAAAAACTTCTGAAATCCATGGGTCAGTTTTAATTACAGTAGGTTAAATGTCAGGGTTCTATCTTAGTGTCTCCCTATATATATATATATATATCTTGATTTGTATGCTTATATATGACAATCTAAACTGTGATGAACTATTAATAATGCTATATTAAATTTATATTGATTATCAATGTTTGTTAAAAATACAAAACAAGAACACACAAAGTTATAGACCTTACCTTACATCTAAAATTCAGTTCATCCGATTTTTACCACATATTTTCCACAAAACAGGATGGATAATATAATCTTTTAAGTAAGATATTTATATCATAGTACAAAATATTATCATCTTTATATACCACAGAGTTAGACTAATATGAATATGAGCTTAAGGAGGACCCATGGTGCAAAGGCGTTGTTAAAGAATTGATCAAGTGATTTCGGTATAGGCGACTCATCTGTCACCTGTTGTAAACATAATTGACAGTTGTGTACTTGGATAAGTAACAGAACTAGCACACATGGACTTTTAACAATAAAAAAAATGCGATCGACTTACTAATTTATTTCCATATTTAGCATATGGCGCATTCAGAATTTTTAACACTAGCTCAATAATGTCTTGGTCTTATAGTTTTAGAATCTCACGAAGCTGGCGGCTTCGTGGCGGCTTTGTTTACCCCAAGTAAGGGAAGTCACTCGCAGGTGATGACGTCAACTTTACAGGCCTCATTGAATGGGTGCATGACCTCTCAGAAAATCGGAGAAGGGAAAGAAGGGTGAAAGGAAGAGATGAGCACAGCCATCACAGAAAAGCTAATCCTGAAAAATAAAGTGCGGTCTCCGTCACCGCATTCCTCAGTGATCGAGTTATTAGGGGGCTGCTTTTACCTTTTCTAATCTCACTTCCATAGGATCAGTGGCATGTAACATGACGACCTAACGCGGCTGTACCACTCTTACCCTCGGGTTTTGGTTTTTTTTTCTCTCTCTCTCTCATGTCATAGAGCTTTTCCGTAAAACACGTGGTCGTGAAGTAAAGTCCCTCACGCCGTCCGTCAAATATTCACCAAGCGTAACTCTGTAATTACTTACATTATTTTCAGAACAAAGTCCCGTGTCTTTTGTTATATGTACGAGTCTGTGTTTTTCCGAAGTTTATTTGGTCCCTTTTATTTTTGCCTGCCATCATCCTTTCCCTACGCCAATAAATAAATAAAAATCGTTCCCCCTTTTCTCTTGCTACGATAAAGGAACTGTTCAGGATTTTGCAAATGTTGGTATCATTTCACAGTTTCTAAATATTCGCTGCAATTCATAGCCTGGAAAGTTAAATATGTCGTTTGTTGTGAGTCAAAATGTAGGACAAATTTTCTTGATACTCTGTCTGCTTTGGTCAGTTATCATCACAGCTGCAGAAGACAGAAAACTTAAACTTATTACAACATAAACAGTGTACATCTCATAGTTCGATCTTGATGGGTGTAACTGCATGTAAGCTCTGGAATTATCTACGTCATTCAGTTCACGTGCTTGTGCGTGCGTGTAGGAGAGAGGGGTGGGCAGTGCGATATAAATATTATATACACAGGGTACAGGATTTTTAATTGTCTTTCCGACATATTTTGAAACATGATGTAATTCGAGAAAGTCTCTTTTTTATCATTGAATTACAGAGTCTAGCCTTCTGGGGCCAGTTGCACAACACATTTCTAATTTTAAACACTTTTAGGCTTTAACTCTATTTAGATAATTAGTTTAAAGTGCACACCACAATTTTAGAAGTTTTAAAACTAAAACTGCTTTACGTAAGATAAAGATGTTTAAGTCTGACTTTCCGTCCTGTCAGTACAATTTTTTGTATGTTTTTCTGCAATGCCTCAAAATGGCTAAGAAGAGATTTTGCTTCTTTAGAACAGTTTTAAGGTTTAGAAACGTGTTGTGCAACTGGCCCCTGGAAGCCATCACGTTCGAAACGCATAAATCTGTCCTGTTCATGACATCAAACACAAGTTCGCCTCCAGGCTGTAGCTCATGTTTTTGCGCGGCCAGTCTTATAAATGGCGGTGGAGGTAGAAGACTGCTCGATTTGACGCAATCTTTTTTTATATAAATGAACATTGGCATTAGACATTCCGGTGATAAGTGTTGATAACGTGAGTAAACGAGATTAACGTATGCTGCTGAAGTGAACTGAAATGATAATTATGAGCTATTTTCTCACGCTTTTGCACGGCCTTCATACCGCATCACAACATTTACAGCCCTTTTTATTCGCTGCTCCTAGCTTCCTATTTACAGCCATCGACCACGCGTTTTAATCTGTTTGGTATAGAGAGGTCAGCAGACGTCTCTAGTACTTTATCACCACCCCACCCCTTCCCTCAAACTAATTTTCCTGCTATTGATAATAGTAACCCAGAATCTGAAAATAGGCGCAGTCTGGTCCTACTTTCAGTGGCAGGTCAGTGACTTGATGGAGAAGTCAAAGATGAAAACAGTTCAGATTTCAGAAAAAAAGTTTTGAGTTTGTTCCTAGTTTCACACGTACAAATCAAATTTCATTTTTTTACGCCTTCTTAAAGAGGTACCAGCATTACCCTCCGGAGAAAAAAGTTTTCCGTTTGACTGTATGTTTAAGGTAATACTGTTGGTGTAAATAACAATAGAGAATTGGTAATCAAAAGATCCGCACTTAACTATTGATAATGCCAGTGATCGATTTGTTGAAACACATTGAAAAGCACATAATTATACCAGCGGTTCTCCATACGTCTGCCGGCTTCCTGCCGTGCGAGTCATTGTGACGTCACACTCGCCTATTTGCTAAGTCCAAGTTTTGCTAATTTTGGATCTGGAGGACGTGACAGAAAGCCTGCCGTCCAGCAGCCTTTTAATCTACAGACATACTTCTTTGTCGCGGGAAGTTCGGGAAGAAAAAAAAATAATTTAGGCCAGGATTTTACTGCTGCGAAACGGCATCATTATTGGGTAAATATATAGAGCACTGGAACTGGAATTTTGCTATATATTTTTTGTTAGGTAATGTCTTTTTAGATGTTATATTTGGATATTTTTGTATTAAGCACATTGACAGATTTTACCTCGAAAGAAAAAGGTAGACTACAACAGTAGGAGATTTATTTGTGCTGTAAGAGGCTTCAAAACAGATTCCTTAACTGTGTTGGTCATTCTGTCTGTCTCTCTTGTCTGCCTCCTGGATTCTAGTCTTCTTTACTTAACTAAGGAAATTTCGCAAATATTTTCAGGGACAAAACTACCGTCACAGTTGCGAAGGTCCAGATGATATGGTATGTGATTTGTACCTCTTATTAAACACATGTTTAAGGAAGATGGCATTTGTGGGATGCTATAGTAGTGGGATATAGTGCAGAAGTCTTTATCACTCGCCTTTAAAAAATTAAAGAAATGGAAATAGTGATCGTTTAATTGACTTGATTTGTCGTTTTAACTTCTTTGCTTTTTTGAGAACTACTTACTCTTCTGCACAGAATCAAAAAGTAATATCTTATTCTTTCATGTACCTTCATGCGAAGCTCACAAGGGTTTTTGAATAGCTTTGAAAGCTGATGTCAATTTGATGGCTTAATTAGGGGGATTATGATGTCGTCTGAGAAACTGGTGAGGCCCGCTGTGTCTGGATAAGGAGTAGTAAGTATTTGGATTAAGATGAAGGGGCAAGTTCGCTGCACTCAAGCTTGTGATGTTTCACATAAAGTCAGATTAATGAAAGCTGTCTCTGCATCTCTATTTTCTGACGTTGCAGCCGGCTCACATCAAAGCGGCTCTGATCGGTAGCAGTGTCACTATACCTATAACGGACGGGAAGTTCAACCTGGGCACGTGGCAAGGCGTGTGGCTGTGTGAACACCGAAATCATGGAGGTATGATCAATGTTGTCGCTGTCGATGGTGCAGGTAATTTGGAGAATGGTATCTGGTCTGAGCCTTTTAGAAGGAACAGAAGTTCGCCGCACTAACCAGAGCCAACGCCTTCACAGCCTTCCCCTTAGTCTATGAATGGGTGCATGTCCAACCAGCTGTTACACTACTATTGAAAAAATACTTTTTCTCTCGACCATCAGTATAGTGATGACTTTTCTTTTCCTCCAGAAGCTTGTGGTTTTGAGTGCTAATGACGTCAATAGTTTTCCTCACTTCTCTCTGTGTAAGAGAGTACGTTGGTATGCGTGTTGAGTAAGTGTTGGTCCGGGTGGATTATGTGTGGTGTGCGTGCATGCATACGTGCCCGTGTGTGTGTGTGCGTGTGTGCCTGTGGACATTCAAGCGTTCACCAGGAGTCAGAAGTGTAAAGCACACTTTGAGCTGTGGGAAAAAAGCTAAGTGTAAGAACGTAGCTCAAACTGCCACGATTTCCTCTCTTACTTACACAATCCCTCCGAGGGTGTATGATGGTCACTGTAAGTAGTAGACGAGTGATTTTGAGAAAGTTGTACGCGTGCAGTTTTATGGAGGTGTCTAACAGTGATTGTTGTCTGTGCGCAGGCTCTCGGACCGTCGTCGTCACGATTCAAGGTCTTAGAAAGTGACCTGCTTAACTTCACGACGTCGAGTTTTAGTCGGAAATCAGCGAAGTCTTTTCTACACGCCTCTGGATGTGTTATGACAGAAGCCTTATGTTGCTGCTGTTTTGTGATGATTAATGAAAGTGAAAGCGGAGTAGGGGGGACCCCATGAACTAATGCGGAGTTTAGTGAACAGTTAACAGCAGTCTTTTGTTGCTGCTTTGTGGGGGGGAAAAAAATGAAATAATGTGCGGGATTCATCAAAATCTGACACTTCACCTCCTATCCCATGTCACTGATTTTTCTCTTGTATTTTTTTTTTCAAGAATTGTCATATGTGAGCTTGTGGTTAAATCGTGACTGAATCGTATCAAAGACTTATATTTTGTCGCATGCTTGCGTGTGTGTGTGTGTCTGTGAGCGCATTTGTGCGTATGTGTGCATGCGTAGACACACCCTGGGCAGCGCCATTCATGGCATATACTTTGAGAGTGAACGACTTGGTCAGAATAGAGCGCGATCAGGTGAAAAGACCATGGTCGCCTTTGCGCTTTCTTGCGCCTCAGATGTAGTGATTCATCTCATAAGTGCACTTAACAACGTTTTGCATTAGTACTAGCCAGAATACCCTGGTGATGTCCCTTGGCCTGACAAGTCAGATTCACAGTGGACTAGCATGGTGCTCAATCAGACTCCCTTCTCCCCAACCAGACGCGCGCGCACACACACACACAGAGACACCCGCTTGCTCGCGTCCCCCGGCTCTGGTTTCTTTATAACTGTGGTGTTGTAATAACTTAGGAAAGTGGGTTGGCGTGCTAATATGGTAGAGTAAGTACTCAGCTGCATGCGTTCGAAAAAAGGGTGTTTTTTTTCTTTATACCGTCTCATATCATATGAATTATCATAAAGGCTTTTTATTGCCTTCGAGGTTAGTGGGTGCGTGGGTAGAACAAATTCACCTTATCCTGTCAGATGTCAGGTCAGTCTGCAAAATATGACATCCACCTACAGGAAATCTTTGGATTTGTGGAAAGAGTTTAATCGCCTCAGTAAACACTGCCAGATCAAGCTATTTAAAACTTTATGAAACAATATTGCAAAAAGTGTAAATTCAAAAACAAATTGTCGCAAAATGCTGAAAAAATCTTGTATGATGTAAACTTGTACAGAAAAACCAACAAAACAGACTGCGTAGGCGGAGAAGGAAAAACAAATTATTAGCAGGAAACCCTCTGCTTTTCCCTAGCCTACTTTTCGCAGCTTTGAGTGGTCATTAGCTGTGCTTACAAACCAAAAAGAATCTTTACATTCTAACACGCAAAGCTGAAATTTAATTTACTTCTGGCACGTGCGGTCACTCTCTCAGCTTATTCGACCTTTTTCGACCTTTAAATGACTGTACGATGGCGAGAAAGAGCGGAAAGTGTTGTTTCATTGCACCACGCTATCGTAACAACAAAACATCAAATTTGTAGAGAAACATGCTGCGTTAAACCTAATGGATAAATCATGCACTTTGCACGTGTGGGGGTGTGTGTGTGCGCGCTCTCTAGCAAAACACATTGAAAGTGTCTAGGAGACCAATACCACGACCAACTAGCAGATCCAACTGAAAGAACGATCAATAAAGGAGGAGGAAAAAAGCAAGAATGAATGAGATTCAATGTTCGATCTACGCTATCAAGACGTGTGTCATACTGATGACCGAGACAGCAGAACAGCAACTGCGACAGTAATGATTTTGTCTACTATGATGATGATAAGTGCTTATTTTAGTAGGCGTTTGCATATGGCACGTGCCTAGAATTAGAGTAAGCACGTGTTGAGTCGGATTGTATTGCGTACGCTGACGATGCAGAATTACGGGTGTTTCCCAGGTATGTAATGACTACGGTACGTATGTACAATTACTTGTTTTGCATACCTGTTGCTGGGCTGCACGACATTCAATAGGTATACATAATTTACAATTTGTAATTCATGTAAGCAAATTCAGACAGCTTTAATGCTGAAGGAAAGGCTCACCGTCCTCACAAGGTGCAGCTGTGTGGTCGGCTACATATTAGGTAGGACTGACTAGCTGCTGGAGCGTGCGCTGTGAATCGTAAACAAAACTTATCAAAGGACATTAAAACAGAGCTGACAGATCGAATGAGGTCTGCAGCTGGAGGTAGAAGGTAGGGTGGAGATGGAGGCCCCTCACTCCAGAAACAAGAAAAAATAAGGTCTACGTTTGAGACCATACCTCACAGTGAAGCTGGTCATACGGTTAAAGAAATAATAGAAAACTATAAGCGGAGAAAGAATTTATAAAGGTACAACGCAGAATGTGTTAATGCAATGAAGTTTTAAAATGTTTTGGTGAGAGTAATCGTAACTAATCTGATGTGTAGGAGAACAGTTTACAATCCTACAATTTATACAAAAAATCAAAAATACAGCAGACGCTGAAAATGTAATAAGTCATCTGCCTATCAGATGTAAAAAAAATTTTAGAGTCAATTTCAGAAATGGCTTGGTTAGTCAAGGAAGAGTGAAACGAGACTGAACCAAAAGTTAATAGGTTGTCAAGGTTTACCTTGGATATCAAATTAAGGCCTCAGGTGGAAATGGACAGGTAGGAATGAAGATGCGATTTCAGTAAGAACAATTTGTGATTAAGTTACATCTTCAGTTGCCTTTGAGATTATCGAAGTGTTTTGATCACGATAGGCTCTCATCTGGAATAATTTTACTTCTACTGATAAGTGCCAGGGTCTCTGTATGTGTTCAGAAATTCATACCCGTTGATTGGACTCAGTCATTCGGTCATTCGTCCCTTGACTGGTATCGTTCAATGGGGGTAGTACACGGATATTCGCGGCAACTGACAAGACCCTCCACTCACGCCTTTTTGGGGCGATAGTGAGCAGGTCCTGCACAGGACGACCGGTCCACGTTCGTTAACCACTTTTTCCTCTGGTCACCACGGGGTCGACTACCTTGAAAGACAGTCTTCGAAAAAATGTCATGCCAGGTCATATGGCCAAACCAGACCAGCTTACGCCGCTTGACTGTTGCAAGTAGAGGTTCCTGGTGTCCTACGAGCCTCCTTAGGCACTGGTTCTCGAATGTCTCGATTCTCATTTCCGTATCGACAAGCAGGGTCCACGTTTCACATCCGTAAATCAGGATCGGCACTACGAGGGACTTGTACAGATTATACTTCGCAGTAAATCTGAAGTTATTGCTACGCCGCTGCTGCTGTCGCGATCCTGTTGAGGATCTGCCATCTTTGGAGAGGGTGGCTACCAAGAACTTTAAGATGTTTTCACTCTTCGAGCCGTGTCCCGTTCACGTAGATCTCTGCTTTGCCGTTTCCAATGACCACGATTTTACTCTTGTCAGTGCTGGCCTCTGTTCCATTTGCGTTCCAACTGCTTGTCAGTCTTTTGGTAAGGTCTTGGAGTTTTCTGTTAGTGTTTGCTATCTAATCGATGTCTTCTGCAAAAAATAGGTTGCAAATCGGCCCATAAACGAAGAAAATCGAAGTGTGATGGTCGTGGAGGGTTTCATGCATGTTCTCCAAAAAGATGTTGAAGCGAACAGTTAGCATGTCCTCGAAGAAGATGTTGAACAGCACCCTCGACGAATGCCTGGTGTCGTGTGAAAGTAAGCTCCTGTTTGGCAGTACTCTGCTATTATCTATGGCTTCGATGATTTGGGCGACACCCTCTTCGATGTTGAATTTCCTCATCACATGACCAAGTCTCTCTTGCCAGACTCTGTCAAAAGCCTTTTTAAAGTCTTTAAAGCTGTGATAGAGGTATCGCTGATGCTGAAGGTGTTTATTGTGATGTTACAGTTTAAGATCTGTTCAACTGGGCTTCTACCTGGTCTGAAGCCAGTTTCTCTGTTAGCAGTTCTTCAACGGTGGTGCTAATGTATTAAATTTTTAGCATAACTTAGTTTGAGTGGCTGATTAGGTTTTATGGTTCTGTAATTCTGGCACTGTTTGCTGTTTCCTTTTTTTTGAAGGGGTATAAAAAGCTGCTTATGGTTTGCTTTTTTTTTTTTTTCTTTCTTCAAGGCCCTCCTTTGGTGATAGAAATCTTGGATGTCGTTCGTAGCCCATGGTTGTTTCTTCTTCCTTAGATGCCCTGGCACCTAATAATAGTAATAATAGACTGGGGCAAGGCCATAGCAAAGCATAGCGATCTTGAATCCTATGCGAACCCGAACTGGCAACCAGTGGAAATCGCGTAGAATCGGTGTGGCATAATCGGCCTTCCGCTTACGGAATACAATGCGGGCAGCATTGTTCTGAGCTCTCTGGAGCTTGTCAAGCAGGCGGCCAGGAAGATCTATGAACAGAGAGTTACAGGTTAAGCCTAGACAACACAAATGCCGACATAAGCCGCCTGGTGGAGGCAACAGAGAGATGTCTGATGCTGCTGACCCTGCGCAGCTCGAGGAAAAATGGATTTGCAAACTGAGTTGAGATCATTCTCGAAAGACAATGATGTGTCGAAAAGAGATTTCTGACAGACTCGGAGAAAGTGAGGGTGTAGATGGAGACGGATGTTTAAGCGAAGGTACAGAGGCTATCTGGATTTCAGTTTTCGCCCCACTGAGTTTTAATTTGTTTGCCAATATTGGTCAAAGTCGAGGGTTTGCAGAGGACTGGTGAACAGAGCGTGGAGTTGGCAAGCTGGACCAGTAGGTGAGTATCGTCGGCCTACATGTGATACTGCAAGCCAAAGTGGTGGATCACTTCCTGGGCTGTTGACAGTAGCAGCTCTTCGATATTTCCGTCGAGGGTGTCTACATCACAGTCCACCAAGTTCAGTGCAGCGAATTCACCTTCATCTGTGGCCTTGAATATTTCTGCAACGTTTGAGTCTTGTAGCTTCTCCAAATCAAAGTGAATTCTAGGGGCTTCGTCCTCATCTCGAACTTCAGGATCGTTAAGACAAGGTCATGGTCGCTGTCTATTTTAGCACCTTCGAACAGGTTGAAGTTGTGAACTGGTCTAGCACTTTTTAATCACTGATCAGTGACTTGAATTACCAAGACAAACCAAGTCTAAAAATGAGCCAGTCTTGTATGAACATCTCTCTTTCTTTAATTAATGAAGTATTTGAAGAAGAAACAATTTGTATATAGCTTAGAAAATTTTCTTTTCGCGTAACAAGCGTGAATCCCAGGAATTAGAGATATAATATCTGCGGTCTCCTTGCTTCTTCCCTTTCTTTGTCTCCTTTTTCTCTGTCCTCTGCTCTTCCACACCTTTTGTTTCCCCCCCCCCACCTCTCTCGCTTCCTCTTTGTATGTTTCTCTCTCTCTTTCTTTCTCACGGTTGTTCGCGCGCTTCCTGTTCGAAGAATTCGGTGACAACAGAAGGCACAGAAGGAAATAAGAATTAAGGAAAAAGTAAAGAGAGGTGATGTACTCAGCGAGAAAGAACCTGTGCATGTAATTACAAGCACACATACACTGACATAAACACAAAATTAGTTTTGTTTTTATTTCATTGATAATTTTTGTAGCTTTCGAATTGTTTGCTTTTCTTTTTTGCAATGCCTCCACAAGCTACCAAAAAATATTCTCATTTACGTTGACATTATTCCACCATGTCATCGTGCCTCAGAGCCAGGTGAAGCGCTTTCTGTGTAATATTTGTTTATCACGCTTGTCCTTACATGATTACTCAGCTAAAAATACACAGACCGCGGATAGTCATCACAGCGATGAATTGGGATAAATCAACATGATAAATCAGCTAAATTACAGACGATTCACCCCATTCATCAATGAAGATCACTCAACCAAGTGCAAAACTCAACATCTATTCGTGCATTTCAACGCATTTGTTTCATAAATAACTTCACCATTCAGCTAAACGACAAGCAACATCCATTTGTCACGTTCACAATCACACTATCTTCACGAGCATTGCACACATGGACGAATGTTTATGTTTCAGGCAGCGCTGTCGAATTCAGTACTGCATCCGCGATTCGCTTTTGTGCTTAAGGGAAGTGAACAGCGCTCACGAGCCAGTCATTATGGCGGTGGGGTTTGAACCGTGTGTGTGTGTGTGTGTGTGTGTGTGTGAAGGGGGTGGGGGCTGGATGGGTGTAGGTGTTTCTAGAAGTCACCTTAGGACAGTGGAGATGATGGACCGGAGGGAAAGATGGGGACTATTACATGCTGTTGATGCAGGTTTAATGTGAGAGAGAGGGCGAAGGCAGACACCAAATTAATAAAATGTGGGTAGGTAAAAAGCCGGCGTGCAAATAGTCATAATAAGTTCGTTTTGACATGATCGTCATCATAAACAGAAAATGCACCAATGTAATTCAACTTTATTAAAGGTTCACACGCAGTTGCCAGGACCTATTCTATTGTGAACGCCATTGTCGATTAGCAGGACCAGTCTCTTCTCGAGACCTTCGATGGGTCTGTCACCTTACCCATCTCTCCTTTCTTCCCCTTTTCACAGACAATGCGACTGCGGTCTTCATGAAGAAGATTCAGTGTGCCCAGTTCGTCTTAGCAGTCCTTTTAAAGGAGCCCTGGGATTTAGTGCTTTGATTACATCTGCTACTTTCATGCACCATGCAACTTGTTTCTTACTAAAGACAATTATCTTCTTTAAGAAAAATTCGATTTAAATCTACACATGAAAGATCGACTGGCACCTGTTAATTGTGTGGCTATGGTCCATATCTATGCGTTTCACACGGGGAGGGGTGGGTACCTGTATTGTTCAAGAGCTCTCTCTGTCTCTCCGCTTCTCTGTCTTTCTTATTCTCTCTCTCTCTCTCTCTCTCTCTCTCTCACACACACACACACACACACACACACACACACACACACACACACACACACACACACACATTCATTCTGTGAGCGCATATGTAATTTGAGTCCTTTAGTTCAAAAATATGACAGCCACATTATCAAAATACATAAACGCGTCTACAATGTAGTAGGAAGAAATGGAATGTCATTTTCATTCGCTGATGTGAGAATACGTAAACGCAGAGAGAGAGAGAGAGAGAGAAAGTGTGTGGAAGAAAGAAAGACATCTTATAGCTCAGGAAAGAAGAAAACAAAACCAACAGACGTTTTCAGATCTTATTTAACCCACAGCCAGACAGGCAGGTCTCGTTTTTCTGTCCATTTTCCCCGAGAAATGAGATATTTCCGACTCCACAAAGACGAAGAATGAAAGAAGAAACCCGCCGTTAATTTGGCTGAGAACAACAAGCTGAAGTATGCGAGGTCAGTCGAGTTGGAGTGATAGCGAGAGAGAGAGAGAGGAGGTAGATAGTTTAGGAGGAGCAGGGTCGGCAGGCACAGTTGAGGGGAAGGCTGAGCTGAAAGCGGATGAGCTCGACTTGTTGCGGGTCGTTGCTGGCTGGACAGCGCAGGCGCACGAAGCGTTCTACTCGTCCAAGCTCGCTGCAGCACTGGCACTGCCGCTGCAGCACGTTGGGGTTGTTGGGGTCCGGCCTGGCGTAGGACTCGCAGCGTCCGGAGCACGCTGTCACCGGCACCACGGTGGGTGTGCAGTTCTTGTAGCGGATCTCCATGGAGACTACGCGCAGCCCACACGGCCCTTCCGGCGATGTCTGGATGCTGGTGGTGGTGACGACGACAACGCTGGACAGAGAGACGAGGACGACGAAGGCGGTGAACGCGTTGGATGAAAAGCAGCATAAGGTTCGGGCAAGCCCCCAGCAAGGAAAAAAATGCCGGGCTACCTGAAACACAACCGCAACATTTTTTTTTGTTTTAGCCGCGGTCTGTAAACCTCCCTTTACATGTTCCATTATTACATTATTGACTGGGTAATCATCAGTAACCAACCAGTGATGGAAGGGAATCTCCACCAAGTCCGAAAAAGGACGAGAGTTCACTTGACCTATTTCTTAAGTAAGTAAACAGCTACGTCTGCTCATACACACACGTATGAACTCAGCTGAGTCGGCCAATCTAAGTAAGAAGTTTTAAGTTCGCTTATGCACACTAGCCCACTTGGAATATGATTATTCTTCTTAACATTAATACTAGGAACTTGCCATTCGTTCTGTGATGTTTGAAGAAAGTTTGAGTGTGGTCCCCAGCGTTTTAAGAATAATTGAGCATTAGTTATCAATAGACATGGCTTTACTAAAAATGTACGCAAATACTGTGTATCTAAAAAAACTGATTATCTAAACAGATGTAAGGTCTAGAAGTTTTTGAAATTATACATGTTTTGCGTAACTAGCTCCTGCACTTAAAAAAGAAAGACAGACAGAAAAGGGGAGTTGGGTGGGATAAGGAGAATCTGATAGTATTGAGTCGTTGCGGAAGCGAGGTGTTATGGGATAGAGACCATACTTATCGAAGGACGAGCTTTTTGTGCCCATCAAGTTTCACTTTCGCCGATCCTCCCCCAGCCTTCTAAGGGATCAGGTAGTCATCCATTCAACAAGCTGGGTCAGCTGGGGAAAGTACACTGTGCCACACTGACCATTGTGCGCGTCTTCAATGTTGGATTACACTGTTCTAACCAGTCGACAGTCCGCTTTTCATTCTCTTCAGCAGCAAATTATTGCGTCGAAATTTTAGAGCACTGATTTAAGAAGAAATGTTTTGGTTCGTTCCTCCCACGCTAGAGTGTACATGTTCCCTAGAGACTCTGCAGGAAGTAACAATTGCACGTGTTGATGATCCGCTGTTCTCGAGTGTGTCAATATTGTCAGTACTTATAGTTCAACGTTATTTCCAGACCACGTCACTTCATTCACCTTGAAATGTGTTGTCCTAGAGGAAGCTGGTGTTTACAAGAAGTTCCTCTCTCGCAGATTAGCTGGCGAAAACAATTTTCGTTTGCTGTGGATTTAATTGGTTTGATTCAACGTACAAGTGCGTGAAAGGATCTCTGACATTTACAGACTGATTACAATTGTATGGAAATAAAACAGCTTTTATGGGTGTTTCGATAATAAATAATCTTTTTATGATTGTGACTGTGTAAAGATATGTCTGCTTTAACAAAAACCCTAAACGTAGAAACTGTTCATTTAAACAAATAAATGTTGTAGCAAAATGTGCAATACACCGGCAAAAGGGTAATGGGTGAGTTATGAAAGTGAATGTAACAATAAAATTACCTAAACAAATAAACAAACTAACAAACAAATGAATGAACTAATAAATGAAGAAACGAATAAATATACGAACAAACGAATAAAGTCAAATTATGTAAATGTAAGGTGAACAATCTAGGGAACGAATGAATGAACGAACGAACGGATAAAGTTGAACTAGTAAATGTAAAAGCGAACAAGTCGGCTAATTAACGAAAAAAAAAAAGTGTGCAGCTCACTGGCGCCTGTACTCCTTCCAAAACCACGAATAGATATAAAAAGGTTTCGTCACCTTAAAAAAAAAGTGACTCACTCCAAAATGAAGAGGTAAATGCACTTTGTCCGCTCCAAGCAGCTACATAGACGATTAATTTCCTCTCGTTCCTAATATTTCGCGACTACCCCGCTTTCTCGAATTTTCTTCACGTCTACAACCCACGCGCGTTGCTATCAACTGCACATGAACTAACGAACGAACTAAATGAACTCTGAAGATGGATAATATTTCAGGTGGCACAAGTTAACAAATGTCTGCTATGAGGTTTTCTTTTGTAAAATTGCGTGTTAAAAAAAGATTTCTAGAAAGCCAATACTTTAAAACTGCACATCTGTCCACGGAGACCCGGTGGTGACGAGCTTCTGCTGGTAATTTGGCGAGTTCGTGTTACGAGAGCAATACTAATTATTCCTACGCCTGATCTAGAGACGCTACAAAGGACAATGTGACACCACTGCCTGGGGACAACGTGCTGGGAGTCTGACAACCTGGACATGCGTGCAGACTCGGTATGAAGATGTCTAGAGTCACTTTTGTTTTGGGGGGGGGGTCCAAAATTGGCAGAAATGGGGGCAAACACGTGCACGCGTGACGATCCGCGCAGCTTGAAGAGTGGGGGGAAAAAATCAAAGGCAAGAAGAGTCGTATCCTAGGGGTTTTAGAGGCAGTGATAGTGAGTGGTTCATTGTGTCTACGTCACGGCATATATAAAGCCCGAAATTCTCATTCCCTTTTAACTCGTACCCCTTTCTGGTAGTCAGCGGTGAGTTTTCAAGCCGTTTTCAAGTCATATGCACCAATCACCATGTTACAGGGCCTCAGGGGCCAGTAACACGTTTCTAAACTTTAAAACTGTTCTAAAGAAGCAAAATCTCTTTGCCATTTAGATGCATTGCACAAGAACATAGAAAAAAAAAACTGTACTGACAGGACGGAAAGTCAGACTTAAAACAATTTTATCTTACTGAAAGCAGATATAGTGTTCAAAATTCTAAAACTGTGGTGTGCACTTTAAACTGATTATCTAAATAGAGTTGATGCCTTAAAGTGTTTAACATTAGAAATGTGTTGTGCAACTGGCAGATCTTTAAGAGCGACCAACACAACTGCACGCACTCGACCACTGTCGTCTCCAGAACAAGCAACTGCTCATGCGCGCACGCAAGCTGTCAATGACAAATGACAAATCTTTATTTACAAGAATAACAGAATAAGCAAAAGCTATGCTTTTCTTTTTACATCTAGCCCTCGATCTAAAGAAAGAAAACCGAAACACTACTTCAAATCAAAGGCATTAAAACAAGGATGGAGAAAGAGTTAATGCCATTAGCTTCAATTTTTGTTTTCGTAAACAAATCGAGCTTGCCACACGACCTGCGATAGTAAAACTTTCCAACATTTGCAGCATCCCCTACCAACTGCTCTACATGAGAAAGGAATGACAAGACCGGAGTGAAGATCGTCTAAAGCCTCGAAGATGGCTGTCCACCAACTTTTTCTTTCTTTCTTTCTTTCTTTCTTTCTTTCTTTCTTTCTTTCTTTCTTTCTTTCTTTCAGATGATTCGAAGAAGCAGTCGTAGTAGAATGTTAGGCCAAGAACACTTAGAGGAAACTCACAAAATATAGAGCTTACAGCTTATCAAACTATTAATTTATGCTAATGCTTGATCACACCAAAATTTAATTTTATGTCGACTTCCATCGCTTAGTTTACGATAGAAGGCACTGTGGATACTAAAACGTCAGGTTTTGGCAAAGATGCAACAAAAACTGAATTGTGAGCAACACAGTAGCAATTTTAGCTTTATAGGTTTTAAAATAAAATTTCATTTATTAAATCTTTATTGTCACGTATGCCTTACTATTACAACTGTTTAGAAACGTACTTATAAACTTTAATAATCCTTCCCATAAAATCAAATCAAAATTTGAATGTCCTTTAGTTTGAATATAGAAATATCAAGTAGATATTTTGAGATAACGTAAACATACTTTAACACTACGTAGCACGTATAAAAAAGCAGAAAACAATCGGCGCCAGATAGATTTTATCGATAATTTACGAAGGAGGAAGCAATGAGGCACGGAGAGGGATTTTTTTAAACAACTCCTGGAAACAAACCTACAGCACACGCCAGCGGAGACTAGTATTAAATTTAATAATAAAAATAATAATACTGGGCAGGGAGATTCTAACACGGTTCAGTGGAACCTACCGAATTCTCTTAAGAAATTTGCTTTTTTGCCATGGGTTCAAAATCGTAAAAGTCGAGTAGCACTCTTCTTGACCATAAAACTATTAGAATCGATGAATTAAGAAAATCTGCGTGTACATTAATTGTTCTTTTCTACAAACATCTAAGTGGATGCCGCCTTCTTTTCAAAGAAAAAGAAGAATAGAAAATGGCAATGTCTTCTTTCACCAAAAGCCAAACGATGCAGATTCAACCGCTTCCAGACGACCTATATCCCAGTAAAATCTAGATCTTTCCAAGTAAATAAAAACGTCGGTTTTTGTTCATTATCCAACATAAAATCCATTCTGAAGGTGAGGGTAGGCGAAAGACTATTCTGAAGTAAGACATGGACTAAAGAGGTATTATCGTTGATGAGAAATAATGCAATATGTCAGTTATCTCATCTCCTGTATAAATTGTGTTCAGTGAGAGTGTTTTGTTAAAACAAATATTGTACTTACCTGGCCTCTGACACCCTTCATTGCTTTCATGTTGGAGAATGCTGGACAGATGCTGGCGATGCTGGCAGTTAGTCGACCTCGAGTGGACAAGTTAGTCGAACTTGTGAGCATCCCCGTTCGCAGCTTTTATAAAGGGTTCAAATGCAACCTTTCTGCACTCTCTCGCCTATTCTAATGATCATTTATTTCTGGACTTCCCCCTTCCCCCTACAGAAGCCGACAGCACCGGTCTCAACCATCATCATCTGAGGCCAAGGAACACACGTCAGTGCACGAAGGTGGCGGCTCGACGAAGCGGTTGTAGCAAAACCAAGTGACAGGCACCCGTTAACGCGCGTGTGTGTGTGTGTGCACACGCGCGTGCCTGTGTTTGGGCGTGAGCTTGCGTGCGAGCGAGCAAGAGAGGGAAGGTAGGTGCCACGAATGCGCTGTCGTCTTATTGAAGGAATTCTCAGGTAAACTAAGGTTTTAAGTCTTCTGATTTGTGGTAAGACAGCATACATAAACATATTTATCCCGTGCAATTTATGTTAGATTAACATATAGTTACGTCTTTACATGCAATTTATGTTAGACTAATATATAGTCACTTCTGAACTTAGCTGGAGAGAGTGAAAAATAAGCCCACCCACGCTCTTTAAATGGTAGATAATTATATAAATGTTCTGGAACCGTCCATGTAAAATGATGCGCCGTGCTGTCAGACACGTTATTTTCAGTATTTGAGTACTCCGTTCCACTACATTGACGTCCGTTATGTAACCCTTACGTTACACTTCCCATTACGGACCATGTGGTGGCACACCGACTCATCCCTCACTCAGTGGGAACGCTATGTTTCTGCTGTCTGTTGCATTCACTACCCATTTTCGTCCACTAACTCTCTTTGGTAAGTCCTCGACTGGTCGCATGTTTGGCAGGATCCCCCAATATGCCTATAGCTGCTGACGCTGTTTGCCACACGTTCCTTCTCCGTAACGTAAGCTTAGGGACAATATCATCCAACCACAACGAATACAGCTCTCAGAGGACAATATCTCGTGCCAAACAAACCATGCAGACATTCGCACATTCTTATAATGACCTCAGCTAGACAACGTGATCGTGAGAAAGCGAGAACCCGCCTGGTGAGTATTGCTGCAGCAAATAATTGCGAAGACGTGTGAGCATTTTCTATCCATTTGCATCAGCAAGACCTACTCGCAAATCTTGTTCGTCGATCTCGCGTAAGAAGAGAAACACATTACTACGACTATTTCAGCTTCGATTCTCATTCTTCTAACTGTATCTTTAGCTATAATATTTCACAGAAACTTCGCGATCTAGAGTGAAAGCTGAATACTGAACAGTACGTAGTGACAGCTAAATGATTGAAATACAGTAGTAAGAACTTAGTGGTTAAAAATCAGTAGTGAAACGTTAATGCTTTGAGAATCAGAAAGACGATCTGGGACAATAATAGGTTAGACGATATTCTTCTGGTGTCGAGAATTGGTCGCGTTGTCGTTAGTGGCGAGATACTGTTTCACCTTCTCGGATCTTCGCTTACGTCAGTAAAGCAGTTCGACTGACGCTGACAAGTTTTGGTCTCAACAGTAACTTTCTGCTGTTTGTTATTAAATCGTCTTAATGATTGGGCATGAATGTTGACAACCAATTTGATGTGCGAACACACACACACACACAAACACGCGCGCGCGCGCACGCACGCACGCACACATACATAAACAGTCTGTACAGTTTCTCTTTCAATCACTTGTGTCCTCTTCCTGAAACAAAAACAACAATGTCTGATACCAAGAAAATAAAAATTTTATTTTGAAATAGCCTTGATCGAATTCTGAAGGTTTAAGACAGGGAGGGAGAGAAAGAGGTATGGTGGTGAGAGGGAGAATAAAACAGAGACAGAGATGGACAGTAAGACACTACCCCCAGTCAACCAAATATGAAACAATCACATCCGCTTGACACTATCTGCTTTCAATATCTACATCTATATATTTTCTGAAAGTTTTGGAAATTTTGAAATTTGTGCAAATCTGGCATTACTTTAAGAAAAATACACGAAAAAGACTTTAAAAAGTAGATCAGCTCAAAACTTTTATGCACTCGTCTTTCATCACAACCTTTGGCGTCTTGGATCACAAACTATCTTCTTACATTCTTTCATCATAACTGGCTCAGTAGGAATGTTCCCTTCGCAAATAACCACCCACGCAATATCTCATAAAACAAGTATGGGTGAAATGGAGACGATCAGGGGACTGAAAGAAGGGGAAGAAGAGAAAGAGACAAAGAAGGAAAAAACAAACTAGAAGGAAAAAACAAATGGGATGGGGAGAAAGAGAGAAAGACACGAGGGTTGGTGTGGGGAGGGAGAGAGAAACTAAAAGGCGACCAAAAAGTATGAGGGGGGAAAACATTCGAAAAAAACATTTGCCAAACTGAACTCCCACAATCAAGTCACAGGTGTAGGCATATCTTACTGGGAGTTTCGTGGCTTGCTTCGGTGTTAAACTTACATTTATGTCCATTACAGCTGCTATGGCGCACTGAATGTAACTGTACCTCATGAGCTCTCGACCTTAATTCGTTATTGTTGAGATATCTTTTTAGTTGCCTTTTCTATAATATTATCAGTGATAAAAGGACCCTTATATACAATAAAGTAATCTTACTACAATAGTATTATATTGAGAAGATTCTGCTGAATATTGTCTCCGTTAAAGCAGGTGTCATGTGCATATCTTGTATAACATTTACTGTTATAGATCAGATAACTTAGGGATTTGTACTCATATTACTCACATTACCAAAAAACTGAACAGAGAAAGCAGAACTGGAGTGAGTACCATATGAAAAGATTTGATCAAAGTATTTTATAGCTGTCTGATTTTGAGCATAAACATGGCAGATATTCTTATACTTAAAAATCCTAAAAACCTAAATTAAGGAAAAAGTTGTTTTAAGTGAAAAACACAACACCAGCATGCTTTAAAAATGTAAATTAAACAGCATGTCAACAAAAAAGATTTTATTTTTCTTAGAAAGTAGTAACAGGCAATCCCCTATCATTTGAAGGAGAACATTAAAATTATTCCCCTCAAAAAACAAAAATAAAAACAACAGAACTTTTGTAGGCAGCATAGGATCATATTTCTTGTAATTATCACTTCTATTAACTTCATTTTTATAGCAGCTTAAGCTTTGAGGTCCACAATACTTGCTTTGTCTTCAATGCATTAGGACATAATTTGTTAAAAATCACTTTAATGTATGAGGGATGTTCCACTACCGCCCGGACTTGGCTATAAAAAAAAGAATTTGTAAGCATTTTCTCTTATTCTTCAATTCTTTTTCAACCTTTTCAACGTAGTCGCCGCCAATTTCAACACATTTTTGGGCCCTATTGATCCAGTTGTAAAAACACTCCAAAAACCTTGATTTTGACATCTATTTCCCTCACTCTAGCAATGAGCTTCGAAGTTCACTCCTGACTCCATGCAGTGGTTCCTTCAGCTTTGGGAACCAAAAATCGCAAGGGGCAAGGTCTGGTGAGTAGGCAGAAGGCTTCAAAACCTTGACAGCCGATTACGCAAGAAACTGTAATGAATCACTCGGTGGATCGTGCATCGACTTGCTTTTCCTTGCCATCCTGGGAAAACTAGAAGGGGAAAAATGAAAAAAATGTGGAGACACCCTGAACAACCACTCTATCAGCTCCACATGTCTGCACTTGCTGAAAGCGCGCGAAATACTGAAATACGGGCGGAAGTGTAACATCTCTTGTACTTTTGAAGAATATTGAATACCAAGAAACTGTTTCAAATAGGATTCTCAAAGTGGTTCCTTTTTTCATAAAATGGAAGTATCAATTTGAAGCAATTATAGGAAAAAGACCTGTGTCTGTGTCTTAAAATTAATTGCAATTGGCATCTTTTGCCTACATAATGTCTCGTAATGTTATATGTTCAAGGCCAGTTCCCTCAAGGACTATCCTGGGATCATGGGGTAGACTTTGCACTTGTCTCAGGCGATTGACTGGAGTGTGCCGAAGAGTTCTTGGCCTTGAAG
The DNA here is from genome assembly GCA_004794655.1 of Marisa cornuarietis. NCBI lineage: Eukaryota > Metazoa > Mollusca > Gastropoda > Architaenioglossa > Ampullariidae > Marisa > Marisa cornuarietis. The sequence goes on along the minus strand of SMMW01000554.1, from coordinate 407,868 downwards.
ATCGTGTGGACCCTGCAGGCATTACTTCTCCCATGGAAGGAGGATGAAGTCGGGGATCATTACCCAGATAGAGATCCTGAAATTGCCATTTTAAAATAAGATTTGTAACATTTTGTTTTCTCAGTAACATTGAAGAACAACTAGGACAGAAGAAAAAAGGAATCACACTAAGGATAAAAGAATATAGGGAATATACTGTAATCATCCATGGGAGGAAAAAGATTTCCATCTCTAAAAAAATCCCAAGCAAATGGGATCAAAATACACTAAATCTTCAATACACTCATTCTCACACTTGTATGACCATATGACAAAAGACCTGTCCCATAGATCCATAAGGCAATCGCTGCCTGTCTTGACTCTTTGAGCGGCGTCGGAGAAATGGAGGTTTTGTGGGAATCTGCCTGACCCTTCTGCCGTGCTCTGAACAGTGAAAAGAGGAAAGAACTCGTCTAGCTGCTTACATAGCTGTACTTCTTAGCAAACAAAGAACTGATCCTAATACTTTAAATTATTTAATGAAAAATGGACACTCTTACTAGGGAAAAACAAACAACAATTAAATGGAATCTGGGTTTCATTCTTTGCCTATTTCACTCTTTTGGTCCAAAGATAAAGATTTTTTTATCAAACAATGCAGCTAACACTGTATGATTACATTTTATGAGAAATCAAATCTACAAAGATTAGTAGCATGAAAATAAATTTTAGAAAAAGCTGTCATCAAAAGACTAATATTGTGAAGTCTCCAGTGTACTAGGTGTCATAAAAACTTGTACAACGCCAAAAAATGTGTGCGTCTTGAAAATTAGTGGCTATAATAAAGGGAAACAACTGGAAGACATTCAAGTGCAATTCATGCAGCCACAGAAACCTGGTAATGAGGTTGTGGATCCTAGACTTCCCCGTCGATCATGCACTTGTGAGAAGTCAAAACGACTGCCATCTCCAACATGCAGCTGCAAGATGCTGACATGATTGCTATCGGGCTGAATACTGGGTGCTGTGACAGAGGCCTCATCTACACGACCATGTGAAGTGCTGTTTTCTAACAACAATTGTGTCAAATGATTGTTCAGTCTAGTACGTCTCTCTAATGCTTGTTGCAAAAGTTGACTGCCAGGAGAGAAAGTGTCTGATGTTGATCCATTGACCCTGCACGCTCAAGAACAACATTTAAATATGTCAAAAAGAGCTAAGCTACAAATGTAAAATCACAGAAAGAGAAAAAACATATTAGTGGTGGCTTTATCTTATGCTGGTGTACTAGTATAATCAAAGATAGTAAATACTATTCAGCATCTTTGGTAAAATTAAGCAACATTTTAATCGTGTTCACTTCATGCAATTTTCAATACAATGAAGATAATCAAATCACTTAAGTATGATGTCCATCTCTAAAGCCTATAATTTACATATTAAATATGAATTGGGTTACTGAAACTGATGTTTCTCTTTCTCTTAAAATATCACTGCATACCTTTGAAAACCTGTTGAGTCTTCACTCCCAAGCCTAGTTCCTGTTAATTCAAGATGTGGTGGGGGTTGATGGTGGATATGTGGGTGACGTGGAGGTCTTCGAGTAAGAGTCCTTCTCTCCTCTCCACTTCTGGTGCCGTCTGGTACACCACCAAGTCGCATTGCAATCACTCCCAGGCTACCTTGTGTACTCACATTCTCCATTGTAGCAGATGAGACAGTGTGTCTTGAGATTCATGTAACATTGACGAGAAAAATGTTACTGATGTCACTTGTGTTATAAATGGATATGCAGAAAAAGTTTCTATACTATGCCACAAATAACATGACCCATGAATAATGTAAAGGAAACTAAGGGTAGAAATCAACACAGAAATGTACCCTTTAGGACTAGAACAACCAGACAGCTTCTTTCTGGTTTTGATTATAGCATGACAGAAATAATGAACGTTTACATAAAAAGGTTTTTATGCCAGTTATAACCTTCTGCTTAGTCCACTGTTGTTATCAGATCTTGGCCGAGTCGTAAAAACATGGGAACCTTCAACAGGGCATGTTGGGTGACAGTGGAGGAGCCAACTGTCTATACAGTCTTTGTGAAACTGCAATGAGAAAGGAAATTAGTTTTTCGGATGAAGTACCTTAATGATATGCTTTAATAATCTACTTTTAGAGTATGCAAGCAAGTAGTTGTACAGGTGGATACAATCTATTATATAATACATGCTGCTTGGTCAGCTGTGGAAAGCATGCAGATTCACTTCACTATATCCATCTTGCTGTTCCTAAGATAATGCAAAGATATGAACAACAATGTCAAGAATGGATCATTCAGATGACCTTTACCACCCCTTTTCCATTTAAGCTTCTCCTACCTTGTGCTGACAAGGCAGCTTGCGTACATACTGTCCTTCTTGGTAGCCTCGCAAACAAATTCGACACTGCACACCTGGTGCCAAAAGGGCACCTCCATGCCGCACATGCTCTAAGGGAAGCAACTGAATGTTTTCTTCTGACAGATTGCTAAGTGGTTCTGAAGACTGACTGGAAGAAAATATAACAACCTAGTAAACAGACCTCTCACAACATGCATCTTATACAGACCAACAGCAATGGCTGTTAGTCTTTACATAGTCCTACATTCAGATTTAAAAGCAAGTAAAAACCTAAACCGCCTGGTACTTTGTGTGTGTGATGCTACCTTCAAAATCTCTCAGACTCCTCTATTAATTCTGGTGAATGCAAGAATTAATGACAAAATCTATGTATTATTATCTTTTCTGTTTAAATACCTCAATATTCTATGTATCCATTCTAACAATGGCTCAATCTGATTTTATTTTTCTGCAGTCTACACCTTTGAATAGTACAGGCACTTTAAACATGCTCTTAAGTATGTTTAGAATACTGACCACACCAGCATTCATCTACTGTTGAAGAAAAAGCACTACCTCTAATTCTTCAACAAACTTTACAATTCATTCAGACATACCGTTAAACAAAAATCTACTTGTCACAGAAACCAAAAACAGTTAGGGCTGAGAAATGTCATATAATTTAATCCAAATAAACAAAACAAGCACAATAAAAGCAGTAAACCCAGCAAGCAGGAAACAGCACAAACAAAAAATATCAACATACTTGTCTAACTGGAGTAGTGTTTCATAGTCAGATGGTGACAATTCTCGATTCATGAGGTTGTTGACTATGGCATCAGGTAATGCAGCCCCAAGGGATCGCAAGGCATTGCGCCATCGCTGATTTCTTTTCTAAAGGCATTCAAGACAATATTTGAATTTTTACAATTGTTCATAATTTTTCATAAATGTGATGAACATAATATGTTATACACTGCAGTAAAATGACAGGGCATTTGGTGTGCATTCTCACCTGTCTGAATTGAAACAAATGATGTGTGTGCACGGTGGTGTTAAAGCAAAGCTGACAGAGGTAGAACTCTGCACAGACAGTACACCTAAAAAGGAAAAAAATGATCAGGTTAAAAAAATGTTTTATCAGCTATCTTTTACATTGTATTGTCCACAGCAGTTACAGGCAACTTAATAAATACAAATAAATCATTGCACGAATGCAGTGTGTCTATTTGTGCCTTTGTGTGTGTGTGTGTGTGACTGAGTGAGACTTATACATATACACATCATTTACACATTCTGTAATGTGAAGGTCAACCAAAATTGTGTTAAGAATTACAAAAAGATGGTGTGCAAAATGTAGTTTTGGAAAATAAAATATGGAATACAAGTGTGATATTCTGTCACCTGTAGCATTTGCCTTCAATAGGAGCTATACGACAGTTGTTGCACCCTAACCCAACATGATGATCCATGCGTTTCGGGCTGAAAGCAGCACCTGATGCCAAGTCAGGCACTAATGCATTATGCATTTCTTGTCTGAGAAGGTCAATGGAACCAAAGTCTTCTCTACACGTAGGGCACTTGATAGTAGAATCTTGTGATGTTTTCATTTGATGCTCTGCCCAAACTTTCATGCACTTAATGTGCACACTGTTACCGCAGCTGTACCTGCACAGCAACGGTATCAGCCTGTTTTCTAATTCTGGTATGTTTTTTTTATTTTGTAGCCTTCATAAACACATTTTAAGTTGTCTATTAGTTACTCTAAAGTGGTGAATATGGCACATTTATTTCATCTCTAAGTATCTTTCGCTTGTTTCTGTATGAACATAAATGTACCACATGCACAGGCATATGAGTGTACGTGTGAAATTCGTTTACCCTACACCCCTTAACCAAAAAGAAGTGGGATCTTCTGATACACGTGTATGGTAATAAAGCATCACTATACATTCACAAGGTTATGTGATGCTAATGTTGGTATCAGCACATCACTGAAACTTTCAATCGCTTTTCAGTGATCTGTTGTACAGAAATAATTTTCTAGTTATTTAAACATTTAAAAATATATTTCAACTAAATGTGGTAAAAAGAAAGCAACTTACTTGCAGTACGTTACAGGCATTTTCTTCTCCAGTAATTCATCTTGACATATTGGGCATACTTCATCAACAGAAATTTCCCGCTGTGGCACCAGCGGAGGTCTTCCATTTGTTTCTGATGCTCTCTGCTGCTCACGTTTATTTTCCTCTTGACGTTGTTGTTGTCTTAGTATTACAGGGCCTCGTAAAACTTGGGTGATCTCCAGTTCTGACAGTCCCAGCTGCCATGACACTATATCAACAAGTATGTGGAAAGCATGAATTCACTATCAGGCCATTATATGCTAAGTTTCTGTGAATTTCCTCAGTCTTTCACCCTGCTAGGAAGTAATCTAAAGTGCTTTGATATTAGGACAAAACAACATGTAAGATTCTAACTATATTAGTCTACACTGGAAGAAAGTGCCTCATATTTTTCTTTAAGGGGATATATATGATGAAGTTGGAAACAATTTGATAGAAAGCAGATTCATTTACATTTGATACAATTATACTTACAAGGATCTTCCTTTGAAACTCGAAACTTTTTCAGCAGTACCCAACAAATATGTTTGCATAGATCCTTTTCTTTGTGAAAGGATGGACATGTACAGCTGTGAGGGTCACCAAGCAGCACCTATAGGAGATGGCAAAAACAAATTGGACTTCACAAAACCTTACTCTGACTGATTATCCAAAAATAATTTTGGTACATAATAAGGATTTTAAATGTCATATGGATGTCTTAAACGCAACTGATTTGTCAAAATTAGATGAAATGCATCTAGAATTTATTTCATTGCGGAAGGGGCAATTGTTTTTAGGCCATAGAATGTTGTGAATTTGACAGTTTAGGGTCCTTGCCTTCACGTTTTTGGTTTCTCCCTCCTCTTTGAGCAGGAAGCCAGTTGGCCCAATCTGACGCAGGATATAGAGTGTAGCGTTAGCAGCAAAAGCCTGACTAGCACACGCTATGTCAGTCAGAGTTCGCCGCCATTGCACATTCCGTGGCATTTTTATTACTGCAAGTGCACAATATAATCTGTAAGCAATACATCTATTATATATCATAGTGCTAAAATAATATAATTTATAAGATCTGCTTATAGAACAATAATGGGTATGTCTTAGTAATACCACAGGATTGAGGAATAATGTGATCTGTTTCGATAACGAACCCAGTCGTTATTCAAAATAAAATAATTGTGCACATGTATCGTTTGCATGACTACAACAAAACATAATCTACTAGGAGGCCTTTTCTACGGTACACTCTTTGCTTTCATATTAGCCTTGCGATAGTAATTGAGGGTAACCATAAGAAGAGAAACAGGATTGCCTTCCGTTAGTAGGATGCCATGTTGTTTATAAGCCTCGTTCCTATGTCACCAAGTACCTGTCTCGCACGATCACGACTCGCGAGAGTTACATCCCCAGACTTCTAGACTGTCTGCCACAGACTTCTAGCTATGACTTCTATGTCTGTGCTCTCTGCGGTTACATCAAGAACTTGCATTACGTTCACGGTTTCATCTTTTCATTTGAAAGACAACGGGGCAACAAAGTGATATAAAAATTGTGGTATTTGTTATTTAACAGTCACTGAACCTAAGAATTATGTGGCAAAAGAGGAGTATTTTCTCTATTCTGAATGCCACATCCAAATATTTAGTATCTCCCCGTACAATCACAACCACGACGCTCGCCCGCGAGTATATAAGTAAAATAGTGCTAGGTAATTCTGTAATATTGTAATTCCTCACCTCCTACGGTTTAGTAATTTTATTGACTTATTTTGGCATTTCAAGGTGCATGGTAATCTCCCACGAGCCATGCTTCAAACTAACTAGTTAAGTAGTATTATGGCATTCCAAATTTGTCAAATGTCAGATATATTTAGACATTTTGTAAATTTTCGAATATGTCTTTTAAATGACTACACATTAAGCACACCGAGAATATCTTATCGAAGATTAAACTGTACTGTGAACTCTACAAAATAAAGTTTTTGCTTCGTTTCTTTTTTTTCAAGCCGGATAGCTCTAACTATGAAAATGTTATAGTGAATAGCAGCGTTGAATGTATGGGTATATGACAAAGAGCGCTGGATATATAAAAACGAAAGGTCAGAAATGTGATCAAGCATCAAAACCTGAATGGAGTAGCCACACTGCTTTGTTCATAAAAGTAAATTTGACGACATATTGTAACAAGTACGGTGGCCGAGTGGTTAAGGCGTTGGACTTAAGATCCAATGGATTTATATCCGCGTGGGTTCGAACCCCACCCGTACTAGTTACTTTTTTTTCCTTCCCTGCGCTTCAAAAGCTTTATAGCATATTATCTGCAGAAACCCATGCCGCATACCAGACTATACTGCGCTATAAAAAATTTTAATGAAAACAAATCAATCATTTCATTTAACTTTGTATTCAAGCCTTTAAAATTATCTCTACGGAAAACGGTACATAGAAATAAATCATTGCCTCTGAAAGCAAGGTGGTAAAGTTGTCACGTTATGTTATACAATAATGAACAGATTGCGTTGATATTCTGTAATTTTCTCAACGTGGCACAAGATTCTTGGCTCGCGGTTCAAGTTACAGGTGTCTGTCAACTGCTCAAGGTATCATCACTATTTGTCAAGCGCCATGAACTTGAACGTAGGACTTGGATATGACATTATATAAGGGAACATTTATTACCTATCCACCGACTTGACTATCTACATGCATGTATGTACAGACAAGACTTTATTTATCCCAGAGGGCAGCTAGTAGACACGTCAATACATAGTATGGGAGCAGTCGACTATCAAAGGAAATGGAATGAAGAAAGAGTCGAGAGCTGCAGACGTCGCACAACGAAGAGCAGTCATCTTGACATTCATATATGCACATGAGAGACAATAAGGCTTAGACAGGAAACTAATAATAGTTTATACAATTTTAATTTAAAACATTTCAAACGCCTATGCTATGACTTGTCAAAATAATTTTTTTTATCGAGATTCGTACGTAATATTTGTAACACATTCAGAACAGCAACTCACTATTAATTTCGTATGTTGAGAAGGCTCATATTCAAGTTCTAGGATTTTGAGAACACTGCTCGCGAGAGAAGACCTCTCAATGCTGAAATCATGTTAAACTGAGTAACTAAGGACGCCTCTGCACAGATCCACTGTCATTCAAGTGTGGTCTCTCAGACGGGTTGCTTGCCAAATGTATGCCTTGTATGGACGAAAAGGCTATAGACTGCTCGTCACGACCTTCCTACCTTTGTGTACACTGAAGTCAGCTAGCTATGGAACTAGCATGCGTGCTTTAAAAAAACGCACTATAAAGCTCTGAATACCAGACAGGCCTGCATGCAGTGTTACAGACACAATTTTTAATAAGAGTTTAACACCGAAGAAGGCGTGATCGATTTTCGAAGGATTAAAAAAAAAAAAAAAACCAAGCAAACAAACAAAGTTGGCAGCTTTATAGGACAGAATCAAACAAAAAATTTAAAAAAAAAATCATGTGAAGTAGGTGAGCCTGTACCGTGTCGAAGCACACTAAATGTACACAGGCTTGCCTGGTACGTGGCACCTTGCTTAATAAGCAGTGTAGTCTAGGTTCCTTCTTGTGCAGTATTCCAATCGCGTTCTTGTCCCAAGTGGCAGAGAATGTTCGTGGAGGTCGGATTCTCTCTACGCATGGTCTATTAAGGGACTTTTTCGACTGCCTCTCAGCTTATTGTTTGAACGGCATCACCCACATATCTTGGATGTACAGTACACAGTGATCCGGGTGTGAATATCCGGCTTCTAATAAAGCAAAACTGACAGCATCGCTTATATTCTCTGCTTGGCTTGAGCAACCAGTATCAAAGGGTTCCTTTGAAAGCAGCAGCTAGCCAAAGACTGTGCAGAAAAAACACGTTTCTCAGGAAGTCTCCACACCTCGAAAGCGGACCATGGTCTGGAAGCGACGAGTTAACCCACGACAGAGTCGGTGCACGGTGCGTATAAAATACAGAAGCAGATAATACCAGTTTTAAAGTGCACAGGTTCGATTAATAGGAAATGTAAGCCACTGTTCAAATTGCATAAATCTGAAACTTTGCAGTAAACAGGTTAAAACGGCTTCAAAGAACAAAGCTAAAATGAATAAATTTATTATTTATTTATCTCCCTGTCTATCTAATGTAATCTAGCTATCGACATCAGACTCAAGATATCGCAAACATATACATTCGGTTAATCTGTGCAAAAGTGCACTTTTGGAGAGACGACAACTTTAACAGCCTCATGGTCATTTCTTACTGTAAAGGTCCTTTAACGGGGCAAATGTGAACAATCTCTTGACCAAGTTTGATAAAGTGTTTACTTTAGGAATAACTATTAGCTATGCAAAACGTGGGCAAATGTTTGCCTGATTTGTCCGTTTAGAAAAGGTTAAACTGACTGTTGATGAAAGCATTGATTGTTATGTTTGCCAATAAACACAGTAAGACATCACTTTACATAAACATTATCATAGTCCATAAAAGAACATAAAATGAATACATCCTAATTCTAGCTCTCCATTTATAATCCTCTAATTCATAGTCTCTCTTGTAAAGTTTACAAATCTGTATGCATCATGTTGTACTAAAACTAGGAAAACAAAGAACCAAGTACATCAATTTAAATGGATAAGTAGCTGAAACCTCTGATCAAGTTGTTAAAATAACATGCAAGTTTGAGATGGCTTAATCTGTATTTGAGTGAACGAGTTGACGAGGCCTGATTTAGACATTCCAGCTATGAGGCAAAGGACTCCACCCGAGATTGGATCTGTCACTGTATTTGCATTAAAGTGTCACTAAACATTTGGCCCTGCATAAAACTTTGAAACTCAGACCTAGAGGAGAAAGAGTGCTAAAATAAACGTTGCCTTTGAAAAGGTTGGCGGGTCTGTACATCAACCTCTCAGAAGGCTTAGGCGTGCATATAAAGACTTATTGGTGTGGGGACCAGCGTTAGAGAGATTATGTTGGAGTTCAGAAAGCGTAAACTCTAATATCTTTAGAACACCCACTCTCGTACACAAAGGACGCATACATAATTAAAACAGACGCGTACAGTGCTAGAACCCTAGAGGCCTTTTAAGATTCAACCGAGGGTCAAGAAAAGTAGTAAATTCTGTCGTTGAAGACAGGATCCTATTAAGCAGGCAATCTCGTGAACTAAAGATGTTCTGTGTTTAGATTAGCTGGAATAAACAATTCACTGTCACTAACAGCGAGGTGATATTCCACCACCATGACCAGATCAAACACGGAGTTTATCGCTAACATTGTTCTCGACAGAACTAAGTATGAGTGTCGCGAGAAAAATCGAGTTTCTCCAAGTCTTTCCTCACAACAATTTATGCGACGTGAGCTAGCAAAATACACGGCACAGATTAGCAGCCATGCCCCCGATCGGCAAGAGCAAGCCGAGCATGCAGACAATACATCGACACCGACCTATGCGAGTCCCCACGGTGTCACAACTTAATATAAGTCCGCATATCGTATGACTGCCTCTGTGATCTCCTCCCCTTTCCGGGCGTACGTGCCCACTGGGTGCTCAGATCGAATACTAGGCGTTTTTTGTCATCGGAATGTAATATGGACCATTTTTTGCGAACAGACAACTTCCTGTTTGTCTTCAGGCAGTTAGACATTTTGTGGCAAAGGATACCTGGAGGGGAAGGGGCGCCTTTTATCTGAAAAGGTGGGTGTGGTTTAAATTCCATTTTACCAAACATACTTTCGAATGTGGACAATGGCAAGTTCTTTCATGACTCATATAAAAATGTGCTAAGCATATTAGACGATATATTTCAGCCTGACAAAATTCAAGCTTAATGTTTAGTTTCTGTCGAGATTACAAATGACAAATCTTAATCTGTGAGTGTGAGTGAGTGAGTGAGTGATAATACACTGCTAGCAAGGCACAGATGGACGTCAGGTATCACCTAAGTCTTGCCGCAAGTAGTATCAGTCACGACACACCATCCACAAAATACACATCTGCATGGGGGAACCGAAAACATAATACATTCATACCTGCTATTTTCATCAAGGCTCTACCATTTTGCATCACGTGTGCTCTACTCTCTTTAGACGACAGTTTTTTTTTTTTTTTTTTTTGGTTTAGTTTAGAGTTTTTAGCGTTTTGTGTTTTATCGTGTGTATGCTAGCGAGTGCTGTCAATATATAGCTGAGCCTACCAATGCTTACATTCAGGGCCCCCGGTAGTGTAGTGGTTAAAACACTCGCTTGTCACCACTGCAGTGAGCTGCTCAGGGTTCAGATCTCGTCTCGGGACACTCTCTGTATGTGACACCTGTTCGCAGGGCTGGGCGGCGGGGGTTTTCTCCGGGTACTCCGGTTTCCTCCCCCCTCCCTTTCCCCCCATAGTGCGAAATCACCGCAAAGTGGAAGCACTTTCCAACTAAATAAACAACAAACAACTGCTTACATTCCTCTTAATGCCGAGGAAATAACTGCTGGCTGTAGGTCTTCCAAACCTGATAGCACTGCGGAAAACAAAGTCGTCACATTAGCCTCTCGTTGAAGCGGAAAGAGCGGTTTTTTAAATTTGTCTACACAGGTGATTGTTAGAGTTTGTCACGAACACAAGGCACTCATGGAATGAATAACCTCCCTTGACAGCGCGGGATAATCCATTCTGTGGTCAACGCTACTGGGAAAGGTGCTCCGCTAGCTGGTACTCCCGTCTGACTTATTGAACCAACGAATGGTTAAGAGTATGAAAGAAGTAGAAACTTTTCTACTTCTAGTAACCCACGGCAGCTGGTGCTGGTTAGACAGGCACTTCCGGCTGACGCGAATAAACACTTTTACTTTCTGTGGTAGTTTCTCAGCCAAAAAAATTGGCAATATTATATTATTATAAAATAACGTCTTTGGTGCCAGTTGTCAGGACAGAAAAAGTGTCTGTGTGTGATCACAACATGTATAACCGTCAAACCGGTTACTTCAATAATTTCTGTTCATGGTACCTTTTTCTTTTATAAAAAAAAACGAACTACGTGGCACCGATTTTATTATTTACTTTATTTTTGGTTGGTGTTTTTTGCTGTGTGCGACGTACGCGCCACTAAATAATATTTTTCTTTTTCTGCCTACAGTCAATTTGCTTTGTAAGTGACGATCGTCCACTAAGATCATCCTAAGCGAAATAAAGGTGGTGGAAATCGCCGGAATGGCGCTGTTGCTGGATCAGGTGGTGCAAGTAATCGCCAAGCCCCCCGCCAGGAGGACAGAGGCGGATGTTACTGCGGTGTGCACTTTCCTCCGAGAAAAGGCAGAACTTCTGTCCAAAACGGACTCGGGTATTGGCTGTCTTTTTGTTTATTGAACTAACGAACGGTTAAGAGTATGACACAAGCGGCAACGACACAGGCATATGTAAGAGCATGCTCTCTATGAGTGTGAATATGCGCTATAAAAATCTTCATTTATTATCTATCTATCTATCTATCTATCGAGTTGTGTAAATGTTAAAAAATCACAAGGAATTAAAATTCTTATTTCTTCAGCAACTTTGCCAGACATCGTCCTTAACTGTACCTATGAGACTGCGGACTGCGATGACGTCATCATAAGGCAAGGCGAGGAGGGGGACAGGTACGTGCGGCGAGTGGAATTAAAAACAAAAACTTTATCCCATTTTGACCTCTCTATATTTCATTTGCTCCGAAGGTGTTGTCTCTGATAATATGGAAAAATCCAAACATAAGAGGAATTAATGTCAAATGTTTTTTGTCTTTACCGACGATATTACTTTTTTTTTTAGATGGTAGAGAAATATCCTTTTATGAGGTTATAGAAACGCTTGCTATCTGGGTAAAAAGTAAAGGAAAATGTCAAACTCATTTCATGCCCGATAGATACCTTTAGTGTGATCCTGGGCCAAACTTCTCCCTAACTTGGATGACACCGATAGCCAAAAATATTCTAGAAATACAAATAGTTATGTAAAGTTAGAAACGAGGTTTTAACTGCCATTGGAAGAATAACTATTGTTAAATTGTTGGTAAGGTCTGAGAAAATTCACCTCCTTAAAATTCTTCTTAATCCTTGTCCACAACAGATAAAAAAATGGAAAAAATCCTTTTTGCATAGACTGGAAAATCTGTAAAGTATAATAAAAATAAGTTGTTGCAAGTCTTACACCTAAATGTGACTGAGGCATAACATTGTTTAATATTCATTACTTAGTAGCGGCAGTCAATATAAGTTAGCTAAAGCAAATTGAGTACCCAACGGTTTCCAATTTTCTTAACTTATAAAGGTGTTCATTAAAACAATACCAGTTGCGGTGCAACTGCATTGTCACATCTCCGAAAGAAGCTACTAGCAGAGCATGGGACTCTATTAGAAAAATGAAATGTTAGTCATGGAAATGCTATTTCGTAACTTGGAAACTCAACATGCATTGAGAATTTGTGAATAGAATTTAATAAACATAACTGGAAGACTTTTGTATTACCACAGATACTCAGTTCAGGTCGTTTCAAACAATTTTGCTACACGGCATCCTTCTCACTTATAAAACTATCTGTTTAACTGTAAACTCTCCCAATCTCCTCTCGTGGCTTCTGTAAACAAGAAATTGGGTCTATTACACGTTGATTTTTTTAACATTGTTCACACACACACACACACACACACACACACACACACACACACACACACACACACACACACACACACATATTAATGATGTTTTTTGCTTTCTCTCTGTTTCATTCACATTGTCATCAGAATGTACATCATTTTGCGCGGTGTGATAGCCGTTTACATCGACGCCGTGATGACTGGAGAGGAAGACCCCTCTAATCAATCTCCAACGAGGCAAAAGGAATCCCCGGACAGCAAGAAAACCAGCCAGCCAGAGCGTGCTGCGTACGGCAGGTTCATCACCACCTATGGTGGGTATGGGCACTCCTCACCCTCGCATGTACGCTGCTGACAATCCATAGCACGAACCTACATATACGTATGACAGTCCTTAATGCTACGCTTTTATTTGCTTATGTTGTTGCGGTCGCTCTCATATATGGCTCGGCATAGTCAAATGAAAGAATAGCCAAAACCTATGTAGCAAAAATTTTAACTTCCGATTAAAGAAAGTCTCAACAGTCTTTTGTCGTTGTTGATAGAATAAAAGTTGGAGAAAATTCTTTCAACCATATGTAACTGGATACAATAAAATAAGCCTTAAGCCTTAAATAAGCATCCAATTATGCTATGACCGTTTCATTATGACTGAACCATACTAGGTCTGCAAGAAACAGGAACCTGAGATTAACAAACCTGTGCTTTGTGCACGAGTAATATTCTAGCATGCTGTTTTAATCTTGCCGTTGGAAGTCGTAAACATTATGTCGCGCTTTAGGGATCTCTTGCCTCCAGTTACTAAGAGTTGTGCAGTGATAGTCCCAATAAGTGTCTGCGATTTGCATCAACGGAGTCACACCTGACATTAGGTATGGTTGAGCAAAGCAGCCTCCCTTGTTTGGCTGCAGGGCCTGGCCGCCACTTTGGGGAGGCAGCTTTGATGGCGGAGGACCACGCACGCAACGCCACCATCATCGCCAACAGCAGATGTGATTTTCTTGTCATCGATCAGGAGCTATTTGACAGGTGTCTGAAAGTGAGAACTGAATTCATCTTCAGCATTCTGCTTTAATTAATTAATTAACATGCATTTATTTGCTACTTAACAGATCATGCTTGCCTGCATGCAACTGATTCAGTTTAAGCCAACCTGTAGACAGAGAACGGCACACTGAAAATTTCTTCGCAATGATTTAATAGTCCTCCCCCACCAAACCCCAAAGGAAAGGACGCACGTACGAACGTCGCCGTTAAAATATATAAAAAATGACTCAAGAACAGGAAGTACATGACATAGTTAATAAAGCATGTAGAAATTAAAAACATAGAACATAATGATATAGATTTCTTGCAGTCATAGATCCCTTCATAGTACATATAAATTTTGACCATGCAGTTATTTAATGTTTCATTCCTTGGACCAGGCTTCATACTTTTAATCCACGTTCCTCTTCTATCTCTGGTACACTTGCCTAGAAGGATCTTCTTGTAAAATATCTTTGAAATCTTGCTTTTTTCTCCTGCCATTTTGTGTGTGTGTGTGTGTGTGTGTGTGTGTGTGTGTGTGTGTGTGTGTGTGTGTGTGTGTGTGTGTTCTTTAATGTGTGTGTCATGAACTGACGTAGAAAGAGTGGTGCTTTATAAATACATTTATTTTTATAATTATCAAACAGAAAAGAATTTCCTGCAAGATTCCAGTCATATAGCACTTCGTTTATCTTACCCTTTCTTCTTGCTTCCAGGACCGCCAACAGAAGGAATTCCGTGAAATCCAAAATTTCGTGGAAGGCCATCCATTCTTCTGTCACATGTCAGCAAAATTAAAGCGCCTACTTCAGCTGAGTTTTTGCCGAGAGACATTTGCCTTCGATACAACAATCGTCAAACAGGGGGACAAGCGGGACCGCCTGGTCTTCATCACCAGGTAACCCACCACGCGCAGGTGTGACGTCACAGGATTCTGCACTTTACAACGGGCCGCTTTAAAGACCAACCTGAATGGTTTGCGTTTTTTGCAGCTATCGGTAGATATAAGGCATATAAAACTAACCTGTAAATGTTAGCCTCCAAAACCCATCCGTCAATTAATTATCCGCTACGATTTGCACCTGCGATCAACAAGCGTCGCTAACAGAGAGAGAGAATGAGCGACATTTCAGGTTATTCGAACGCTGAAAGTCTGCATTTCTCGTGTTTCTGAAAAACTGCTACTTTAGCACGAGAAATGCAGACTTTCACTGTCCGAATAACCCAAACTGTCGCTCATTCTTTCTCTCTGTTTGGTGTTGACGGCTACCAATGTTGTCAATAGCATGGCGTAGTACACTGTTAAAGTCTTAAAGGTGCAAATCGCGTACTTTGCTAGCGGATAATTAATTAACGGATGGGGTTTGAAGGCTGAAATTTACAGGTTAGATTTATATCACCTATATCTACCGATCTCTGCAAAAACGCAAACCATTCGGGTTGGTCTTTACATACTTATATTTTTTAGAAAAACCAAGAAGAGTTTTGCAGTTACCGTCAAGATTTGGTTACGCGCTCGCTATAGAGAAAACATCGTAAATATTTTCAGTAAAAATAGAATGATTTGATTTTTTTCAAACCAACTCAAGCTGTGAAGAAACATAAGCCGCGATTGCGTGATCCGAACGGAAAAGATACAGCATGTGTAAATTCTTCATCCTTGATTCATGTAAGGGGACGAACTTTTCAAATTGGTTAGTTCTGTACATTATTTACCCTTGTCTTTCAAGCGTGGCTGCCTAATAACCCGGTGGTCATAGAAATGTCAGCTAACAGAGTTACTAGTGTGATCTATGATACTGTGCATGCACTGCATGAGAGATGTATTTAGCTTCCTTTAGGTCCTAGATCTGTTGTCAGTCCCTGTACTGGTTAATTGTTTCCTTTCTCACCCAAGTTGACAGGGTAGCATGAGCACAGAAAATGTCTAACACATGCATAATACATACTTTTGTGGCAGTGGCCAGGCCAACATTATAATAGAGCCAGGCCAGCATCAGAAACAGTACAGTCATCTCTGGCCCTTTGAAGCCGGGATCGACGTTTATTTTCAAGAGTTCGAGTCGTTAAGGTAAGCTTGTGCCAAGAAGATGGTAGCTGACAGGAAAGTCGTCATCTGCCATTTTCTTTCTCCAATAAAGGGGCATAATTGTGGGAGGGTAGCTGCATTAAGCGAGAGCTATAGTTTGGTGGAAAGGGGTGATATTTTCCTAGATGGCAGTAGCATCATAGTACTTGTATACAACCCACACAAGCGATCATTGTTTTACTATAAAAGGTCTGTAAGATTTCGAAGGTGGCGCTAGGCTTCGAGGATTGCCACATTAAATCTCCGGGGAAGTGAAAAGCGTAAAGCGTCCATCTGTTTCGATTTTTCACATGGTGTAGGGAGTCTCGTAAAAAGGCCATATTGCGGATGCACCGGGATCCCACCCTACTGCACATCAAGCCCCCAAGCCTGCAGGTCCGAAGACATGAGGGGTACGCAGCCAGCGAGCGGCGCCGGCAGGACCGCCAGGTGTGTCTGTGCTCTGTAACTGATGGCGAGGTGCTGGGCGACGTGGAGGTGGTGCACAACCTCTCTACCTACCTCCAGACTGTCGTCTGCACCGTGGAAACGCAGGTAAGTCTCTCCCCCCTTCCTCCCTTCCTCTGTGTGTGAGAGAGAGAGAGAGAAAAAAAAAGAGAGGCTCCCGCGCTTGTGTGTAAAGGGTTTCTGCGCCCAGATGTCACTCTGGACTAAAGTTCTTACGTATGCAATAAAAGTATGGATGTGTTAAATATTTGACTCATACTTTTCGTGTTTTTCCTCAACCGCCCTCAACCTTTTGAAAGCTGACGAAACTATTGGCAAATCAGATTTTTTACAACTTCTGTCAAAACTGGAAGGCAAGTAAGTGTCTGAAGTGCATCATGCTGGAATTTAACTACTGATAATCTTCAAAATGGTCCCGACAGGTGTTGGTGCTGCACGTGAAAAACCTGGAAAGGGTGACAGGTCGTCGAAACACTGTAACTATGGGGGTCATCCGAAAACACGCCATGGCCAAGCTCGACACCCGACGTGCGTCTAAACATGGCCACCAGGTGCAGCTTCTGCACTACCTGTACACCAAACTGATCGCGGAGGAGCTTCCCAACAGCAAGAAATTGCCTCCTTTGAAGGTAACTGACGTAGGCGGTGTGGTTCAGTATGCATGAACGAATCTGGAAGAAGCGGACAGGTCCTACGTGACAACTTGTTACTGCTAATTGCGGATTGGGTATTTTTGAGATGGGGAGGAAGAGATCGCGGAGAGGGGGGGGGAACACATCTGTGTAGTGTACATGACATGCTGTATCTGCGGGTCAGTGATCTGGGCATGTGTGCACAATCCGTCACTAGGCGGCATTCAAACAGTTTATTTAGCTGGTTTGCATTTTATCTTGCTAGCGCCAAGTCTTGTGTCGTAGACTCTGGTTTGAAATGTGTATATTTTTGTTTTTTATGCTTGTTTCTCTCTCTCTCTCTCTCTCTCACACACACACACACACACACACACAGTGGTGTGTGTCTGACACGTTGAGTATGCCGTGTGAAGGATGCAGCTCTTCAGCTGTACCTGCAAACTCTGTTGAAACGCCTTTTGTCATCAGACCAGCAAGGCGCCGCCCAGTCGCGAGACCCAACGGCAGCACTTGTTGAGCAAGTACTTGGAGGGCAAGGCACAACTGGTGGAGCCGTACGGGGCCCCGGGCGGCCTCATCTACAAAGACCTGATGGCGGAGAAGTCCCGCATCCGCGCCAACATCCGGCGGCGGGGGACGTTGGGAGTCGGCGCGGTTGTGCGAGAGGTGCGCCGCAAAGTGAACAGCCGCCAGCCTCGCAGCCGCCGCCAGCTGATCGAGTCACTGAGGGAGATGATGGAGGCTCAGCTCGTGGACGTCGGTCGCGAGGCCCCGAAGAAGGGTCAAGGTAATGAGAAGCTACCAGAAAGTCATGTAAGCTCCAGGACGTCTGTGGTGAGAGCCGAGCTTACGTCACAACCGCCCAACGCCCTGCCCTCGCTGACCGCCGATAAAGGGGGACGATCGCCAGAGAAGCCCGCTCAGAAACAGTTTATATCTGCGGACAAAGCCACTGACAGTAAGAGACTCAAGCTGCCTCCTTTAGGCAGGGAGAAGAGTAGCAGGGAAAGGAACGACAACTGGAAAGAGCAGAAAGGTGGAGTGCTGAGCGCTGTCCCGAGTAATGGTAGCGGTGGCGGTAGTGGTGGTGGTGGTGTCCACACGACATCTGTGGACAGTCGGTCGACGCTGTCCCTCCCGCAGATTCCAGAGGAGACGGAGAACACGGGCGTGATGCAGCTTGTAAATGCCCCCGCCTCTTCAGAAGGTAACGAGGCTGGTGCAGGACCAGGTTCTGGCCAAAGGCATTATGTGAGGAGGGATGTACAAGCTGCCAGAGGAGGTTCTTCTTCTCCAGGAGGATCGGCCAAGAGGTTGCCTCCCTTGGCTAAGGTAACGGCACTCCAGAATCACGTATTTCAGGAAAATAAATTTGTCCAAAATAAAGAAACGCTCTCTCCTCCTTCCTTTTTTTAAGATAGACACTTCCTGCTCGGCTAATTTTCTACAAGTTCTTCACGGGGAGGGCACATTGTTGCAATTTAGCTGCGCGCAGTCGTTTGCTGCTTCTTCCTATACCACAGGTACATTTTCAACTCAAGTCTCCGGGAATGTTCTATTGTAATAGCAGCACAATATGTTAAGAAATCACAATAATACGACCAAATTATATTCACAAATCACTCTAATACTACTAAATCGTTTATCTGTTCATCACGTGTCCTCGCTGAAAGTTTTTTTTTTTTGGAGGGGGGGGGGGTAAATTCTCGTCACAAAAAAGACATTTGGATCGATAAAGGTGTTATGTTCTTCTGTTAAAAAAAAGTTACGCGTCTTTCGATCTCTTTTTCTCTCATAAGGTGGCGTTTATAATCGTGTTCCTGTGGTCAACAGGTGGAGTTAGGACAAGGCGTAAATTCCAGCAGCAGCCGGTGGAACCACGCCCTTAAGGTTATCAGCGAGCGCATCGGTGACCACGCGGCCGCTAGGCACACGCCGGATACACAGAAGGTGGGCGAGTACGAGACCTCCGAGGTAAGCCTGAACTTCTTGGAAACCCGCGTCAAACAGTTCGTCACCAAGTACACCAGTGGTGGGCCGAGCAAAATCAACATCAAACTCCCCGCCCTGCGACGCTTTAAGCTCGACCTCAAGGTGAGCGGCGTGACATCTTGTTATTCCCACTACAAATATGACAGGACATTTCACCCAATCACAAGGCGTTCGCATATGTAGGAAAAATAACAGGCAGAGCTTTGAACACCTTCACATCCTATAACTTTCGTTGAGCTTTGTTGAAGCTGCTTTGGTGCGGTGGTAGGAGCGACGATTTAATGAGCGGAGAAGTATTTCCTGGATTCTTGCGAAGCGTTTGGTCCACTTTTAAATGTGTTTTAATTATTCTTCTTTTTCTTTTTTTGGGGGGGTCTTTGTTTGTTCTTGAAAACTTTCTTTTTTAAGCTTTCTAGCGATTGGATGAGTTAGTATTAGGGTCAGAATTTGGGTAAAGGTTTAGGTTTTTAGGTGTTAGGGCTAGGGTTAGAGATAGGTTGGATTAAGATTTAGGTCTGGGCTAGGTCTGTTTTTAGGGCTTGTGTTCACAGAAGAACACACATACTACATGCCACATACCACATACCCCCCTCTCTCTCTCTCTCCACACACACACACACACACACACACACACACACACATTACAAGTTTATCTAGCCTTGTTTACTTTCTTGTTGGCTATGCCGCGCACATTATTGTTTTTAGTCCTCTTAATTTGTTTCTTGTCTGATAGATTATGCACGATGCAGTAAATTTTTTCTGCACTCTGATTGGCTGAAATTGTCCTGTGTCCATTCAAGGCGTGCCATCAGTAACTTCGAACCTACCATTTGTTCCTTTAGTTCTTTCTCCCATCTATCCTCCCTCCCTCCCTTTGTTTCTTCCTTCGTTTCTTTCTTTCTGTCTTCTTCTGTGGTCTGTAGGAAACAGCAAAAGCTTTATTGAATCCCTGATTGTAGGGAAGCTGGGATTTATTTGATTTTATATGATAAAACATATAAAATCAATATCAACAAGGGCAGAGCAAGAAGTAATCACTTGATAATAGGCCGCCATACATACGCTCACGTGACTAACCAGGGGTCTGTGATTGTCAGTAGCTCGCAATACAATTTATGCCTACCGCAGAAAAACTGTGGAAATAACTTCAAACACTGTTTCCTACTGCAGGTGGACGAGGAGGATTTTCCCAAACCCGGAGGAAAGGTGTGGATCAAGAAGCGCATGTGCCGGTTCGCGAACAGCAAGGTGAAGGTTAAAGGTCATGAACACATTCGATACCATATTGTAGAGGAGCTGCCAGAGTTTGAGAGCGTGAAGAAGATGCAGCACATCCTTCATCAGATGCTGGACGGGGTCCTCGCCCGAACCACCACAGAGGGCGCTGCAGAGACAGCGACGGTACCAACTACCTGAGTGCTGACTGGAAACGTATTATCTCGCTACAAACCAATCTGTCTTGATTGCTTCTATGGGAAGAAGTGGAACTGCTAATACTGAAAATCTAGGGCTGGAATGAAGCGATGCAGTCGGTAGTGCAGTTTGCCATACATTAAAAACATTCAGTGATTTAAAATTTAAATATCAAGAGTCACACATAAATTGTGGTCTGTGTGTGTGTGTGTGTGTGTGTGAGAGAGAGAGAGAGAGTGTATGAAAAAATATTAAGCATGTTACTGAAAATATCTACGGATGCGGCCATCTTTTATAACAAAAAGATAACAAATGAAAGCACCTGGGGTAACTGATGTTATCAGAGAGATCATAGGCTGTTATCATGTCAAGTATTACACATCCTGTTTAAGGATCGAGGGTTCCCTCCCTCTGCACATAATACACAGCATTGAAAGGTGGGCTTTACATTTCGTTTATCTAGCCTCTAAGTTTCAAGGGGATGATAAAGGCATAGATGATGATGATGATGATGATGATGATGATGATGATGATGATGATGATGATGATGATGATGATGATGATGATGATGATGATGATGATGATGGTGGTGGTGGTGGTGGTGGTGGGGGTGGGGGTGGTGGTGGTGGTGGTGGTATTATAGTAATGATACTGATGCTGTAGGTGGCAAGGAGAAGAAGAAAGAGAAAGGCAAGCAAAAACATTCTATAAGAACTCGGATCTTCTTTAGGACTCGAATCTCTGGATTGACGCAGATTACATTTATCTCTCCCCTGTTTATAGCACAGCCTGCAAATCCAGTGACATTCGATACCTGCAGGCTTCAAACAGACGCAAGCACGTCGATTCTCTGAAAAAAACATCGATCAGTTGCTCCACCTTTGGGGAATCCTGCCAGGAAGAAAAGCGTCAATCAGGCCAGGCACCCATCGGCAGCTATACCAGCAGGGATTAAGGAACTTTGGTAAAAACATGACAAGACTCTGCAAAATAACAAGCATTTGTCACCTGAACACATTTTGCTCACGCCGCGTATTTGCAATTCGTGGGTTTCGACGCTAAAATCGAATGTCTGTGACAGCCGCCCCCGCTAGTGTCTTGTTAATAGATATGGTGAAGAGTACACAAAGGTAAAAAATGTCACATGACCTGTCTAGAAACGTGTTCATCAGGAAACAAAAAAAATCAGGAAAAACTTAACTGGAGGCTGTCCTACGAACATGAAGTGCTTAAAATAATGATACATTTTTAGTTATGTATATGTTCGTTGCACTTTGTGTTTTTTTTCAAAATTCTTCAGATTATGATTTCGGCAATAAATTACTATTTAATTAGAGTCATACTCATTTTTAAGTTATCCGGCTGAGATACGTGCGTATTTTTTTCATTTCTTACCTAAAAAAGACTTTTCCAGAACGAAGTTCACTCTTCGGGGAAGTGGTAAACACAAACGTAAACATTCCTGTGTTATTAGTCTGCGCTGTTGCAATTGTACTGTTTACGCCAAAGTACTCCAATTCGACGATTGAGTGGAGTGGGTCAATGGACGTGACCTAAGAGCACTGATCATCTGGGGTTGCTATGAAGCAAGTAAGGTGAGATTGTGCAATGACGGCTGGTCGCTTCCACGCGGCGTCAAATAAGAACGAAGCGCTTTAATTCCCGTCTAAACTTTTAAAACACCACGAATGACTCGGTCTTTTGCCCTTGTTTGTTATTTAACACGGTCAGCTAGACCTGTTTGTATTTACAGAACCTTTCGCTTTTTAACACCTTAGCTTATACAGTAGCTTTAACGGCTTTATTATAATGTTTATATTTCCTGCACTTTTTCTGAATGAAATTCCTCCCCTTCCGCTTAACTGGTTTCAGGGCTATTTTGGTAGCTATATTGCGTCAGGTTTCTACATTTCACAAAACGACATCAGCCACAAAGCTGACCTTTTCTCCTCTTTGTGGGATTTCGGGCACTAATGAAAATCTTGATAGAGGGTTTGAGAGATTGAATATAATCGGTATTATGATAGGCCCCCAGCATCGTTAGCAAGGATGGTGGAGCGGACGACGACATCAGAAGCCGCATAAACAAGGCCAGGCATGCTTTTAACACCAAACACCCCATCTGGAACTCCCGAGCATTATCCCTCCGCAGTAAGACCCGCATCTTCAACACCAATGTGAAGGCAGTCCTACTGTATGGCTCTGAAACCTGGAGAGTGACAAACACCATCAAAAACAAGCTCAAGACCTTTACCAACCGATGCCTTCGACATATTTTGGGAATAGAATGGCCTGAAAAGATCTCCAATAGCAGCCTGTGGAAAAGAACTAACCACAATGCCACTAGTCAAGACATCAAAAAGCGCAAGTGGGGCTGGATATGACACACCTTGCGCAAACCAGCTGACACCATTGCCAGGCAGGCACTTGACTGGAACCCTCAGGGGAAGACTAAGAGGAAAGTTGGGAGGCCAAAACAGACCTGGAGAAGATCAGTAGAGAGCGAGGCAAAGGATGATGGAACCAATTGGTCCCAACTGAGAGGAGCTGCCCAAAACCGGGTCCGCTGGGGAGGTGTTGTTGCGGCCCTATGCTCCTCGAGGAGCAGCAAGGAATGATGATGATGCCAGGCCCCTAGCACTTTTCCAAATCACGGATGAGCGGCCATTTTGTGCTGTCCAAAAAAGTTTAGGACTTGCCGTCGTCTAGTACACCAATAGTCTGATAAAAGCGCAAGTACCTTTATCTCATGTGCACCATACACTCCCCGCTTCCTCCACATTTTGATGCTCGCTGTTAGTCTGTCTTTTATAAACCACGTCTACTACTTATACAAGAAAGCCCACGCTATATGTGCTTCGCAAGTTGACCTCGTTTGGCATCAAGACTGAGACTTTGAAGCTCTTTTACAAGTGTTTCGTCGAGAGCTTGCTCACTTTCTCTTTCCTTGCCTGGTTCGGGAAACTGTCAATGAAAAATCGCGGACGGTTAAAACAAGAATTGAGAGCTATCGTTGCGATATTTTGTCTCATCGCACCATAACCCCCTGTATCAATCTCGCCCAAGACGACAGGCATCAGCTAGCTCAGTACTTTGTCTCCCTACCCTCCTCTAGATGCTTTAAATGCCGCCCTCCTCGTTAAAACGAGAAGGCACAGCTTAATTACCAACATCACACGACTGTTAAATATTAAAACGCGTGTAGATAAATGTAACACGTGTGAATATGTTTATATAAGTATTTAGTTTAGTATGTACATATGTGTGTGTGTGTGTGTGTGTGTGTGTGTGTGTGTGTGTGTGTGTGTGTGTGTGTGTGAGAGAGAGAGAGAGAGTTTAGGAGATATGAATGTAAGTTTTGCATATATATATAATAGAGAGATTGTGCGTGCGTGTGTGTGTGTGTGTGAGAGAGAGTGTGTGTGATTATGTGTGCACGGACGTGAGTATTGAGATGTCATTTATTAGTGAATGCCTCACTTAAAATGTTTTGCTCTGTGTGAACCTTCCTTTAGGAGCACAAAGATTTATTTGCTTCAAACAAAAATGTGTGAGCGTACACAATAAAGTTTCTTTGTCTTATTTTTATCTCTGGCACAGAGCCGGGCTAGGTGGCCTGGGGGGCGAGCAGGGCGACCGCCCAAGGCCCCACGCCTGATGGGGGCCCCGCACTAACAGGTGCACTGTCGGGATGAGACAGTCCGTAATTGGCTTAAAATTCTAAAAATTCATGTCCTTTTCCTTTTCAGAGGAGTAAATTTGTTACTGTCAGCCAGTTTTGCCACCCTTTTGCCCTCTAATCAGAAAGCTGTCAAACCTGGCATCCTAATCCTTTGTATTGAAGAAATGCGGTGGCAAAATGGCTTTCAAGGGCAGGGTCGTGCCTCCCTCGAAACCAATGGAAAGAACATATTTTCTTACAGAAGGGTTTCTTAGAAAATTTAGGCGACTGATATCCATTTATTAACATGATTAGCTCGTCAAACCGTGTTGCACTTGCCAGGAAAGCAGATCCTTGTTCACCTTGCCTCACACGATCACCTTCCCTGGCTTGTCATGTTCTCTTTCTTAGCATCAAGTTTCGAAAGATAACTGTAATTGGCAAGTTTTCTTCGGTCGCGAGTGCTTCCTCTCATTATCTATCCTCGTGGTTCGCATCACCAATGAGCGTCCTGATGCTCCAATTTCGTTTATTACGTGTAGGGATTCGAATAAGCAAAATATTGAGAAACAGAAATCTTTTTCTGCCGGAGATGGTAAAGACATTGAACATGTCAACGAAACCAAGAACGAATGTTCCGTTACTAGTGAATTTTTCCAGAATAGTTCAGACTCAGAACAGGATATTGATGACCACGAGGCAGACCATGCAGAGCAAGAACTACTGCTCCCAACTGCTGGTGACACAGAACTCGATATATTTGACTCCGGCAACTGGAACTACGTGAACATGAGTGAGAGCATTGTTACTATGTTGGAGGAGAAAGGCCCTGTAAGAATCGCTAACGAATGGCGATTTCCACTGGATGAGAAAATAGGCATTTTTCTCGTGCTTTGATTCAAGGAAACTGGCTAATGGGCAATGTGTAGACAGAAAATGGTTGGTTTACTCCAAAGCCAAAGATGCGGCCTTTTGCTGCAAATTATAAGCCCGTGACAACAGCCAAAACAATAAACTAACACGGGACGCTAACCGTGATTGGAACCATTTTTCCACGATTCTAAAAAAATCATGAAAATTCCAAAGAGCACATCAAAAATGTAAAAATATGGCTGGAATTTGAACAACGGTTAGCCACAAAATCCACTGCGGATCAGAATCTTCAGGACACCATTGAGAAGGAGAGATTACACTGGCACTCATCGAATTTTTTCAGGAGTAAAATATCTTGCATCAAATAATATGGCATTTCGTGGCACAACAGAGAGGCTTGGAGACCCCAGAAATGGTCCTTCTCTGGGCTTAATGGAAATGCTAGCAAAATATGATTCCACAATGAAAGAACACATTCGTAGAATCAAAAACGAAGAAATATTTGACCACTCCTTGGGCCATCAGATTTAAGACGAGTTGATTTAACTAATGTCATCAGAAGCTTAGAAGAAGATATTAGAGAAGGTACAAAAGCAAACTATTTTTCTGTTATTCTTGACTGTGCTCCCGACGTGATTAATAAAGAACTAATGAGTTTAGTGCTGCGATTCGTCGATGTGACTGACAAGGATGTAGAAGTGTCAGAACATTTCATCGAATTTTGCATGCGAGATATTCCACTGGGAAAGGGTTTACAGACACTTTACTTGAAGCACTTCCAAAACATGGGCTACAAATCGAAGACTGCAGAGGTCAAGGCTATGATAATGGAGCAAACATGAAAGGCAAGCATCAAGGTGTTCAAGCTCGAATACTGCAAATAAATCGCCGTGCTTTTTACTTGCCCTGTGGGTGCCACAACCTTAACCTTCTTTTGGGAGACATGGCGAAATGCAATCCTCAAGCCTTGATGTTCTTCGGTGTGCTGCAGAGAATATACTGTGTCTTTGCAAGTTGCCCTTTCAGGTGGAAGATATTAAAAGAAAATGTCCCGTGTCTTACACCAAAAGCGTTGTCAGAAACAAGATGGGAATGTCGCATTGAGGGCGTGAAAGCCGTACCCTATCAAACGGCTGAAATTCAAAATGCGTTGCTACTCGTTTCTGAGACGGCAAATGATCCAAAATGTGGCAAGTGAAGCTGGTTGCCTTGCAAACTACGAGCTGAATTTCTCGTTGCCATCGTTGTTTGGTACGACATCCTGTTTGCCGTCAACGCCGTCAGCAAAACCTTGCAGTCGTCAAATCTGCAGCTCGATGTAGCCATTAAACACGTTCAGTCTTCATCAAGTATAGAGACAATGCATTTATGTCAACAATAATCACCGCGAAATAAATAGCATCGACAATGAGCACTGAACCTGTATTTAAAGAGCGAAGGAAGAGGCGATTTGAATATGAAGTCACGGATGAACCACAGGAGACACCTCAAGAATCTTTCAGGGTTGGGTATTTCTTGTGGATCGTCGATCAAGCATTGGGATTTCTGAAGAAACGTTTTGAGCAACTAGAGCACTATGCCGGAATATTTGGCTTCCTTTACAATGTTTCACAACTACGCACAATTACAACGAATGAATTGAACAAATATTGCATGGATTTGGATTTGGCATTGAGAAACGGCGATTCCCGGGATTTGGATGGAGTGGACCTCTTTGAAGAAATTAAAGTGCTAAGAGAAGAAGAAACAGTATTGGACTGTCTTCGATTTGTTCTCCGCTTGGAAGATTCTTTTTCTAATGCTAATATTGCCTATAAAATACTTTTAACTGTACCGGTCACTGTAGCCACAGCAGAAAGAAGTTTCTCAAAACTGAAATTGATAAAGACCTATCTCCGATCATCAATGTCTCAGATTTGATTGACTGGATTAGCAATTTTGTCAATAGAGCAAAAGATTGTTTCTTCGTTAAACTACGAAAATCTTATAAAAGAGTTCGCCACAAAAATGCACAGGAAAGTGAATTTTTGACATTTCGTCTGTGACCAATCTAGCTTTTTTTTACTTTTAGGTTCATGATAGAAACAACCTGAAGATTAGTTATGGTGATCTACATGTTGGTTCTCGCTAGTAGAAGAGAACAGCCAGACCGAAAATATGTATATGTATAGTACGAGTAGTACAGTGTATTATGTGCCCAGTGCAGTGTGAAAACAATGTACATAACTTACGTGTCTGGTGCGGAAGTGAATAATTAATTTTGAAAAATATTTTGACTATCTTCACATGACATGTTGGGCGAACGTGAAGCCGTGAATGCTGTCAACTGGTCAGAAGATTTAAATGACTTGTCGTGGAAAGGTAAGAGAATTCCATTAAAAATGCTAAGCATGTACACCAAAACTATATTGGACGCGTTCATCAGGATACACACACATTTAGATTCAGATAAATATAACAAATAGGTCTACTGTACATTTTTTTATTTTACTCCGGAATGAGGGTGATCCAAAAATAACTGCCGCAACGCTGTAACGTCATACAAATTAGTACACATAGTCTATAGATAGTATAGTATAGAGGGTATAGTATACATACCTTGACACGAAAGGCGCATTGCACTTCTCTGTGGTTTTCTTGACTCGACCTCGTCTCGTCAGGCAAACACCGCCTCGGAATGCAATGTGCCTTTCGTGCCTCGGTATGTATACTATTGTTATAAATCTGATATGGTTATTCATTTTTCGGAAGACATCCAGCACGTTTGTTGTGCCGGCTTCTAGGGGCCCCGCAATTTTTTTGCCCAAGTCCCCACACCCCCCTGGCGCCGGCCCTGTCTGGCAGTTAAACCTTAACATATTTTTTTACACAGCAACAGAATTAAAGAGTTAGAGAATTCAGTCTGTGTAAAAGAGCTTACAATCAGCTTCTTGGGGAAATAAGTAATATAAACATGCTGGTATTTACCTGATTATACACTTATTCGCTCGCACGAAGGAAATAATATTAAACCAAAGCTTTTTGTTTGTCCTCTCAGGTTTATTCATTTGCTCGTAGTGTCAATTGTCAGGTTTAAAATTCAGCGGTTAGTGGAAGCATTTATCGGCTCGTTTCAGATAATGCTAGTCCGCATGTGCATTCTAGCTCTCAGATAGTTAAAGACGGGCCTCACTTTGCTTGCACAGTTTCCTGCATCTATTTTCAGTCAGTCAGTTTGTCGTCTCTTTATTTATTTTTTCATCTCTCGTGTCAGTAAATAACTTTGTGCCAGAGGCTCGGGGAGAAAGAATCCTCTGTGTGTGTGTGTGTGTGTGTGTGTGTGTGTGTGTGTGTGTGTGTGTGTGTGTGTGTGTGATTTCTGCAGATATTCTTCGCACGCGAAAAATAAAAAGAATACTATATATTTTTGTTATGCGCCATATTGAGTGCCTTTCAAAAACTGCTCCCCAAAAAATGTGCGGATTGCAACTCTCGTAATCACTTGCATTGAAGACAGACATCGTTTACAATGGAAGCGCAGAAGAACCCTGGTGTATCTACTGAAGGCGCCGCCTGGTAAAGGAAAAAGAATCGTCCGTCATTAATTTTGATACATTCAGTCTTTCTGCTGCTCTCAACGGGGCAAAATGTCCAGCTAATGGCATAAGCAGAGCTTAACAATAAAGTCCCCTTCCCTAAGTAAGTTCTGAAAGGAACAGGAATCACTCGATTGATCAACCAAGAAGCGATTATTTCTACACTTCAGTTTTTATTAGTGCGCCTACAGTATGGTAACCCGCAGTCAAAGGGAAGGAACTCAAACAATCTCTTATTCGTCTGTTATGACGTCCCTCCCTTTATCGAATAATGATAACAGAGAAATATAATACAAATGGATAAATGGAAATGTGTACATCTTAAGAACATCTCCAGTAGCTGGTGGCTCCTTTTCCCCACTCTCTTTCACACCCTCTCTCCCATTCTG
Organism: Marisa cornuarietis; assembly: GCA_004794655.1. Classification (NCBI taxonomy): domain Eukaryota; kingdom Metazoa; phylum Mollusca; class Gastropoda; order Architaenioglossa; family Ampullariidae; genus Marisa; species Marisa cornuarietis. Next base: position 378,669 of record SMMW01000554.1, on the reverse strand, counting down.
TCAGGTTTACATAAGTCACATTATATTGTAAGTATTATATTGAGCCTGTTGCTATTAGGGAAAGTTATCTATAACAGTTTAATCAATCAATCAATCAATCAATCAATCAATCAATCAATCAATCAATCAATCAATCAATCAATCCTCTTCGTGCTAGTTGCACATAAGGCCTCTGATGCCGATCGGCGACCCCATGTCCAGCCCTTTCCCACTATAAGTCCAGTCCTCTGGTATGTTTCATTACCTTCGCCATCCGTGACGAGTGCTCTAGTGTTGGTTTCTGTAACCTGCTTTTTTATATGGTGGGGTTGTTAGCCCTACCACAACCTAATTTACCTCTAGGTGAGGTGTCCACCTTAGTCGCCTCTTACGACATGCCTGGCTGGATGGCAGAGACCCTATTCTTACAATGCTTGCTAGGAAAGGATACCCCGGGGTCCCACGGGGGTAACAATATTAATACTGTGAGGAATGTTGTCGATTTCAGCATAAAAAGGCGTCATTGTACGGTGTTTGGTTCAGTAAGCAGCTTCGAAGCTGTATTACTACACTTCCGTGCTATCACGGACAAAGTCCACTTGCCGGCAGCGACGGTTATCTGGGGCTATTGGGGTAGACGTCCACCTGCCAGCACAGAAGGCTACCTGAGTTATCAGGAAAATTACAGGAGAGGTTTGGCTATGAGAGCCTTAAAAAAAGACAAACAAACCAGGACTACAGACCGATCACAGACTTGACGAAGAATTTGCTGGAACAATTTTGCAAATGCTAACCAAACCCATATTTAAAACTATTTTATATTTCTTGAAATCAAAGATTTCTTACGAAAAAATGAGAATAAGGAAATCACAGAAACAAACATCCACTTTTGGTATCGATCGTGCTCTATACTCATTCTACTAATAGTCATGCCGTACTATCAATTAATCACTTCAAACCCACCACTCCTGAAAACTTGCACCACTTTAAAGTACATTAGCTGTAGTATAGTATAATACATTAGTTACTGTGTTTAGTGGCATTGTAATAGCTCCCACTGTTGTACACTGCGCCACCAGTGTGAAATCCTACACTTGACACTGGGCTGATTGCTCCAAAAGTAATTATTTTGAACCATTAGCTCTAGAGTAACCATTAGGATGACAATATATACTGATTAGCGTTGAGGTTTGGGTTTGGTTAGCTTAATGTAAGGATCAGGATGCATGTTCACAGAAACAACAGAAATGCAGAGATTTATGTAAATGAAAAATTGATGTCTTGTGTGGCTTTGGTAGACCAGGAGAAGTCTGATATTATTTTTCATTATTCTGGCTGTCGAAAGGAACTTTATTTATTCTCGTTAGTTCGCGAAAACCAGTAAATTTCACTAATTGTTGCTGCATGGTCTATCAGTCGCCTTTGGAAGAGTGTTCCAGCAAAAGTGTCAGAAAGGAATTGTGTCAATGCTCTCTTTAATAATGGACCACGACCAGAGTTACTGCTCTTCCTCCTGCAAACCAACGGTTTTCTACAAACAGCGAGTAGTAGCGCCGTCTTTCCTCTCTTCATTTTATTAAGCTTTCTCTGTCTCTCTAGATATTTACTGATATCCCTGCACTTAGAAGCACGTCAGTAATATATAAACACGCACAATCACATGCACGCACGCACATAAATATTAACATATATTTGCATTGTTTTTGTGTAAATACGTGTGTAGTCGTTTATTATTTATTATTATTTATTGATTTATTATTTCTACCGTTCGCTTTTTCTTGCTTTTTCCTTCTCTCCTTTCTCTTGCAAACAATTCCCTTAAGCGTAAACAGGAATTTGAATGAATGCAATTGTTCATCTCATGATTGTGAACACAAATAAAGTGATGTTAAAACTCATTCAGTCGCGTACATCCGGCAACCTGTGCTCCTCCCCTACAGCTGCACGTGTGTTTCTCAAAAGCTGAGACATGTTATTTATTTACCTTCTGATTTTTCAAGGGACGGACATAGTTGTCTTGAATAGCTGTAAATGTTTTTACGGGACAGATTACTGTCAACCTCCTGAACCGTTGTAAAGGTGTTTTTCGGGGAAATATGACTCTTTACCTGTAAGTGTGTTTCTCAGTTGAACAACTTTATGTGTGTTGGTCAAGGAGAGAGGCATGTTTACCTCCCGAATCATTTAACAGTGTATCATTTTATGTTTCTCAAGGTAATGTGATTGTTTCCCTCCCGAACAGCCATCGATGGACTTCACAAATGGAGATGACGTCTGTGCCTGCTGTTTTTATCTCACAGACGTGTTCATTCGTTTGAAATGTTTTTCTTTATTCAAAATTTCCTATATCTTTTTCATATGTGGTCCCATAAGTACCCCTTCTCTTTCATAATCTGTACCAGACGGCGGTTGTATGGCCGATAGAAGTTGTCAAGAATAACCTTCGTCTCGTTGAACATAACAGCTGACCTCCCCTTGTTACTTACTGGCATTTCCTTAATCAAGTCCATTGTCTCAGTGTTGGGCGTTTCTGAGAGACAAATAAAATAACTGAATAAGAAGACAAAATGCGAAGGTAAAGGGAAATTGCACTCGTAACTCATATCGTACGTGCACACACGCACACACACACACACACACACACACACACACACACACACACACACACAAGCACACACACAATTACACGCATACACAATCACATTCTCACACACGCATGCACACACACACGCGCAGTGTCGCCTGAATGTCTAACCTGAATTTGTCTGCTTTTTGTTGCATTACATTTAGGTCCTATACCTACTCTTCTTAATTTCTAAGTACATCAGAATGAAAATAATGCAACAATGTAATGAAGACAATTTTAAAACACTTTTTACCCAGACCCAAGAACTGAAATATCATCATCATCTGCAATGTGACATTGTCGCGTAAATCCTCCAATCGTAACACGTGAATCTGGTCACGTGGAAAGCGCTGGTACCAGTCTTCAAAGTAAACATGGTAAATTCCAATGTTCACTCTGGCAACCTGCAATAAAATACATCATGTAAATATGTTAGTACTCCCTGCCTGGGGTGTGTAGACTATGTAAAGACAGGAAAGGGAGAAACTTGCTCTTACCCATCAGCTGATTTCAAGGCACTCGTAATAACACATAAATTATGCTGCTCAAAGTAAATGTTTTGTTAAACAGTACCTTTATGTATTTCATTCTAAGTAATTTGGTCTTTCGAAGTTCAAGAACTCGCGACTACATACAAAATGCATTTTAGGGCCCTTGTCAAATTTTATTACCACATGTTATCTTACGCGTATTTTTTCAGAATTTTTATTTCCATTACAGCAGCTTAGATCACATTCTACTGTCAAATACCTACTAAATTTTATTTTACAGGAAGAATAAGAATTGTTTTACTCACTGTGTTCAGGGATTCATTGTAAACACAGTGTCGTAGTGAGTGAGTTTTGAAGCAGTTCCTCAGAAGCACGATTTGCTCGACTATCTCTTTGTGGAAATCTTCAGGTAGTGGAGTCAAGTTATTCAGGACTTTGAAATAAACATAGTCTGAAAAAAGTCTGCAAGAAAAGAGCACAATTTTCAATTAAAATTTTTAAAAATAATTTTTATGTGGTTATATTGCTTGCATAGCACTAGTCTGTGAGAGATTTGTGTGTGTGTGTGTGTGTGTGTGTGTGTGTGTGTGTGTGTGTGTGTGTGTGTGTGTGTGTGTGTGTGTGTGTGTGTGGATGGGTGGGTCTGTGGGTGTGTGTGTGTAAGAAAGAAGGAGTAAAAACGAAAAACAAGTTAAAGAATGTAAAATTAATGAACATTTCTTGCACTTTTAACGTTTGTCTTAAAAATCACACCCAGTTTTTATAATCATATGTTTATGAATGTAAACACATTTTCATCAGTTACAGGTTATTTTATCAGAACACTGAAAATAACATAGCTCATTTATCAATAAGATTAAGAAAGTTTCGGTAGGAGTTTTATTTGTCATCGTATTTGAAGACAAATAAAAGGAAAGTTTGACCTTCCCACCTGTTTGTAGGGTTTCTGACGATGGTGATAACCTTGACAGAGGGGTTGAGAGATCGAATATAATCGGCATTGATTATGGCAGGCTCCAAGCAGTTTTCATTGCCAGGGATGAGCGGCCATTTATTGTTGTCCCAAAAGGTGGAGGCGCTGCCGTCACCTTTCACAATAATATACAACAGCACCTTACCTCCCTCCCCAACATTGTTTGATATCCTAGTTTACTGAAAATATAAACTTTCGTTTGGAAGAACATGTATTAAAAAAGCAAAAGTAGTGAAATGAAACAACTTTTACAAAAAAAAAAACTGTCGGTATAACAGCTTTGAAACTGATTGCTTACATTAAATAAATAATTTAAGCCTGTTAGTATTTATCCACATATGTCAGCTTGTCGATCTCCTGAAAGAGATTTTAGCATTGTCTCTTAAATGAAAGCTTTCTGCGCAGGCGGTAGACCTCTGATTTGAGGGGTTCTTTTTATGTTTCAATCTTAAAGTAATGATTAACTAGTTCAAGTGTGTTTGTGTCGTATGTGAGAAGAGACTCTCTCTCTCTCTCTCTTGTATGTGAGAAAAGAATCTGTGTGTGTGTGTGTGTGTGTGTGTGTGTGTGTGTGTGTGTGTGTGTGTGTGTGTGTGTGTGTGTGTGTGTGTGTGTGTTTGAGAAGAGACTATCTGTAGCCCTATTTCGTTTAACTGGTTAAATGCACTTTCGGGGCTGTGTCTACTCAAGGGAAGTTTGTCTTCTTGACCTTCACTCAGCGAACCTTCTACACGTCCTTTCCTCTTCTGTAAAACTGAGATGATGAGCCCGTTAAACTTTCATTTACAATTGTGTTCATGCTAGCAGAGCGATAAGGAGATTGATTGATTGATTCTTTATTGCTTCAGCGATAAGGACATAGAGGTGATAAGAGCCTGGCTTATCTTTGCGACGGCGAGGGAACTATTATTAACGGTCTTTATATGGCGCGAAAATTTTCCAGAACTACTCACCCACAATGTACGGGTTGTAACCCTCGGAAATGCTTGCGTTGGATTCGGTTATATTTTCAATGGGAGACGCAAAAAACCTGGTGTATTTGTTGAAAGTATAACCTTGTAAAAGATCAACCACACTATTAAACGATGTATGTTAGTACAATACAAGTAAATGCAATGCTTATTGCTAACAGAATGAAAGCAGTTTATACAATCGCCTATATGTTGAGATTAGATTTTTTTATAAAGATGCTAGAAAAATATTAAGTTTACTCTACCCGAAAGAGTATCAATTCTTAGGTCACTAATTTTTAAATTTAATTTAACAGTAATAAAGAACACAGAGCATGACATGAAAACACTAGGATGTAAATGATACACAAAAACACACTCAGCCACTAATCAAACGGCTAAAGAAAATAACAGGTGATACAAAATTAGAATAAGAAATTAAGTATAAACGAGTGCATTTGAGTAATTAAATACTTCTTAAAATAAACTGTATTACTGCATCATATTGGTAAACTGACAATTTAAAAAATCAAACATAGTGTTGTTTGAACAATTAGGTTTTCAGGGAGCGTTTGAATACTGCTACTGATTCAGAATAACGAATCTGGCATGGAAGATAGCTCCATCGCTTACAAGCACTGCATTGTTTTGTCAAAATTAATGCACCTGTGGTTATTGCTGCTAAACCCTCAAGACATAATTGCCGACAACATTCAGAACATTTATTTTGATTTTTTTATTTTGTATAAATCTTAGTCTATTTTCAATTTTTGGTGAAATGTACAAATTTTGATTACAACCAGATGGAAGATTTTTAGTGAATTTATTGTTCTGTTTAGATGCAGTGTCAACTTTAAAACATCTTTTACTTTAGTTGTTTGTGAAAAGTTTTACATTCAATCAAGATTCAAATAAACAACCCTCTCACTTCAACTATACTCTTTCATTAAGCTATTGCAATATCGATTGAAAATTGTAATGAAAAGAAGAAAAGATTAATGATAATTATAGCTACGAAGAAATGGCTGCCCATAGTTAGATTGTTATCATAAAGTTTAGTGAGGTGTGTTTCTTCTGACAGTGTCTTTTATTTGCCGTGAGTCATTTACGAAAAGGTCTTTGAACATTTATCTGATTTTATCTTTTCGTCTTGCCATGGCCGTGACCTCTTTATGTATGTGTGGGTGTACGTGCGTATGTGTCAATGAGTGCTTGTATGCGTGCGTCATGAATTGGTGTAGTAAAGGCGGGCGTTTCATAAATAATAATAAGAATTATTATTATTATTATTATTTCTTACACAAAACATCATTGAATGTGTTTGTTAATAATTACATATAAGGGTGTGATTGTTTTCGCGGTACTCTTGTGAAGAAAAGACGAGTAAGGAGGATATGTGAAAAATATGAATTTCGATAAGGATTTCATTATCTTTTCTACCCTGATACCGCAGCCTGGTAATCCAGTGAGGTTCTTTATCTTCAGGTTTCAACACATGCTTATGAACGATGATTCTTTCGAAGACATCAGTCGTTCCACATTTGGGGAATCCTGCCAGGTAGAAAAACGGTAAACATTCCAGGTGCCCATCTGTAGAATTATACCAGCAGGGATTACGGAACTTTGATGAAAACGTGACAGGATTCTGCGAAACAAATAAAATGTGTCAGATTAACGAGATGCTTGTAAAAATTAATAATAGTAATAATAATAACGCGTGATTTATTAGCGCATGATCACGCTTATGAAGAAGCATGCTCTAAGTGCTTGAGACAATTACGAGACATGGACAGCATACCTCGAACGGAAGGATAAACAACAGTGCTGATAGGTAATTGTCGCTAACCTAAGGGGTAGTGGTGGATGTGGTGTGATGGGCGGAGACTCGTAGTTAAAGCCTTAACTACACTCTCGACTACACTCCACTAATTTATAACTTCACACCGACTTGAGCCCCCTGCGCACACCCCCAATAAACAAACACGAGGCAATTTAGTGAAACACGTTAATTACTGATAACAAAAGAATGTCGAGAGTTAAGCCAATCATTAACATAAACAACGTAAAAAATGTAAATACGAATGTAAATTCCTTATCCAGGCTAATTGCCTAGGGTGTCCCGTTAATCCTAGCTTCCTATTGCTAATCCAGATAACTAGTGAGTCATAGAAACCCTATCGTTAACTAAGAACACATCGTACTCCTCACTCATTCACGTATACACTCGCCCGCTCTATACATTACACATTCATACGCCACTGAGCCTTGTCGTTGCCGCGTGGAATATAATGGTCTCTGATGGCACACAATCGTCCTTTGGTGGTTTGAACAATTGTCCTTGCTACACGGAGGGTCCTCCCGATGCAACGCAGAAGAAATGGTTTGTCGAGCGGCCGTTGTCTTCGTTGTCTCGGGCGGCTCTCCCTGTCACCACGACGCGAAGAGATGGGGGTCTACCGACCGTTGGTCTCCCTCGCCTGGAACCTCGCATCAAAGCACAACTTGCTTGTAAGGAGTTGGGACGAGCGCTCACGCGTACCGCCCCACTTGCAGGGGTGTGCAACCCTTCCTCTGTCACCAGCAGGCCTGACGCTACCACAGATGAGAAGCAGCGCCTAAACTTTGTGACCAGAGTAACTTATCCCGCTCTCGAGAGGAGCACGACACCTTCCAGGGATATAGGTTTCTCTCCTTGACACTGTTTTAAGAGTGGGCTTCACACCTGTTGGCAAGTCCCTATACCACGTCTCTTGCCCGGTGGTGGTAGACAGGTGATAGCTGACTTAACTCTTGATGAAGAAGACTTGAGTTTTCAAAGTCTCTCTCTCTCGCCCTGATGCGTGTACTATAAGAGTTTGGTGGCGAAGCCCCGATTCTGGGTCCAACACAATCCTATGTTGGCGGTTTGGACTACACGCGGCACACGAATGGTCAGTCACACTCACAGCCACGCTCATTGTTCATCTATCTACATATTTACAGCCAATCATGCACCACCGCTAGCGCGAGACAGTAAAAGTTCTCCCCTCCCCCAGCCTCTGGAATTCATCCATTACCTGAACTGACCAGCATCAGATTTTTTCTTCCCCTGACAGGACCCGCATCGGATTATAATTGCTATTGCCTAAATCAGAGTAGCGCTGCACCCCTCCTCACCTGAACTGACCCGCGTCGGATCGCTTCCCTACCTGAGCCGACCCGCGTCAGCCTATACTAAAGAGTTGTATTACCAAAACCAGAGCTAGCGCTATACCCCCACTCGATTAATGCCCGTCTTCCCGTTCCCCATCCCGTGTTCATTCGTGACAGTAATAACAGACAAAACATAGAAGACGCAAAGAGGAATCGGGTAACAAACAGTAAGGGTTAAGACTTTCGTGAATCTGCATTGGAAGACTAGCAAGTGGACTATTTAATAGACTAACAAGTGAAAGAAAGCGTTAGAAATGGACGTGCATTATGTGGACTGTTGTTAGGAGTAATTTAAAACCGCTCATATCATCATCAAAAAGTAGGGCCCTTTTCCATGTTCGAGAACAGTGTATAGCCCACAATAAAAGATGGAAGACTGTATGGGTGAACTGTTATTTGGGTATATTATCCATTTCTCCATGCCCCTCAAAGGGTGAATAAATAAAACTAAGTCTACTGTCTAATGACAGAATTGCTTATTTTTAGATCATTTGCTCTCACTTATAGCAATTAAACGCAATAACAAAATTGTACAGTGTGTTGGAAAGTGAGGGTTTTTCACGAAACAGTATATCACAGCTCCTTCAGCTTGGTGTGCCTGACACTTGACCTCTCTAGAAACGTGACGTGTCATAGACAACAATCAGCAAACATTTTACTGTGGTCTTAATAAATATGTAGTCTGTGATAAACTAACGGTGTTTTCGTGACGCAGTATGTATGAGTATGCGGAAATTTAACATGTTTGTTATCACGTAAGCAAATATTTTAAATACATTGACTGTTAACTAACTTTTCCAAGCAAAGAAACCACTAAACTGAAGCTGACAACACCTAGAGCACTTTACTCGTGTCGTTATTAGCTGCCCATCATGTATCGCTGCCAAAACTAAAGAACATTTTGCGTTCAGTTCTAGAAAAAAAAACGTTAGATAAGTGCTCACTTTCTGTGGGAGAGCTCCTTTGCCGATTTCCCGTATTGTAGTAGCACCTACTGACAACCTAACGTGCCACGTGAACACTGACGACAGTGACCTCAGTTTTACAGAGGTAGTAATAATAAACAATCCACAAATCCCCAAAGTCGTTATTCCTATAAACAGATGCACTTTGCGCAGTCTTTGCGCCCGTTCACAAAATCTGAAGATTGAAAGCTTGCAAGACATGTTCCCAGACTAAGTTATCGTGAAGCTTGGGGTTGTGGCGGTGAACATTTTTCTTTCTTTCTGACAGCAGTTCTTCTCTGTCCGTCGGTCTGTTGTATGTTCCTTTTCAAAGAAAGCATTCCGTTCATGAAGCGTCGTACACCAAGACTTTGAATATCAGACCATTTCAGTCAACGGTTGGAAGAACAGCAAGAGTCTCTCACACAGCAGCTGCAGCTGCAAACGAAAAACATCCAGAGCTAGAGTTGAATAACTGAAAATGTGACTCCGAAAACAGAAGGTGGTCGGCTGCCTCCGATCCCCGCTGCGCTCGCTTTTGTGTGATAGGAGAAGGAAGATAAAAGCGGTATGGCATGCACACAAGAGTATTGATGTTTGCGAAGACTGAGGTTCTGGTGTACTGCACTGGCCAGGGTAGCTACAGCAGTCAGCGGGGTGTTGCTGTGGTGAACTGCGGGTCTGGCGAGTAAATAAGCTGGTTGCAGAACATTGCGGTTAAAGGAGAGTCCTATGTGACTGTCGAGTGCCCCGCCAAGTATGAGATGCTGTTGATTTATGCCTGTGGTATAAATGTCAAGACATACGCTGCCTTTTGTCGAAGGCGCAATATGCCCAGCGTAGTTTGTGAAATGCGCACAAGTGTTTGCAACGAATAACACTCATCCAACGGCTTATTTTGTCGATTGCCCTCTCGGCTCATGTATGGACATGTGTAAACCAGAACATCCCGTCTGAGAAACACTTTTTACACGATTCAGGGACTACTTCCAGCATCACTTTGCTTGGTTGGATGATTAGGCTCATGATACTGTAGTTCTCGCACTTTTGGCTATTTCGTTTTTGTTTTGTTTTGTTGTTGTTTTTTTTTTTGAAGGATTTGATTAATTCTTTATTGCTTCGAGATCATAGCTCCAGAAAGGATGTGATCATGTATCAAAATAACTTCATAACACCTTAAAACTGCTGTATATACAATCCAGTAATAAACAATGCCAAAACCAGTTATTCTCAACTTCTATACACACATGTACCAAGAAACTTTACATTTACACATACATTTCAAAACACAGCATTTGTGAATACACATATACATAGAGGTTTGGTCACTAGTTAAGTGCTGTCATGTCCCGACGCGCTTGGTGTCGGAAGGCTGCCGATTTGCTTGGCCGCTTAGAAGTATATATGTTTGTGCATCGAGGCATGGCGATAGATGGGTTTATCTGTCATGAGGGAACGTGTGGTCTTTGAAAGTATGTGACGATTATAGGTACAACTTTGTGAACAGAGTAAACGCCGTCCCTGGTATTGCAGCCTGTAAGCGAGAAGTGTAAAAAAGTGTTTGGTTTTTTTTATTATAGTTACTGAAAAGACTTTTTCCTCCTGCGGGGCGCCCGGTAGTGTAGTCGTTAACACACTCGCTTGTAACCACTGCAGTGAGAGGCCCTGTGGGGTTAAGATCTAGTTTCGGGACACTCTCTGTATGTGACACCTGTTCGCAGAGCTGGACGTCGGGGGCTTCCTCCTTTTTCCTACTAAAACAACCAGCCAACTTTTCTTCCTACTACTTTTCCATCACCAGATACACAACTACACTAGTCTACACAGAAGCTCCTTGTGAACAAAGCATCACTATTAGCACCAGTCGCAGCTGACAAAGGAGATGGGGGAATTGGTGTTTTATACCGAGCCAGCAGCTAAGGCTATATCACAAGGCAGCCAACCCTTAAAACAGATGCCACATACAGAGAATGAATAACGTGCCCGAGATGAGAGCTGAACCCAGGACAGCCGATCCTCACTGTATTGGTGAAAGGCGCTAACCGTTGCATCACCGGCCACCCTCAGCACCCGACAAAATAGAATAAATTAATACAAAAAAATTTAAACTGCTGAGGCTCATAAATTTTTCATAGTGGTGTCAATTGCGATGCCAAAAACATTAGAGCAGGTCGCCAGCCACCGATCCCCGCTGCTCTCACTGATGTACTGCACTGGCCATGGTAGCTGTTGCAGTCAACGGGGTGTTGCTGTCCTGCACTACGGTTCTAGCGTGTAAACAAGCTGGTTGCAGAACATTGTTCGGCTGAAGGGTGACTAGCGTGCTGCAGCTTTGTATGCTGACAGGTATATGGCTGTAACCAATTCACTCACTGTCGTCCTTTCTCGAACGCTTGTCCGCTTTTGCTAGCTGTTTAAATAAAGCACTTTCATTTAGTAGTGAGAAGTGTGGCTGTCTCGTGAGAGGCCAAGACACGTCTTTCCGCCTTCAGCCAATTAAACTCAATTCCTTACCTTGTGGTTTTGTGGTAATAGCCATATATTACAACTATAGCTGCGCTGAAGAAGACCAAAGGTAACGTGGAGTCCTCTAAATACAAACAGCTGCATGCTGCACGGGTTCAGGCAACCAGAGACAGGCTACACAAACGGACGACCTTTCAGAATAAAGTTTTAATGGTGAAAGCCTTCAGGGGCCGTACCTATGAAGCGAGAGGAAGACGTCTCCCTAAGGGCAAAATGGGGAAGTCAAGGAAAAGCGTCTTGTTTCCGAAGTTATAAAGCGGTGTCCAGATCCCACAGATAGTACTTCGTGTTTCTTTACCCACTAGCAACCATTCCACCCCTTTATAACTACTGCTTCAGGAGTAAAACAACATGTGCCGGGTTTTATGATTATGATTTTAGAAAAAAGACGCTTGTCTGAGTTTTCCTTGTTGCCCCAGGGCAAAGACTTAACCTAACTATGGCCCCTGTCACATAAATAGGCCATCGATACGAAGAAAAGAAAGGAAAGGCCCACCAGACGGGAAGGATCTAAGGTCTGTTACAGTTACGTACAAGAGGACGGGCGACTACAACACACACTGAACTTCTATACGTACCAGTGACCAGTCGTTTTATACTTTTTCTAATTCATTTCGAATATTTGTGTCTTTTTGAATTATTCACTTGTAGTGACGGTAACAAACAAATGGCGGGTGAACTCACTGATAGAAGGCACAGGCACGTAATTTTTGTCCAAACTGATGCCATTTTTTTCATAAATCCTCAGGAATTCAAGTAAATTTGACAAAACCCATCGGTATACTCTCTCCCACTCCCTCCTCGCAGCTGTGTAACAACTCGTAACAGCAAACCACTCGCCTTCACTTTGATCCTCTCAAGGTCAGTGCTCTTGGGGACAATATACAACGAACCAACTAACGAGCAAAATTTTTTTTAGTGATTCAGGCCACGCGGGTTAAACATTCAGATGATGAGCACAGCTCGTACAATAACATGAAATAACTATAGTAAATAATAATAACAATAATGTAGATTTACATAGTGCATTTATCTACTATACTGGAGACACAATGCGCTTTACAAACATTTTCTAACTACAAAACACCGAACGCACACATTCAACAGATACAAAATGTATATAATACACATTGACTACACGGACTAAATTATATCAGCAAGAAACAGGCTAGAGACACAACAACAGACCTAAAAGACAGAAAAATCTGCGCATGAAGCATGCCACTGATGCCAGGGATTCGGCTTAGGACTGGTAGACTGCAAGCGAGAAAAGATGAATTCGAGAAGAGATCTGTTCAGATATCTGACTTGAGGTAGCGCAGGAAACCCGGCAGAAAATACGGAGCAGAGTCCACACTATCTCGACACCAGACATCTGTAAATCTCCTAAGACTCCGAGGGGTAACACATGTTCCATGATACCATAGCTTACCATGATATATTGTAAAACAGCATCATGGTTGGCTTACTACTGTTTAGTTAAATATTTCCATTTATTGTTTCATATCCATTTGAGCAGTCAGGAAATGCAGTGATTTTAAGTGCGTAAAAGAAATTCCTTGCGACGTTTAGAACAATATATATATATATAACAAAACAGCGTAAAGTATGATCGTTGGGTTCTATGATAAACTGGTAAAAAAAATCGAGTCGTAGATCTTCTAAATAGGGGCAATGGAGAAGGTGTAACTCATCGTCTTGCGCTGATTGACAACGCCAAGGGTGTAATTCAACTGCAGCTCCGAGGTGTTCACATATCTATATCTATGTGTCTTGAGGTCGGAGATTCCCATACGAAATATAATCAAGGAATCTCTCAGAATGGTATTTTCAATATTGTGCATATATGGTTCAAACTGTAGACTTGGTTTTAGAGTTACATTATCAGTAAACATCGAGCTGTCTAAAATGTCCTGATGCGAGTCTTGTTTGTAAAGCCAATAAGGCATTGTTTGAAAACACGCAGAAAGAATCTCACATTCTGTACACCCCGATTTAACCACGCGTATTCAAAACCATACGAATGAAGAGTCATGCACACTTTTGATACCCAGCACACCTTCCCTCTATAGTGTAGTTGTAACAACATATTATACGCTTTCCGTGGTAGTCTGCTAGAACAGAGGTTTTCAAACTGTGGTATGACGGGTGGTACGCGAGCACCATGCGTCAATATAAAAGACCGCGTATCTATATTTTACGGGGGCTGTATGTTTGCTGTCATTGCTGCGGGTGGAGCAAAGGCAGGAATGTCAGCGTCAGAATATTGGGAACCAGACCCTTGTAATCATGATTGACAGCACTCTGCATATTTACTCCGTTTACCCGCGGATAGGTGCGCGGGGTCTGTGGGTGTTGTGACCGCCGGGTCACCAACAGCTAAAGGTTTGTCAGACGCGGAGACAAGTCTAATTATTTATACACATAACAAGATGGATAATATACATGTTTAATGAAAGATATTAATATCATGATATATTAACAATGAACGTACTACTGACTAAATCATATACTAAATACCGGCGAATCTAAGGCTAAGTCCTAGTATATATAAATATATATTTTCCCAGTGGGTAGTGGTGGGAGGTGGTACTCGGTCAATTCAAATTTTCAAAAGTGGTACTCGTCTGGGAAAGTTTGAAAACCTCTGTGCTAGTGTCTAGTTTTGTCAAAAGAAATCGGTATCGCAAACACGAGACTGTGGCGTGTACCGATATGAGGTATCACTATAAACCATGTCGTTAGGAGATTTAGGGCTGACATTTAAAGGACAAAAGGAGCGCTACGCGAAAGTCGCTGTAAATAAAGCACAAAGTATCACAAAAACATGTTCCGGTGGTATTTTATGACAAAGAGGCATGAAAGATTGTATATTGATATTTTTCTCTTAAGCACACCTGGATTTGTCGAGAAAACAGGAAGTGACGAAACAAACATATTTCTAAAAATAGCGCCGTCTGCACTAGCTGAAATCGAAGAGTAAAGATGCAATTCTCGACAAAAGAAAACTGACCAGGACACATTGTGCTGTTGCTGAATGTTCTCTTCGACACTCGACTTGTACTCATGAAGGAAATCCTAAAGATAATGGATCAAACGCCAGTGGATTAACTTTGTTCAGAGATGTGTATATACAGATCTCTGCTTTGTTCAGACGTGCTGTGCGAACTTCGACCCCACACCGTACTCATGAATTTTCTCAAAACATTTGAAAATTGATTGTTATCCAGTCACTTATACAGTACAAGCAAGTCTTGGACTTTCAGTAAAACGAAGAAATCTTATTCCTACAGCAGTGCTTACTATACAAATGCACGAGATGTTAAAACAAAGTACGACTGATGGTAGATCAAGCACCAGATATGCAACATCGATGGTTTCTACACCGTCTGGTCTACAAGTAACATCGTGTGACAGTAACAAACACATCATCAGTCATATCTTTATCAGCATAATGCTAAAAACAACTGACAGCGTGAGTGCACCATTGATGTGCGTGATCTAAAAAGCTCAAAAAAAAGGAAAAAGAATTGAAGGTGATAAACAAAAGGAGCTTAAACGGGACTATGTACGAGTATCAGTAAGTAAATAGAAAATTTTGCATGCAGCTAAATGAGGAAGAAATAAGTTTTTACATCGATAAACATGTTTCTAACTATCATTACTGTAGAAAACGTATTTTCCACGTTGAGTAAGTTTGCGTGGGAACCACCAACGGTCCACTGGTCAAGTTACCACCGCCACCGTTAATAGCCTGAAAGGATGGTCAAGGCGGGTGGCACGCAACAGAGCACGCAAAGACCTTTACAATTACATTTTTAATTGTAAAGAAATCCTTATCAGTCAGTTGTAACTATTGTTGCCCATTAAATTTTGATCTGATTGACTTACCAGTATGTTGAATGAATTCAGTCTGGACCATTTAATTATTTTTTAACTTCATTTGAAGCTTCTAAATAAAGTTCCAATCAGTAGGGCTGTATTCCAAATTCAGCTGTTTCATTTTTTGGGCAAAAAAAATCGCTTCTTGAACACGACAGCCTGAGCGATGTTTCTTCATTTGACTTGAAGACACGCGCACTCGCTGTTACAAATGCTTCGATCGCGTAAGAGAACCTCCAGTACAGGAGAGTACTTTTTCCCGCCTTCCTAGTTGCAGGTGAGAATGCCGATGTTTGAAGGCTTATATCTTTAAAATTAAGCATACTAATGTACTTATATTTGGGGAATTATTATTTTAAAACGAACTTAACCCGATCACAAAGAAATAATGTTGCGCTCGGCTTGACCTTTAACAGTTTCTTCAGTCCAAAGGTGTGTGTACTTGCTCCACGGGGAGTTGGATTTTTAGGCCCCATATTTCGGATCCGGATGTAGTACACTGTTCGCGTCGTTCGTTGATCGCAGATGCGATTCGAGTACTTTGTTAACGGATGGGTTTTAGAGTTTGACCTTTACAAGCTAGTTTTTATATCGCCCATACCTATCGATATCTGCAACAACAAAAAAATGCGAACCTATCGGTTTTGTCCTTAACATGCTCACTCTCTACTCATTATGCTACAATCGTCCCAAATTAAAATACTTCATAACTGTCTCAACCCCTCTATCTTGATTACTTCCTGGCTTAAGTGCTATCTTTATTGGCGAGTAGTCTTATCTAGATTCTATTCTCGCTGAGGTTACCTCCAATGCTAATGTTTGTGATATAAGACAGAAGTGTAACCTAACCTGTTGTAGCTGATGTCTTTTCCGCCAAGTAAAGCTTTTTGTCTCAGGCTGCATCTCTCTCCGGTGTCCGGTCACTTAATCCCCAGACATTTAATCCCCGACACTTAATCCCCTAGACTTTTAATCCCTAGGCACAATCCCCAGACACTCAATCTTTTATATAGCATTGTGTAATGCTTTTGTCAAAGCATCAAGTGTCCGGTAACATTAGTGATAGCCGGAAATGAAATAATCAAGTAGGTATCTACTCACAATCATGAGTGCAACAGAGAAAAGGCGATGGCAAAGAACGCAGTGGGGAAAATGAAGGAGAAGATGACTAAATCAACAACAAGGCCCGTGGCTTGTCAAGCTGCGGTAAGCGTCGACTTACCTCCATCTGTTCTAATAGCTCTACCAAGTAAGAGTACCATAAAAGGGACTCTGAACAGACATCGTGGGAGACTCAGAAACAGAGATATCTACGTAAGGATTGTCAGCTACACAAGGCATCTCTTCTACGGTCATGCACCGGCACTGAGAAACGTCCAAAGAGGAAGTACGCTGCATTGGTCAGGAGAATTAGCAACATTGTACAGCGATATGAGGCAAAGGATCGTCTTCTGTACCTCCGATCTGTCGCGTGTCGCATCGCTGGCCAGCACAGGTGGGGAGCGGAGCGTGGAAGGGGGTGGCCCTGCGGCCATTTCCACCCTAGTTTCACCGCCGGGTTATGGTGGCCGGGCCAGTTTATGGCCTTTACCTACACGGTAGCCCTGCGTCCTTGCCCTTCTGGTCTCTTTGTTTCTCTCTAGGGTGGAGGGGGCCGGGGCTATTTTTCTCACGCGTTCGGACATCGAGTCCAGGTATTTAAGCGAACGGGGAAGACAGCGGGGCGGAAGGGGCCCCCGGTAGTGTAGTGGTTAAAACACTCGCTTGTCACCACTGCAGTGAGCGGCTCCGGGTTCAGATCTCGTCTCGGGACACTCTCTGTATGTGACACCTGTTCGCAGGGCTGGGCGGCGGGGGTTTTCTCCGGGTACTCCGGTTTCCTCCCCCCTCCCTTTCCCCCCATAGTGCGAAATCACCGCAAGGTGGAAGCACTTTCCAACTAAATAAACAACAACAACAACAGCGGGGCGGAAGTGAAAGGTTTTTGCACTAGTGGAGAGACCTTTGGAGTAGACGGGGGTTTGCCACGTGCTGTAGTTACGTCGCTGGAACTGACGGGGTGTCCAGGACGAGGTCTCAGCAACCAGTGCACCTTCCCGTGTTTTCTGAGAGAGAACAGCGTGTCACGAGCCGTTGGGTAAGTAGGAGAGATTAATTCCTGCTTTTGTTCCGCCAGCCGAGGGCTACCCTGGCCAGTATGCAGATGTATGCGATTTGTGACCGAGTGTGGCCACATGGTCTGGGCGTACGCGCGTGTGTGCGTGGGTGCGGGTGTGTGCGCGCGGGTGTACGTGTACAGAGCTGGAATGTTGTTCTTTGTGGTTAGGTAGGTGGGTGTTTCTTTTCTTTCTTGTAGTATAATGGACGGTAGTGTACTTTGTAAGGGGGGCACTGGAAGGGCAGGCCAGCAGGTAACTTGGGAGACGGGGGAGGGGGGGTGCTCGTGGCTGTGAGGGTGCCTAATCGTACTGTCGCATCTTTGACGCAGGCTCAAAAACTTATTGTTGAGACATCTTCGAACTCGGCTCGGGTCCAGCGTCGAGGTGGCTGCTCATCTAGCTGTCTACAGGCTTCGTTTTTAACGAACGACTTCAAAGAGCGTCGCCGGGGGCCGTGCTGTCGACAGGGAGACCCGGAGCCACGATCATCGCGGAGCGCCGACAGTGCCGAGGCCCATCAAGGACAGGCTGAGTGTCCCCCTTCTGTGTACCCCCCTCTGTCCTAGTTACTGCTGGATACTTAGCCCTTGCCAGGCCTCTCTAGCTGGCCCGGCTAAGCGACCCTATCACGGCGTGCGTGCCTCTGGACAGTGGTCAGGGGGGAGCGGGGTGGGCGCTGCGTCGCCCAAGTGGGTTGTACGTTGCCGAGCGGTGTGTGTGGGCTCGGTTGCTGCGTATTAGTTAATGGGGGGGAAGCTGTTTCTGTTCGCCGATTTGTTTCTAGTGTCTTCTTTTTCTTGTTTATCTTTTCCTTTTCCTTTAGTTCTCTTTTATTTGTTGTGTTGGTAATAAACCTGCGTTTTGTACTGTCCCTGCGTGCATTTGTGTATTTTTTTTTCTTTGAGGAACGATTGGTCACGCCGCATGCATCGAGCGCTCGTGTGTCTGCGTGGTTGAAAGTGTGTACGAGAGTATGGAAGGTATGGCGCTCGATCGCAAAACGCGACACGATCATTAGCTTACCTGTCATATTGATTAACAACAATTACCTCACGAACACTTAAGAACAATTTAATATCATATTGTTGAAGAACTTTGAATTTAATAGCTCACATGAACTTTAACTAATGTTATAGATGTTGAAGTGACGTTGAAGTTAAGTATTATTTTAATTGTCAAACTTATTGTGATGTTTATATGAAAATAATTATTTGAATTTGAATTAGATTTTTCACTGACTTCATAATTTTTATAGTTGAAATTTCATTTTTAGGATTAAGTGTCTGGGAATTACGTGCCCAGGGATTAAAAGTCTCGATCTAGGGGATTAAGTGTCGGGTATTAAGTGTCTGGGATTCCTCTCTCCAGATATCAACGAGTTTAAACTCTCCTATAATCTGCGTCATTATTTTTCTCGAATTTGGATATCCTCACTTTGCGTTTACAGGGTACTCCCATTTCCTTGTGGAATCATTTCCTAGAGACATTATACTTATTTTATCTCAAATAATGGAAGAGATCATCCCTTTTTTCCGTATCTCCTAAGATTCTACAGTGTAAAGAATAATAGATAACTGCAAGTGAAACTACCATAACAATTAACAATTCCTTCACATACGTAACTACATGAAAATCACAATATAAACTACCTGGCTGATTGTTCTTCCTGTTCGTATAACAACCTTTCTTTTAATGGTCCTATTTAGAAGTTATGGTTAACACACACACTCTCTCTCTCTCTCAGATCCATAAGCTGTACAGAACTACCAAACTCGTCCCCAAAGATTACAATTGTTTTATTTCTAAATCCAAAATGTGCTCTTAAAAAACAATACATTAAAATATTAAAAATACAGGTGTGAGCGACCTATAAATACGTTATTTATACTAATTTTTCTTTTCTTTTCCCACTTTCTGGACAACACGCGCGCGTGCGTGTTTGATGACGAGACTGGGTAAATCTTTATAAATGTTTATACTCCGTTGCGTATCCCAAACAACTTCCGGTTTTGCTTTATCTCACCGGAATGTCGGCATGTCGTGTGGACGAATTTGTTGTCCAGCCCATTACCTGCCTGACCCTGTCACTTACTTTGTTCGTCTGCGCTCGGGGGCCAGGGAAAGTTAGGAAAGTCTTTCCAGCTGCAAGAGAGAGTGTTTTTTTTAATCGTAAATTCAATCGTCCAACGTAGCTGTTAATGCTCACCCCCTCTACTGGAGTTCCCATTCAAAAGAAAAATTGGTTTCCCAGACATCATAATATTTCAAACAGGAAACGTTCATTTTAGTTCTTTATTGTTTAGTTTACCGATAAATCGATCTACCGATCTACTGAGGTTATGTTACACAGGCATACTACACACAGCTTATGTTACACAGGCATACTACACACAGCTTATGTTACACAGGCATACTAGAAGCAGGTTTTGTGTAAAATCATCAGATTTAGTTTTCTATATTTATGCAGCAGTTCAATCGCTCCTTTCAGCAAATACTAGTATCTAGCTTATTACTTATGAGAGTATCGAACTTTTTAGTCGTAAGAATAGCTCACTTACTAGTAATGAGTGCAGACACGCTGATTTTTGTTCAGAGCAGAAATGGCAGCCATTTCTTCCGATGTTAGCTCAAAGTCAAAGAGCTGTAAATGGCAAATATAGTGCATCGTGATAACAGCTAAGGACAATGAGGCCAGACAGCAAGCAAAGAAACGAACAAAAACCATATTTGAAAAATTATGAGTAATATATAGAGAGAGAGAAAGAGAGAGAGAGAGCAGCATGTCGACAAACTAATGTTTGAAAAGTCACGCACAAAACTCGGTTTTGACAGTAAGTGATGCGACAATTTACATGTGCCGACTTGTATCCAAGGTAATAAATGTCTACCCATGACACTGTAGCACCGATTT
The DNA here is from genome assembly GCA_004794655.1 of Marisa cornuarietis. NCBI lineage: Eukaryota > Metazoa > Mollusca > Gastropoda > Architaenioglossa > Ampullariidae > Marisa > Marisa cornuarietis. The sequence goes on along the minus strand of SMMW01000554.1, from coordinate 358,036 downwards.
CATATGCTCATGCTTACCTCGATGTTGCTTTTCAGGCGACCAGGGTTTGTACTCTTAGGAACTATAGCCGTTCCTCTTTGAACAGCCCACCGTAAGGCTATCTGTAAGCACAGAGAGAGTAGTTAAAAAGGGTAAATCATGTATTTCACAGGTAGGGCATATAATGAATAGGGGCATGAAGGTTATATTTTTGTCATCTGGAAATTAATTGCCTCTAATACCTTAATGTCGCTCCTCGTTCTTTGTTTCATAAAATAAGCTGAACATCTCGACTCTTTATAGAGATGGCATATTTTAAAACAAACTCAATATGCGAATCTGACGGAAGTGCTAAGAAAGTCGTCTTTAAAGCATTATCCTGAAGATCTTCGTACTTCTCCAAAACTGAACCTCATCAGTTGACACATCTTGGAACTCAAACACAAAACAAACTTGTTTGACGACTGTTGATGAAAAGTGAGTAAAGTAATAGGGTTCTTACATAATAAGAAACATACCTGACCAGGATTCTTCTTGTATTTTGCCGCCATTTCCAAAATGATAGGCTCTTCTAGAATGTTGGCCACCTTGTTTCCCCAGCTGCCGAGTATAATGGTTAAAGGCTATCACAGATATTCCTTTTATATTTTTTTATCTGAATTCTGTCAATGTTTTGACATCTAAGAGACAGACGTCGCTATATATGCTGAATAATAATAATAATAATAATAATAATAATAATAATAATAATGATATAGCGCTTCTCCAGTGATATGCTCAGAATGCTTTACAGAAGTAATAGACCTATCCACATAAATGAAATCACCAACACTATTCACCCATATTCGCATGTAACAGACACGCTCACTTCGACAACAGACACACCTACTCAAACACAAGGAATTATAAACACATGTTATGCACGCTCATGGTCAGGACAGGGTCGCAGTGACTTTCAGTATGACTTTCATATATTGAAACTTCTTCAAATTCTGTTTAAATATTTAAATGTTGCTTTGTTGCTAATTGACGTTTCAAATTGCCTTGAGAAATGCCAGGATCGTCCTTTAATTATTCCACACGAACCACGGCGTAAGTAAGACTGGCTGGTGCTCGACCAATACAGACATCACAGCCAATTAGGCCCAATCGGTGCAGATGTACTTACTACTCTGTTCCTGCACGCCCGAGCGGTGCAGCTGCTGTACTTACTAGTCTGTTCCTGCACGTCCAAGGGGTGCGTATGCGGTGACAACAATGCCCTCCTTCTGACAAAAGTCTACGAGGTCACTGTTCGTAAAGTAAGGGTGAACTTCGATCTGCAAACAATAGCAGCAAGGCTGGGTGTGTTCTATAGATCGTCAGCGTTATCGTTCTCGTCACAAGTCAGGTGGTCAAGATGTGAGCAAAGAAAAAGCAGACATCCTGCCGTTTGTGTATGCAAATGTGCTGAAATCAGACCGCCTTTGATCGTTTCGATTGTGCCCATGCTGGAAAGCAATTGAAAATCAAGCATGTCATATATGTCGTTGCGTGTTACTGTTTGTTTGTGCATTCTTGTGGATATCCTCCTACAAACATCAGCAGCACAGTCGTCATCAATGTACATGAATACATTTGTATTGTGAACGTCTCAACAAATAGAAAAGCTGGGATCATATATGTTGCTTAGATATGTTGATATATCTGGGACGTCGCGATTTTGACCTCTTTCTTGGTGATGTCTGTAGGCATGTTTCCCTGAAAGAGTGCATTCACCCAGGTTTTAGGAAGTAGTATTGCACTAATGACTAAGCTTTAGTCATTAGAAAATAATGCGTCCCACTGGTCATTTGACTTGATCTAAAACTCTCGTTCTTGCGCCACCTGTAATGTTTTCTCTAATTGTAATGTTTCTTTTAGGACATACCTGGTTATACGACGGCCTACACTTAATGCTGGGCGCATTCAAGAGGCGTGTTAGCTGTTCAATGGTGAAATTGGACACGCCTATGCTGCGAACAAGACCTTTGTCAACGAGCTTCTCCATTTCCTGTAAACAGAAAACAACAAAATGAAAACATAACATAGAGGCCAGATCATTGGTTTATGAATTCAATGTAACAAAAGCTATAATACTTATATTTTAGTTAAGCTTATAGTTAATTCCCCTAAACGAAGTCGGAAGATTTTAGACTAATTTTACTAATGAAATCTAACCTTGCTTAACTTATGATTAGCTAAACATGTTATTTTACGTGACTTCATTCCTCGCACTGGTATTGGCTCATAAGCGACTGCTTCCGTCTGGTTCAATTCTTTACTGCGGCAGATGTACTAGAAGTTTGTATATAATTATATTAACAGCAAACACCAAAGTAATCATATATAATGTATATAGCTCTATAAATTATACTTTCTGGTGGAAGGTTTTCTACAAAAATTCATCGTAAATTCAGTCATATGCTCACCATTTTAGGCAGCATGTTAGTCGCAACCCTCAATTTTGATGTGTAAGGAAATATTCATTTCCCTTTTTCTGCAGAATAATTAATACAGTACGCGCGCAAAATGTGACCACCTCAAAACAGGACACGGGGTTATCATCGGGGTGTCATTGACTCTCCTGGTAATAAACTTGCTTTTACTTAAAACTGTGCACAAGGGAAATAACTCACCCGCCACGTGTCAATGTAGTCTATGTCATCCGGTTCATCGGGTGTTAATTGTTCCGGAGGGTCAACGCCTATCCTCCCTTTGTACTGCGAACACGAAACACACGTACACTCCTTCAATATCACGCTAGAATTCGGGGGTCTATATTGATTTAATGTGGCTTTTGTAATTTATTTTCGCGTTTGATATTTTGATTTGTTCCTATCTTCGAAAAAAGACCAATTAGTTTGGAATGTGCGTTATGATTGGTGCCATTATTCCAATCGTTTTCCTTGTCCTTATCTACCTTGCTAAGTTATAGACATTACAACGCATGTGCACTCATAGTCAGAACTTCTCAAGTAGCACTTCTCTTCCTTTCCGATCAGCAGGACTCGGGGTGACTTCCGCCGGTTATAACCTCTGTGCACTGTCCACATGAGGTCAGAGTAAACCGGATGCGTCTAATAGCGTGACTCAAGATAACTTGGATGCTCACCTTCACTTTCGTAACATCTCGTCTTGTTATATACATCAGCAGTGTGTACAGGATGAACATGTATTCATGATTACACTTTCCGTGTCTCGTCTACTGAAAATAGCCACTGACCTATATATATATAACCCTCTGTGTATGTGTGTGTGTGTGTGTGTGTAAAGAGAGAGAGAGAAAGAAATAGCGTGCACAGGCTTTGCTTTGGTCCTTTAAGATATCGTGTATAGATTTTTTGTAGCGTGTACAGGACTTTATGTATAGCGTCTACAGTGTTTGATACGGACCTTATATTGAAGTACAGATTTTATTACGTACCTGATATATGTGTCCACATTTTGATAAGACCTGTTTAGACACTTTCTTACGGACCTTTAGGTAGAGACTTTGGTACAGATGTATATATAAAACGTATACAGTATGTATATAATGTGTACAAATTTTTTTAAATGCCTTATACATAGTGTGCACGGATTTGATAACACCTATTTAACTTTTGCAGATTATTGTATAGACTATATTTATATATCGCGTTCAGACTTTGCAAGAAGTGGGAATGCCCGGATATCCTGGAGAGGATAAGCCGAGCAGCTTGTAGACAGTGTACAGACCTTGAAAGCCATGGGGAAGTGTATAAGGTACATGTCCAAATAGTCCAGCCCCAAGTCAGCTAATGATTCGCGTACAGCGGCCTCCGCCCTTCTGTGGCAGGTATTCCAGAGCTGTTGACAAGAGTAAACACGGCAATGCGGTCAAGCTGATTCTGAGAACCCCGGCTAATGGCAGGTGGGTCTAGCGACCCTTCGAAGAATTAAAGTGACTAGCAAATGGTGTGAGACTAGACTAGCGGGAATTCCAACGGAGTTAACAAAGCGGTTGAAATGTCCGTCCTCCTCGTGAGTCATGAGTTCACATCTCATCTCCTGCAAACTTTTTATCTCCCTTGAGATGTTTTTGATAACTTAATTAGCTGGTTCACATGCAAATGTGCAAATTTCGCGCCAAGTGATTTTCAGTAAATGAAACTCGTTGACATTGCTGCCTCTTAAAAATCGCTTTGTCATTGTGCAGAACAAATACAGATGTTTATTTTTGAAAAGGCAAATGATGGCTTGCAAGAATGATATGTAACTAATTCCGTCGTTTTTACTTCATGATGTAGAGTATCTGATACAATGTAGCGGCCACTTCTTATGCTGATCATGACACACACACACACACACACACACACACACACACACACACACACACGTGCAAAAATACTGAAAGGAAGAGATAATTTCTAGAATCACGCTTGCTGCCAACATGAAGTCGAGCTTCTACACACGGACTCACGCACACGCACGCATTCATACACACACGCGCGTCCACACAAACACACCATCATCATAACTTACCCCAGTCCATAGCAAAACAAACAGCGAGGAGGAACGTATTGAAGGAACTTAAAGACTTTGTATTTACATGGCGCAGGCAAGATAGACGGTACGACTTTCAGCTACCCCGAGCCGGACAAACAGACTAAGAGAGCAGCTTAATCTTTGCATTTTTATATTTTATCCAAAGAAAATACTTTAGCGTTACTGGTCCAGTAAGATATCGTTATTGTTCCGGTTTCTTTTTTTTTTTTTTGTCTTTAGATTTTGCCTTTTAAGTTTGCGTTTCTCACCCACTTCAAGAAATCCATATTACTACGGGCAAATGTAGTATTGTCCTTGACATACAAAGATATCTTCTTAGCAAAGAAAAAGACATACATGTCATAAGTGTGAGATCAGGATAGATGATCGAGGCAAAGATATGTGTAGATGAGCAATGTGACTTCAGAAGTGTCGACGCAAAATCTTACTGTGTGCTCCAGACGACAGTCTGCTATCACAGTGACCTAGTATTGTAACTAGCTCACATCTCTTACCCATCCCCCATACCAATAATAATCCAGCCAGACAACGTACACACATTTACACTCACAGACGCGCGCGCGCGCACACACACACACACACACACACACACACACACACACACACACATTCTGAGGTTAGCAGCTTCCGCTTTGCTGTGGACAGACCTTTGGAAGAGACTAAAACTCATGACCTGATTCTTATGCAGCCTTCTCAAAATAAATGTGTTTATTGCAATAAGGTAATGAACGAGCTTTTAATGAATTTACTTAGTAACCAACTGAAAAGTGAAAAACAGGGGATACTACGAGGCAAATAAATCTAGCAGAGCACGGTACTTTTGTAGTGATAAACAGGTCCTCGCGTTTGATGCTCCCATCCTGCAGCTTCTGCCTCAGACCTTCGCCAACGGCCTTCTCGCACTGGTAGTTCCAGGCTGTGTCGATGTGGCGGTAGCCGGCCTGCAGAGCCGTCACTATGGCGCCGCTGATCTGATCATCCTGTCACACACCAGATGCACAGACAATCATGTCATGACAATCGCTCGCATTTCTCTGCTTACTAGTTCACTAATTCTTTGTCATCTATGTTTCGACAGCAACTATCGACAAAAGGAGCGACCGACTTTGAATGAGTGTCTTCATTTAAAAACAAAACGCTGTCGTGAGAAAAATATCAGGCCTCTTACCTTTAGGTCATCGTAGGTTCCGAGACCAATGATGGGCATGTCGAAGCCGGAGTTGAGTTTGATCGTAGGTGACGCCATTGCGGACAAGAGCGGGCTCACCCGGCCTTGCCTTCCGTGCCTCGTCTTTGCAACTGGCCGCTGTACACTGCGATTTGTGGTGCACATGGGACTTGAGATAACACACGCGGACATGCGCCCTGATACTTCCCTTGTCGCTCCTATGTCCTCGTTAAGGGCAAACACGTGACATTGTTTAGGTGGGGGGGGGGAGGATGTGTGTGTGTGTCCGGTTGAGGCCTCGAGAGCCACAGCATTTAGTCTCTCGTGTCTCTCTCACGCACGCACGCCCACACACACACACACACACGAGACACTCAGACGAGGTTCAGCGTTGTATCTCTAAATACCTTTTACCTTCAGCATCGTTGTCCTCGAAAAAAGTCACCACGTGTAAACCATAACGACAAATAAAAATAAGCTACCTAAACCAGAATTTTCATTCTCTTAAACCGTCCGGTTGGTAATGGAGACTGACAGCGACGGAACAACAGCCAAAGCACACGACCCTAAGCTGTCGGCAACGGAAAATGATATTTTCATGTAATGTTCTCGTGTTTTAATGCAAAAAGAAACTAAAGTTTATATTGTCCCTAAACTTAAACACAGAACTTCATATTTTTCACGTATCTTTCTTACTTTACCCAATAGATAGACTTGCTTCATCTAACACTCTGGTGCAAAGTGCCGATTATAAGTGGCCGACTTCTGAGTACGAATGCACAGAGATCAACTACAAATACTGTCTGCTCAGTGATGAAAAGTGTGCACTGGCTGGTCATGATTTAACGCTTAGATCGTTTGCAGTAAACGCCTTCGTGTAAAATACTTTTTCAGAAACTGAAGCATTCGACAGCTAAGATTTTCACGCGATTGGCTGCATACCAGTTTCGGTCGCTTCTGAACATGTGGGCCACGGCGTTCCTAGTACATTTCTCAAAATCAGTTTGTTATTTTAGCGAGTTTAACTTCAATGAGGTAATTATTGATACGAAAGGAGTACTGTTCACCTGTATTCGATCTAGTTCTTTAAGTATACATGAATTATGAGGGTAACATGGCACTGGGCCGTCATCTTGCCGAATGTCCTGATTGCAACAAGGGACTGGACATGGTGGATATGAAAATCAAACGATCGAGTTTCCAAACCTTGGATGTACGGTAAGAAAATCGTGTGCTTTGAAAATCACAGGTAACATATGACTATCGAATGAGGAGCGAAAGCGCATTAGAATGAGTTTAATCAGGGAGCAGATCAGAAAAGATCTAGACAAGTGAAAACACACGGAACGTTTCATAGGAAGGTGAAGTTACTCTGACTCTGACCGAAATGTGACTAAGACTATAAAGCAGCTGGCTCAAACATGCAAAAAGATGATTTTGCAAGTGTACTTGCTTGCACTTTGCATCAACTTCAGCCAGGTTGGTGAACACCTAAGGACTTGATTAGCCGAGTGGGAGTGGAGCAGAAAGTGGTACATTTCTAAAGAAGACGTTGGTTGCGACAACGGTGGTGTCGCTTCTTTATAATGTTTTCGGCAGCAGCAAGCTCATCAGTAGACACAGAAAAACAATAAAAGTATCATTGTAAGAAAGTATCGACGACTGATGCACTAGTCTTGTAAGTGGATACAACTTCAAAGTCGCAACTAGCATGCCTTACTATGAACATAGCGTCAGTCAGTCATAGCAGTAGTGGAAGCAAAGGTTAAGACTATCGATGCAAAACAGGCTGTTAGAATGAAGACATCGCTGACCATTCATAATCACTTCGTTTGCGGTGTGCCTGTTTTATGCATAATGGTCTGTAACATTGTTGTTACTGCGCTCAACTGCTGGAAACCCCGCTAAGGCCAGTGACTGGGGAAAAAACTTATCATGGGGGATAAAAAGCAACGAAAGAGGTGAGTTCTGCCTTCCGCCACTGACCTACATATGTGAAGCCAGTTGCTTCACCATGCTGTGCCCTTCACACAGATAACCACCCACACGTCGCTGCTCCAACGGCTACTATGTCAGTAGGATACATTAATACTATCTCGTCTTGTTTCCTTACCCTCATCCGCTCTACTCGGTATTAGACTACATTTCATCAATCATTACATGGAGCATACAAGTTTTTATCGAATGTATTAACTCAATTTTTCACCGGAGCTCAAGCTAGTTATCCCGGTACCAGTGTCTGAGAAGTAATTAATTTTTTTCATGTTGTAAAAATGTGAGCCCGACCAGTTACTGTTGGTGCTCTGAACGAATTCCCGTATTCACTGTAACTGTTGGTGCAGATCAATCAAAGTTATTTTTCGCCACCTGATAAGATAGCCTACCCTTACAGTAGGGGAGAAACTCAATTCTGGGCACCTCGAAATCACAGCACGTTATGGACTAAAATCTGAAAGTTCAGGGATACGCCAAATAAACTGTTTGCTGGTGCCTCCATCTGCTCCTGTCCACACGCGTGCAATGCAAGTGTCAAAATTAGCTTCTCTAAATAGCGTGTTGGGCTGGGTTCAGGAACCTAGAGACACTGTCACTTGCAGTCAATGGCGGCTGGTTTTGGTGGTATGTTAGTCCTGGTGGTGTGTGGCGATGATCATGATGGCGGAAGGTGATCTTGGAGGTGGGTTGTGGTTGTGGAATACCCATGCACCAGAAAAGCTTAAAATATAATGTATACTTCAACACTATCTTGTCTCATCTAGTTTCCAACACCTTCCACCGGAATGGACCTTATTCATGTAATCGCCATCTTGAAACCAAAACGAGGCCTCATGGCTATCAAAGCTAATCTATGTATCAAACGGTCCGTGATAATGGATTTGGAATCCACTCCACGTTCTCGCATTTACGATTACCAAAGAACGAACACTTGCAAAAAAAAAGTAAAAAAATAAAGCAAAAAAACCACAAAAAACGCTAGACTGATACTGCATTTTCGTTTCGCTTGCAAGATAATAAAATTATGTTGGTAGGACACTGCTTTGTAACTGGTAGCATGATGCCAATGGAGCTTTTCTTCTTTTTCTTTTTTGTAATGTGCCCGTATTAATCATTCTTTTCTTAAAGATTTAACCGATTGGTTCAAGTTATACACAGATTTTGGTAGGTATAGATAATATAAATGTATTCTGTAAATTTCATATTGCCTGAAACACAGCAGCTTAATTTCCAAATTTGATGATGTGCACCTACAGTCAGCAAGTCTTGCAAAATCCACGCTGAGTCTCGATATTCATAAAATGAGAATGTGGAGCTATACATCGGGTTCATCAGACAATCTTCGTGTATCGTGGTCTAGTAGCGAAGACGATTGTGAAGCGCGATATTTTCTAGCCTTACAGTTACATGTCTGAGCCTGAACATCGTGGAGGTTCAAAACTCCAAACACAATGAGCTCATGCAGCAGAAGACAAAGAACAACTTCACAATACCACATGGTAAGCATCGTTATGTTTGTCCGTTTATAAACTGTCACAAATGCCGCAAGTGTGAAAAATTACCGCTGGAGCTGATTTGCATAGTTGCTCCATACAGTTGTTGGTGTAAATCACAATAAGAAAAAGAAAGACTTTGGCCAGCACACATTAAAAAAAAAATGTCGGGGATGCTGTTGCAGATATCATTATCATTTGCTGTGTGGATGTTACTAACAACATATTGTCACAGGTCACAGCTATAATTCTGCGGCTTGAAAGGTTGAATTTGAAGTAGATTTCTCGAGATAATTTCAAGTGTTTGTGCAGCTAGTTTATCCACAAATAGTTTAAGGTAAGAAGTGGGACAAGCGAACTTGTTTCATCTGAAGTATGATTGACACCCCCGTCCATGTATGCTGATTTTCTGCATGTGAAATGCGTTTTGAATCACGATATCAGTAGCAAGGAGTGGTCATAGCGTTGCATACAGACTGTATGTATGTATGATAGGGATGAGAGGGGCATAGATAGTTGACTGGATGAGTGAGTGAGAGGACTGTTCCACTGTGTTTGTGTCTATATATATATATATATATATTGTATAGGGACAATAATAATAGTGAAGATTTGTATAGCGCATATTCACACTCGTAGAGAGTATGCTCTTAGCGCTTAAAACGGGGAAGAGACGTGGACTAAGTAGATACAGAACACAGGGGACGAAAGAAAACGACAGTACTGACAAAAACAGATAACAAAAGGCATCAAGTAACAGGAACAGAGAAAAATAGTGATGGGTAAAGTAGCAAGAGGGAAGGGGGGGGGTTAAGGACTAGCATTGTGGACTAGGAGTAGTGCTCAAGGAAGAGGTGCGTTTTCAGTGCAGATTTGAAGGATTCAATTGTAGGAAGGTGGCGGATATGGAAAGGAAGAGAGTTCCATTGTTTTGCAGCACAGTAGCCAAAAGTCCTGTGACCATATGTTGTTGTTCTGGTGACAGGAACAGTCAGAGGAAGAGCGGAGTTGTCTGGCCGGAGAGTAAAGGATGAGAAGTTCAGAGAAATAGTCAGGACAGGAGCCTGCAAAGAAATTAAAACACAGCACAGACAGTTTGTGACAAGAGGCGTATGAATGGATAGGTTATTGGATGAATGAGATGATGGCTATTTTTATGCTTACCCTGCAAAAGTGACTATCGGTCAAATGGCCTTAAGTCAATAAAATATTCGAGTTCGAGTTTAGGACGAGAAAAGTATGCTTCTTTATAGCAGGCATGGATCTTGAAGAAGACGCTTCTGCGGTACCTCAAAACCCTGTTGCTTGTTCAGTGTATACGTTACTGGGTAACATTCAGAAGCAAAGTGGTGTTCGCATAAACAAGGTACTGTGTAGACCAGCGTTTCTCAACCTTTTACTTGTGACGCCCCCCCCCAGACGAATAAAGGTACGTCCGCGCGCCCCCCTTAGCCACTAATACCTATATGAGATATGAGAAAATGACCGCCTTTGCGGCCCCCTTTTCAGCAGCTTGCGCCCCCCTTGGGGGGCGCGCCCCCCAGGTTGAGAACCGCGGGTGTAGACAATGATGTCAGCTCTACACACAGGAACGAAATTGATCCGTTGTTTTCTCAACGATGAATCCCTTGGGAAGGTATGAACACTCATTCCGTCACTATGTTTTCCTGTGCATTAAACAACACCACAATAGTTCTCGTATCTGCGATTGGGCTTTCGAGATTCAGTATTTTCTGGGCAACTTGTATCACCCATGCTGCGGTCAGCCACGATGCTACCAGTTCTGACGTCACATACGGCTGAGGGGAAGGGGGTTCCCCAAGTCTGTGGCTACAACTTTCTTATAGGAAAACGGATGTACGTCATAGGTCGGTCGATGCTATTTGAACAGAGGGCACCGAAGGTCGGTTTGTGTACGATCGATTTTTCAGAGGGAAATGCGGAGTAGGGCGTGGAATTGTGTACCGTTAATGAAACGTCTTTAATGAACCGCGTAATAGAGGAATTTTAGTTTGGGTTTTGGGCGATCGGTTTAATTAATGTCTGGTATGGTATTGTGTGCCATTGATGAACTGTTTTTAAGGTAAAGGTCATCTCCTAACCTTTCCAGGCCGTTTGGGGGTGAGGGTGGGGTTAGAGACCTCACTTTTCTCGGGAGCAGTGGCTAAAGCATCTGCCACACTAGTGAGAATGGGCTCATGTCTCAGCTCCAACATACCTCAGTCTGGATGCGACACCTGTTTACAGGGATGACCATTATTGGTTTTCTCCTGGTACTTCTCCCTCTCCCCCATAGTGCGAAATCACCTCAAGGTGGAAGCACTTTCCTACTAAATAAACCAACCAACCAGCGATTGCACCCGTTCCAGAAAGGCGACAGGTCCTGCTTGGAAGAGCAGTAAAGCTTTAGTTCTAACCACTCTGAGTACGAGAGAAGTACCAGCTTGCCGCAAGATGCTTTGGTCCCGCTGGAAGGCGGGTCACGTCACTCATCCTCTACCCCCCTCCCCTGCCTCTAAGTAAAGCTTTAGTTCTGACCACCCTGAGTACGAGAGGACCCACAGACTTATGTGGAAGGACCATTTTGCCGCAAGGTGCTTTGGTCCCGCTTGAAAGTGGTTACCGTCACTCATTCCCCTCCCCCTATGAAGCTAGGCGCTAGGTTTTAGTAGGCTAGGTAGGTGGGTTAGTATAGAAATAGTAGTTGTATTTGTAAATAAATCTCTTTGAACTTATTTACCTGCAAACGTGTCAGTCCGCACGAATGCTAGCTTGATGTACGTGTGTCCTCGTGTGAATGAAGTAAACGTGTATAAATAGAGCGAAAGAGCTTTGTGTCGTCCGTAGTTGTGACACAGCAGAGAACACATGAAAATCCGTGGAGTTAACGACGCACCGGAGAAAACACTTTTATTTGGAAAAATGCTGGGTCTTTTGTTGATTCCAGGGTCGGCTAAGTGCGGGTGTGTAGTAGATGGAACAAAGAACACAACCCGAGGTAGATAACGCAGCTAGAATTTTAGGTGAAAATTATCCTTGGGAGCTTCCGTCCTCTTCCCTGGAACACCAAAGAGGAACAGACTGATTGGCGCTAGGGCCGCAGTATTAGCCTGAGAAAGCGGACCGGTCCGGGTACACTTTTAACATGATTTTCTGCCAATGATACCAGTGACCTTGGAGCCATAACTGGAAAAAGCCTTAAGAGAGCTTGCCCTTTGGTGCCATTGTTCTTCATCCTTGTTATAGCTGTGATTAGTGCTTGGACATCACTGTGAATTTGTTGCAAAACTCAGCAGCTTGCTTCTGGTGCTGCCGATGTGTTGGACTGTAAACTGTTACAGAATCAAGTGATACAGTATGCTTTGCTCTTGTACTTAAAAAATATGTTTGATGATCTGAAGTGTGTGTGCGTGTGTGTCCAGCTGTACATGTATTTGATGACAGACTGCAAGCATGAGCAAGATGTAATATGAAGGCTGTTCAAGAAACCAACTGTGATTTTCAAGCACACTGGAAAAGACTTCCAGGAAAGAAAGCATGACTGTCATAATATAAATGTAATGTGGTGTTAATACACTTTTGACCTAAAATTTGTACTTAATTTGGAAGGCAAAAAATCACAGAGGGGGAATGAAAGTACTTTTCTGATGTTAAGTTTGCCTTTAAAACTTCAAATAGTTTAGAAGGATGTGTTCTGTTTACAGAGTGTGTCTCGAGCACATAAGAGTGTCTTACATGTTTTGGGTTCCTTAATGATAAAATGTGTAAAACTGACAAACTGCTTATGTTTCTCAGCTTTGCTGTCTCTTATCAGTTTCTTACAGTTCGGTTCCGCCAATGACTACATTTACAGACGCACCCAAACACATGCAAGCACACACACAGTCATCTACCTATGCAGGTTCACACACTGCCAACAGAGACCTAGGAGAAACAAATTTGTTCAAGAGGCTCACACTGAGGAAAAATGATACAAGACTAATATATCACCCACACACACTCCCTTTAACTCAAAGAAACAATAATAATAAGCTGCAATGATTGAGACAATGAAATTCACCAAAACATTTTTGCACTTCATTCAGGTAACTAGTTAAAAAAAATTGTGTTGTATTTTTACCTTCATTTACACATCTGTTCTCATATTTGCTCATGCTACTTCCTTCCATAAATACAAATCCTTCTTGTGGACTAATTAAAAAAAAAACACAATGCTTGAAAATACCACTGCAGAGAGAACTAAATAAAATTGAGACAATTTTTCATCTTTAAAGTTTTAAAATTTCTTTTAGATGAAAAAAGCTGTTTAATTTAGAAAAAAACAACTTCTGCTGTTTTCAATACATGGACATGACAAACCCTTCTTGTTTCAATCCCATGACGAGATGCTGTCTATTGTTGTTACCTTCTGCCACTTATGTAATACTAAGATCTTTATCACAGACAATTCACTCTGCCTTTACCTTCCATTCTGCCTGTAAAAAAAATGTTATGTGCATCAAATCTAAATGTGCTTGATCTTAATTTTGTCTTTAATGTACATGAATTTATGCATGACAAGCATGCACGCGCGGACACACACACACAGAGGAAAGAGAGACAGAGAATAAGCTTCAAACACTTCATCTTAGATGGAAACCTGATATTAGTGATCCTAGAAGGTGTCAGGATGCACAAACAACACCAAAAAAAGTCTAAGGATCAGTCCCATGAAAACAGTAATGCTGCCATAACAAAAGTATATGCCACATACAAGTTCATCAACAGCTTAGAGATGCACACATCCAGCTTTGTATCATATAAACATAAATTCAAGCAAATGTTTCACACACATGCACGTACACACACCTCCTGCATAAAATGTTTTGTTCGGACAAAGATTTTCACACAAACTCATTATAGAACATCCACTTTTAACTGAGCTATTTAAGCTGTCTCAATTTTGAAACATTAAGCTACAGACAAAAAAACTAAAAATAACATGCAAAAGATTAAGCTAAAAACTTTAGATTTGTTGCTGTTACACCATAACTATAACAAATGAACTACTGGTTTGAAAATATTAAAAAACTCGTACATAGGATGCATGAATATATCTTCAAGATCAAATCTTTTCTGCAGATCACAAGCATTGTTATGATGCTTACTGCCAAATGTTGTAGCATCATATAACTGTTCATCATTGTATTGCACTTGCACTTATTTCCAAATATTCTAACCTTCTTCTAAGTATTACAAAAACCTGAGTTCTACACAAATCAAAGGCTAAACCAGGAAAAAATTTATGAACTTAAAAATGTATGGATGTCAGCATCATAAATAGACAATTCTGTAAAAAGAAAAGTAAGACTTAAAGATTTTTTTTATGAAGGTGGAAAAAAACCAAAGTTTCATTTTCGTGTCAGTCACATCACTGCACCATCAACCTCATCTGTAAACCATTTTTGATGTTTTATAAAATAATGTCTATTCACACGCAATTAGCTTGGACTCAAACATAGGAAGAAACAATAACACCCAGGGGATGACCCTCCCCACTTTGTTTCTTAACTCTGCTGCCAAAGATAAGAATGAATCAGCTGCTGCTGTCTATGAGATGACTGCAATGATGAGAATGATATGTCCTTTTAGTAATAATGTGTTTTCAGCTGGACTGTTTAGTGAGGCAACGACCACATACCTGAAATCCATATCTGAAAGTTGTGTCCCAAGAATATTGCCACAAGGCCAAATTTGTTTTCATTTTACCACCAGATGTTTTAAAAACTCCATAATATGGAAATGACAGACTTGTACATGCAAGTACAGAAACAATATGAAAAGTATCTTTCCCCACCTCTTATCTGGGGAGGGGGACATGGGGGGACTGCTTTACTTTGGAGAAGAATGGAAGCATGATAACAGGTGACACACACATACATACACACACAATCACCATACATTCTCTTATGATGCAGATGAAACAATACCAAATTGCTTTTGCACATGCATACCTGGACACGTGCATGATCCCTTCTTCTTTCTCTCTCCTATGGTAGCCATCTCATAGCTTTGTCTCAACATCATGTGTCTCTTACATTACCACCAGGCAACCCAAAGACTGCCTTTCATATTTCTCATGCCTTTCATAAAACTCATCAACTAAATCTTTTTCGCCTCCAGTTCCACCATATGCTCCTCAACTGGATGGAGTCCTCTGTGCAGGTGGTGTCCACTTGAGACAAGTTGGGTCAATAGCCTTTGTAGATAATTCGTCGGTTTTCTTGGCTTGTTTCTCCAAGTAGTCATCTATCAAATCCTGATAAAAATAAAGAAAAAAGATCCCACAACATTACTGGTTGGGCTTTAAAATCAAAACTGTGTTTTCTGGTTTGGATCAATGTAAGTGAAATATTGAATATGCATCTTATGCTTAACATAAGCAAATTTAAGAAAATATTAATTATTATACAATATGTTTAATGCCAAAATAACTGTCACTTACACCTCTACTGGCTCAATAGATAAAAGTGAAAGTTTGGTAAAACCTTATCCTCCAACAGACGTCTTTTCTGGTACACTTCTAGATATTTTTTAAAAGGTAGTAATTGAAGAGAAAGATCTTTAAATAAAAGTGTCTAGGTCAAAGACAGTAAAATGAATGGAATATTTTTTTATGTGCGCCCAAGTAATTAGCCAGTTGTCATCAATAATTATAACTTTGATGTGCGATAAAACAACAGAGGTAATTCTAGGATTTCAAAAAGAGGGGCCCTGGGGCCCTCTCAATAGAAAAAAAGGGGCCCTTCAAATAAAACAAGGGGTCCCTCGAAACAAACACATTTTCACTGCTTTTTCCGATAAATATTTGGTATACAACAAAATACCTTATTAATCACAAGAAATTGAAGATTAATCACAGATATCTTTTTCTTCTATACCGATAAATTCTTTCATCATCATTAGTGCAATCATAGCATCCTAAATTTGCAAACCAATTAGTCTTTGTGTCCATTTCATTGGGCTATGAGCTAATGTTTAGACACTTTTCATATGTCTCATTAGTGCAGGGGTTTAAATGTTTCTCCTCAAGGCAACTTTTACGAGAAGACTTTATTAGGTTTTTATGGCTGAAGCCCCCTCTCAGCCTTCATTGTGGTATAGCATAAGGAGGCACAGCTTTCCAAGAACCAGCAAATTGGGAAATGAATCCCTGTAAAAATCAAATAACAGTTTAAACAGCTTGTGGAATCTCTCCGATATGCATTCTGCGTTACAGTTTCTTTGACCACAATCCATTCCTCTAAACATGCTGCTTTGTCAACCAAGGTTTTACTAAATTTACTGCACACTTGTGCTGGCTTTCCAAAGAAATCTGTTAAGATATTTAATTCGTTGTCTCCATAGGGTGTTCTGTCTTCTGCAGACAGGAAAAAGATAAGGCGCATGGAAAGAACTCAAAAATCCAGAGGCAACATCACCTGCATCTTTTGGGAACCTGTCATTAATGTTCTTGCACAGATTGTCGCAAAAGCAACCCTGACAGCTTCTATGTCCTGTGATGGTGTATCAAGTTCGCAACACGTTATTTTTTTAAGTGTTATATAATACCGCCGGCATAAGTTCCGAACAGGTCATGAGGACAGAAATAAATTAGAACTAAAAATAGTTTGAAAATTGAAATCTTTTTGAAGAATTTCAGCCTCCAAAGAGTGCCTGTAGTCGGAAGTCTGAATGTCTCTGCAGCGTCCTTGTTCGGTACTTAACACACCCGGGGTTGTAAACGCATTATTCTGATTGTTTTATGCAACTTTACATCTCATGCCTTCCTCCTCATTCATTAGTCAAGGCCATTTCTTCAGCCATTCACACCGACAGGTTCTCTGGATGCGTGGTTTTTTACGTGCAGTCTCTTGTCTCAATTTGTCTATTTCGTTGTCTACATTTTCAGTTCCAACAATGTGTGCGGCACACTCTGACTCTGACGAGTTTCTGTTTCTTCCTGTCCTTGTCGATTTCTACTTTCCGCGGCATCTTCTGCTGCTCTTGCCGTGAATGAAAAGTCTAACCGAGTTGACAGTCGCGTTGACTTCGTTTTCAACTCGCTTGCTTCCAATACCCTTTGATCACGGACCTTCATGAAGGTCCGTGCTTTGATCTATCCCGCCCCAAATGTTTTCACTGTGGCGTCAACAATAATTCCTAGCGCGAAATTTGGAGCAGGTTGCATCAGATGGATAACAACTCGTCAGTTTGAAAACTGTCCAGTCATTAGCATCGAGTCTAAAAGGTCGGTTTCAAACCAGCGCGAAGAATGACAACAATTATTTTTGAAGTGCCGCGTCGCGTGTTCAAAAGTGCGCCAGCCACGGTATTTTTGCGGGCGCGTGGTCGCGCTGACTTTCAGACTACGCGCCGCTCAGAGAAATTTTGCGGGAATCCCGCAAGGCCGCAGCCTAGAATTACCTCTGAAACAAGCACTATATTTTCTACTAAAATAAAAATTTGAGTAGCAGTAATGATTCATATTACTTATCATAAGAACATACCTGTCGCTTCAATACCAAGTGCTTGCCTTTCCAGTATTTTAGCATACCAAGCGCTTGTAGAGTGCTAACAATGTCGTTAGCATTAATTCCAGTTTCTTGACTCACATCTGAAACAAAAAGCAGTCTGCTCAGACTCTTTCCCCTCTCATCAAAGTGTTTAACAAATGGCAGTAATTTCCAGATAAAATCACTGCTTCCACTTATAGAACACAAACATACACACAGAGAAGCTGAAAAACAACTAGCCATGTGGACTTTGTTAAGAATTTTGTAAATATGAAGAAGATAGAAATCTTTAAAGGTCTGGTGGTGGAGTGCGACTTTTTTTTAAACTAATGATTGAAATATGTTTAGTGTAAGATATTATTTTCTGAAATCTGGGTCAACATCACCCATCAGCTCTTGAGAAGGAACAAAACAAAAGGTCAGCAGCACAGACATTAGGACTGTATACTTTCACACTGTCAAGGTTTTAGCCAACAGAAGAAATGGAACTATATGTTAATAAGGCATATCTATGTACATTTGCGATGTAATGAGTTTGACCTCTTTGTGTGCATGGTGATGTTTGCAAGCTTGCATCTTGATAATGAAATGGGATGGGGGATTATTCACCCTGATCTGGGGAAATAGTATTTTGTACTGAAGTTAACAAAACTGATAGGAAAACATTTGCACCCCACTAGACTCTTAAGACAACAACATTTAGCGATTTATTAGTCACAAAACAGCTACAGCTCATCAATTCACAATTCATCAGTCAAAATTCATTTTTTTCTTTTTGCTAAATGGAATATGTTAAGTATGAGAGCAATTGTGACATTAATATATGCAATACGTTTGTGTGGTACATTAAGCCGAAAACCATATGTATGGAAGCATGGATCGATGGTGCTTAAAAAGAAACCGAAATTTGTAGGCTAGGTTGTTGCTAATTGTCATTAAATAACAAGAGAGTAGAGCAATAGATTGGTGTTGCACTGGTGCAATTAGTTTGGGTCTATGTAAGAACAAACAGATAAGTCAACTCTAGATAAAAAGGCAAGAGCTTAGAATGGGGGATGTTGTGACAATCACTAGTCAAAGGCCAGGAGAGCATGGGCTGCAATCAAGGGAGTTAGGCTTGCATGATGCACATCTCTCAGCATAGGCCATCTGGCATATGACACATCTGTGGCTCTGCTGCATTTTGGTATACTAAAACCTCTTTATTAAAAACTTCCCTATTATGATCCTCTCTTAATCATGACCTAAACATTTTTCATGGACATATTTTGCTATATAAACATCATCTCTATTGTGGCTACCTCCCAAACCCAACTTATAACCAATGGTTTGTGCTCTTTAACAACTTTTTGCAGAAGTAGCATATTGAAGAAAACTAAGTACATTTTAAAACAGACTACTTCTGGCTGACCATTTACCCTCTGTTAGAATTTTCCACAGAAATCACATAAAATAAATTAAGTACATTTTAAAAAAGACTGCTTGTTCATTGGATCACCGGTCATTGTGACCCAAACCATATTGCTTTTTGTCTACCACCCCATTGAGCCGAATTGACACTGCCATGACCATATCATCCCACGTGACCACAATGTCCCAACACCAAAAGTCAAATCAATCCAGGCCCAAAAGATGAATCTATCCCTGATGACAGGAGTAGCTATTAATATCAAATTACCAACAGAGCCATGCACTGTTTGAACATGTTTAGCCACCATCTCACTAAGCAAAAAAGGCCGCCTTAGAGAACAAATCACACAATGGAGCATAACTTTTTTTTTCTTCACTCCGTCATCATTTTTCTTTAGTTTGGAGGTTCGTATTAAATGTATGTGTACGCAGGTATATAGCTGCTCGGGTATTCATTTAGCATGCTTGGGTCAATTTGACTTTTGATGTTGAGATGACATGGTCATTCATGAGATGGTATGATCAAGTCAGGGTTAATTCAACTCAGGCAGGAGGTAGATACAACCAGAGCAATATGGTTTTTGGTCAAAATGACTGGCCGCAGTTCCCTGTTGTCTCTTTACCAGCGCACATCAGTCAGCTGTGGTTCATTAACGACCTTTTTCTGGTAGTCATATGCTTATAAAATAAAATTATAGCCACCAGTGTGTGTTAGTTAAGAATAGGTACTGTTGAGTCACGTGTTGTCTGGATTAGTTATAAAAGGATATAAATGAATCGTCTTTACACAATAAGCCAGGTAAATAATTTTTTTAATTCTTGCTTGTTTTGAATGATTTGCATGTAGATATAAAAACTCTCAACTTAATAATTAATCTTTTATACACTCAACTGCATTGTATTGTTATTGAGGAAGTAAGCTAGGTGCTCGGGGGTAAGTGGTAATATTCTTCATCAGTCAGTAGTCTAATGTAAGCATACTGTGTACATGTAAATGTCGGCATGAATGGTGAAGTAGTCAAGACTGTAATTAGTTAGAACTGATGGGCTGCACTTCAATCTTCTGTCCATCTTACATGACTGTTCCTCTAGGATCACTAATACTTTAGTCCACAGTTAAACATAAGCTTAGAACTATTTATTATCTGGATTAATAAAAAAACAAACAAGGTTATGATAAGCTAAAGGTTACAAAAGGCTACCTTTGATGCAGATGTCTGCACCCTTAAACTTGTGAAGGTAACGCAGCAAGACATCCTTCCAATAGCTGCGGTACGACAGAAGACCCAGGTCAGACAGAGGGCGCTCTGGTGACCCAACTTTTTCTTCAACTTTGCTAAGGAGGTAGCCTGATGATGTTAGACATGGATTTTAATATGAATCACACATGCACACAGATGGATGAGAACTTTTACGCAATGGTGAGCAATGCATTTCAAGTTGTATAGATAAAAAAAAAATGTAACCTAATATAAACACAAAACAAAGTCCACACTTACCAGCAATTACAAAACAAACAAAAAACAAAACCAGAAGCGGCCTTCACAAGCATGATGACATAGATTTAAATATTATTTATAACAAGACTGTACTTTTAACAAATAAATAACAAAATATTTACTCAAAAAAAATGGCAAAACATGGAACAATCAAATTCTTACTAAAGTCAATAAGCATCTTTCCATAACCCTGACGCATGGACTGAGGTAGAGTCAGAAGACATGACACATTGTAGTTAAGAAATGAGTTCTTTTCCTGCAAGTAGATAAAAACTTGTGTAAATTTGAAACAAAAATAAACTGAATTAATCTTATTTTTTCCACTATCAGCTTTCCAAAAAAAAAATGAACCAATTAAATCTTATATTTGCAGAACAATTGCACTGTAGTTATGTGTGTGTGCATACATGTATGTGCAAAGGAGTGAGTAAGTGAATAAATGAGAGATAACAGGGTGTGGACAGTAACTCAGCTAAATGCCAGATTTTGCACACATTGCCAGAAAGAACTATGAATATGCCGAGTCAAAAAATATTTTAATACTTTATTCTTTGCAGAAAGTTTACTTTGTAAAATGTGATTTAAGTAAAAGACAAACAAATTAGTAATTTTATTCATCATTTTACCTTGGAAAAGTATCCAACAATATGGCAGCCTGAACTATCATTCTCTGTCATGACGTAGAAGAGGAAAGGTTCAACATCAAAGTAGAGTGTTTTGTGATCAAGAAAGAGCTTTGCCAAAAGACAAAGGTTTTGACAGTAAACCTGCAGGACAGACAAAAAGCATTTCAACAATGGGGAAAAGAAAATTACTTAGCGACAGATACAACACTGCTGATTTAGTAAATAATTGTTCAAATCCATGTTCTAGCATACCACCATAAAATATAAATGCCCATGTGTATGCTTACACCCACACCCCTTTAATAACAACTTAAAAGCATCCAAATTATGTAACTGTTCTAGCTAAGTATGGCCCAAATGTCTAATGGTCTCAAGCATCTCTTTCAAATGAGCAGGTTACCAGAAAGCCAATGCTCCGTAGGGATTTGGGAGGGGGGTTCAAATCCATGTACGCTCCACAAGGGTAAACACATACATAAACATCTAAAGGTAAGTGAAAGAAAGAGCAGAATTTCTCTTTGATTCAAACTGTTCCCTATGTAAATAAAGCTGAAATTGTGTACCTTGTCAAAGACACTCACCATGAAAAAATGCTTTCACAGTGAAAGCCCCACACAATGCAGATTTCAGTTTGCACTCAGCACTACCAAAACTGCTAAATGTTGACCTAATGGTGCCCTAGGACACCAATAAAAATGAAATCACTGCTCACTGATTCAAATTTCCTACATGTAAGACCAATGAATATGTGTGAAGCACAGTGACCACCCTCCTGACAACAGTGAAGTAGTATAAGTTGGTCTGCTTCAACCACGTCACCTGGCATGGCACTCTGTGTAAGACCATCCTTCAGGGTACCTTGGAAGATGGTGCATGCAGAGGTTGAGAGAGAGGAAAAAAAATTGGCTGGATAACATAAAAGAACAGACTGTCCATACCACGCAAGACAAGGGGTCTTTTCAACAGCTGCTTCTACCCATGTTGTTCCCCTGATGACTTTTACCAGTGGACCAGCATAGCTCGACATCAGCTGGTACCCATCAAGTTATAAATAAAAGAACTGCTTTCCAAAGTAGAATTAATCCTCTCTTGAGTTATATATCTTGAAATGTAACTCATGATTTAGTAAAATACCAACCTTATTCTTCTTTCCATCCACTTCAAAGACTGATATGGTGCTCTTTCTATAAATCTCATCTCCAGGAGGATGACGCCATACACATTTGGCCTAAAAAAAAAGTAACCATTTTTTTTTTAAGTGACAATGATGTAAGAGTATTACTATTATTTAAATTTAAGAAACCACAAATTCCAAAACTATAAACTTTCCACTTTCTGTCAGAAAGAAGTAATAAAATTCAAAAGCATGGAACAAAAAACAAAATTGGATAAAAGATAAAGGCCATGTACAAATCTCTATCTCTGGCTCTTATTAGCAGGAAGCAATTTTTTTTCATTTGCCTTGCCCATTTTCTTAAAAATAAATGATTATTCAAGTTATGTTTTCTCTCACCATGTGTCTTCGAAGAATTGTTGCAGTTTTCATGTACTTCAGGCAGAACTCACAGAGGTAGATCTTGGGAAGACGAGCATACTCTTCTGGATAAGGAGATGAATACCATGTGCCAATCTCAAACCGTCCAATCTCCATCTTTTTGATGCGGTATTCCTGAAGGTCTGCTTTTTGGTAATGCTGTGTCATCTGATGTTCCTGAAACACAAAAATCAAGTAACTCGTTTTCAGAAGCATTTTACTGCATCCTAGACTTGTAACTGTAGATCTCTGCAAATAAAGTTCTTCCCAAAACGTTAATATTTAAGAAACCTTACTTAAAATGGAAGTTCCCAATGTTTAAATAATACTCAAGACAAATAACTATTAAAATAAGTCCCAAACCCTTTTCACACATTGCTTTGAAACAAATGTTTTAATAACATCCCTCTACCCCTAAAAAATACTGTTAGTTTGGTCTGCCGGAGGATCGAGTCACATCTTTTCATAAATTCAATTATTAATGCTTAGTTACAATCACATCCTCTAAAAACTGCAAGGTCAGTTCTGAAGATTAGTTTGGCATGTTGGAGGTCTGGGCTCATCTTTACATGGCAAATTAATGTGCTTTATAAATTCAATTATTAGTAATGTTTAGTAAGTTAGTTACAATCTCAGCCACTCAAAATTGCTAGGTCAGTTCTGAATATGCTACTGCAGCCTTCTGTGTAAAAATGATATCTCTTATGCAGCCAGAAAACATTCAGTCAGTTACACATTTATAGATTTACTCCTAACCTCACTGTTATTATAAATGATCTTCTGAGTTTCAGTTCTCTTGGTCTTGGCAATAAGAGTTAACAGGGAGCTCTGCAGCAGAGACAGTAAGAAACCAAAGCTTTCGTTTGAAACAAAGGACAAGCTGACACATCAGTTTTCCATACTTTGTTGGATGTCTCTACAACTTCACTTTAAAAAACTATTTGTTAAAACATCTTTTACCAAAGACTGCTTAATATTTACTCTTACTGTACATGATCATTAAGAAGAATCAAAAATAAAAGCACAACCTTTGCAAACATGCTGCTTATAAACAATAATATGGCAGATGATTTACACATGAATGACTATTTGCAGTTATTATCTTGACAGTTGTATCTTTAACATTGTAGCTGCTGGCAGCACATAATTTATGTACAGTCATTTGCATTCTATATAACCAGCAGGAATTTGTATGTGTTTTATAAAGTATTAGCAACACATGCTGCACAAACTGAATAAGCTTTAAAATAAAATGATCCCCTTTATATCAAAAACACTCATCTCACAATTCTCAAAACTTTTGATAAGGGGAGAAGATAAGCTTTGACAACTTATTTTACTGCCATAGCATGCCTTTTAGTGGGAGTTAGAATGATGGATAATTGGAAACATTTGAACATGCTGCTACTTGTAGAAAGGGCTTGAAATCATTTATGATGTTCAACTCCACTACATGCATAAGTCAGTGAACACTCTCAAATGGCACTAAGAGTAACAGTCGATCAAGAACTCTTTGATAACCTGACTCATGGGCACCGTCATGTTCTCACTATTCTGGACCTCACTGAAGTGGCTGGGCTGGAACGAAACAGAGGACTCAAAGTGAGAGATTTGATGTGTTCTTGTCTGAGGAAGCATTCTTCATTTAGCCTTCTGCAGCACACTGCCTCTTCCACTGTCTTTCAGAAGTAAACATTATTTGCATACTAGTTACTGTTTTCTAAACCTCATCATCATCTCATATTGCATATCATCATCATCAGTATTTAAGAACAGTCTCTTCTCTTCCATCAAAATGTGAGACCAACTTGGTCAAAGATCCATTTCAGACTTCTCTAAACTGTTTTTCTTTGTGCCACTCAAGTAATGTTCACAAGCAAGTATAAATAAATAAAGCAATAAATCTATGTTTTAAACACTCTTCCACTGCCTTAAAACTGCGATGGGCAACATTCTTAAACATTCTCTTTAGTTGTAAAATGGGGTAGTCTTATTGCAGTTAATTTTGGGTCTTACCTTGAATAAAAAAAAAATGAAATCAATACACTACAATAATAATAGACAAAAACTGTTTCAAAAACTTCAGTTTTTTCCCCTCCTTGGACTCAAGATGCAAATTTTGAAATGTGTTTTTGTTTTAAATATATATGTCATCACACACTACGGAAATTAATACGAAAGGTGAAACAAAAATGTTGTATAACTGACCCTTAACACTTTCATTTGTATCAGATTTGTCTCTTTCTTTGCTGTCTTCATGACGCAGTGTGATAGATATTTATTACAGCATTTAAAAAAAAGGAGCTGCCACTCTCATTATCTACAGTACAAGTATCTGCCTTGTTATATTAAAAACCATTTAACTCTTAAGAATCAATTATTTCCTTGGCATAATAAAAATTCCTTAATACAGTGGGCCAAGATTTGTTATGCGACCTTTGGTCACTCCACATTAACAGCAGTCAGAATTATGCAATAAATAGCCCCATTCCAGAGAGTTACGTGACACTAGTTAAACAAATTTCAAGAATAAATGACAACTAAACCATATTCTTTGATCAAATGCTGCTGAAATATTTAAAATAAAAAGGCATAAGAGACACCACATAAGCAATGGGAAAATTGTGAGTTTTAAAATCAACTTTTAAATTTTGTCGCAGGCCGGGGCTTATTCCACATGTGCATGGTCACTGTCATTAGAATCTTTGCAGCCAATTCCTAAGGATCAGTTGCTGTTCCAAGTGAAATAACTAAAACATCTGCAGTTACTTCCAATATTTCATCCAAAACATTACAGAAAGTACTGAATTTTTGTGCAACCATAAGAACTAGCACAATGCCAAACTTTCACTGGATTTGATCAGGCAAAGGGAGGTGAGGGTACTTGTTTGACCAAATGGAAGCCACTAGTGAAGAATGACCACTAGGGTCCCCAGCACTGTGTGTGCTCCTGGGGTCCCTCCCGTAGTTTGAACTATTCTAAATTACTAAAGCTAATGACATTTATTATCACCACTTACCAACAGTTCACATGCCCTTGCCTGTGCCTCTTTAAAAAGTTCCATGTCATAGTTTGAAGCAAGTCCATCCAGCAGTGGCTGCCGTGTCATCTGATAAGTTTCACGGTGTTTGCTGTGTTTTTCTCGAATTTCTGGAGTGAAGTCAGCCTTTTTATGTCGTTCTGCACGTATCTTTTCAAGCTTGTGTTTCTGATCTTCACTTAAAATCTGTGAAACAATGAATATTTTAATTTTTTTTAATGCTTTCTTTTCAATGAGACTTATTTGATCAGCTGACCTCAGACATCTCAATTCTATCTACTTATCTTCATCTTCTGAAGGTAAAAAAATATATATATACACAGAGATGTAAATGTGTACACACACACACACTATAACTTATGTCTGATGACTATCAATAAAACAAGGAGACACAAAGGCTCTAATCCTTATCCCTGATGACACAGTCCTGTTCTATCATCTAAATCTGATGACCATCAATAAAAAAAATGAGACTCAAAGGCTCTAATCTTGATACCTGATGTCGCAATCCTCTTCTATCACTTATTTCTGCAACAACTTTCTTTTTCTCTTCGACAGCTTTTAGCCGAGATTCATACCTCCTCTGCACAAAAAAATTATTAAAATATACAACAACAAATATAAGTAAATATCAATTATACTCAAATTAGTTTTAGTTCCGATAAAAAAACTTTTTTAATTACAAAAGAAACATGTTATTTCTATTAAGAATTAAGCATTATTTTATAACAAATAAAAAACCTTTGTCAAGAATGAGATTGGTAGCTATAAATGAATCACTCTCAAAACAAAAATAAAAGACAGCATCAGGTTCTGCAGAAGTTGATAATGACGCTTAAGTGTCACATGCTTTCAAATGCATGAAATTCTCACTCACACACATACAAAAAAAAAAAAAAACCAAGCAGAAAAACTACCTTGCATTCTTCAGCGGTTGTGTTATGGTACAATGGACATGCTGTCAAAGTACGATGTGATTCATGCCGCCCGCTCAGATGACCTTGAAAAGAAAAAAACATTCACTCCTGTACTAGACAGATATGATGTGGAACCATGTTCAAAAAAAGTATCTACACTTCTTTCTGCTCAAATATAGTTGTCTAATAACAGTTATTTAAAATGTTTCTTAACACACACTGTGTTTTACTCTTGCTCAGTAGTTCTCATAAAATATTCTATAGTAAAAATCAAATAACATGTTAAAGGTCTAGTGGAGTGAAAATTTTTATCAAAGACTTTCACAGCTTAACTTAAGATACAATTTCTCCACATCTGGGTTAATACCCCACTTCTGTTCTCAAGAGCCATACCTATGTACATGCCTACATACATCCCCATGCACAGAGAAAAAAAAAGACATCATGTTTATACATAGAAATGGCTAATTAACCTCTTTCATTGGCTAAAGGCTTGACAATGTAAATGTATCCATGTACAATTCTGACATTTGTGTTCTTGCCCTTTTTTTGTGTTATGTTTTTGCAGTGAAAGTGAGACTGTGATAATACTGTTATGCCAAAATGTAGATGAAATTTTGTGATTCCTAGGAAAATCAAAACCGAAATCTTGTGTAAAACAAAAGTTTAGAGTTTGATACTACTTCAGCAATGCTGTTACCTTTTAGTACCTTTTAGTACTACAAATGCAAAATAAGGCCTAAACTTATTTTCAGAAACTGTCCATTAAAGCATTTATAGATTTCAAGTAAAAATTTCTGGAGAAGCCAAATTGCCAAAAAGCTCCAATTTATGCTGCTGAAAGGGTGGGTTCCCATTTCTGTCACAATTTTCATCAAATCCTTACCCTTTGAATCACATCCTGGTAAAGGACAATGCGCAGATGTCTCATTGTAGTCTGTTTTTGGTGTGGGACGCTTCTCTAGATATGACCAGGTCTTATAGTCTGTCTTCCCCACATCACTATCTCCATTTTGGACGGCTTCATAAGACTGCTTGCCTTGACTACTCTTTCTCTTCTTCTCTAGTGGACTCTGTGATGAATGGTGCTCACTTTCTGAATCTGATCCCGATACAGATATGTCTTTACGCTTCCTTGTTTTTGCATGAAAGATCGGGTGGCCTGCAACATATCAGTCTTAGCACATCACAAGGAATATACAATAAATTATGCACTTCCAAACCTTCTCAACGCTGATGCTGATACTTAAAAACCGGTAGTGTAGAGGTTAAAACACTGGCTTGTCACCACTGCAAAGAGAGCCTTAGGGTTCAGATCTTGTCTAGGGGCTCTTTCTGTATGTGATACCTGTCATGATATCAAAGAGTCAGAACTGCGTTTTATTTTTGTCTGCCCAGCGTACACTAGTCTCCGAGAATAATTTGTACCCATTAAGTTTCGTAGATGGCCATTGTTATTTAGCACTACAAACACTAAGACCCTGTTCAACCTATCACTACCTTTTTCTTAAAGGTATTTAAATTCATATGGATGTTTCTTGCCCCAGATTGCTCACATGTCAAGTGCCACAAAACATTGCAGGAAAAGAGCCAGCTGCAACTTCGAGAAGGCAAACTTGCGGAAATTTAATCTTCATGCTGAAGACCTCTACAATCCCATGCTGACTGATGACATCAACAAGAACACAAAGACTATCACTGAGAAGATCTTTGCATTGGTCTGTAAATCTATCCCACATGGCTTCAGGAAAGGCTACAAACCATACTGGAGTAAGACACTAGCCAACATACATCAAAAGCTTTCAGACTGTGACACCAGAGAATGCATGGAGGAGAACCCATTAACTGAGACCACTACCCTGCATAGAAATCCAAAAGAAGAGTTCAGCAACATCAAGTTCAAGGAGTTCCAACAAATCTGGACATCAACACTGAGCCTTGACCAAAACACCGGCTGACTGTGGCATCTGGTCAAAACCTTGAGCAAAGACACAGCTTCTTCTTATGGCCCCACAGTGTTAGAAGAGGAGGGAATTCTTCACATGGAGAGAAAAGCTACAAACCTCCTTGCTGAAGTCTTTGAGACAGAGAGCACCATCAAAGTTCCACCACAAAGAAGAAAGGAAGTCAAGACTCAGCTCCACACACCTTCAACAGCAGGCCAACCCCATCCACTAGTGACCTCAGTCCTCATCATGGCAGAACTCAATAAAGCCATCATTACTCAAGATCAAGAATGCCCATGGCGAAGATGGAGTCGGCAAAAAAATGATCAAGCATCTTGGCCCAGCTGCCAGATAGAAACTGCATGAGCTCTTTGACCAGTTGTGGAAAACAGGCATTCTCCCAACAACTTGGAAAGAAGCTATTATAGTCCCCTCTTGAACAAAGACAAAGACCCAAAAAAGTTACCAACCCATCAGCCTACTGCTTTGACAAGAGCCTTGAGTGCATGATCAACAAGCACTTGATCAGTTGATGTGATACAGTAAAACCTCTTCACCTTTCCAATTACAACAGCCTCTTAGTTACGACCCAAACATTTTTCACAGACATATTTTGCTATATAAACATCATCTTTATTATGACTAGCTCCCCAACTCGACTTAACACCAACAGTTTATGCTCTATTATAACTTTTTTGGCAAAAGTTGAGTATTGAGAAAAATAAAGTACATTTTAAAAGACTGCTTCCAGTAGGCCACTTACTCCACATTGTAATTTTCTGCAGAAGTCTTGTAAAATAAGTACATTTTGAAAGAGACTGCTTGTCAGCTACCATCATACTAAACAAAAATCGCTGCTCTGCAATACATTTTCGAAGAACAAATCACTCAATGGCGCATAAACGTGATTTTCTCTTAAATCAATTTTTTTAAAGCCTTTGTCAGCATTATTCTTTGGAGGTTCTTATTAAATGTATATACAGATGTTCGGTTAATATGAAACAGGTGTTACTACTCAAACATTTTTTAGTTTAGAGCCCTGGTCGATTCAACCTTTCGGTGTTGGGAAAATGTGGTCAGGTCTTACATGTGATGATATGGTAAAGAAGGAGTCGATTTGAGTCAGGCAGAGATCAATAAAGCAAGGCCATATGGTTTTTCACTGAAATGAGGAAACCCCCATCCAACCACCTTCCCTACATTGTCATCTCTTTACTAGCCAACATCAGTTGATTATGCTTTATTAACAATCTTTTGCAGAAGTCAGGTGTCTATCCAAACAAAATTATTGCTACCAATTGTGCGTTTTTTTTCAAAAAATCACGGTAAAAATATAAATATAGCATTTTAAGAAATCACCTTTGTCTGCCACTGTATATATGTACTGATTGACTGCTCCTACCTGGAGAGTTAGTTCCCCTACAAATTTTCAGCACCGCTTACAATGGCAAAATGAGCATGACCAAGTGAATGCAAAAACAACGAAAAAGCAGTATGATATGGATTTTAAGAGCATTATTTCAACAGTTAAATAAACGAACTTGAATTTACAGGTGTTTGAAGTCATGGTGTCATGAGATAACTCTAGGGGGTAGGTAACAATCGACCCACTTAGTGTCCAGAGCGCCTTGTTGACAAGCCTGAGGCCCTTTGGCGAGGAAGTAGGGGGCGTATGTTTTGGTATGGAGGCGTACGCGGCACGTGGAGCAGACAGCTCTAAGTGATTTCGGCCGCCATGCGTGACCAATGGCTGGCTAAACGTCAAGTCTAGGGAGGGAGGGAATGATACCCCGAAGGCGCACACCTGTTGCCGCCAAACCACGTAAGTAGACAGGGGGAGGGAGGCTTAGCCACCTGACCAAGACCACCTGTAGGCGTGGCCAGTGGTCAGAGAGACAGATTTCCTCCTTTCGTTGCTGGCTGTAATTGTAGCTGATTGGATGATGAGTGAGTGACCAATGGCATCCCTCGATGTATGTATCTGTGAGAATGTAGAGAGATAAATAGAGAGACAAGGACACACTTAACTTGCTTTTTCGGCAAAAACGTCGGAGTGAACGGAGCAACGGGTCAACTGGCCGAAGCGACTTCAGCTCTCTAACGCCAGCTATACTTCTGCCTCGGACCGAGTCTTAGCCACGAGGGCAAGACTCGGGAGGAAAGAAGTTGGGTTAGAGAACCTTGAGAGAAGGAGGCAAATAATTGACGACGGACTGTCAAGACTGCCTGCCGTTGCCGTGGAAGGAAGGGCTACGTGACTGTGGGCTCGCTCTACCGGTGTGAGAGGTAGACGTTCAACGTTGAGGCCGCTAGAAGTCGTCGGTTCTCGAGGAGTGAGACCGTCTGTTGGTGGTAATCGTTTGGCGGCTGTACGTGGCATTACAGTCGTCGAAGAAACCATGTGTGTGCCCAGGAGAGGCGCAAAGCTCGAATCTGTGTCGCCGGGAGAGCAGTCGTCACTCTCTGACGTGGTTGGCAGTTCGAGGAGGAAGACGACAGACCATCAGTCAATACTTCGAGGGAAATCGTCAGTGTGTCGTGACAGTCAGCAGAAGTATTGGGCTCACAACAAACCAGCTGTAACAGAGCTAAGTTGGTGCGCTTGCGAGTGTGTATGGTATTTGTAAAAGAGAGGTAACAGCACTGTAATATCAGAAGTACGCTTTAGCACGGATAGTATTGGGACCCCCCTAGACGAGTCCATTTGATTGTATTGTGTTTGAAATGCTATTGTAATTAATAAATCTTTTCTCTATTGTTACATTGAAATCACACGTCGTTGAGTATTGTGTTCGGGGAAGAGCAGGGGTGGGGGCTCGTGAGCTAAGTTGTGTAATTGAAGGAGCGACGTGTGATTATCGTGTGTTTCCCCTGCAGTTAATGTTGACGTGGCCAGCTAGTGTTGAGTAACTAGTGCCCACGTGCCCATTCCCCGGGGCCAGTATTCACGTTCTGGTTGAGAGACCAGGGATACTGTCACACATGGTTCATGGAACAAAATCAGACTGGTTGATCTCCCTACTACGACCCTTCTGAGCTATGACCCGATTTTGGTGGATTTCAGTGAATCTTAATAAAGAGGTTTTACTGTACCTGGAAACCTGCCACCTCATCACCAAAGAACAGACAGCATCTACGTTTACCTAGTGCAGTCAATAGAAAAAAATAGCCTTTCAGAAGAAGACTGTCCCTTTTATCAACATGTCTAAGGTCCTTGACAACGTCTGGGTGATCTCCCCTACCTTCTTTATACTATTTTTCCATGTCGTCACCAACAACTTCCCCACAGCACTTCATGCTAAGGATTTTGCAATGTGGAATGTCTTTTAGTTCACCCAAACTGCAACTGACAGGATACAAAAGGCTCTCAACACCTACTCCAGATGGATGACAGAATGATGCATCACTTTCAACAGCCTGATGACAACTGCCTCCCTTCCTCTTCACCCTCTCAAATCGAAAGATACCCTGAAGCTACCAACAACCTAGAGTTATTCCAGGAAGAGACACCCCTCTACCCTGGTATCAATAGGCTTACGTGAAATCCACACATGGATATCCCTGATGATGAAACTCTGCAGAACTAAGAAGGAAGCCAGAAGCACCATCCTTAAACAAGTCTCCAATATCCACCCTGTGATAAGTATGGCTATGTTGCCTTGGCCACGACAACCAAAAGCAACATAAGCTGGCTGGACAAAGGGCAAAACAAAGGCATGCATATCATCACAGGTGGCCTGAAGACTACACCCATCCACTTCCTAGAGACGACCACAGGATTTGCCTTCCTGCATCAGAAAAAAGTAAAGAAGCTCCTGATCCAACATGACAAAAGCAACAAGTCTTCTCTCACATTCTGTCCACCAACAAATACAAGAGGCCACCAAGAACAGACAGAAGAGAAGCAGTCTCAAACATCTTAAGAACAGCTGATGAGGAACCACAGCGACATTATCGCAAACACCCCAGACAAACAAGAACCCCTCTAGAATCTTCAGCAATGGAACACCCAGCTCCACAACATCTATTTTTGTGCAGACATTGCAGGGGCAACTAATAAGAAAAACCAACCAGACTCCCATTTCCAGTCTCTCGTCTGGGAAATGCTGTACCAGAGCTTCAACATGTTAACATGGAGCCATGTCTGCAAAGATGGATCCTCTGATGCTGCCATCCCCAATGGGAAAAGCAGAATCTTCAAATGCCACCCAGATGGATGCAGCAACTCAAGATCTGGATCACCATCATCCAGCTACTGGGCTGAGCTCATTGCTCTTTGAGAAGTTACCAGACTTGTCAGCTTTAAACCTCTCTCCCATCTCATGTTGTCTTCCTGACTGGAGATCCATCATCCAGATCCTGCAGTCCTCCAGAAAGCAGCTGGAATGAGACACTGCACCTCCTAAGTAGTCTCTCAGCATGTGAAGGTGGCTGTCCAGTGAATACCTTCACATTGCAGCCTGTCATGAAATAAGGAGGCAGACAAACTTATCAGATCTGACAGCTGTCTGAAGCAGCCAAACCAGGCAATCTCCTGCAATGAAGACAAAGTGCTCCTCAAGCTCCTAAACACAGACTACCAGATGTTCAGCCTCATACGCCATCAGCAGACAATCATCTTTCACCTGCACACTGGACATTGTCAACTGTGAACATATATGTACCGCCTAGCACTGTTGCACACTCACAGCTGCCCATGAGAAATGGGCCCACAGACCCTTAACCCTCTTGGTTCGAAAAGCCACGATCGTGGCCTTGCCAGGTAGCATGGGCAAGGCGATTTTCATTACTTTTTATTGCAAAGTTCAAGTTTTCTCGTTTCCAAAAATGCCTAGGTTTCTTGGTCTAATGTTTATCTCAGAGCAGCAATAATAAAAAACAAACTTCACCCACTGTTGTCTTTGCAGTCTTCAGTTATAAGCCAGTCATTGTAATGTTCATTTTTATCTTGAACCAAGAGGATTAAGCATATCCTGTAGCTCTGCTCACTGCACAAGCACCCATGGACAAAGGAGTAGCCTGAGGAAGCCACACTGGCAGAAAAACTCTGGGGCCAGTTGCACAACACATTATTAATTTTAAACACTTTTAGGCCTTAAATCTATTTAGATAATTAGTTTAAAGTGCACACCACAATTTTAGAATTTTTAAAAATAAAACTGCTTTAAGTAAGATAAAGTTGTTTAAGTCTGACTTTCCATCCTGTCAGTACAATTTTTTTATGTTTTTCAGCAATGCAACAAAATGGCTAAGAAGAGATTTTGCTTCTTAAGAACAGTTTTAAGGTTTAGAAATGTGTTGTGCAACTGGCCCATGGAGTACAAAGCTACCCTGGAGAAGCTGACCCTCTTTATAATGACTGAAAGCACAAACATGAAAGTCTGACAGAAACGCAAAAGAAAAACAAAGAAAGAATAAAGCACTGGCGTCCGAACCAAAGGGCATGCTGATATGATATGTGTGGCACAGTGCTTCCCCTAAGCAACCCAGCACCAACCTCACAAAAATACTAGCCCCAAGAAAAGTATGATCTCTAACACCTCAATGACCAAAAAATCTTACACTGTATTAATTTCAAATTTTACTGACCTTTCTTTTTAAATCCTGCTGCTGAACGACGAGTCAAACGTGCGGGCATGTCATTCTCACTGTCTGGAGCTCTGTTTGAGTGATCACTGTCTTCTGATGCTGACTCTAGCTGACGCTGGAAGGAAAAATTTAGAAAAGGAACATTTTTGGTATGTCATGTGCAGTGGTGTAGGAAGATGCTCGACTTTGGGAGGGGGGGGGAGAAACTCCATGCTGACAGTGAACAACGTTCACATTCTTGCCTCCTCGGTATCTTTTCTGAGGGGGCGGCTGCCCCCTTGCTACCTTGGTTCCTACCCCATTGATGTGTGTGTGCGTGTGTGCGCGCGCGCGCGCATATGCTAATGCAAGCATATGCATATATCTGGTAAAACTCGACCTGTAACACTATTTCTGTCATTAGGTAGGCTTTTGTTTTCTTTTATCAAAATTATTGACACGTTATGGCATGTATAAGCGTCGCATACCTTGAGTGACCTCCCTTGTACTGTATGTAACGTACTATTTTGCGGCAAAAGCTACACATCTCAAAGCAATAATAATACTTGTTATCGAAGACTACTGCATCTCATTAGTAGCTGTACAGAATTTATTTTCATGATAAGTGACAAAATCATACTAAAGCTAAAATTTAACTTGATATCGTATCTTAATCATGAATTTAGATCGCATTCAATATTTCATGTATTTTGGTAAAGCAGCAACCATCGCAACGATGATTAGGGTCACTATGGACGCTACAAAACAAAATCCTCGACCCCCTTGACCCAAGATATCTGCCTTGATTTCGGTCAGTTTGAATTTCCTGTTATACCGCAAAAACGAGTCCAACCTGCGTTAGAGCCAAAATGACTATTGTGCGAATGAAAGAGGTTGATGGTCTAATGTTAGTGATGGCGACGGGGAGTGCAAACGAAAACGAAATTTGTCTGATCTAAATCGCTGTTAATAAAGAAAACATACTAGAAAAGCTATATTAATTTTAAATATGGTATTCTGACCTTTCGTCTTGGCATGATTTGATCAGTTGAACTTGATAAACCAAGTTATTGTTGTCTTTGGAAACTCGGTCTACTCGTACGGCGGTAATTTTTTTTCCATTTCCGGTGAAGGCGACCTCTGGAGTTTCAGAGTACCTTCCCTTGCAGCGTTGGCCATGACTGTATAATTCTTGCCTTCACTTAATAATAATAATAGTGAAGATTTTTATAGCGCATATTCACACTCAGAGAGAGCATGCTCTTAGCGCTTAAAACAGGGAAGAGACGTGGACTAAGTAGACACAGAACAAAGGGGACGAAAGAAAACGACAGGACTGACGAAACAGAAAACAAAAGGCATCAAGTAACAGGAACAGAAAAATATAGTGATTCTGCGAGAAAGATGGGTAAAGTAGCAAGAGGGAAGGGGGCGGGGTTAAGAAGGACGAGCATTGTGTGGACTGTTCACGAATGGAGGGGGAAAAAAAGATGAAAATGTAATACAAAGATTGATATTGAAGCGATCTTGCATACTCTCTAATATCGCAACATTTTTATTATCTGCCATCGACACGGACCAAGCGTGATAATGAAGTCGATGAGAACTCAGAAGAAAAGAGAATCACGGACCATATCAATGAAGGACGAGCAAAAAAACAAAACAACAACAACAACAAAACTGACGTTTGATTTAAATCTGTATGGTACAGCATCAAGAACGTAAAAGACAAAGCCTTTACAGAATATTCTGCTGAACATCCAAGAACAGGTTTCATGCATTTAGTATGAACTGATATTACTAGGACAGAGAAATTATACATTTTCTCCAGCGCGCTGTTCTTATATCAGGCGATTTAGACGTTGTCAATACAATTAATTCATTTTTAATAACATTGCTGATAACGGCAATCCAGTCGATCGATATTGGTTGATCGAGACAATGATCGAATATATCATAGACACCGGCCTATTGGATAAGTTATTGCGTTTGTATTGTTAGACATCGTGACATCGACTCTATATATCAGTTGCACAACACGTTTCTAAACCTTAAAACTGTTCTAAAGAAGCAAAATCTCTTCTTAGCCATTTTGATGCAATGCAGAAAAACATACAAAAAAATTGTACTGACAGGACGGAAAGTCAGACTTAAACAACTTTATCTTACTTAAAGCAGTTTTAGTTTTAAAAATTCTAAAATTAAGATGTGCACTTTAATTATCTAAAAAGAGTTAAGGCCTAAAAGTGTTTAAAATTAGAAATGTGTTGTGCAACTGGCCCAGTCTCTGACAGCCACTGCTGGATTTGTAAAGCGCATTTCTCCATGTGGATACCAGCTCACTGCGTTGAACACGAAAGACTAAAAACGAAGTAAGCCGTGCAACAAACCGATAACACCAAGACAAAAAGAAAAATTAGTGCATAGATAAAGAATTAATGGGTGGACGAAATTTTAGGGTCGGAAAAAGATCTAAGCTTACATTCAGATTCAGGAGGCTCTTTGGCAAACTGCCGACACAAGTAAAAGAAAAGAAAAAATACGTATACAAGCGCGTGGACACACACACACAGTCTATTTATTTCTATAACGTGCACTAGTTTTATGTATATATATATATATAGGGATACAAATCGCCGTGAGATAACCTTATAGTTGCTGATAAGGCGTAAAACACCATGTGATACAACCGTCTGAATGTTGGTGCAAGTGCGTGTATGTCGAAGGGCTGCAGACTATGCGAATTGAAAGTGTCTTCACGATGAGAGGACATTCAGTTTTTTTTTAAAGCCCACTACAGAATTATAATTATGGTAATATGAGTTTTTTTTACCAATAACTTACAAAAAAAGAATCTTTTCATTAAAATTCTTTCCACTTTAAGTCCTCCCTCATATTCCCAGCTGGAAAGTCTGTCGGCCGAGGCGGGATGATTCAGTGAACAAGCCACTCATCCCGAGCTAATGGTGAATGGTTGTCAGCCGTAAGCGAAACCCAGCTTGCTTGCACGTGCAAGAACCCCCCAACCCTGTGTGTTTCCGTCGCATGGTGTGCATAGTATAACACTAACAAAAGTCTATGGTTACCGCTGCTTGGAAAATACAGAGCTCGGCACATTGCTTGTTGAAAAAGTAAGGAAATACTCGTTGTTTTATTTGTTTACTTCTTTGGTGTGCTTTTTTTTTTTGTTGTTGTTCACCATGACATCCCCCAACCACACACAAAAGCGCGTGCTCAA
Organism: Marisa cornuarietis; assembly: GCA_004794655.1. Lineage (NCBI taxonomy): Eukaryota > Metazoa > Mollusca > Gastropoda > Architaenioglossa > Ampullariidae > Marisa > Marisa cornuarietis. Next base: position 320,540 of record SMMW01000554.1, on the reverse strand, counting down.
GACCCACGTACTACACACCAGCTTACATGAGATAAAGTGCTTTCAACTTTTTTATAATATCAGATGATAATTGTTTTTTGGCATTATGGGCTCTTGCCTTTTCCTTTTTTCCTTTTTTTCTAATATATTTTCCGACTCTGCCTTCATCGAGAGAGAGAGAGAGAGAGATCTGAGAGTAACTTTCGGCAGAACTTTGATTTAGGGGGGAGACGTGACGTCATAGGCCGGTCTATGTTATTTTGTCAGAGGTTTGCGGTAGGGTTAGGGTTTGGGGTAGGGTTAGGTTTAGGTTTAGTTTATTAGGTACATTTGGGGAGTTGAGTGGAGCGAGCAGACGACAAATGCCGCGAGCCATTTCTGTTATGGCCGTCGCGTCGGCCCCCCCCCCCCCATATCAAAGCTGTACCCAACTTTCATTTAAAAGGGCTCATGAGTCATGACGTGGGTTATTATTAACCCCACGAAACTGGAAAAAGCCACTAACCCTAAACTTAGCCCTAATCGTAACCCTAACCCTATTTTAACCCCCTTTTTGCGGTTCGTGGAAAACTGTCATGTCATCCTGAGCACTCCCACCAAAAGAGTTGTACGGAATTTTGAACTAATGTAAACTCTATACTGCCTGCCTGCTGGATTGCCCCCTCCCCGCTTCCCACCCACCCACCACCACCATCACCAACAACAACAACTACTACTACTACTATAATATTTTCTTGGCTCTTGTGAAGGGATTAGGAAACAGCGGACGGTATGGTCTGATCAATGCTGCTTGTTTGCCGCAGCCACCTCTGGCAGCAACCACTTCACAGACATGGACAGCATCCCGCCTTTTAATTCGGATTTCGACCTTGACTGTGCCGACATCTTTAACGGGCTTCCAGGTTCCCCAAGAAAGACACTTTTCATAACTCATGAGCATTGCAACGACAAAACAACTTCTTACTCTAACGGCTTCATTGCCAGGGCTACAACTTCATCGTTATTCGTGAGGAAAAATTCAGATGACGACAGTGCAACGGAGGTAAGCATTTCAGGCAACACTGACACGATCGAAGGTATAGTCCCTTAACCAAAAAAAAAAATCAGTAAATTGATCTGGTACGCAATCGCAGCATTATAAGACTGCGTTACCAGCAAGTTCTAGAGTAATGCAACTTGGGACACCTTTGTATGATCTAATTTGAGAAAGTGCATCAAAATAGACAAGCCTCTTTTGCAAATTAGTCAAAATACAGCATTCTTGGTGCTTAGTGCCCACGACACATCCTCATCTTGCAGCTTCAGAAAAATGTCTTCACTTATTTGTACAAAACAATTTGTGTTCGAAAACAAATTTGTAAAAAAAAAATGCACTGAGTATGCAACTGCAGAGAAAGAGAGCGAAGGTGAAAAAAAAAATTTTTTTCAGGAATTCCACATGAAAACACCAGTGGTGCGGAAAAGTACGTCTCTCCTTTTGCGTAGGGTGACAAGCGATGTTTCTTGCACCTCTCCTTTCCTAGACGTGCCTTTCTTTGCCAGCCCTGCATCTGATAAGAAACGTCGATTTGGGATACTTTCAAAGGTAAGTTAATTATTGCCGCAGATTTTGTTCCTAGCTCACAAACCTGAGTGCAAGTGATAACGTGGCTCTTCATTGCGTTGACGTAGTAAGTCATATGACTTAAAAAAGGCTGCTGGTCTTGCCACCTTCTATTAATGACAACTAATTAATTATAACTAATCACGAATGATAATCTGACGTCACGAAATGTTCGCACATGCGTATAGCTATGTATATGCCGAGTTGTCGCTGAGACCAATAGATGCTTATGCTTCAACATGCAGAAGATGACTTATTGCCGACTGCTTTTTAATGAACGCAGTTGTTCTTCCCTGGTGTTAACTTGAAAGTGACATCGTCTGCGGACATCCTTGTGCAGGGGGCATTTACCTGTCCAGTATTTCTATACGTTTTCTACATACAAAATCGTTTCCCATATTTTAGTAATAATTTAAAATTCGTTTATAAAATCAACAATACATTTTATTCTGAAAAATATTAATAAAATAATAATTTGCGATCGCTTTATCGTCTTAATTTTACCTTTTAATCTTAAATAAACGTAAGCATTGATTTCTTGCAGGCCGGCAGAAAGCTGCAGCTTACAGAAGCAGTTAGAAACAAGGACAGACTCTTGGTGTCTTGCAAGGTAGGCACGCTCTGTCAGCGTACTTGGATGGTCTATTCCTCTCCGTTCTTTCTCTTCCCCTTCTGTGTCTGTCTTTCTGCCTGTCCTTCGAAATACTTAAAATTCTGTCTCCCTGTGCTAACCGATTTCACTAGTGGTAGAATCTATTCACCCCTTAAGAATCCTGATAAGGTGATACCTTTTTTTTTTATTTTGCACTTGGCAGATTTATAACCAGACCCTTCGGCAGCTACATTTATTGTTGCCATTGCAGCTAGCCGATGTATTGGCTGTGACCTACCCCCCTCTGGGCATAATCTACGCCCAGCGCAGTCTGTGCACGGCGCGCAAGATTGTGGCTGATGCGTCCCACCCGGCCAATGGCCTGTTCTCTCTCATGCCCTCGGGTGTCAGGGCCCGAACTTCCAGGTTGAGAAATAATTTCAGTGGCGTAGGAAGATGCTCAGCTTTGGGGGGGGGGGGCAGCTCCATGCTGACAATGAATGACGTTCACATTCTTGCCTTCCCAGCATCTTTTTTTTTGGGGGGGGGCTGCCCCCCTTGCCCCCCCCCCCGGTTTCTACGCCACTGAATTTCTTTGCTGAAGCGATAGCCTTCAGGAATTTCGCTGTCTCTCGTATCAGGAACAATACTAGTTGAATGTGTCCTTCATGCGATCTGTGAGGGCCATGCAACGGTGCCCGTGGTCGAGCACGCATCCACGTGTGCCTGCTTGCATGTGTTCTGGTATCTATGGTGGCTCTGCAATGTGTGGGCTATGTACACTCAATGTGGGCAGTGTCTGTGTATGTGCTAGGTATGTAAATGCATATGTATGTGAAGAAAATGTACAGGGATATATAACCAACAGTGTATTTGTGGAATAAGTGGCTACCATCATCACGTCAAATTCCTCGTGAACTATCACTTGATCAATAAATGAATTCTTATCTCATCATTCTTACCTTCTTTTTCAGGATATAAATCGTAAACAGCCCACCCCTCCAGGGAACAATAACAGTGCATTTGCAATCCACTTCGTGTCAGTTTCTTTTCTTGGTATTCACTGCCCCACCCCACCCCGACACACATACACACACACATACACTTCTCCTCCCTCTCACTTCTTCCCTATCACCTGGTAATAAAACCAACTGTGTGACTCGTCGTGACCTTACTGGAATCGAAAAAGCTACTAAAATTTTCAGTAGCTGTTCTAATTTCCCTTGATTGATTTCCTTTAATTAAAACGCATTCTCCCGAAAGAGAACATGGAAACATTAGCCCGTATAACAGGGGTGGGAAACCTATCTTCGTTCAAGGGCCATTTTGATGTTACATCCGCTTGCCATACCAAATTATATACTTTAAAATTAGCCTGCTCTATCTGGTCAAGCTGTAGTTTCTCCACAGTGTGAATACTTTTGTAACGTGTACAGTCCTAACCTGCCTGATAGTGACACTACTTTCCTCTGTCGACACAATCCACCTTTTTGTAATTAGATGCGTGAAAACTATGTTCTGCCACTATGAAAGCATAGCTTAGATCAATTTGGAGTTTGTAAAATGTGTGTTTATAATTTAAAAGCTTCAAGCGGAGACAGTATCTAGTAACAAAAACTGTTTAACTAATGTACTGGTATGTGTCCTGTCTATTCCGTAATGGACGTTTCTTGCTAGTCCCTCAAAGTTTACGTTATTATTGCTTCACTTAATGTACATTTATGTTGCTATGAAAAAGCTCAGAGATTTGCTTAAATCTGCGATTGCCTTGGATGGCAGGGATGAATGACTTCAGAGGCCGAATGACTTCCCCACCCCTGTTGTAGAAGATTCAGACGAAAGTGGGGGAAAAAAACGCAGATGGCAATATTAAGATTTAAGGAGGCATCGTTGCCTGCTGCTTAGTACGTCTGGTTGTGGACCAGAAGGTCATAGGATCGGAGCCTGTCCTGTAGAAATGGATTCCATTTATTGAAGAGAAAGTAAACATGGCGGAAGGTGCCTGAGACCCTATGAACCACTTTTACTGACTTTCTCTGGCATTATAGGTTATGGGGACTTTTTATCTTTAAAATGCAGTCTGCTAGTGGTTGTTTCCCTCACAAAGATGTGTGTGAGGAAGGGTGCGTAGATATTCTTAAACAAATTAGAGAATATTTTCTTTTGATTGAGTACTTTTTGAAAGTAATACAGTACGTTGTTTTCAAAGGAACCGTGTTCCCCGGGCAGGCCACACTCTCCAATGTTGATCGACACAGAAGATGAGAATATATTCAATTTGGGCAACTTTGAAAGCATGAATCAAGCCATGTTGGTAAAAAAGGTACCGTTCATATTCTCATCAATAGATCATTGACAGAACGGTTTTGCCAGTAATAAGAGATTACAAAAATACTCGTTTGTATGCACTCACTCACTCACTCACTCTTCCTTCCTTCCTTCCTTCCTTCCTTCCTTTTGCCTACAACGCTTATTAACTGTTTTGTAAATTGAAGTCGCACAGAATCTGCTGTTGTCTAAAGCTGACAATGCTGATAAAAAAAAAACCCAGCTGCGACAGTATTCATGAAACGAAACAAGGATAAGTCGTTACCCGTGGGCAAAAACGGGGGGAAATGTACTGTCTCTGTAGTTACAACGTACTTTCCCGACTCCGAGGATATTACTTTGTTACTTTACCCAAGGGCATCTTTTCCCCCGATTAATAACCATGTTCCGAGGGTAGCAACATCCGTGTAGTCTGTATGCCATTTTGGATACAAGACGCTCGGCCTTGATTTTACCCAGGACAACAACTTACATACGCCTCATAGATACGGCCCCTGCTCTCAACATTCATCGGTTTCTGTAAAAGTTAACCGGATAGCGTTTAAAGAAATCTGTGGTAAACGGCTAATACCAGATCGCAATGTATTCCTCGTATCAGACATCTCTGTAGCGTTCTTTCTGTCTTGCGCGGCCTGTCGGCATTTTACCTGTCCACAGAAAAACGCTACAGGTGACCTTGAGGGACCTGCGTTTCCGCCGCATGCTTGTCCGTGGTCAGCTGCCAATAAACAAGGAGACGCAGTGAAGATGGGCTGCTCCGTGTACGCGAGGATGGGGTCGACATTCCACAAGTTGCGGCTCCTGTCGGACGTGGAAGAATCCCAGGATGTTCTCGAGGAGGCATCGGCGAGAAACTGCAAGCGCGCACGTCAGAGCTCGTGGAAAGATGAGACCGTCGCCCCGCACAAAGAGGAGATAAACCTCGAAGAGGAGAGAATCAAGAACGCCGTGGACATACTCAACTCCAGCTCCGTCATCGCGGATGGTTCAGCGGTAAATATTTACGGAGCAGTCCCATTTAATGCACTCACTCCGTTGACTACCTTTCACCCAATCACCCATCGAAATGATGATGATGATGATGTATAAACAACATACAGATACTTCAGCAGAAAGCCAAACATAGATTTCTATTCCTCATATGAACTCACATAATTACGCGCACACGCACTCACGTACACACAATCTGAGTGAAAGATTTCCATGTCTAATTATCACCTCTGCAATAGGTAGGTTTGGGTATAGATAACCAATTCCATTTCCCTTGCTGGTCCATACTGACACCACGGGCGCATAGATGTGGACACTAAAGGACTGGAGAATTAATGCATTATATATACATTCATTATTATTATTATATAAGAAACGCGCAAGCGTAAGCACGCAGATAAATTGATGACGCACAAGGATGGCGTCATTTTTCTGCACATGCGCAATGCACACACACCACGAACAAGTTTATCTGATGGCAAATTGTAAGTACAAGTATGAAGGTGGTATATTTTTGTTTGAAAGCAAATGTTGCGCGTTTTAATACAAAAATTGAAATCATATCTACTAATCTTGCCACCAATGGTTTCCTATTTTTAACAGCCATTCGCTTTACCATGTACTCCAGGAAGCCACAGTTCCCAAAAGTATATTACAGTGGATACGGTAAGTTGTCTGGTTGCTTGAGTGCATACGTGCATGCCAGAGCATTTCTAGTATTCATACTGAATCATTTGGTGATTGACATTTTTATGCAGACTTGTTATAGTTTGTGGCAGTATCCTATGTATTCTGTTCATTTTAGTTTTAATTATCAGACTTGAATTTACCCAGTAACATTGTGGCAACAATTAAATGTGAAATGTTAAGAAAAAAATTTGGTAATGAGGGATACTGTGAAATTACTTCAACACATTTGAATTCCAGTGTGGCCGAATTCCACCAGTTGAGCAAGTAAATTATTACATTGTAGGCTTGATGGTAATACAGCAACTGGATGCCAAATTAGTCGCAATGATAGGTTTCTGCTATAGTCGCTTGGATTAGCTTCAGTCAACTTGAAAATGTCATTTCTTTAGTCAAAATACCTTTGTTTTCCTTTTGTACATTAACTTGACAAAAGCATTTTCACCTGCGAAGAAACTTAGTGATAGTGGTTTGGAGAATGGAGGAAGTAGCTTCATGATGACCACTGCTCAGTTTTCACCCCAACCCCCTCCTCCTCTCGCGCTGTGTTTAAAGAACTGAATGCATAATCCAGGCATCGGATTCGTTACCTTTTTTCCATCACCACTTTGTAACATCCATCAGGCGCTAGTAGTACGGTACGCAATAAAAATAATACTGCGTCTTTATTCTGCAATTAGCATAGGATCTTTGCCACATCTGTTTTTCAAACAGGTTTAATTAATTTATATATTTTATTTTATTGTTTTACTTTCTATTTGCAGGAATTCGTGGAAACATCTGACGTTAAGAGAATTTAACTAAAAATAACTTATCTGTTCGACCTTTTCACTGTTTGTCTAAAACAAAGAGTAAATAAAAACGAACGCCTGTATAATGGAGTCAGAATATAAAAATAGCCTGCGGCCATCATTGCAACCAGGGTGTAGTGCGATAAGCATGTCTATTTTGACAGTTTGGTAGCACGCAAGGTTGATAACAACAGAGCACACTCTCTTCCTTGTGCTTAAATGTATGGCCTCTCAAAATAGCTCTGAAGGGTGCGAACAAAGCTATTGTCTTTTACGCTTTTCAAAATAAATGTAACATCGTTTAGATACATATAGTTGTAAGTAACACAAATAAATTGAGAAAGTGAAAATTAAAATTTTCTAATAAGAATGTAATAAATACAAACAGAATTTGGAAGAAATGCTTAATAAAATTTGACTTTCATCTTAAAATGCGACAATATTGCCTTGGCACAAAGTACAACATTTTTGGACCTGTAAATGTAATCATAGCAAACAATTTGAAGTGACTGTAAAGTGGCGATGTGTTATGTTTTCCTGTTCTCAGCTTGCTCGTGTGATAAGAGGGGACTTTGCCGACGTTGTTCATCATTATGTCACTATCGACTGCAGATACCCGTATGAGTACAACGGCGGTCATATCAGGGTTAGTGTCTTTGCAACAATTTCTAGTTTCTCCTCGTAGTAGATTTTTCTGTCTCTTTGAAGTCCACTCCATGTAAACCCTACCTGATGTCAGCTCGCAGGCGCGCGCGCGCACACACACGCACACATGGCAACCATCTATCCAACAAACATACATACAAACAACTACGCATGAACACATATAACAACTTACATAAATGGTTCAGAAGATAAACTTTATACTGTACATGCTGAACCAAATAATAACTGATAAGCTAGCCTAAAATAGAAGAATGCCATCACAGTGCCCGTGCATTTCAGTCCCATACAGTTGTGAAGCTAGATCAAATACCAATGATTAGCAAACTTGGCTAGTTTTAACGCGTAGATTTAATGTAGGTTATCTGCTTCATAGAGTGGACTTCAAGGTACAAATTACCAAGAAGTCATTGGTAGCTTTGAGGGACCTCTATCTCTCAAAATAGGCTACCAGGGCAACGTGTCAGGACGAGCATGGTGCCGATAGGCATAGCACCATATGAATCTAGCTGTCAAATGAAATGCTAATATTAGCCATTCAGTTGACTGTTATGACTGCTGCGGGTTAGGTTGGTTGGTTGAGTTTTACGCCTTGCCAGCCACTGAGGCTATATCACGACGAGAGAAAGTAGAAAGGTGGATGCATGCTACGGGTTAGCTATCGATTCTAGCCACTTGCCGCTATAGCTGGATCGCTCACGTCTTGCAGGCAACTAAACTGCTGATATTGTAAAAACCATTTCACTGAATGTTAGGTGTTAGCGACATATAGTGGCATGGTGTACTGTGCATGTGGCCTCTGATTTCCCATCACAGAAAGATCTGTGAGATTGCACGTGAGATTGCGTTGATGCCTTCAGAAGCAGGTGCTGGAGTGCCACTCGAGTTCAAGAGCGAGACAAGGAAAACTGATATCATCTCTGATATTATAAATTGATGCTAACTGATAGAGGGCGGGGGGAGGACATGTCATGTGCTGGGAACGCCCGATTTGGGGTTTTGTGCTTGTTCCAGACTGATATTTTATTTTCTGTGTGGTTCTTTAACGAAGAAGCAGTCGAGATCTTTCTTCGTGTCAAGATTACAGTTACTGAAAGACTGGCCCCGCCCAGTAAAAAGTGACATATATACTCACGAATCAGACGGTATCACAAGGAGAACGTAAAGATTCGTGCAGAAGCAGTGGAGCCGATAGCTTTTTTTTTTTGTTTGTTTGTTTGTTTGACGTCGGCCGAAGTACACGATCGTACCCCTTCTTGCAGCAGTACCAGAGGACGAATACTCCACCTTTCTCTCGATCTTCCTGCTTCCTCGAATGTGCTGCGCGTGACATAACGTCAGGACTGCCTGTGACACCGATCGGTCATAAGCAAAACCTCACTAGTTTAATTGTTACCACTTAATATGCTTTGTGTCTGATATCTCCGCTGTCATATAGTTTTTATATTAGTGAAGTTCTATTTGTATACGTTGCTGTTACATAGTTTTTGTTTTAGATTGAAATGTGCGCCTGTGCGTGCGTGCGTGCATATATGTGTGTTTGTATGCGCACGCGCGCGTGTGTGCGCGTTCGCGTACACGCACGTACGACTATGTTTGTGACCGCACGAGCGCACGCTTGTGTAGTCCGGGCTTGTTACCATTTCTTCGTATTCATACACATTCTTTATCAACTACCTCATTTACGATCGACTCCACACCCAATAACATGACTCAAACTGCATTTATGTGCACTCCGATAATAGTCCGGGGTTCCTCCCACCCTAGCCGCTCCTTTTGAATCACTCTGTATCGTAATCTTCAACCTCCCCGTTGAGGTGATAGCGGTAGACTAACGCATCAGAGCTTACAACAGCTAAAGGAAAGAAGCTGATAGCGACAAATCCTTCACCCTAGCATTTAGGACAGATTCAACCTGTGCCGCCTCACCATGAATAACTGTAGTTTTTCTTACCGAAACATCCGTAGTTTTTTTTTGTTTTTTTGTTGTTTTTTTACACACGGTCGTAAACTCCATTCTAAATTCGTAGCTGCGAGGCAAAAAAAAAATAAATAAAATAAAAACCGTAGCTTTAAGCAAGTCTTTATATCTGATGCTCGATCTTAAATGGAATAAACCCATTCGTAAGCAGTACCCATTTTGTACGCAGTCTGTGACGCAAGTTCGGGTGCTAGATGCAGTCAGTACGTTCTGAAACAGGCTTGTTTGTACACATGTACGTCCTGAACGTATGGGGATATTCAACCAGGTTTTTGGAAACTGTCCTTCTCCCTTCCCCCCCCCCCACCAATGAATAACATTTCCGTTCGCACTGAACCGAAAGAACTTTTCGTGGCCTAACGGTTTTGTTGTGCCCAGATTTTTAGTGGAAGGAATAATCTAGCAGTGTGTCTTTTTTTATGCAAGACGTGACTGGCTTTTCCAGCCTGTAGATTACGTCGCCGAGAACCAGAGGGTTAAATGACAGGTACCTAAATGTCACCTGTGTGAGCAGTCACGACCACATACTCTCTTGCTATAGGGTTTCTCGGTGCTGAAGAGCAACAGAACTGATTAGAAAACACAGCATAACGGGGCTGATATGAATGCGGTGGGAATTTTTTTTTTTTTTAAGAAAAGCCAAAATCGATAGGGTCGTGTTTGCTGACTGTTGAGTGTGGAATTTCTCTAGAGCGTTTTTTCTTTATTTTGTTGTTGTTGTTGTTGTTGTTGTAAGACTTCCTTCGCTTTTTTTAAAATTTATTTTTGTTTTTGAAATGACATTCAGTATATGGGCCTAGGCCAGATTTCCCTAAAATTGTGTGTGTGTGGGGGGGGGGTGGCGAGGAGAAGGGGATGGGAAAGGCATGGAGCGCTGCATCGTCGTTTTTTACCTGGAAGTTTGCTCTCCCTGCTGTCACACCTGGTGCATTCTGGCAGGATCGAAGTCGTTATTATTTCAGTGAAGGGAGAAGGAGACGGTACACACAGACACACGCGGACGCACACACACGACAAGACTGTTACTGAAGATTAAAAAAACTTAACCTGAAGATGCCTGGATGAGAAATCAACATTCATAACTTTATTTATATTTTGTTTTTTTTTTAAATCAGGGTGCAACTAATCTATATTGTGCTGACAGCGTGGACGAGATCCTGAGTTGGCAAGTCCAAAAGACAGAGAGCTCGTCAGGGCGGACGGTTCTCATATTCCACTGCGAGTTCTCTTCTCAGAGAGCACCCACTATGTAAGTGCATCCCACACCATCTTTATTGGGATCGTGTTTTGGAGATGGGTGGCATGCGCGTATAATCCTTTCTCTCCTTTGTGTATGAGAGAGGGATCGGTGGGGTGGGTATTTCAGTTAACTTTCTATATCCTACGGTATTTTGAAATTTGTTGAAAACATAAGTCTCCTACTCGAACGTAGGATAGACGATGAATAAAAGGGAGGGACAAGAACACTAAAGTTGTAAAAATAAATCTTTTGTTCGTAGGAAAAGCTGTTTGCCATCACGTGGCTTGAACATGCGTTCCACGTAAGGTGGATGAGAAAAAGTTCGGGATCAAGTTTCTTTGATTACATAACCTTTTGTTGACTGATACTATCGACCGCATCGCTTTCGTTTCTATATAGGATGAGGCTTCTGAGAAACGCCGACCGAAAGAGAAACTCACATTGCTATCCATGCCTCTGCTACCCAGAAATCTATCTTCTGTCCGGGGGATACAAAGTGTTTTTCGAGAAATGCCCGGTAAATCTTTTCTTTGAACACTGTATACGGTAACTTTATAAACCACTAAATGAGGAATTAAACACGAACATTAACATAGACTAAAAATTATTTCGTAAATGTACCGTAGTATCAGCATGTGGTATGGTTACTGACTTATTTATGCATGTCGAATACAAAGTTTTAGATAATGTCAGCAAGATATATATATATATATTGTTCTATTGTACGATTGTATAATGCACTATATTTGGGATTATCAACAGGAACTTTGCGAACCGAGCGCCTACACCCCCATGAACCACCCCGACTTCCAGGAGGATCTCAGACTTTGTCGTACCCGCGCAACGACGTGGCATGGCTCAGAAAAACTCTCCAAACACAAAAACAGCCTCATTTTCTAGACCGCTGGTCAAAATGATAAACTTGGTACTGACAGCGATAAAGGGGTAGAGAGACAACTCCCAAAATACCCCAACAAAACTGGGAGGACTTAAAAGGTGAAATCAGGAAGAACGCACATGTCTGCTTATTGCAGTGACGAGCGTGCAGTTTGCGGGGACATTGACCAAGCAAGTTTTTCTTCACAGGGTTTCTTGTCACGGAAACATGAATAAATCAGATCGTTCTCGTTCAACGGCCAGCTTCCGAAGAACAAGGCTGTAACGGTGTATTTTAATTGTATTTTTTTAATGCTGTTACTATCTTGCCCAAGGAGTCTTATTTTTATCGAGAAACGGTGCTCTTCTGTCAAGGCAGAAGGTGAGGAGGCTCTGTACCCTGATGTTTAGTGCGCTCGAATGTAGAGCAGTAGAGCAGAGGGTCGCGGGTTCAGACCTGTGTTTAGAAAACTTCCTCCTGCCTATAACCAGCAGAAATGGGTACCTGACGTGCTTGAGACGGTACAGGGGTAAGCTTCGCTTTCCCCGATCCGTGGCCTAGTACATGGTGAGCTGGCTTCCGTTCACTGCACCACCTGTTGGACGGTTCACGTTTTTCTTTAAGGCAGAAAGTGTTCTTAAAGAACTTCTAGAATATACCAAGACAGTAGTGTTCCTTGGCTGAGGAAGGAGACCGAAATATCAGACGCAAGTTGAATAGCGTTTCCCTTGGTTTTCGATTTTTTCGAGTGACGTGGTAGACTGTCAAACATCTTGGCGCTGCCTACATGGACCCTCAAGAGCAAGTGCAGCTTACGCAGTGGTTCATTGTAAGAGCTGGACGCTCTATTTTCGGTTATACAAACCAACTGCATACTTTTTATCTTAGCATGGTTAAGTGGAAGGTGTTACACAATGATTTTTGGGCAACATAACAATGTCAGATTTGCACTTTAAATTTGCATTTTCGTGCATTTCCCAAACCAGATTGTAGTCTCGCCTCAAGAAGTAGCAAGTCAGCAATGATTCAGCAGCAAGGAAAGATCGACATTTCGTCACACCCCAAATGTTGGGTTCATAGTAGCTAAAAATTGTCATTGTCCTTGCAGGCTAGGGTGCATAGCCAAACCTGCAGTGTTTCATGCATGCTGATAGCGGCATTTCTGCTGCAACTGCTTTCTATCGTTTCAAGACAGCAGCAGATTTCAGGGGAAAGTTGAGCAGTTTTAACAAGTTACTGATCATAATGAACAGAGAACGAACAATAACTACAGAACATGGCAGGTACGGGCGAAAGCGCTGCACGATTCTTCCTTTCTTGCCTCGATTGCTGAACACCAAGTCCGCCATTGCTAATGGGATGCACCTGTAAATGTGCAGTATCATCGCGTGCAAGTGAGCTTGAAGGTTTAGGGACTAAAAGAGGGAATGACAAAGATGGATAAAGGAGGGAGCGAGAGGGGACAAGGGTTGGGGTCGGAGAAGTCTGCCTAGAAGTTTTAGGGTAGCAACAATGTTAAAAACATTTTACCCTTATTTTTGTTCGCCATTCCGATTGTGCTCAGAATGTCATATGAGGAACCACTTAGTTTCTTTGATCAAACATGATGGAGCAAGAAAATTCTTTAGTGTAACAGAAAAATGTAAAGATCTACTAATAGGTTTTCCAATGGTTAATGGTCTTAATTTGATTATGCAATGGCCACATTTGTGGAATGTTTTCTCTGTGTGACTTTCTTGGCAATTATGGACGGGGGTAGGTTAGGGAAGTGCTCAGTTCTGCTTTTTTCAACAAATGTAGGCTGTTTTATACATTGCTTTTAAGCCCGTGAGTGGATGCATGGTACATTAGAATTAATGGGCATATATATCATTAACATTTTGCAATGGGGCTTTTAGTCTTCAGGCAGAAGAAGCATTCTACACTACTGTCTGAGAGTTTGAATGACACTTTTATGACCGATGAGTATGCCATTGAAGGAAGCATCCCATTTCGGGCATCAAAAATATGGAACAAACCATGCAAGTGTAGAAAATAAACAGTGGTACTACCTTACCAAGCATCTTTATTTTTGTTTTGCCAGTAACCAAAAGTTTTCTTGGAAAAAACAAAAATTTCAGATGCCAAAGAAGAAAAATCTCTCTTCAGTTTACAACACATCCCCATAAATCCTCTACATGGGCATGACCAACACAATTTTATCCAAGAACACATAATAAAATGTGAATCTTATCATCAGTCCAGAAAGAATCAGGTTTCAGAGTTCAGCTCTTGGGTTTAGCTTGCCGTATTTTTGGATCTGTAACATGTTTACACATTACTGTGATATAGCCTTAGTTGCATGCTAGCTTGGTGAGAAAAAAAAACTTCCCACTCTCTAGGAACAATAAATGCACCATTCCACTCACACAACCACATAAATCCACAAATATCATAAACTGACAAGATTTATTACTATTGATTACTTTTGATGACAACCATATTTGAGAAATGATCAAAACAACAAGTGCATGTACTCATCAACTTTGTTTTAAAATTTAAAGCGTATATGCAAAGATATATATATATATATATATAATACAAACAAAATAATTTCATTTTATGTCAACCACAAAATTTCTCTAAAATATTCTCCATCACAAAACTTCTTGACTATACGGGAGAAGTGATATGACTAGAAAGAAAAGTCCCAAAAGGGGGGGGGGGGAGAATGATATGTTTTTCTAGGTGTTTACAGTCAAGGTCTGCCAACAAAATGGCATAACACAAAAATACCAAAATACTGTATATCCAACCAGTTTATTTCTCACAACAGGGAATGTTTCATATAATGTTCTTTGCCTGAAAATTGGCAGTCAATGACTGGATCACTGTTAAGCTGCATGACACTTCAACATACAGACATGAAAAATCATTGACCAGAGTTTCGGAAAGTTGATAACTGGTAAATACCCACCATAGACAAAGCATTATAGACATCCTGTCACATCTTTATCTTACAACTCTAAAGCCTAACACTAGGCCTGTAAAGTATTCACATTTTAAGTGCTATTTACTCCATGACTTATCTGTCAGCCATATATGGTTCAGAAAACAGTCATAATTGGACTTGCTATTTAGAATCTTTACATTACAGATGAAGCTTCCTTCACCACAGACTTCATAAGAATACTTGTCATAAGAGAAATTATCCTTGCACTTTGCATCAACTTTATGAAGCTTTTATTTTAGACACTTGCTCAGCATAATGTGTCTTTACATCATTGATATAAAACCACTTGTCATACCACAACATGTGCCCAGAAAATTACCACCGGCACAATTAAAAAAAAGAGGAGAATGTATTTAAAAGAGCAAAAAAACAAGCTATCTTAACTTAAATTTCCTTTTATTATTCTATGCTTGTTTATATCTATAACAGCTTTAATGGAATGAATACTTGTAGATATTAAACCCCAGCTGCTTACATATGAAATAATGCACTAATTATATGCAAACCATAGTGAATAGACACAACTAAGCAGCACACAACAGCACTGGGTTCAAACTGGTGGTGTGCATAAAGCGCTGAATAAAAAAATGAACAGAACACATTATCAGTACTGGACTACAGTAACATAATGTGTACAGAACATGAACATGACACAGTATACCTATCCTGCAATATTCTTTTGTTTGCAGCACTTTTCATTTTCAATGTTCTTATGAAATATTTTTTAATTAAATGATCACTTTGCAGAGGCAAAATAATTTTACAAGTTAAAATACAAAAATAAAAACAGCAATGATGAAAAATGATGTAGTTTATTACATATTTAGGCATCAAGACTAGAAAAGTCACCACGAGCATAAAGTGTCGTGTGCTGGGTGAGCTCTAGGTGAAATGTCTCGGTCATAAATTCCAATGAGACTGCTGGATTTCATCAAAAGAGATTTTCTTTTGTGATATTCAATAAAATAACTGTGACATTGTGGGGATTTCTTTTACAGGAAAATGTTTACATAGAATAATAACATGGTTGCCTTTCAAGCGTATTCTGCTATAAACTTAATGTGTGTTTGCCATTGCATCAAACTAAGTATAATCTTGCTGCCCAAAAATTTCAGAAAACGATTGACCATAAAGTTTTAAATGGCCATTTTAATAGACTAGCTTCAAAAATATGTTAAATTCTGTAAATGTCAACAAATGGAAAAAAACCCAATGCAAATATACCAGATTTAGATGCAACTGACTGAAGGATTAAAATAACAAATCCATAAAATAAGGACTGATAAAAAGATGAAGCTTACTCCGACGAAACAAAAATCAGTATGCATGAATAAAGTCACAGCTCTGGTTAAGAAATTTAATCAGCTTAATTCTACAAACTTGATACAATCAATTCCTTATTAGATCTCTCATAAGCTGTAATGCGAACTCAAGAAATGACTACTGACAATCCCACAGCAAACTAAAATGCATATGTTACTTTGTTGTCAAGAATCATAACCTTATACTTTTAAAGCACTCATGCACAAATTAAGAATTAAGTAATTTACTTACTGAACATTCATAAATACACTTAATACAAAATCATGCCATTGTCAACCTCTTTCTCACCAGAGTGTGAGTAGCTACAGGAGAGCGTTTGTCCTCCAAGAAACAGCAGCAGGCAGTTGATGAGAAATGCACCGGCTGACCCCAAGATTAAGTAAAAGGAAAAGTCTAACATGATGCGTCCCTCAGATCGCCAGCCCTGAATGTAGTCATCATACATCATGAAGTTTTTTGACAACTGTGTGCCATAGAGTCCACCATACAATGCCAAGACGAGAGTTGTAAAAAGTACTGCAAAAGAGGACACAGTATTTAATTCAATCACTTTTTTTGTTTACAAATTACATCTGGAGCTGTGACAATGACCATACAATTTCAAAAACATTTCTGTAGCCACTGGCACGATACCACACTCATTTTGGCAAATAATCAGGTTTCAAACCACTCGAATTCAGATATTACTTGACACTATCCACCCCTTTTTGAGCTTTTAGGAAGAAACAAGTGTTATAATCAAGAGTATCAAAGAAAGACTTCCCCCGCTATCACCATCAACACACACAAGCATAATCTGAGACAATGTAAGAGTCCTGCTGACTGACAACAACAGCAAAACACAAATAATCTTCTTAAAAGCACATTTATTAGTCATCTAATCTTTTGGTCCCAGGTTGTCTTCATCATGCAAAACTAATTTTATGCAATAAATTAATGAAGCAGTTTTTCTTTGCAATGGGAAAATTCTTATTTCCTTCCATTCTCAAGACGTACTTCTACAAACACTACCATCCACAGAAATAAGTCAACAACACAAATCAACATGATGTCATGAATCTGAGCTCTTAACAATAACTATTATAATCATTATCCTTTATAAAATGTAATCAAAACCATGCATCAGCAATACTCACCAGACAGACCATTCCACAAGTAAAGTCCAAGAGGTCCTGTAATAGTCTCAATGGGACGGCCAAAGACATTAAACACCGAAAAACCAATATTCACTAATCCCATGACAATGGCAAGGGACAGCATAACAAGGACAGCTACCCACAGTGGAAAACTAAACAATCCATATTGTATGGCCTCATCTGTAAATAAATGAAAAGATATATTTCAAATAAATATTTGACACTAACGTAAGTAGCATCTTGGGGGAATCTTGATTAAGCTTCTTAAACTAAATCAAATAGCCTTGTAAAAGTACAAAGTAAAACGCATTTCAAGACCCAACCATAGCAATGCTAACACTGTCATAAAGTCGCTGCACATTTATTTTTGGCCATTTAAAAATTATAATAATAATTATAATGTTCCTAAAAAAGTACAGGGCACTTAACAGTTTAAAGTACAAATACCAAATGTACACAGCATACATGCATACAGACCAAGACACATTAGCATATTAACATGCACAGACTACAACATAAAAACACTAACAGCCATGCGAATGAAAGCCAAGCACCAAGGACTCACGTAAAGGAAGTGTGATATCACAACATCAGGATCAAAGTACAGCAGTAAGGTCTTTTTAAGAAGTAAGGCAAGGTGGTAAAGTTAAGTTTTGAGCCATCCTTTGAACAACTTCAAGGACAAAGCATTTCTCAGCTGGGCAGGCAGCATGTTACAGATGGTTGGTGTGGCAAAAGCAAATGAACACTGACCTAATACATTCAGGTTCTTTGAGGACTGTCACACACTTTTCATTGGACAATCAAAGACACTAAACAGGCTGGTATGAAGTGAGAGTTGCAGAAAGGTATTTAGTAAAAGAACAATCAAACTTTCTATAATCAAGGGTGGCAATCTTGAACTGAACACAGAAATTAAAAGGTAGTCAATGTAGTTCCTTCAGCAAAGGTGTGACAGGCTAAATATGTATTTTCCCATGTCTCATGTCTCTCTGCAGATGGGTGTTTGTTTTTCAACATTCAGACCCACAAAACTAGAACTGCAGTAGTCCAACATCAAGGTGAGCATTGTAGAGACAACTATGGCAGTACTACTTTAAAAAAGATGTGAATGAATACTCATGAATGTGTGGAATCCAAGAAAGCCACATAACAGAAATAACTGATATGCTCACAAGCATTAGAGTGACTGACCTAGATGGACACCCAGGTATTTAACAGAATGTCTAAAGGCTATTCTATCTCCCCCAATGCCTACAAAGTCTGCCATCCAAACCAATTCATGACAATGAACCAGTTCTGTCAAGGTCTGTCATATCAGTATTCAGTTTTAGTTTGGTACAGTTCATACAGGACAGAACATCACTAACACAAGAGGGGCACTCTCTCAGAGTGTCATTGGTACATTGGTAATAAGATAAAGCATACTTGTGAGGACAGATCATATTACACAGGGATGAACATAAAACGTGAATACCACAGGACACTGTACACAGTAAGCACTGTTAAGATGTCCGCAAAATGAAGAAATACTGCTGTTCACAACAACAGACTATCCATGACCCCATAAGTATGAACAGGAATGGTCAGCACAAATGAATAAAATGCTCAGAAGAAAACTCACTTGTATGTCTTATGTTCTGCTCTAAATTAAGATCTTGGGATCTCAGTTTCAGGAAAATGTGCCTGTCATGTTTAATTCCTGTGCCAGGGACCCAGGCAACTCATAAGACACAAAATCAATATGCTGTTGGAGAATCCCTCCTTCACCTTTAACCCATAAACACCTTTCTTCTACATTTAGGCTGTTGTCAGAGTATCTAAGGCCCTGAACCAACTCTGGATGTTGACATAATGAGTGCGGACAGCTACAAATTCCAACTTGATCATGCAGCCTTGCGGTTCTGTATTATTTTTGCATTACTAAAAACTGATATGATTAAGAACTCTTTTAAGTCAATTAAACTAAAAAACTTAAGCTTGAATATGCATGTGTGAGCGCATGCATGCAATGACAGCATCATTAGACAGTAAATTCAAAGACTATGAATTATTACACATATTGTTTCATGTAATGATGCCAACCATTTTTCTTATCTGAAATATAACAAATGTAGCAAGATTCAGTTATGTTTTCTCACAATGACTATGCAAACAATGCATTTAACCTATGCATTTGACCAGGTCAGACCTGTTGACTGAGGGAACAGCACACTTGCTACTCAGTTTGTACAGCAATAAATCAGTTTAACACATCTGAATTCCAACAGTAGCACTAACAGCAAGCATGTTGTCAGCCTGATATATATTGCTTCCCAATGCTGTAAGACCAGCTAGAAAAAGCCCTCCTAATCTTTTGCTGGTAACAGGGACAGATTTTTCATTTGGTTAACAGTATTTTAAATGTCACACTTTAGTCAGTTTAATTTAGACTAAATATTAAAAAAATTGCTGTTGATGCCTTAAGTTGGAATAAGGTGTCTTCAGCATTAAAAAAAATACCCACAGAATTCATATTTATTTCCACATGAGGTCTTTTCTCCAAGTTCACTTGATGTCAAGCCAAAATCTTAACACTGAGACTTCCAGCAAGTAACCAAAACCAATACCAAGTGATACACAGATTCATGAATCTTATACACTTAGTGACTTCCCAATCCACAACCCATAATGATATACACACTAAAACCAGACATATCAAAATGCCAAAATGTAAACTTACAAGTGGAGTTACTGGAACCTGAATGGTTTTGATACTGTGTAAGCAGAAGATTCAACTTCTCTGAGGGAGATGCCTTATGTTGAGGGTCAGAGCGCATAAAGATGAAGGCACAAAATCCTTCCTTTGGATCACAGGCAACTGCAATGTTTCAAAAAGATCGTTGACTAATTATCCTAGCAAATTAAATTAACTAACATGCCCTTACAAACTAATTAATCTTTACTTACTCTAATTCTTATTGATCAGTTTATCCTTAATAAAATATCACAGTTATATAAGCTCTTTATTTTTGATTAATTCAAATAAAAAATAGTACATCTTTTTTGTCTATCTCTGTTCACAACAGAGATAAAATTTTACTTTGTTGGGACCTCTCACAAATAATAAACTAAAGAACATGCCGTCACACCGCACACACCTGTACAGTTAAATACACTCACACTTCACCCCACCCCACCCCCACACTCTCTATTAACTATTAAATTATCCTTCATAAAATGACTAACAACAGCCTTAATAAATAATAAAACATTTTGTGCTAATTTTGTAACTTTCCAAACCTTAGCAAAATTGGCGTTATCGTGTACTGAAGAGATACAATTTGATAATACATTTAACAACGTACCACGATTAAAAACTGAAATACAAAACCAAGAATGTCACTTACTGTTTAGAGGATAGTTCCTCTGACCACTCCCATAATCTAACGTTTGCTCGCCATTGAATAATCCAAAGCTACTATTTCCTTTGCCTATTGTCGGACGCGACAGATTACTTGTAATGGCAAGTGCATTACAGAATGGAGTAGCCTGTACCCAATTGTCCGTTGCGAACGCTGCTACAAGAAGACCGACGCCGGACACAGCAAAAAGAACCGTAACGCCAATAAATCGTTTCTTTTTTTGCATCATAATGAAATTCTCACTGATGTTGTCAGAAGTAATGATACAAAGAATATCCCATTGGTATGATCAAAGAGTAAGCTTGACTCGGTCTTCGGGTTGACAGACTACACAGGTAACTGTCTCATTCGGGTGGGTCTATCTAGCCAACAAGGAGCAGCCGCAGTTAGCACCTAAATATTATCATTTTTAATCACATTAAAGTATTGAGTGCAGTAAAAAGAACTTAATGATGCATTTTTTATGTTTTGCCGAGAGAAATTATTTACAAACAGCAAAACAAAAAGTGCGAAACTAAAAGTCTTAAATGTGAGATATGGCGGCGCTCACAAATCAACCAAGTAAGAACAAATGTGTTCTAGTTGAATATCTTTTTATGTCGTAATATGATATTGTCAATTTTTTTAGACTTCTCATGTGTTGCATATTCACTGTAAATATAATTTTATTCCGATTCTCTTTTTGGATCTGAATTTGTCGAAAAAATAACATTAAAATAAAACAATGTTATGCAGAGTTTAGTGTCACTTAAAATTGTTTTAACTCAATCGTACCGAATACAAAAATATTTCTAAATTCCCACTCAGAGCCCAAAGTGAGGTGAAATGGAAAGGTTCCTTTGGTAATATTCCTGAACTTTTTGAAATGTCATAAGATGCCATCAATTTCATCAATTATTGAACTAATAATGTAGGCCTATGAAATTATTGATTTTGACGTCAGCCTAGCTGGAGTAATATTATAAATATTGGAATTTTCCAAGCCTCTGACTTTTTAAAAACGCACTTTTAATTGGATATAATACTTGTACGATCATACATAATAAAGCCTACCATTCCTCTCACCCCTTAATCTATCCACTTAGTTCATGGATGGTCATGGTATCATTTTTGCTTGTGCTTATGTTTTTTATATGGCTGACTGTGGGTCCGTTTGTAGTCTTTATGCTATTACAATTCAATTATTAGTATCATTTGATAAAAATACTGAAAACAGTTACATTGATAGAGTGTTATATTTTAGTCATTAGCTTTGTGAAATGATGCAACTGTGTAGTCATTTGTGTCCTACAAATATGCACACAGGGATACATAAAAGCAAAGTGTTTTAGTCATAATCACCTTATGGCTGTCTTCATAGCTTGTACTTATATTTAAAAAATTTTCTTTACTTGGACATAACGGAAATTTTATTTTTTGATAGATATCATATTGCACTTTCTTGTTTAGCTTTGCATTGTATTCTTTCAATTCTGCTTTATTTTTATTTCCTTATAGGGAACAGTGAATAGTTGATCAAGTGCTTGCACAGAGTCGTACTGAAGTTTAAGAGATCTAAAGTTTGACATCTAACATTTTCCTAAACTTACATAGTCTCATTTTCTACACAGGAATGAAGGTGAAGGGAGGAATTTTAGATAACTGGTCAACCAGAGAAAAACTTGCCCTTGGTTGTTCAGTAATGCGCAGTGGAGATCAAAACTGGTAAGTCAGAGTACATCCAAGAATGCTGTTAACTCCATTTTAGTGCACAAAGCAGAAACCTACAATTTTGTATAATTCAAACAGTCTCTTTACACAGGTAATATTTATAATATGAATTTTTATATTGTTTAACATGCGATTGGCATTTAAGTAGGAAATTTCTTGTTCTTTAACTCAATTTACTTTTTAAAAAAAATCACCCATCAAAAATTCAATAAAATGAACAGAGCTAACTGGGTCATTATGAGCAAATATGACAGTGTTTGGTTTAAGTTTCTGCAAGTGTTTACCAGACCTTTCCTCATTTCTCGTAGCTGTTGGCTTGAGTGTTATATACACTGCATGAATAAATGCAGTCACAAGTAGAGCTGCATGTGAATAATGTTTATTTACTTAATATTTTATAGAAAAAGAACAGTAAACACAAAGAAAAGGAAATATAAACTGATACCATATGCATTGCACAAGTCAACTTTGATATTTATTTTTAAATTTACTTTTTTTAGGTTTTGGGAATTTTAAAAACTTTGTCAAATTAACTAGTTTTTATAGTTTTAGAATTTAAAATATACTTTATTATTTCATGAATTTTATCTATTAGTGTTTACAAGTAATATCAGGAAGTAGCAGCCTTTATGAACAGGCTTAAAACTGAGTTTTAGACACTGAAATTTTGAGCAGAAACAATTTGTCATTATTTATCGTTGAGCCAAACTTGCTACTTCACTCACTTTTCCCTTTGTCATACATTGTTTTAAAGAGGGGTGTTTATCAACTGTTATACTTGTTACATATTAATCATGGTATTTGTATTGTCAGAAGCACATAATTAGAGAGAATGTGTGGTACATTTACTTGATAATAATTGCATATTTCATGTCCTAACATAAAGCAGAATGTAAACCTCAATGAAAAATAATGTTCATTCCACTTTGATATTACTATACAACAGTCTAGCAGCTTTCTTTTCCTTTTTTTTAAAATATAATTTTAGGGTGTCTGTGAGTCGAGCCATCAAACCCTATGGAGAACATCATAGACCACCTGACTGGTTCCAGCCACGGGTAAGTAATGTACAGTGAGCTTGTAGGAAAGAAATTAACAGATAGAATTTGTATGTATGGGTGGGTGTGGGGATAAAAAAAATAGATGTGAAATTTTTCTCTTTTTTTTTTGCAGAATTGTGCCACACAGTATTCAAATCTCCTTGAGAAAGTGGAAACACCAAAGTTAGTATTTTTAATTCAACTAGAATGTTCATCTGCTTTAAATAAGCAGCTTTAGTGAGACAAATATCATTTCACCATGGCTTCCTTTGGAATGAAGAAAAAAAAACATAACTATCAGCTCAGATGAACTCATAATGTTCTTTTTTATGATCACGTTCATCCATTTCCAAGCTTATTAACACAGTGCTGCTATTTTTAAACAATATTTTCAGCTGCATGACCTGTTGGATATAGCATGCATTGTATGTTTTGTACACAAATTCTTTTCCCTTGGAAGTTGCCATCATGCTTGAGAGACTTCTTTTTGTTGTGCTTAGCATGTACTGTTTAAAAAAAGCTGTTAGGTGCGTGGGTAGAGGTATGAGCGGGAGAGAGAAAAGTCAATATTACAACAGTGTTAGTTCTTAGCATGTTGTGCTTGGAAAACAATCTTTCAAATTGCAGGAGAAAGCGTGGAGACAGAGGGGAAGTGGAAATCCCAGCAAAACAAATAGTGGTAAAACTGACTATAGAAAGGATTGAGGAGCTGAAAAAACAAGTGGTGGAATCTCAGCAGAGATACAAGTATGTTCTTGTGGGCTGTTACAGCCATGAGATTATTCAGCTTATCATTTAAAGACAACCATGCAAAAATGGCTTTTCTCAAAGTCAAGGCAGTCAAGTTAATAGCATGTTATTTGACTTGACATCATGAGAGTGTGAAGTCTGTTAGTGGCTTTGTAGCAGGAACACTTTTATTTTGTTGGGGATTTTTAATTTTTTGCTTTCACTTGTACTTATTCAGTGACAATTTATGTGGGCTTCCAAACATTTTTCGTTTTGCTTCAGGAAACTAAAACGAGACATTGACTCTCTTTATTCTGGCCAGTGGGATGAACACATTGGTGAAAAGTTAGAACAGGCTCAAAAGTAAGCAAAAAATTTTGAAATGTGTAATAAATGTGGTCTTGTGCTTAATAACAATATTAATATTAATAGCTTTTGGGTGAATCAATAAAGAGATAGCTTCTAATAAGTTTTTAATTCAGAAAGTTTTTTTTCTGTGTTAATACAAACAGTTTAGTCCGCTGTCAATGCTAAATTCTTATTATCTTTGGACAGTCTATGGTGAGGGTGAAAGAGATGTGGTGTTTTGAGTTTCAGAGTACATCTTGTTAATGTGCAGTGAAAAGAAAGCAGAAGATGAAGCTAAGAAAGAGGAGGAAAGGAAACTTCAGGAATTGTATGCTGCGAGGGCAGCTGGTGAGGTTTAGTTTGCAACGCTTCCACAGCTGCAGACTGCCATTTGAGATTTTTTTCTCGTGGCATATTTTTTTCCAGTTTTTTTTCTTTCTGTGCTTGTCAGATAATCATTATCAATATTCATTCAAGATAAATTACTGATAATATCCAAAGGCATTTGATAGTGGCCATTTTGTAAGTTTTGTGTCCTCATGCCTTCTTGAATTCATATATCATGCATGCAATTACATTAAATGACCTCAAAACTTTTTCTGTAAAACCTTTGTGCAGCTCAGAGCCAGCGCAGCAAAGGGATCAGATGTACATCTGCGGGGTCTCAAAGCAATGTGTCAGAGCCAGACGACAGCACTCAGGATTCTGTTGGAGAAAACATTGATGTTTCTGCAGTATGTTAATCTTTAGTTCACTCACCCTTCGCCAGGATGCAAAATGAACAGAACATCCATGTTGTATGTTATAGACCTTAGTGGACTTAATTGTACTTAACTGACTGAAACAATCATGCCAATTGTTGACTGCTTTAGGCCAAATTCCTTTGTATGGAAGAAGTAAATTAAGCATATCTTGATGTGAAATTTTTAAGGCTAGATTATCCATCATTTAATTTTCATTATTACATTTATGGACATAAGAAATAATATCTATAATAAGTATATAACAATTTATCATTATAAATAAGAATGTTTCTGGTTGTCATTCTGCTTAGCTCACAGATGAAGAAAACTCACAGATAGCACCATCGGTTCCTGCTATTTCATCTACCACAGTGACCAATATTTCAACCCCAGTTTTAGAAACTCCTACAGTTCGCACCAATCCACCACCTTCCCCACTATTGTCTCAACTATTGAAGAGTCGACATAACTCACCATACAGTCTGACACGGATTAAACAGGTCAGGGAGCATGCATGTTGGTGTATGCACAAACATATTCAGTTTCTTTAAACTAAAATAATCCTTACTGTGGAAATCTGTTCATTTACTGTTTTATGCCAAAGTCTTGATAGCAGATTACGGTAGTGGACATTCATTATCTTGAATATTTTCATTGGCATCTTACTGTGTCGTCATTAAAGTTAGGTGTCATGTCTTCTGAACAGGAGCAAGAACAAAACCTTAAACAAGAACAACACCAACAGCAGGACCAGCAGTCCATAGCAGGGACAGAGTCTAGTGCAGACCAAGCTGATGAACAAGACACATCAGTCAGAAGCTCAGTATCAGCTGTTTCTGATGCACCAGTAATCCAGCAGCAGCCTTTACCAACAGAAGCTAAGGAATCTGAGCCAGAAGCAACGATCAGTGGTAATTCACATACTGAAGAGGATATTCATGATATTTGATAGTTATCAGTATAAAGGTTCTTTAGAAGAAGCAGATGGGATTTTAGGGCACAGTTGGGGATAACTGAGTGAGCCGAATTGTTCGTGGCATCAGGTAAAGCTAAATGTACCATTTATCATTACGATTTATTGGTCACAGGTTGTAGAAGAAACTTTACTACCATCTACATGCAGTATGGACCTTTGTTGCAAATTATATAGCTTGTAGCTGCATTTTTGTGTTGCTGCTCAGATGTTAATGCTGTCAGAGATCTTTGACCGAGAGCTCAGGTGCTCCTTACAGTAGCAAAGATCTAGATATGAGACTGTACTTAACATTCGTATTCAACTGTCTCCCTTTGTTAGCTGGTGCTTTCAAACAATAGGCAGCAAACCTCCCTGGAACTTGCAGTTAGCAAATTATTTTGGTACATCACAAATTGATAAAAAAACTAGATCTGCAATATAATCTGATGGATTACACGAATGGTTCTGTTTGGTAATGCTTATCAACAGTAGGCAGGATGTTTAAACACAGGCTGTCATGTTCATTGCTTTCTCTGTTCCTCCATTTTTTAAGTAAAAGTAGAGGTGTCACAGAACGAGCACTTGGAACCTAGCACATCCATGGAGACTGAAGAAAAATCAAGCTCAGAAAAAGACCAAGAGTTAGAAGTCAGTGCAAAGCAGGGTAAGTCTTTGTTGTAAAAGAGCATTATTGTAGCTCTATCTTTCCTGCTCATTCCTAGCATGTGCTCCAAAATTATTTGGATGTGGTGTTCATGCAGTGCTGTATAATATGCATTCAAGTGTAAGTTTGTGTCATGAAATGAGAAATTGAAACTGAAAGTTGCAGATTTATCAAATTATATTTGCCAATATAAACATCAAATTCTTAAAAAAATAGGTAATAGGTAACAGCAGTATATAATCAGAATATCTGATCAATGCTCAGAAGCAAAAAAAAAAAAAAAAAAAAAAAAATCCCTCAAGGCTTGGTCCTTATAATTGTGTTGTTTTTCATAGCTTCAATGTTATATACTAGGGAATAAACTGTTTACTGAAGTTGAATATATTTGTGGTTCAAGTTTTTGCTTTTCTCTACCCTATGTCACTGTGCTAAACAACTACCGCCCAGTTTCCAACATGTCTGTTCTCTCTAAGATCATAGAGAAAATAGTTTTGACACAGCTCTGGGCCTACTTACAAGAGCACCATCTTATCCCACAAGCTCAGTCGGCATGTAGACCCTTTCACAGCACTGAGACTACTCTTATTAAAGTGACAACAGACATATTATCTGCCCTTGACAGTGGTGATGTTTCTCCCTTAACTCTTATTGGACCTGTCTGCTGCATTCGACACTATAGACCACTCTCTGCTTCTTCATAGACTCCACACCCTCTACGGAATTTCTGGGCCTGCTCTCTCATGGTTCAACTCCTATCTCACTGATAGGAACCAGACTGTAGTAGTTGATAGGTAAACATCTTGCCCTGCTCCACTTTTCTGTGTTCCCCAAGGCTCAGTACTTGGCCCAGTTCTGTTCATTTTGTACACTAAACCACTTTTATCATTCATCCAGTCTCACCAGGTTTCTCATCAGTCATATGCTGACGACACGCAGCTTTACTGTTCCACTCCCCCGGCTGAGTCTCACTCTGCTATTAGCACTCTAGAAGCCTGTATCAGCGATGTCAAGGGCTGGATGGTAAACAACAAGCTTAAACTAAACGATGATAAAACAGAAGCCCTCTTGTGCCATAGAAGAAGACATCAACCTTTGCTCGTCAGTCTGCCCGTTAGAAATCCGTTTAGGAATCTGGGATTTATTGTCACTGCTGACATGACCCTTGATAAATATGTTGCAGCTGTCAGTCTGCCTATTATGAGCTCCGTAAGATCAGTGCCATCCGTCACTTTCTCTACATGCGCTACCAACACTCTTGTCCATTTTGTTCTTTCTCGACTTGACTGCTGCAACTTCTTGATCGCAGGCTGCCCCTCATTCAGAGACTTCAGAAAGTACAGAACTCCGCTGCACAACTGGTGCTAAGAGCCACGAAACGGGACCATGTCACTCCTCTCCTTCGTTTTCTACACTAGCTACCCATCTGTTCTCGCATTCAGTACAAATTGTCTGTGCTGTATTTCTTTGCAGGCTCCTGTCCTGACTATTTCTCTGAACTTCTCATCCCTTACGTTCCGGCCAGACAACTCCGCTCTTTGTCTGATGACCTTATCCTAACTGTTCCTGTCACCAGAACAACAACATATGGTCACAGGATTTTTGGCTACTGTGCATCAAAACAATGGAACTCTCTCGCTTTCCATATCCGCCACATTCCTACAATTGAATCCTTCAAATCTGCACTGAAAATGCACCTCTTCCTTGAGCATTACTCCTAACACAGTCTACACAATGCTCGTCGTTTTTACCCTCCCCCCTTCCGCTCTTGCTACTTTTCTACCCATCTTCCTCTGCAAAATCACTATATTCTCTGTTCCTGTTACTTGGTGCCTTTTTGTGTTTTTTTATCTTTGTTTTCTGTTTGTCATCAGTACTGTTGTTTATTCTTCCGTCCCTCGTGTTCTATCCATTTAGTCCATGTCTCTTCCCCGTTTTAAGCGCTAAGAGCATGCTCTCTATGAGTGTGAATATGTGCTATAAAAATCTTCCTTAT
The DNA here is from genome assembly GCA_004794655.1 of Marisa cornuarietis. NCBI lineage: Eukaryota > Metazoa > Mollusca > Gastropoda > Architaenioglossa > Ampullariidae > Marisa > Marisa cornuarietis. The sequence continues at coordinate 291,772 of SMMW01000554.1, read as the reverse complement.
TATTATTATTACTATCAGAGATCAGGGATGAGCTGGTTAGCCAAGAGAGTGCTGCATCAAGTGAGAGCACTATTGATCTGAAACCAGGAGTGACATCTGAAATAAAGGGGGAAGAAACTGATGATAAAGACTCTGAAGAGCCTAAACTAGAACAAACAACTGATGGAGAGGTGGAGGTAAGGAGAAATCAGTGCCTGTGAGTGAAGGGAAGTGTGTGTGCTTGCATGTGAGGTTTGCATTTCTCTACTTTATATATAATTTGTCACCTATATTCAGAAGTGATTGAAAGAGATTTTTGAGGAAAATAGGGACATTACAAATAGCATTTTTCTTTTACAAATACAATTTTTCTTTTATATCTATATCCTAATATTTTATTGTATGGTAATAACTTGTAAGATGAACTAATGCCACTCCTGTTGTCATTTTCTCCCCCACCAATTGTGCAGTCTCAGGATGAAGGTGAAAGTGGAATAGAAACTAGTTTCATCAACGTTGACAGTGAGGTTTCCATCAAAGAAGAGCCAGCCTCACCTGCTAGTAGTGTTCTGTCAAGCGTTAGCGATACTCGTGGCCGGGGTTCGCGAGGTAAAATTAGTAGCCCACTAATGATGTATCAGTGAATGAATGGTGGTTCCCAGTTGAATTTTAGTTATGCTCATGAAAGATTATATGACTGATTTCCTTTTATTTGGTTTTATTGTAACTTAATCATCATTCTAAAAGACCCATATTTAAAATGCTGATTGTGATCTTTTAGTTAAGTTGGAATTACTTGCTGCTAACATTTTGCCTAGGTTTATTTTGCTAATTTTTCACATTGTGTAAAACTCTTTTAGGGGATTGGATAAGAACATCTAGGTAATCATCTTCATTTTGTCACTTGCTATGTCAGTAGATTCCACCTTGATGATAAACATCATTCTGTGAAAATAGCATTTATTCATTCAACTTGTATTGTTTCAAAGGTCGAGATAGGTTTCGTGGAAGGATGGGACAGAGAGTAACAAGAAAAAGCATGGCAGTAAGTCTGTTTACTATATTTTTTTTATGTAGTTTTCAGTTATCTTTATTGTATTGTTGATTTCTTCCTCTACCATCACTTCTGCTATTTTAGCAAAGTCCATTGAAAATACACATTTGACATAACATACCTGTAAATTCAGTAATGTTGTCTTTTAATCCCTGGCATTAAGTTTTTGCTTTTGTAGGAGAAGGATGATGCCAGTTCAAAGCACAGTGAAGCGGAGTTAACAGATGATGAAACTGGCAGGGAGAGTGATGAAGTCTTGTCCCATCATACCAGCCAGTCGACATCTGTGGTTATGCCTGCTTTTTCAGAGTCTGTTCCAGACAGTCCTGCCTCCGTAGGAATGTAAGCAGCTGTTCATATCTGCACAGTTTCTTCAGTGAAATCGCACTTTATTTGTTATCTCATATTTGATCACTCTGTCTCTGCTACAAAAATAAATAAAATTTAGGTATTTAGATCTAAGCTTAATGATTGCTTTAGCTATGTGGTAATGAAACAAAAGACAAAGCCTTTTGGAATTATGATAGCTGCATTGACAAGAAAATTGTTTGATTATGTCTTTTCTGTATGTTTCTTTTCAGCAGTGACACTGAAGATGAGAAAGCATACAAGACATGGAAGAAATCTATAATGTTAGTTTGGAGAGCAGCTGCCAACCATAAGTAAGTATAAGAACATAAAGGCCATGAAAGCAAACTAAACTGGTAATTTATCCACTAAAATAATATTTTATTATACATGCATTCAGCCATAAAATGTTTTAGTTTTTGGGGGGTCTGCATTCAATTTGTCATACAGGGATTATTTATTTTTACAAGATGTACTATGCTTATTTTTCCTCTTTTCAGGAATGCTAACGTTTTTCTGCATCCTGTTACTGATGATATTGCACCTGGTTATGGCAATGTTGTTCTCAGGTAAGTGCCATTTCAAAATTTTTTTTTTCAAAAAGAGGTATTCTGAAAAAAGATGTTGCTATTTAAAATATATGAACACTCTTTTTTGGTTAGAAATTGTGATGATTTTGTTGGACTGCATGATCAAAAAATGGTACAAGCATGAGAGAAGTTAATTGTTTAGCTTTATCCACCTTCCTACTATGAGACTGCTTTGTTTTTCAGACCTATGGACCTGGCAACCATAAAGAAAAATATTGAGAGTGGGGCATTAAGAACAACCGCAGAATTTCAGCGTGATATTATGCTTATGTTCACAAATGCCATAATGTATAACAGTTCCAATCACAATGTGTACAAGATGGCAAAGGAGATGTATGATGATGTTTTGAAACAGATTGAGGTACAGTTCAGAGTAATTTTATTTTTTCTCCAGTTTTTGCTTTGAGGATTATTATGGTTTGAGACTAAGTAAAAGATGGCATTAATGGATAGCAGCAAGGTGTTTAGAAAAATAAATTGTAATAACCTGTGCAAAGAACATTTACACATTGCACCACTCAAGCATGACATCTATCTTGAAATCCATGTGATATAAAATGTGCACCTGAATCAACACATTTGGTGAAGCAAGTTTATATTGAAGACAACAAAGTACATTCTAGTCATTAAATACAAACCCATATACCATCTTTATATATTACATTCAAGGAATTTATACTGATGAAAAGAAATTTCTGCTATGCTTTATGTTAATTTTTGGTGGGGATTGACTAAACATTATTATAATTAGGCTTAGAATCATGACTTAGTTATTTTTGGCAATGACAATTTTTGCTTTATGTTAATTTTTGGTGGGGATTGACTAAACATTATTATAATTAGGCTTAGAATCATGACTTAGTTATTTTTGGCAATGACAATTTTTGCAAATTATATCTACCCCTCATCCAATCTCTAACAGTATAGAATTTAATAAAACATTGTGCTGCTTTTTCAATTTTGTGTGCAGCAATATGTTAGCACACAATTAATGGTGCAGTCCAGTGAGACAAAGGTGCTTCGTCAATCCAGACGCTCAGATTTACCAGACAAGGTTTGTAAACTTAAGGTCTGCATGTGTGCTTTTGATAAGCGTCCTTAAGAAGAATGTTTTTCTGGGTAATCCTTTGGATTTCTGTGATAGCACATTTTGAAGTATTCTTTATAAAGACAGGCTTATTTCTTCTTCGTAATTTACCAGATGACATGACTATATGCAGATATTGCCCTCTAGCTGCTAAATTTCAGCTGTCCATTCCTAATTGGCGTCTCCCATGCCTTCCCTACTGAAACAGCTACACAGCCAGATTTTTCTTTTGCCCCAGAGTGAACCTTAATTCCTTCTTGTTATGAGGATTCCAGTCGCCAATAGAAGCTTCTCAGGTGAAGCAGTTGAGTCCGTCACAACTGCTTAAAGGACTTCCACTTAACAGGTGTATGAGGGCAAGTGGAGAGTATTTAATACATGGCAAGTTAGCCAGGGCCTGGAACTTTCCTGTCTTCAGCAAAAGTGGCTGACTTCCTACTGTGACTCTTCAAGGTGAAAGCCATCATGATTAATGATGATGATGATGTCGATAATGTGCAGGTATCCATTCAAAAGAACGCTCATTGCGCAGCAAAAACAGAAGAGAAGAAAAAAATAAAACAACAGGAAAGTAAAAAATAATAAAGACAGAAGTGGTGCGAGGTTGTTTAAGTCGTCTTAAGTAAACAAATGGGTCTTCAGTCTTTTCCGAAACGTGGTTGCTGAGGTGATAGTGGACAATGACGATGGCAGGGCATTCCACAGTTTAGGTGCAGCATTTGCAAAGGCCCTGGCTCCAGAGCACTTCTTGTTTGTGTCTTCCACTGCAGAAGCATGACTGGGAGCCAGAGCGCAGGGGACATGACAGCTGGTAAGGAGGAACTACCTTTTGCAAATAGTCAGCAGTTTTGAACATGCAGGACTGAGCAATCAAAACCACATTGTAATCAAGACGCTTGTTCACTGGAAGCCAGTGAAGGCTCCATAGTATAGGGGTGATGTGCTCAGTGGACGACTTTGCACAGGTGACAATCCTGGCAGCTGTGTTCTGAACTCTTTCGAGTCTAACTGCGTAGCAGATATACCCCACAATGCACTATTGCAGTAGTCTAATCTCGATATGATGGTAGCCAGAGCAAGTGAGTTGGCAGCAGCCTGAGTCAGCATGGGCCGTAATCTACCTAAAGTCCTCAAAAAGTAGTACATTTTGCCACAACAGAACTAACATGGTTACACATGGAGAGCTCTGAATCCATTAAGAGCCCTAGGTCCTGTATATAGTCAGCAAATGCTATGGAGGCATCACCGACCTGCACAGCGATAATGTCGATCTGCTCCCGTCTGGCCCTGGGGCCACACAGTAACGCTTCTGTCTTATCATTGTTGAGTTTTAAGACGATTCCTGGTCATCCAGGCCTTCACTGCAGCACAACAATCCTAGCCACTGCTGGGAAAAACTGTTCAGAATCTGTGTATTGTCCACAAAGAATCAATTACATGTCCAAGCTGTGAAGTGTATACAGAAAATAAAAAAGGACCCAGAACGGATCTCTGTGGCACGCCACACACCAGAGGAACTGCCTCAGAGCTCGCAGAGCTGACAATCACTCTCTGAGATCTATCGGCAAGATAGGAGTCAATCCACTGCAGCGCAGCGCCCTCGATACCAGCTTCCGACGACAGTCTCTGGAGCAGCAGGCGGTGGTTTATAGTGTCAAACGCACTACTCAGGTCAAGTAATACTAAAAGCACTAGGTTGCCAGAGATGACACTACCAAGAATGTCATTGGTCACGCGAAGAAGTTCAGTTTCTGTGCTGAGCCAGGACGATACGCTGACAGAAATTTATCTAGGCAGCCATAAACAGTCAAATGGGTCATAAGCTGCTCTGCGACCACCCTCTCACGTAACTTGGAAATATATGATAAATTTGATACTGGACGATAGTTTGTACAGTCAGATGGATCCAGGTTTGCCTTCTTCAACAAGGGCTTCACAACTGCCTGTTTAAAATACCGTTGAACACAACCTGCCCTCAAACTGGCATTAATAATGTCCAAAATGACAGGAAATAAAATGTCTAAAAACTGAAGAATAAATTTAGTTGGTATAGGATTCACAGCACATGAAGTTTTAGTTGATTTTGCTACAAGTTTTTTTCAAGTAACTCTCATCAATACACGTGAAAGAAGTCAGCGGTACACCAGCAAAAGGCACAGAATAGTCTTCCTCACAAGCTGAACTAAGTCCAACACTAATTTCCTTTATCTTTTTGTCAAAGAAAGAAGACAGCTGACCAGGAGCTGACGTCATCCACCTCAGGAAGAACCAGACTAGTTCCATTCTTACCCAGCAAGCTGTTCACAATGTCAAAAGTCTTTCTGGGATTTCCACTTGCAGCCTCTAGCTGCTCCTGTACAAACAGGGATTTAGCCTTTTTTACAGCACACACATATTTATTTCTGGCTAACTTATACAGCTGTCTGTCGGTCTCAAGTTTGGTCTTTCTCCACTTTTTCTCTGCCAACTGTTTCTTGGCTTCTCTCACCCCCTCACAAAACCACGCACAATCTGGTCTATCTACAACAATTTTACTAACTGCAGGCACATGCTTATCAAGCAGCTCTAATAAAGACTGAAGCAGGTCTTCTCTGAAAACGTTCAGATGTCTTTTTACGCCTTAAGGGCTAGAGTTATGCTGATATCTTTTGCCACCTTTTTGTCCCTCACCCAATCTGACAATTGCTTTTTCTCTCTTAGAATATCTGTCTTTAGCTTTTATCCTAGATCTGCTTCTTCGTTTCAGTTGCCTTGGCAGCTAGAGTGTAGAGATTCATGTCCTGTCCTCTGATCCAGCTTAGTTCACAGTAAGTTACTCTTCACCCATTTCCAAGGAAGGCATCCAATTATCTAGAAAGACTTCAGGATCTAGTGCAAGCCTTGCGCATTTACTTCGAAAGATCAGGCTCTCACACGATAGGCTGGTCACACCTATTCTTACCCTTTCAGGAAGGAAAGGCTGAATTCACAGCATAAACGATTTCTGCATGGATAAAAGCAAGTCTCTGCAGTTGAAATATCTAGTTAAGGCCAGGACGTGTGATTTGAGCTGTAGCTACTAGCCTAGCCTTTTCTAGAAATGTAGCCATTAAAGATATCATGCAGGCTATAGGCAGGTGGTCTGATTCCATGTTTGCCAGGGTCTGCTTCAGAGACCTTGCATATCACTCTTTCTGGATGCAGTTCGTAATGTCGCACACAGCCTGATCCATCTACCCTACCCTTTCAGTAGCTCACTCTGGGGTGACCTCCCTCCTGCAGCTTGGGTGGAATTGAAGTATATCTTATTTATGTTACTTAGGCAGACTTCTCACCGTTTTGACAACCACTCCCTCTACCTTTCCTTTATTCTGTATATCTGTTATCTGGTACAAATACAAAGAATACTAATTTTAGTAGTAAAATTTTCTTTCATGACTTACCAAATGACATGATGATTGGTTCCCTCCCCACTATGGGTCTTTTTTCAGTTCTGGCAAAAAACTGTAGAAGTGTACTCACCAGCCAGGCAAGAAGGGATTAGGGAATGGGTTGGTTGGTTTCTCTCCCTTCATTGGTCATCCCTGGTCAACCAGGAGTGGATAGCTAGAATCAGGTAGCTAAAAGGCGATATCTCTATATAATCATGTCATCTGGTACACAAAAGAAAGAAATTTTACAACCCCAAATGGTATTTTTGTTATGAGAATGTGCCTGCAAATAAAAGAGCTGTTTAAATTCACAGGAGGAAGACTCGAAGAAACGAAGAGGTTCTGTAGAACAAGCCCAGGAAGGAGGCAAAACCAAGAAGAGAAAAACACGTGGTGATGAAGTATAATAGCATTACTCTTCTGTAATGCTGTTTTGCATTGCGGACTTAATATTTCAACAGCAGCTTTTTTACACGTTATTATAGGGTGGTGGTAGAAATGAAGTTTGAATGATATGTGTGGGGTTTTTTCCCAGATGATTGTGTTTATTTGAAGAAAGGGATGTAAAAAAAAAAAAACTGAATGAAAATGGTGTGTGCAAAATGGAATCTAGATGTTTGCATGTTGTCTTTTGATGAAGAGGTTCATTGTAACTTTATTAAAAATATTGTCATCTCATCCAAGCAATTAAACATTAAAGCAAATGTGCACATTTGTGTACAGCCTCCATATGATGTTTTCCAGTTTGCTAGAGACAGGGTGAGCTGTGATAAGAGATTTCAGTAGAAGTTTTTTGGTTTCTGGAGTTTGTGCGATAGCAGATAAATGGTTTTTAAAGTTTTGCACATAGATCTGAGCCACTAAAATAATAGAAAATTTATATTGGTGATGGATCATGCCAAGTCATATTGAAACGTATTGTATCGTCATTCTGATAAACTAAACAGAGCTGTTTTTCTTTTTTGGATGCAGGAAAATTTTGACGATTGTGTAGGGAACTTAAAAAAATTAATTGAACATATTCCCCAAATACATTTTTCAGCTTTTAGAGGTTGAATGTTTAGCTCTTGGCAGGAAAGAGTACCCTCGCCTCCCTCTGCTAGATCAAATCCATTTCCTGCTGGACAATAAAAGGTTGGCCTTAAAGCAAAATATTGTGTCCTGCTGCTTAATCTTAAACCCACCATGGGTACAACCTCAACATACATTCTTGTCAGATGTTTTCACAGGTATATCTAAACCATTGGAAAAGCAAATTTTTTGGTCATTGTTTCACTCATCTGGTACCAAAAATAATAATTTATAGAATGCCTTACCCCACTAACAAAAGTGGGCTCACAGCACTTATCAGTAGGCATCAAATGCATCTTTCACATTCATTCACCACCATTCTTAACTACTTAGTTCTCTTTCTCTCTCACACACACACAGGGTGGAGGAAACTAGAGTACCTGGAGAAAACCACTATGGTCAGAACTGTACATAGGTGTTGCATTCAGAGAGAGGTATGTCAGAGCAGAGATGCAAACTTACAACACCAGATTCTCCTTGTTGTGATGACAGGCACTTTAGCCACTGCTTCACCAAACAGCCTCCAATATAAATCTTTCAAAAGCTTTTGCTCTTATGAGGATGATGCAATAAATGTTAAATACAGCTTATGTAAAACACATCCCTAGTGTTCAGTCTTTATTTCAAGCCAAGACAAACCAAAGCCTATACATCAAATTAATACATTTTAAGCTAAAAAAAAATCTAAATAATAGCACATTACAAAGTTTTGACCAGCCATGGTCTTAAACATGCATTAGTGTTTTCTGCTTTTTTAAAGTGGAAAATTCTATGTAAACTTTAAAAAAAATTCAAAATCCTATTTGACAATGACAATGACCAACTTTATTTGTCCAATTTGAATATAGAAATGTGCTCTAGTTCAACAGTGAAAAAAATGAAAAATGAAAAAATAAGTGGGCAAGTAACAATCATATATATATAAAAACTTACATCAAGGATAATTATATTTGCACCTACAACATCACATGCACACACCATTGACAGCTCATCTAAGATTGAGCAGATGGAACAAATGATTTCAGGTGTCTGTTACTTTTATTTGACAAGTTTTCAAAATAATCTGATCCCAAAACTTGAGATCTGCTTTCAAGAAATGTATTAAAATAAAATTTTGTAAAATGCTCTCTCACCCTCCCAAAATATGTAGTAATTGTGTAACATTTTCAAATACAGAAGTAATTGTAACACCAGGAAGTTAAAATGTATGAAGAACTGTTAAATACTTTGTATGAATTCAATAGTTTCAGTACTGACTGTATGCACTGAATATTTGAAATCAAGGTGCAAAATCAAATTTATGATTTTTTTTTTTTTACACTTCCTTTGCAAATTTTCATTTTTGTTATATTTTTATCTTAAATCCCAAGGAGACTAAGAAAATGACCAACACCCCCCAAAAAAAGACATTTCTAGTACTCCTGCATTTTTCTTTTTTATATCAATATTTCATTTGCATAGAAATCCTGACTTGGTGACTTCATACTATCTTTTAACTTCTCTGTAGCACCGCAGCACCTCTCCAGTTTTTTAAAGTAACAAATGACAGAATTTGCAGACTTCTGCACAAGGAGCATACAGTTGTGTTTTGAAAGACTTGTAGTATTTTGTCCCTTGCCACTATATGTACACACTCTAGATGGTCATCTTTATCCTGATCAAGAAACTACAAAACTTGTGTTTTATGTTCTCATTTTTTTCCCAACATGCAGATGCTATAACTGTACAAAACCTTCACTAGCTGCAAGGGAAAACAAAAAGTTTTCTGTTGCAGGTGGCATCTTCCTTGCTCTTAGAGTTTCAAGAGACAGCGCAAGTTTGCCATCTTGACCAGGTGTTGCTAGTGTCATGAGGTTGTTTAACAATTCTTTGGTTTTGCTGGCCACTTCCTGAAATAATTATTCAACTTTTAAACAAGAGAAACATAATATTAGAAAACTTTCTGGATTATTAACACAACTTTTTTATAATGTTTTTAATGCATTTTAGAATAAGTTAAAACATGTTAAAAAACTATGCCATATTTTAAACATCACCTTGACAATATCTTGATCTGTAGCCTCCCCTTCTGCAAGCTGCATCATCATTACAGCTATGTCTTTATGAAGTTTGCCCATTGCAAAATTTTCTGTCACACATGCATATATGTAAATAGATATATTAGAGGATGCATAGCTAAGCCAGATTAATATTTGGGGTGGAGATGGTAAAATGTACTATTTCATACCTGCAATTCTTTAATAAATAAGACAAAATACTCCAGAGTGCTACATGCAGCTCCGACACTGCAACAGACTTATAACATGGAGCACAGATTTTTCCCTCTTCATATGGTACTACATCTTTATTGTGCAATATTGTGCAGCATTTTACTTTAATGGGATATTCTAATGTATACAATATCTACTACTTCATTTTAAACTTTATTCTTAATAGCATACCTTTAGCACTGGGTGTTATAGATATCTTGCTGTTTGGAATGTTTACAAACAAATCATACAGCTCCAATCTAGAAGAAAAAGATAGGTACAGATAATCTGAATATTGAATATAGCTGCTTTTAATCATGAGATCATCCTAAAGCGATCATTCCAGGCAAATGAAGATGGTTCCCTTTATTAAAGATTTATCAGAATGCAAAATTATTGGGTTTACTTCATGAAAGAGGAGAAATTCTGAACTATAGGCCTATTCTCACGCTGCAATTTACCGCACTTGGCAGGGTTTGCAGGCCCTGCTCGGAACTTTTCGAACTTTACACGGCTGCGAGTGGGCTTTGCATCAAGGTTTTCAAGGATAGGACATGGTTCTATTTTCTTGCTGAGCCTGACCTACATTACATGGCTGTAGCCAATCGGAATGCTTGAACACAGTCGGCTCCCTTTTACCTCCAAATTAGAAAATGCAATGTGGTAAGAGGAAATGTGTACGAGTATGATTTGTATGTGGGAAAACTACCTGTGTCTGTTCAACACTGCCAATCCAGAGTATCTCAACCGGGATAAGACCAAGAATGCCTGAATTGAAATTGCTCGTGCTCTGGGCAGCCTCGATCAAATATAAAAGTTCTTCAAACGTTGCAGACGACATTCGCAAAAAGGGTCTGCATTCTCTCGAGTCTTCTGAAGATATTTCTTTTAGATGACATGAAAATAAGGCACCTACATGACTCCTTCGCGCTACCCACCCCTCACCCAAATTTTTTCTTCTTCTTCTTCTCTCCCTACTTCATTAAACAATATTATTAACTTAGCAGCAGCAGCTTCCGAAAGTATCTGACTGTCTGCCATATTGTTGACTATCCATAATGCGCTGTGTGGATGGCGTCACCTCGCAGGACACTAGCGAGTGGACTTGCTATGTGAGAGTAAAACGGTGCTGCAACACTTCCTATCAAGCAAAATCTTGCACGCGCAAACCTTGAAAACGTTGCAGCGTGAGAATAGGCCTTAAGTAAAATAAATCCATTTTATTTAAGAGCCATATGCTTTCAAACAGATTATTGCCTGAATCACAGAAAAGGCTAAACTGTGTCAACATTGTAGCATGAAAGTGAACAGGAATAAGCCCAACAGCATGTCCTAATGCTCAACCTGACACATTAATGAAGAGTTGGTTTTTTTTTAATCTGCAGCTTAAAGTTTAATTGTAATGTTAATGCTGGCAGGTCTTTTGGACTTACAAATGATTAAAACACAATAGAAATTTTTCATCTAGAGCTATATAAACTGCAAATTATTAAATGAACACTGGGAAATCCATGGTCAACTGAAAACCCACCTAATGAATATGGTATTCCACAAGCCAGCAAAATAACAAACTGTTTAACTACCTTCCTTCTGCTGAAGATTCTGTTACACCTGCTACAAAGTGTGAAGCTGTGATTAAATCCTCTACCTCTGGCTCTGATAGGTGCACAAAAGGAAAGACAATGTTCCAGTTTTGCCTATGCCAAGCAAATGCAGGTATAGATCTGTTAATATCACAGAAAAGAAGAAACTATTAAGCTACCAGATAGTTTTTTTTATATCTTGCTAAATATATTTCTGCTGTGGCTTCCTGTTACTGGGAAGTTTAATTTTCTGTATCATTACCAACCTAGAAAATAAAAGCTGTAATGAAATTCATGTAAATAAAAATAATTCACATAGAGAAAGATTTTCATGTAGAGCTCATCAGGTTGGAGGGGGGAGGGGAGAATTAGTGTTTTATGCCAAGCCAGCAGTTAAGAAAGACTAGACTATATCACAGCAAGACACCCCGCCCTGTAAACAGATGCTACATGCAGAGAAAGAACAGCATGCCCGAGACAAGAGCTGAGCCCAGGACAGCCAACCCTCACTGTATTAGTGATAGGAGCTAAACCATTGCCCCACCAGACTGCCCAGCTCATCAAGTGACTAAAATGCCCAATAAGTGCATCACAAAACAGAATGAGTTACAGTTGTGTATTAACATATGTATTCATAATTGCTCTGAGGCTGATAATCAAGACAGCTCTACCATATACCCACTTCTTTATCTAGTGACATAAAAAGCTGTAAAGATATGTCATTTAGAAAAAGTAATATGTACAAGAGTTATTATTACACTTTTTTTTGCTGTTTACATGAGATAGACCGATACAAATGAATCAAAATACCAAAGAATTTTTGTTTGTAGAAAATATGTTTAGCTGTTAACTGTTACAATAAGTATAAAACATATGTTCCTCGTTTAAGCATCATCTTACCTTGTGTAACTTAGCAACTGGCCCAGAGAATGCTGAGGACAGTATACCAGAATTCTCTTCTTCAAAAGCATGGCAGTGTAGATGAAAATGATTTCAACTCCAAAGGTCTGTATCATTTCTGTAACAGAAACTGCTTTCTTTGATTGTGTGGCAGCAATTATAATGGGAGGCAGAAATGGACAGATTTCTTCCCTGAAAAGGGTGGCTAATGGGGCTCTGGTGAAACTTCGACTGGCCTAGCTAGCAGAAAGTGGATTACTCAATGCTCAAGAAAGCAAAAGGAGAAAGAAACGGACAGATCAATAAAAGGACTGGAACTGCACACACACAATGGAAAAAATATTTTAAAAAAAGATCAGCACAAGAAACATCTGTGGACCCATCAGAGGCAAAGAACCAGAGAAAGCAAAGTTTATGTAGAAACATAAGATCCAAATCATGGGAATTTCAGACTGCACAAGGAAATGAAAAGAAGGTAAGAAAATACCCCAGATATATCATGGATTAAATATGGGGAAGATCTATCCAAACAATTCAGAAGCTCTCCCAGAAAATAAGTGTCTCAAAGCAATGAGACTGGGAGATGAATCTTATAACCCATCAACAATTATCAATGACTTCCAAACCCAGCAACACTTCATATCAAAATACCTAGAACAGAAGTAACTCACACGTCAGACAGGCATTGTGAACCAGAACAAGGTCAAGGCAGCAGAGGTGATAAATGTACTGATCTGTGGAGAAAACTGCCGTCATATATCTGACCAAGATCATCTGGAAGGCCTGGGGAAAGAAGAATAGTGCCAGATGATGAGCAGCTTCCAATAGTGGTCCCAATTTAAAAAAAAATCAGTAAAGACTGTAACACACAGAAGAATTTCACATCCTAGCCATGTGCAAAAATGTATGCCAAGATTCTAAAGTAGTGCACTCAAAAAAAAGTGGAAGCATAACTCAGCAATTCACAGTTCAGGTTCAGGAAGGGATGCATCTGCACAGACACAATTTTTGCCCTCATACAACTCTGTGAATTGGCTATGAAATGCAACAGAGACCTGCGCTTTGTCTTCATAGACTAGAAGAAAAGGAATTTGAATGTATCAACAGAGCAGAGATCTGGAAGATTATGGTGAGAAGGGACAGTTGCTTGACAACATCAAAGGCATGTAACCTCCACTGGACTGTCAGAATAGTTTGAAATAACAAGTAAGGCAGGGAAGTGTGCTCTTGTCTCTGCTTTTCATCATCTACATGGACTGAAACACCACAGAAGCAAACCTTGACCCAGAGATGATGATGAGCTTGTTCTTTGTCAACGACCATGTGTTGGTGAATGAAGAAACAAAGAAGCTGCAGGAACATGTGAACAGGCTAAACAGGGTGTGCAAGTATTACAACATATGAATCAGCACAGAAAAGACAGAAGACAAAAAGCAAACAATGTGAGCAACCAGATGGCTCTCTTATTAGACATCCCACCATCCTAATGAAGACTAAGGCACAGCTAATCAAAGCAGTATTTGTACTCATCCTCATGTATCAGTGTCTGACAAGGACCAGGAAAGAAAAATAACCTAAACTGAGATGTCTCAGATTGGCAGGTAACAAGATTCAATAAGCATGATCAAAAATGAAACAATGTGAGTGGCAGTGGGGGCCACACCAGTCCACCAGCTCATCCAGCAGCATGGAATTCAAGTAGTTCAGTCACATGATCAGGTTTCCAGTCAACCAGACAACACGGAGACCCTTCACTCAAAGATAATCTGCCACCCATGCAAGAGGAAAACCAGACAGATGCTGGATGAAGGGTGTGGCTCAGATCCTCTTATCTTATGGCCTTACTGTCACTGAGGCCCCACACCAAGCCATCGATCACCATCTCAATTTCCCATGACACTACAGGGAGGAGGAGGAGGATTGGTGTTGTACACCGAACCAGCAGCTAAGGCTATATCACGGTGAGAAAGCCAGCCCTGTAAACAGATGCCACATGCAGAGAAAGAACAGTGTGCCTGAGACAAGAGCTGAACCCAGGACAGCCAACCTTCACTTTACTGGTTGCTAACCACTTCACAAACCGTTGCGCCACCGGACCGCCCTGACACTACAGAGTACCAGTGGATCATAAAGAGATGATAATAGTGTGGCCCTGAAAATGAACATGGGACTTTATTATAGAAACAAACTGTGATCACTGAAAAATTACATCTACCTCTTTTTCTTTGTAGTAACTCAAGCAAGCAATAAAAAAAACTTTTAGATATGATACATACATATTTTTAATGTTAGTTCTAACAGCTAGGACATATTTTTAAACTTACTTTCCATATGTTAGTATTTTTGCAAGTGCCATATATTATCTGATAAACAAATGTAGAGTGTAGAATTTGTTGTACCTTCATCAGAACAGAGTATGTTGTAAAATCTGAAATATACTGTTATATAGGTTCTCTTATCTCTCTTCTGCATGGTCATGTTATTACTATCACTGCCATCAGAGATATTAAAATTAAACCTTTAACTAATTCGCAACACAAGGGTGAGGTGGTGCTAGTTACTTTAGAATATACAAAAATACCTTATTTATAGATTTTTAAAAACTTTTAAGAAATATATGAAATAAGCCAAAATTAATTGTTCCTCAAAAAATGTCACCCTTTGATTATATCTGGTCCTGCAGGAAATAGACTTTACTAGTCATGCCTCAAGCAGAAATTAATCCATTGCTTACGCTAGGCTGAGTAGCCGTTACAACCATAGCAGGTACCATGAATTTACCCCTTTTTAAAAAAATTATATAAAATTAACGGAAAGAGGTAGACAAACAATTTAAATTCATAATGATAGATCAAACTGTGTAGAAAAGAAACATCTTTACCTTTTGTTTGCTTAAAAACACACTTTTATGGTATTCCCAACAGAAAATGCCATGATAATGAGCTATCAGAAATTTTTTTTTTATAGAGGTTTGACGAGCCTTAAACAAAAAAATAAAAATAACATAAGGGAGGAAACTACTAAAACCATTGGCAAATCATCTACCATGATTCCCTCCCTTGAACTGACAGGAAGTCAAAAGATTTTTTTGTAAACAAAGGAAAGTTCGAGAATCGAAGCACGTTGTCTTACTTTGACATGGATTTTTACTTCAACAACCGCAAAGGAGAAGAAAATAGTAAGTAATATTAAAATTCTAATGTATATTCTAATAAAAAATATGTTTGTTTGGTACTTTATGTCTGTATATATTGTGTAAATAATTTTTTTGTTAATATCCGACCGACGATTTCCAAAAGTTCTAAAGCGCATACAGTCGTAATCTTTCATTTGGTTTTAGTACTGGAAGACAAAACCTATGTATCTTAAAATTTACACCAAGTGAATGTTTTCAAAATGCTCTTTAAAACAGTGTATTACTGATGGTTGTCTTTACTGTAGGTTAATAAATATAAATTTTCAAAGCTGCCGGTCAAAATTTCAATACCGGGAATTTGCTAGCCATTTTTTAAACAGAAAGACAGGTACCGTGGGAAAACGCAGAAAATTACCGTCAGACGTAAAAACTACGACATAAAAAGAAGATCAATCGATATACAAATGAATCAACTATCGAATTCATTAATTTTTTTTATCCAAAATAACGCATTTTAAAACATAAAAAAATAGAAAAAGCCCCGGGTGAATTCGCCCAGGAGGAAACCAAGCGTAAACCACGCTACGCGGGTGAATTATACCGGGAGGTCGCGAATGGATTAATGAACACTACTCATGAAGATAAAAGTGAAGAATAATATTGCATTGAACACACTTTACTCTTGCAGTTTAGTGCTTCACCTTTGAATTTCTGGGTATGTCTATTTTTTACACAGTAAGAAGGGTTGATAGTGGAAACTCTTAAGCTTCCTGTCATGGAGACAGTTGTTTGGAAATGCTTCAGCTAGCATAACTACTGATTTTTTTTATGATGATGATGATGATGAAGATGTCCATTTATAAAACGCTGGTATCCATTCAGAAGAATGCTCATTGCACAGCAAAAATAGAAGAGAAGAAAAAATAAAACAGGAAAGTAAAAAAAAAATTAATAAAGACAGAAGTGGTGCTTGGTTATTGAAGTCCATCTTAAGTAAACAAATGAGTCTTCAGTCTTTTCGGAAACGTGGTTGCTGAGGTGATGGTGGACAGTGACTGGCAGAGCATTCCACAGCTTAGGCGCAGCGTTTCTGAAGGCCCTGGCTCCAGTGCGCTTCTTGTTTGTGTCTTCCACACTGCAGGAAGACAAGAGCGTGACTGGGAGCCAGAGCACAGGTGACAGCTCGAAGGTAAGCAGCTTCAAATACTTGGGAGCCACCCTCTCCAAGGACGGCAGCTCCACACTAGATATCCGCATCAGGATCGCAACAGCAACAGCAGCAATGGCTAGGCTAGATAGGATCTGGCATAGCCACAAGATAAGGTTCACTAGCAAGTACAAGCTGTACAAATCCCTGGTAATGCTGATCCTGCTCTACGGATGCGACACGTGGACTCCGCTCGCCGAAACGGAAAGGAGAATCCAGGCATTCGAGAACAAGTGCCTGAGGAGGCTGCTCCGGATCTCATACAAAGAACATAAACCAACGACTTTGTAAGAAACAAAATTGCCACACTCGTAGGACACCAGGAACCTCTACTCTAAAAAGTCAAGCGATGTAAGCTGGTCTTCTTTGGCCATGTGACCCGGCACGACACCTTGTCGAAGACTACTCTTCAAGGCACCTTGGAGGGTGGCCAACATTGCGGTGGCCTGAGAAAGAATCTGCCTATGAACATCAAAGACTGGACTGGTCGTCCTGTACAGGATCTGCTCACTATCGCCCAAAATAGGCAAGAGTGGCGGGCCCTGTCAGCTGCCGTGTCTATCCATGTGCTCCCCCCAATGCCAAGTGCCAGGCAAGGGATGACTGACTGAGCAATCGAAAGCACTTTGTAATCAATATTCTTTTTTACTGGGAGCCAGCGAAGGCTCTGTAGTATAGGGGTGATGTGCTCTGTGGATGATTTTGCACGGGTGACAATCCTGGCGTCTGTGTTCTGAACTCTTTGGAGTCGATCTAACTGCGTAGCAGGTATCCCCACAATGCACCATTACAGTAGTCTAATCTCGATAAGATGGTAGCCAGAGCAAGTGAGTTGGCAGCAGCCTGAGTCAGCATGGGCTGTAATCTACCATAAGTCCTGAAAAAGTAGTAGCATTTGCCACAACTTACATGGTTACACATGGAGAGCTCTGAATCAATAAAGAGCCCTAGGTCCCTGACACAGTCAGCAAAGGCTATGGAGGCATCACCAACCTGCACAGCATTAATGCCGATCTGCTCCCGTCTGGCCCTGGGGCCACACAGTAACGCTTCTGTCTTGTCGTCGTTGAGTTTAAGATGATTCCAGGCCTTCACCGCAACACAACAAGATTCAAGTCGTTGAAGCGCAATCCTAGCCACTGTTGGTTCGGGGGGGAAACTGTTCAGAATCTGTGTGTCGTCAGCAAAGAAATGACGTCCCATCTGAAAACATTCAATTACAGGTCCAAGTATTGAAGTGTATACAGAAAATAATAAAGGACCCAGAATGGATCCCTTTGGCTTGCCACACACCAGAGGAACTGCCTCAGAGCTCGCAGAGCCGACAATCACTCTCTGAGATATATCGGCAAGATAGGAGTCAATCCACTGCAGTGCAGCGCCCTCGATACCAGCTTCTGACGACAGTCTCTGGAGCAGCAGGCTGTGCTTGATAGTGTCAAACGCACTACCCAGGTCAAGTAATACTAAAAGCACTAGGTTGCCAGAGATGACACTACAAAGAATGTCATTGTTCACACAAAGAAGAGCAGTTTTCGTGCTGAAGCCAGAACGATACGCTTACTGAAATTTATCTAGGCAGCCATAAGTATTAAAATGGGTCATAAGCTGCTCTGCGACACCCTCTCAAGTAACTTGCAAATATATGCTCAATTTGAAACTGGACGATAGTTTTTCTAGTTTTTACAGTCAGATGGATCCAGGTTTGCCTTCTTCAACATGGGCTTCACAACAGCCTGTTTAAAACACCGTGGAACACAAACTGCTCTCAAACTGGCATTAATAATGTCCAAAATGATAGGAAATAAAATTTCCCAAAACTGAAGAATAAATTTAGTTGGTATAGGTTTTTTCCCCACATTTCACGTTTATAATATTTTTTAAAAAGAGATAAATAGACTATCACACACATGTGTACTATGTCAATGTGTGTAAGATGCTGGCAAAGAGTCGAGGGCATGCATACATAACAGAGTAAAACTAAGTTTTGAAATATTTTTAAATATTTGTGACAGCATTAAAAACAACTATACACACCTTTAAGGCAACATTTTGCATATGACTGTCTTTTGTCATAATCACCAGATGAAAACTTCCCATTTTCATCATTGGGACAGGTGCCTCTAGTGACAACAGACAAATATCCTTCCAACACTGATACTGGATTTCCTGTCAGTCTGTATCGGTGTAAAAATATTTGACACAGTGTTTCATATTTTTCTGGGTTAAAGTCTCGTGCCATCAACACAAGGGCAACTTCTGTAATCTGAAATCAAAATAACCTTTGTTCATTGTATTTCAATGCCTCTTAAACATCCATTGCTTACGTAGGCTGAGAGGCCGTTACAACCATAGCTGGTAGCATGAATTGAAAAAAAATTATATAAAATTAACGAAAAGAGGTAGATGAACAATTAAAATTGATAATGATAGATCAAAATGTGTAGAAAAGAATCAGCTTTACCTTGTATTTGTTTAAAAACACACTTTTATAGTATTCCCAACAGAAGTTGCCATGATAATGAGCAAGTCGAAAAACTCGAACCTGTCGGTTTCAGAAGAATAAATGAAAATAACATGAGGGAGGAAACTACTAAAACCGTTGGGAAATCGTCCCTTGAACTGGCAGGAAGTCAAAAGATTTTGTAGTAAGCAAAGAATAACAGTGGAGCCCCATTTTTGAGAATCGAAGCAGGTTGTGGTCACTCATTTTGACATGGATTTTTACTTCAACAACCGCAAAGGAGAAGAAAATAGTAAGTAATAGTAAGTAATATTAACATTCTAATGTATATTCTAATTAAAAATATGTTTTTTTGGTACTTTATGTCTGTATATATTGTGTAAATAATTTTTTTGTTAATTTCCGACCGGCAATTTTCAAAAGTTCTAAAAATGGGTACAGTCGTAATCTTTCATTTGATTTTAATACTCGAAGACAAAACCTATGTATCTTAAAATTTACACCAAGTGAATGTTTTCAAAATGCTCTTTAAAACGGTGTATTACAAATCGTTTTTACTGTAGGTTAATAAATATAAATTTTCAATGCTGCCGGTCGAAATATCGATAGCCATCTTCCAAACAGAAAGACAGGTACCGTGGGAAAATGCAGAAAATTACCGTCAGACGTAAAAACTACGACATAAAAAGAAGATCAATCGATAGAAAAATGAATCAACTATCGAATTCATTAATTATTTTATCCAAAACAACGCATTTTAAAACGTAAAAAAATGGAAAAAAGCCCCTGGCGAATTCGCCCGGGTGGAAACCAAACGTGGACTGCGCTACCCTGGCGAATTCGCCCAGGAGGTCGCGATTGGATTAAAATTTACGATTTTGAAGACGATAGTGAAACTGCACAGCCATGATCGTGGAGCACGAGCCACGATAGTAAGCGTATTGTTGCTCATTGTGTAGGACCACAATCCTGGCCCATCATGCAAAGAGAAAATCACGATTGTGGAGCACAGCCACGATAGTGGCTCATCGCGCTCTGCCGGGTAAGCCAGTAAACTGGCTCTACGGACTCAGAGGGTTACTCGCAAGAGACTGAGAGTACAGAAAATTGAGGAAGAATGAAAAAAAGAAAAAAAAAGCAACAAAAGAGTTTTTAACATTCCCACCCATCTCCACTCTCTGTTTAAACTGGCTACATTATTTTGATCATTACCTGTGTAAGAGAAGCAATATCATTACATCCGTTAAAGTCAGCTCGCAAAATGTAGTACCAGACTTGTCGCCACTGACAGAAGATGTAGTTGACTGAATCAGGATGCTTGTTTTCAAGTCCTGCTTTGCGCTGTGCATATTCTCTCTCTTGGCTTGACATGGATGGATAAGACCAGCTCCATAAAACATCCCCATTCTGATCCTTTTCTGCAAAAAAGGAGCTCAGATTAGACACTTCTGATAAATGTGCCACAATCAAAAATCTAAATTATTCAGGAATTATAATTACCAGTCCCTTAATTAGATCCAGACAACAAAATAGATGTAAATTTAGCTATACAGTCCTCTTTGTCAATGCCTATCTTTCCTCACATTTTGAGAAAATAAACCTACAGAAATAATTTAAAATGAGTGCAGCATGATCATTTGTCATCTTAAATGACATTTATAAACTGCCCTCTACTGTTAAAACAAGCACCATCCCTTTCCCACCACCCCCTACCATCTACATCTTAAAATTATGTCTAACTTGCAGGGAAACACACGCACACGACACCAGTTAAAACATGCTTACTTACATATGCATACATAACCACACATCCCCCCTTCTTCCGCCCTTCCGCACACACGCGCATGCAGTACGAAGTTTGTAATATCTGGCGTTTACAGGTTCGAAAATTACACATGCGTATTCGTAAGCTCAAATTACGAATCATACTTGGTTAGTTTCATTCTAAATTTCGTCTTTATATCAAGTTCAAGCAAATAATCCTAAAAGATGGCATCGTCAAATCCTTAACTTCTGACATACGTAAAAACATACGAAAAGAATAAGAACCAATAAGGCCGCATGTCGACACGCCCCCTTATACTATACCTTAGAGTCAGAGGAGTACTCGCTGATAAATATACGCCGAATTTTAAAGTGTATTTTTATTTCAATGGAAATAATAAGCTGACGATGATGACATTATTCCTTTAACATAGTAATGAATCTTACTTCTTACCCACTAATCCAACTCCTTTCAGTTCCATAAAGGCCGCCATGTTTCTCGTTAATCGCGATGACAGTACTTTCGTCCTTTAAAAAAAAAAAAACTAAAACAAGACAATTCTTATACTTTTACGTTCAAATCTAGCTTCATAAAGTCATTACAAATGTACTTTTTTTTCTTTTATTATAAAAACCTTTTTCGCTCTAGATACCACGCCGCCCCTTCCACAACAGTACCTTAAAGGTCGGTACTGATGCTAAAATAATATCTTTGATCCAATCAACTCGCTACACAAAAACGTCCTAAAAATGACAGGCATACTCTAGTGGTAGTTTAGACAAGTCCGTGAAGGTTAGAACTGAAGCGCGACGAACATCACGTTGACAGATTGACAGAAAACAACTTCCGGTGGCACCACATAACGTTTTTAAATCGCGAACTCGAGGCTCACTGCTAGTACATGCATTAGCCGCCATTATTGCTTCTGTAGTTTCAGTGGAAAACACTCCGAAAGAGAGCGAGGGGAATGTCTCGGTATTCTCGCCCTCCGAATACTTCTCTGTATGTCAGAAATGTGCCCGACGGTACAAGGTGAGTAAAATGCCTAACAAATTAATCTTTTCATCGCTGCACAGAAGTACGTTACTACGGTGTGGAATGTTCCCCCGCCGTTTTTGTTCGATCATGCGGACACTGCGACATTAAAACTACTGCGTTCTGTAATCAAGGGGCTTGTCTGAAGAGATTATGCTATACAAATCAGACGGGTCTCACCAAAATTCCATCTGTGTTTTTAAGTAGGCCTTATGTATTCGTGGATCACGATTTTATTCTTTCCAGTCGCCGAACTGAGGAAATATTAATTTTATTTACGTTTATTAAGTCGCATACTGACCATTTGACTGCATAACTGCCACAGATAAGTTAAAATTTCATTCCTGCCAGAAAGATTGAGAATTAAAAAACTTTAAATAGTTGAACCCTTCTTACCCCCTCCTCGTCTCTATCCCTAACCCACCCATATATCTAAATGGGGGCCGGTCATTTCGTCTCACACCAAAAGTCAGTTCGTCACACGTATGGTCCGTTTCGTCACAAGACAGAAAAGTCAAATCGTCTAAACATTAGCTCATAGCCCAATGAGATGCACACAAAGACTAATTGGTTTGCAAATTTAGGATGCTATGATCACACTAATGATGATGAAAGATAATTTATCGATATAAAAGAAAAAGATATCTATGTGATTAATCTTCAGTTTCTTGTGATTAATAAAATTTCTTGTGATTAATAAAGTATTTTGTTGTATACCAAATATTTATAGGAAAGCAGTGAAAATGTGTTTGTTTCGAGGGACCCCTTGTTTCATTTTAAGGGCCCCTTTTTTTCCATTGAGAGGGCCCCTCTTTTTGAAACCCTAGAATTACCTCTGCGATTAGACCATTTGCTGATTCAACCATGACCACAGTAATATCGGTGCAATAATTCAACCACGAAATCGGTGAAATTTGATGTAACCAGCTTGATTATCATCGGTTGACCTGCACATTTCGATCTTGCTCTGTCATCGCTTTTGTGTGTGTGTAATGCTACTTGATAGAAGTAATTTTTTTGTAAAACAATATTTTTAAGTGTGCCTTCCATTTTTACATTTGCATGTAGTGCAATATGTTCATAATTTTTTTAAAGGCTTGCATGACACTGCATCAGAAATACGCCAGAAGCGTATCTTTCCTGTGAAATAGCTTCTGATCCAACTATGCAAGCATCCACAAGCTTCGTATGTGGCTGGTTTCACTAACAGACATGCTTTGTAGTTTTACAAACCATTGGAAGTTGCACTAAATAGGCCTGCTTTTTGATCAAGAGTTGTACAGCTGTGCTATGCTATTTAACAATATCACATTTATATAGCACCTTTTTCAGGCCTCAGCTGAACCTAAATGCTTTACATGCATACAGGTATGCGAGCACACCTTTTTAGGGCAGGCATCAAATGCACCTTCATAAATATGCAGACACAATGCACAGCAAAATATAAAGTTGATTTACCCACCAGCAGATGTAGGCTGAAATTACCCCACAAAAAAAACAGAAACACACAGACGTAAGTCATGGATGCTGGTCTCAAAACAAAGAAACCACAGCGTGCCCCTGTAGTGTATCACTCATTTGAAGAAGGAGAATGCCATCAGCACAGATACGCTCAGCATAGAGTCCATTTCATGGAATCTTCGATTAAAATCTTTTGCTTTGAAAAGTAGCTGAAAATGACTCTGCTACTGAATAAATTAAGCTAAGCAAGGAAAATATTTATGTTCCTCAAAGGTATCCATGCACCATATTAATTTGAACAGTGTCTATTTTTCATTGATAACAGTGGTGGTGGGCTTAATATATATATATATATATATCATGCGCCTAATTTGTATTGACAAAAATTTAGTTTTGTTTACATAAAGTGAGCAACAAATATGTACTCTGTGGTCAAATTTACTCAGGGGTTTAGACAAATCGACTGAGGCTAGTGGTCGAATCAACTCTGGGTCTTGGTTGAATTGGTAAATGATCTAATCAACCGCTGCCATGGATACAAACTGTGCAGAAATGTAGCTACCAGTCTTTTGATGGTTGGATAATTTCTTAACAGAGCGTGTGGAATTATGAGGAGTTATTTTTCTGATGACTTGTCGTTAAGAAAATGATTGAGTTGCAGTGAAAATTAGATGCCTATAAAAAATGTTTAGACACCTTTTTATAAATAATGCAGGCTTATATGCTATGGAGACTGAGGTGGACACCAGCAGATCTTTGTTGCCAATCCAATTACTTTCGGACTGGTTTTCAAGTGCTGCATGTGCCCATGTGACATCTTTTCGAATGATAAATCAGTGATACTTTCATTTACTCTTCCATTGACTGGGTGTCTGATTCTGATGATTTTCTACCCTTTTTATTATAGGCAAGAAGAGCTGAGAAGTTTGTTTGGGAAGTATGGACCAATATCTGATGTTTATGTCCCAATGGATTATTACACTAGAAGACCTAGAGGATTTGCCTATATTCAATATCCTTTGATTATTTATTTCCACTGTACATATTTGTTTCATTTAATCTCTACAATACACTTTACTAACAGTTGTCAAACTTGATTGATCATTTTTGCACCATTGTAGCTGTTATCGGTGTCAAAAATACTTCCCATTTCTCCCTTTATTTACTGTTAAAAAGAAATTTCTATTTTTATGGATGATGTTTTCAGTAGCTTCAGTAACATAACTGTCATTTCAACAAGCTTTTGTAAAATGTTGGTGCTGGTGAGAACTTTACTATCCGATCAACTTTCTTCTCCAACAATAGAGGTGTATTAGTCAGGGCATATAGTGGCTTGTTTCCCTTTTTTCTTCCTGAAAATAATTATCAAAACTGGTAATACAGAGCTTGACGGTAATTCCAGAAGTCTTTTAAAAACTAACAATAGGGTTTATATCCATTACATCACCATTATGTTGGACAGCATGTCCAGTTACTATTGCATTATTAAAAAGATTTCACCATCCCTTTCTAAAATCTTGAATTTCAAGGGGATAGTATTCAAAAATTAATAATAGTACTCATAGGTCAAAACCGATTTTTTTTTTTTTTTTTTTTTGTAAACCCTGTAAGTAATTCTTTTTACAACTTCAGATAGATGGTGCACATTTGGTCTCAAATTATTTTTAGTGCCTTTATTACACTTTCAGTCTTAAGTTTAAGAGGTGATTCATTCAAATAAAATAGTACATATCATGTACAGGTATATATACACATGCATACACATTTAATACTTGCATGGAACATATCACACTTTTTACTTACCCCTGCAACATGTCATCTTTAGGATAAAAAACAAAAGAGCTAAATTGCTAATTCTATTATATTTCTCTTTTTATGTCAGAAAAGGAAGCCAGCAAAGATAGCATAAAGTCAAGCGTTGTAAAGAACAAGGCAAAGAGCATGTCAAGTGGTAAAGTCAAGTCCACAGACAAGCAAGTTAAAGGTCATCTTGAGTTCAAGTCTTCTGGTCTCTAGCCCAAGTCAAGCATGGTCTGTCCAAGCTATATTGTGGCAAGGTTGAGTCATTCTTAGACCAGCAAAGATAGTGGACGCATGGGCTGTTTTGTCAGTCAAAAATATATCACGACTTCGTAGGGATACTCACAGCTTCAGTTAAAATCAAACTGTCCTGTAGGCCAAGTATTTGGTACTAATCAGCATGCATTTACTGCACAAGCAACAGACAAGTCTGTTTGCAGCTTCTGCTACTTCCTCATCTTGCTCTTCTCTCAAGCAAGTCAAGTGCCAAGTAGTCAAGCATAGCAAGGTGCCAAGTACCCAAGTAAAACAAGTATCAAGAACAAGCAGAGAATTACAGTCAAGTACAGTTCAAGGTCTGCAAGGCCAAGTAACTTCCACCCTGTGATATTTTGGGTGGTTTTGTTCAGTTTCTGCAGTATCTTTTGAACTACATGCATAATGGTCATTTTAAATTAAACATTGATCAGTTAATATGAATCAAGGTGATCAAAAGTTGTGGCTCGATACTAAAAAAAATTCCAAAGAAAGACAAAGGTGCTAATAACATTGTGAAGAAGTGCAGTATCATTTAGTACCCTGATGTCTTTAAATGTCTAGCACAGGCCTTTAAAAGAATGACAAAAATTATTAAAGACTAGAGTTGGGGTTGTGAAATTGCACAAAAAGTCTCCTTTGGCAGGTTTATCTTTAAAATCAAGTTGCCTAAAAGCAGTAAGCATTCTGTCAGCTCAGTATTGTCACCAGGCTTATTTTCAGTATTACAAGTGCTTCAAAGAGTTTTTAGTGAAGACCTGTTAGGCTCTCTTAAACCCCAAAAGCCTTAACCCACATTACTTCATAACATGACGGTCAGTGTTTTTTTTTTTTTTTTAAGTGTTTAGATGGTTTTATTGTCTTTACAACTGTCAGGAGAATCAACAATTTCGGCGAGTTGAAAATTTATCCTATAAGCAAGCAGTGCGCTGTTGCCTTGTACTATTTTATTTTTATTTTCTTGGTGGTGGGAATACTGCTAGGGCAGGATGTTTTGTATGCACATGCCTTGACTCCTAGCCAGGTTTGAAGATCCAAGAGATGCAGATGATGCACTTTACCACCTAGATAGAACTCGCTTCTATGGTCGTGAGCTGGAGGTGGAGTTTGCCAGAGGGGACAGAAAAAGTGAGTTACATTTTGTTTCTCGATGACCTTTAGGGAACTTCATTTATTGCCACCATTGTTAATTTAAATTGTAAATTATTCTTAAGTCACCTTTCTGCATAGCTGTGCTACATTGTAGCTATTTTTAAATGAACTCAACTGCAAGTAAGTGAGTGAGTGCAAAATACGTGCCTTTTTAATTTAAGCTAAAATAGATGAACATCTGTGTGTTGTTGCTGAGGATATTTGCAGGTCATTTAGAGACAGCAGCAGAGTTTATGTACAGTTTTGTAAGTCTGAAAAAGTTGGTTTGGCTGGTTGCTTTTGTGGGGAAGTGCTTCCACCAAAAGATGGTTTGCACCGTAAGGGAGGGTACTGGAGTACCCATGTTGCAAAGAGGTGTTATGCAGGGAGTGTTCTAAGACAAGAACTGGATCCTTTGCCTCTGGCAACAATGGTCTATAAACCTACACAAAATTTTAAAGAGCATTTTTGTTTTATGACTGTTCCCATGCATCCCATGGTACATGACATGATGAACTGTTTGACAAGATTCAAAATATTTTGAACTCCTTTCTTCCTGGTAAAAACTGAAATAGTCTAAGACTATTGCTAGTGTGGAAAAAAAATTAACCAACAACCGTGTGGACTGAATTCCAGCCAAAACCCCAACTAACCTTTGAGAACACCTGTCAAAGCACGGCAAAGAGCATCCCCTGGATTTACTGCTTTTGTGTTGTGACTTTGCGCATATGTCTAACTACAAAAAATATCAAAGAATATGATTTTTAGAGCTTTCATGAAAAAAAATCACAAACACCGGTTTTTGACTTAAAATAACTTGATCAAAAGTTTAGCAAATGTTTTCTTTACTATAGCCCCATCACAAATGAGATCCAAGGAGAGGTCTTCACGAAGGTCTCCTGGACGATATGATGATGATCGACGAAGAAGAAGATCCAGAAGCAGAAGTCCACGGTATGTTTATCTTTCTTCTCTTTTCCCGCTATCAGAAAAAAGGTGGAAAGTTGTTCTTAGGTTTTTGCTTATTTTGTATTACAGTTTTGCTGCTCTCAGAGGCATTTACCTCGTTTGTTTACATTGTTAGGCACAAACGTCATTCACAAACTTAGATGTTTTTCTTTAAGTGTATCTAAACATTACAATGTTGATTTTTTTTTATTAAGTAGTTACAATGTTTTAATTTTTTTTAATGCACACGTGCTCTTATTTTACAAAGGAATCATCAAACAAAAATTTTTTTTTTTACTTATCTCTAGACAAGTGCTACACAAATGGTATCCAAACAATGGGGAATGGTAAACTTGTAATTTTCATTTTCCTGCCCCTTCTTGCCTAAAAAATGTAGTATAACGTTTTCTTAAGACCTTACCTTTTGTGACCCTCTCTTAGCTATGGCCCAAACATTTTCAAGGACATATTTTCCAATATAAAGGTCATTTCTATTACAACTACTTCTCATCTTCGCTTACGACTGAAAATTTGAGCTCTATTAAAACTTTCTTTTTCTTGACAGAAATTGCGTTGCAAAATAGGGGCATTTTTAAAGAAATTGCTTGTTCATTGTAATGTCTTTATGAGGGCTGGTCATTTCGCCTCCCAGCAAAAGTCATTTCGTCCCAGCTAGGTCCATTTTGTCCCAGGTTGGTCCAAATCGTCCCAAGCCCAAAAGACAAGTTCATCGCCAATGAAATAGGTTGCTATTAATGTCAAAAATAAGCAAAAGAGCCCTTCCTTTTTTGAACAATATAAATAAAGCTTAGCTCCCCATTTCAAAACGGAGCCATGCAAATAAGTTTAGCCACTATTTTGCTCAACAAAATTGGCCGCTTGGAAATATGCATGCAGAGAACATATCTTACAATGGCAAATAAAAAAGATTTTTCTTTTTATAACAATCTTTTGAATTAAAGATTTTGTCATCATTTTATTGTGAACTTGTATTTTGATTTTTTATTTATTTTTATTTTTTTGGTTATTATGTTACTTTGCTGATCAGGTACTCATTTAGCTCAAAGCTCATCATACTTAGTGCACTGGCGCCACTGTTGTCAATTGTGAAACCCACTTCAAAAATAAAATTTAAAATGTGCTATATAAATCCACATTATTATTAATAATAATCAGTTATAGTCATGCTATGGTTATTGTAAACCATCTGAGGCTCAAAAGTCAATCGGCAATGAAAAAAGCAATATGAATTTAATCAGATTTTTTTCAAAATTTAAATAACTAAACTTGAATGTAAAGGTGTTCAAAGTCATTTGTGGAAGGAAAACAGACTGGTCAGAAAGTAGAAAATAGGAAGGTTTTACTGGATTACATTAAACTGCATATTCGTTTTTAAGCTTTGTTTCTTTAATGTTATTTCGCTTTGGTTTAGAAGACGTTCTTACTCAAGGTCCAGAAGTCGATCTCATTCATACGAGAGAAAGGGGACATCAGGAAGTCGAAGGTAACTATCGTTTACATCTTAAATTTTCCGAAAACATTTGAATTTTTGCAATAAATTGTCTGTGTTTTGTTAAGTGAGGTTTTTTTTATTTTTGGTAGTCAAAATACAGACAGAATATTTGGATCAAGAACAAATCAAAATTGTAACATAAAAACAAGAACAAATCAAAATTGTAATATAAAAACAATTTCTAAAAAAGTTACACTGGAGGGGATTTCACTTGTAGCATGATTTTTTTTCTTATTTTTATTTTTTTTTTTTTGTAGGACGGCTAGTCGATCGCCATCAGGTGAACACGACAAATCTGACAAGAGAAGCCGATCCCCAGCAGACTAACTTTATGAAATTGCCTGCAGAACAGAAGGAAAAAAATCATCTGCCTTCGAACAGGACTGTATAGCCACAACTTAAGCTCCACCAAAATTGCTTGTTCATGACTTCAGTTTTTATTTTAGGATTTCTTGAATAAACTTCACTTTTTTAAATAAACAGAAGTTGTTATACATTTGTGAAAGTTACAGAAAAAAGTCCCTATATGACGGTAAAGTATTAGCACACCGTATTAATTCATGATCATTTTAAAAAAAGGTATTTATCTAGGGTTTAGTTTTACCATTCTTTTAAGATTTTTCTGTGCAGTTTATTTTATCAGAGGTGGATTTCTTGGAAGCATGATTGCAGTAGGTAGGAATCCTTGCCTGTAAAATTTTTTGCTGAAAGGCAGTCAGGCCTCACAGAAACAGTCTGTGGAAAATACTTATTCCAGTGTCAAGGTGCTGTATGTTCTGGTTATACATGTAAGAAAAGTGCTTAACATAAGACACTAGAAGGATACTGCTAAGAATGGGTTATGATACATCGGAAAAGGTTAAGGCCAAAACTTTTTTTAAACCAAAATAAACTTGGATTGACCATTTAAGGAGGGAGAGGAGATTTATGGCCTGTGTAACTTTCAACATTAAAAATAAATAACATCTTCAGTGCCATTATCAGCATTAAAATGAAACATTGTAGTGAATCAAAATTAACAAAAAATCTGCTAGATCACAGCAAACCACAGGATCACTGGTGGTTTTAAATAAAACTGAAATCTGTTGAAACTTTAATGAGAATTAATGCACATGATATGCTTAAAAGAAGAGGCTTGCTTTGAGTTGATTGTTTTAAATCTTGCTTTCACTCCAGCTGATGGAATGCAGACTTCCATATAAACTGCATATATCGCGCTCTTAAAAGGCTTTCGCCACTAATTAACATCTCAATTCCCAAATAGATATTCAGTAGATATGCCTCTCCCACTCCCCTTTGTGCCTGATCTATGGAGGCTCATATCCAAGCTCTTTTAAGGTATCTTCTGCATGGCTGTTCTATGTGATTTCTTCATATCATTGACTTCTTTTTCATGAGGTAGGGAACTTTTGTGCATACAGAGATAGCTTTTGTTGTTTTTATAAGGGCAGATCAGGAAGAGTCTTGAAGTATTTCCTGGCAGTTTCTCTTTATGCATTTTCCATAGTTGCAGAACTCAGTAATAAACTGAAGGAGAATTAGTAAAAGCACCAACTCTAAACACTTAAACCCACTGCACCACAGGTATATGTACAGCAAGAAAAAAACTTCCTGTTGTCTCAAAATATTGGTAGAACACAGACATTTGTTACTGACTGGGGTGCCGGAGAAACAGATTCAGCAACAGGCCAAGGGGGCCTAGACTATGCAAGTAAATAATTCTTATTGATACCTGTCTCTTGCCCATGCCAGATTCTGCCCACATTAAATACAGGTGCAAAGATGAGAACTTTCACAACCAGGGAGTTTAGAAACGTGTATAAAAAAACTGAAATTTCCAGAGTATATTTATTTTGTCAAAATGTATTGAAATATGCATTGGAGTCAAAATGGTCTAAACATTAACCACACGATTCTAATATTGTGCTAGTAATGTAACAGGGATACATCGTACAATGGTAATTGTATTTTTGTAAATGAAAAAGCTTTTATTTTAAATAATACTTAAGGTACTGCTGCTTATTCAAGGCCTAAAAGTGCTAGCATAAGTAGTACCCTATATTAAGCCTATTTTTGGATCACAAGAAAGGAAATTTAAAAGGCAATGATTATTTCTTTTTCCACTGAAGTTTCAAAGCAGTACCGAAACATTACTTCAATGTGTTAAGTTTCAAGATCGCCAGCCAAGCACAGTTTTTTTTAGGAAACAATTAGGACCTCGAACTGTTAAAAGTGATTTAAATTATGCTTATAATACAAGGCTCCTGGGGATCTCAACCAATTATGTGTCTAAGTCTTTCATTAAGTTCTTTCTCTTGCCTCAACAGTTCACTGGAATGTTTTTTGAAGGCAGCAAATTCCTGAAACAAAAGATTCCCAAAATTAATACATCATAATACATGTCTGCAGTTTAAGTCAGAAAACTGGTTTGTACTTCTTTGACTACATCTCATCGCCACCCTGGTCTTAAACTGGCATCAGCTACATCCAGAACAAGTCAGCCCACTCATGGGGTCAACCTGCCAATACCAGGGTAGGGGGTTAGATATCAGTGGCTACGGATTGCTAGCAGGACCAGTTTTAGTGGACAGCCTGTCCATTCCTTCACATTCACCAGCCAATTTAGTCTATGTATATATTTTTTAAGGCTATAAAAAAACCCTCAATATAGTCATCTTGAAGTAGGTACTTGTACATGCATTCCCGTTGGTGGAAAGCGGGGATCACACAAAAATAGCTCATTTTCAATTTAAATTATTTTATGAACTATCAGGAGCAGAAATATCACTTTAAAATCACAATGAAACATTACTTGCCAGATACCATTTATCCTCACGAAATACACATTATTCTTCCAGTCATACAAAACAAAGATATATTCTTAACAAATGAAGAATCATTGCTCTTTATTGTGATTTAAAAGTGATATTTCTGTTCCTGATAGTTCATACAAAATCTTTGAATTGAAAACGAGCGATCACCCACTTTGCACCTTCAGGAAGGTGTGTGTGTCGGTACCTAGACTTAATTAAAATAATTTAACAAAGATTAAAAAGAACCTGTTTCTCTCTGTTTCAAATTTGAACCAAATCTGTCCATTAGATTAGAAATTATAACTGTTTTAAGTTTATTGCCCCTAAAATGTTTCATTTTTCTACCTGAAAAATTGATGATTTTGTAATATTTGAAGCTGCATATCTCCCAAAAGAGACCTTGCAAGTTTGTAGAAAAAATTAGGACAACAGTATATAATGGTTACTTTGAAAAAAAAAACATTTTATGTGTATTTGGTAAATTATTATTTGAAATGGAGCACTTGAAATATGGTGACTTAATGCAAAATGACCAAGCCCAAAACTGAGTTTTCTTTACAAATTTTAATGTATTTTCTCCAATATGTCTTTTTGCAAATGAGTTTTTCAGGCACTTGAGTAGATAGTGTTGGTAACTTCTCATACAAAGTACTTGGGGACTTCTAAGATTTCATGATGCTACATATGAGAACTTCAAACACAGTCCGAAATAAGGTAGTAAATTTGTGACGCAAATCATGAACTTCAAAATGGTAATATCTCCGGAACTAATAAAGATAGAGATTCAGTTTTTTGGGGTTTTTTTTCTCATGTTTTCTTGTACTTTCACGTGAACATAAAAAAAATCCTCATTTAACAAAAAATTAATTTTGTGTGCCGGTACCTACTTAAAGCAGCTCTTTGTGTGGTGCTTATTAGACGATGAAGTTCAAGTAGTGTGGCTTTTATTTAAAGATATATTATCGGTTAATTGCTATCAGTATTTCTCTTACGCAGTTTTTATGATTTGCGAGTTTTCCATCAGTAAATGGGATTTTTTTTTTTTTTTTTTTTTGAGTTTTAAAGCCACTGTTGATGACGTGAAGACTAGAAAATATGAACAAAAAAAGTTTATTTAGTTGTAAACGTATAAAACATATTAATTAATCTAATAGTTAAGGTTTGGGAAGAGTGTCTTAAAGTTATTCATAGATTGTCACGGGTGCTGTCATCCTAGACCACTGAATACAGGAGTTCAGTACTATATTTTGCTTCTACAACACTAGATATCTTGTATCAATACACACTCTGACCTGTCGGAAAATTATCATCACTGTACCTTTTGCATGTCTGCATACTTTGCTTCAGTTTCAGTAAGCTCTTCCTTCAGCTTTCGAACCTGAAGGTTGGCACTTACTGCAGCTGCTTCATGACTGCAAGAGAAGGAAAAAAGATTATAAATATATTAATCTGTAGTGAGCATATAAACATTTTATATGCTAATAAAGTTTTAATAATAATAATAATAATGTTGGCTTGTATAGTGCCAAATCCTGGCCTGTGGACAGCTCAAAGCGCTGACGTCAAAAAATAAGATGACGACAAAATGTGGGTGTGGAGCGGCCCGTCTCCTCCACGTCACAGGGCAGCATCACAGCAAGAACACAGTCCTCAACACAAATATCCAACATGTCATACAAGCCGGAATACACTCCATAGAACAAATATCAAACATGTCATACACTCCACAGAAAATGCAACATCCAACAGAAGGCACAAGTTTCACTGGAACGCCAGCACACGCTCAAGTTCACTGATGAAAATATGAATCCCACACCACCGTGCAAATCCTGAAGTCCAAATACAACAAGACAGTATCAAAGGCCATCATCGACTAGCACATTTTCCAAGCCAGTTGTCTGCACGCATATGTCCAGTTTCTGAAATACCCTCTTCAGCCGTCCGTCCAGTGCCGGGAAAAGGCTGTCTATCAAGACCGGGCGGATGGGGTCGGATCGCAACACCTCTTTCATGGCCCTGCTGAGAACACCATCCCGCAACAGCTGCAGGCTGTTCCAAGTGGACGTCCTCAACATGCAGCAGTCTTGTAGAGGAGCAAGGATGGTGACTTCATCATAATAAGGGTTGCCGAAACTCAAAATACGACGGACGATACAAAAACACGACAAAAACGACAGAGAGCCATCCCCTCAAGCCAGTTAGTTAAAACTCAGTTTTCTTAAAATGCTTAACAAGATAAATGAGAACATATATATACAAGAACCCATCCACACATAAATGAAAGAAGCCATGGCTTACGCAAAGTCCAGAGAACTGAAACATAATTTTTGCATTCTATAAAATACGAAAAACATACTCAAATTTATCTTGCATTGATTTCACAAGTTTTTCGGCCTCTTCTACCTTCTTCATAAGTCTCTTATTTTCTGCCTGCTCCTTCTGAAAATATAAGACCCTTTTCTTAAAATATTATTTTTTCATATATTCAGGTGACTGTGCTTAAATGTATGTAATTCTTTAAATTCACTCTTTAGGATGCCTTATTGCACAATCATGCTTAAAATTACCTTGTAAGTGAAGGATGAGATGGTTGGTGGAAACTGAAGAAAAAGCATACAATATTACCTTGTTGCCTATTGTGTCCCTCAATAAAATCTCCTTGCAAATGGTAATAAAAAATTATTTTTTCAGTTCAAAACTGACTTGTTGCCACTCAAACATTTCCCATGAGGACAAGAAAGTGCATTAAGGCAAAGACATTAAGCATCACAGTCTGCTTTTCCCACCCTGGGTTGAAAAGATAATGTCATGAGGAGGGATGTTTAAAGGGAACTGATGTCAAAATCTTGGTTCAGCCTCTGAGGACAAAATTTGCATAACAAGCATGAACTGTTGAAAAATGGTTTACCTGGATAAGTTTGCCACGCTGCATGGATAACTCTAGCAGCTCATCCCTCTCCTTGGTTAGTGTGCCAACCTTTGACTGCAGCTCTTGCTCCAGGTTTCCCCTTGACTCCTGTTGTACTTGCAGCTTGTGGTTTGTTCCTGGTGGACAAGCAAACGCAATTAAATTGTGAATTCCAGATCCTAGTAAAAAAGTTTTGGTTCACATTCAAGAGAGTGACATGGGTAAATCAGAGACAGATCTCTGATAGCACCTCTTCCTTGAGCATTACTCCTAACACAGTCCACACAATGCTAGTTCTTCTTAACCCCGCCCCCTTCCCTCTTGCTACTTTACCCATCTTTCTCGCAGAATCACTATATTTTTCTGTTCCTGTTACTTGATGCCTTTTGTTTTCTGTTTTGTCAGTACTGTCGTTTTCTTTCGTCCCCTTTGTTCTGTATCTACTTATTCCACGTCTCTTCCTTCGTTTTAAGCGCTAAGAGCATGATCTCTATGAGTGTGAATACGCGCTATAAAAATCTTCACTATTATTATTATTTTCAGTGGTCATATTTTCATTCTGTAAAATCTCCACCTTCTGACTGGTGCTTAAATTTCAAACTGTAAGCCAAGATCTTGCACATAAAAGGCCATCTCTACGGAAATATGCTTGGTTCCAGACAGGGATTAAGATTGTTACATATCTTTAACTGTTCAGCTGAAAAGACTTGGGATATTTCTTTGCTCTTTCCTGGATGATAATTTTTGACAACTTGTAGGATGACCTTTAAGTCGTTCCTCAGAATCTTGCAAACTCTGTTGTAAATCTTTGATCTGTGCAGCAGCTTTCTCTGTCACTCTCTGAAGTTGCTGCCTCAAGGTTTCTTCCCGGTCTCCATATTCCTGCTGCAACTGTCTGGAAGCACAAGAAGCATCCATTACATGCAGCTGTCCCTTAATGTTTGGGATTTATGGGCATTATTAGGCTTAAGATTTAGCCTGTTTACATGCATAGCTGGCTTTAGTAAGATTGGTATAATGAGTCATTCACCTAGTGCTCTGCAACAGCTACCATCAACTCTGGAAATATGCATCATACATTTTCCTTTGAAAAATGTGTAGAATAATGAACAGTACCTATTAATCCAAAATGAACAATCAACATAAAAAAGTCAAATATATGTTTAGGGCATTAACATTGATGTCGAGTGATAGAAATGATGATTCCTCTTCATTGCCTCTTTGGTAACCAGACTGGTAACAGTAACAGAGTCTTTGACATTTGTAGCACACCACCAACCCCTAGAGGGATAAAATGTTTTTAAATAGACCTTTTTCTGCCTTTCTCCACATTAATGGAGATCTGTAAGCCATTGCTTCTGATGAAAATTATTTTCACACTCCATTTTTTAAATTGTGAGGTATTTTTAGATTTTTTTTTATACAAACACATCTGAATGGTATTTTGTCTATTTTCCCAGCAAACTCAGCTTTTTAAAAAAAACAACAACAACTGAATTTGTTAGTGCAAACCTAGGTAAGCTTTGGAGAATCAGAATTCCCATAAGGATATAAAGATTTACCATACTACTTATATTTTAAAATTGTCATTTACTTTGCACAACAAGTATAAAGGGATTCTTTTAGTTTACAAGTATTGTAATGGAGTTAAAAAGACAATTCTGCAGTCCATCTGTTGATGCTGAAACCTCAAATCATCAACATCCTGCTACTCAGGCACTTCAATTTAAGCAAAAAAGGCTAACACAAAGTCATATCCAGGCCCAGACAATGACAGCAATCATAACCTTGTATTAATTTGAAGCTTAGGATGAAAAACCACTTAAACCCCTACATCCTTTCATGTATATTAACTCGATCTTCTGGTCATGGATTAATCACAAATACTGTCATGATCTGTGCAGCTGCTGTCTACATTTTAAAGAAATGCATTCTGTCAACCTTCAAAATTGTACACACCGTAACTTTATTTCCAAAGTACCATTTTGCTCTTTCATGATGGCAAATTTCTTTTCCAATTCTTGTATCTTTGCATCTTTATCTTGTACCACTTTAGAAAACATGCGAGCATTTTCATTTCTCAATCTTGCATTTTCTTCTCGTAATTCCTGATTTACTCTTTTATACTCATCTTTAATTTTGATCATCTCCTCATGGTTTGATGCTAGATTGCTGAAGCGAGAGTCCAAAATGTTGTATTTCTGCATTTCATTTTTTAACACATCATCAGATTGTTCCTTGATGTCAGTTAGTTCTTTGTTAACTTTATCAAGAGCCTGTGCACGAAGAAGTTCTTCATCTGCACGTTGTTTTAAAATCATAATAAGTCGAGACTGCTCATCAATTCTTGATCGCAGCATTGCAGCCTCTGTCTTGTCATCCTCTTTTAAAGCTCTGAGCTTTGCAAGACTGTCTTGAATTTCTTGGATGTCCTAAGAGAAAGATAACAAAATATTAATGTTCAAGAAATGCTAAATGTAGATGAACACACTTGTTTCCTCCTTAGCATTTCATAAAATATACATCAGTAGGTAACAAAGTAAAACTTCATTACTGAAAATGTTCAATATATTTTTTTAATAATTGAAAATGACCATTGTGGTACAAATGGCATTATAATAAAGGGGTGTAACATTAACAAAAGATAGAAATAATTTCTCTTTCAAAGCAGCCAACCATAATCCAAGACTACTATAGCTCCTTTCAAGATTAATTTATAATTTTATTTATTGAAACTGTTTTATATTTTCTTTTCACAAATGCTATTTATTTAAAACCTATCACAAAAATTATTTTTTGTGCATCGTGTAGTTTAAAAAAAAAATGTAAACAATGAACACTGAACTAAGCAAAAGATAGTGAGATAAACTGAAACAAACTTGCTTATGTGTGTCTGTGTAAATAAAAATATCACATTTTCTCTTAAAATAAACACCTACCCACTTAATGAAAAAAAATATACACATAAATGTGCACATCTTTGTGCAATAATTTGTTCATTTACAAATTTGACAGAAGCAGGTGTTGTGATAAAAGCAATTTTAGTGTTCCAAGCTTAACAGGAAAACTTCTTAGACAGCAGAGTGGATGCTAGCCAATACATGATGACTGTAAAATGTGTCAAAAACTTGGAAAGGTATTCAGAATAAGTTTCAAAATTTGAACATTCAAATAACTAATTTATGTGAGGATCACTTAGTAATAAAACAGACGAAAAACCAAAAATAGTTTACAGCCATTAGTTTAAATTATAGTCAAAAGCCAGCAAGAGCACCACAAAAATATAAAAAGTGCTTTCAACTACAACACCGAAAATTATCCCTTTCTCTATAAAGAGAAAAACTACATGTTGACCTTATTTTCTGAAATTTATGGTGTGTTTATTCAAAGCCAATGAAAACACCACGAAAACAAACTGCAGTGTAACAGTGCCTGTTTTAATGTGACAATGTAGCATGATACCTTTCATCACAAGGCCCCTTTAGAAATCAAACACAGAAAATGTTTTATCAGCATTAGTCATATTAATAAGAAAAAACAACAACATACAAGACTGTGAATGATTGCAAAATGTTTTTACAAAAAGGGATGTGAAAATTAAATGTGCAAGACTTTACTTGATACCGTCTTTTATATTAATAACAAATGAATACATCAACATAATTACTGGTGATGGCTCAGAATACAAGTATCTGTTATGTGAATCTTCTTCCCCTCTTTCTCATAATACCAACCAGTCTTCAAACAAAATCTTCAGATACAGTTTATCACAGGTAAGAGGAGATCGACTGGCACCTCTCATCATCGGCATATCACATTTGCCTCTAGTTCATAAATTTAGTTACAGCGATATAAGTATGGACATTCCACCCTGCAATTATACCTGGCTCATTTTGGGAGATTTAGAAAAATGTATTTGCTTTTTAAAATCATTATAGTAGGGTACAATAATATAGTGCATAATCATTTTGTATTAACTGGATATTATCTTATTCTCCTTGCATGAAAAGTCAGGATATTTTTATGAAATTTCATTATATATGTACATTTTTAGGAAGACTATATAAGACTTTTTTCTCTCGCTTTTGGCACTTTAAGCAAATATAAATTCCACCTCTTCTCTCTCTCTCTTTGTACGCGGTGTGCGTGTCTGAAAGATCGTCTGAGGAGGTAAGACCAGCTTTAACAGTAAACTATACTCAAGACGATTATAAGTTATATAAATAGTTATGGTCAGTAAATTATTCACAAAACGGGTCATCTTTGTTTTTTTTTTAAATTTAACTACTGATATAAACGACAATA
This sequence comes from Marisa cornuarietis, assembly GCA_004794655.1. NCBI lineage: Eukaryota > Metazoa > Mollusca > Gastropoda > Architaenioglossa > Ampullariidae > Marisa > Marisa cornuarietis. Next base: position 252,760 of record SMMW01000554.1, on the reverse strand, counting down.
CTGTGATTTTGAACACAGCAATTAAATGATGGCAAACGCGCACTGCTGTGCAAGCTAAAAACATTACATTTCCAGCTAATTAGCACTATAGCCTATATAGTTATTACGGTGTAAGAAAAGAAAGCAGAACCTGCAAAGCTAGCTTACCTGACTGCTTTCGGCAACCATCTGACGAAGATCTCGAGGCGTTCTTTGATTCGACGCCATGGTAAAGTTTCTGGTGAAATGTAAACATTAAGAAGAAAAAGTTCTAGATATTATTTTGCATTGTCTCGTCTGTCGTATGGTGCTATAGTTTAATTGGTCACAGTTTCGTGGTTGTGAATGAAAACAACAATGCCGGAAGCGGAACTCTCCGAAAATCTGTGAGGTCATGGTCACGCGTGCAGTTTGCGAAATTTTGTCTAGATGATATGTATCATGAGTAGCACCAAACGTTCGTCTACTTGTGATTTCGCAAAGAATTGGGACAATGTCCTTTAGACCACTATTCTAGACTTTCAGATTTTCGTCGCTAAGGAAGTCTTTTTTCTGGTTTTGTGTTGTCCAAAGTCAGTTTTGTAACATTTCCATGAGAGCCAGCCTCGGAGACTGAAAAGAGGTATCATTTAAAGCTGTTAAACCTTTGCCGTGACGGACGGAATATATATTGAAACAGGTATGATCGGCGGTTGACTAAAGTGCACTTGAGACGTCATGATCCTCTGACAGTTATGAAAATAACTTGCTGTACACTGTTTAGTCCTTGACCAGTAGTATGAGTATCAGTGAAAGATGTACAATGTGTGCAAAAAGAATAAGACTAAATGCGTAATGCATAATAGTTTTAGTTTAACCAGTAGATAAGCTTATCAAGATATTCCAAAATATTGTGTGTGTGTGTGTGTGTGTGAGAGAGAGAGAGAGTATAAGAATAAAGTCCTGCATTCATCTGTGTAAGCTGTATAAGCTTATAAAAGTAGGTTATTTTCTGCAAACTGGTTATCAGCAGTTCTTTGATAAATATTGAATATTTAGTTTGAGTTAAGAAGGAATACTTTTGTTGTAGATCAGCAAGTATGAGTGGCAACAAAGTGGAGATTTTGTGGTCACCCACTGAAGATGACACATTTATCACATGGGGTTCAGCTATCAGTTTATATCAGGTGGAGACAGTTCAGGGGCAGTCAGTGACTAACCACCCTCACAATTCTAGTAAGTAACGACCATTATGAGTTCTCAGAATGTCACAATATCTTATAATAGAACAAAACATTGTTCTCTGCTGAGATCTACTACATCTTCAAATTTTGCTTCATTCTACACATTTTCTTCTGTATTTCAGTTTAAAAAAATATCATCCTCTATGTTAATTTTTTTGCAGTTAAGATATCTGACAGCCATTATGCAGTGCACTGTGCCACAAACTCAGAAATACATTTCATAAAGGTAAAACCTATTATGAATATTTTAAATATGAAGTCAGAAGTGCTTATCTTTGTTTATAAATGTCAACTGAAAGATTAAATAAGATGGTATGTTGTTATACAGTTGCCATCAGTGCTAGAATTAGAAACATGCATTTCATGACACATCCAACATTTATAGGACTATCAAACCAACTTAGAACAGGCATTCTAATATAACACAGATCAATTGTCTGCTGTTTCATTATTTTGAATTTTGTAAAACCTAGCAGAAGCTGATTCTTTTGGATAATGATTGTAAAATTGGTGTTAGGTTACTTGTATGTTAAGATTTCTGTCAAAGCTTTCCTTGAATTTTCTGTTTTTAGTGTGCAGCCTGGTATCCACAAGCAACTCCCAAGAATCTTTTAGCTGTCGGACAGGCTAATGGACGAGTAGTTCTGACAAGGTATGTTCATTCTCTGGGTTTTTTTTATCATCAGTAGAGGTAAGGTGAGTTTTATTTTTTACATTTGTCAAATTTAAGTCATACTTGGAAATGACATCAGTATTAAAATTGCTACCTACAGCTGCTGTTTGGGTGGTCTGTAGATGCTATGACATAAGAAAAGTATGGGGTGGAGTCAGCAAAGTAGACACAGGTGTTTATAAATTGGACATTAAAACTATTAATTAAACATGACATGACATTTGAAGAGATGATGTGTAGTTGAATTCAGCAGCTACAGAATAGATAAGGGAGACACTTTAAGTAATTTGCTTAACTCCACACCCATATTGCATAGCATCCAGATGTCTGTGTGCTTATGCATGTAATAAGAGGTTTTACATTGGTAAAGTTTTATATAATCGTGATATAAGCACTTTGCCAGGCTTGGTCCAGTTTTTCCATATTTAAAAAAAAATGATAGTAAAGCATGGTGAGCCTGGCTTTGGCTGGAGTAGCGCTGTATGTCCTCTTATTATTATTGTTGTTTTGGTCTGTGTAAAGCATGGTGGCCATATCTTTAGTTTGGGGTACAGTGCTATATATGTTTCCTTCAGTTATATTATAAATAATAAAAATATAAATAATAATAATTGACGATTACTATACTGTAATTTAACATTGATTCCAGTATGGTATGATCATAACATTGTGAAATTTAGACATGAAGCACATCTGTGACTAGAAATGACAACAAATAGAGAGATGTGAAGTAGCCTTTTTTTCACTAAAATGTTTGATGGATAATATATTTTTGCTAAGTTTCTTCGTTTAATTTATATTTCCAACAGCTTTGGTGATCCAGGAGCAGATGAACTTATTGGTAGAGATTTGGGTATGTTTTTTTTTCCCCTATTTGTCCTATCTTATTTAACCTAAGTTTGTACCAAAATATTCTTTAGAGAACACATTCTATTTTTTGACAGATATTGATAGATTTTGGCAAAATATCCCTATTTTGTAAATTACAGCATCTTATGTACAAGTATTTTATAATATATGGTTTTAAAGTAACTGTAGGTTATCAAGATGTTGCATAAAATCTTGCTTAGGCCTGAGAAAGCTGTAGTTCATCACTCCAGTGTTGTACCATTAGCTATGGCAGTTGTTTGCTTGGCATGTATTTACATTCCATCAGACATTCATTTTCATTTTTAAGAATAGTTTTAGAGAGAAAAAAAGACAGTCCTTTTATAAACTCACTTAAGAAGCCATTGAACTAAGTGTATAAACTATTTCTAAAAGGTACTTTCAGAAACCAAAGCATCTTAATGAGCAGACAGAGCAAGTAGATGCATACTCAGAAAATGCTTAGTTCTTTCACTTGTCAAATGCTGTGAGAGGTGTTGCAATAAATATAATAATGTAATATTAATTTAGTCTTAGCTGTGGTGGGAAGCCTGATATTTCCAGTGAATTTTACAAGAATTTCTGAATCCGTTTTATGTTGGCAGTTCCAAGGCATCAAAGGCAGTGCACTTTCTTAACATGGAATCCAGAGGATGCAAATCTTGTAAGTACTATTTATTCTCATAAACATGTGTGACATGTACATGTTCCTAGGTCTGATTGTGATGAAAGATGTGTGCTTCCCTATTTGACCATAGTTCTGGAATAAGTTATATCATGCATGTTAAATTATATCACGTGTTTATTAGTAGATAGCATAACACAACTGCACCATGTCACTGAGATTTGTATGAAATTTAACTTCAAAATGTTAAATGATCATAACTGAAACCATTTATCCAAAATAGTAGCTATGAATATGATAGTGATTGTTACATACCTTATTAAAGATCTAGTGGAGTGTACATGTTTTTTTGTAAGGCTTGGGTAAAGATACTTTTTTTCTCAAATCCAGGTGAAATCCCCCTTTCTGTTCTTGAGATACATGCCTGTTCACATAGCCATGCACAGAAAAAGGTCAACAACACAGACGTCAGGATTATGCATGTATACATTTACATTGTGAAAGCCTCATCCAATAGGATGATGGTGTTGATGATGATGTCCATTTGTAATGCGCAGGTATCCATTCAGAAGAATGCTCATTGCACAGCAAAATAAATCAATAAAAAATAAAGTAAATAAATAGATAAAACACCAAGAAAGTAAAAAATAAAGACAGAAGTGTTGCTTGGTTGTTTAAGTTTAAGTCCATCTTAAATAAACAGATGGGTCTTCAGTTTTTTTCGAAACGTGGTTGGTGAGGTGATGGTGGACAGTGACGACGGCAGGGCATTCCACAGTTTAGGTGCCGCGTTTTTGAAGGCCCTGGCTCCAGTGCGCTTCTTGTTTGTGCCTTCCACTGCAGGGAGACAGAAGCGTGACTGGGAGCCAGAGCGCAGATCACGTGACGGCTGGTAAGGAGGAACTATCTCTTGCAAATAGTCAGGAGCAGTTTTAAACATGCAGGACTGAGCAATCGAAAGCACTTTGTGGTCAATGCGCTTGTGCATTGGGAGCCAGTGAAGGCTCTGTAGGATAGGGGTGATGTGCTCAGCGCACGACTTTGCACGGGTGACAATCCTGGTGGCTGTGTTTTGAACTCCAAAGAGTCGATCCAACTGTGTAGCAGGTATACCCCACAATGCACTATTACAGCAAGTGAGTTGGCAGCAGCTTGAGTCAGCATGGGCTGTAGTCTACCTAAAGTCCTCAAAAAGTAGTAGGATTTTGCCACAGCAGAACTAACATGGTTGCACATGGAGAGATCTGCATCAATAAAAAGCCCTAGGTCCCGTACACAGCAAAGGCTATGGAGGCACTAATGCCAATCCGCTCCCTTCTGGCCCTGGGACCGCACGGTAACGCTTATGTCTTGTAGTCGTTGAGTGTAAGACGATTCCTGGTCATCCACGCCTTCACCGCAACACAACAAGATTCAAGTCGTTGAAGCGCATTCCTAGATACTGCTGGGTCAGGGGGAAATCTGTTCAGAATCTGTGTATCATCCGCAAAGAACTGACGTCCCATCTGAAAGCGTTCAATTACCTGTCCAAGCTGTGAAGTATATACCGAAAATAATAATGGACCCAGAACGGATCCCTGTGGTACGCCACACACCAAAGGAACTGCCTCAGAGCTTGCAGAGCCGACAGTCACTCTCTGAGATCTATCGGCAAGATCGGAGTCAATCCACTGCAGCGCAGCGCCCTGGATACCAGCCTCAGACGACAGTCTCTGGAGCAGCAGGTGGTTGATGGTGTCAAACACACTACTCAACTCAAGTAATACTAAAAGCACTAAGTTGCCAGAGTTGACACTACAAAGAATGTCATTGGTCACACGAAGAAGAGCAGTTTCTGTGCTAAAGCCAGGACGATACGTAATAAAATGGGTCATAAGCTGCTCTGCGACCACCCTCTCAAGTAACTTGGAAATATATGATAAATTTGATACTGGATGATAGTTTTTACAGTCAGAGGGATCCAGGTTTGCCTTTTTCAACAAGGAGACCTGTGATGTATCTGTTTACAAATGTGACACCATAATTTTGATTTTTTTTATGTGTGTGATGGTGTTTGTAGTCATGTATCTTAAGAACAGAAGTGGTATAGTCACCTATATTTTGGAAGCAGCATATTGTACTGAGCTTTACCCAGTCAATAGAAAAGATTCATCCCACTAGACCTTTAATTATTCACAAATGGGTTTTTCTTTTCTCAGCTTGCAGAAGGTTTGGAAAAATTTCGAAATGACCCATGCATTGTCATTTGGGATATCACATTAAGCTATTCAGCCTCAAGTGATGGTTCTGAACGATCTCGTTACAGCTCAAGTGAGCATGGATCAGTCACAAAGCCATATTTGGAGATAGGTTTGTAAGTTTATACAGCTGTTTGTGACAAGAAACTTTTTGTGTTATCTGCTATGATGCATGTGTTTGTATGTACATTTTGTGTGAGAGAGAGGGAGACAGATATTCCTTTTTTGATTGTACCAGATAACATGACCGCAGGAGATAATAGGCTACATTTGCTCTCTAACAATTAAAAGGTAACTTCATAACAGCTATAACATGCCTGACATGTAGGGCATTCTACTGGCCCAGGTGAGCAGCAGCCCTCAGAGAGCAGTAAAAGTGACAGCAACTTCAGTACGCCAGTGTTTGTTTATGGTTACACGTACTTCCCTACCCTTCCCCTTCACCCTCACGTTGGATTCAGCAGCTGCATCCATGAGCTTGGGTTCTTCTAGCACTTCCACTGAGGATGTTCTGCAAGGAAGACTGTTTCCTTGTTATATAACATCTCAGATGTCTAAATGCTGCAGCTGACTTTCTTCATTTTGGTTGCTTTCTCAGAATGTATCTGCTGCAGTTCTGGATGCAAGTTGATAGGTTGAGAATGAGTGATGATAAAACTGAGCTTGTCTTCACACATTTTCAAATCATCTGATTTCATTTTCTGATTCTGTACATAACCTTAGTGTCCACTTAGATGCCTAGTTGACTATTGATGTACATACTAACCAGCTTTGTAAAGTATAAAACTTGCCACCTCCTTGTATCAGTCTCTTGATGGTGCCAGCAAACTCACACTGTCACTCATTCCCAAAGAGCAAACTTAGCCTGTTATTTCCTTTGGTCATGTTATGTGGTAAGTCTGGAAGAAAAAATTTACAATAAAAATTTAATGTATAAATGCCAATCCATGATTGTTATTGCATATACATACAGCATCTAATATTTTCAATAAAAAATAAATATGTATATGAATATACAAGTGAATTAATATAATTTTACATAGATTTGAGTGAGAAAACAGGGAGAATAAGGCTACCTGTTGACATACTTTTGCAATATTTGCAGGTCCTGGAGAGACTAGCTCATCGTTTTCTTGGTTTCCTCAGACACCGAGATCATTTGTCACTGGAATGAATAATCGGTATCTTAGGATTTATGATCTTAGAGGTTTGTGACTTAAAATATCATTTCTTTGTAGATTGACCATTTTATATCTTGGGGAATAAGTAACTTGCAATTTTGCTTGTCTTGGTGCTGAATGTCTAATTCAGTCTTTGCATTTTTTAAATTGGATATTTAAAATAGCAGACATAACTTAGGAGAAATTAACACTTCCTTTGATCAGTCTAAACCACGAATCAATAGAGGATCTCTGTTTCACATATAGCATTAACTTTTAAAACTGTTTCTTTGTGGATGGTATTGTTAAGATTTTTTTCAGCAATCGGTTGTGTCACATACATGTTTGGTCAACAGAATTTTTGAATTTTATCCTTGTGAAAATGACTCAGAATGGTAAGGATGTTTTAATGATTTGCAGACACTGCAAGACCAAGACTTACAACACAACAGCATCGCACAGTGTTAGGTGTATGTGTCGACTCGCTTAGCACCAATCGGTTAGCATCATTTGGAGAGGTAAAGCATTGTTTATTTAGATTTAAAGTGTCAGTTGATAAATGTGTTTAGCATTGTATGATATTTTCACAAACATGCAAAATGTTTTGAGTTTGTTGGTTAGGGTGAGGGGGGGGTGTTTAAACAGATATTGCAATGTAGACATTTATTTCCATTTTTATGTTTTAGCACTCTGTGTTTTATAAGTAAGCAATTTATAAAACTAGACCTGCCTGTCCCAAACATTTTGCATTGGTAACAATTTTTCACAGTTTTGAAACTTTGTAGAAACCGGAATATAGACATTGTTTTCAATTTCTGTCATTGTCAGTAGATTTCAGCCTATTCCCATAAATGACCCAATGCACATTTGTTAATTACTTTATAAAAATGTTAAAATTAATAAACAATAACTGCAGTAGTCATATCTGCAAAGTATTTCCATGTTTGATAGATATCAACTGATAAAACACATTTGTGTTTTTAAAGAGCGATCTTAGCTCTCAACAAACCAAATCCCAGAAAGAAAGCAGTACTCAGATAACTGTAGTTTTGGTAGCCAAAAATATGTAATTTTGTACAGGGGGCCACAGCTGAGGATCTAAATCTGTAGCTTTGACAGAAAATCCATTGCATTAGGCAGGTTTTGCAAAACCCAGAGAACCAGATAGAACATTTGGTTAACCACTGCTTAATGTAATTAGATTATACTTTAATAATAAGATGCAGATATATTTCAAGCTTAGATTTTCATATTGTAAGCAGTATATAAAACTAGACATACCCACACATCCACCAGATAAATGAAATGTCATGTTTGGAAGAGAATTTTACTTCAGTTTGGTCGAGATAATATGAGACGTGTAGGTTTTTCAGCTTTGGTCCATGTATTAAAAATCTTTCCTGATGTCCACGACTTTTTTTCAGACCCAAGTTGCAGTTTGGGATGCAAGAATGTTTGACAGACCTGTATCCTCATTTTATGATGAATTTTCTTTCTCTGTGTGATATCAGTGGTATATTCAAGATTTAACTCTTAGAGAACCAACAAGCATTTAAAAAAAATTATATTCACGTCTTACTTGACATTATCATTTTCCTTGATTCTTAAAGATTTTGACTTTACAAGAAAACAAACCTGTATCTAAGATAAGTTGGTGTCCGACAAGGTAAAGAACCTAGTGTTGGTGCTATTGAGAAAACATAGCAGGCTTGTGCCAGTGTCAAGATTAAGATCTTTAGAGCCTTTTCAAAGAGTAATTGTTATACTGATTTTCATCTACAAAATTTCATCATTTATGAAAGCCATGCTGTTGAATATTGTCTTTAGTATCAGGTCAGTTTTATAAATTGACTTGCAGTAACAGCGAGTTGTGTATTTGTGAAAGCTTCCTATAAAGAAGTAACAAAAGGAGATAGGGCGTCTAACAAAAGAAAAGTGTATGAATTCTTATGAGATTTTTTAATGTGCATTGCACTGTGGATTGTAAGGTGCTAGTCACTAGGATTATCTCTTTTCTTGAATGTGTTGTCAAACTTTCGTTGTCATCAGGGCTGGAATGTTGTCAGTTATGTGTAAAGACAGTTCAGTCTTCAAACTGTATGACATCAAGCATTCTGTTATGGGTTAGTTTCTGCCTGATATATTTTTGTAACATACCACCTGGTTTATGAAATAGATAAATACCATAACTTTTAAAAACTTTTAAAAATGTTATTTCCTTTATACCATATAAATCTTATGCTGTGTGTATTGATTATCAGCGTGAGAGAGAGTGTGTATGTGTGAGAGAGAGGGAGTGTAGAGAAAGAGATTGCGTGTTGGAGTGGATGGGTAGATGGACACTCGCATGGGTGCACTCTCAGAGGCTTAATTCTGCATCATGGTGAAAGTTTAAAAAGCTGCTGTTTTTGACGACAAATATTAAAGCTGATGTCAGTAATACTGGCATGCTCATGTTTGTGTTGCATAATGAAATGATAAATTTAGCTTTAATGACATGATAGCAAACCCTCTATCAGTAAAAGTCCTGAAGTGATAACAAGCATCACAATTCTTATATATTGAGTGTAACACAAGTGCTGGTTGATTGTTGGATGTACTCATTTTCAGGCTCTGACGATATTGAACCTGTCATTGTTGATAGAAATGTACAGCGTAAGTTATTTTTACTCTAGATGTGTTCATTATTTGAGTAGATGTCATAGACGTGGCAGCAGCAATTTCTCAAGAGGATACTATTGTTTTATTTCTGAGTAGCGAATGAGCTGTATAAATAAATTAAGGTATTGTTTGGTCCTTTTTATGACAGGGCAGAATTTATGTATTTATATCATTGGGTAAGGAAATTTTAAGAGCATGCTTGATATAAAAAATAAATAAAACATTTAGTTGTCACACTATCCCTGACATCAAATGCATTTTAAGAGATCTAGGCGAACCACTCATGCAGACCAACTTTTGATTATCAAGGAAAGATGTTAATGATAAAAGTATCAACATGCTATTCTTCTTACAGCATTTGTTGGAACAGCACTGTCATCATATGCCTGGCATCCTCGTCATGAAAATCGGCTTCTGGCTCTTTCTGTGAATGGTGCAATAAGAGATACAGTGATCTTTGAAAGAATTCCTTTAGTGAGTCATACCTTCAAGCTGTCATTTAAATAAGTTTATTAAATTGAACTTTCACTCCTCCCTGTCTGCACCTCTTTGTCTAATCTTTTCCTTGTATATGTAAGTAACTTAACTCTTTTTAAATCTGTGTTTGTTTGGTGCTCAGGTTTGGTCACCTCAATTCAGACTGACGTGGGCTAATGGCCGAAGGACTATGACTTGCATTGAGGAAGGCAACCCCAACATCCTAGACATATCAGCGCGTATGAGACATAGGGCTTTGCAGGGATATGGCATGCAGGTCCTACTTTTTTCTGATACCAGCAAGTGTGAAAAGTTAGGAACTGGAATGCATGAATATTTGGATCTTTCCATGTATTAAAATTGATTTAAATTTCAGATTGAATAGGCCTGTCAGAAAAAAATACCTAAATGTTCATGTAACTTGGCCATGACAGACTATTTCATTGTTTCGGTTCTATAGTCTTGCTGTAACACATTCTCTGATTCTTATCATTTTTCAGAGTTTGATCTTTAGAAAAGTTTTCTTTTTTGGTTCCTTTTTTCCTTTTGGATATTTTTCACTTCACAGAATTGTGTATATTGAGTACCATATGTGTTACATGTCTGTGTTGTTTCAGTGTGATGATGTTCAAGTCAATGCAACGGTGGTAGCTGATGAACCACACTTGCAGGGTCTGTGGAAGTGGATAAGCTGTATCCCATGCTTCTTCTTTATCAAATATTGCTAGGTCTCCACTCTTCCCCTACCTCACCCCAAATATGGAAAGTGTATTGATTATAGAATCTTATAAATTAAAATTTGAGGACAATTGAAAGTTCAGTTGTGCAGAGGAAGTGAATGAAGTAAAATTAAAAAATTCCTGGCTCTGATCACCTCTAGAAATCCTCTTGAAATGTGGCAGTTGTTTATAAGGGTATTCATACCATACAGATTACAATTTGCATATTTATTATGTTTATGACTATTTTGATTTAATATGCACTCCTTTGGGTGCCCAACCCATTTGTGCATAATATTCCTTGACCAGTGTCAGTGGTACGAAAGGACTTATTTCAGAAGAAGCTGACTCTTGGCCGACTACCCAGTATATTTAACATGGGTGTAAAGCAGGTTTTAAGATACTATGGCGATGCAAGCATTCCCATGAACAGTGACCTCATCTATGCAAACTGGCAGTGTGTAGATGATGTCAGCTTTAATATGAAGCATCAGTATCGAAGCCAGGAAAGGTTTGTTGTCTATGCTTTACCTAGGCAATATTTTTGAGCATATTCTTTTTATACTTCTTCTGATAACATATATTTGTGTACGTGTACTTGGGGTGGCTGTTCACTTCTTCTGTTTCCAAGTAACGCTGGCATGGATTGTATGCTGTGTATGCAGATTGACACATTTTCAGTAGTAGGAATCAGTTTTAATTGGTTGTCTTTATTGTATTCAAGTATTGTCTTATATGTATATAATTTACACAAAATTCTGAGCACTTGATATACATTATGCACTTAGCTGAGTCTTTGTTGTGGTTTTGCCATAGGGCTGCTGCTCTAGCTCTTTGTGGCTGGGTGTCTGAAGCAAGTCAAGAATTCAATCAGCATTTAGACTGGTAAGTATGTGACAGCGAACCCTGACTGAAAAACTTTTTGCGTTCCTGAGATAAGTATAATTAATGTCTGCAGAAAAAATTCAGATTGCAGCAGCAAATCAAATCTCTGCAGGTTCCTTTTATGACAGGGGTCTCAAGCTTGCAGTCCGCGGGCCAACTGCGGCCCTCGGGACAATAGTTTGCGGCCCCCACTTCAGTATCAAAGTTTAACGTAAGTGCGGCCCGAGTTTGATACGAATGGCACTTTTCAGTGTTGTGTGCGGAGCTGAATGAACATACCAATCACGGTGGGGTATATTGCTCTCGGAGGGGGAACATCAGCCGGGCCTATTGCAAACTTGCATCATTACCCCGGGCTCAGAAGCGGAGGCGGCCGCAGAAATTGCTGCTCAGCGGGACAGACAAAAAGCGGAAAAGACACATCGGCTAAACACTGAAACAGTGACAACAAGTGGAATTATATATTACACAGCCCCAAACATGTCTTTTTCAAAGCCTGCAGTGAAGAGAAAGGTTGGCGATGAGCACAGACAATTTCAGGAAAAATGGGAAGTGCAATATTTCTTTGTTGAGCACAGGGGCATCCCGATGTGTCTTATTTGCACATAGAAAGTTGCAGTGCTCAAAGAATACAATTTGAAACGTCATTACACAACTAGACCTGCTGAGGAGTATGCAAAATACCAGGGAGATGAGACGGCCAACCGGGTTAATAATCTTAAACATATCTACTGAGGCAACAAGATTTCTTCAAGAAAGCAACCAAAGAGAATGATGCAGCAGTCGAAGTTAGCTACGTGGTTAGTGAGATGATTGCTAAAGCAGGAAAGCCAATCAAAGATGGTGAATTTGTAAAAAAAGTGCATATTACAGGCTGCAAGAATTGTCTGTCCAGAAAAGAAAGGTCAGTTTAGCAACATCAGCCTTTCTGCCAACACCGTAGCAGAGCGCATTTCTGACCTGTCAAGGGACATTTATGATGAACTGTGTGAAAAAGCAAAATGTTTCAGTGTATAGTCAGTCGCTCTTGATGAGACCACAGACATCACCAACACTGCCCAACTCGCAATCTATGACCATGGTGTTGATGACAATTTTGAAGTCATAGAGGAGTTGCTCACAGTGATTCCAATGCATGGCCAGACCACCGCTCAGGAGATATTTCACCAGCTGTGTGATGCCATTGAGAATGCCAGTTTGCCTTGGAGGAGGTTTGTTGGAATAACAACTGATGGAGCGCCATCAATGACAGGGAGGAAAAATGGACTGGTGGCACTTGTTCAAAAAAACTGGAAGAGGAAGGTGTGGAGGAGGCCATTGCTCTGCACTGCATTATACATCAGCAGACCCTTTGCAGCAAATGACTGAAGTTTGACAATGTGATATCTTTCGTTGTGAAATGCATCAACCAAATCAGATCCAGGGGCTTAAAGCACAGAAGGTTTATTGCTTTTTTAGAGGAAATGGAGTCAGAATATGGGGATGTGCTCTACTTCAGTGGTTCTCAAATTGTGGTCCGCGGACCACTAGTGGTCCGCAGGCATAAGTCAGGTGGTCCGCGGCTGACAATCGTCATATGTCAGCAAAGTGATGTTTAAATCGCCAGATAGGCTTGTAGAAAACTTCAGCTAAGTTTGTGTGCGACCCCCAACCGTCCGCTGCTCAAGTGACCACCGCAGCTGATAATGGCCTGACAGGATGGTCAAGGCGGGCGGCTATGAATCTTGACCAGTGACACGTGACATGCCTGTCTGAACAGGATGGTTCTGTTGAAGATTTCTAGTATGTGCGAGCTTCCCTGAATCGGTCAAGCATGAAAAGGGACTAGGCAGGCAAAGACAACTCCGACTCAGTAAGAAAGGCTGACCACTTTCCGAATCTGCGTGCTGGCGAGCAGACGTCTTTCCAAGTTTTCTTTCTCAGTATTTTCAAGCCGAAGGGTTATTATGGATCGCTGGCTGAAATCAGGGACCTTAATTAAAACATAAACCCCGTGATTCTGGTGACTGTAAGTGCAAACAAGATGCAGAAGGGAGGAAAAGATGCAACTGAGGTCAATTGTGATCCAAATCAACCACTCTGTGCTTCTGATACGCTTACCAGCTGCAAAGCAGAAGCAATTTGCCAGGAAGTGGAAGACGCACCTTACGAGATATTTTCATCTTCTGCTCAAGATACAGTAATACCATTAAAGAAAGCGTCAAACAAGGTGTGAAGAACAGTAGTGTACACACAAGAAAGGGCGTCATTCCAGCGTAGAAAACAACCAAAAACCAGTTAAAAGAAAATATAGCACTGATTATTTCAGCATGGGATTTTTTGGACGTGTGATAAAGAAGTCCCTAAACGGAATTTTGGCCAATGGAGCAACGAAACCCTCCAAACTAAAGCGTCATTTTGAATCCAAGCACTGCCAATATGTTGATAAGCCTTTTGAGTTTTTCGAGAAGAAATGCAAAGAGCTGCAACAAAATAAACGAATGTTGCACATTTTTGCTTCTGGCGATGAAAAGGGTACAGAGGCAGCCCACAGAGTTTCGCTACTGATGGCAAAGACCGGCAAAGACCAGACTGTTGCAGAGAACTTGATGAAACCTGCTGCCAAACTAATGACAGAAATCATGTTTGGTGAACATACGACAAATGCTATCAACAAATTCCCTCTTTCAAACGATACCGTGAAACGTGGAATAACAGCCATGGCTAACAGTGTTGAATATCAGATGTTATCACGACTGTGTCAGTCAGTACTTGGCGCTTGAGCTCGAAGAGTCTACTGACTGCCAACGAAGCAAACCTTTTGGCGTGTAGTGTGTCAGGTAGGAATACTTAGTTGCTGTTCATGATGACTTTCTCTTCAGCAAGTCTGTACCGACCAATACAACTGGAGAGGACATTTTCAAGATACTGAGCAATGACATTCTGAGTAACAAAGTTGATTGGACGCCATGTGTCGGTGTTGGCACTGATGGTGCTGCGTCAGTGACGGGTTAGTTAGTTAGTTGTTGTTTTATGCCAAGTCAGCAACTATGGCTATCTCATGGCAAAAACAATGTACATGACTATTCAAAGGTTGATATAAAGTAATTGTACAAGTCTATAGATTTCTCTTTTCTTAGTTTTACAAAATAACAGTTTTTAAACATATAAGTTCTATCATATCAGGTGAAAAATCTGAATGGACTTTACATATGCCAAGATTGATTTGGAAGAGTGTTTGGCAAAAAGGTCATCAAGAGTCTGTGCTGTAAAATAGTTTTGACGAATTGTAGCGAGTTTTGAACAGGAGATGAGCAAATGTTCTATGGTTAGTGGGTCTTTACACCAGGGTCAGTGACGGGAAAGATGAAAGGACCGCAGGTATCAAAACAGTTGCTCCACTGGCAGTAGCAACGCACTGTTGAATTCATTGAGAACAGCTCGCAAAAAAAAAAAGCCCGTCGATCTTAAGAGAGTTATGGAGGAATCAATAAAAATTATAAACTTTATCAAAGTACGCCCTTTGAACGCGCGGATTTTTAAAGCTTTATGCAAAGAGACGGGAAGTGAACACCAAGCTTCTTGTTCATACAGATGTTCGTTGGTTGTCGTGTGGAAAAGTGCTCACTCGTCTGTTTGAATTGGGCGAGGAGGTTAAAATTTTTTCTGCGCGACTGTGACCACCAATCTTTCGACTTGTGTGATTGCATGCATGATTGTTTATGTCTCACTCAGTGGGTACCTGGCTGACATGTGTAGCAGTGTGACTGGGCTTCACACAGCCCTGCAGGGCAGAGATGTCACAGTCTTTAACATTCAAGACAAAGTACAGGCTGTGTGACTGTGTATAAACCTGGGGCTGTGCTCTCATCGCCTCGATTGCCAAGAATTGGACTAATTCCCAACCCTCAGTGATTTTCTTGTGACGTCACCGCAGGAAACTGATGAGCAAATTGTTACGAACTTCAAATCACACCTACATGGTCTGCATGAGCAATTCAGAATTTATTTTCCAGAGCCTGAGACAAAGTCTGAATGGATCAGAAATGAGCAATCCATTTGCAAACATGAATGCAGCTGAAGCAGTCAGTACCAAACTTTCTTCAAGGGATGTTGATAGTCTTGTGGAACTTGCTTCGGATGGTTCGCTGAAAGTGTTGTTTAATGAGAAATGTTTGACAGATTTATTTTGGGTTCATGTACGATCTGAGTATGGTGGACTTGCTGACATCGCTGTGAAGCATCTACTGCCATTTCCAACAACTTACTGTTGCGAGATTGGATTTTCAACACTTGTGGGACTAAAAACAAATAAGAGAAGCCGGTTGAACGTGTAATCTGACATGAGGTTGAAGCTCTTCAACATTGATCCAGATATTATCACCTTAATATCGCATCAAAAACAACTGCATTCATCGCACATTTTAATTATAGAGAGCGAGGTATGTAATTTTATGTCAGCTTATTACTATAGCACTGTCACAAAAGGACATATAGTTTTGAATTTTAATGAAACAAATGCGGCAATTTAAATTTGAAATTCACGGTACAGAGTGATTTTAGGCCTTGGTGGTCCGCCATATTTTTTACTTGAGGAAAGTGGTCCACGGTCCGAAATACTTTGAGAACCACTGCTCTACTTCACCGAAGTACATTGGCTCAGCAGGGGAAACACATTGAAGAGATTTTTTGAGTTGAGAGCGGAAGTGAAAGCCTTCATGGAGAAAGATGGTGTTGCTGTTCCTGTGCTAAGTGATCCAAAATGGCTCATGGACTTAGCTTTTTTTGTTGATATCACACATGAGCTTAATGTACTGAACAAGAAGTTAAAAGGCCAGGGGCAACTTGTCAGTGCTACCTATGACAACATAAGAGCATTCTCTACAAAACTTATGGAAAGCCCAGCTTTCTCAGACAAACCTTTGCCATTTCCCAGCATGCAAGACACTCATGGATGCAGGCACACCATTCAGTGGTGAGGAGTATGTGGATGTCATGTTTTAGCTACAGGAGGAATTTGATCAAAGATTTCAGACTTCAAGATGCACAGAGCCACATTTCAAATTTTGTGCAGACCCCTTCTCCTTTGATGTGCAAGATTCCCCTCCTGTGCTTCAAATGGAGCTCATTGACCTGCAGTGCAACTCCTAACTCAAAGCCACGTTCAGGGAGGTGAGTGGAAAAGCAGACAAGCTCGGGCAATTTTTGAGAGAATTGCCCCCCAGCTTCCCTGAGCTTTCCCGAATGTTCAAGCGGACCATGTGTCTTTTTGGGAGCACATGCTTGTGCGAAAAGCACTTCTCTACCTTGAACTTCAGTAAGTCCAAGTACAGATCCAGACTTGCTGATGAGCATCTTCAAGCCCTACTGAGGGTCTCTACTGCTTCCTCCCTTAAGCCAAATGTGCCTTGGCTATGCCAGAGTAAGCGCTGCCAGATGAGATCTCTAGCAGCAAGAAGTAGGCAGAAGAAGCCATGTTTAAAACAGTTTATGTTCAATGTTCCATTCAGAAAGTTCAGAAATTAAATGTTAAAGAACTGGTAATACAGACATTTGAATCTGAATAATAATAATTACATTTCTCTTGTCAGCAACTATATGTGTTTTCTTCAGTCTTCTATATCTGCTGTATTATTATTATTTATTATTATCTTTTTTTATTACTGATTGATTTTTTTTTCTTATGAATTTGTTAATTTATTTTTATTTTTTAACACAAAATAAGATGAAAAAAATAAAGACATTTTATAACATTGGAATGTTTTTGTAAGAGCTTTTCTTGTGGAAAACCTGATACGGCCCAGCCTCACCCAGACTCTGCCTCCAGCGGCCTCAGGGTAAATTGAGTTTGAGACCCCAGTTTTATGACATGGCCAAAATAGTCGTTTCATGGAAATGTGCATTAGCTGGTTTTGCTCTTTCTGAGTGTTTGCTTGAGAACAAAGGGCAGTGAAAACAAAACTGTGGTTGTAATGACTCAGAATTGTGAGTTAGCAGTGTTTCTGTTTTACCCATTCTAGTCTGACCTTTATTTAGTTGACTGTTTTACACGTACTTTTCAATTTCAGGCTCGTAGAAAAAGGAGAAGTAGAAAAAGCAGCTGCTATTGCAGTCTTTTTTCTTAAGATGAAAAAGGCCCTAGAAATTCTGTCTTTCAATGGGATGAACACAACAAATGGTGTGTAATTCAGCATTCTTTTCATCTTCGTATTTTCCTACATTTATATTGAGTTTTTTTTGTTTTTTGTTTTTGCTTTTGTCGTCTGAGCTGGACATTCAAAAATATCTTGACATGTGTAATCAATTATGTGATGAGGTTTATGGAGCAAGTTGCATTCCAACAGATGATGGAAATATATATATATATATAATGTTTTCTGACAGATTGCATGATTGGATAGATGGAGTACATTTTTTTATAATATTGGAAATGTTTGCTTTGTGCTGTTTTGTCCCAACTTAGACATCAACACAACTCATTTGTATTGACAGTGGGCAAGGGTTTAAATTTCATTGCACCTTAACTGGAGCTACATTCAAAATCTTCCATATCATCCATATAAACTGGAAAGTCTGAGCTACATACTGAATAATGTATCACAGTTTAAAGATTTTTTGTTGCAATGGTTTTAGTGATGAGACTGATCTAATGTGTTTCACTATATTGCTCAGGTAATGCAAGCCTGAATGCTGTAGCTATGGCTCTTGCTGGTTACAGCGAAGATCGAAATGCCTCCCTCTGGCGAAGGACTTGCAGCACTCAGCGTTATCAGCTGTCAAATCCTTATCTGCGGGCTATCTTTGCATTCCTTGCATGTGACAATGATCACTACAGTGATGTCTTGGTGAGAAAGATAAATGTGAATTGGGGAGAAAACTTTTATGAAGTTAAATCTTTTTCCTATGACTTTGTGACAAGCTTTCTTTCTGGTTGAAACTCAAGTACAGCCTGAGCGGACACCTACTAGAGATGGATGATGTTTTGTTTTTTTGCAGCTGGTGATGTCCCTTTTAGAATTCAGACTTAATGAGTTCTTATGGGATTATGCTACTGTCCATTCCCAGCAAGGTGCTGACCAGAATCATGCTGGACAGACTGAAGAATGCCCTAGACAAGAGACTGCGGCAAGAACAGGCAGGCTTTTGGCAGGGTAGATCATGCACAGACCATATTGCTACACTGCGAATCATTATTGAACAATCCATGGAATGGCAGTCCCCACTATACAAGACATTTGTGGACTTTGAGAAGGCATTTGACTCCATAGACAGAGAGACCATCTGGAAGTTGATGCAGCACTACGGATTTCCACCAAAGTTCATTGCCATCATCCAACAGCTGTATGAGGACTCGACATGCCAGGTGATCCACAATGGGAAGCTGACGGACCCCTTTGCAGTGAGGACTGGAGTAAGGCAAGGTTGCATGCTCTCTCCGACAATCTTCCTGATTGTCATAGACTGGATCATGAGAAGAACAACCTCAAACAGCAACACAGGCATTCAATGGACCTTTGCCATGCAACTTGAGGATCTCGACTTTGCAGACGACATCAGCCTGCTGTCCCACAAGCAACAACATGCACAGACAAAGCTCACTCGGCTCTCAGAAGAAACAGCGACAACTGGCCTGACAACATCAAGAAGACAGAGGTAATGCGGATCAACAACAAGCAAGAAGCCCCACTTCAGCTACACGGGGAATGTATTACAGAGACTGACCGCTTCACCTACCTAGGCAGCATAGTCACCAAGGATGGAGGTGCAGATGAAGATGTAAGAAACAGAATAAATAAAGCCAGGCAAGCATTCCACATCCTGCGACCCATCTGGAATTCCAAGGCACTATCTCAGCATACCAAGATCCGCATCTTTCATACGAACGTAAAATCTGTCCTTCTATATGGGTCTGAGACATGGCGTGTAACAAACAACATCACCAGGAAGATTCAAACATTCATAAACAGATGTCTGTGGCACATTTTCAACATCAGATGGCCCGAGAGAATCTCCAATGCATACCTGTGGGAGAGAGCCAACCAGAAACCTGCCAGCCAAGACATCAAGCAGCGAAAGTGGGGCTGGATCGGCCACACCCTGCGAAAGCCGGCCGAAAATCTAACACGACAAGCTCTGGACTGGAACCCACAGGGGAGACGCAGGGTTGGGAGACCCAGACAGACGTGGAGAAGATAGGTCCACAGCGAGGCGGAGGCAGCAGGAATGACATGGACCCAACTGGGGAGAGAGGCCCAGAACCGGGTTCGCTGGCGTGGTGTAGTTGCGGCCCTATGCTCCACTGGGGGCGAAAAGGAATAAGAAGAAGAAGAAGAATTCTTATGGATGGAAAAAGTTTGCATACATATATTTCTTAAGTTAAGTTTGAACATTGTGGTTTGTGGTTCTTGTTCATAAACATTTACAACTTTTGGGAAAATGCTATTAAAGCTTTAATAATGCATTTCAGATTTACTGAGTTTTTAAAAATTGATTTTTCTCGCTTGTGTTTTGGCTTACTTAGGAAGAAGATGGTATGGCTGTGGAGGACAGAGTGGCCTTTGCTCTGACCTATCTCCCTGACACCAAGGTATACCCCAAACATTACTGCCTTGTATTTGTGATGTTATTTGAAGTAGGATTTTTATTATTTTGTTTTTAATCTTGTTGATCATCTCCCTCACCAGATATACTTTTTCTTCTTTGTTTTCTTCATATGAGAGATTTGTGATCACAGTAAGTGGGCCATTGGTTTACTTAATGCTAAATGAATTGACATTGTTAGAATTAGCAGCATTGTTTCTTATTCAAAACAGTTGAAGCAGTACATTGAACGACTTACAGAGGAACTTGTGCGGACAGGAGATCTGGATGGCATGCTTCTGACAGGTGAGTAATTATTTTATTTTGAGTAGCTGGGGTACACATCTTCACTAAGGTTGATATTTGTTGCTGCCTATTACAGCTGTGGTGTTTTTGCCAACTTTTGGTATATTTTGAATCATGTTCATGCACAACACCATTGCAGTGAATCAGTGAAACACTTATACTCTTGATGTCCTTTCCCAAGGATTACAGGTTGACAGTTCATGCTTAGCCATGCAGCTAACTCTCCCACTTGCTTGCTGACTATGTGTCCCACCCATCTTGCTCACAATGACTTCGTAGCTCACTCACCCTTTACCTTTCATTCCCATTTTTTCTCTCTCTGTCATTGGTGGTGTCTCAAAGTACAATGTTGTCCATGTACATTCTTCATAGTAGACATATATTGCAGCATAGTATTATTTCATCTGGAGCCACTGGTAACAGAACGGAGGAAATTAACATGAGTAATAAATGTGCTCTGGGATGACCACCAATGCAAGACATACTACACATAGCCTATGACTAAGCCATAATTGAAAGGTATATTCCTGCCAGTTGGATAAATGCTGTGGACTTGTGTAGGTTATAAGCATTGTTCCCTTACCCAACCACCACCACCACATATACAACCCTCACCACACTTTCTGCATATTTATGAGATTAAAAGACTTTTGAAAGGGCTGGGAGGGGGTCTAGGGGAGGGGTTGGGGGCTGCTGATACCACAGCTTATTACACTTAGATGAAATTCCTTAATTTATTTCTGACATTTCTAATGCAAAGTGCTATTTAGCTTTAAGGAAAACTAATCTAAATGATTCACATTATGCAAAAAAAAAAATATATATATATATAGAGCTACGTTTTATTTTTCATCACTGTCGTTTATTTTACAGTATTATAAACTGATGCCACCATCTACAGCAGCTGACGAAACATACAAAAATATCTTGTCAGTCATCTAGAGATATACTTAAACTGCCACGAATGTAGTGGTGTATACTTATTTTCTGCAAACCAAAGAAATCCCTATGGTTTCTGCTCCAAAGAAAGCCTTTTACCTTGCCCCCCCTTTTTTTTAATCTTTTCATTCTTCTTTTTCATTGTTGTTGCCACTTTATCTGTCAGGGATGTCCAGTGAAGGCATAGACCTGATGGAGAAGTATGTAGACCTGACAAGTGATGTACAGACGGCAGCCATCACAGCAGTTTTCACAGGGATGATACATGCAGCTAAAGATGAAAGAGTGAACTCTTGGATATGCAAGTAAATTGCTTCTCAAAAATACCTTTTCTTTTTTATCTGAAAACGTATTGCTAATGATCAGTTTTCTGAACTTTATAACAACCTTGTTATTTAACCAGCCTATTACTTTTGATGCTTGTACATTTTACCATTACATTTATAGCTCTCAGTGAAAGCCAGCTGTCCTTACATGAGAGATCCTAGTACTTGTCCACGGTAATCAAATCCACATGTCATATTTAAAGAGTATTCAGTTTGTGATGTTAACTCTTTACATTTCTGAGCATCATTTCTCTCTGCTTAAAACTCATAATATTTCTATTGTGCATGTAAGTAAACTTAACTGAGTTATGGGGAGATAATATTCTTCGACTCAGAAAGTTGTTTTTTTTTACTTGGGTCAGTTGCACATAATGCGCATAAAATTTTTTTAAGTGTTGGAAAACTGTCTATTGCTAGAAGTGTGTGACAGATATATATTATTTTAATTCAGATGTTAAAATACTGATGCAGACAAAATTGGGACTGGCAAGTTTTGGAGACCATTTATCTGTCAGGCCATTTACTTTTGAAAGCTGAGAAACATTGTAGTTTGTGCTGTACAATTCTGAAATACGTACTTTAGTTTGAATACTAAGTAAGTGCTTGAAATTTATAGAATACTATAATTTTTTGTCTGCATTGATCTAATGAATGAAGTATGATGCAGTGACTTGGTAATGTTTCAGCTACAGGATGTTGCTGGATCAATGGTGCTTGTGGCATGAAAGGTATCCTTTTTTTTTAGTGGGTGATGCAAAGTTTAATGAAATTTTGGTCAACAGACAGAAACCATGTACTTACATTTAACAGATTGGCTGCTCTCATGGTTAAAAGTAAAAGCCATACAAAAGACTCTGGGCTTTGATTAATCTAAATGGGGGAAAAAAATTCTTGTGGACAGAAAATTCACATTATTTTACATTATTTAAAATAACAGCTTCATAAATGTTGCAGCACATATGTTTATAGAATATCTCAATCCATGGTGAAAATTAAAATTGTTCTTTGCTGTAATGTGGTAGGTTTCATCACTTCTGTTGGTTTTGTTCACAGGGTTATGTTTGACATTGTGACCCAAGCTTGTGCACCAGATTTGGTTGTGCCACCACAGGTTTTTATTTCCTGCAATTTCTGTGGCAAATCGGTGACCAATACTCGTGGCTTTCGCATGCCAGAACGTAACTATCTACCACCCTTTTCTCGTGCACCACAGCAACAGAGAGTCAAGGTTAGGCTCAGATATTAGATAACAAGCTTCTCACTCACTGAATACATTCTTTTGGTCTCATGTGTTTTGTATCTTGTTGAATGATATACTTTCTGTAATATGCTCATTGCTGATGTACTGTTGTAGTTTGGGGTCCATACTTCGAAGAGGAGCTCATTATTATGTTTTCAAGAGGCTTATTCCCCCTTATTTTCTTGTCTTGACAGTCTTTCACATATGGCGATTTTGAGCTGTCATTTGAAACTTAAGGCGATTTTGAGCTGTCATTTGAAAAATTTATCAATTTATATAATTCAAATCACTTTTTTTTTGTTGGCGTTAGTCCATTCATTGTAGTAAAATATATTACTAAAGAGTACTTTCAAAGTAACTTTTCATGTTACATTTAGAAACATTATAAAGGGATTAGAGTTCCCAATTAAATGTTTCTTGTAGAGGGGCATTTTTTTTCTTATACATGGTATTTGAAATGCCAAAATTTGAAGCAGAGTTTGATTTTAGATCATAGTATCTAAGCACAAAACTTGTCATTTTGCCACTAGAAGCCTGCATTATGTTTTCAGTAGTCTTCATTTTTAATACTTGTTATCACATTTATCACACCACTAAATTCTGCATTTTAATTGCTTTTTCTTTTTGAGATCTCTTGCTGCCCTAGCTGCCGGAAAGCCTTGCCACGTTGTGCCATTTGCCTATGCACTTTAGGAACGGCTTCTGCTTTTGGTGTGTCGGGGGAACATTCTCCTTTACAAGGTACTTCTTAGATCATTAAAGTTTATGGTAGATAAGATGATGCATCAAGTTCAAATAGCAATGAGTGTTTATCTTAAAAAAGGTTTCTTTACAGTATTCTTACAACAATCTCTTGATGGCTGACCTATTTGAGACCACCAAGTAAGTTTAAGTAGTTGTCATATTTCCACTCATTGATTCCATTTTGCTATTTTTTGTTTTGGTCCTTGGACAGTATGAGCTTAACAAAGCATGTTCTTGTGGTGTGCTTGTGCATAGGTGGTCAGGAGAAACTAACTCCATTTGTTGATTGGTTCTCCTGGTGTCAGACCTGTCGACATGGAGGTCATGCAGGTCACATCACAGCATGGTTCAAGTAATGCAATGTGTATTTTTGATTATGGGCAGATTTGTTAGCCTGTTAAATGGGTTATGATCTTTTGTTCCTCTCTTTTCTCATTTGAAGTCTGATTATAAAAAATTGTGAATGTCCTCATCTTAGAAGTTATCCTGACCTACACTACAATTTAGGTTGTAGGGTGCTTTCAGAGATGTTTGTGTAAACATGAAAATCTTGAACTGTAAATTAAATTATCTCTTAAGTTGTTTATTGAATTTGATGCTTTCCCTATGTGAATGTGATAGGTTATGTGCCCTTAAGAAGCATCAGATAGATGATAGTTGTTTATGTAGTAGGTGACAGTGTAAGACATACATAATAGATAACAGTTATGTTGCACCCTAGTCAGGCATATTCACTTCTAAAAATGCATGGAATTTTTTTATGAATCAATATAAGGTGTTTTGTGATATCTTAAGGTTGTATTAAGAATAAAGCATATCAATTGGAATAGGATGTACATAACATGTGATGTAGAGGAAGAAAAATATACAAAGAGAAAGAGAGAGATGCATGCATGTGTGGCTATACATATTTTTATGGTGTACATTCTATTTACAGGGATCACACAGACTGTCCAGTGACTGGGTGCTCATGCAAATGTCTGATGATTGACTCTCCAATCAAGCCTTTGGGCTCTTGACCAAAGTTACTTCTGAATATGTATATATATATATAGCTTCATTCTGAATGAACAGTCACAGGAACAAGAAATTCACATCTTGGCAGACGTAACTGCAGTGTCTTTTTGTCTGTCTATGGGTTCTAAGAATGGAGACAGAAGCTGTTTGTGAATCGGAGTTTATTCACTGCTGAACCACTTAATGAGCTCACCAGATTATGGAAGCATAATTAGCTGCTTCCATGTGAACCATATCTTTTAGTGTATCAGCATTTGCAACTGCCAGGGATACATGTCACTTTTATGTTGTCAGTCTTCAATGTTGAACACTGGGACAGAACCTAGAATATGACTAATGCAATGCCTTGCAGCCAGCCTATACCTTTTCTGTTTATATATATATATATACACAATACTGTTGCGATTTGAATGGGTTTGAAATAAATGAAGTGTGATGTTCTGAGAGGTTATTGATGTTTTAAAAATAAGGCTGTGCCAGATTTGTTGTCAAGTGACATTTACCTATTCTAACATTTACCTGTTCTAGACTTCCAGACATTCACAATATTCCCACTGTACAAAAGGGTTTTTTAAAAATAATTGATCATCACTGTATCAAAAGCTGTTAAAATTTTTAACTCTTTTCATGTAATTTAATTTCATTCACCCCCCTTGACTGGTACCAGTTGGTGAATGCTTATGCTGGTCCGTTGGTACTGGTTATCAGGAGGAAAACAACTGGATAGATATGCAGTGGCTGACAGGGCTCACCACTTAGATCTGTCTTGTGCCTGTGGTAAGCAGATTCTGCATGGAGCAACCAGTCCACTTTTTTGCATATGCAAAGCCAGTTCTTTCTGTCCACCTGAGCATCAACTCCACTGCAAGGTACCTTGAAGGATGGCCAGTCAGATTGTTGTGGTGCGTCACATGGCTGAACCAGACCAGTTTGTGCTGCTTCACTATTATGAGAAATGGTTCCTAGTAGCCTACTAGAGAGGCAGTTGTGGTTGATACCAAGTCATAGGTTTTGGTTTCTGTGCAGGAGATTCAAACCAGCCTCCTCTGTTATTTTGTTTGCAATACCTGTACTCTCCTTTCACTGTTGGCAGAGTTCATATCTCACTTCCATACAGTAGGATTGGAATTATGAGACGGTAGTTGTAAGTGAACTTGATAGTATGGCTGGATCATATTCTGTCCAGTCCGGCTGCTGTCACTGTTGCAGTCCGAATGTGGATGTTGTCTTCTTTGGAAAGGGTGGCTCGTAAATACTAAAATCTTTTCATCTCCCAAATCTGATCATGTAGATCGCTGCTTTTCCATTGCCATTAACCATGACTTGTCAGCACTGGTCTCCATTCAATAAGCATTCACTATGTTCGTTTGGTGTTAAGATGTTGCAGTTCACCTGAGATCAGATTAATGTCGTCTGCAACACGAAGCTTGCAAGTTAGCCTGCCACCGATAATAATGAAAGTTTGATGGTCATGGTTTCTCTCATAATGTTCTCCAAAAAAGATGTTGAAAAGAAAAGAAAATAGTGGGGTATCCTTGATGGATGCCCATTGTTTTGTGAAAGAAAGCTCCCATTTGGTTATCCAATAGCACTGGGCTCATACAAGTCAGTAAACAAGCTAAAGTTTCATGATATGACATTTTAAAAAAGTCAAATAATTCACTAGATGAGATAATTTACAACAAAGAAGCCACACTGTTGGCCTGTAATACATTATGTTCATGTCATGAAATTACTGCCATTTTGTACTTTAGGAGATCATTACCTTAAATCTGTAAACAATGTTGCAAACATTATGAGCTAATTCATGCTATATAAGCAGTTTTAATTACAAGATTTAGAAATTATGCAGCCTGCATATCAAATATTTAACGTGCTTAAAAACAAAGCAAAATTATGTGCATGTGCAGGAGTAAATGCTGGCCTACATGGACAGAGAAAGAGCTGAGTGAAAGCAATAGTTAATTTCCTCTTAGTAAATTTTACTAACTGAAGCGGAACTAAAAAAAAAAGATAATGTAACATGTATTGTCGAACATATTTTGTTGAAATATTTTAGTTGAATGTGAATTAAGTCACCGTTTTCACATTAGACATTCTATTAAAAATTACATCTTGTGAAGAGTGTGTCTTGCTTAACCTGTATAGTCAATGTTTATTCTACAGCTAAAAAGAAACAGGATATCTTCAACATGCACAGTCACATAAGATATGCTGACATTACAAGATTAATACCCAGAGGTGGCCTTTGGGGTGGCAGCTGCCACAGGCTCCTGAGGGGGGGGGGGGCCCTGTGATAGGAGAATCTTGTGGTACGGTATATAGCTTACACTTATGGTTGTCGGTCCCCGGGGACCTGCGTGCTGCTAAGGCCGTTACTGATTAAACCCATTTAATTACATTTAAAATTACTGACATTAAGAACAGCCAGAAATATTTAATTAGGTGAAGCATCTATCTTTGCAGTAGTAGTTGCTGCCCCTCTTACTGAAAAAATTAGATTCATAGGAATGTTTTTAACTGTATTTGATAACATCAATGCTGATAATCTTAATTGTAAGGTATTGCCAGAAGTCTGACCTGTCATCTGTGTAGATGTTTTGAGGACAAAGTTTGCTATGCTGTGTTTCAGCAGTCATTTGTATGTATGTATGTCCAAATTTATGGTTGCATCAGAAAGGCTTTATGTAAGCTGTTCATAATATGCTGGTTTGGGAGATTAGGTATCTTTAAAAGTAAGCTCATCAGTATTATTCCATTTAATAATGGAGTTAATATGAAACAGCAAAATGATATATACAATGTAGCTCATATTCTTCAATGTACTGTGCTCCAAGCATGTTATATCCAACAATGAACAGATGCCTAATTGAATACTCAACTAATTATTACACGTATACACCTGCAGTGGAATTACTTTGATCCCACCTCCCACTTTTTTATAATTCATATATGTGAATTATTTTATTGTAGCACCATCATTATATTGGCATCAACTTTGCTTCAGTTTTTCTCGATTTTGCATTAAATATGGCCAACTTCTAAAGAATGAGGTGCAGTTCAGCGTACTCTTGTGAAAGTCTTACTTAATTGTAAGTGCACCATGACTTATTGCTGCAGTAAAATTTTTCACATGAATTAGTGAACAAGTGATGAGTCAGTATGTGCAACAATTTAAATGTTTACAGAAGCTATAAACATTTCAACTGAAGGCATATGCATACCCTAAAGAGACTGGTGATTTTCACTACAATAAATGCATAGAAGTTGCTGTGAGAAGCGTAAAATTATGGGCTTTTATTTCAGTGTCACAATACTTAAGTTTTCATGTACAACATTTTTTTAATTTGTTTTTCAACAAGTTGTAATGAGCAATACATTTATAGCATAACATTTCTTCCCAGAACTCTGCAACATGCAACACAGGAGGCATCAGGGGAAGGTTATTCTTGCTCAACACCTTGTATATAATAATCTGTTGCCTTCTCCATCATTTCAACTGCTTGGTTGTACAGCACCATGTCTAGACAGGGAAGCGATACAGTATAATTAAGTTCACATCAACATATGCTAATCAGCCTACCCTACCTTGTGCTTTTCATTTTCCCTCCCGGATATAGTGACAAAATATGAAGTTACTGAGCAGCAAATAGACATGCATACATATCGATTTCCCAAAAAGATATGCATTTATGCATTCCGATGCATACACACATTAAGAATACAAATAAAGATCCCTATTTCAAGCACATGGGCATGCAAATCTTGGAAACTCATTACACAGTATGAAAATTGCAGCAATGTGGAGTCAAAGTGATTGCTCTGAAAAACAGTAACTCTTATGCCAAAAACTGAAGCCAATAATTAGTTTCAAGGTATTATTAGATTAGTACTTCCTGGATTTCATGACAGTTATTGAGGCTTACCAAATTTGTTAGATGCTTCCTCAGAAAAAAGGACATAGTTGTCACAAACTATGCTGTTCCCCTGTACAACACCATGTACCTCAGTTAAACCAGCTACATACTCACTTAACTGAAAAAGAACATTGGAATCCCACAAAACTATTACGCATTTAAAACAAAGCTAAATTTAACACATATAGACATAACATTCCTCTTATATAAGACAACAATAAATAATATTTCTCCATTATCAAAAGACATTGTTCACAAGTCACCAATTCTTTATTTTTAAATCAAATAGTTCTTTGCAAAGAGGTAGGTAAAATAGGCAAGTTTAAGTATTAACAAACATTTACAAATCAACATTTTAGCATAACTAGCTCATTTTCAAAAAACCTATTTAATGTTTGAATAAAATGGCACTTTCTTCCTATCATTTTCTTCATTGCTGCTTTTAAACTGTTATGAATGAAATTTAATGTTATGGTTAAGGAAACAGTAGTAGGTAGCGGTTTCAACTATGACAAGTACCAGTCTTCACTTTTTGTCTGAATAATTATAAAGAAAACCAAAGGTGATTTTTTCACAAATACTTTTATGTATAACATTTTTCAACAGATACTGAATACTGCCACAACTGTAAATCTATATTCTGAAAATGTACTAAATTGCCTTGGGGTTATTCTTACTGGTTCATTTAGTGTTATTCGCACATCTCTGCTGTCACTGGAGGTTAGGGTGAAATATGTGCCATTTGGATCTACCTGTAAAGAAAAAAATGAGTATACAAATCACAATACATATAATGCATTGGAATTACTTAAATGTGTTCCTTATATTTTAGCATGATCACTATTTAAATGAATGCTGACATACATGTTTGTACATGAAGTTCACAGTAGCTGGCCATGTGACATTTATACTATTTCTGGGAAAAGAGTGAAACCACTCTGAATGCTTGACAAACTCGGCCGTGTTTAAAACACTCCTCGTACACGTATTATCAATCAAATGAGAATGTAAGCTTCATGTGGCAGTATTTACTTGTGAAAAGGCAACACAAATTTTTAACTGTAAACGCGATACCATGATCATTTAACACTTCTTAATATTAATTACTTTTTATCTTAATATAATTTAACTTTTTCAAACTATAGGCCTAAGTAGCTGACAACATTAACAACTTCATAGGTAGATCATTTATATTAACTTTGTCAGAAGCTGCAAAGGCACACTGTATACATATAAGATGATAATACTTTCGTAACTAAGATCTGAAAACATCAGATTAAGTCAGAAAACTGACCTAAAGATGGGGCATTATAGGCCGCAAGGTCCAGACAAGGATTGCCAGTTCTTACTAGAACGATCGAAGGGGCTGAGGTAGTAAACCTTTCTACGACCAAGTACATTCACTTAAGTCTTAAATGACTAGCATTTACTTACATCTTTTGCTTTGCCCAATAGACAAACCGGTCTGCCATTATATTTCGGCATGAGAGCTGCGTTTATTCGGTGTCTAGAGAAATTTGAGTTCATCGTTTCCCGTTTTCTGGCGGCACTTTAGAAGGGAAGTAACTCTCAGTATGCATAGAGGGGAACATTATAAACACTGCAATTTTCCTAGACTTTCTCCTGTGATAGTTCTGATCATCATCATAATCAGCAGCTAAAGTAGTAAAAACACATATAAAGCAATTCAGATGAGAGAGAATGAGAATTTCACCTAAAAATAGTATCAAATTCATTCTGTCATCATCGTGGGTTACGAGACTTGTGTAGGGTGACACAAACCTTACCATGGCAGACATCAACATACTAGGAAAATGCTGATGTAAGTGCCATAGTGGTAACGTATTTCGTAATAATTTTGATGGGCTGGAACCCTTTGTTGTCCAAAGAGTATACAAATAATTATACGACACCAGTGATATTGTCTGAGACGGTGGATACCAACTTTCAAGTACTGTGTGATTGCACACAGTTAGTACTACTCATTACGTTTGAGTGTGCGCGCGCGAGCGAGCAGGCGAAGCAAGGATATAGAAATCTAGTGTGTATGCCAACGATCTGTTGGACTGATTAATTTTAGCTAATAGCTATACAGTATATGTATACATTTAATGAAGTTAAACGAGCGTACTTGGATTTGTTTGGATCCAGCCTAATAAATCATGTGTAATCAACGTCAGCACTTAATATGGAACGATAGCATTAAAAAGTGTACTTTATGCTTAAGTTTTGCAGAAACATCCACCTGACCCCTACAAATGACCTCATTTATAAATCTTCTGAAAAGTGCAATGGGTAGCAGTCCCAGTAGCGTCACCAACAGTCAGCATGATGATGATCACCGTGTTCTTGAGACTTATGAGACAGTTGAAAATGAAGATTATTTGATTGTTGGAAAAAACACTAATTCACAAGATATTCGCCATCCAGCATTTGATCAGGTATTGTTCTTAATGGTTTCTTCCGTGAATACTTTTTGTTATTATGGTAGCTTTGTGTATGTGAGCAAACTGATGCAAAATTTCTTCCTTCTTCGCAGTTTGGAGGTCTGCTTCTTTTGGTGTATGCAGTTTTGTTTAAGGATGGGATTAAGGACTTAATGTCAATGCTATCTAAATGTCTGTCTGTACAGCATCAATTTATGTGTTTTTGGTTAGCTGGTCAGAGTAAAGATTTTTTGATCTATTTACCTCCCCTTTTTTCTATTTATTTGCCTTTTTTTTGGTTTGCTTTTCATGTACGAGCACACTCACATACTGAAGGTCAGTTGATTTGACAATTTTGCAAATTTGACTGATCTGACTGTGCACAAGGTGATTTGGCCAGAGTGAGATTGGAATCATTAATTACATCTCTCTCTAAATAAAATTAGCAAGGAACAAAGATACATGCAAATATTATATTTTCATCTTAAAGGTATTTAAAAAAAATAAAGGGGTGTACATCAGTGTATTGTTTCATTCTTGGTTGAGTGGATTTTAGATGTGATCAAATTGACTCTTGGTAGTGGTCGAATCAACTTATGTGGTGGTCAAATTATCAAATGGTCAAAACAACTGGTGATCAATTGCAAGCACGAATGCACACATTTAGTTACACACATCTTCATTAAGGTTTAAAACATTAGAAAAAAACTGGTAACCCAGAGGATTATTTTCAGTTTTTGTGGAATGCCCACTGTTTATTTTTACAAAGGGATGCAAATGTTGGGGAGACGTTTGAGCCAACATACAAGTATTTGTTTAAAGTTGTTAAACTGTTTTTTGCGTATTGCTTGATTTTGACATTTTCATTTTTTTAACATTCACGTTTACACATATTGCATAAAATAGGATAACTCGAATCTGGTTAAAATTGTTTTAGCTGGACACTTTCTTATGTGAACAGGCTGCTGGTGTTGAGCCCCGTGGATTTTCAATGTTTATGACTTGTACATCCTCACATTGGACAGGACCAGCTGAAGCAGATTTGATGGTGTCTAGCAACATGCAACATTCTTCTGTTAAAGACATACCTTTTTTAGTAAACCCATGTCTGGGAGAGAAAGAAAGAATTTGCTGCATGCTTAACCACCTTGATTTAGAGATGAGGCAGTTTGACTGGGCCAAGTATCTGTATGACTTTGAATTTGAGCAAAAGGTGTTGAGAGATTTAAATATTGGCTACCATTAAGCAAGTGGTGAACACTAAAGGCATAAGCAATAATAAATAAATTAAATAAGCCATTGACTGTGGTCTCAGGGTCACAGTTAAAAATTTGCTGAATTTGGTAAACTTGTGTGTGAAGTAATCTTTGAGAGGTTTTCTAATTTGTTGGTTTTCTAGTTTTTAGAAAAGATTCCAACAGCAGTTTGTACTTGTAGTTGGATTTGTTATCAGTCTGGAATAGGACACTATTAACCCTCTTGGTTCAAGATAAAAATGAACATTACAATGACTGGCTTTTAACTGAAGACTGCGAAGACGAGAGTGGTGAAGTTGTTTTTTTTATATTTTTGCTGCTCTGAGATAAACATTAGACCAAGAAACCCATACATTTTTGGAAAAGAGAAAAGTTGAACTTTGCAATAAAAAGTAATGAAAATCGCCTTGCCCGTGCTTCACAGCAGCGCCACGATCGTGGCCTTTCAAACCAAGAGAGTTAAAAGAACTCTTCTGGTAATTTATATTGAAAGTATCTTGCTGGTGTAAGGGTTGTCTCACTATTTCCAGCTTGTTTAAATGTGTACGTGCTTTTGTCACCAAGTTTGTAAATCTTTATTTCATTATCATAATAAAATATAAATAGTATTTTTTGTTTAGAACATATACATTCTTGACCACATTGGTGTCAGTGTGTGTGTGTATGGAGAAAATGATGCATATGTGTGTGACTTGGTTGCATTAGTTTGTACAGTAAAGAGTATTTGTTTAAAAATTTGTCTTATATAGGGAAGATATGTGTTTGTGTGAAAGTTATTGATGCTGCATTCTGCTACTACTAGATAAGCATCACCAACAGTCACAACATATTCAGAATAGTTTTACTAAAAGTCACACGGGAAATATAAAACTTGCTGCCATTTTTAAAATCATTGTAATGCTCACACCTCAAAGTTTCTCAGCTAAATATGCTAAAGGGCAGCAGTGCAAATTTTAACACAATTATAGAATCAAAATTTTTTTTCAGAATTGCCTTCGGAGATAAATAAAGTGTTGTTATATCATACAATTAGCTGTAGATTGTTATGGGTTGAGGTGGGGCCTATTAAAGACTAAATTTTAGAAGGGAACTATTTATAATTGCAGAATGTTAACATTTCTGTGGCATCAAAATTCAAGCTTTATCGAGATTCAAATAATTGTGTTGCTTAATAGTATTTCTTGCCCCAAAATTATTGTCGCTGCTACATTCAAATCTTTTCCAGTTTATGCTTTAAAAATGTTTACGTGTCAACAAAGTAAATTCTTTTTATAGTTATAATTTTCATTTTATTGATATTTAAGCCACTGTGAAACACAAAACTGTAGCACATTTTCCTGACGGTTTTTAGAAAAGAGATGCCACACTAGAAAAAGTAATTACAAGATTATACAAAGAAGCAAAAGCGAGAATTTTTTAAAATGAGTATACCATCCAAGGATTAATGATTTTTTTTTAAAATAATACAAGTTAATGGCGATTTCGTGCTGTGAAATGACTAGATCCCAAAAGGACGTTTCAAAGTACGGTCAATGGGAGGCAACACTTAGCGGAAAGCATCTTGAATAATAACTTCTCCCTGCCGTCGTTAAGGACGCGTCCGGTTTCGCGAATTTGTCGAGTACATATCATTTTAGCATAAGGCATAATGCCATCTTTCTTTCATTTTAAATAATAAAACTTAAATATAGGATAGTAAACTATAAACAAAATATATGATGTACTGAAAGACGATTTTAGACAAATAGCAAAATTATCGTTTTAGCCATTGACGAAAATGAACAGCAGTACTGTAAACTGACTCTACTAGCTTGCATTAAATAAGCAATTCATCAGCACAAGTGTGAAAAGGCCAAAATATTTATACTTCAACTGCTCATTTTCAGAAAATTTTTAGAATAGATAAAGTTTGCTTTGTTCTTACTGATGCTAACCTGTTGCCATGCGTTCGTCAAGGGAGTTAACAAATGTTTGTCGGAGGGATTTATGGGCGTTACTTTACTTTAGAAGACCTTTGATAAAATGATATCCGCCTGAAAACAATTAAAAGCATCGAAAATAACTATTAAATTAAACAACTATTATTTTACTATAATTAAAAATACAGAAACGCTCTCATTTCTGCAGAATGAGGGAGCTTTCCAACTCCTTTAGTGCTTGTCCCTTATCCAATCAAAAAGACGCTTGTCGTCACGTGACCGTCGGTGTGCGAAATTTTTTTTATTCTGGCAGGAGTTTGCGGTGTTGTTATTCCCACCGAATGGTAACGGATTGATTGATCCGCCTTGTGAAGTTTTCATACTTGTGAGAGGTGGCGCAAAGAAATTTGCAAAAGTTAAAACCCATAAGTCTGGACCTTCAGTATGTCACAGAGGATGCGGAAAAATGTATCGCCATCAACAAAGCAAGGTCCCATAAAAGCTGTGAAAGCATTTTCGTTGAAACACAACACCCTGTCAGCTTCTTCAACTTCTAGAAGTTCTTCGCCAACAGTACGTAGTGATCGGTTTCGGACAAGAAATTCTCCTGACAGCAGATTATCACCAGAGAGAAAAAGCCCTATTTCACCGTGTCAAAAAGGTATTAAAATTTGAGTGTTTTATTTGTATTTTGTATTTTTGAATGGACTATGGATCGCACCGCACGCACTCTCATTCACAATTTAGTCTTTATCGGCGTCAAAGAACGGAAAGATTTCTAATGTGAGATGAAAGCTCTGTTCGAAATCAGGTCAATGTGAGATAAAAGTTCTGTTCGAAATCAGGTTAATGTAAATAAAAATCTTATATTTATTGAAAAAAATAGGTATAGGAATTCTGTAGAAGTTTTTTATTTAACAGTAAAAAATAATGTTGCTGTACCTTGATCTTCTAAGTCTGTACCCAGGATTAGAGAGCACAATAGTACAAATTTCTTCCAGTTGTATTATTGAGTAATTTACAGACGCCAGACTGCAGAATAACTTTTATTACTCATTACCATTGTGAGGCAGTTGTCTCTCTCTCTCTCTCTCAGCCCCTGTCATCATTTTCCCTTTATCTCATCTCTGAGAAATAAAACAGGGGATAATATGTGCACGGCAGCAAACACAGAGACACTGTTTACATATGAAGGTGAGAAAATGGTGAATATTTTGTGAAGAGACTGGAAAGACTAGGAAAACTTTGAGAAGTGTGCAATTGATATGGGTGAAGCAGATTGCAAAATCAGCAAGAAAAATTACATTTACTACACAGTTCCCAGTTATATTGCAACAAGTGAAAGCAAACCTAAGACAAAGGCTTTTTTCATTACTGATTGTAACCTGATTATTTTGATAGAACTGCCCTAAAGAGGTTCTCTTTAAGCTACTGTTAAACCATTATCACTGAGTAAGGCATTTAACTAGCCTGAAACACAGCTTCTTGAATGCAGGAGGTAGTTAGGTGCATAGGCATATAATATCTTTTGCCATTTTATCTAATTCAAATTCAGAATTTTTCAGCATTTATTCTAAGTTAATTATTATTACAGTTTCAGACTTTAGTTTTCTTTATAGCTTTATGTGATTTATTTTTGCTAACTGCTAAAACAAGCGACAAACTAATCTTTCTCTGAAGTGGAAGAAATAATGATTGTTCTCTACTTTATGAAACAAAAGAACACACTGTTGAGAACATGAGAATGAAATAAAAACATAACTTTTGTAGAAAGCACTGTTCTCTGTCACAGCTAAATACAATATTGCTATATCTGGAACTAAATGAGCTATCTAAAAACAATACTAACAGTTTCACCTGTTTGAAACAGAATCAGAACCTATTTAGGCCTGAGGTTAACATCAGTAGCTAATTCCATAAAACTTCAAGTGGTAAAAACATTATCTAGATGTGAATACATATCACCCATAATTCTCTCTCTTCACTGGCTGCTATTTGAGGATTGTATAATCTATAAACTTTCCACGCTGACACCCAACCATTTCTGGCACTGGTCTCCGAACTTACTTCGATCTATATGCCTGCACGACTTTCTTCATTATCTTCTGACACCAAGCTTGTTTGAGTCCCACTAAGACAAAGACATATTGCTAAAGGTCTTTCTCCTACCAAGCCCCATCAGCTTGGAATAGATTACCTGTTAGCCTTCATCACTCTGATTCTCTTACTTAAGTCCAAACTTAAGAGACATTTTTTCAGAACAGAGACTTTATTACTACCCTTGTTCTGCCCATGAGCATGCATAACATGTGTCTGTATTTATTTTATGTATGTGGGTATTTCTGTTGTAGAAGTGAGCATATCTGTTATATGTGAATATGGGTGCATGGTTAGTGATTCAGTTTACTTCTGTATATCATTTCTGTAAAGCACTTTGAGCAAATCCTTGGGAAAACGCTTTATAAATGTTCATTATTATTATTGTAAATGTGTAAACATCTCCTTATGCTTTTCTCCAAGTCTTCTGTGAACTACTATACAGCTTGGAATTCTTCAGACCTTGACCCATAGCAGCAAATGTGTGCATGGTTATAGGAGATGGTTAGCGATAACTGGTCAGATAAAATAAGCTTCTCTTTAAAACACGATTGTCCATTTAGCCCCATTACCACAAGGGTGTTTAAAGCAAAATATCAAATAATGACAAGTTGGTATTTGAATTTTGTTTTTAACAAATTTTGTTTTTAAGAAGCTAAAGTTAAAGACAAGTTAGAGAAAGGTAGACTGTGGGAAGGATCAAAGCCATTGTGACTTTGCTGGAGAGTAAAAATATAAGTCAAAGGCCAGCAAGACATCATGGGTTTGATGCATGTCAGTATTAAAAAGGTTATAGCTATGTCTTGCAAATGGAAGGAAATCATTGCTGTCTTTCTTAGTGTATATCTTCATATCTTGTAATAAAATCGACATTCAGTTGGAAATCGTTTTTCTTGAGATGAATGTTGAAGGAGTTGAGAATATAGGCTGTTTTATTTATTTATTTTTTTTTATTAAACTGCATTTCCTCAGAATAGCCTTTGTTGGATTTACCATCAACCACCAACAAGTCTTGGGTAAGGGAAAGGAATGAGATTTGCACTCAGGACTCATGCATGACTGACTTAGGGAAGTAGTTCAGCACATTAGTACTGAAAAGAAGTAAGTGAAAAGGGTATGACAAGTTGAAAGTTCTTTGAGGTTTTTCATTAAAATTTCATATCCAGCTGAAACTTTAGCAAGGGGGTATGTAAAAGAGCTGTTTTACTTAATTACATGGCAAGCTCAGCCATGTCCGATACAGTGCTTTATTATCAGTCTTCCATAATAGGTGAATTTAGGTTTTTGTGACTTTTTTTCATGGTGGGGGAATGGGTGTTAATTTGCTAGCCCTAGTGCTAAGATTTCTTTAGTAAGATCTTTACTGTGAGCTTGTGTGTGTTTTAAGGTACACACTGTCAGATTTCTCCTTAAAAGGATAATTTTATTTGGTTTTCATTTCTACTACTACTTTTTGCTTTCATTATCAGGCCTAAATGGGTGGAGAGAATATGGAGCCAAACATTTATGTAAAAAGTTAAATTATGCCTGGGGGGCTTTGTGGTGTTTGCTGGGAAGCTTGCTCTCTTTTGACTTCCCTTTAAAGAATGGGAATTACTTTGCAGTGTGAACCTGAGATCGTTACAGACTGGCATTGCACTAAGGTTCGTGGCGTTGGCAGCTTGCCAAGGCATGAATACTTAAGTGAACAAACCAGGCACTCTTGGTGTTGTAGGTGTGTTTACAGGCGACTCAACATTGTGACCTGTCTGATATCAGGCAAAGTGTTGATTTCACTCCTTTCCTGTCCCTCCCTCTTCTTACCCCCAGGTGTTTCCTAACTTTGCCATTGCTGTGTATTAAATGTCAAGTGCAAGGGAGAGAAACAATGTTAAAACGTTACTGAGTTTGCATATTTAACCTTTTTGTTTCAGTTACAAATTTTAGTTCGAGCGAGATGAGTACAGTTCATATCAGTGTCTACAGCACTGACTTTTTGCCTATATCAGGCAAAGTCTAAGGAATCAGTAAATAGTGTAACTGCAGCATAATTTGTGCATGCACTCAGTTGTCCTAGCTGATTCCTTTTCTAACAGCTTTCCAGGATCTGAAACCAAATTTATGTATATTTGACATGAATCAATGCATTAAATTGCATGCATTTTACTTTCAAGTAGCTTGACCTCTTATTTTCAGAAAACATAGATAGGCAGCTGTTGATGCTGTCTACACAAATTCTTTTTTTAAAAAACACTTGGTAAAGCTGCGAATATTTACGAAAAGCTTTAACGTCAAGCAAGCTAGATGTATTCCCATTTACTCCAGAGCTTGAAAACAGACCAACATTGATGTATTGATGTAAAGGTAGAAAAAGTTAAGGATTTTTTCAAAACAATATTTATAGGACATGTAAAACA
The DNA here is from genome assembly GCA_004794655.1 of Marisa cornuarietis. Taxonomy (NCBI): domain Eukaryota; kingdom Metazoa; phylum Mollusca; class Gastropoda; order Architaenioglossa; family Ampullariidae; genus Marisa; species Marisa cornuarietis. The sequence goes on along the minus strand of SMMW01000554.1, from coordinate 214,112 downwards.
TTTCTATGTAAGACATATTAAACCCAGTAGTTACACCCTTAATTAGTAGAAAAATAGTCCCTGGAGCTGTTTGATGATGGGCTTTCAAACTTGTGTAAATCACCTTTAGAAACCTGCTTATTGAGCATCATTTCCCAAAAGTTGTGGGCATCATTTTTGAGCCAAATTGTTTGTGAAATGTTATGGTAAGGCTATAGGGCCAGTTGCTACCAACTTGGCACTTGTTTTAAATGGACAAAATATGTTTTGACTCTTTACATGGCATTATTTCATGCATAAAATTTGCTTATCTTCCCTTTCTTTTTGGTGTGTGTATGGATGGTGGGTGGGGGTGATTCATATTTTATATAAAGCGTGCACACACACGTGCACAAATAACTCACCAGTTAAAAGACCTGTGCTTAGTTTAGTACTTTTGATGTTAGCACTTCAAATCATTGCAGAGCTGTCTCTTGTTATGCAGATTGTTTATTATCTGTTTCAGCAGCTCTGATGCTATTGCTGTTTGTATTTGCATATCCATGTGTTTACAATGTCTCCTTTACAATTTTTTGTTCCACTTGCATTCAATTTGCCTTAGTACCAAATTACCCCAGTACAAAGAAATAATAGCCACAAGGTTTGATGAGGACGATCATGTTGTAACAAGCCATCTTGAGATCTTTCTGCTCTTCGGTAATGAATAGAGCTTGCTGTTTGTAACAAAATTCATTCTTTCTAAAGTAGTAGAGAACAAAAGTTTTGCCCAAATGCAAGTTATAGCTGTTAACAAAATCCCAGTTTTTCTTTATCACATGCTGAGATGCAATTAGATGCAAGTGAAGCTGTGACCAGTGAGATGATAGGACTAAATGCATCACTGTAAGCCAATAGTATCATCGTAAAGGTGCCACTCAGTAGGTTTGTGAAGGTTGTTTCTGCAATTGCATTTAAAACCAAAATCCCGAGAATTTTCGCCATCAAGACATTCCACTCCGTCTCTTCAGTCATGCTTTTGTTGTTCCTTTAATTACAAGTGCCAAAGACTCACTTGCGGCTTCACTCAAGAGATAATGCTAGGGAGGAGGAGAGGGTCTGGCAGAAGGCGCCTGATTTTGTGGAGTACATCAATAGCAGTCTGGCACCGCTTTACAATTTTGCGTGCGCGCACGTGTAATAGCAGTAGTAGGTTTGGGGGTCCAGCAACATGGCTGTATTTGTACATTAAACCGTTATGGCTCTTTTTTTTCATTTTTCATCACTCCCTTCAAGATTGACGCACGAGTGTGTGTGTGTGTGCACACGAAGCGTGGCAATCGATAGTGTTTGGTGCAGTCTCAGTCATCATTGTGATGAGACAGTCAAGCAGGCTACAAGTTTTATCATAGCCGTCGTTTCTAAAGCACGCGCTTACACTTATTCACACACTCACACACACTCTCTCTCTCCCTCTCTTTTTGTCGTCGTCGTCGTCGTCGGTGGTGCATTCGTCAGAAGCACCAACTTCCGTCGCAGAAACAAGAGAATGTTCAGTGCTGTAGAAACATCAGAGCGGTCAGCGCGATGCCTCTTCCACTGCTTTCCCAACCACGACAGAGCGAGTCTCATCTGCAGCAGTCCTGCAGAACATCGCGCTGCTACTACCATTACCACTGTTTCAGCGTCCACCGCGCTTTTCATGTAGGCATACCATTGAACCTGGATGAGCCGTCAGCCTCCTGTGTCGTTGTTACCAGCACCCTGTGGTGTAAACCTTTGGGGAGTGTGTAAACATCTCCCCCTCCCCCCTCTCTCTATCGAGTCTGGATTTCTGCCACCTGGTTTTTTTAAAGGTGGGGTGGGGAGAGGCGCGCCGCAACTTCGTACGCGCGTGCTGCCGTTCTGCTCCACGAGCGCGCGGGATGGCTGCGAGACGGTAGCTGGATTCTGTGAACTGTTGTTGTTGCTGCTGCTGCTGCTGCTGTCGCTGATTCGCGCCGGACACCAGTGTCTGTGCACCGAGCGTCGCGCGAGGGCCCCGGGACAAATCAGCATAATACTGCTGCCTTCTTCGGGATTAGCTATGCGTTGTGGGATGCGGCGCTGGGTCGGAGAACTCGGAGCGTAGCTTAAGTAGAGAGTCAAGTCGATGCCAAGTGCAGGGCTTCCTGGAAGTTATCACCTTTCCGACATCATGACCTGGTCAGCATCCCAACCCATCGGGGAGTGGAGATTGCTGTGGACAGCCCGGGCTATTGAGCCGTGTGGAATCCTGAGCTGATATAATGATTGTGCGTTTTGTCAACCTCACCTACCCACCCCATCACCGCTAACTGAAAATGAAATCAGCACTAGTAGGGGAAGTAACGTTGGGGCTTTGGATGTGCCAGATGCCGCTGCATTAGCCCTGGGCCTTTTGTCCTAAGATTTCGTGTTGTGACTTCACAAGAATGTAATTGTAAGGCAGGATTGCGATGCTTGTTCACAAACGTTATGAATAGGAGGTGACGAGACTGCATTGAATCAAATGGGATTAATTTTAGCAATGGATAAGCACGTGTCTTTCTAGGATTAAAAATTTGCAAACTAGCATCCTCAGTGTGGTATTCTACCTGCATCTTGGTCATGCTGTGTAGCTGTATTGTGAAGACAGGCCTGTTGAATTGACCAGTTATTATTAATCTGCTATCCTGACCACTTTTTGAGTGGCAAAGGCCGGAAGTTGCTTCAGTTTTAACAGCATTTTGAGCATAACAACGTAAGTGATTTTGGTTTTTAAGATGAAAATTTCTCTCATGTTTGCATCATAACCTTTTCTTTCATAATCTTCATTGCCAAAATATGATATTTGAAGACATTTCTAGCTCTCTCTTTTCTGTCTTCAGGTCTCTCTCTCATTCACTTCTACTCTCTCTCTCTCTCTCTCACACACACACACACACTTTCTCACACACACACATATATATATGTTAGAAGTTTACATAAACTTTCAGTCATCAGCATGTCAAGAATAAAAAAATGATAATGACTAAAAGAAGAAGAAAATAGCTTGTTTTTGTAACTAAGAAAGCTAGTAACCTCTGCTTGCATTGACCATTCTAAGAAACATGGTATAAACATGAGGGGTGAAATGCAGCAGGCGTTTTTTTCACTTACAAAGCATTCTAAGATATTTGTAAGTAAATGTGGAAACTCCTTCTGGCATGAATGAATGTTTATCAGCCAACCAAGATACTTGTGTGCATGTATGCACATGTGTATGTGTGCAAGAGAGAGATTGTTTACATCAGAAGTGCAGACACTGTGTGTGTGTGTAAATTTTATGGCTTTCTTCCTGTGAGCTAGTAGTCTGTGTTTTAGCCTTAGGTTCAGCTGCAGTTTGCATGCATTTGTGTGCATAATTTTATTGCCAGCACCTTATTACAGTTTGTTGGAAAAAATCAGTGCATTTTCATACCATCTGTTTGTGTCATTCATGTCTGTTATAAGGTTTTTGCCATTTCACCTACATTAAGAGCTACATCTATCAGCCTTTAAATTCTAATGGCCTTGCAAATTATGTACTACATTGTGGAAACTTCCTAGATAACTTATGGAATTAGTGGAAACTCCTTAAAATATATAAAAGAAATATTAATAACTATTACATTTATTTGAAGACAAATGGCATATAAAGAAGTTTACTGGATGTACATAATCATAAGTAATTTATAATTGCAGGTTGAAATAATTTGTTCATACAAATCTTTACATCGAAATACAAGTGTTTTTTCTCTGCCAAGTAAATCTGTAGGATATCTCTGAAATGACCACTGGTAAAATTATTTTAGATCTTTTCCCTTTCTTCACAGCTTATATCTTTTTTTTTTGTCCCCCTTTTCAATCAGTCTTTGGAGATTTAACTAAGCCCTGTTGTGTACTTCCCATGTTTTGGCAAATAATCAACATTACTTACTAACATTGCACCACTTTTGATTATAGGAACTAATGAACTAGGTTAAAGAAAGTGTTTTTTATCAGTAAGGAAGTCTTTAGGAGAGACAGTTTAACTGGTCTAAAATCCTTCCGTAGCTACAACCCATATACTGCTTATTTCATTATGTGTTTTTCAAATAAGAATAATAGTGATAGTAATAAAACCTCGACAGTCTCATTTATGAGTGCTCACCACAAATGTTCAGCTCATGATTAGAGTAATCGAAACATAAACACTAAAGCTTACATACACAGAGTTTTGAAATAACTCAAGTGTGTTGGTGTTGCACCACCAAAACATTAAAGTATATCATATAGGAAAAAAACCCATAAAATCAGAAACAACAGCTGAACCATCAACCAGTACTTTCAAATGCCTTTATCTGGATTAATTTTAGTGGGACTTATGCAGAAAGGACACAAAAGGGCTTACAGGAACTGATATGTTTTTAAATCTTCATGTAATCCTTGAATACAGAAAAGAAGCTTATGTTGCAGAAAAGGCGAAGTGTCACCGCAGCCCAGTTCTGTTGCTACCATGCCGACCCAGTTCTGTAGACCAGTTTGTGCCATATCTTACAGGACAATGGCCCAAAGACATAAACTCATATCATCATTACCAAAGTGGAGGTGTGTTTATGTGTGACAAATCCACACAGGTGAGGCTTTGTTTAGCTTTTGGTACATTAAGTAAAAGCTACGGAAGGAGAATAATTAAATTCAGACAACATAAAATTACAATAAACAAAAAATAACAGTCATTAAATTATAGACTAAATACCTTTTTTGAAGGACAAATGACATAAAGGAGTTCACTGGTACATGCTGGATGTACATAATCATTAATAATTGATAATTGCAGGTTGAAATAATTTGTTCATACAAATCTTTACGTACAAACACAAATGTTTTTAGTTTGCAAATGTTTTTCCCTATCAAATGTGTGATATTTGTGAAATGATCACTGGTAAAAATATTTTAGATGTTATTTTCACTTAGGCAACAAAACACATTTTTAAAATTGCAGACAGTAGAAGATTCTGAGAAAATCATTTCCGCAGAGAAGAAAAAAGCAAAAAGCCATAGACGATCTGCATCATTTGGTCATGGCGACTTGTCAAAAGAGGTACATTTTCATTTGTCCACGTCCACTGATATCTCTAGCTTCATTTTGCTAAGGAGTAAACTTCTTTTACAGGTGACCATAGTGGCTTGATAGTGTCTAGATTTTCAGGATGTTTTGGCAGTGTATATATGTGAAAGGAACTTATGAACTGATTTAAAAACTGACATGCAAGTTTAATTATTTTTTATAAATTGCTTTTGTCACTTCCATTTTGGCCTTTATTTGAAGCATGGCAGTCTCACAGTCAGAGATGGATGTCAATGTAGTAGCAAGAGGGTCCTTGAGAAACTGTCATCATACAGTCATTTCAGCCTATTTTTGCGACAGCTTTCTGAAGCCAATGTTACAAATCGCACAGCAAATTGTGGATAAGAATAGGGCCTACATATACCATTCTGAGAAGTCGGGAAAGGAAGCAGAACTTTATCTTTTAGAGTTTATCATCCACAGCCTGGATATCTGTGTCATTGTGGAGCCTGCGGTGACCTGATAATAACACACTATATTCTTACACGTACAGACCTGGTCCAATTTTGTATTTCCTTCGATTTGGGACTGGCTAATATGCCAATTGTTTTTTTTTATATTATCTTTTTAGTGGAGTCTGGTAATAAGGGAGCAGTGGAAAGCTTCGGTTTGTTTTGCATTTTGTAGAATACTGAGGACTGCATGCATTTTAATTGATACAGAATTTTGGAAGTTTTTTCCCTTGACAGAATTTACATGCTTAGAAATTTCTGACCTTTCTAAAATGCTATGCAGCGTAAATTTTGAAATCAGTCTATGGCTGCTGGTTTAGACTGAAGGCAGACTTTTTGGTGCAAGTTACACATAACAACTGTGTGGTCCCAAATGTGATGCAAACAGAAATGAATAGTAATTGTGTAATACCTAATAGCCCATCTTAATATAAAAAACTCAGTTGAAGTGTGCACCTTCATATGAGTCATATCAGCATTGTTATCCAATGTTTCCCATTCATAAACTGCAAGTAGTTGTTAGAATAGAGAGCTCTTAGATCCTTTGATTTATTTAGACCTGTTTAAAATGTATGCTTCTGTTTATCTAAAACTGATGGTGACATTTGATAACAAGTAGTGATGAAATATCAGCTTTCATATGTCTTGTTTATTACAAAATTATCAAATAGCAACAGTTTTATTAATACAATGATGGCTTCTGTCTCTAGTTAATCAAGCAAAGACTTCAAAAGACAAAAGAAGGTAGCAGGAATAGTGAATTCAGCAAACAGAGACTGAGTCCCATTCCAGGGAATCACTTGGCTTTGTCTGTCACTGCTCCAGCAGCCTTCTTCTCCCAGACCAAGACTCTCATTCCACCTTCTGCGCACATTCCACGTCACAGCAACATGAACCGGTACCAGCGTAACAGTGTGGAGGGCCTGAATGTTGTGAGTATAACAGTAGTGTTGGTGGTCATAATCAAAGATTGTTTACATTGGGAGTGAGATCCAAAAGTTAGAAGAATTTATACGACAGAATTATTTTGTGGACTTGTGTCTATGATAATGTTGATATTGAAGAAATTCTGCATATGCAAATATGATAAGAAGTGTTCATAGAGTAAACCAGGCTCAGCCAAACAAACAAAACAAAACAAACAATTAATCACTTCTCATTAACATTTTTTAAAGGGGAACATGAATGCAACATTTTTTCTGTACAACTGGGTAAAGTTCATGTTAAGTCCCAAAATATGAGTACATAATTATGCTTAATTGTTAAGATATAAGCTTTTAATCATTGGCATTCTCATCTGCCACTAGGAAAGCAGAAGAAAAATTATTCTCCTATGCTGGAGAGTTCCATAGTGCACAAGTAATATTTTAACAGCAAGTGTGGCTCAGTTATGTAAACCTGTGCATGTCTTAGAGCAGGGGTGGGCAACGTTTTCTTTTTGCAGGCCAATCTCAAAATTCTAAGCTATGTGCTGGGCTGGTAAAAACCCACATAACAAACCTAGGGATTATGGAATAGACAACAAATGAGTACATAATGGCTTTCACTTACCGAATTTATTGTGTAAAGTGAAGCTGTTTGAATTCGCTCACAATAAAACTTAAAAACCAGCCTTTCCTTTGAAGCAACCGCCTCCTATGCTCTGTAACGACTACATCAGACATGTCAGCTGTGTTTTTTGTTATCCTTTTACTTTGTCTGTGTTAGAATGTTACAGACTGCCGATTTCTAATGCTGTTTTACTTGATAAATTAAATTTCAATCAAATTAACCTAGGCTTAATAAAAAAAATTAAAAAAAACAAGTGCACTTCACATTTTGGCTGGTCCAAACACGTTTGGGGGTGGTACTTTGCCCAACTCTATCTTAGAGTCAAAAAAAAAAACATCGCACAGGTTGTCATGTTCAAAAAGCAATTGTTTCCCAAAAAAATGAAATGGCTGATTTTGAAATACAACCCTGCAGATTTGAACTTTATATAGAATTTCAACTGAAGTTTAAAAAAAATAAATTCATTTGACAGACTGGTAACTAAATCTTCCCCAGATCAAAATTTAATGAGCAACAATCACAGACATCGCAGTATTTGTGGTATTATTTTTGATTCTCTGTTACTGAGTGGGTGGATTTGAGTTAATTTTTTCATGTGTATTGTTGTTAATAAAATATAAACACATTTCAAATGTGTGTTTGTCTAAGATAAACTCCTGTAATATTTTTACTTGATAGTTAATTTCCAACATCACACTTTTATTTTGTAGTTACAACTGACTGTTGATAATGACTTTTAATAATAATAATATAACAAAATTTTGATACATATTTATTAATGTAAAAACTTATTTCTTCATCAGTTAGCTGCATGCAGAATTCAAAATTTACTATTTATTTACTCGCAAGTGTTCCTGTATAAGCTCCTCATACGTTTGTCTCCCTCAGTTTTTTTGTTTTTTTTTTTAGCTGTTTCAAGCACACACATCAATGAGGACCTCACACTGTCAGTTGTTTTTAGCATTGTGCTGGATTAGGATACGACTGAAAATGTTGTGTTTGTGGTGTTACTTGTAGACCAGAACAGTAGAGAAAGCGTCAGTGATGCATACCTGGATCTTGATTTTTGTTTACGCTTTTTACCAGCAATCGTAGTTGGTTATAACAGATCGTGCTTCTGTATAGTTGGCATTGCTGTAGGAAGAAGATAACTTAGTTTTACTAAAGTCCAAGACGTGCATGTACTGTGTAAGTGACTGGTGAACAATTGCTTTTGAAATATTTTGAGCGAATTCTTGAGTAGGACATGGGGATGAAGTTTGCATGGCACATTTGAACTCTATAAATGATCTAAAGATCGTTTATAGCCAATATCTTTAGGAAATGACAATTAGTACAAACTAACTCCATCTGAGTGTCCAAGAGAACATTTAACAACAGCACATTGTGTCCTGGTATGTTTTCTTTTACCAAGGATTGCATCTTTCCGCTTTGAATTCAGCTCATGCATTGGATGCTATTTTTAAAAATACTACCCTTTCGTCACTTCCTGTTTTCTCGACAAATCCAAGTGTTATTAAGAGAAAAACAATATAATATAATTTTTTTTCTGAGTGTGTTGTCCTTTAAAGCTTTGGAAGCTTTCTTTGTACTGTGCTAGTTTGAGGGTTGGAGGGGAGCAAACTTACAGAGCTGGCAGTGTATGACATTGTAAAACGTAAAAGTAGTCATGTAACCTTTCAGTTATTGAGGAGTGAGGTGATGACACTTTTCTTGGGGGGCAGCTTTCATAAAGGGTGACACCCATATCCTTTCCTATCCCTTGCTGCCTTGCCTTCTCCCATCCTCTATGGAGTTAAGTACGTATTCCCAACTAGCACACCTTTGGGATTCTATGCTATGCTCTAACCAATAGAAGGGTACCCTTGTCCCTCTGTTACAGTAAGAGAATTTTTATTAGTCATTCTTATTTTCCAGGTTAATTATTGCTTTTACAGTTGTGTTTAGCTGTGATTTGAAAAAATATGCAAATCTCATTGTTCACATCATTATGAAATATGGCATGGTAGTACATGTATTTTGAAAAAAAGAGTTTCCCTATTACTTTATGGTACATAAGGGATTGATGCATTGTGCCAGTTTCCAAATGTCTGTATGTACATAATGTTACATTTGATTACATTCTTCTTTAAGGTTTGGTTTCAGATACTGGCATGAGTGGTTAGTAGTTAATGTGTCCACGAACTTATATTTATACAGGTCCGTGATGAATCTAACTAGTGCCCTAGCCACGGACTGTGCATCTGACCCCAGACTACTGTAATCGCCAGTAGACGATGCTTCTTGGCTGTAGGAACGTTCGTTGTCTCATTTTCATACACAAAAAGGGCTCGATCGTATGGGGCGCCAAGAGGGGAATTTTCTTAAATTTGCTATTTCTAGCTATACATTGCAATGTATAATTATAGAATGCAATGTATAGCTATACATTGCATTTTATACTTATAGATTGCATTTTATATTTATACAATTCATTCTATACTTATAGATTGCATTCTATAGCTATACATTGCATTCTATAAGTATAAAAGTATAGAGAGAGAAAAACTCGGTAAAAACCGAAGTGTTTCATTTATATTATACTCAGAAGTTGCTATCCAAGTCATTTTATATATACATTTCAATTCTTTAGCCATAGAATGCATTCTAGCTATACATTTGAAATCTATATTTATAGATTCCATTCTATAACTTCTGACTTGAAATGTATACGGAACGAGGCTGGCTCATTTGCATATGGGAAAAGAAGGTCAAAGACCAACCAATCAGTGCGCTCGTAGCAATGGCCTTCTTCGTTCTTGTGCAACTACAAAAAACTATGCAGTTCAAGAGAAAAACCATAAGTCCAAGGGTCGAGTAGAATAGTACCCCTACCCCCTTTGTTTTTTTAACGTCTGACCACCCGCATTTTCTTCCAAACAGAATACTAGAGGGAAGGAGATTTCGTGCGCATCGCATTCAGCACTCACTCTCAGCTTCACGGCGGTCTGGTATCCCTAATTTATTGCAGGTAGTGGGTTGGCCAGTGTCTCTGCCGTTCCCTTTGTCCAGTAAAAGTACACACATTTCAAGACTTACAAGTAATAGGATTAAAGAAGGAGAAAGGGAGGTTAACAAACGGTCACTGGATTCATTACACATTTGAACAAAACAAAACAACACATTTTGCGGTACAGTACTGCATGAACGTATGATCCGACTTACGTCGAAATTCGGTTTACGACGCCGCGTAAGAACGGATCAACGTCGTAAGTCGAGGACTACCTGTACATTTCAAGTCAGAAGTTATAGAATGCAATCTATAAATATAGATTTCAAATGTATAGCTAGAATGCATTCTATAGTTAAAGAATTGAAGTGTGTATATATATAATGAATTGGATAGCAACTTCTGAGTATAGTATAAATGAAACACTTCGGTTTTTACCGAGTTTTTCTCTCTCTAGCTATACATTGCAATGCATAATTATATAGCTATACATTGCATTTTATACTTATAGAATGCAATGTTTCGCTATAGAAGGCAATCTATAAGTATAGAATGAATTGTATAAATATAAAATGCAATCTATAAGTATAAAATGCAATGTACAGCTATACATTGCATTCTATAATTATACATTGCGATGTATAACTAGAAATAGCAAATTTGAGAAAATTCCCCTCTTGGCGCCCCATACGATCGTACCTTTAGGAGGTTGTTGCGTATACCGAAAAATTACGAACGTGAGGCTGAAATTCGAGCCGACTGCCCGAAGTATGTAAAATGCAGGTTGCATCATGTAAAAGGGAAAGGTCAAAATCTTACAGCATAGTGGCCTTAAGTTCAGTGAGGCACAAGCCACTAACAAGAGCAAGTCTGGAACTGGGGAACTGCTGCTCGGAATAGTGTCAGCATAACAAGCCATTGCGTCTGCTGTGTGCATTTGGGACGCTTTTGAACAAGCAGACACATCGTCGTAGGTGATGGTGTAGTCGTAAACCTAGTGGGACTCTGCGTCGTTTTGCTCGACCATCTCCACTCCACCCACTACCCCTCCCCATCCACTAACTTCTCCTCCATCTCATCCATCTCGATGTCTCGTCCCACTTGCCCGGAAAAACGTGACTGCATCCCTAGAAAAGGGCATTCTTAATAAGCCACACATTGTCAAAAGGTGGAGTATATTTGCAAGCTAGTTACATAATGGTCAAACAAAACATTTGTCAAACGTAGTCACGTGTTCGATCCCGGGGGAGGGTGAGGGGAGTGAGTATGTACCTCATAGTAATAACCGATGAGTTAAAAGACAAGGGGTAGACTGCATTTCGATTAACCTTCATCCATCTAGCCAACCTCTTGGTCATTCTCTTAAAACATGCTTGCTCTTTGTGTAAAATCGTCAGCAGCTTCGTTTCCTTTGGTTGGTGGGAGGAGGGAGGTGAGAAGAGTTTGAGAGTCCAGGCATCTGGTGAGGTTCGGTGATTCAAGGGAACATCGACAGGCGTTGGTGCTGAGACAACTTGCAGCTTTTTTATTTTAAAAAAGTTTGTCCCCATTTAAACAAAATCAAAGTCCGTGCAGTTTAACAAGATCATAGTTTTGAAGCGATTAAAGATATCTCGAGGAAAGGGCGGGGAAGGGGTGGGCACGCGCACGTTTGTAAGTGAGCGGGTGGGGGACTGGTGTGTGAGTGAGAAAGAGAGAACGCGTATTTTCTTTCTATCGCCTTCCTCATTATTAATTTATTTGTGTTCCGTTGTTCATGTATCTCGGCTTCCTTTCCTTAAATCTCTTCAATATTTTTTTCTTTCCCTGTGTTTTAGAAGCACGATATAACTTCAGGCGTATAGCGTTTGCAGTTATGATGCGACGAGTCTGTGTGTGTGTGAAAGAAGAAATTAATTCCTGTTTATGTCTTTACTACCAATCATACATTTTACTAGTAGGTTTTGTTTTACGTTGATTGCATACATGTAGTAGCATGGACATGTGATTTTCACCCTCACCTGGCCTTTTGTCCCTTGCCCCTCTTTCAGCGCCATTAACCACGTCTTGTGCAGTTCCCAGGTGCCTGGGTTCAATACTTTACCGATCCTCAGTACTTACCTGCTGTTTTCAGACCGCCGTCGGCAGAAAGTAAACTGTGATTTTGTCACCTGATTTACATGAATTTGTCAGTGATCGATATCCCCACGTTGTTTGCACAGTCTCTTCACTTGCCACAGACATTTTAAGAGCAGTATATAGCAAGCGGACACACCCGAACGCGGACGTGTATTTCATAAACGGGATTTACAAGCGCCTAGCAATCGCTTTATAAGAACCAGTCACTCTCGGGACTTAAAGGCAGGGTGATCGCTCGATTAGAGTTGATAGCGGCATGCATACGCTTTATGTCTGCCTTAGCTCAAATTCATGGATATAGGCAGTTTTACCTTTGGGTTTAATTGCCCTAACTTGGATAGGAAACCAGGGCTTGTATTCGTGGACACCTGCAGTTTACTTATGAGTAATACCTATGGGTGAAGATTAAGGTCGTTTAAGGGTGAGATGTTAGAAACAACACTTTTCTCGAGGTCATTGTGTGTGCCCGTCTCTTCTCCTCGCTACCGTACATTTCCCCAGCTCTCTGTGGACAGCTGGGTCGACTGTGGAAAGATCACGCGCCTCCCGGGGAGGACGGCAGTACTTTAACCACTCGGCTATCAGCTTTGGTAAAATTTCCCGAACTCGGGTAGGAAACCGATTAGTTAAATTAACCTTACAGGCAAACTAACTCCTGGGCTTGTGTTCATGAAGCATATGTACCCAACATTTTACCATACTCGGGTGGGAAAATCTTCTTCCCGCAGATAACTGTTAAAAACACACCTTCACAGTCTCCTTCCCAGCGGGTGATTTATCGGATAGGGACCTAAATAACGGAGATTGTGTCTGATCAACAGAATTTTCCAGACCTTAGAAATATACTGGAGAAGTAGCAATTGTTGTTGTTTTCGTAATATGGGAGTAAAAAAACTTTTAAAATAGAAACCGAACATTTCAATCGACATGTTTTCTGTTTGTTTTTATCCCCTTCTCAAGTTGGATTAGATCAATGCCGCGTTTGGTTCCCGCCCTCACCCTCCGTTGGATAATTTTATTTCCAAATGAAAATAAATCAATATTTTTTGTTGTTTAATATTTACTGGCATGATGGGCACCATTTCATCAGAGGGAATAAATTGAACTTTCTACAGTTTTTTGCTTGTTTTTTATGTCAAGATGTCCAATTCATGCCCAGTCTCACCCATTTTCGGAAATTTCCTTATGTCAATCGCTAAGTTAACTCGCCCTACTCAGCGGCTCATGAATTTGGAGACAGTGTCGTGTTTTTACCCATTGTTTCCCTGACAGTTTAAGGCAGTTTCCCCCATGGGTAGATTGCCGATTCCCATAAATATACGATTATACTCAAGTATGCCCTTGCAATGCCCTAGGTTAATATTCATGAGCCTGTCACCCTACCCGAGCTGCGTCAGTCGGCTACCCGCAAGTAGCGACTGATACCACTTATACATTGCCTTTGGGTAGGCTAGCACAGATCTCATTCTCAGCGGGTAATTTATCGAATGGCGCATCTGCCAAGAAAGTTTGGTAAAAATGGGGGAGATCAAGTTTGATCAAATAAAACACAAGCGAAATTTTCGGAACCTTCTAAATAAACTGGGCAGATATGATGGTACAGAGTTGTTAGTAAATACAGATTTTGTTAGTTTCATAATCTGATACTAATATACTCCATAACAAATAAAACAAAACATTTCAGTCTACATGTTTTCCCTTTTTTTTCCCCGTCGTTAAATTAGAGCAATCACGCGTTTGGTCATTACCGCAGGTCGTTGTGTTTCCGAATAAAAACAAATATTTTTGTTTTCTAATATTTCCGTGACGGACACTAATTTGAGAAATAAATTCTGAAGTGTTTTGTGTGTGTGTGTGTGTGTGTGTGTGGGAGGGGGGTTCATTTTTTCATGCTTCGTTTAGTTGAACAATACATGCGCGATCGCTTTCCATTTCCGATGTCCCGCTATGCCAGTCGGTTAGTTAACCACCTTCTTAGCGACTCATGAATCTAGAAACTGTCTTTACTGACTTGTTCCCTAATCAATTAAGACAATTAAGTATTTGTAAATAATCGATGCCCATGAATACGAGTCCAGGGAATTGGTAAAGATGCCTAACTTGGGTAGGCAACTAGCTGGTTGTTACCCCGACAGAGTAACTTCAAGAGTCACGGGGTAGGTGAAGTTAATCTAACCGACTGACATAGTATAAAATCCCGATGCGTGCGTTTTGGGGTAAGCCATGAAAATAAAACGAGAAACATTGGGAAAAAATCCGAAAAACAAGCAGGAAGCTACGGAACGTCGAATTTATTCATTCTGACGAAATGTTTCTTGAGCAAGCATTAGGTGACAAAATATTATTTTATTTTCATTCGGAAACAAACGACAAGCTGCGAAAACTACAGATCACAATGTCGAGTGTAAAGTTGTTTTTTTAATGTTACTCAGATCATGAATTCAGTGAAAACGATATTTACTGAACAGTTCTGTTCAGTTTATTTCGTAGGTTTAGAAAACATTTAGCGTTCGCTTCGGTTGAGCAAAGCCAACCACGCTCTCCGCCATATTTACCCTTGATAGGAGGTGGGGGGGGGAATTGGTGTTTTACGCCGAGCCAGCAGCAAGGGCGATATCACGGCAAGGCAGCCAGCCCTGTAAACAGACGCCACGTGGAGAAAAAGAACAGCGTGCCCGAGATGAGAGCTGAACCCAGGACACCCAACCTTCTCTGTATTGGTGACAGGCGCTAACCGTTGCGCCACCGGACCGCCCTAACCTTGATGGGAGAAAGTTATCAGAAGGGGATACCTCCTGGGTAAAGGTGTTTCATGGATATGAGCCCAGCATAATACCTCCAGCGGACTGGCAATTTCAAGGGGAGGTGGCGTCGATATTACAAATATATCTCAACATGAACTTCAGCTTGCCGTGCCAAAAGGCTGATTGAACGGTATCAAGAGCAGAGCAGTACATGAACACGCCTAAGATGCTAAACGTTTCCTTATCCTCTCTTCCCTTTTCTTATCTCCACCATTCTTATCATTTGAGGCCGTCCTTGGTCAAAGAAGCAGGAAAAAAAAGAGAACCTTTTCACGCACACAGATGGCTTACTTCCTGCCGCGTCATAAAAGCAAATCACAGCTGTTGAGTACTTTAGAAGGGCTGATAACACGTCCCACCCCTACCCACAGCATCATCAGCACAACATCTGCTCTGTCGGCCGAAACAGACATCTGCCCCGCCCCTCCTCCTCCTTTACCAACTTTCCATTTCCCTAGTGCCCCCTTTGTTTCTCCATTGTGAAATGTCCAGAACATTCCACGCGTGCGTGTACGCCCACCCTGCACGACGGCATACTTGGGCATTGGCGCTAACGTCTGTGAACCAGGTTACGAACCCAACCCCAGCGTCAAAGAGATAAGCGATATTAGGTTGACACTGTTACACACTGCCCTCGGCGACAACCCGATTTCTGGCTTGAGCCACGCGGTGTTTCTTACCGATCGACGAAACTAGTTTTAATAGCCTTGTCCGACAGGCCTCTTCATTCAGATCCCCCCCCCCCAACACACACACACACACACACACAGTCTGTTATAATTAGTTGGAATTGTCACTTTCTTTTATTAATAAAAAGCGATTATGCGATATAGAGCAAACACAAGACAGGATTGAAGCGGATAAAGGAAGTGGTTTTTTTTTCTCTCTCTCTTCCTCACTCGGTTTATCCGTGTAGTAGATTCCTGGATGTGGGTGTGCAGTCTGCTGCTACATAAATAGGGCTGAGAAGAAAACCGCCAAACACTGAAGCCTTCCACCCTGCTCGTCACCTTCCTGGCGGGGGGAGAGGGGCCCATGCCGGGAGCAGGATTACTTCAGTGTTGTCACAGTCTGGCGAGGACAGCATTAGTGAACTGAGGGATTCTGGGATTGCAGACCTAGGACAGTCCCAGGGGAAATGTTGTCACAGCAACACCTGTATGTTTCCTTCCGTCCGCTTGATGCCTCTCGTTGTGGATCCATCCTACTCCACGTTTTCGCACTGGTCAGGTCATCGGCATGTGTAGCTGGCATTCTGCACAGTCACACTAGCTGGATGCTAACGCCTAGCAATTAGCTAATATTCATATAAAATAGTAGTTGTTTACCAGACTGCAAGGCGTTAGCATCTAGCTAGTGTGACAGTGCACCCGGCCCCTGATGGAAGAGATACACGTGTCTCATTTAGCCCGCTCCACGTGCAGCAGCTCAGGATGTTTCGTTCATCATCTTCCCGCTGTTTGGCAGTCGCCAGATTGCTGCTTTTGTTGGCACACAGAATCCCTCCTGGCCCAAAAACTCTGGCATGGCGAGATTTCTTTTTACCGCTAGTTTTCAGTCGGTGTGAACGTGTGAGGTGGTAGTGTGGGTAGGATGTCTGTCGATAGAATCACCAGGACAGTGAAGCACTCAGACTGAAGAAACAGAACTATGTCATATTGGAGAGCGGGACCGTGGAGAATGGAGATTTTGGAAAGGAGAACCTCCTTGTCTTTTTGTCTAATTTTGCAATAGGACATCTGTCGTTTCAGTCACAGCGGTAAGAATAGTTGATGGACCGCCTTTTGTAACTTGGGTCTGCGTACTACTTTTAGGGTTCATTGTGATTTTGAAAGTTTGTATAGATCGTTGAAAGTAAAAACTCAGAAGAATCTGTGAAATATTTAAAATTTCGAACTTTAAGAAGAAGAAAAAACGCAAACAGCCAGATTATTAGCCAAACATGCATTTCTGTCAATAAAATCCTCCCACTTCCAGCTTTTTTTTTTAAGGCATACATTTCAACCATCCTGGTTCCTGTTCGCGCTTCATGCGACGTTTACTATTGGGTAAAAGAGTTTTCTTCTCTTACCTAATGTCAAATTTTCTTTTAATTTTCTGTTGGCATCATTCAACAAAGAATACCTGAAACTTGCATGCTAAACGATCTGGCAGTAAAACAAAAAGTACTGGATGTCCGAATATGCCACAAATAGGCGTACAATCGGTGCACTGAGCATATTCATTGCACCTTCTTGAACATTTCTTTCCGTTGTCTCGTAGTCTTCGTCTGATATTTGTTTACGTTTAGGTTTTTCGAAGTAAGGCCTTTACAAGTCCTTTTTTTCGCCCTGCAGTCCTCAAAAGTCCTTACGTCGACAAAATGTTTAACTAAATCGTCTTTGCGGGCCTATCCACATTTCTTCATGATCAGATTCGTCCGTATAGTTGAGTAAGGGATAGAATGCAGAGGAATCTTTACCCCCCCCCCCTCCAAACCATATTTTGCTCACTTTACGGTCAAGTGTCGTTCGCGATAGTTTGGAAAATCTCTGCCTCCCATTTTGACTGTTTACAGGTCTGCCAGCTCCTGTGCTAAATACATAGCATCTGCAAATTGAGATGGCTAGAGATTTTCTTTAATCAAAACTTTAATTGTTTGCACCTCAATTAGCGTAAAGGAAAAAGTAGACTGATCAAGCAGAAACAAATTAGGAGGAGCGAAAGTAGCTGGAACGAGGACATGAATACACGAAGAGTATTGGCAGCAGAGGAGCTTTTGACTTGTGTGGGGCTTGGGTGAGGCAGTAGCACCTGCCACTGTCGCCCGTCAACCGTCTGAAAAAACAGAAAGGGTCTGGATCGTAAATGACTTTGAAGCACTGCCGACTGAGTCAGGGGTGGTGGTATTTCCGAAAGTAGGGTTTGAACAGCAAGGGTTAGGTTAGATTAGGGTTGTGATGGGTGAGAGTCTGGTTGGGAGGGTGTGGTGGAAGGTCGGTTGGGAGGGTGAGTTGGGGTGCCACAATGAAGAAAAAGGAAGACAACTCGGTATCAAGTTCCTCTTATAGTGTCAGAGAGCCATTTTGACATAAATTCAAACTCCTTTTTCTGTTCCCTCCTGCCAATTATTATTATTTTAGTGATAAAGTAATGACGAGACTGCGTCGTTCAAAACGTATATCAGTACTAATATTTTAGATGTCAGAAACAACAATTGTTGTTTTGGTAATGGAGTAGGAATGTGGGGGACAGGAGTTGATGCTTCCCTAATTTTTTTTTTTTTTTTACTGCTTTAGTGTAAATGAAATGGTTATTTCTTTTGCTAGTAAATGAGTTTCCTTCGAGTAAGGTATGCTGTGAAGTCAAATGCTTTGGAAAGTTAAAAATAAGTTAAATGTAGCGCCTGGTAGTTTAGACTTATACAGTCTAGCACATAGATTATTGACTTTTCCATTAAAAAATTAAAATATCAACATCAAATTGTTATCGGTGCTTTCAGATTTGACTGGCTACACCTTACTTTGGGATCATTGTCAACTATTGCAGAAAGGCGTCAAAAATAACTGTGTACTATTTTAGTGACCATGAATACGGAATATAGAGAAGTTTGAGGATTGTTTAGTATCAACCCTTGTGGACGTTTATTCTTTAAATTGTATTGCTAGTAGATCATGTTTCACCATTATACGGCCTCTGTTGCTGACAGCTTTAAGCACAACCAGCCAAACGACCAAGTAATCTGTAGTGGACTGTACTTACACTTGGGTCCATAGGATTGTGTAAAAGGTATTTACTTGGCATCAGCCCTGGTCCATGGGAACCCTGTACATAGCACAGTATTTTGCCAAAGTATTAGTTTGTGTTTCAGTAGGATAAAGGTTGTGAAGGTTTCTGAAATGTGTGTAAATTTTGATGCCATCTTCTAGTACGCAACTTTAACTTGTCTTGTAGTTGTAGAATGAAGAACCGGTCTCTCCTCCCTCCCGCTATATGTGTGCGTGGGTGAGTGCGTACCGCTCTCTTTGTCCAATCTGTCTTCCAATACTTTATACCCCCCCCACACACACACACACATATCCCTCCACCACCGAAGTTCTTTCGTCAAAAAAAAAAAGAGCGGTGGCCTTGGGCGTTCAAAATGTAGGTTTGTAGTTCTAGCAAATGCGTGCATCGCTTCCTCATCGATCGTAGCAAATGATTGCCGGGCTAATTCCTAGACTGCTGATATTGCAATTCAGTGGGCGAGGGGAACAAGTTGGTGGCGAAAGTCCCGGGGCAGAGAGAGATATAAAGGAGGGGGAGAATGGGGTCAGATTGGAGAAGGACGGGGGGAAATGAGAGCTCCCGTTCCCGCCCCCCGCAAATCCTCAAGTAAAACAGTAGAGACGGCTTTGAGAAGCGAAAGACTTTGCTATTGACGGAGGAAACTGTGGCAGCTGTAGGCCTGCTCCTGTGTAAACACCACTCGCCTCCCTAGAAGGGCATGCAGCCAAGGGAGGGAATCTATCGCTCATTTACCACCGCGTCGCAAAACTCAAGTCGGTTAGGTTATTCATACCTCCGTCTGCTCATCGATTCTGTCCTATGCGGCGCTATTTATGCCTCGTCATTTCTTTTGTCAACATGTTCAGTGTTCGTTACGCCTCAGTCAGCGTGAGGGAGTCGGGGGGTGGGCGGGAGGGAATGATACCATCCTACCTCTTCCTTCCCCCCCCCCCCAACACCGCAAACAAGTAAGATATCGTCGGAAGAGAACAACGCTGTTATATTTATTTTACCTTTGTTCTTTGGTTTATGACACGCAAGCTCAGTGTTTCGTGATACGTGTGCAGAGTGCTTTGTGTTTGTAGTCTGATATGCTGGGTCTATATAATCCATGTCTGTTTTTCAAAACCTTTTCGTTGGTTGGAGGAGGGCGGGTGGGGAAGAGATAGATGTAGGAGGCAGACCAATAGCTGTAAATCCTAAAATAAAATCTTTGGTCTATGATAGACATCAGGGGCTCTCGGCCTCATCGCGTTCTTTCGACAGCCAAAGTCCCGGACGTTAAAGTCCCCGGCCCTTGTTAAAGCCTTAGACTGTTTATCCTGATGCATACATCATACCCAAGCGGTACTGTCCACTTCACAGGACTTCCGCACATAGCAGCCTTATAAGAGATGGGACGACTAGAAAGACGTCTAGATGTAGATTGCAGTATACGATGCACCTCCTTCCTTGTCAGGAATCGGGCAATCGCTGTATTGGTCTTTCCTCCTGAAAGTCCATCGCGCTTAACATTTCTACTTTGTGATGCTCGTTTATGGCAGCTGGAGCTGCTAAGACCACCATGGCTAACCCAGAGTTTTAGCGTGTGGCTGCATGCTACAAGGGGGAGAATGGGAAGGGACCGGGAAAGATGCGCAGGTGCAAGGAAGTGGGAGGCATTTATATGCGCGCATTAAAATTAACTCGCGTAGCCGTTCATCTGAAACAACAGAGGTCGAGCAGATCCTTCCTTTTGTAGTTTTTGTGATATCGTGATATCGGCCCATGTTAACAGTAACCTGCCTGTTGTAGTTGATTGTTTTTATGTTTTGCAAAAGACGTTCAGGAAGCTGTGGACTGTGGGTGTCTTCTTAGAGAGTGATATTCGCGCGCTGCCTTGGTGCACTGCTGCGTTGACACCGACGGCCATGGAACGAAGCTTTCTGTGGCCACGGCTCCACCATTTCCTCGGATCTGATTGTGGTCTTTAGTCTCACCCACCCGGAAGTGACCTCGGCGTGTCTTTTTTTTCCACTGCCTTTCTCGCTTCCACTCTTGCCATTTGTCACCAAAACAGCGAGGATTGTAGGTGGCCGTGCTGACTTGGCACCCAGCACCTGCAGCCGACCATCCCGCTCAGCCAGACAACATATTTTCTTTGGAAAAGCCCAAAAGCTCAGACGCACATCATGCCATGTGTCATGCCTGAGTGCGTTGAGGAGACAGCGGCTGGGGAACGATTCTGCCACGCAAAGGTCATCTTTTGATCGTACATCACATGTTAAAAGACTGAGGTTATTGTTATGACTTTTTAAAAACCTTTTGATGCATACTTTCTGTCACCTGTAACGTTGATGTGAGCCCCAAGTGAGAGATACAAGGAAAGACACTTTCTCCATCAAACTGCCCCGATCCTGCCATATCTTTCTGCTGTTGTTTTGTCTGAGAACCAAATGGTGGAAGACTCTCTCTCTCTCACACACACACACACACACACACACACACACACACACACATATTATCCATTGTTAGCTGCTTCAGGAACATAGCTACCTCTGAGGTTGCTGTATGAGTTGGTCGCAAAACGCAGAATCTGGTTCTTGGTGCAAACAGGCGTCTAGATATCGTAGATGACAAGGAGTTGGCCGCAAAATTGTGGTGGGGTTCTTGTGAATAAGGTAAATAGGGACGACTGGGGTGGGCGTGGTGGTGTTAGTACATGCAATAACTGTTACTTGAAGACTACCCAGGTTGTACAAGACTGGTATTTATGTCGAGTCTTGTCAACCCGCACACAAGGCCGCACACATCGACAGCCAGCTTACACCGCACTACAAGCGCCTACCGTAGGCGCTGAGCAACTTGAATCCCCAACTTGCTTCCCGCGTTGTCACACACGCTTTGTTGTCAAACCGAGCCCCCCCCCCTACCCATTGCCACCCCTCCGCAAGTCAAACTAGCGCAAAGCTGGCACTGCCGACAGCGCGCTTTAGCGGCTAGCAGTTGTGTTTTCTGCTCCAGCGAGTGCGAAAGATCATAGGTCATCGGTCATGCGATATCCCCCGAGGGTCACTGTTCGCCGAGGACTGTCGTGAGGTGAACCTCCCTCGGTCCTGGTGTACAATGTACGACTAAAATGCTTGTAAAATGTGAGCAGTTCAGCGGGCTGCTAGGCGGTAGCCATCCGGCAGAACGCCCTAGCGGCGTAGTGTGCACCTGGCCCCTCGGATTTCCACACCTGGCTCCACCCGCCTGGTCCTGGTTACCACCTCACCCTACCCCGCTTTGGGAGCGCTTCTGGTGCACCGGTCGGGATCCTCACCAGGTCACGTGTGCCGGCACAGGGCAATCCAGAGTCGCCCACCTGGCGGTCTCTGCGCTTGCTGGCAGATGTGAAATGGTAGAACTGGCTGGGTGTATACACAACTACTGCTGAAAGCTGACTTCTTAACAGGACACACATTGTCAAAGATGTGATTATGGTTATGTGATTTTTTATGATTGTCGTGTAAACATTAGCGTAACATAAAGTCACATATTTGGCAGTGTGCATAAGGGGATTAAGAAGTCCTTGTAGTCAAATACCTTTAGAATGCCGAGAAAATCGATAGAAGGGCTGAGTGTCAAAAAGGAAAAGGACGTTATTATCATATCCTCATACTGTCTACGAATAAAAACGAAGAACTGAAAATTTGTCATTGTCTTTTATGAGGTGTCAACGTGTTACTTTAAGAGATGTTTAGTAACTGCAGTGTGACGTCAGAAAGTGTAGCTGCAGATGGTGGTGGCATCATGTTGGAGCCAGACACCAAGAGGATTCTGGTTGGTCGGTCGTGCTTATATTACCCACTGCCGCTTACCCGTGTAAAGTGCAGTTATATAGGACGGATGGTCTGGTTTCAGGTATTTAAACTTGAGTCAGCAGCAACTATCGCTATATCACGACGAGCTATACCAGCTCTGTAAACAGGTGGCGCATCGAGAGAGGAATCACGTGAGATCCAAACCCCACAACCCAAGACTGGCTAATTTTGGCGACAGGGTTCGCTATCGGCTGATCCCATATAGGGGTATAAGCATGCGGACAGATCCTTTTTGTAGCAAACAAATTAACACCTTTGATCTCACAGCCCACCCCACCCCTCCACTCTCACCCCAGTGCATAAAAGCTGGAAACAGCGCAGTGAGAGCAGGCTATGGAGGAAAGGTTGACTGTCGAGAAACCAGTGAACAGCATGTAATGCCACTCTAATCTAGCTTTAACACCAGCAAAAGGGGAATGGAGAATGACTGCATGTAGTGTTTACAGATTCCTTGCAATGTGGCTAGTACTTACATTTTTTATGGAGCTTATTACACATTGAACAAGTCTTGCTTTTGGTATATGCAGAGTGAGACATATTCCCTTTCCCAGGGGTGGTAATTTACCTATGTTGTCTTACAAATGACTACTGGTGGCCTGACAGTCTCTGCCTTATTGATTGAAACCTTTCATGGCTTATAACCTGTCAAAATAGGTTTGAATGGTGTTGAGGGGGAATGTCTTTTTATTCTTCATACACCTGTTATTTCTGTTGTTTCCAATTTTACTGGTTTACTCAGGATTTGTAGCTGTAATCCTTTGTGACTGGTTTGATGGACGCCATGATCATGGCTTCAAGGTTCATAGATGTTTTTATACTTCTGTGACCTACGTCAGGGTAGGGACTAGGGTAAGGGAGCAGGGTGTGTTTTGTGGGGGGGGGGGGTGTGAGATGAGGGACGAAGTAGCAGATAGGGCTATCCAGCCTAGTGTGTTATAGCTCGACGCTGCATAGTTGTGGGTATCTTTTATGTCGGCAACGCCCCCAAGCCCCCCTTTGGTATTTTTGTCCCAGTTTTTTTTTCTGATCCTGTTTCAGCAACCTTAAAGTTTTGCAGTATAGTCTTGATAAGACTGTTATAGTGCATTACATGGCCAAATCCAAACAGCCTCATGTTCATGTAGAACATAAATCTTTAGGGGCCGTGTGTTCACAGGGTGCCCACTCTCCTGGTGATATCAGCATCAGTCGTGTGTGCTTAGGCCTTGAAATTTTCTGGAATCTCCGAAAGCACTTTAATCTGGAAGGCTTCAAACGTCTTGTCCAAGTCAGCAGTCAGCGTCCAGCTTTTACAGCTGTGGAGAAGGATGAAAGGTTCACACATAAAAAATATATTTTTTTTCTCTTCTGCCCATCTCAGGGTAGCAGGTGAGCATACTCTACAGGCTTTTATTACATGGTCTGAGGCAGGTGCTGGTGCAATCTGTGCTTGTGTGTGCGTGTGTGCATGCGCACCGCAGGGATGCCTGCATAGGTGCGTTCGTGCCTTCTCCTTTGTTCTCGTTGGGACAACTGCACTGTGAGATGTTGATTGGAGTTGGGGTAGCAAGGACATATATTGTTTGTTCCTGATGCCGTAGTGGAGAAGTTTCTGCTGAACACCGACGACACAAATCTATTAAAAGCCCATGAGTAGGTGAAGACATAAATATTCATCTACACATGCACCTGACGACATGCTTCCAAACATTTGTGCTAGGACCTCGAAGCAACGCTAGGAGAAGTTGATATCAGTAGGGGCAAGGTTGGGGCACAAGAAATGAAACAGGAATGCTGATGCCTTGATTTTACTAGAGCTAGATTTTGTAAGAGCTCGTTGACATGTAGACCACTTCACACAACAACAGATATTTTTTTTTAAAGTCTAGCAGGCTCACTTTTTCATACACTGATGCAAGATTTTATTTTTATATCGCTGATAAAGTGAGCATAGAACATTTCTCAGTGGTTTCAACAATTTTGTCGTCCTGTTTGCACCCATGCTTTCGCCCAAGTTCTAACTTGTCTCTTTAAATATATTCTTTAGCCATCTCCTTTCCCAGAATTCAGTATATTTGATTCCAGATTGGAAACCGATTTCTAAAAAGGTTTTCCAAAACTCGGGCCAGCAAAATTTATTTCTGAACACCCAGAGAGAAATAAAGCACTTTCTTGCTACCTGACATTTGAAGTATGGGAATAATTTTTAGTGAAGAGTGAAATTCACATTGCTGGTTGTCACATTTGTTGTGCCATATTTCAAGTCATTTTTAACTGTAGACTGGATTCACTTTGTAGCTGTCACAAGACTGCAGAAGGGAAGAGCTAGGAATTGGTCTAGGTGAGCTTTCAGAGTGAATCAGTGCAGAGGTTTGGTGTCCATGTTAGGGTCCCATGACTGATGACACATGCAGGTTACACCCATTGACTGTTTCTATTTGCTAAAGACCTTGTAAGTTTGCGCCACAGTGTTGCTTTGCATAGGGATACCAGTACACCCACATTCTTATTCATTAGCTTTGGGAAAGACAACCATCTTTTAAGTCTTTAGAAATAAAGGAAACATGTTATTGATATGATCTTTTAGTGAAAGATATATTGTGACTGTGTTATTTAAAATATTTTGGATCAGCTATTTTGATGCTAATTGTGTGTGTTTTGTGTGTCTTTGTGTGTATAGGTGTGTATGACATGTTTGTGTAGATGTATACTGTGTGTGCGTAGACATATAATGTGTGTGTGTAGATGTGTCTGGCTTGTTTGTGTAGATGTATGCTGCGTGTTCAAATTTATGGATATTTGTGTATATTTTAAGGAACTAGTTTTGCATGACATTAATGTGATTTATTTTTTTCTTTCAGGAGATTGAGAAACTGGTTTTAAAGCCACCTTCTTCTGCACCAGATATGGAAGAATCTGAGGTGTTTATAAAGGTATAACATGTAGCCTATGTGCTGAGTTGTATCCATAGGATATAAAAGAACATAAGAGTTTGATAGGCTTTTGGGTAATCTTGTTTCATGCATGTTGATTAAAATTCCTTCACTAGATGTTATGATGGGATTTTCAGATAGTAAAAAGTTAAGTCTCTAGTTTTCAGGAGGGAGCACAGATGAAGTGCCCCAACAATCTAATGATACCAATAACCATATCACCTGTAGGGAGATTGAGGTTTTGAGATGCTTAGGTTCACATATTTTGACAAAGCTCTTCCTAAGCCAGGTCGAATTATCTGCACGGTTAGATACAGCATGAGAAACCAGACGTTTCTTGAGATGTTTGGCTGAAGATTGAATGCATGATCGATACCATGAAACCTGAGGTGATTATCCACTTTCAGGGCTCCTATAATATATTAAATAATTGCTATAGAACTTCTTTTATGCTGTTTTCAAAGGCCCATGACATACCTGATGGCCATCGTGCTCCCATCCCAGAAATTACACGTCTGAGCAGTACACGTAGTGTAGACACCCAGACACCATCAGCTCAGGTAGAGGAAGGCAGACCACACAGCGCTGCAAGTCGCTGCGACTCTCTCAGCCCAGGTGTCACAGGAGGGTTATCGTTACCATGTCCGTCACTGGACCACTTGCATGTGGACGGTCGACCTGGCTCCCAGGACAGCAAGTCCAGCAAGGGTGAGTGTGTTCAGAGTAGATCTGTGTGGTTGGATAAAACTTGCATAGTAACCAAATGACAGAAAAAGATCAGTTGCACAAGATATAATTGAAACCCATTTCATCATATGAGAGTAATCACATTCCATTACATTTAAGAAGTATTCTCCTGCTATGAGGCTTGAATTTCTGCACCTAGCTGTTACTGGAGAGGCTTTTTGGGTCTTCTTGCAAGGATTTGACCAGTACTCAAAATTGAATGCACTTTGGTGTTGAAGCATCAGAAGAAATTTTGTTGTAAGCACTTGTTAATATTCCATACAGGACACCCTCCAGCTGGCCACAGATCACACTTAAGTGTAAATATATATAAATACGTGCCTCATGTGAAGTGTGTAAATATAATTTCTGCTAGGTGTAATTCTGTGCTGTTCTTGGCCTGTTACAGAAATATGTATGCAAATGTCTTGACTGCACCTGTTTGTGCATGTTTTAAACATAGGCATGAGGGAGAGAAAAATGTGTATGCCTGCATGCACTTGTGTGTGTACATATATACTTGTGTGGTAGAGCTTGTACCATTGGCTAACATTTAGTCATCTACATGTTGATAGAGGATTCACATTTATGCTGAAAAATAAATGCATGCCTCAATTGACCGCACATATGCATACACATACACATGTGCATGCTCTCTCTCCTTCTCTTACCCTCTCTCTCTCATGCAGCTGTCAGCCTGATTTCACTGATGGTGCTTTTTCAGGTGACAGTGAGTACAATCAAGATTCCCCAGAGCCCTCCAAGTTTGTGTCCAGTCCCAAGCTTGAGAAATCGTGTCCTTTTGTTCGCCAGCCACCTGATGGTTGTGAGAAGGTGAAAGCCAAGGAAGAAAACAGGTGTGAAAATTTGATTCTGCAATTTACAGTCATTGTTTTCATAAGACAGTAAGAGCTCATTTTAGTGCTGTCATTGTTTTCACAAGTAAGTCAGTAAGAGGTCTTAACTACAGTGGATATGTTGGTGTGTGTTTTTTTTTAACTCGTAATTGCAAGTTTGGCATCTCAATTGTTAATAGATTGAAGTGACCCATCAGGGTTATGACATGACTCATAGGTGTCTTTGAAATGACTCGTCAAGGTTATGACTCATTTTGATTGAGTTAATATTAAAGTGCTCAGAATAGTTTTCAAATTAAAGGTAAGTTGTAAATTTAAAATATTGCAACTTTGTTTTGTAAAAACTTATAAAGTATTAAATATGTGCACACAATAGTCATTCTTATTTTGTTATTACCAGGATTGTCTTATGCATTGTTCTGAGCACATTTTGTTTTTGATTCTGCAGACATCCGTCCATCAAAGAACCGCTGTTGTTCTGCCCAGTCAAGCCAAACCAGTTTGTCTTCAAGCCAAGTCAAGGGTCAGCCTTTTGCCCTCTGTACAAACACTATCTGGGTGAAGGCGAGCTGACATCAAATTTTCGACAGCCTCAAGTTCCTCTTCCAGTATCCGCTGTCCCATCTCTTCCTTCTCAAGGTCCTGGAGTAGAAAGCCAATGACACGTCCAGTTTATGCCATTCCTGCCCCTCACCTCTACTTTGCTTTCTTATTGCTGTCCCCTGCCTCTCCAAGCAGTCTGTTCATGTGTTTCTACATTCAGGCTATGTTGTCTTCCTCAGGAACAGGCCTGATCTTCAGAGCCAGTGCTGCGCAGTCCCTGCTGTGTTCCACTTGCTCTTCCATTGTCAAAACTCCTCCTCTAGGTCAGGGAGACAATTGCAGGTTAAAAGATCTTTATGTGACATTCATGCTTGAGTGCTTTCCCACTGCATCTCTGTCCATCACTAGATGCATTGGATATCACAGATCTGAGCAATGCTTTTTACTGAAACCACCCTGTTACCATATTGGTCCCAGATCTGAGATTTTTCAGATGTTGCTGTGACTGTCTTCTGTGATCATAATACTAAAACACTGCCATATCACTGGAACATAATGCTGTTAAAAGCTGCCCAACTAGAACTTCATGCAGTTGCAGGATGTCTTAAATTTGCATTGACCTTCTAGTGCACTTTATTTTTTGACCATTTTTTTTTTTGTCCTTTCTCCTTTCTTTCTTTCCCTCCACCTCACGTCTTTCTGACCTTTGTTGGTGACATTCCATTCACAAATGATTCTGTGGAAGTTACTCCACTATATCTACAAACTTCTCTTTTGATGACTTTTCATTTCCTCATCCCTTTATCAGCTCACTCCTCAGTTTACATAGCTTTGAATTTTTGGAACTGAGCCAAGGTATTTAGACTCAGGTGCATTTATCCTTTATAATATTTCTGCTAGATTTATTTCTGGCTTTCCAGTCTACCCCTTCTTCAATCTTCCCCATTGCCGTCCATTTATTCTCTCAAAAACCTAATGCCGTTGCTGCCAATATGCCACCATGTCGGCTGTCGCCATCAACACTAATAGGACTTTGCTGGCTAAATTATACCCATTAATCTTGTTTGCATGCTGTGTCATAAACCTCCTTCACCCCTGAAGTATAGTTAATAGTTGTCAAAAAGTCTGTTGGCTGTTGCATACACAAACATCTGAGGATATTGCAAAACAACAAGTTTTCTAAGGAGCAGTTTTGTGTGCTTTTACTGGCTGGTGAGGCACATTTGCGTGTGAACTTTCTTCAAAGCAGCTGTTACAGGGGTGTTTGGATAGTCACTGGAGTGAAAGTAACCTCAGATGATTCCCCAGTATTAAAAAGAGGTGACAAGCACGAAGTACAGGAAGCTTTGCTGCACATGCTGTGTAGCAAGATCTCTTGTTGGAGGCAGAGATTCAGCATCTTGAATACTTTCTACAGTGTGACGTGTGCCAGTGTGGGGACATGAAGGAAGGCTGGCTGGCCTCATTTTCCATCACTAAATGCATTTATTAGTGCACAGCCGGTCCTACTTTTCCTGGGTGTGATTAAAATTGCCATGGCGTTGTCTGAACAAATTTGACCAAAGGGATTGGGGAAAAGAGTGAAGTATTTTATCGTGATGAGTGTGTGTGAGTGTGTGCGTGCGCAGCTTTCGTTTAAAGCATGCAGAGAATGGTGTGATTCTGGAGGAAGAGCAGCTAACCCTGTACAGAAAAAAAACAACAGTCACAAGATGCAAGCAGCTGATGTGTGAACAGCT
The DNA here is from genome assembly GCA_004794655.1 of Marisa cornuarietis. Taxonomy (NCBI): domain Eukaryota; kingdom Metazoa; phylum Mollusca; class Gastropoda; order Architaenioglossa; family Ampullariidae; genus Marisa; species Marisa cornuarietis. The sequence continues at coordinate 184,743 of SMMW01000554.1, read as the reverse complement.
GTCACTCAGTCTGCTTCATATGACAGTTATTACTTCCTACCGAAAAATGACTAATTTCTGTCTTTGATTTCAAGTTGATGCATTTTTAATAGGAGGAAACATCTTTCATTGCACACAGCTTTTTTACTTGTAATTTGAGACAGTATTTTTTAAAATCTTGATTGTTAAATTGTCTTTCTAGAAAGACATCAGAGCAGCTGAATGCCAGATTTGTTACAAGCAAATTTTGCTTTGATTGAAGAGAGGTATGGTGTTTCCAAAGATCTGTAATTTTTTTTTTAAAATAGTTGGGGGTTTTTTTCCGTATGGATGGATTTTCCTATGCGTTTATGTCAAGTAGTTTTATTTTAACCTATCTGGTCTTTTTTCATACCCTTTCTATTTTTGGGTCTCCGCTGTTTTCAAAACCACAGCTTTTGCTTCATTCCAGGAGAGCACAGTGCTAAGAGTACTAACTTCTGCATCAAATCTGTAATAGTTATATAACTGAATAATTGTCTTTGAACAGATGTATGTTAATTCTGCTGATCCTTTCTATTACATATGTTTGCTTTTAAGCAGAAGGGTATAAGTAATAATACAACAATATGCTGGACTGTAGAGTGCTGCCTGGGCTTAAAGCTTTAATGGAGAACATGGGTGCTTTCAGCTTCAGGCAGCAAACAAAAAAAATTTTTTTTTTTAAAGAAAAGCAAAGATTAAGAAAAAAAACATGAAAATTCCTTTTGGGTAATCATCTTATTCTAAATGTTTCTTAAAAATCATTTTTTAGAAAAGTGCTTTAAATCATTTAAGGTTTTTTTTTCCATCATAGTTTTTTCCATGCTGCACTTCTTTTAGTGCAAAAATTCTTGTCCTGTTGCAGACATTTGTGAGAGTCATTTCATCACAAAGTTCCTGAGTAGAACATTATGCTGTTATTAAGAATTGTTGATAAGGGTAGCAATTGTAAACATGGCTTATGAGGGGCTTATATCTTGAGAAGGTTTTAGATATACATGTTTACAACACTTTCCTGAAAGAATAGATTTTTCTCAGTTGTTTCATTTTATGTCTTTAAGTCTTTTGTTACACCTATTTCACAGAGAAAGAGAGTTTGGTGGGGGGAATACCTGAATGTTTTAAATTGCTGTTTTTAAAAAAATGGTCAGGCTCTCTGCACTATTAACGTAAAGATTTAAGATTTCATTGTAATAAAAAGCAGAGGAGCCTTATACTAAGTATACTTCCTTCATCTTTGTTTATTTTTATTTCATTTATAATTTTTTTCTTAGTTCCATAAATGAGCACTTTTTTTTAGCTTTTTGAAAAGTATAAATTTCATAAAGCAAGAGGGATCATGCTTTAGGATAACTTCATTCAAATCAAAGAAAAAGTAAACCTTTTTGCATGTGATACCTTCATGAATATTTATAGATTTAGTAGCATTGTTACTTGCATTCAGGTGTGTTGTATTGTGAATGTTATTATCATGGTCAGTGTAGGAAAACATGTTGCTGTCATGAACCACCATTATATTTTCTGTCAGTTGACTGTGTGTGTATCAGGTACAGTTTTTAATCATCCCAGATGTTTCACAGGGCGCCGATGTTCATAGATTACTTTTTTCTTGTTCTGTGTTGGCAAACTGTGGGTGACTAATAGTGATCAAGTACTAATCTCAGACAAAAGAATTTACAAATATCTCTCAGAAAATCAGATTATAGCTAGGTTGCTTATGCTGGTTGTTAAGGTATGTTCCAAACTGAACACAAAACATTTTTTTTTTATTTTCAAAGTCTGCTGACATTTGTGGTGCTGAATAAAAGAACCTACAAGGGATATTCATTAAGTTCAACAGCATTGGAGTAGAATCACCTATGTGTGTGCTTAGGAAAGCCACTGTGTGGTTGTAGATTTGCTATTAAATGTTACACTTTGCCATTATTTGCTATCTTAATCATAGCCTTTACTGTTAAAAGTAACTTTTAAAAGTTGAAAGTATAATTAATTATAAGTTTTCATTTTCACTACAACTCAAACTGTGGCAATATTGATGATCTGGTTTTCAGTGTGCATAGAGTTGCATGCATTTCTCCTGTCCTAAACGCTATTGTTTTATTCTGTATTTTTGGCAAAATATATGAACAAGTCTGCTGAGGGAGAATGTTCCAGTCTTTTGTCTTCAGCATTAATTTTTGAAACTCTCATCTATATGAATTTTACAATCTGAACATTGAGGATCATAAGAAGGTAAATGAGCTTTTTTGGGGAAGTTGTTTTAGGATTATTTATTAATTCATTTAAATTTCTAACAGCAAGTTCAGACTCGTGAAATCATTATTATTCTGTGGCGCGGACAAATTTAAACCACTATCGCCCTTACACATGCATACTGTCTGCATATGGACTTCTAAATTCTGAGAAATGTTTTGTGACTGGTTGTGAATGTGAATACAGACTCCAGATCATACCATTGTAACAAGCATTTTTTCCTGGTACAGATCAATGCACTCATTTTGGTGTGCTAATGTGCTATTCTAACATTCAGGGTGTACTTTTTTTAATTGTTCCACTAACTTTTCCCCCTAATGTAATGAATACATGTAGAGAAGTGTTTCAAACAGAACTGTACTTTAAATGTTGACCACACGCATCTTTCATCAGTGGTTTAATGAAGAAGTTTGTGTGGATCTTGGGGTGAACATGGGAAAGACCCCTCTGTGCAGCTTCACAATTTTGTACAGCAGAGATTTCAGAGACTGGCTGCTGTGACTGTGATGACATGTTCAGTACAGAGAACATGGGAACAAATTTGGTTTGAAAAACTCTTTGAGTTCATGCCTCTTGACTGTACAACTGCAGTGGAAGGGAGCTTCAGTTATTTGTCTGTGATATACCAGTTAACTGCCTTACATTGCGTGGCACTGTATGAAATCAGTTACAGTGTAGGCTGCTTCAAGCAGCTGTTTGTCCTACAGCCGTTCTTCACTAGCATATGTTCAAGGTTTTCATCTGGTTTGCAGCTCATTAAGTTCACAATCTCGACTGCCACAAACTGTGAATGCAATACATGCTGTGAGGTTTGAGGTGGGTGGGGGGGATAATTGTTGCTTTTAATTTGATTTAATTTTTCCTGTATAAAGCTGTCAAAAGGAAAGGTCACAGACATCTTGTACAAAGAGGGTGCAATTCTGTTGTAGAAAAGTTAAGGTTAATGACTTGAGATGGCATCACTGACCTACGACAGAAAATGTGATTATAATTTTTTTTCAGAATCTAAAACTTTTGTCATGTAGTTTAAAGGGTGTTGAGAGAGTTTTTTTGTTTTAAAGATTGTATTGAAAGATTAATAATTGTCAACAGCCACCTTGACTTCTATCAGACTGCATGGATGCTTGTGACAATGAATGCCACACCTCTGTGTAATTTGACAGCTTAGTGATAATGAACATTGCACATTTATGCTGGGTATTGAAGTTTAGTAGCATTTGCTTTTGCTTTTTCCACCCCTAGAAATGCATTATGTGCTGGCACTCTTTGGACTGCAGTGCACCTTATGCTCTGTGATGTGATAAAATAAGTGTCCGAAAGTGAAAAGTCAGAGAGAAGTATTAAACTTTTCGTTACACTGATCAGTGACAATCTCATAGGCTGAAGGTTTCAGAGCTTAAAAAGTATAGCCAGACATGAATCAACAACAGTAAAATGAAAGTCAGCTGAACCCAGTGCGAATTGTTTGTGGAGTGTCTTTTATTCCAAACAGCACAGTATTGAAGATGGGCAGACAACACAGTAGAGTGGTTTTGTCCCCATGTAGATATTTCTGAACAGTTGTTAAAATGAATAGGTACTGCTTATTTTTAGCCAAAATTTGTCTTTTTAATAACCACCTGATAACAGTTCAGTGAATGTATTGTTCTCTTGGTCACCTTTTATTAAGCCTTGATGTGAGTTAATGCGGCATGTAATTAGGTAGAATCATGATGAAAGTTGTCTTAAAACATCTGTGAGCTAGCCAAGAAAAAGGAAAGCATGTGAAAATAAAAAGTATTGAGGTGTGCATGCAAGAGACTAATTTACCTTTTTTTTCCTTTAGTGTACAAGAGAATGTTGATCTATTGTTTCCATCTTTTATCTCAGGAGTTTGTTTTGGGTGCTGGTTTTTTTTTTCAACATAATGCAGCTCTGTGATTTTTTTTCTTGTTTTACTGCAGAAGAGATCCTTTGAACTTAAATGAGAATGCATTTGTGTACCACACTGAAACAAAGTAAGACATGCTGTTTCTGGGAGTTAAAAGTTGGCAAATTAATTGCTCATTTGCTACTATGCTAGTTTGTTATCATGATAATTTATAAGCCATGGAATGAAATCCTGAGAAATGGGGTGAAAAGGAGGAGAGAAGCCATTCGTCATCAGAAGTGTGGTTTGAATAGGGCATTTCAGCAGTCCTGTGTGTGGAAATAACATGAATTGTATAATTCTTACACAGGCTTATATGATTTGGAGGTGGATGTCATGTTTGGGTGGTTTGTCTTCAGTGTGCTGCATTATGTGAAGGCATAACGCCCTTGAAGGATCCATTGTACATAATCAGTCAGCTGCATTTTCAGTGCTAGTGACAATGCATGTGCATTTATAAAGACTCTCTCTCTCTCACGATAGTCCTTGCATTCATTGTTGGCTTTCTCTCAACTCCGGTTCAAATAAGTTTCAGTCTTTTGATATTTCCATTGCCTCAATGCATCAAATTTTAATACCACCAGTGTTAAAGTTTCTTATCTCGCTTTTTTTTCAGATTTTTGATTTGGTTCATGTTGTGGTAGTAATTAAGAAATGTTTACACATAAGGACACCTCATTTTCAAAGGTGGCCTCCCCTTTATAGTGATAAGAGCCGCATCAAGAAAGAGATCTGTGTGTGTGTGTGCAAGTGCATTTGGTTTTCATCCTGCTTTGAAGGTTGGGATGCTGTAAGGTCTGGTTTCCAAGGCAGCGCTGCACATACAAAGTGTTCGGCTAGAAAGGCAGCTTGTGTCTGCAGCACAACAGTGCATAACTCTAGCCTGTCTTTGTGTTTTGTGCTGTACCAGTGTCAAGTAAAAATACTTTTATCTAAAAGTAAAGATTTTATTAGTTGTATGGCAGAAGCAAGTCTGTAAGAGGTGAAAGTGCTTGTCTCTTGAGTTATGTATGTTTTTCAATGCGCTTTCAAAGCTACAGTGATCATTTCTCTTTCACAGTAATTCTGGCCATCTTAAACTACTAGATAATAAGATTTGGTTATAGTATTTGTTGTGGCATTTGACTCAGTATATATGCTGTTCTCACTTACACCGTGTGTGTGTGTGTGCACACATGTGTGAGAGAGTGTGCTGCAATGTCATTTTAATAGGCATAGGGTAAGGCATGACCACATGTGTATCATCACTACACACAAGATTATTCTGCCTTGTCTTTGCACACATATACAAAGTGTTGCGGGCATCAACTTTTGAGATGACATCATAAAAGGTAGAAAAGTACTAACTTTGATTTTTATTAGAAATTTCCTTCCTTAAGTAAAATATTGCAGTTATTGTTTAAGCATATATTTTGTTAATGTTTTCTTTTTAATTGGCCTAGATTTCTCCACTCCACGGTGAAATGACAACTTTTTTATGAAAATGTTGTTTATTATTTTTGTTGGGCTAAAAGCTTGCTTAAAGGTCCTAAATACTTGGTGTTGAAGGAATGTTAAGGGAACAGTCTTTTTTTGACTTTGTGTTCTTGAAATGGGTGGATCCGTCCCCCAAGTCACAGACATACAAATAGCTAACCAACTTATCTCCAGAAAGTGGGGAAAAAAGATACTGTTATATGGTTAACACTGAGCATTTGTTTGTGCTTCACAAACATTTCTACTGTTTTGGAGTTCTCTTTTCTCCCTATTACCAGGTCACAAAAGTGTTCTGTTCTCAGCACCCGTGGTAGAGGTGGTGAATTCTGGGTCTCTTGGACCTTCACTTTTACCTGCTGTTTTCAGGGTCTCTGAATGTCAAATAGATCCTTTCATTTGCTGCTTTAATTACTTATCAATACACTTTAATTTATATAAAATCTATTTGTTCATTTTTCCTTGCTTTATGAGTTAGGTCAACAGCTCTGATTGATAAGTCAGAATGTGAAGAACATAAAGAAATGATAATCGTTGTCTGTGAAACCAGCTGAGTCTTCTTGTTTCTCCCACAAATCTATGAATAGGCTTATGTGCTTCTGCTGTAAAGCACAAGTATTAACATGGTGTTTGCCATAGCTCACAAAGTGATCAAGCCTATCATACTAGGCCAACAGGCATATATATATATATATTGTGTGAGTGAGAGAAATGTGCATGTGTATGCTTGGGCGTGTTGCACCTCTTGGTATGTGCACATACATGTGACTACTCAAGTTTGTGGGGAAAAAATAAAATGGCATGGCATATCTCAAACTGATATAAATATTTTTGTGTTTGTGACTGTTGAAAATATTTATAGCATGAAGTACCTATTGAAGTTGCAGTTTATCGATAGATTAGTTTTCTTTTCCCAAAAGCTCTTTGAGTTTAAAACTGATATAAATCTATTTTTGCTTGCATTCATGCATTGAGGAGAGAAAGCTTGTACATATAAATTCCAAGAGTGTTTCATTCAACGATAAATATTCATTGTTTGACTTATTTAGTTGATTTCATTACGAGTTCTGCCTTAGAAGTGTTGGTCTTTTTATTATTGCTATTTCAATTCCAGACATATGTATGAAATCTTACATTGTTACCATCTAATTGTCTTGCACATTTTTAAGATAATGAATAGTTTAAGAAAATAGGGGCAAGAGTTGGGTTTTGCAAAATTTAAGCATCATCACGGATCAAATGTGGTATTTATGGACTGCTTGAATGTCATTTCACCAGGGATAGAGGTTGCAGTCAATTTAAGTGGGCAAAGTAGAAATATTTTCATCTTTGCTGTTCAGTGTGTACGTTACACACATCATTCCACTATATACATGTCAGGCTTTTGTCATATAAAACCCTGATCAGTTGAACAGAATTGAACGTGAGTCAGTCATGTTTATTATAGCCATATTACCATGTTTCTATTCAGTTTCTGTTCAGAATTACATATAACTTAAGTCTGCATTAGAAGTTAGACAATATTTCATGCAAACAGTAGTTTTATCATAAAAGAACATAACAAAATGATGAAAGTGTTTTTTTAAGAATGCAGATGCAAAAAAAAAGTGTTACTACCAGCCAATGATGGCCGCCACCTCAGTCTAGGAAGTAGTGCACAAATAGATGTGACAAACCAATGTGCCATTTTAAGTTTTTTTTTTCTTTTTCTGTGCACAATACTGTCAAACACAGTAGGCACTGCACATATAAAGTGTAACTTGAGGGAAAAAAGACTAGTCTTTTTTGTGCTTGCTTTTTTTTAAGCATGATCACTTGGGGACACACCAGGACCCCTCATTTTTGTTGATCACTATAACATTCTGATTGGTAATATAGGAAAGTAGAAATAAAATTTTATTATTCTATACAAAACAAAACAAAACAAGTGTTTAAGCGTTGTGTGTGAGAGAAAGAGAATGCATCCCAAAGACCAACCTAGTTCCTGGGAGGTAGCAAACACTTAGCAATACTTGCTATATACCTTAGTTTTTGTAATTCTAGCTACTGCAATACCCGTCAACAACACCCATTTCTTCAGAGGCTGACTCTTCATTACTCAAGTAAAGACAGACAATTAAATCAGGAAGTGAGCTCCTATTTTTTTTCGCTGTTTTTTGAGCACTCGACTCGAGCCAAAGATCGAGGGTCTTGGCCCGAACCATGTCCACCAGCACTGCTTTAGTCTTGGTGCATGCTAGTGCAAAAGCTGGAACTTTCGAAAAGAATATAAAGTATGTTCCTCTCTCACGGACTCTAGAGCCTGGTACAAACGAAGTGCATGCTGGACATCAGTTCTGTCCCATTTCTTCCTTTCATCGTTCGCTCTTTTGTTCTTTTTATTCGTTCGTTTGCTGTCTGGATTGGCACGGCCATGGCAACTCCATCCCCCCACTATTTTCCGTTTATTGCTACTTCCCTACCTGTCTTCCTCTGCAAAATCACGACACTCTTAGTTCTTGTTACCTGATTCTTTTTTTGGGTTTTCTATATTTGTCATCAGTACTGTTGTTCATCCTTCCGTTCCTTCGTATGTTGTCTATGTCTCGTTCTTGTCTCAAGCGCTAATAGCACATTCCTTACGAGCGTCAGTACGCACTATACAACTCAAGCATCATCATTATTATTATTATTTGTTGCCTCAGATACGTGTGAACTGTCCGAAGTCCAGCAGGTGGTCATTGTTCCACTCGTCGTACCAGCGGCAGCTGCCGTAGTCGTACTCATCACACGACACGCGCGGCTGACCTTCGGCACGCTTGGGCAGCGAGGGGGCGGGGGGACGTTTGCCCAGCGAAAAGAAGGTCTCGTAATAGTACCTGCAGTCAAGCGAAAATATATGCACTTTAAGACTGAGTGTTTGAAAGAGAGAAAAAGACTGGGCGAAAAAAAAGAGTAGACGGATGTTTAGGTAAAAAGAAGAGACTCAAGAGAGAGCAAGCGAAAGAGGGAAGAGAAACACTCAGGAAGAGTATTTTGTTAATTGTAAAAGCGTTAACATTTACAGCACTATTATACTGAGCCGCTGCTCCTCCCTTTTTATTTTTTGCCAAAAAGATGATTTGGTTCTTTTCTCATGCTCACCATCGGATAAGGACGTATTTCGTTCCTTCGTTAACCACAGAGGCCACGTGACGTGAGTGTGGTTCACATACTCCACTGGGACTCATATTGTTCCACACTAGAGCCCGACCTTTCTTCGGCTTTACCCAAATCCCGAGCTCTAGAAATATGAATGAATAAACGAGTAAACGATCGAAAAATCAGTCAAGAAAATAATAAGCTTTAACAGACTTCGTAGAAAAGTAGAAATTGGTAATGCAGGTTTTGCACTGTTGTAAAATGTGGAATATTTCCTCGTCTTTTTCTAATAATAATAATTGGAAAAGGAAGTACCTGGGAACCTGGTTTCCCCTCCATCTTTAACGTCATTCAAGTACACGAGGACCGAGGCCACACGATCTCGGAGGTCGGTGCCATTCAACACACAGTCCGTGTGTTCTTTGTACGCTAAAACAAGATACGCGCACGCACGCACACACAAACACACACATACATGCGCGCACACACATGCGACACTCAACAGTCTTATCGCACCTTGGACGTGAAAGAGCCGTAAACGTGTGATCTGACATTTTATCAAATGTGCGTTGCGTTTGCGAATGAGTCAGATAACAAAAACTATGGGGCGCCAAGAGGGGAATTTTCTCAAATTTGCTATTTCTAGCTATACATTGCATTGTATAATTATAGAATGCAATGTATAGCTATACATTGCATTTTATACTTATAGATTGCATTATATATTTATACAATTCATTCTATACTTATAGATTGCATTCTATAGCTATACATTGCATTCTATAAGTATAAAATGCAATGTTTAGCTATACATTGAAATGTATAATTATACATTGCAATGTATAGCTAGAGAGAGAAAACTCGGTAAAAACGGAAGTGTTTCATTTATATTATACTCAGAAGTTGCTATCCAATTCATTTTATATATACCTTTCAATTCTTTAGCTATAGAATGCATTCTAGCTACACATTTGAAATCTATATTTATAGATTGCATTCTATAACTTCTGACTTGAAATGTATACGGAACGAGGCTGGCTCATTTGCATATGGGAAAAGAAGGTCAAAGACCAACCAATCAGTGCGCTCGTAGCAGTGGCCTTCTTCGTTCTTGTGCAACTACAAAACTATGAAGTTCAAGAGGAAAACCATAAGTCCAAGGGTCGAGTAGAATAGTACCCCTACCCACTTTGTTTTTTAACGTCTGACCACCCGCATTTTCTTCCAAACAGAATACGAGAGGGAAGAAGATTTCGTGCGCATGGCAGTCAACACTCACTCTAGCTTGACGGCGGTCTGGTATCCCTAATTTATTGCAGGTAGTGGGTTGGCCAGTGTCTCGTATTGCGCCCTGCCATTCCCTTTGTCCGGTAAAGGTAAACACATTTCAAGACTTACAAGTAATAGGATTAAAGAAGGAGAAAGGGTGGTTAACAGACGGTCACTGGATTCATTACACATTTGAACAAAACAACACAACACATTCTGCGACCAAAACATTTTGGTCTCTACGTTCCCAAGTTGCAGACGACTCTCGGCCATTGGTATGAGCGCACCGGTTGGTTGGTCTTTGACCTTCTTTTCCCATATGCAAATGAGCCAGCCTCGTTCCGTATACATTTCAAGTCAGAAGTTATAGAATGCAATCTATAAATATAGATTTCAAATGTATAGCTAGAATGCATTCTATAGCTAAAGAATTGAAAGGTATATAAAATGAATTGGATAGCAACTTCTGAGTATAATATAAATGAAACACTTCGGTTTTTACCGAGTTTTTCTCTCTCTAGCTATACATTGCAATGTATAATTATAGCTAGAATGCAATGTATAGCTATACATTGAAATGTATAATTATACATTGCAATGTATAGTTATAGAATGCAATCTATAATTATAAAATGCAATCTATAAGTATAAAATGCAATGTATAGCTATACATTGCATTCTATAATTATACATTGCAATGTATAGCTAGAAATAGCAAATTTGAGAAAATTCCCCTCTTGGCGCCCCATAAAAAACAGCAAGTACTGACGCACACGTTCTGACATGACCTCATTGTAGCATCGGCATTAATCCTAGAGGATTTGGGGAAAGACGGCAGGCTACTTAAGGATTTTAGCAGAGAATAGCTGGACGGTGCAGACAGTTTGAATCACAGCCCTAACAGATAATTTATTACCCAAAGGCAGGTTTTCGGGTTGTGCAACGAAGAAAAACGAACACGCACAATAAAGCGACAGTAAGGTCTTAAACCTTCGCAGACAGACAGTGGCTAGTATTGCTATTTACTGCAAACCTACCTTTGCCGGTTGGATATGATGTGATCTGGAACTTTCCGCCATTTTCAGGATTGAGACCCATGGACCGGTTGACCCTGCTGGCGAAGACAGAAGAGAAGGGGGACTCCCCCGGGTAGAAAGCAGTACTGTAGCTCCAGTTACCCCGCAGCCACTCCCCCAGCTGTCGTGAGAAGGTGGCATTTATGCAGCGAGTACCTAGACATGGTTGTTCCAAAAATGACTGCTCATTTTGTCGAACTGCTGCATTTAAGGTATAAAGAAACATCACAGATGGTCCACCTCTTGCATTATACGCCTGTCATCAGAGAAGCATCAGGGGAGCCCTGACTTCAAGAAATTGAAATATACTGACGCACAATGTATACGACTTAAGTAGTATAATTTAAGTAGATGCTGAGCGTTGATATATTTTAGAGACTTGATTCGTTCCTGACTACGGCCAGGTGACCGGTCATAAAAAAACACCAACCTTCAACAAAGTCATTCGGCGAGACCTTGACTTTCTTCTTGGCGTTTTTCAGATGTTTCCGTAATGTGGTGATGCTGTCAAAGCAGAGGATCGGCGTTTGTGATTTTAACTCCTGCACGTGCTTATCGTGCGCGCGACGTAGACCATCACATTCAGCCTCCGACAAGAATTCGTCAAACAGGAACACTCTGGGATGAAAAAGAAAATGAATAAGGCTGCACCTTATATAACAATGTCTGCATGGTGGAAGAGTAAGAGACATAGCATTATCGTCAGATAGAAAAGAGATTATTATTATTTTTTAAAAATGTGTGCCTACAAATAAACTGAGATTTCTAAGCAGAAAGTTGAGGACTTGGCGTTACCTGACAGTGCTGTTGGTTTCCTTCTGTGGCAGCAACTCAATGGGTGGGATCCGCCGGCCGTCTGCAAAAATCTTTTTAGCTGTCACTGTTTTCAGGTAGGTAGGTTTGAAGTTACGTACTTCCACCGGCAGATCGTCATCCACTGCCTGCGTGCCTTTCACACCGCTGTCAGCAGTTTTTAATGACACGCCTTTCTTTTTGGTCGTCTGCTTTGCTTTCTTGGTCTTTGAGGTCTTTCCTTTGGCAGCACCAACTGTAGTTTCCTTGGCCTCTTGCAGGTCCGAACCTTGTTTTGGTTTGGATTTTTGAGTGACGCCAAGACTTTCCTCGACTGCTTGACTCGCTTCAGATGACTGAACTCCAAGATCCTTTTTGTTTACCTCGCTATTTGATGATGTTACGACTTCTTCCGCTGAGTGAGCATCACTTTCGACGGCATTCATCTTCAGCATGGAATCAACCTCTGACATGTCTTTTTTGTTTAGCTCAATGTTTGATGGCATCGCTACTTCATCCTTACGCGGTGACGTCTCCACCTCCTCCGCTGAGTCAGCATTACCATCGACAGCCTTCTGTTTGGAGATAGATTTCGCCACTCGGTGGGAGTCGACCTCAGCCAGGTCCTCGTCCATCATTCGGAGCTCAGACTGCTCGCCATCCACTTCCAGCTGTAGAACCGATCTCCCTGATTCCAGCGTCCCTCTCTCCTCTTCCTCGACTTCCCCTTCCATGAGGTCTCCTTCAGGTTTCCTGCTGAAAGTGGAGATGTCTGGCTTTTGCTGCTCCGGGTCGTCTTGCACGAGCGTTTGAGTCTGGTAGGCATCGTCGCTCTGCGTCGTGGCTTCTGATTGGTGGGTAGGGGGCGAGAGATCTTCACCTCCTACTAGTTCGTCAGCGACCTGTGGTGACCCATGACTGTGTGTCAAAAGGACCGAGACATCCGAGTACAGGAGTAAAGCTGCAGCGGCCACCACGAGCGACACAAGCAGCACCAAACCCACTGACCTCGCAACGACACTGTTTTCCGGGCTTCCTGACACTTCCACTCGACCATCAGACCCTGAATCGATGCTCCTGTTTGGGGAAGCCTTCGTCGGAGACGATCGTCTTCCTTGCGAAGCCCTTTTTCTTGGCATTGTGATTGTTTCTGGAGCCGATCACAGACTGCTGATGGCTGATGTATCTGCGCAGACTGATGCAGCTCTGAGTGGTGGAAATATACGGTGCTTTTCTAATAATCATGATAGACCCCGTGAAGGAGTGACAGAGACAGAGAAACAGCTAGCGATAGATAGAGGAGGGGCACAGAAAAAACAACCCAAAGTAAAAATGTAATAAGTCTAATACACACTTCCTCCTGCATGCGTACGACGAATTACAAACACACAGCACATTGACGAGCCCCTGCAGACGAAGGTGAAGGAAAGTGGAGACGGTTAAATCTTCAGTTGTAGCCAAGATGAGCAATGGAGACGTTTGACCTTCAGCTGTAGTCACAGAGATGGAGAGTGAAGCCAGTTGATGTTGGACAGCGGTCAGAAAGGTGAAAGTCAGGAGAAAGTACAGTGTTTAAGGAGCTGCATGAAGACGACAATAAAACAGCTCGTCCATCGGATGGTAGAGCCAGAATGTTATTTTTCCGTTATTCATATATGATTTTTCGACCGTCTTCTTTTTTGCAGCTCCCCACAGATATATTAAACTTCTTTTCCATGAGGTCTATATTTCTTGAAAATGACTTCGTCCGAATGATGCACATAGTCAAAGAGGCAAGACGCAGGACACCACTCACGTATGAAACGATATAAGACCTACAACTCATTACATACAGCAAGATAAGAAGAAACGAGGTAGCATATTACCACAAGATAAAAGAAAGCCTTGCCAGTCTATTTCTAGTTGTCAACGTTGTCAGTGTTCAATTTTATTTGAGAAAATCTCTCTTGACACAGTTATATTAATATTCTACTGATGTCGGTTTTATTATCATTATTATTATTTCATTTAGATGGCGTATAGTGACAAAGAAAGAATGAGAGAAAAAGCCGGCTTACCTTTGTGTGTATTTTGCCGCTAACTACAGGTAGATGGCACTGTGGGGACGACAGAGCAGGGCGAGGACAAGAAGATGTGGTCTTATGTGCAGCCGAGGACCTGTCATCTCACCCAGGCCACAAAATAGCCAGGGGCAGATAACTGGTTATAGCGTGCGTCCGTGGAGATATGACTGACAAAAGCATCCCTGTGCATCGCTGACAGCTACTGTATCAGTTTTCCTACGTGCTTGCATATCAAGGAAAGTGAGGTCGAGATTTGATGTATGCACGCATCATGTAGAGTATTGTAGACGGTCCCTGTCACGCCGAGATCTTGATACGGTGAAGTAGTCAGCACTTGAGTGAAGAGGTCGATGTTTCTATCATCTTTGAGTCACATTATCTTTCCTCTCTCTCTCTCTCTCGTGCAAGCTTCACCATATGCATGCGCTCAGTGTGTTGTTTGGAAAAAAAACGATGGTCTGCTTGTAAACGTAAACAGTTGGTAATCTCATGCATGCATGATAAAGAGCTGGTCGTCCACTTGCATATGTCGCAAAAAAATTGATCGTCTGCTGACAGGCTTAAATCGTTTAGAGTTATGTTCGGGGATAGGAAACGAAAGGTGATGAGTCATTACTCGTGAAATTTCGGATCTTTTGCGGATGGTGGTTTCCTTCAGTGGCTTCCTTTTCGCCAGTCATAGCGGCGGAGACTGTTGCAGATTGAGAGGCAAGGCGGGGAGAAAAATGTGTTTTACGCCGAGCCAGCAACTAAGGCTATATCACGGCAAGGCACCCAGCCTTGTAATTAGGTGTCACATGCAGAGAAAGAACAGCGGGCCCGAGACGAAAGCTGAACCCAGGATAGCCAACCCTCACTGCATTGGTGACATGCGCTAACCGTTGCGCCACCGGACCGCCCTGGGCAATGCGGTTACAATAATTCAAGGGAAGTAATCGCATTTGTCAGATATACATCACTGGTTGAAGCTGGAGCTACTTCCCTTACTCCACTTTTTCACCGACGCCACTACGCGCAGCTAGGAAGCAGTGATACATGAAGAGGTTTTGCTGGACCAGAAATCTGCGACAAAATACGCTGTTCCACCAGTTATATTCTGATGCGTCTTCAGTAAGTTCCAACACAAAGACATCCACAAGGCAACGTGGACATCACCAGACGGGATCACAAAAAACCAGATAGACAATGTCATAATCAACCGAAGATGGAGGAGCTCACTTCAAGATGTCAGAGCCTACAGAGGAGCAGACGTTGCTAGTGACCACACTCTTGTGATAGCCGCAGTTTCTCTGAAGCTACGTCGATCACGAGGAAAACAGGCACGTCAGCAGAGAGTGGACTCCGGCAGGCTGAAGGACCCAGCCACCAAACGTGCCTTTGTAGTGGAAGTAAAGAACAGGTTCCAGGCACTAGGGGACCAACAGGAGATGACCTTAGAGGACTTCAATCGAGTCTTACAGGAAACAGGAGAGAAAATACTGGGCTTCCAACGAAAAAAGAAAGAACAGTGGATCAGAGAAGCGACATGGAAAAGGATAGAAGAGAGAAAGTCAACCAAGCAGAAAATCAACAACACCAGATCTGAACGTCTGAAAGAACAACACAGACAAAGATATACAGAAATAAACAAAGAGGTAAAGAGGATGATCAAAACCGACAAAAGGGACTACATAGAGAAACTGGCAGATGAAGCAGAAGAAGCAGCACGAAAAAATGACCTGAAGACACTGTATAAAATCAATAAACAGCTGAACAACAGGTTCAAAAACAGTGAAGTACCAGTGAAAGACATGAACGGAAATGTTGTTGAGGGAGAGGCAGAAAAACTACAGCGCTGGAGGGAGCATTTTGAGTCAGTTCTAAACAGACCAGACCCTCCTCAGCTCGCAGACATCCAGCCAGCAGATACAGACCTTGACATCTGCACAGACCCGCCGAGCCTGGAAGAAGTGACAGTAGCAATCAAGGCAATGAAAAGCGGCAAAGCACCAGGGGGAGATGGAATAACAGCAGAGATGTTGAAAGCAGATGTGAATGTGACAGCTCCCATGTTGACTGAAATCTTCAGGTAAGTTTGGGAATCATGACAGATCCCCGATGCGTGGAAGACAGGGCTCATCTTCAAGTTACCCAAGAAAGAAGATCTTGGAGACTGCAATAACTGGAGGGGTATAACACTTCTCTCCATCACCAGCAAGGTCTTCAGCAAAATTGTTTTGTCAAGACTGACGGCAACCGTTGAGAAAGACCTCCGGCCCCAGCAAGCAGGATTTCGCCCTGGACGATCCTGCTCTGAACTCATTTTCACTTTGCGTCAGATTCTGGAGCAGAGCAATGAGTGGAACGCACCGCTGTGCATCAACTTCATCGACCTGGAGAAGGCTTTTGATAGCGTCCACCGCGAGTCTTTATGGAAGATCCTGAGGCATTATGGAGTCCCTGCGAAACTTGTCCAGGTCGTTGCAATGCTGTACAGCGACTTCAAATCTCAGGTGGTTTGTGACACGGAGCTCACAGCCCCCTTCAACGTCAGCACTGGGGGTGAAGCATGGCTGCATTCTGTCGCCGTTCCTCTTCATCCTGGCCATGGACTGGATTATGAAGAATTCCACTGACAGAGAGAGGAGAGGGATCAAATGGACCATGACTATGACAGCAACAACAATGCTGGAAGACTTGGGCTTTGCCGATGACATTGCCCTGTTGTCACACCGCCACCAAGACATGCAGGAGAAAACAAATGCCTTCTCAGAAACAGCTGGAAACCTTGGCTTGAAGGTCAGCGCAAAGAAAACGAAAAGTATGAGAGTGAACGCCAGAGTCCAAGAAAATATCAAACTAAATGGAGAAGAGACTGAGGAAGTTGACAGTTTTACCTATCTTGGGTTCAAGATGTCCAACACCGGGGATGCGGAGGTGGAGATTCGAGCCCGACTGGCGAAAGCCAGCCAGGCCTTCGCCTCACTCAGGAGCACATGGAAGGCAAAAAACATCAGCCAGAAGACCAAGCTGAGAATCTTCAAGTCGAATGTGATCAGCACCCTCCTTTATGGATCAGAATCATGGAAGATGACCAAAGCCATCGGTAACCGGCTTGACGTCTTCCAAAACAAATGCCTCAGGCGCATACTTAACATCTTTTGGCCAAACACCATCACCAATGAAGAACTCCACCGAAGAACTGAAACCAAATCCATCACCACGCTGGTTCAACGAAGGCGTTGGCGATGGATTGGACATGTGCTTAGCCAGCAGACAGCAGACCTCTCCAGAATCGCCCTACGATGGACTCCAGACGGCCGAAGAAAACGAGGCCGCCCAAAGGAAACCTGGAGAAGAACAGTGGAAAGGGAGATAAAAGGAAAGGGCTGGACATGGGGTCGCCTGGAGCGAGTTTCAGCCGATCGACATCAGTGGCGGGCTCTGGTTGAGGCCTTATGTGCAACTAGCACGAAGAGGATTGATTGATTGATTGATCTTCAGTAAGTAAACTGAACGTCAAGCAAAACTGTTCCTGTTATTCTTTTCGTCTTCCTCGAAAGCACTTGACCAGTGGCGTAGAAACCAGGGGGAAGGGGGGCAGCGGCCCCCCTCAAAAAAGATACTGGGAAGGCAAGAATGTGAACGTCGTTCACTGTCAGCATGGAGTTGCCCCCCCCCCCCAAAGTCGAGCATCTTCATACGCCACTGTTGACAAGTGAGTGTAACAAACCAAACTGCGAACGCATTCTTCTGCCCGGTGATGTGTTGGGAATAATACATTATATTAACATAGTTGTACCAGCTACTGGGTGATATGACACGAAAGACGACCGAAAAAACGACAAAATTCACGTGAATATTGGAGTCTGCTGACTGCTGAAACGTAAAAAATGTGGTGTCTTCCAAAAAAAAAAAGTTGCACGAGACTTTGCAGCTGCTGATGGGAGTGGGGTAGGGGTGCTGCTACCACTTTCGGTTTCAGCATCTGTCAAATGACGTCAGCTCCGTCGTACTTGCGGTAGAATGGGGTAGGGCTTTGTGTGTTTTTCACCGCTATATACCATGCACCCGGCACCCCGACCCAACATACTCCGTGTCCGCCGTATGTCATCTTTTGAGGCTAGTTACGAAAGGCGCACGCGTGTGTGCGCGTGTGTGTGTGTGTGTGTGTGTGTGCGTGCGTGTAGTTTCCGATCACGCGAGAATGACAATGTCAGTGTGCTATAGACAGTCGCGCAGGCTTTTTGAACACACGTAAACCTGTTTATCAGGTCCGAACGCAAAGGTCAGTAGCCATGCATCCCTCTGATAAAGGAGGTTCAAAATAAAGTAAAAAATCGCTTCCGATACTTTAGGCAAGCACTTGGAAACACTTTGCCACGTTTCAGGATCCCAGAAACCTGCTTTTCTCATTCTTTAAGCCGACAGCATAGAAACGGGGACAAGAAGGATAGCTCCTGACACTATAGCTGACAGCACACTAAAGGCAAGGTAGTTTACAGCAAACCAGTAACCATGGCTGTATGTCCATGTTGACGTGACAGTCCTCGTCTTTTAGGGTGATGGGTGAGGTTTGGTACAAGAACGTCTGTTTGACTGCGTGCCAATGCTACAGCATCCAACTAAAGAACAGACCAATTTGTTAATAGAAATATTTGTCTAAAGACCTTATATAGTAAGTGGTACACGTGTACTAGTTTTTTGTGTTTGTCCGCTTGGCTGCGTGAATATATTTGTCAAGAAGGGTGTGGTAAGTTGAGTCAAGGTTCGTCAAAAGGGAGAAAAAAATGAGCGTGTAGGTGTGCGGAGCGCATTGACAAATCTAAGGGTTTTAATTTATCCTGAAGAGTAGATGCCCTACTTGTAGGTTTTGATTAGCGACTTATTAACCTGGCTGAGCAGATGGGGGAGAGTGTGGTGTCACAGATCAAGTTTTTGCATTCTGTAGCGCAAACGCCTGCCACTGCATTCATGGCAGGGGAACAATCATTACATTCTACTTGGAAGAAATATCAACTCAAGACTAGCAAAGTTGTTATTATCTGGCTCAGTCATTGCCGTTGTGCAAAGAGGTTGGGGAATGAATTTGGAGTGGCTGTTCACAATGTGTGCCGGAAATTCACCTGTTTGCTTGCATGTCGCTGTCGCCATCGGTCCTGCCAACGGGTGAAATACGACTCGTTACGTCGTTGGTGCACGCTGACAGCTCTGGGTCTCCCGACGTCCAAGGTCGCTTATACTGAGCTACAGAGAATGCCTGTGGTTGGACGCCAAGGAGTCCAGTTAAACTGTAGCGTTTGCTATCACTCAGTCACACACACACACACACACACACAGAGCTATACGAGACCGGAAGTACACCATCCATACTTGCGCGCTCACTAAGCATCACCCTGCACCTGCCCTTGTGCTCTGTCACCCTTTAATCTCACAGTCTTTACATTCTTGTTTACCTCTGGCAGCTAGGCAAGTACAGGTAAAATAAGGGGCTTAAGGTGTGTGCGGGATTTCCAAGCAAAGACACAGAGCACAAAGTGCAACCTTTGTACTTTATCTTGCTGCTCACTGATTAAGGTCCGAGGGTTGACGAAGGTTTGGGTGGGGGTTACATATTTTGTTCGAACTCACTGTAAAGATCAAAACCTGGTCACCGATACATAAAACGCCACGTCTGGTAAGTGAGTCACATTTATTTTTATGCACATAAACTTTTAAAATGCAGAATACAATTAAAGTGAAAAATATAAAAACATTTGAACCGTTTTATCAAGGATATCTCTCCCTCTCTCACACACACACACACACACACGCACACACACACACAAACTCTAATACTACCACCAGAACAGTCTCCTCCCGCCCCCTTTACCTATTTCGCTCTCTCGCGACCTTGGCCTTTCTAAGAAGCATGTGTCGGGTGGTGTACCCTGACACCTGTATAGACAGCTGCACGTGGCAAGAGCGTTTCTTGCCTGCACTGGTTTTCGCACGCAAGCTGTTCACTTTGCCTCCCAGTCTCAAGCTAGACGTCAAGTGAACTACTTGGGTTGTTTCTCGGGAACGCACTTCACGAAGCAGAGCTGACAATGCAAGTGACAAGATGTAAAAAGCAGCCTTGGGTGAAGATAACAAAATACCTTGGATTAGTCTCTGCATCAGGAAGCAGCTCATTTTTTTTCTTTCCCAACTCTTTCTTTCTCTCTCACACATACACGCGCGCGCGCACAGAAAACGGAGATGTCCCAAGGTCATATGTTATAAAACAAATCTCACAAAGCTGTATAGAATAGAGGGGTTTGCGTGCCACTGGAAATTAAAAATAGTGGGATGTGGGGCAGAAGGCGAATTGGATGAAAAAATCGTCTGCGTGGGCGGAGGTGGTAAAGTTGTCACAAGGTAAGCCTTATCCAACTACACTCTAACAACAGGCTTGTCTCAGGGTGCTTTAAAAAAAAAAGAGGATGGGGCAACTTTGATACTGGGTAGAATAGAAGGCGGACTTGACAGTCAGTCGGAAGTTACATACCTCGATCAGCATGCCCCCAGTGGCAACTACTGGGCGGGGGCTGTAACATTGAATGGCATAGGGTTTAGGGGTAGGGTCAAGGTTACGGTTAGAATAAGGGTGTCGAGTGCGCGAAGACGACGATTTCTATAACCGAGTCCTCTATTCTTTCATTTCTATCGCTGAACGCCAACCCTCTACCCCTCCCCAATCTCCCAGATCATCGTCAATACCCCTACCCATCCCCATTCTCGCGTGTTATGTTGGAGTATGGCTATATACGCGTCGAGCGCTCTTCATCAACTATTGCTGGGTTCAGTGCGCTTCAGAGGCCTAATGTGGGCTCCTGTGACAATGAGCACCGAGCAAGTGGTACGTGTAAATGGTAGGATCAGAGCGGCTGAGAAGGTAACATAAACCCCAGTCGGGTCATGTCGCTATAGAACTGGGAGTGCATCGAATACCCCTGGGCTGCTCGGAGTTCTACCCGGCCAGACAGTCTTCACGTCAAAGATGACAGCAGCCTTCACCTCCTGCTCGTGGTACCACTCCGCCACCGCCCTCCTATCGGAACAAACCCATCCATATCGACCCTGATCAGCGTCCCGAACAAGCCATGTACATTAAAACTCTTGCTGAGAGTATATATATTCACCTTCGACTTTCAAGTAACACGCGCAGCAGCGAATACTGAGGGGCGCCATAAAAATAAATGATGTAGGAGGGGGGGTTGTGGTTTAGGGGTAGTGATTACTAAAGATCAGTTCTCGGGTGATGTATGGTTTTTTTATGTTGAAAAAATGCTGGGGGACTTGCTTTTCCTCTCCCTGCTTTTTTTCTCTTAATCACCACCTCCTCATCCACCTACTTCCCCAAGCCATGAACTAAGTCTTTGACTAAGTCCTAAGATTCATAACGGCGAGTCAACGGACAGAGAAACGATATCAAAATAGCGAGGAGAGTTATAATATACCACGTTCCTGTATTATTCATGTATTATTATGGTTTGGCAGGATGAACATACAACAAGGGATCTTGACCCACAGAAGATACACATCACATTTAGAGAGCGATCTCGAATAAATTGTAAAACACATGCACGCACGCACACACACACACACAAACGCACGCGGAGTGCAATGCAGTATGCATCAGAAAACAAACGAAATAATTTGAGAAAAAATATCACAGTCTTATCATGTTGGCATTTTGAAAAAAAAGCGTTTGTCACCGTTTGTGTGAGAAATGACAGCCTCCCAATCACTAGCTGACTTAACTGAAAATAAGCAGTGGATAACTGACGTCCTTACATATATATATATATATAATAAGTGACTTGTCACCACAAAACGAGTCCTAACTCGAAAACCTGAGTTTTTAAAATGAAATTATTAAAATCTACAGGCTTTGTGCTTTAGTTTGATATCAAAATTGTCTTTCTAGTCCCAAAATTGAGTGCATCATACACATATTATATATATATATTTATATCTCTATTTATTTATATATATATATATATTTGAAGTGTGCGAGTATGATAACGGCCATCTTGAGAAAAAGCAGGTTTAAAGCTTTTTCAGCAATTCCACAAGGTTTTTCCTTAGAAGCGTATACTTCTAATAATTCGAATTGTACTATGTTTTAATAATGCTATAATAATCAAGCTACATCATTTTAAATCTCAAAAATGTGCAGAGCAACGTTTTAGTACCTTGCCCGGTTAATAAAACATATCAGTGGGAGTGTTACTGCATTCCAATAAGCAAGCACACTCAGAAAAAAAAAACAAAAAATCATGTCCTTATATATTGTCCTTCTTCATTCAAAAGATGAATTAAGCGAGTAGTATATTAACATCTTTGTCAGTGTGATCACTATTAAGCGGCGTAGGAAGATGCTCGGCTTTGGCACAAACTTCATGCTGACCGTGAACGATGTATACAATGATGGAGTTCTGACAAGAATAAACAGCGGGACTGGTCGCCGTTGGGTACCTTGATTAAAAATGTATTTTAAAACTATTTCTCGCTTCGATTTTAACATAACAGTGTACATCCCTGTTAGTTTAATGACCAGGCAAGTCATTTTCACAAAAAAAGTGAAACTGCACCAAGTTTACCCTATTTACCTTTCCGGACCTTTGCTATCAAACTACTGAGGGCAGGACTCATTTCGTGGTGGCGGGTCAACGATAATTTATGCAACAAGGCCGCAAATGTAGGTCACCGGCTGCCGGGCATTTGTCGGTTGCCAAGTTTTCAAATTCTCTCTTCATTGCCAAGGTCACACGAGAAACGTTAGAAAAAGTTGTCTGTTCGTCCTTGCGACATTCCTCTCCTACAGCACTGAGCTGTCAAGTCACCTGCAGCTAAAGCTGTAAGCTAGAAATGTAGACACCTCAAAGCCCATGCACCGAAGCATAGCTTGAATCTCTAGGCAAAAAAAAAGTCTACAATTACCACCCATTTGTGTAGACCCCAGAGACTCTCATTGAGTCATTGCCGTGGATCGAGACACTTCGGAGGTGGTATTGTATTAAGTAACTCCAGTTCCTATAGCCACGGCCCATTGTCAAAGCAGAATCGACACCCATCAAAGCCAATAGTTTCGGTAGAGAAAAGAAACAGGAGACAGAATAGCCAAAATAGTCAATGTCTTCTGCTGTAAACACTTAAGAATCAAAACGACCATTACCATGTTACATGGGAAATCAAAACATTTGAGACGGGTGCTCCACAGAGCTGGCCGCCACGAGGGTACCTGTTACAGGTAATGTCTATTCACAACTAATGGACGTGTAGTGAACATAATTATACCAGAAGATGCAAACAGAAACAAGTGGAATTTGAGCTTGTTCGACACACACATAGCAGATGTACAAAACGAATCGAGTGTCCCGGATTTCAATAATAATGCTCCCAAGTAATAAAGTCCACTAAAATGACAGGGGCTACAATTGTGACTTTCTTTCTGTTTGAGCTCTTTAATTAATGTCAGAGTGAAATCCAGTTCATCCCGATCTTCATCCCTTGCATTCGTTTCTGTGGCTCAAGTTTTTGTATTAGTATAAATATCAAAAACATTACAGCCGTTGATGTTGGGATGGAAACCTCCAAGTGTAACACAAAAATTTAAGATCGCAGGGAATTGAGTGGGGGGATTGCACTGTCTCTCCTCAACACGGCTTTAACTGGAAGGTCAACGTGAACAGTCAAGAAACATGACAAAGTTTTAAAAAAAACTTGGAAGATGGGGGGCAAGAGCAAAACCCTTCAAATATACAGGTAGTTTGTCTTGCTCTGACGAAGTTATTAATATTCCGAGCAAAAATCTCAGGTCAGGTCGTCGTATCAGGTTAGATTGCTCTGCGTGCACTTGCACTGTGATAAGTTCAGTTGTGATGTGTGCGCCATAAACATATTTTCTTGGTTCAGGATGTACTGAGAGAATGTCGACAGTCTCCTCGTGCACACTGGTCGTCAGTTGTTTTCCTCCTGTTTATCGACTGAGTGGGCAGTTCACGACCCCGCCATTACACTTGGTCAGATGTGGACTATAGTCGCGAGGGGATGGGGAAAAGGGGGTTGTCTATAAATGCATTTTTTTCCGAGGAATTTTCAGCTGTCACCTTGGCGAGACTGAAAAAAAAATGGCAAGGGTTGAGGGTATAAGTGGTTCAGCTGTTATAACCGGAAGACAGGCGTCATTTCTCATATTTGGCGGAAGACTGATAACAAATCAAAATGCTTGTTGTAGAGGGCAAGTACACGACTGCTCTTGCCTGCTCTGCGTGCTGTAGTAGCTGCCAGTGCGCGAACTCAGTGCAAAGCTGTCAGCAACTGATCGCACCGCAAAGACAAAATTAATAACAAAAAATGGCATTCGTTCAACAAAATAAGTCATCACAGTTCACACGCAGCTTGTCTGGCATGCCCTGAGCTATGAGCACCTTTGTTCACCGTCAGAGTTGGCGCTCGTGCACACACACACACACACTCTCTCTCTCTCTCTCACAGACACACACTGGCAGAAAGAAAATCAGGAGAAAACAAAAACACGGCACATCTGGTCTCCGATCGCCCCAGATACCTGTCTGCACGCTGAGAACGATGAAGGCTCGTGGTTAGAACATAAAGGTGGAAATGCAGACGACAGATTAAATTAACGTGCCAACCTCGCACTGTGACAACGCCGGACATCTGGTCACGTTCTGGCTGTATCTGAAACACGCAGACGACTTGAGCAATGTTCCCGGATGAGTGGAGCCAGCTGGATGGGTCAAGATTTCTTTCTCTCCCCCCCCCCCAACCCTCCGAGAAAGAGTTTTCTCGCTGATAACCGTTTCCTGCGACGAGATCTAGGGTTCCTCCGGACACACCGCTTGCTGTATCTTCAGCAGCGTTTGCTTGTGGCGGTGAAGGGGTGTAGGGTGAGGGATCAATACCACAGCGACCACGTCTTCCGAAAGAAAAGTGGAATCAGCAAATTGCCATTAGCAGCCTTCCTGTAGCCAGGCAAGTCGAGGAAGTCAACTCACGAAGAATTTAAGATGGCGGCTCTTGGAGGCGTTGTCGCTCCAAGGCCAGTGACGCCGTTAAACAGATCTCGTGACATGTCGAGTGTCGTATGTCGTTAGATAGATGTCAGCCAGACGATTGAGCTCCTGGTGCTGTGCTTGAAAAGTCTTAGGCCGGCGGAACGCTGTCGCCATGGGTGCGCCACGACAGGTCCACAGCGTACTGCAGCACGGCCTTGACCCTGTTCAGAAGGTCCCAGGTCGTGTACAGTAGGCGCCGTCTGTACTCCTCACGTGTGTGCTTCTTTCTCAGGTACGTTTTCTTCATCTTTTTCATCCCTCGCAATTGATCCGCGAAGCGGGGATGTAGGTAGGATGAGATCTGGGGACAGACAGGTGAGAAGGCAGATTGAAAAAAAAGTAGTCACATACAGATAGTTATACAACTCAGTAGATGTATAGGCAGAGACAACATGTTGAGTATGCAGACCAGCATGAGAAAATCAGGAAAAAAAAATGTTCAACCAGTTAAACAAATTTAAACTCTGAAGTATGTGTTTTAAAAAGTCTGTTTTGTTAGCAATAGGCTAGTATTACAACATTGAAAATGAAATTAGAAGGCTAAATACAACAAACGATAAATCCAGATCAAAGAATAAGCAGCAATGTCCTACCGTGTCCTTTAACTGCTGATTTGCTTCACCCAGTTTCTGGGCGAAATCAGAGAAGGAACTGTCCCCATCAGAAACCTCGTTTGTGCTGAGTGTCTCGAGGCGGAGAAGAGTCTTATAAGCATCCTTGAGTAAGTGCTGAAACACAGACAGTAAGTACTGTGCACAAGACTAGATAGTCAGTGTTCTCATATCGACAATAGGATCAAACGTCTTTCTACATAAAAATTAAATATCATTCAAATACATGTCCCTTTTTGAGTTAGAATTTACATTTTGAGGTACTATAATATTGCATTTATATATTATCCTGCATCCTGTATAAAATATTATTCTGGCAATGCCTTATTCTGTAGATCATCATCCCTACTCTTTTCCACCTTTTTTCTACTGAGTTTTGGTTCCCCTCTCTTCGTGACTTAGATTTTGCCTCAAAGAGAGGTGATCCATATGAGTTAAGGAACTTGAATATATACATATATATATTTTTTTGTTCGTTCGGTCGTATCGTCATATCGTCTTGTGAACATTTTTGCACAGTCTAGCTTTGCATAGTTTTGCACAGGAAGCTTGGGGAGGGAGGAGGAGGTCCTTGGAGCAAACTTGTCCCTCCTCTCCCTCTCTCACGTATCTTTCACACACGCACGCACATTCGCGTGCACATGTGAGGAGAAAGAGTTAAACGAGCAGGTGGAAGGAGGGGAAACAACACTTACAGAAAGAATGTAATGGGTCAGAGAGTGCGGGGAAGACAGCAAGAAACAGTTACCTTTAGAAATGTGCGCGAATATTCCTTTTCCAAGACTTTGTGGGACGGGACTGGTCCTAGTCCTTCGATGTCTTCCAGGAGAGATGTCTCCTCCAGGCTGCATGGCAGCTTATTTGCATGTGAGCTGTCGCGGTCATCGTGACACTGTAACAAGAAAACGCGATAAGACTCGAGGTCCTTTCTTTTCATCTTAAAAAAAAAAACAGCGTTCCACCCTCACTACACACTGTTAAACCACCATAACACAGCAGGGTGCCTTTCCCTGATGTTGAAATGACAGTTTGAAAACGAGCAATACCCCCACCCCCTCAAAAAAATAGAAAAATAAACATATGCTCACATTTCTGTTGACGAAGGGCAGACAACGCCTACAGAATTATGAAACACGTAATGGCATTTTCTCTTTGTCGTGTTTGAAAGGGATGAAAATAGTTAATGGAAGTTTAATGACCTGCAGAGAGAGGCGAATGAGTGTTAAGCAGTTCGACAAATCATGAAGGACGCGACGTAGCTGATACTTTAGTGACATAACGGAAAGAAATTCAGCATATACTAGCTTGTTCTGTACCCACGTGGCACAGGGTACCCACATTTGAATTGGTACCTGACCCATTAAAGGGTTGGGGGAGGAAAGGCACCTCCCTCACAGGAAAGCTGCCCAAGCTCCATGGTCTCTAACACCTCAGCTCCTAACGACTAAAAGATTATGGGAATACCCTTACTTTAAAAAAAATGTTTATAACAGTGAAGGGCTGCTCAACGCTCATTACTTCTTTGCTCTTAATAAGTTTTAATAATTGTTTCAGACCTGTTTTGTACAACTGAAGAAATTATTGTCGAGACATTATCGAATTAGTGTTGTTGACATGGCAAGATCGACGACACATCTTGTCTATACCCCTAAGGATTGCATCGACTTATATAATGAGCACAGTCCCACAAGGACATTGCCCTAGCTTTTTTAGGAAACCTAACCTCACTTCAAGACATAGAACGTCCACCTCAGACTCTATATCGGCACTTTGGACATCAACAGAAGGTCCATCTGAAGATGAAGAGACAATTTTGATTAAGATTACGATTACAATTCAGAAGGTTGGACCTTTTAACAGTGACATTCTGTACATAAGCAGACTGCCCAGCAGACACTAGTTCGACCCATAATACCCTCCTCTTCCCGGGTCACCAACGCCCGGCATATCACCTATGTACTACGGTCAAGGAACAGGAGGCGGGGAGAAAAGAAAATAGAGCAATAGGCTGTGAGCTGTATACAGAACGGTTTGATGTGAAGTATACACAGCCTGCTCAGATAAATGTGATGTTTACTGTTTAAAACCCTACAGGAATCAATAGCTTGTGAAATGTATAAAAAAAAGCCTGCATGGCTCATGGCTCAGCCTCCTCACTGTTCAACATATAGTGAAATTATTATTCCAGCTATTTCCCACAAAACGTCAAACATTCAAAGACCGAATCGTGGTAAAAAAAAATCTGCTTAAGACACTTTCTTAACTCGAATTCTTAATTCCAAAAAAATGAATGACTGTTTGACTAAACATTTTACATGAGGGTTATATATAAAAGTTACCAAACTTTGAAAACATTTACCTAAAGGCCGTTCTTAACTAAACTAGGATCCAAAGCGTCAAACCGCAGAAGATCCATTGTACTGACATGTGTGTCTGGAATTAACGTGTAGGCTAAGGTTTTAATGTCCCAAACGTTCGTCTCAAAACTACTGGTTTTTCTGTGATCTTCATACAAACTTTGCCAAACACGGTCAAAAGTTCAACGACATTTGAAGTTAAGAAGTGTTGTCCAGTCTGGTTGCACACGTCACATGCGGCGTGCTCGCGCTCTGTCACATCTAGATGTAGTGTGACTGTATAGAAGTTGTTAAAGGTAACCCAAATGCAGAATAAATTGTCTGAATTCACTGCCAAATACTAATTCTTGAAATCTGGGTGAAAATCTCTGTTCTATTGAAGAATTGCACGCCTTTGAACATGGCAGTTCTCACAGGAATTCTGGAAAGATGATATGAGATTATCTCTGTCCGAGTCACAAAAAGCAGTTCGCTGAGCGACATCTCAAAGGCCTTCGGTGACGTCAGTAGTTATGTTAAGGTTAATTCGCGTTATTTTCTAAAACAAAACAAAAAACAAATAAAAACTTACAATTCACTACGTATTTTTATAATAACTTCATGAGAGTTTTACGTTCTTCCAGCAACGTCCAGAGTAATTTCATGCTTGACTATAGTGAGCCTTTAACTCATTTGTCTCGCGCTTTCTCAGAACAAAGGCCTGGCACCAATACAGTAAAGGTTGGTTGTCCGGTTCAGCTCTCGCCTCAAGCACGCTGTTCTTTCGCTGCATGTAGCATCTGTTTACAGGGCTAGCTGCCTTGTTGTGATATGGCCTTACTTGCTGGCTCGGCCTAAAACACCAATCCCTCCCCCCCACCTAACTACAGAAAAGAGGATCGTAATGAGGGCGTTCCTGCCACACAAATGCCTGGCGACACGAATATTTAAGAAGTTACATTAAAATGAGAAAGCAACTGCGTCGAGCTCTTACAACCCCTTGGTGAATAGGGTGTGTCTCAATGGCCCGTACAAACCGTTTTCCTTTATAAATTTTATGCACTTCTTCCGAACGGCGCTGTTGAAGGCTTGTAAAAAGCCCATATTTCCCGACTATGCATAAAGATCGCCTTTTACAAGGCAAATCGTCGAAGCTTCAAAGCTTTAGGTGCCACAGAAGAATTGGCAAACAAGTTTTCACAGCATGTTGACCAAAGTTTAAGTTGCCCCCAGATGACTGGTTTCCTCTAAACCTCACACACAACTTTGCTGATCCTGATCAAAGTTCGACGACATTTGTCAAGTAAGACCTTACCTCTGTAGACCTATATAGTCTCCTTCCGCTTTTAAATGACTTCTTAACCACGCATATATATATATATATAGTCAAATATGTGACTACGGCAATTATTTGTTTTTTTAGATTATAGTCACCTCAAACAAATTGTCAGGCATAGTCACATTGTCGATGACTAGTTATTTGCACCACGCATTTCTAGGTGAGTAAGACTTCGTGATGACTGTATCAAATAGGGAAGACTATCTGGGGAGTGTTTTCGGCGAGAGAAAACTTAAAAAGACGCGAGAAGTATTTCCTGTGGTGTTACTCGTGATGGTGTATAACCTTGGATCGGCGTATTCAGCAAAGATTTTCCATCTGACATATAACATGATAAAACTAGAATGGTGACCCCCCCAAAAAAAAAAAAAAAAAAAAAAACAACAACAACAAAACAAACGCCACTTATGGAGCGAAATATGCTTCTGTAAAAAAAATTAGTAGCCGATAACCATAACCAAAAGTAACCATCTGATAAATCAGGTTTTGCCTTTATTTTGAAACCTAGTCGGATCCACAACGATTGTCCCGGTCCTTGCCAAATTTGGCAGATCTCATCCTGTCGTCAAGAGTTCAGTCACAAACTATGGTTGGTGTGTGATATCCTGGGTCACATTTATTTTTCAATGTTTATTTTCTCTCTTTTAAGATGTTACCAGTGGTTCCAAATAGAAAACAAATACTATGCAGAAGAAACATGGACATACAACCGGCACACCGCAATTTTTATCTCCCCTTTTGCTTGAAACATCATACCCTCATGGACGAAACAAACTGTCAACCTGTCAAGTAAGAGTAGGGACATCAAGAGTGCCTCACTATTTTGATGAACTGACGCCCGCGAATGAATAAGTATATAGAAGTTAAAAATAAAAACTCAGCGAGCAGAGTTATCGGCAGAAATCAAAAGCGGGCGAAGACTGGTATCCCGGCTAGTAAATGACACTATGCGATGAAGATAACAGCAAGGATCAAAACTTTCACTTCCATTATGGAGGAAGGAAGAACTGAAAGGGCTGCGGTACTGACAGCGAGTGAGGTTTAAAGTAAAGAGTGGATCGTCCAACTAGTCCTGCAAACCCACGACTGTATGTATGCCATGCAAAAAACTGGGTTTTAATATACAAACGGAGCAGGCATGAGATCAACTTTAATACTTGTCATCCTGTTACTAATCTCGGCTGATCACATGATTAGTTCTAGAATTTCACGAAGTGCTTAGCTTGGTTAATCACCGGATTACTTCCAGCATTTCACGAGCTAAGGCTTGACATGGCAGCACATAGCAGAGCAGCAACGTGTACGGTTGTAATTATCACATGACCTGATGCTAATTAAATAGAGGCCAGTTTCAGAAGTGTCTACTAATTTGTTTTCCGGCCCACCCTCAACCTGTCACATGATGATCAAAGGTGGGGGTAAATCAAAGCTGACACCCCACTCCCCCAACCACCACCCCTTTTCTATTCCTGGCCTTTTCTTACAGCTGTCTGTAAATATAAATGAATTCGACCACAATAAGGAACAGAGAAGTTTAGTTGCTACCATAAAACGTGCTTACAATGTAGCACTTTGTTTGTTGAGTAGTAACATACTGCATTTGAATTAGTCTGCCATAAAGATTTGGTTTTTCTGTTTAAAAAAAATCAGGCCACACCGGCTGAAATTTAAGTTTAAAAATGGGGGAGTGGATCAGAGGAAACAGGCATTCCTTCTTTACATGATAATGTAATGTTTGATTTTCCATTTTTTACATACTACTGGTTAAAATCGTTTTATTTCATTGGTCTGACAATCGAAAGAAAATGACTAAAAATGTGCAAGCCCTTATTTGTCTTTGTAGCCCACACAAAAAGAGTTTACAACAACTGTTTTGGTTGACTTTGAACATTTTATCTTCCTCTTTAACTTCAGTTCCTTGTGTTGTTGTTCTCGTTCGCCTATTTTTTGTCTCACTTGAAGGCCAGCTCTCGAGATAAAACTAGCAGTCATCCGCAAAGCGTCTAGAGGTCCGTACAGCCTCTGTTCCTGATCATGTTAATTAATAAAGCAGGGACACATGCATTTTGCATATTTTGCAAAATAAAAATCTCTGAAAAGCAATGTTGATGTCGACGAAGCATCAAGCTTCACTAAAAACACAGGCGTTCATCGTCTGCTGCGACTTTCGGCGTCACATTAGTCACAGAATTTGGTTTACTTTCTAAAAGAAAATTCGCGAAAAACAAAGTTGGGCATTTGACATCAAACGGTTAAACTTACATTCGTGCTAAAGATCACATGCATGCATAAATATTCAAAAAAGCTGATATTGTACCATGATCCTTCCGCAAAAAATCTTACTTCCGTATCCGTTTGGTATGCTTAATCGTTATGTCCGCAATCCAAATCATAACCCTAATCCGCATCCCAACGGTCCGCTCACTTTTGCAGTTACCCTAAATGTACACTCTTCCTTAAGCTACCCACCTCACACACACACACACGCGCGCGCGCGCGCGCGCACGCACGCATAATTTCCGTAATTAAAGAAGATTTTAAAAAAATAAAACAGGCACACAAAAGAGAAAAATAAAAATTCAATAAGAATCGCCAATACCACATAAACAAGCTCTACAGCGGCATTTAATGAAAACAACCAGCTGTTAAACTATTTAATATAGTACATTTTGATTGACACCATAAATGACTAAAATAAAGGACAGTCTAAGTTGTGCATGCGTTGTCGAAACAGTAAAGGAGTGTGTCTAGTGCGTGCGTCTTAAGTGGGTTTGGATGAAGGATAAAAATACGAGCGAGAAAATAATTTATGTGGTTTTGAATTCATGTGGTTTAGGGTTCACCACATTTGGACTCCGACAGTGTCGGTGTCCGTAGTCTGTTGCGTGTTTGGTCTTCATCTGAGTCTATCCGTCTGTTTGTTTAAGCTTAACAGCCAGTGAAAGCAAACCATCCTACCCATTGGATTCTGAAATATAATATTATATGCAGGGACACAATGCAGTAAATTTAAGCTTCCTTCCCAGAGAGAGAGAGAGAGAGCAATATGGATCAAGGACTAGACACGAAGGCATGTATGCAAATTAAAGTTAGGTTCCAGGAGCATCTGTGCCTCTTACACCGCATAAAGGCAGCCACAAAGTTTAAAGCATGAACCGGTCCTGTAGTTTTTAATTTTTTTTATTTGTTTCTGGCACATAAGACTGTAGTATGCAGAACAGCACAGGGCTAGCGATAAGACGAAGATATGGCAGGCGAAATTACACCTAACACCAGGTCGCAAGCTGACGTAGTCTGGAGCTGCTCATGCGTGCCGAAAGGCCTGTTTTTTTTTAAATGCACAGGACGATTTGAATTAGAAGACACAAGTAGCAAAATAACCTCTCGACTACATACCTTTGACACTAGTATGTCTCTTGCCATCTCCGCCAGCCCCGATAAGCGGTCCATTAGCTGCCGCATGTTGATGAAAAACATGACATGGCTCCCGCCGTCAGGGGACGTCGTTTGCGTCTGTGGAGAGCTGAGGTTGACAGGGTGAGCGAACGCAGCTGAGATCAGCAGAAGAAGTAGGCTTCCACCACGAGCAAGCCCTGCAACTGGAAAGAAAACAAAACAATTTTTTGAGTGTCAGCGTGCAGCTGTCCTAAGCGCACTGTAAAGTTGTTGTTTTGGTTGGCACAAACCACTTTGTCCTTATTCCAAAAGATCCATACATCGCCGTACATCTTTTTTTTTTTTTGGGGGGGGGGGTAATCAAGACAAGATTTTTTGTCTGCATCATTGTTCTTCTCTTCAAGACACGGTTCATGTGCAAGTAAAATCCATGCTGCTTGATTCTTGACGTTACCATATCTCACCTCAGTCCAGGTCAAGGGACTTAATGAACTCTTTATTGTAGACAAAATCGTTTTGTACATTGCTGTCTGTCCGCTTTCAAAAAATCTTCCTCTTTCTAGAACACTGCAAGCACCTCATGCAGGGTGAGACCTGCACAAACCCCACGACAGTTTATGTGTGTAACAGGTCCCCCCTAAAAACTAAAGGCAAAGTAGTTCGTGCACCCAGCGAACGCAGATGTGTACCAAACAGCAGACAAAAAACAAAAATAACAAATAACACGCCAGTACAGGTCGACTCAAAGTACAGCCTCCGTAAACGCGGGCGTAAAACTGGGCTTCAAGCGTTCAGGTGACAGACACGGTTCTGTCCTCCTTGCACAACTGTCAGATGAAGGGTCTGACCGCAGGTTGCAGGTGACAAATACCTGCTGCAAGCAAACGACAGGTTCGCCACACTGACAGCTTTAATGACACCAAGGAGCGGCTCGTCAATGGGGGATAAAAAAAAACAGTATGGCACCCAGTTGTTTTGGAGGACGGGGGGGGGGAGAGAAAATGCAGGATCCCCCAAAATAAATAAAAGAAATAAAATGCCTTTCAGGCAGGTGAGAAACATGGTTGGGAGGCGTGAACACTCAGCCCATTTCCAAGGCCGCGACGTTAAAACGTTGCCGAAGTCCGCGTTGTAAAAGTCTAACCGCGCACCTCGATCGTCACATCATCACAAAAAAACAAGTTTGACTCACCTCGCGACCCTCTTTTCGAGATCTCCATTATTCTCCCTCAGTATGTTTGTTTGTAAAAGTGGCGCTTTGCTGGGCGATGCAGTCCGTTGTTCTTGTGGCTACAACTAGCGTGCGGTTGTGGTTTTGGAGGCACACGGAATGTCACGGTCCCACGAAGGAAGTGTGCACACTTGCTAGAGCTCAAGGCTTTCTCGAGAAATGAAACTTAAGCCGATTGCACGCGAGTTTTATACACCGCAGGTGCGGGAATTCCCGATTGACAAGCGCTAACGCCACATTTGTTCTTCTCCCCCCCCTCCACCCATCAACCTCTCTCTCTTTTTTTCGCCCCCTCTTCCTACTTCATTTTCTCTTCTCTCACTTTTCTCCACCTCCTCTTTTCATTGTTTCCACCCCAACCCCTGCCCTTTACTTGCTGCCATCTATGCCACAGCCATCGGGGAGGCGTGCATGCTCCGAGTCGAGGTCTCGCCATGCAGCCGTCGACCGTCAGCGAGTTGCTTGTCCCCAAAATACTCGCTGGGAAAAGCCGCGCGGCTGGGAGGGCGAGGGATGGGGAAGGGGGAGGGACATGACGCGTAACTTGTAAAGAGAGGATGTCGTCAGCTAGTCATGCAACTGTCAGTGAATGGGAGGTCACATCACGTGAATCAGAATGCGTCGTAAAAATGGCAATGGGATATGTCAGGTGTGCAATGTCGGATTTCCGCTGATTAAAATTGGGTGAGGGGGAAAAAACTGTACCGTATCCTAACAGGTAGTCAGTATAAGTGCACACACACACACACACACACACACAATGCCAGAATCTCAGAGGACTGCACAAGAGAAGTAATGTTATTTGCCATGAATGTGAGAATATGACAAAAGATCCAGTAAATGAAAACAATTCAATAGCAGAAACGGGAAATTAAAAGCCAGCTCTTCTGACAGAAATAAGCGGGGAAAATGCCCCAGACTAACAGACAGTTATAACAAATGATAGTGGTGATAATGTTAGGGGTGCTGTTGCTGCTGCTAGTAAATGTGGTAACAGATGATAAAGAAGGGAAAAACAGTTACATGTATTTTGATATCAAAGCATTGAGCTGTCCATCAGCTTACTTGTGTTGTCTTTCGATGTTTCTGTTTGGATGAATGGTTGGTTATCTGCTTTTTAATCTGTGTAAACGTCACCAACAGTTTACTGACATTTTTTAGTAACCGATATTACAGTAAATTGCTAGCTGTTATAATTAGTATGTTCAGCAGCTATAATCAACATGTTCAGCAGTTATAACCAATATATTCAGCGGTTATGTTAATCCCATTCATAGTATGGGTGTCCAAGAAGGACGGAGAGGGTAAGATAGATGCACGTTCCCTTCCCGCATAATTTCTTCCTCAAGCGAAAGATTTATTTCCGCCCACTGGTATACTCCAGATTTTCTACTTACGCAGCATCTAAAAATAACCCTTACACCTCGGATCTTAGACGGGCTCCGAGCAGACGACACGACGTTCGGAAGTTAAATCCTTGCATCAGACGAGTGATAAGTAACGGGAAAACAAAAGATTAGAGACAATAAATAATCAGACAGACAAAAGAGGAGAGAGAGAGAAAAAGAGAACTTGATCATTTCATTCTGTGTTGTAACGAGAAATTAAACACACCGGAAACTGTTATCTCCGAGACGACGACTACTTATCATAAACTCCTGTGGTGTCTTTAACAGAAATTAAACAGTCAGATAATATGGCAACGTGTGTGTGTGTGTGTGAGAGAGAGAGAGAGAGAGAGTTTGTTTGTGAGTGTGTGTGTTGGTTTGCTTTCATGTGTGTACTAATGTACACATCATATACACATATAGATACATACTCCACGCTAAAAATAGAGCAGACGAGAGGTCCACACAGGACTGACAGTGGTCTATATTGCTTGATGGCAGATGTCTGCATTAGTTTTACCTTGATAACTTCGCTGGGAGGAGATGCTTGCGATCGTTAAAAAGGCACCAGAATACTGCTGACCCCGGGTTAAAAATATCAGTGTTATGCAGGATTATTGAAAATTCACTTTCGGATTGAAAAACTATGGGGCATTGCTGACTCTTAAGCTACATGCCAATGCACAAACTTTTACGAGAAATGAATTTCTGACACAACTTGTTGGTCTGAAGTAAACACTACCACTTTCTTTAAAACTATAAAACCATGTACCGATCTCAAATTAAATTTTAATTATGCCATTGTAAACAGATTGCGCCGTCTTTTCATTTTTAAATTTATTTAACGCTTAACTTCCATTCCGTTATGGCTTTGGTTTTAAAAAAATGTAGAAGATGATGATGGAGGTAGCATCTTTGTCTTATTTATTTTCCTGTGTGAGTCGTACTCATTAAAATTTACAGTCAGGAACTTACATTCCAATTTGCATATGCATGAGCATCCGTGTTAACAACACTGTTAATAGCCTCAAATGACCCGGCATTTCCACGCTAATTAGACGGGGTCAGGTATTCCCAGAAAAGGGTTATCTTCCTTTTTTCATCAGAGGCGCCTGAAGAGGACACCCGAGACGTGGGCAGCAAACTGCGGCTTCTGCATATGATGCACATTTCATTAACCCCTTACTTTCTAACTGCCACTAGTGAAATAAACCACACAAGCACGATGGTAACCCTCTCTTAGCTACCGGATATTGTGAGTCACATTTATAACTTCTTCCACCGGGGGTAGCAGAAGGTAGTCAACCAAACCCATAGAGTGAAGCACGCTCAGCGACGCACGCACGCACGCACGCACGCACAAGTGGAAGCGTCTTCGCATCATTCTTTGCGCGTCAGATTGGATAACCAGGGTGACTGGTTTCATGACTCCTAATTTGCTGGAGACAGAATCTGGAACATTTGGCCAAGGACATGTCAGTTACGTAAACTCTACTCTAGTGTCAAACAGCAAGCCAACTCAAATGAGTGCCAGAGGTGGGGTGTGGGAGGAAGACGTCGTTGCTGTTTTACAGTTCGGTTTGTTTCGCATGGACACAGCCATGTTAAGTGTGGATCATACGTACATGTCCTCCACCAACCCAAAGTTGCGACTCGCAGTTTTTTATCATTGCAGTGCTGCCGTTGCTGCTGCTGCTGCTGCTGCTGCTGCTGCTGCTGATGATGATGATGATGTTGATGATGATGATGACTGAGAGTATAAACTTCGAGAGTTACTGTTTGTTCTATTCGTGTGTTTTCATCTTCAGTCAGCATCTCTCCAGGAAATATGTAGACACAGATACGGTGCCTTCTGACCTCCGAACTGTGTGAAACAGGCAGTGGAAGATAAAGCAAGATATATGTAGCTTGACATTTTACATGCACTGCGATTTTGCCTTTGAGAAATAGCACAGTTATCAGCTAGGTTCAGCCAGCCTGCTTACCATTAGGAAACGATTTTGGAAACCCACAGTATTTTCGTTGTCTATCGTGTCTTGGGAGACTGCTGAGAGAGCTTCGCCAAGTCGGCCTTGCTTCCTGCACATCTGGAGGACAGCGTCTGGTTATCAAGACAAACAAAACAAAAAACAAAAAACCCCAAACAAACTGGGTCTTGTCTGTGCGGGTGTATCAAGACATAGATCTCTTGGGCCTTGTCGGTGTGGGAGTATTCAGACATAAAACACTGTCTTCCGGTGCGGGTGAACCAAAACATAAAGTAGCGTCTTTCGGTGCAAGAATACCAAGAACCATAGTCTTCGGAACACATTCCTGCGTTATCAGAAACAACGTGGTGTCGAGAGAGAGAGAGAGAGAGAGATGGCAGTGACAGTCCTCTGCTCATTGATTATCCTTACCACGGATTTTTTTAATTAACAAATAATTTTTTTTCAACATGCATGTTTATCAGTGGACATAAACTTATGTTTATGTTGAACTACGAATGGACTGCACTCACTCTGAGCTCAGGCTGTCTATATTGTCATGCAAACCCGGGATGGGGACGTCTGCAGTTGTTTGAATGTCACAGCAGCAGGAGCTGTCTGTAGCTGTGCTGCTGCAGCCTGTTCTTCCTGGAAACACACTTAAGTACCGCCATGACCCTGCGGCCTCTCTATTTCGTAGCTTGTGCCGGTGGTGTGGGCTTCACATGACCTACATGAAGATACCACGATATAAAGATCGGATTTCGTTTTTTTTCTTCTTCTTTTCCTTCACTACTTGCAACAATTTTAATAGAAATAGAGTGGGAGGTATGCTTTCTTTTTTTCCTTGGTTCCTTCTAGCAACAGCTACAGCAGAATTTTCTGTGGGTTTCTGATGCTGGATGCCTCCAATGGTTAGGCTGAGAATGGGACGGGAAAAACTGATTCTTCAAAATGTGTATACTGCACACGGCACGGGCTCATATCCCTAAAGGTCACTCCGTGTGTGTGTGTATCACAGACTCACACTCCTTGCAAAGATAAAGAAACTCAAAATTGTACCTCGGTACTCACCCCTTAGAGAGTTCACTCCCCTGACTTGTGGCGTGCAGCTGGTGCAGAAGGTTAGCGAGTCTGTCATGGTGACAAAAAGAGTTTGATGTTGTATGCTATGTTTGATGCGGTGACTTTGCAACTTTGTCACTCCCTCGTATTGCACCCTCAAGAGATGTGAGCAGTAACGTGTAGGAAAGCAGCACGGCTCGGCCCTTGCCTTGCTGGCTGGTTGGCGGGTGTGTGTGGACGGTCCACCGCTTGCTGCCTGCCGCCTGATGAAGGCTGATGCTGGTGGAGGAAGCAGCTTGCCGGGGTATCAATGCCTCCCGGTGCCCCTCTCCAGGCAGACCCGTTTTCGCCTCCTTGCGCTGGGACTGGAAGGAGATTAGAGAAGCGCTCCTTATGTAGGAAAAGTAGTGAAACTGGGCGAGGGTACTAGGGGACAAAATTGAACTCTATGGGGTGTATATACTTTCTCAAGAAAGACTTGAGCAGGCGCGCGCGGGGGTGTGTGTGTGTGTACATTTTATGTGAAGATGTTCAGTCGATGTGCAAGTTGTGAGTTTTGTTTGTCGTTAGGGAGTGTGGTGTGTGTGTGTGTGTGTATATATATCTCTTGGTATGATAGTCTTTCTTGGTCGGCTACAGAATAATTTTTCAGTCGTTATATTTTTTTGACAGCATCAGCCCGCGACACTTCTCGTCATCTATCAGTTCCTTACGCCTATGAGCTTAATAATGGTGGCATTGAGCGTATGTCTGAGATGCGGAAACTTTACAAAACGACATCATCATCATCATCATCAGACCGGGAGATTTATGCGGTTGACATCCAGCAGTTAAAAATGTTCATATGGTTATCATCAATCAGTTTTGTGAGCTTTAAGCCGCTATTTCGTCCCACGCTACATGAGACTCATCCTAACTGCGCAATAAAAATTTGAAAAGGAGGGAGGGAGAACCCGAGCATCTCTGTACCGTCTGGCTGCTCAGACACCAGCGCAACGTCATCTCCACACATTTCAGTTCTCAAGTCAGAGTTGTTTTTGTTGACGGGAGCTTGTCTCATTTCCTAATCATCTCAAGCTCACGTGTTTCTGAGGAATGATCCAAGGGGTCACTCGATACAAAGCATCCAGCGAGATAAGTAACGGGAAATTATTTTAGTGAGTCAAGGAATTGTTCAGATGAAAAAATGGTGAGTGTTGGTGAATCTAAGAAGCTTTGTGGAAGCCGGCTTTTTGGGACAGGTGTTACGGTTGTCGTCACTTCAAAACGGTGTCACTCGAGATCTTCCTAGAACTTTTCATCTTCTAGGTTGGTTCATTCCTGTTCCTGAATGTTAAATGTCTTCATTGTCATTACGAGACTATTCACATAAAATTCTCTGATGAACTACTTTAAACATAGGCATTCCAAATTCTTTTTTGGAAACTGACAGTTTTTGTTCGATTAAGACTTTTTGTTCAAGTCTCATGTTGAAAAAAGAACATTTTAACACTGCCTTTGTCCGACCATATTCCCTATATTACGGTTTTCTGCAAGTACATTTTGAAAGAGACTGCCTGTTTATTGGGTCACGAAACGATCTCCTGTGACTGAAATAGCTACTAACATCAGATATTATCAACAGAGCTTTGCGTTGCTGTAACAAGTAAAGCCACCATCTTACTCAACAAAAATAGCCGCTTGAATACACATTCAGAGGACAAACCACACAATGGCGCATACCTTTTTTATTCTTCAATCATTAGAGTGTTTTTTTTTATAAAAACACCTTTGTCGTCATTATTCTTTAGTTTAGAGGTTCGTATTAAATGTATATTCAGAGTTCTGTTAAAATCTCACAATTGCTCATAAACACGATTAT
Organism: Marisa cornuarietis; assembly: GCA_004794655.1. NCBI lineage: Eukaryota > Metazoa > Mollusca > Gastropoda > Architaenioglossa > Ampullariidae > Marisa > Marisa cornuarietis. The sequence continues at coordinate 144,510 of SMMW01000554.1, read as the reverse complement.
TTTCCAAAATCAAATTTTAAAACCCTTTGTCTTCATTATTCTTAAGTTTGGAGTTCTTATTAAATGTATATGCGGACTTTGGGTTAATATGAAACAGCTATCACCACTCGGGCGTTTATTTAGCTTTGGTCGATTCGGCTTTAGGTGATGTGGTCATGGCGGGGTCGATTTGACTCGGGCATGCTGTCGATATAGCCAGTAAGATATAGTTTTTGGCTGAATTGACCTCCATCCCCCCGTTCATTGCTGGGAAAGATGTTTAGTCATGTTGTCAGTTGACACTATTGCCTTCCATTGTGTGGGCGAACTGTCCGACAAACATATTTCTCCTTCTCTTCTTCCTCCATCGTCTTTGTCGTTGCCAGAATTATTGTGGTTTTCACGTCCACGACAACATTATTATTCATCATTTTTTTATGCTTCTTTCGTAGATTTCTTCAAAATAAAGGAAAATATTTAAACTCGTGCAATATTTTTACCGTCTGTGCCGTGTTTCCATGGACGTTTATAAACAACATATCACGATCATGAAGAATAGCACATAATATAATCAATGCAAAAATATTAAACATATACATGTCTGTGGTGTTACTGCAAAATTCCGGTCAACCCGGATGTGGCGACACAACGTGATGCGGGCAGCAGTGCTATGATTGGGTAGCTCCAGCGGATGCTCGGCAGCCCACAATGAGTGCAGAGGCTCTTTTCCACTTTAGTCACAATCCCCACCTACTCAAAATAGATATTGTCAACTGGCTGCGACCAGTCTTACCGGCCAAAAAAACCGTTTGCGCCAACTTTATCTGTTCTCTTGATTTGAGTTCCGGCACAACAAACATGCGATAATTTACTCGTACATTGTGTGGCCTCAGGCTGGCATCTTGCTCTGCTTAGCGGACGGGGCAAACGTTTGGCAAAGCGTGGAAACGGTTTATCCCCAACCCACAGCGAACGTGTAAGATAAATGAAATGGAGAATGCAAAATGCACCATGTAAGATGCACATGCAAAATACACCATGTAAGATAATCATGCAAAATGCACCATGTTAGATAAACATGCAAAATAATCACATCGCTTAAAGACTATAAAAATAACCCTCTCCCACCAACAGCTGCCTCCCCTACACTAAACAAATGATGACAACTCTGCACTCATGACAGCATTCTAACAAGGAGAATAATAAAAAGAAAACTAATCTAATCTTACTTTGTGTCGAAGTTGTTAGTTTGCAATTCAGTTGTTCAAACTGTCACGAATATCAGCAGGTGTTTGGGTCTGACCCGAAAGTAGGCAAAGGGATCACCGTCGAAGAGGAACGCCCGCATTTAAACCCTAATGCTCGCGAGACCAGATTAAACTAAATCATGGAAGTCACCATGCTTAGAAACAGATTATCTAGGCTTTAGTCAGGTCACTTCTTGGGTCACCGAGCAACCAGCCTTGAAAATTAGCTGTCACGGCAGGCTGAGTACTGTGTTGTGTCCCTCTGATCTCTGCCAGGTCTTCCTCTGGTCTGCCTTGTCTTCCCGTCTCGATCTATCTTGTCTCCTTTCTGTCTCTGTCTTGTCTGCATTTGGTCTCTGGCTTGTCTTCCTCTGGTCTCTGTCCTTTCACCCTTGTTTACGCCCTGGCTCCTTCTAGTCTGCCTTGTCTTCCTCTGGTCTCTCTTTTCTGTCTGGTTTCTGCCTTGTTCCTTCTGGTCTCTCGTTTGATTCCTGTCTCTGTCATGTCTCCTGGTCTATGTCTTGTCCCCCGTCTGGTCTGTCTTGTCTTTCTCTGGTTTATGTCGGGGAGGGGCGGGGTGAGCAAAAGGAGCGGGTAGAAGGAATAGGATTTGTGGAAGACATGAAAGACAGTGGGGCAAAAAAAAGAAGGCGATCACTTTCAGACTGTTGACCTGCATGTCACTTCAATATGCAAAAGGGACAAATGACGCTTAGATACGCAATGCGCATGCGCGCCCACGGTATGTCAGGCTGACCTTGTATGTCACGGAAGTTTTGCCTGGTGCAGTCTGTTTGCTAGGAAACGCCTCTTGTCGGCGATAAGTTTGCGCTCTTATCTGTCCGGCTTTCGGCTCAGATTCAAGCCAAGGGGTAAAATCGCTTGAGTGTCTGAACATGCGCCTACTGTACAACTCCCTCTTCGCTTTTTGTTGGACCTCTGTGATGAAGAAGGTGCTCCAGAGTTCACGTGTTATTTGTTTATTGTTTACATGTTGTGTCCTGTCACAAACTAAATATTCAGATTCCGACACACTCAAAGCTCCGTTTCTCTCTCTCTCACTCTCTCTCACACACACACACACACTGTCAAGCTTATGACCTGGTTAAAATTTCGCTGTTCGCTTTCCGAAGAAACCCACAGGTGAGGAGACACGCTGTGCGTGGGGAGTGGCGACTGTGCCGCAGAGCCCGGTAGGTTCAACTTTTCAGTTTGTAAAAATATAGTCCAATTATTCGAAACTTCGTTTTGAAGCCGCAACTCGAATGTACTAGAGTTTACATTTGTTATTGCACCCATTTTTAAGTGTTTTCGGAGGTCGGCGCTTGCCTAAAGAAAGAACAGTTGGCATAAGATGAACCCTTCCCAACGGACGCAGAGAGGCGTTTTTCCGGGGGAGGTAATCAGGACAGCACCTTAATTGTGTGTTCTGTTAATGGAATAGGTGTTTCTGGACGTCGAACGCTGGAGCGCCACATCTGCGTAGAACGGAGTTTAGAGTGTACACAGGAGGAGCTGTCTTTAATACCAGGCATGTGACTTTGTCTCACCACCGGTCTGTGGAACCATTCACTGAATACCTACCTACATGTGAACGTATGCGAGAACAAGAGGAAGAGAGTGTGTAGGGATATGTTTAATGGTGTTTGTCCTTTTGAGAATTTCTGTCTTGTGATTTAAATGTTGACAGGGCCCTTAAAGGCAGAGCTATCTCTTATTTTGTGGAGTGAAAAGAGCAAGTAGATGTCAGCGCATGCGTGAGATTGGAGGTGTGCCTCCGCGTGACGTGAAACACACACACACAGCCGCACGCATCTCCTATGTACAAGGTTTGCATCCTGCAACACGCCAGGTGACTAGCTAAAGGCAAAAAGCAGGAGAAACCGATGCATAGACAGACGTAACAAATGATAGAACAGTGGTGAAGATATCAACTAGGCAAGAGCCTGGCACAACGTCTGTTGCTTGACTGGCGCTCAGAAAAGGTAGGGATTTGCTACGTCACACCCACGTGTGTACTTTCCCTGCAAGAGCTAAGCGGAACAAGGTTTGCGCAGGATGTGTGTATTTGGAGGAGTTGGGGGGGGGTCTTTGACTTTCCCCGTCCGTTTTCTCGAAAACAGCAGTTGGTCCTACTTTTAGATAAATCTCTATTTTGCCTACAAGCTCATTATCGCTGTTATTTACAAACGGCTCCACAATTTGAAGAGAATTGTACATTCATTCTCAAACTTAAGAATAATTCAATATCAAGAGAATAAAGTTACAAACAACACGTTAACAACAACAACAACAACAACAACAACAACAACAAACCCCCTCCTTCCCGGAAACTCGATGTCTCCTACAAAACTGTGATCCCTTTAAAAAATAAATAAACGAGTGAGTTGTCACTCCTTTGTTTTATTTACAGCGTCATTCCTTCATTTAAAACTGTGTCACTGTTAACTAAGGCGAATGAACTGCCGTAAAAAGCAAGGACTGCTAACACATTACACCATTACTGTGTCACGCATCTTTCTGCTTGCATTTCCCCGACGTAATATGAGCACGTGTCAGCGAGGCACGCGCCTTCAATTCGCACCCTAGGTTCACGAGATGTGATTAAAACAGGGCAAGGCACACAGCCTTATATATATATATATGTGTGTGTGTGTTCTTAATGTGAAATAGAATATTTTCCTGTTTTAGAAGTCTGCTGTGAAGATAAGATTCGCAAGAAGAGGCTATAAAGACAAACTCTGCTGGACTTACAGAACAGGTTTAATGGAGCAGGAGTATGAGGAGCTCCACAGCAAAAGACTGCCTCGGTCTTCTCATCTGCGTGTTTAATTCGATTCAAACGACATTCTGACCTTGCAATTGTTATATTTACCTTAGTTCAGGAATTTGCTTTATAGTGGATCATCCCCCACTCTCTTTCTCTCTCGCTCTTTGTTCACTAACATACCCGTAAAAGATATCTAGATGGTGTTAAGGATCTATAATGTTCCCAATAAAGCAAACACGTGAAAAACATATCACTTGAAATTAAAACAGATTTATTATTTTTCTTTAAAAATAAAAAGATATGAAAATGTGTAAAACATGCCAAAAGTTGCAAAACCTTTTTTAAGTGTTGTATTGCCGATGTCTGTGTTAATTATTGCCATCTTTCTGTGCATTATGTTGTTTGGATGCCTCTTCATCGAGAACGGAGAAGTATTTACCATAATTTCTGGAAACGGTATCTTGTAGGAGCTCTCCCCAGTCATTAGAGAAACAAGCCTTACACTGTTGTAGACCTTTAACCTTTGTCCCAGCTCACCTGACCCGACTCCAGTAATGGAGGACATTGCTTTATTAATTATATTGTAATGTTGATTTAACGGTTAAAGCAAAACATCACTTTAGGCTGCTCGCCTATATCAGTCTTCATTGTTCACACCACATAACTACTAATGTTCACAGACGCCTGTTAATTCTCTCGCCCCTATATAGAACTCTAGAAGAAGGCCTTTTATGATTCCATTTAGAAAAGCCTCGGCTTGTTATCTATGTTTAGACCCAGTTGAAGAGTTTTGTAAACTTCTGAATCTGTTTGGGTACAGAGGTAATGTCAGTGTACTGCAGACTTTCAAAGCTGTAGACCCACAAGCGGTTGAATATATAAAATATGTGATAAATATTCAGGCATCAACACATTCTGAAAAAACAGGCTTCCAAGTATATGGTAACTGAAAGAAAAAAACATCTGCCGGCTCTCTTCCTGCATCTGGTTGTGTGTGCGAGAGACGGTTTGCTTACTCACACCATACCTCCACCACTCGGGTATATATACTATTTATTCTCACTACACCGATTTAAGGTCACATAACATGAATATAGGTTGCTACTACTGTTCGTATTGTGCGTGTCATAGAAGCAAATACAGGGGCGGGGAATTGTTAATGAAAGGGACATAATGAAAGGGCCGATGGTGTAAATAATTTACAAATTAACAGCAACAAAATAAATAAAGGACGTAACATCGAGTGGTGGAGTGAAAGGGCGAAAAGGCAACGAGGCATGCATGAAAGAGGTAACAGTAATAAAAAGGGGCGCCATAGATAAGGACAACAGAAGCAGTGTCAACAGGGGCAGATAATCAGAAGCAGTGCCAAGAGGGACAGGGTAATGTAGGACCGAATAGGATGCCGTTCGAACCCAAAGACTCGCCCCCTAACAGGCGTCATGCCCATGTAACGCAGCACATTTCCCCCAAGTGAAAACCTGACGAGGGAAAGTCAGGGAGAAAATGGGCACCGCCCTCACTAAATATGGCCTCGTGATAAGTGAGGGCTTTAAATCTCATTCCTTTACGACCGCAAACTCGTGGGTCTACCCTTACTTTAGACATACGCAGGAGCAATAAACGGGAACAAGATTAACAAGCTTCACCTCTGGGAGTGAAGAAGTTAGCCCGACAAGAATAGTCTCCCATGAATAGTCCTGGGAGAAAACTGAAAATTAAAAATACGAAAATTTAATAAGATAAATGGATAAAAAAAGAGGAAGTTTTAATTGGTGACAAAGCTATGAACATCTAAAGAAGCTTTGGAAAGATTTTTTATGCTTTGCCCACTGACCCGACTCATTGTCTGTGCTCTTCCTTGAGGAACTTCAGGTAAAGGTGTGTGTGTGTGTGTGTGTGTGTGTGTGTGAATATTACTCTCTAGGCTCTGACACCACACTTTAGATAAGTGGATAGTGTGTGCAGATGGTGGTGGTAGAGGTGAAGATGCAGAAAAAGAAATGTAGCATTAAGGTCTTATGAAATGTTATTCTCTCTTTGAATCCAGTCTTCTGTGTGTGTGTGTGTGTGAGAGAGAGAGAGAGAGAGAGATTTCTTCATTGTAAAGCCATACTTTGTTGCCAGTGAGGTGATTACCATATAATATAGGTGAGTATAAGATACAAAAGAATTCACACACATACACACACGCGCGCGCGCGCCGTCACGTGCACGTACGCGCGCTTGAGTCTTGCTTGAGAAAGTATATACACGCCACAGAGTTCAGTTTTGTCACGCTTTTGTGATCAAAGGGGAAATTTCGTCTAGGTTTTTATACCTTCGCGACATCCAGAACAAAGATGATGAACAAATCTTTAAGCTGTTTAAAACTAAGTTCCTTTATATAAGATTATAACATTATCGCATTTTTAAATATAAACCTCAAATCTGTCATACATTTTCTTGTGGTGCTGATAGAAACTAATCAATATGTCGGTTCTAATTCTTTAATCAACCCCGTGTTGTATCCAGTACCTTGATGAAGCACATCATGGCCAAAAAGCGCTCGGTTTTAAATCCCACCTTTTTAAAAAGTACTTCTTCAAACTTTTCATCTCTGATCTCTATTTCTCAGCTTCGTCCATCCATGTCAATCGTGACTACCTCAGTGTCCTCTGTTTCTGCTGCTAGTTTTTTTTTTTATAGAGTTCATTGACGTTTTTGCGGTTAGTGTCTCTGTGTTGTATGGCTCATTGACGGATCGCTCTTAGTTCTTCCTGCACCGCAAAGCTCTGTGACCTCGCACCACACAAGGAAATGTGCTATGCAAATTCTATTATGACAAAAACATTTATGAATTTTGCAATAAATTAACATCATTTGTAACATTAAGCTGTTCACTTGTGTTGTCGATGATTGCCAACCCTGAGTGTTTCTTTGATGGGTTCATTGATGAAAAAGGAAAACAAAATCATATAACTTTCAGCCAGCTTTAAGATCAGAGAATCTAAAACTTGTTCGCGATGTTTTCATACATTATTTAACATCTCTAGAAATACATTTCATTCAGAGAATCAGTTTTCATTTTCACTTGTATTATTTCTCAAGGTTTAACCACAAAGAACTCTATCAGCAGTATGCTGAAAGTCCACAAATATGTAAAGAATTTTGCTTTGTTAAGATGACGATGAGTCAAAGTATATAAAATGGAAAAAATGTATACATATATGTATGTCTGAATAATAATAATAATAACACGTGATTAATGCAGCTCACGCTCTTAAGGAACATGCTCTTACCGCTTGAGACAAGAACGAAACATGGACAACATACGAAGGACGAAAGGATGAACAACAGTACTGGTGACTAATAAAAGACAAATGTAGAAAACGCAGAGAGGAATCAGGTAACAAGAACTAAGAGTGTCGTGAGTCAGCAGAGGAAGACGAGTAAGGAAGGAGCAATAAACGGAAAAGGTGGGGGAGTGGGGACTAGTATTTTGTGGACTGTTGTCATGAGTAATGCTTTTAAGTAAGAAGTGTGTTTTCAGTGCACATTTAAAAGATTCAATGGTGGATAGGTGGCGGATATGAAAACGGATAGAGTCCATTGTTTTGCTGCACAGTAACTAAAAATCCTGTGACTGTGTTTTGTTGCTCTGGTGACAGGTGTTATTCAGACCGTGTGTTTGAATTTGAGAGCGACAAAGGGGAGGTGAATAGGTCACGATATGTAAGCACGAAAGGGAAGTAAACGGAGGTTCCGTCATGAATAGAAGGAAACCCCGGCATTTGGATGCCTAAAGGTCTGAAAGAGGGATATCCGCTGCAGTCTGGCTTTGGGGTCACTTCTTGGAAACGATACTACAAACAGACATTCATTGTCTGCGGCTGGGGCAGCCTCGTATGGCACATCCGGACTGAGAAACAACGGCCAATTTGTCTAACTCCATGAAATGCACTGGGTAACAAGCAAGGAAATGAAGGGGCTGTCTTTCAGTGAGGTGCTACAAGGTACGATGTTCACCACAGACTGCGACACTAGCAGTAACAGATCTTTGAAACACGCACTAGAGGAACTAAACTGATGAAAGATTCTATGACGAATATAATATAACTAACTACGAATTAAAACAAGTGATAAAATTTTATTTTTTTAAATTCTTATTTAGCTTAAGGGACACATTGGAACCTAGATGCACTTGTGATTAGTAATGCATGCTGTTTCTTGCAAGTGGTCATATCGCAATGCACGCTTGTGCCTTTAATTATGCCTAATACAGAAAAATAGCTCACGAGAAAGTATAGTAAAACTAACAGCTGCTCAAACTCAATAGACATGAATACATGCGCGGCGTATTCCATCTCTTTCACGTTTGACAACCAGGCCAGTAAACACCAGGGCTATTTTCGCGGTTTGACTCTGTGTGTGTGTGTGTGTGTGTGTGTGTGTGTGTGTGTGTGTGTGTGTGATCTTTTATCTCGTTTTTTTAATGCAGCTGAAAAAATTATCGACCTGCATAATCTGGTTTTAGATATCTATGGACCATGTCTTTATTTTTATCTTTAGTGATACCATCACTAACTGACTTTCCTAAAACCTATATCTGCGTTCTTGTCTACTTATTGTTTCTGTGCGTGTCTTTTAATAGCTTACTAACCTACATATTAATATCAGAAAAATAGTTTTGAGTCTGAAAGTCCCATAGGTTTTGGCGGGATTGTGTCATGGGCACTTGAGGCCACGCGGAAGAAGTAAGTACGCGGAAGAAGTCCCGCGCGTGGCCGGAAGGACGTCATCAGACAGGTCGTGGGCGAGGTGAAGGTCTTGCTGGCATCCCACTCCCCTGCTTTCCGTCAGCCAACCGTCAATGAATCGGTTTGATAGGCAAAAATCCCTCGAAATCATATCCACTTATCTGTCGCAAGCGTGGTATTTTCATGGTCAAGTGGCTACGGTGATATTTTTCAGACAAAAGCACAAGTCCTGCCATTATTGCCACGTATTTCACGCTTGAAACAATGGACCGGGCAGACTCATCAGTGACGAAGTAAAGAAGTATTGTACAGGAATGGAAGACAAACAATACATGGATATATTCAGAAAGCAGGGATTTTACTTTACTGTAGCTTGATTTCCAGTTCACTTCCTGACGTTGGTCTTGGAAAATTTACCTCTTTATCGATTTGTCCAGTTGTCCTCCATCAGAAAGCTGATGGAAAGCAAGGACCGGGAATCCTAAATAGCTGTAAAATCGAACCAGGTCTGTTCCAGAAAAACATTCATTAGCAATGACATTAGCTATTTTCAGAGATCGGAGAAAAATACGGCTACCATCGTGTACAAGGAACGTGTGCGTGAAAGCATTTGTGTGGGGGGGGGGGAGGAAGGGGGGGTTAAATGTGTGCAGCGTGCGTGAGTGCATATGTGTGTTTGTATGTGTGGCATTTATGTATGCAGCGTGTGTGTATGTATACGGGACTATAACATCATCTTCTGTCCCTCCAAACTCCCTGTCCTCCCCAGTTGTTTCAAAGCATCTGTCATCGTCCCATGACAGTGATGACGTCACTAAACGACTATGGACTTGTGGCCTTGACATCTGTATGATCAAATTTCCGGAAAGACTAGTTCTTAGACATCTCTCATGCGCTACCAGAGACAACTGGACCCTTTCCAAGTTGCCTGTCAGTCATCAACTCATCAGTCGGTGGGCGATGCTGTCTCGCTAGCTCTTCACTACGTCTCCCAGCACCTTTAATTTTTGGCTCCTACGTATGCCTCATCGTCATAGACTAACGCATATGTAAGCATGGATCCTCATTTACACATTTGCAGTACACACGTGCCCACAACCGTCACATTTATAGATTCAGTCCTAACATGTGCCACAGCGGAGTTTAGGGAGGCTACTGCTTTGGCAAAGAAACTGTTTCTCAGGTGGGATGTTCTGGCACTGGCATGTCTATACCTGACCCCAGAGGGCATGCGAAAGAACAGACCGAGTGGGATGCATCAACCACAATCTACACGCTCTGCAAAAGCTGCGCTAGGTGTACATTGTGCCAGTCACACCCAAGTTCTGCTAGATGCACGCACCAGCTGGTCGAGTCGGACTTTCTGCCTCTGGGTGATGCTGTTGTACCACACGGTGGCTTGAAAATTTCAGTACACTCTCAGTCACTTCCCGGTAAAACTGGACCAGAATGTCTCTAAGGTCGAAATTTATCAAGTGACGTAGAAAGTAAAGTGTGTTGTTGCACCTTCTTGATAATCGACGCCACTTTGTTTTCACAGCTGAGGTCATTCGAGATGGTGATTCCTAGGAACCTGAAATGATCAACCTGCTCAGCGGCCTAATAGTTGACAATAAGACTCCCCCAGAAGTCCTGCGGTAGTAAACTTCATCCTCTTGGTCTTAGACACATTGTGTTGCCGACCTTTTTTACTGCACCACACCACCATGTGATCCATCTCCGTGTTGTCATCGGTAAACTTCACCATCTGAATGAATCTGGGAGATGTGACATAATCGTTGGTAAATACAGCATCAGGATCATGGATAGGTGATTATCAACTCTAGATGTCTGGGATCGGCGAAAGAGGAAGTCAAGGATCCAGAAACAGACTGACTGGGAGAAACCAAACGCTGAAAACTTACCAAAGTGTTTCTGCGGAATGAGGTGTTAAAGGCGGATCTCAAAACATCTTTTTAAAGCTCATTTCATTTCTTGTTAACACGCCCATCTTTTTCTTTCGTTGTGATAATTTATACTTCTCGCACTCTAATCTTTGCCAGCCAGGTTAAAAAAATATAGTTATTTCCTTTCGTAAAAAACCGGCTGGATGAGAAAATGAATGAATGAATTTTTACTCTGACAAAAGTTTTAGACTATGCCCCGTCTGAATCAGCGCAAATGCTCGTTAGTGTAATGACAGCATCATATTGGATGGGCGCTAATTACAGCGGGAGGTTAAGTTCTTCCTGCTGGCAGCTTCCTCCCTAGAATCGGACAGAACTTTCCACTCTATATTTAGCCATTATACCATTCACAAAGCGGTGCGTATAAATAGCAGGTGAAAGCACCGTGTTCACAGTCGACCAACCGATCGTCTCTTGGAACATCTGTGCGGTGGCAACTGGTCTACCGACCATCATCACACAATGGACTCTTTATGGCACATGCTTGGTATGACATTTCTTTATATACATCATTGTTGTTTCTCTCCTCACACGCACTCACTAAGAGTTTCATCACGTGTATATGCTGTAGGTTTTACAGATGATTGCATAATATGAAGAGCATGCAGAGACGGCGCTAGGAGGATGCAGGGCCTTTGGAAGCCGGCACAACATACTTAGCAGGTCTCATCCCGACGGTGCACTTGTTACCGCGGGGCCCCCATCAGGCGTGGGGCCTTTGGCGGTCGCCCCTGCTCGCCCCTGCTCGCACCCCCCACCCCAGCTCTGGAGCATGAATGAAGATTCTGTATTCGTCTGTGTATTTTTGGAGGGCACTATGTGTGGCATGCGGGTATTTTTAACAGCACGCTGTGTGACGTGTGTTTTTACACAGATTTCTCTGAAGCTGACTGTGTCTAAGTCGTTATACTTGCCAGTCACGCGGTAGTAAACGAAAGTCCTTTACTAAACCGCGCTGTCCGCTTTCGGGGGCGACCATAGGTCATACATCTTTCTCTCTCTCTCTCCACACACACACAAGAGCGAGCTGGAACGCGCTGACCTCGAGGCTGCTGTTGCACATGCGCTGACCTGTTGTGTGGTCGACCTGCTCTCTGTTCCGTCAAGTTTCCTGGAGAGATTACAGCTGCACGGAGAGTGCTTATGGCTGGTACGCAAAGGAACGAACGTGCCACCGTGAGAAGACTTCTGCACACTGAGTAGAGAATTAGACAAGTCTGTAGCCTATCATGCACAAGTAACGACAAAACACCTGCTTTAGTTCGGTACATACACTGGCACGTGTATTCTGGTCAAAATAAGAATGTAGAATAAGGATATTAATATCTATATCCCGTTCATGAAAATATAAATTTTTTTATAATGCATACATACATGCCCATTTATTTATATATATAGAAGGAGAAAGATACACAAAGAATGATAAGACGGAAGAGAATAGACAGATGTTTATTGAATTATTGCTCTCAACCAGTCAGTTAACACAAATGGTTGCTTTTCTTTTTTAAAATAAAGTCTTTCTTTTCTTTTTTCCTTAAGGTGTCTCAATTCTGCAAATGTCGCTCGTGGCTCTGATGTCGTCCAGAACTTTGTCATCGCCATTGGCGCAAAGGAAAGCGACCTCTGATCTGTGGCCAACGCCGCTTGGCGCCGCTGAGGGCAAGAGTCACCTGGTGATGTGGGTCCGCACGGAGAAGCAGCTGATGCCGCTGGTCACCTCGCTTGCCGACTCCGCTCTTGACCTTCTTTTGTGTCAGGTCAGTTGGCTTCTCTCACGGCACTCGCTACAGACTGTCGCGGGGGATTGTAGTCTGGGACTGTGTTTTTCTAGTGTCTTTGGTTGTCGTATTATTGTGGCTTTGGGTGACCGGGCCCAAGCTGCCCAGCACGTCTAGGCGCTGAGCTAGATGGTCGAAGTGGTTATATTGGAACAGCCAGGGCCCCGCCAGGGTTGATTTTTGTAACCCGATAACTCTTTCAGCTGTAGTTTTATTTGAACTTCTGATCTATTGCGCTACTTGAATCAAGCTTATTCATGTGCAGCATCAGTATAGCGAACTAGCGAAACACTCGCGTTATTCATTTCCCTTCTACTTTTTCTTTCCCTTCTTTAACGTTCATTTTTCCCTCCCTAGCTTCGTTCCCGTTTCTGTCTTTCGCTCTCATGAGATACTCTCTCTCAAATCAAGACAGGCCTGCGTTTTAACCTCGTATGTCCTTAGAGAAAATTGGATGATTCTGTGACCAAGAAGAAATGTACGCAATGACAATGAAAACCTGTGTAATGAAGTAAACATGTGTAATAAAGAACGGGACACTACAACTTAATGACATCTTAATGACAAAGACATCTTGCGTACCTCCAGTGCAAGGCGGCGGGCTACACCGAGCTTATGACGGAGTGCCTGGAGTATGCCGCGGACCTTAACGACACCCAGCCTCTACCCGGCTTTCCCTCGGCAATTACCCTTCGAGCTGAGAACCAGAAACATTTTGCTAAAGTAAGTACCTTGCGTTAATCAGTGCACTGAGTGCAGCTGAGCAAACAAAGTTAATCGGGTGTCAGCGACTTGACGGAGTGAAATAGAATGGGTCAAAAATGTATATTCGTCAAGAGACACGTTTTATATATATATATATAGAGAGAGAGAGAAAGTAGACAATGTGTGTGTTTGAGAGAGAAAGAGAGAGGGGGGATAAAAAAATAGAAAGAGGAAATTTATAGAAAGAAAGACAGGAGGAAAAGAGAGAGCAAGAAAATGGACAGGACATTTTTTTACAGTACGTATTCAGTTCTTCTGATCATTCAGTGTGTCAAACAGCTTAGCCCAGTCCCAATTACTCTCCCTGGAAAACTTGAGCAAGTCACATTAGGAACTGAAGATAGGAAAAACTCTAACATGACGTAGATATTTATCTAACATACATTATTTGTACAAATTACGTATATATCATTTCGTAACGCGGATACTAATAGTGAGGCGGACATTTCCCAGAAATCTAACATTACTCATGGGCGCCATGTTTGCTAGGTGCTGATAGAGGACGTGGTGGCGGCTATGCACAGCCTGGAGCACCAGATAGCGCCGCTTGCTGAAAACTTGAAGCAGTGTCACCTTCCACACAAGTTTCTTCCCAGTTTGCGGCTCGCCAACCGACAGTTTGGGAATATGGTGAGTTTTGTAACATTCTGTGCATTTGAATATATAGTTCTTTTGTCGAGACATTTATATATGTATAAGTTTCACACACACACACACACACACACACACACACACACACACATATACGCGTATGTCCCTTAAAGATAAACGTTTGTCTCTACTTTCCCTGGCACTGTTTGTAAAATTAATTATCCCAGTCACCGACTTTGTTTCAGGTGAAATCGTTCTACAATTCCAACATAAAAGACGCAAAGGTGTCAACTACTAAAAGAGTTTCAACTGGGCAGAGCGGTGTCGAGTTGCCAATCAAGACTTTATACAATACTTACAATCGTCTGAAGCTTATCGAGTCAGTCCTTGAGTATTACCTGGATCTTTCGTGGTTTTCGAGACTAGAGAGTCTAGCCAAAGGAAAGAAAACTATCGCCAGCATAGGATAATAATATCAAAAGTGACTGTCCTGTAATAGGCTTTTTTAGATAGTAAAACTTGTTTCGTTACATCACATTGACTGGTAATATAACATCATTTCCCATGTTTTTAAATCTTCGGCGAGAGGCTAATAGTGACAGTTGCAGCTGTAACACTGGTGCCTTAATTGCTATTTCGCTCACTTCACTTGCAGAGGGTAATGATGTCAAGTGCTGAGAGTATTTCAGCCCGCCTGATAATTGAGGCTATATTTATTTGTGTAACGTGTCATTCAGAATACCCGTCCACATCATTGTTGCATCAAGTTTCGTGGGCTCCTTCTTCTTCTTCATCTGTCTCCTATCTTTCTCCGTTCGGAGAAATGCATTTCCTGTTCACTTGTGTGTGTGTGAGAGAGAGAGAGCATAAGCACTGTTTTACGTCTGACACCACTTGCACCTGTTCCTTCATCCACTTGTCGACACCACAACATGATGTGTGGTAACGTTTGCATGAAGTTTAACTAACTTTGCAGGGCTCGTGTCTAGAAATGTCAGCAGGTGTCCGCTAAAATCATCAACACGTAATTAACCCCATTACTCCTTACGCAATGACCTGCATTTCGCCATCTGTTCGCCTGCGCGACACACTCACCTCTTTCCTCGGTGCAAATGTACACTAGGGAAACACCAGATATTGCAGACGACGCGGAGAGTGAAGCAGCACCCAACTCCCTGTATTCAGTATGGACGCTGACGTTTGATTTTTATAACTTTTTTTAAGGTTAATGATGGAAATTTCTTGGGGCTTTCCGGTCAGCTCTTTTCACGACGTCGCTTTTTACGCCTGCGCGTTTCTTGCAACGTCTGAGCTTACTTCACTCCGTCTGTCTGTGCTCCTTTTACCCTGTTTTGGCACTAGTACCTCCCTCAGTATTTTCTCCTGTCTTGCCCTCCACCCTAAGATGTGTTATCACATACCTGTAACTTGCAGACACCATTTGTGGCGCAACGGTTAGCGCCTGTTACCAAGACAGCGAGGGTTGGCTGTCCTGGGTTCAGCTCTCGTCTCGGCACACTTTTTTTTGTCTGCATGTGGCATCTGTTTACACGGCTGGCTGCCTTTCCGTGATATATGCTCAGTGTAAAACATCAATTTCCTTCGATAGAAACTTGCTATCGATTGTTTTCGCTGTTTGCTTGTAATGCCCCTGTCCCCCACCTCCACCCCATTTGTCTTGGGGTATAGCACCTTAATACAGAGCAGGACTTGCTCATCGCGTTAGACTCTCAGCTGCTGACTCGGCGTAAAACCAACCAACCAACCAACCAACCAACCATTTTTCTAACACCCTACTCATTTCAACCCTTTTTCCTACCCGTCATAGCAGCAGGTTCGTGTGGTGGTGGTGGTGAGGGGGATTTGGGGAGAACAAAAGGGAAGGGCATTATGTGACCTTTCTACTTTTAGCCAGTCTGGCAGCCATCGTCGATTTTGTTTACCTAGTCGCCAGTGAATCTGGAGATTCCTGTGGCTTTGCTATCTTGTCTGTGCTGTATTTTTTTAAGTTGCAGCCGAATTCGAATGTCCCCGATCTGCTGACCAGCTCCGGTTTTCCGAAAATCGTGTCATCAGTAAACTTTCAGCCTTTGCCGTCTCCCCCCACCCCCCGCCCGACCACTCTGGACGTTTGATAATGCGACTGGGGCAGTTTCTGAGAACACTTTGTCGTTGAAGAAGAGGTGCGAACTCACATGCGGTATCATTGACACATCTGTTTGCACAGAGTAGCACACGATCTTGTAGGGACGCTGGGGACACTATACCGTGCGCGGAGTTTGCGCTGATTGTCGCAGTGAAGGGTGGAATCAAAAACGATGTCAGGTGTATGCATTCTTTACGCACCAACACCACCGTGAAGGATGTATGCACGTGTGTGTGTGTGTGTGTGTGTGCGTGCGTGCGTGCGTGCGTGTGTGTGTGTGTGTGTGTGTGTACAAGCGTGCTTGAGCCAGAGACTTTTGGCTGGGGAAAACAGGAATCGATTTTTGTTTTCTTGATAAAAGACGCGAGTTTTTAGAAAACCTGGACATTCCGTTGTTTTTTTGATGGAATCGCAGTTTTCGAAAAAATGCACCGAGGAAAATGACTTCCATCTTCTCATCCTCGCCACCAATATTTTTATTACTTCGTTTTTTGTAAATTGTGTAGAGATGTAGAATAATTTTGGCTTGTAAACTAGGTCTCCCCTGTACCACTGTTCTGTACTTTGCGCTCACTCTTCCTTCAGTCGACACTTGGTCTGTCTGGTGCCCCTGGCCTGCTAATTTCAGGTCCTTCCTCACTAAGGTCTCGTCATCCCTAGCATTGATTATCGTCTGAAGTAGGAGCTAGGTCAAGGATGGAATGTTTGAGAGGAGCTGCAAACGTTGTTGGCAAACATGCACGTCTTACACTAACAGAAAGGAAAATATTCTGTTATATATAATGTCTAGAATATAACGTGTCACATGCATTATATATTGTTAACTGTTTTTTGTATAAGGTGTCGCAATTAAATGATTTATGTACCATGTTTCTATTGATTTGGTTTCAAGAATTTTTAGAAATAGTACTGAATGAAATGGACAAGACTCAAAACAATAGTTCCCAGCGTTGTCATTTTGAATGTAGAAAGTGCGAGAGAGCTAATTTAGAGGGAAGCAAAGATGGAAGGAAGGAAGGAAGGAAGAGAAAGACGAAGAAGGGAGAAGTGAGGATGAAGAGAGACGAACGGGAGTATCACTTTCCACAAGCACACGCACATGCAGAGAAACATACTTCCGTATACAATAACGTAAAAACTGAGACTTTTGTGTTAGTTAACAACAAAAATACTAGTAAGTGGCGCCTAATCGGATACTACACAATGATGTTCTGACTGGAGAGTTGAGTGCACTGAGTAAGCAGAAATGTAATCTTTCTTTAAAATAAAAAATTATGCCCAAACCACACAAAAACTCTTGAAATGTGATTTCATACAGCTTATCTTTTTCGTGTACTTTCGATTATCGAGTTTTCTTCTCTGAATGCTCATTCCGACCATATTCTCTGGAAAAGTGACTGGCCCTGAAAAGGACCTTAATAAAAAAAATTTAAATAGTTTTTGGAATTTTTATGATGTTATCTTTTCAAGCTTGATCCAGATGCTTTTTCAAGCTCAGGGAGTCATCGCAAATGCTGCCCTTAATATCGCCTTCGTCGTCGGCGCCTTCGACGTCTCCCTCGGCGTCGTCGTCGTCGTCCTCTTCGGCGTCTTCTTCGGTACCTTCGTCGGCGACGCCGTGATCGTCGGCGTCTACGGCGCCTACCGCGACTGCGATATCGCCGTCGGCGACGCCCGTGACTCGAATCGACCGAATGGCTGCGTCCTCTTTGGCGCTTGAGACGAGTTTCGCGGGCATTGCCAAGGCCTCTGTCCACCATGAACCGGTTCTGAGAAGACTTGGTCAGCGCGCCGTCTCGAACGCCTTTGCGCACAATGGTCTTGAGCTGCAGCAAAGTGGGTTCCACGCCCGTCCGCGACGTGATCGCATTACGGATGTCTGTGAGTCTGGAGCCCTTCCTGTCCGCCAGCTGCGAGATGGTCGAGGCCACCCGTGACAGGGAGATCTGCGGCTTGCCGCGGCTCGTCCCTTCACCGGAAGACTGGAACTTCTCTGACCCCATCATCTTGAAAGATGGACAATGGATTTTGTTGTTGTTGTTGTCTTTGAAAGGGAAAGTGCTTCCACCGAAAGGCGATTTCGCACTGTGGAGGGGGGGGGCAAGGGGGAAGCAGAGGGGGAAGCTGGAGGTGGTGGTGGTAAGGAAGGGAAGGGACCGGGAGAAGGGTTGTCGTTCTCTTTCGCGCAGGTGTTGTTTACTGGTGTTGGTGCCCTCTGCCATCTGTAGTGCCGTGCTCTTATGTCCTGTATGCCTGCCAAGCCCGCAGAGGTGGCGTACTCTCCAGGTTGCCGGATCTCTGAGGTTGCCCTATTTCTATATCCTAGACTTAGTTTGAGGACTTATTCAAGTTGTTTTTATACTGATTTGAAGAATAATGTTATGCTAGCAAGCTCATTTGTTCAGATATATCCTAATCTATGGGTTATTGTTTCAGTTATCAGAGTTTCCCAGGGGGAGGAGCTATTTAGTCATACCCTTTTATCTGTTTATATGAGCTTAGCATGAGGGTGGCTTGTCACCATTGTTACTACTAATGACAGTATAGTATGCCACTGCTCTTTTGGTGGGTTAAGACAGTTGTTAATGTTCAGTGCCAGCCTATGTTTAATTATGTTTAATTAATTAATTAATTAATGGACAATGGAAGACTCTTCCTCCTCATTTATTGCTAGCGGTTTCTATGGGGCGAGATTTCTATGAGTTCGCTTCTTCGCTGCGATTGGACAGAGACTATTTTGTTGTTGTTGTTGTTGTCTTTGAAAAGGAAAGTGCTTCCACCGAAAGGCGATTTCGCACTGTGGAGGGGGGGGGCAAGGGGGGAGCAGAGGGGGAAGCTGGAGGTGGTGGTGGTAAGGAAGGGAAGGGACCGGGAGAAGGGTTGTTGTTCTCTTTCGCGCAGGTGTTGTTTACTGGTGTTGGTGCCCTCTGCCATCTGTAGTGCCGTGCTCTTATGTCCTGTAGGCCTGCCAAGCCCGCAGAGGTGGCGTACTCTCCAGGTTGCCGGATCGCTGAGGTTGCCCTATTTCTATATCCTAGACTTAGTTTGAGGACTTATTCAAGTTGTTTTTATACTGATTTGAAGAATAATGTTATGCTAGCAAGCTCATTTGTTCAGATATATCCTAATCTATGGGTTATTGTTTCAGTTATCAGAGTTTCCCAGGGGGAGGAGCTATTTAGTCATACCCTTTTATCTGTTTATATGAGCTTAGCATGAGGGTGGCTTGTCACCATTGTTACTACTAATGACAGTATAGTATGCCACTGCTCTTTTGGTGGGTTAAGACAGTTGTTAATGTTCAGTGCCAGCCTATGTTTATTTAAGACCTGTCTTAATTCTTCTCTTTCTTCTTTGTTTTCATGACATTCCAAAAGCACATGTGGGGTGCTAAGCCTATCCCCACATATGCATGTTATAGGGTCTTTGTATTTAATTAAATATTCTCCACTTAGCCTCATTCTAGTTATCTTAGACTGGCGGGGCCTACTTGAATATAAAAAAAGTAGCGTATTACTGGGTTGGTCATCTACCAGTCGCCTAGTTCCTTTACCTTCAGTTTTATATTTCTCCTGCCATCTTGTTTGTATTGCTGGTTTTATGGCTATTCTTCTCTCAGTTGGTGAAATAGAGATGTTTAGGGGGGTGACTTTAGGACTGCTACTCTGCTTTACAGCCAGTTTCGCTAGTTTGTCAGCTTTCTCGTTTCCTTGAATCCCAATATGGGAGGGGACCCAAAGGAACCTGACGTCTCCGTTTTCCTTGTTAATTTTATTTATGAGGGACAGTATCTCATATACAATGTCTATTCTGTTGGATGATTGGTTTTTAAGTGCCTGGAGTGCTGACAGGGAGTCCGATAGTATAAGGAATTGTCGTTGTTCAGTGTCTCTCAGCTTGAGTTGTGTCGTCTCAAGAGCTGTCTGTATAGCAGTCATCTCGGCTGTGAAGATTGACGTGTGGGTTGGGAGTTTGATTGAAAGGGTCATGTTGTCAGGAGAATAGATTCCCAGCCCGGTTACTTGCGCTTCAGGGTCGTGGGAGCCATCCGTATAGATTTGTGTATAGTCCTTGTAGGTGGTGCTCAGTTTGAGTTTGATCTCTGAGGTGATTTGGTAATGGTGGCTTTCTTTGTTGTATTTGGTGAGGTCAGTGTCTATTTGTGGTCGCGGAAGTGTCCAAGGTGGAGTTTGCATGTTGGTGTGTGGGTAGGGTGCTGTAATTGCCGTTTCTGCTCCTTTTGTGTTTTCTATATGTTGGGTGTGTTGTTGAATAGTGGGTTGTGGGGTGGGGCGGCCCGTTCTGTGTCTGTGGGGTTGTATGTGGATCTGTCGGACTGGGTGGTCGGTAGGGAAACACTGCGTCTTATAGTAGTAGTTGGCTGCAAACTGTTTGACTTTTACGTGCTTTACACATTTGGGGAGGTCTGCGATCATTATGTTAAACAATAATGGACTGAGGACGCTCCCCTGGGGCACTCCATTATCAAGCAGCACCTCTTTAGACGTCTGGTTTTCCACTCTTATTGCTATTTTCCTGTTTGACAGGAAGGATCGAACTAATTGGACGATTTTGTTTGGAGTGCCTATGCGGTAGAGTTTCTGGAGCAGACCTTCATGCCAGAGCATGTCGAAGGCTTTCTCAATGTCCAAGAACACTCCACACAGGTTCACTCTTTTTTCGGTATGAGCGTTAATTATTTCCTGCTGTAAGGCTGTTATATGATCCATCGTACTACGTTTTTCCCTAAACCCACTCTGTTCTGGGGGTAGAATGTTGGTTACTTCGCAGTAGTAGTTTAATCTGCATTTGATTATTGTTTCAAACGTCTTGCCTAACTGCGAGGTGAGCGCTATTGGTCTGTAGCTAGCAGGGGATGTCTTTTCCTTACCTGGTTTGGGGATTGGGACCACTGTAGCCATTTTCCACATGCTGGGGAGTGAGCTTTTATCGAGAATTTCATTAAAAGGCTCTAAAATATGAAGTTTAGTTTTATGATGACATTTTTGCAGCATTTCGTAGGTGATGAGGTCTGGGCCTGGAGCTGATCCCGGCCTTTTAGTTGTTAGGGCCTGCTCAAGCTCTTCCGGAGTTATTTTTTCTGTTAATTTAAAAGGGTCCTGTTGGTTTAAAGGGGGTAGAAAGTCTCGTTCGGCCTGTTCCCTATGTAATTTGAAGTCCGGGTCTAGATTATAGTCTGCGCTAGCATCTTGGAATTGTTGCGCTAAGAGGTTAGCTTTTTCTTGGTTTGTTTCATACTTTAAACCATCTTTCAACAAGGTTGGCATTGTGGACCTGGGGCCCTGATTAAGATATTTTACCTTTTTCCAGCTGTCATTTAGGTTTGAATTTAAATCTAGAGATTCTGTAAACCTATGCCAGTCATCTTTTTTAGCTTGTAGGATAGTGTTTTTTTGCTAAGGACCGTGACTTTTTGTATTCTAGTCTGTTTTCGATAGTTTTATTTTTCTTCCATATCTTTAGTTTATATTTTCTATTTCTAATTACCTTTTCACAGTCTTTATTCCACCATGCTTGGCCAGCATATTTATACTTGCTACCGTTGCCGTTTGGTGTTGCCGATTGGATAGCTTTCATGATACTGTTTGTCAGTTTGGCTGTCTTCGTATCTATGTCATCATCAGGGAGCCATACCTCACTCAGTAATGTTAGTGACTGGTATAGGTTCCAGTTAGTTTTTTTAGTATTAATTCTGAAGGTTTGAGGGTTTGGGTGATTTAGTTTGGTTTCTGGCATGGCAATCATGATTGGGAAGTGGTCACTCCCTAGGGTGTATTCTTCATAAACTTCCCATTTCAAGATATTTGCTAGTTCTGGGGTACATATTGATAGGTCTATGGCTGAGGTTGAGTCTGTAACGCCTTGGCAATAAACATGAGTGGGCTGACCATTATTTAATAAACACATATTCGAATTATCCATTGCTTCTTCTAACATTTTGCCTCCTTTGTCTGCTTTTGGTTTATCCCTATCCCAGAGTGGGTTTTTGGCATTGAAGTCCCCTAGGATTAGAATGGCTGATAGGAAAACATTTGTTAGATCATCTACTGTGATTTTGCTGTATTTGTACATGTTAGGGATGTATATGTTGGCTATTTTTAATTTTTTACCTGATGGTAAAGTGATTTCAGCTATGATTATCTCTAGTTCGGGGTTTAGTTGGTGGTTTACTTCTGTGACTATTAATTCGGTTTTAACATAGATAGCTACTCCTCCTGTGAGTGGTTTAGGTCTCGACTTGTAGATAGGGGGGAATTTATAGCCTGGAATTGGAATTGGTTCTCGGGCGAAGTTTACTTCCTGTAGGGCTATTACATCTGGCAAACTATTTTTAATGAAGTTTAATAGCTCGTGTTTGTTACTATTTAGTGTCCTGCAGGTCCACTGCATAAACTTCACCTGTTTGTTATCCATTTTAATATAGTAGTAAGTTCATCAGTCCTGACAGGGTTTGAAGCATAGTTATTAACACTGGCATTTCTTTTTCTTTTAGGTCTTCATTTCTTATAATCTTGCTGCTATATTCATTTATTTTCCCCATTAATGACATGACAACTGCGGAAAGATTGTCACAGGTCTCTGTGGTTTTTGTCGGGTCTGTTGTCGTTGGTGGGTGACTGTCTTGATCGGTGGTCATTGTATTTTCCGTTATTGTCTGGTTTTCTATGTTGTGGTCATTTACTAGCTCTGACGCGGCTTCTTCTATGGTCTGTGAGGCTGGGACAGGGTTTTCTGACCGGGAAGCTGTCTGAGGGGCCGGTGGAGGTGGGGTTTGTTGTTCTTTGAGGGGCTCCCTAGTGGGTGCTGTGTCCTTTCTGGACCAGTACTTTTCTTTTGACGTGTTTAGCGCTTCCCTGTATGACATTTGGCCAGTTGCGCTGATCTGGCTGGCTTGCCTATGAATGACCCTACAAGGGCAGCCTCCATATCGAGCACTGTGGCCAGTGGTGCCACAGTTTATGCAGGCAAAGTCCTTGTTGTTTTGGATTGTGCACGCTCTGGTGTCATGCCCTTCGCCGCATCGCCCACAAACCGCCTTGAGTTTGCAGTTAGTTGCAACGTGACCAAAGCCGTTACAGTTGTAACACTGCCGTTCGGTCTGATGAAACTGTTCAACTCTGTAAGTTTGGTAACCTATTTTTACTGATGTAGGCGTCTCGCTGTTTTGGAATTCGAGGAGGATCGCCTTACTTGGGGCAGATTTGTTGTCTTTGGTTCTAAAACTGAATCTTTTTAGCGCTCTAACTTTGGGGCCTTTGTCGCTCGCTAATAATTCGTTTATTTCGTCCAGGCTTTCGTCAAGTGGGATATTCTTCACTACACCTAGTCCTTTTTTGTTGTCAGACTTTACAGAGATGTTTTGTCCTGGTTGATAACATGTTATTGCTAGACCTAGGAATATTTTAAGATTTGCTGCCTCTTCCTGTTGGCTTTTATTTGAGCAGCCAATGATTAGTTTGTTGGTCCTGGGATTTGGCCGTATCTCTGCGACCTCACCTATTTTTCTTTTAACTTCTGTGGTTAACTTGACAGGGCCAGCTGTTACGATTGCCCTGTTTTCTTTTTGAACTGGGGCAATTACTATGGGAAATCGTAGCTCAGGCACGTTCCCTTGTCCTTTGGGAGATTTTGTAGGGAGAAGTTTCCTTCTCCGATTTTTACTGACTACGACTTGGAAGTCATCGTCCGAGTCTATATCAATGTGGTTGTCAAGATTTTGTTCGTCAGTCACGGTTGATAGTGAGTCGCTGCTTGTCTCACTGAGTAAAAAATCGTCTTCAAACTTCATGCTTTTTTTTGGACAGGCTTCTGGTAATGATTTTTTCACTAGGTTTAGCTTTCCCTCTTTTGGTTTTCCGAGGGTGGTCCCCCATTGTGAACGCGTGCTGAGAAACAGCAGAGACTATTGGAACGCCGTCAGCAATACATGGTGCATGTGAACTCTAAGGGAGGAGTAGTTGTCATGGTGCATGGATCAACACAGCAATGCACGCGATTGCTATGGTACTTTCCGGACGCTAATTTTGTCTTTGTTTACAAGTGGGAGAAACAGTGACGTATACATTATGACGTCAGTTTCTTAATGTCGTTAAAGCTTAAGTCGAGCTATTGAGGCGGGACGGGAAGGGAAGGAAACAAATGGCGTGGCATTGATTTGTTACTGAAGGAGAAATGATTCGACCAATGCACTGGCATTCTATTTAGAGGAGGCTATAATTTGCATGCATACAAAATCGCTCGTAGTGTGCATAAATAAGCAATTCATATTTTGTTACAGCTTTATATCATATCATGCCTAACGAAAATGAAAGTCACGTAACAGAGAAACTCGATAAATGATTTCGATTAGTTTTTGCATATCCATATTTAACACTGAGAGAATTTTTGTACCTAATATTTTTATTACAAAATTGGTGTGGCGATCAATGTATTAATCAACTCTCTCATCGCCGTTAATCGTCTCTGGCTAACGCCATCATGGTTTCTTCGTTTTTACAAGTCGTGCCAGGGATATACTTTAATAATAATAATAATAATAATAATAATAATAGTGAAGATTTTTATAGCGCATATTCACACTCATAGAGAGCATGCTCTTAGCGCTTAAAACGAGGAAGAGACGTGGACTAAGTAGATACAGAACAAAGGGGACGAAAGAAAACGACAGTACTGACGACGAAACAGAAAACAAAAGGCATCAAGTAACAGGAACAGAGAAATATAGTGATTCTGCCGAGAAAGATGGGTAAAGTAGCAAGAGGGAAGGGATGGGGGGGGGGGTAAGAAGGACTAGCATTGTGGACTATGTTAGGAGTAATACTCAAGGATAAGAGGTGCGTTTTCAGTGCAGATTTGAAAGATTCAATTGTAGGAAGGTGGCGGATATGGAAAGGAAGAGAGTTCCATTGTTTTGCAGCACAGTAGCCAAAACAGTCCAAGTCATGCGTTTCAAAGTTGTGCTGCAATTTCTGCTTTGTGATCATCTGGATATTCTCCTGACGATGCGATCTACATGTTTGATTAGTGCTTTATTCTGCTCCAGTCCAAGGACTGTAGATCTGTCTCATTGACATCTTGATCTATGAATGACAGAAGAACGACCTGGCATTCCACTCCACTCCCATTATCTTTACAGAGCCACAGGAATTTTGTCTGTCTTGTGCTTTTGTATTTGTAATGCGTAGAGAGCCTGACTTTGCCTGGGATACCGCGCTATAAAAGCTCACACCATTATTATTGTTAATAGCATGCAGCTATCCTCTTTCACTGTTACTTGACTTTGTTAAGATATGCGTAGAAAAGTCTGATTTGTTCTTTTGCAATTATACGCTTTATGGTCAACGTCTGTAAAAGTACAACGAGTTAGCGTGTTGGTAGCAGTAGACATTTGTAGTGTTATCCTGGTAGCTCATGATCTTTGTCTTTTTGCCTCTTTTTTTTTTTTTTTTTTTTGCTTGGGTGTGGGGCATCTCTGTATTCTTGCGTGTGTGTGTGTATGTGTCTATGTATTTTCCGTTTGTGTGTGTTATTTCCGTTTGTGTGTGTTATTAAAGTTATTTTTGTAATGTTCTTTTCGCCTTTGTGTGGTCTGCGTTCATCAGGGGTTCGATAGGCACGTCGTGTCCCGCCTCTGGTAGAGTGATTGAGTATTTGCGCTGACTGTGTGAGCAACTGCAGGTGTGCATCCAACTACGCCAAAAGGTGGTAACGCGACAATCATCATCATCATCATCGTCATCATCTTGCTTTTTTTGTAAAGATAATTCATGCATGACAGATCGAGCCAGTTGGATCAGTTACAGGTGGTGAAATACAGTAGCACTCAATGGCATTGAAAGAAAGGTTTGGTTGTTACTTTAGTATTTTCTATGCTCTTGTTCTCCCCTATTGTGACACAAATTTGCCATGTTCTCTTTCTGCACAGGATGTGAACATGAAAGTGCAAGTCATTGTCATTGAGGCTTTATTTTGACGGTGCAACTTCTCCCTCTCAACCCACCCTCCCCTTAAACTATACTTCCTCACAACAATCAAGTTCATCCTATAGTATATTACACTTTTTCTGTAATCAATGTTGGTCATACGTTTGATTGTGACAACCTGTGTCTAGACAACCCACCTGTATAACTGCCAGTTGTATATGCTCTTCTTCTTGATGTTGATAGTTTAAAATCGGAAACAAATTAAAAACGGAAGCAAATCTGTGCTTTGACATCGTTCTAGAAGGTAACACGGGATAAAAAGAAAAAAAAATTCGTCTGCAAGCAATCCAGAGATATACATTTGTGAAGTTGTAATGAAACCAGCAAAAATAACGCAGAGCTGTAGAAATTGTCCACCGTCGCCTCCATCTTAAGTCCCGACATGTACGATCCCAAATGAAGTTGACAGAGAAAAGCCGAAATCACAACAGATTACTTTTTCGAATAGACAGAGAATGAATGAAAATATATTGAATATACTGTCCGCATTACCTGGTGTTGTCCAGGTGGCTTTAAGCGCACGATACATCTGCACAGGCAAATCATAGGAAGGTTGTAGACGGACCCCACCCCAACTTCTAGTAGAGGGGAAAGATGTTGCCACGCAGTTCACTCGCTCACTCTTTCTCTCATCCCCCCCTCTCTCACACACACATACCGCTGTCAACTAGGATTACGACGTTGTCTCGTTGTACAAGGACATGATCGCAATTAGTAGATTTTTGTTTTCTTTCATTTGGAGCCACAGACATCTTAGAACAGAAAAAAAACAAACATCATTAATAAAATATGTTCCTTAGCAACATACACCAGTCACACGTAGCCTACGAATGAAAAGAATATTTCTACTAAATTCGGTGCGGATTGGACAAGTGGTATGATTTGCTTAGGGTTCGACTAAGAAAGACAAAAACAAAGCCAGTTTGCCCGCCACGCTCTGCATAATTTATGATAGTATGCTAATGCTGTAGAATGAATGCGTCGTCGTCGGCACGCCATTGTGTAGATGACAATTACGTCATGCCACAGATTCGTCACATTCAGTGACGTCATCATAAGCGTAAAAAGTAACAATGTTGATGATAATGATCTTGTTCAATAAAATGAGCATTTTACATATAATTTTCAGATGTCATGTTAGTTATATATAATTACTTACACATAAAATAATAATAATATAAATTTAATCTAAAATAAATAGAAACCTAGTTCTATTCTCTCACTTTCGATTGGTTCTACGCAAATGTCGCGAAACTATGGTAACTGTGGTTGTAGCGACAATTAATACTCAACATTAATACATTAATGCGAGTTCTAAATTAATGTCTTCGACTTATCATCACGGGAGCATGGCTGATTTGAGCAGTCAAGTACTATTTTACTTTTAGTTTACTTTCCTCACAAAGTAAAGTCGTGTGATGGTAAGGTAAAGCCATAGCAACGATCTTTTATCTGAAGTTGCCTAGGGATGGTTGCACGTCGCCAGGTCTGCACTTCTAGCCTGTGGTCGGGCGTCTCCTAATTATAAAAACGAAACACCCGTGCGAGTCGCAGCATCCGTTTTTGGTGTCTCCCCCGAGTGCAGCTGGTCGTTTCTGAAACCAAAAGCGAGATGCGGAGCGGCAAGGCAGCTCGGACCAGCATTGTCCGAAAACTTCCGTCCAAGGCAGGAGTGTCCAACAAGTTGACGGTGAAGCTGGTCACTTCAGTTCTTGCACGGCTGCAGGACCGCGGTGGATCACGCTACAGGGACATCCAGAATGCCATCGCCGAAGAGACAGGCATGCAGCCCGGCTTCCTCGAGTTGAAGGCGCTCATTCTCCGCGGCATAAAGGAAGGACTCATCCGGCAAAATAGCGACGGTCGCTTTCTTCTGCGCCTGACCAAGATCTTAAATCGTAACTCGCGCGTGAGCAGCAGCGCCACCAAGAACGGCGGCCACGATCGGCGGCGGCGGCGTCGACGGAGTTGCGGGAGACGGCGTCGTCGTCGTCGACGAAGTAGAAGACGACGACGGCGAAGCCGACGCAGACGACGTAGCAGACGAAGGTACCGCCGTCGGCGAAGAAGGCGATATTAGATAAAATCCTCGCTCTTCAGGAAAACATTTTTCTAAAATAACCCCCAAAAAAATTTTGCTAAGGTCCTTTTCAGGACCAAAATCTTGCCAGAGACTGGGTCAGAATGTTTTACGGTGTTAAATGTTTTAAGTAGCTTTAGTATGCGACTTTAGTATGATAAATGTATGACGTGGAATGGCAGAGGTTAGCTGAAATTTAGTTGGCGATTAGTCGCCTTCCTACGCCAAGATCAAATTTTTCTAAATCGTCCATGATTCACTCCCAGCTAGGAAAGTGACTTTTCTCACTCACCAATCGCCAATGGGTTCAAATCTCATCTCGGGCACTCTATACTTTCTCTGCATGTGGCACCTGTGTACGGAGCTGGCTGCTTTGCTATATAGTGATAGTTGCCGCCCCTGCGTAAAAGACCAATTCCCCCACCCCTCTAGCAAATCTGTCGACCCTTCCACGTTATATCAGTGCGGTGATGTGTGTTGATGAGCCTGTTTGTCTATATATATACATATATGTAATGATCAACAATATTGTCCTCTCATTGGCAGATGGTAAACACAGCAACACTCTCAAGCAAGATAATTAACATTAACATCAACCCGATTTTTTATTTCACATTAACAATGATCATTGAATAACAATATAGACTGACAACATAAATATATGTATCTGTATATAAATGGCAGGAAGCAAAGAGCTCCCCATGGTATTGTCATTACACTTAACAAAATAAAACAAAAGGGAGTCATTTTTTTTATGACGCCTGAGAAGGAAAAGGAGCGTCTGACAAATTTCTCCCATTTGAGAACTGGCAAAGTGAGAAAGCAGACCAGAGAGACCAACAGGTGGTAAGGCATAAGTAACTCAGACAGGTATGATGGGACAAGGCCAGGCCATCTTGTAATCAATGTGAACTTGGAATGGCAACCAGTGAAGCGTGTGAAGGCGGTATCAAAATTTAAGTGACCCTATTACAACACATCCATAATCTACAATGAAAACAAACTTTAATGTTCATATGCAAAACACGCACACACACACACAGACCACATAAATTTGATCTCTTCTCATCAACCCACATATAATGTGCTAATGCTGACATCAGTACACAGGATAACAGGATCAATTCAAACACAACCACCAATTACATCCCAAGCCTGATTTTTTTCAAAATTAAAAAATGGAATCCTTTCATTAATAAAATATAAAGTATATAAAAATTCAAAAATATTCAAGACAATAGATAAATTTTAAGTAAATAAATGATCCTTTGCTGCTCAGACCATTCCAACAGACTTAAATATCAGTAGTTTTTAAGGCTCTTCACAGCTTAAATAGAAGATAATGTCATCATGTATAAACTTGTTTGATCGGAATGATGGAGCTCACAAGAGATACCACCAAAAAATGTTTCTCCCAGTATCAAATAAATGTTCACAAAGAATTTTCTTCTCTACCCATGAAAATATTTTTCCATAAGAGGTACGAATTAAAATCTCTTACTAACTATTGAAAAAAGATGACTAAGCAATGCATTATGACAGCAATGAAGTCATGTGAGTAGTATTTTAGGCAAAATGCTCAACAGAATACACTTGCCCTCCATGCTAGCTTGTTGTGTTACCAAAACAACACTTCATATTGACCCATATGAACATTTCATGCATTTTTTTCTAAATCATGTCATGCAGGACTCACATGCCTTCCTGGTGCTTAAAGTAAAATCTTTCTATGTTGAAACAGCATATGATAAATTTCAGCAATTTATGAGAAAAAATATATATTTAAATAAAACCACAGCATATTCACGTCATGCCAAATGCTACAAGAAGAATAGCTACAGCTGGACTACGCATAAAACTATAGTCATCATAAGGCAATCGCAGAATTACACAGTAAATTGCCAATGTCCAGTTAGTCTACAGTATGATGACTTCTAGCATGGGATTTTATCCTAAAGCTATAAATATAATCTCCGAAAGAACAAGCTAGCACCAACTTCAAATTTGATAAAACAATTTGCTGCTAAATTTATAAACCATTAAAGATAAATAAATTCACTGTGGCAATCTGCAAATGTAAATGTCTATATTTTTTCCGAGTTATTAAGCAGCTTTCTATATTGGCAAACATACACAGGAATTTTTAATGTTTATAATTTTTTTTATCTGTTATGCCATTCTTCTCTATGAAACAAGAACAAATTGTTTTATCTGGAAAAGAAATGGGTCTTTTAAACCACTCTGCCAACCAAACTGTGGAAGAGGTATATCCTGGACAGCAAAAACATCACTGAGGAATGGACAAAAGTCTCAATGTATAAAATGGAGGCTTCTTGATAGGGGATGGGGGGGGGTGGAGGGACCAAAAAAAGTTTATTTGTGCAAATCTTAAAGAAATAATAATGCTTTCTGGTAGGTTTTTGTTAAAAATTTGTGCGCTATTGAAGAGAAATTTAAAAAATACAAAACAAATGAATGTCAAACTATTAATAAGATAAATAGTCTTTTACAATTCATAGAAGAGCATATAAGTGGCATGTTTTGATGGCACAGCATTCTGATGTTTCTGCTATGTTAGAAAGTAAGTACAGAAATTCTAAAACAAAACAGATTAGGAAGTGTCTAGTTGCTGACAGAATAATACTAGTGAGTGATATTTCCATCATCCAAACACAAAATAAATACAAATCACACACCTGAAGATAAAATAACATCAACAAGGCAATAAGATTTCAGCATTCATTTTCATATGCACATGCATGCAATATATATATATATAAAAGCAATACTTCAGTGACAAAAACTAGGAAGGTAGGGGTAGAGGAGATAAAGCATGTCTGTGAATGCTTGACCTGTAGCATATGAGTTTTCACGAAAAGTATTTGAGATTATGACAGTAATTATGACAAGATAAGTCCATAGGCAAAAATCTCTGAAGTAAAAAAAAAAGATGAAAAAGTGGTGGACAGAAAGGAAAGAGAGGACAACACAGGTAAGAGGCTACGAGAATTAGAGGGGAGAGAGGGGGGATGTCCATTCTGAAATATCAGATGCTCCCAAAGCACAACAGCAGCAGTAATAATAATAATACGCTGAACAACAATGGTAGCACAGATCTAATTTCAATATGAAAAATCACAAAGTACATATATAAATCAAAACAATACTTTACCACATAAAGATTTTCTATATATTTCAATTAAAACAGACGGGGCTGTCAACCACAAGTGAAAACTGAAACATTACACCACTATAAAACATTGACGAAAATTGTCAAAGCATCCATAAAAGTGTATACAGTTAGTTGCCCTCCACGGATGAATCCGATATGTGCTTTTGTGACATAAATGTCTTCGTTAAAAAAAACATTACTGTCCAAGTGGCAATGTAGCCTGAAACAAATGAAGACCATTTTGTACTATACATGTATATGTATTTATTTATGTACATACTTTTACATACACCTTGTCAACGCCAAGGGTTTTGCAAACTTTACCTTCTAGTAAAGAATTTTATTAGAGAAAAACACATGAAAGGTAATGGAATCTATGATGCATTGTCACAAACCTTTTTCTTTTTAACTGAGATAGGGATGGGAAATGGGGAAGGAGGGGGGAAAGTGCGCGGCGTGTCGGCGTGCGAGTCCTGTGATGGCTGACAGCTTAATTAAGTGCTGTTGAGAGGATGGGATGGAAAGAATCGTAAAGAATGGAAAGAGCGTGTGGTGTACTTTTATTTTATTCGTGTGCTGGTCTCCTCCTTGACGGGAGCGGGGAAACTTGACGGTCTCCTCGTTGTGTGGGAAAGTCTTGACCAGACTTTGTGTAACAAGTCCTGACCAGACTTGTGTTTGTGTAGCAAGTCGTGACCAGACTTGAAAGTAAAATTTGTCATTTGAACCTGTTGAGGTGAGTGTATGTCTATGTTAATTACTGTCTTAAAATGGTGGAGCTTGAGAGAGTGATTACATAATTTTTTGCATGAGATAAAATAGATGAATGTATGTTATTGTTATGGGGGGGGGGAATGTTTAGACATCGATATATTGTGGGTTAAAGATGGTTATTTTCTGTCTATATAGATTTTTTTTTGTTCGTTCATCTGGACCATCAACTGCGTGTCCGTCGGCGGTCGGGATTGGGAGGTGCCTGAATTCGGAAGGGACAGCACCAGGACCGGAGACTTTGGTGTGTGATTTGTGTTGTGTTTTTTTTTCCTGGGGAGACTGTTTTTGGGAGGACTGCGCCTTCAGGAGTGGAGGACTGCGCCTTCAAGAGTGAAGGGAATATTGGGTTTGAAGGAACTATGGGTGAACATTGAATTCTTGACTGTGTTCAGGTGTTTATTTTGAATTTAGATTTGTTTGTTTTAGTTAATTATTATTTCTTCTTTTCAATTATATTTATCTTTAAATTTAACTACTTGTTTGTTGTGATCTTGTCTGAAAGTCACTGTAGAGTGCACGTGACATGCATGGTATATAATAAGACCAGACCCTATCCTTCCCAGTATCTACAAAGCCTGTAGAAAGCATAATGTCCAAGCCCTTAGATAAACAGACTCACCCACTTTAAAGATAGTACAACCATCAGCACATGAGCGACGGGTCATTTTATGCAAATGGTCCTAGCAATCAATCCTGGAAAAGCAATGAAAACCTTAACTTTTGAATCTGAAAACCAACCTTGCAAAAAGTGTCAGGTTCTGCCTCATGTTTCTGGCAATGTGCAAGGCTGTCCTCCAAGCTTTTGTTGTCCATCCACATGAACAGTCGAACTTCAGCTGCACTGGATGGAGCAATGTGGGGTAAGCCTGCAATAAACACACACACACACACACACACAGAGAATTGTATGAGGCCAGTTTGCTAGCTTTAAAATGACATGGTCAGAAAAACTTCAGCATTAGTTACCTGTATCAGCCTTTGCAACAGGCCAAGAACATTTTGTCACTGAATGTGTGCTGTTTATAAGTGCATATAAGTGAAAATCAAAATGTGAGAGAGAGATATATATATATGCTGCCATTTATAAATATTTATGTTAGTGAAAGCAAGTGCTGGTCGTCCTGATGTTTACACCTGCATAAAACAAATTGTGGACCTCTGTTATATAACCCTGCCTTTTAAAATCTGGATTATTAATGAATCATAATAAAAACAGAAGCTCAGGAAATTTTAAACAAACCTGTTTCTGCAGATTCCTATTCAAAGGGAAATAGGAATGTTTAATACTTATTTACTTTTTTTAAAAAAATGTGGTTTTTGGATTCCAAGATGAACTTGGACATAACAGGCATCAGTACAGCTCTTAAAATACATCTGAGAAGTTCATAGGACACATTCCTTACTTTAGCCTCCAGATACAGAAAACTGTTAACTGTCATCAGTTATTACTTCTACATATTTTGTTGTGTGGCTACACGTGATACCTGCAATGATGCTATTATTAGAACAAGACAACGCTCATATTTTTAAAAGAACTAAATGAGACAGAAGATAAAACTTAAATTTACAAAACATTTACAAAAATAGTCATAAATCAAGTGCTCCTATCTTAATCCATCCTGAAAGTGCACTTTACAAAAAAATCCAACTGTGAGAGGTAAATCCAACAAAATTTTGTCAATTCCTTTATGGTCTACTGGAGATGGTTTTGAAAATCAGCTAGCACATTTGTTTTTTTCCCCATGTTTAATGCCTGTAATATCTGTGTAAAAAATTATGTTGCAAATACTACATGTCTAAGGTGCTACCACAGAATGTAGGCCACCTAATGTATGCATCTATGTATGCATTACAGAGAATGAATGAATGACCACGGACTTGTATCCGGACAGTATCTACATAAAATACAATTTTTTCTCCTCTCTGCTGCAGTCTTTTTGTAGAGTAACATTTCCATTTTACCTGGGTAATTTTGTAGGCTTATAACTCTTTTGTTTTGCAATCACCTGTAATTTCCAGGCAAGTGGCATGAAAGTGAATCCATTTTGTTTAAACAAAGTCTGGACAATATGCACATGTTCAGCAGAAATTTAGAAGAAATAAGATAAAGGTATCTGCCATCCAACCACCAAGTATCCAGCTCAGGGGTATGCATATAGGAGCACTGCTCATGTCCTTCATCTGCAAAATGCAGAGGACGTTTGATTTCAAGAAAATAATTACATGAGAAATGTCTCACCTGATTTCAACAGACCCTTTGAGCTCTCAAACAGGGATGAGAGCATCCTGAAGATATTTAAGTTGGGGATGCTGCGGCACTCCCACTGTGAACTTCTTTCATGCATTGCTGCTAGCATTGAAAGGGTTGTCAAGATGGGAGAGGAACAAGGCATGAACCATCATACTACTTAAATGAAACCTCTATTATCAGACAGTTGTGGATTGTAGGCCATCTCTTCAGACAAAACCAGCCCATCAGCTTCTCAAGGAAAACTCTTTCTGAACTAGAGAAAAGGCCTTCAGGGATTTAAGAGGAACGAAAATCCCAGAAACCATTTTGCTATTATTTCTTTTTAAAATTCTCCTTTTACTGAATAGGTCAGCAAGAATATAGACTTGCTTACTGATAAATAGCAACAGCAAAGGAAAAAGAAACATTTTGATAGCCACTGCTAAGTTTTTAAATCTTTCCTTTATGAAAGTTGTAAAGCCAAATGGAATTTTTTAACATCAAAGAAAACAGGACTGCTTGCTGGTAAAACAGATCAAAATACCCTAAAATTCCAAATCTTCTTTGTCGCTGCTTAATGTTCAAATCACTTATTCTTGCAAGTTGGAACCCTTGAATAATTCTTTTTTAAGTGAAAGAGACTGGCAGTTTTGCTAAATATTAACTGCCTTTCTTTACTTGTATGCCACTGCACTGACTATACATTAAAGATTGATTTTGTTGAAAAAGTTTAAATCTGAATAAATTTCAGCAACAATTCTTACCCATGGCATTGCTAACCAAGTCAAATGAACAACTGACTTTAAAAAAGTAAAGGTTTCACAATTATTTCTGAGGTTGATTAATTTGTGATGTCAAATACACTATAATAAACAATGAGTTCACAAAAATCCCCGTAAACATATATATGAATATATATGACAAACAACGCAATAAAAATGGAGGGCTTTTACACTGATGGCTGCAAGAAACGCTTATATATTTTCTCATGGCTTTCACTGACACTCAGCAGCTCACACAAAAATAAAGATCTATGCTAAGAAAAAGACAACTGAGAGCAAAAACAAATGCCAAGAAGCATGTGAATGTCTTTCACTCACCTCATGGCAAAACACAGTTAAATGAATGGGCTAAAAATCTAAAAGTCTTTAATCTGAAAAAATTCAGGTGAAATTATCTTATCATGCATTACAAATTTTAAAAAAGCCTGTCTTTTTTATAGTGCCATGTTTTATTTAAACTTTTAAGTGTAATACTTATACCAATTTCCTTGCATAGCAAATGAGTTATCTGTTAGTAAGACTTCTTTGCTATTTCTTATGTTTCTGTCATTAGCTTCAACATTTTTCAAGATATCAATGACTATTAGCAGATTAAACAAGCTGTCGACACCACCAATCAGTGAGGTCTTTCAAAAAAATAATAATGCTCAGCGCAATTAAACTTGATCGCAAAACAGTTTATAGTCTCCTGTCAGAGTCTCCTAGGATTTACATTGACTGGATACAAAACTTTGTCTTGAGTTATTAAGAAGTACAGCCAAGAATGATAAACATACATCAGCAAATATCAGATGTGCTGTGTATTAATGTGTGAATAATGAAACCCCAGTGAGTTTGGACAGTGCAGGTTAAGCTAGAATGGTACTGCACTTGCTGTGGTCTGTGTGTGTGTGCGCATGTGTCTGTTCAAAGGTGTGTTCTAAAACAGAAAGAAAGAAAAAAAGGAAAGAAAGAAAATTTACAATTATGCAATAAGCTCTATACCAGAGTAACTTATTCTCAAACACTGTTAAGGAGGCTACTGCAGTAAACTTGTCCAAGAATGCAAATGGTTTACAAAGATTCAGCTAGTTCATGAAATTCTGACTACAGATTGATAACTTTCAGGCAGGAGTTCATGCACAGGAGACAAGAACAATCATGCAGGAACCAAATCAGAAAATGTCTTCTCTGCACCTTAAGTGAAATTTCCTCAAGGTAAGAAAATCCACTTCTGCAAGGCATTCTAGTATCTACAAATAAAATACAATCTACCAAACTACTAAAAATGTTCTCCACTAAATGGAAGGTTTTAATAGTCTTCTCAAACTAAAAGCAGTGCATGAAAGAATACAGCTGCAAGGCATAATGATACTACCTCTGCACTTGTTTTTAATCTTCTCCATCTTGGACATGCACATTTTAGAGGCCTGTTTGTGGTCTACCATAGGTGGAGGGTAGTCACAACCTATTATACAGCCAGCCTTTTCTTGAATTTCTGCTGGAGCTTTCCAAGGCTCAAACAAATACAGCAACGGCATGTTCTTCAGCTCAGGAACATAACGTCTGGTGTAGTATTAGAAATTTTCACGTGAAAAAACAAATATGGAAACAATATACAGTTTCATATCCATAAGTTCTCTCATTCCTCCAACCTTGGATAAGCTTTCTTATTCTCTCATTCACTTTTTCTCATTTTTCTTCTTTGCTTTGTTCACCCATTACCTGCCACTTCATGTCTTCTATTTTTAATTAAATTTTATCTCCCTTGTTCACTCAGCCATACATAACTGTGCATACAGGTGTGTGCGTTCACACATGCTCTCACCATATATGCTCTGAATAGTTCTAGGCTACTCTGATACTCTGACTAGTAAAACTTTGTAAGGCCAGCTTAAAATTTCACACAAACCTGACATAGTCCCCCTTGGGATCCATACGCCGTCCATAGCGCACAGGGCAGATGCACTTAGGACACTGAAGCACTTTTTCAAAGGCTGAACTAGAAACCCACATCCAGTTTCCAGCACATACAGACCAGTCAGCATCCACAAGGTATTTGTCAAAAACCTACCAAGCATTCAAAACAGCACGTTATTATCAACTACCAAGCATTCAAATACAAAACAACATATCAACTGCCATTTTGGATAAATGCATTCACATGCCTGTGTGAATGATATAAACATGAGTTTCCTTGTATATTCTCTTTCTTTAATATTTACCAGACAACCCAACTATGAGGAGAATAGGGGTTTCAACTGCTCTTTCACTGAATAAATTATTGACCTGGACAATGGGGTTAGCCGCTAGGGGCTCCAGTGTACATAGGTGCATAAGCCCTCGATCTCCATCTAAGGTTATGTAAAAGAAAATTCAAATTTGTTACTCAATATTTCTGGATTTTTCATATTACAGTAGTTCAAGAATTCATGAAGTATTCTGAAGACAACTGACTCCATGAGGTGAGATAATGAAAACCGGTTACCAAACTGCAAGCTATGGAAAAACTCAGGATGTTAGGTAAGGACTTAACTGGAGGCTAGCAGGACCAGGACCAGGACCAGAGAGACAGAAATGTAGCAACAAGTCTGAGCAGGCTTTGAACCAGCAGCCTTCTGCTTTCAGTCAAGCCCACTAACTACTAATCCAAAATCTCAAAAAATTACATAAGTAGCGAAAATTGTGTCTCTGTAACAAAGACAAGAAAGAGTAATTGGTAAATCAATGCACTCTCTCCACAGCTTCGAACTTCAGACCTTCAGTCCCATTTGCCAATCAATCCAGAGGTCTCCGCGGGTTAAAAAACATGCAACAGCATGGCGACACACATGGTGAATCCAGCCTTCCTCTTTCAACTGCCGCATGCAGGCATCAATCCATGGATACCCTGTCTGGCCCTGAAAAATAGAAGAAACCATCAAAATATGCTTTTTAATCTACTAAAAACAAAATGATTTCTGTTAAAAGAATGGGAAAAAAATGTATTTTTAAAAATGGGGAAAAACGGTCTGCCACGAAAACTGAAACTGGTCACAAAACAACAAATTTACTAATATTTACGAATTCCAGAGAAAAACTTGACCTTAGACCACTTCTCAAATTGCTCCTGGTTCTGGTACCAGTCAATGTCGAGGCAGATTGGGTTGCCCTCCATACAGTTGTACATAGGGTTATTGACAGACATGCAGTAGAAGTATTCTCGCCAGATCAACTGTCCAGTAATAGATGTAGGCACTTCTTCACACTGAGATACCTACATTAAAAGTGAAATGGTTTGTTTACATGTTAGGACACAGAACACATAAAGATTAGTAAGGATTCATTTACATCACACAAGCTAAAATAATTGCCCTTTTAGTTTTCTTTCTTCCATCATCACAGTCAAACCCCTGAAGAGGCTTATGAATACATTTTAAAACGGCAATATTTTTTGCAGCAAAATGTATCATTTCATTGGCAAGGTCCAAGAAAATACTTCTCATTGGAATCAAAAACAGAGGCACCCAAAAATGTAATTACAAATTTTATGAAGCAGACACATATACTAAGAGCAATGCTGATTTAAAATACCTCCTTGAATGCATCATGAATAGCCCAGTAAAAGCGACGCACAGACAAACTGCCAAATCTCAGATGAGGACTCAAGCTAAGAGGCAGGCCAGTTAGGTCAGGATTTAGTTGATTGGGTAGGCACTGACCTTTCTCAAAAGCCTGTTGGGGTACATAGTTTACAACATTCTTTAATTATCTTCAATATCCAGACCAAAATTCAAAACCTTTGTATCTCCATAAGTACTGACAGATCTTATGCATTTGTTGCAGCAAAGGTAATTTGGCAACAAGTGGTATAAAAAAATAATGCTAGGCTAAGCAGGTGAAGAAAATACACACATATATATATATATATAATAAATATATTATTGGGCTTTAATATGCATTTTGAAGTCCTTCACAATTTTAAATATATGCTCCCAGGATGTAAGCAGGTCACTAATTTCCTACAATAAAGATTCAGTCTGATGTGACATTTTTTAAGAAATAAATAATGAGCAGTAAATTTTAAAATTTTGTAATAAATTTTAAATCTTATCTAAAAGAGACAAAAGTATCTGAGACCTCAGTTTCACATACAAATGCTGCATGTAATGTAAAAAGACCAAATGAAAAACTTAACAACATAAACATAACAACAGCACACTTTAAATATTCAGTAAAGCTTCTTTACTTTTCTTTCTTTCTCAATCCGAAGACTAAGCAGTTCTAGAGCTGTGTGCTCTCCACCAACATAGCCACTCAATGGATTTTTCTGACGCTCAGATTCTGGATAAACACCTATAAACAAAATAAATCAAACACAGCAAATCTGGAATCATGCATGAATTTATCTAGGGTAATGTGGAACAGTTATCAGACCTGAACAAAGAATTTCAACAGAAAACCAGGCTGCCAAAAACTGAATATTAAACAAAACAAGAAAGCGATGAAGCTAAAGGAAGTAAGCACACATGAAGTATGGCTAGGAATAAACAAAATGACAGGCTGTGTGACAAATAGACAGGGTGTACGTGTACTGTTGTGGGCTTTGCTGATGACAAAAAAGTTTTGTCAGGTTTGTGAACATGGCTTTTCTCAGGAACATGAATTGCTTTTTTTTCTTCCCAGTAACCATGGGATATTGTAGTGGATGAGAGTGCCATAGCATCTTGCCTCGCCAGGATTAATCTCTTCAAAGCCCACAGATTGGACAGTCTGAAAGGACACATGCTCAGGTCCTGTGACCAGCAGCTGAACCTAGTGGTTGCATGTTTATTTCATGTGTTCCTGAACAGTCAGTTCTTTCCTAAGTTATGGAGGGCCTCAATCGTCGTTCTAATACCAAAAAATTCATATGCCGAAGAACTAAATAACTTCAGGCAGGTGATAATGACATAATGACCCCTATTCAGCTAAGAGGGTTGTGTGTAACCAATCAGTCAATGCCATCGCTAATTATCTGGATCCTCACCAGTTTTCATACAAAACAAAAAGAGGGTAGATGATGCCTGTTTGATTTTCTATAACTTTGTAGCAGGTCATCTGGACAGTACTGATATATCTGTGCATTTCCTATTCATGGATTTTTCGTCTGCACTTAATACCATTCAGCCATACTTGCTCTTACGACATCTACCACTAAATGTTAACACAAGCCTAGAACTTTGGATGACAAAATTTCTCCAGGATTGCCCATAAAGGATCAGCCTGGTAGGCATAGCCTTAACCACTCTGGTCATAAATACAGCAGCCCTACAGGGGGTTTCTTTTGTCGCCTATATTTTTTATTAAAATATATAATGGTGATGTCTGGACAGATTTTTAACTCTGTCCCTATTATTAAGTTTGCAGATGATTTGGTGTTGTTACTTGGCTTAAGAGAACTCACTGGCAATTAAGCTATTTCCATCAGGTTAAGAAATTAAATTTGTAGTTTGAGGAAAGCTTTTTGGTGCTCAGTGTTTTCAAAACTAAATAAATGGTCATTGATAGAAGGAAACATCAGCCTGTCTCTGCATCAATGGTTATTGGCAGACAATGGTAGAACAAGCACACAATTTTAGTACCTTGGCACAGTGCTAGACAGCAAATTATCCTTCCAATAAAACACCAACATTGTTTCTAGGAAAGCATACTGGCACCTGTTTCGGCTGAGGCAAAAGAGAAGTTCTGGGGTCACCATCCCTGTCTTTCAGTCGGTATATTGCAGCCTGATCAAGACCATTTTAACATTCAATCTGTATGTTTGGTTCAGTGTTCTATCAAGAATAAAGCTTGTCTGATGATGGTGGTTATGACTGCTAGCAAGATCACTGATTTTCCTCAAAGACCATAAGGTGATCTGTACATCAGGGCTGTGAAGTTAAAAGCTGTCAGCATTATCACAGACCTCTCTCACCTGCTACATCACCATTTCTAAATGCTACTCTCTGAATGCAGATGGAAACAAATGGTCACCAAGAAAAGTGCTTTTGTCAAATCCTTCTTACCAAGTGTGATAGCACTCGTCAAATGAACTCTAGTTTTCTTATCTGTAGCACATGTAATGATGATGTGTCAGACAATCATCTCTAGGTGCTTAATTATGAGCACAGCTGTGTGGGTGTTTGAGTTGTGACCACGTTTTGTTGAAGTTTATTACACATGGGAGCTCCCAACAAAGGAAAATATTTATCTCTGTAGTGAACAGAAGTAAACAATAAAGATGCTTTGTACTAAAAATGTTAAAAACCAAATTGTAATCCAATATATTTGATATTAAAAATACTATTTGTTTTGAATCTACTAATCTACAAGATAACAAAAAAATTAAAACTTTCTAAGCTGAGTTTTTGTCCTAGAGAAAGGGCAATAATTTAAAACAACAAAAGCCCTCACTTATTCTTTGTCATGCTACCTAAGATGATTTTAAACTTTAGATACATAACAGCTGTGATATAAAAAGCTGAAGGTGCATTGAAGACACTTGAAGAGCTGTGCTTTGAATGTGCAGCAGAATGTTACTTGTTATCTGGGCTAGAAATATTAGCTGCCTAATTATTGCCGGTGAGCACCTTTATTTTAAAATCCAACAAATATACATATTTTATTTTAAAAAAAAGACATTTCAACTATAGATAAAAATCAGACAAATATCTCAGCAACATGCAAATTGTGTCCTCCCCTACCTACAATTTTCCAGGTCTTTGACCTACACTCACCAAGCTCTTCGCACGTTGGTATGCCCATGATATCTTTCTTGTTGTCTACCACAGGCAGATGCACACCTTTGAAGTCTGGCTGGGGACATGGGTGAGGAGGGAGTCCAACGATGTCGGTCACTTGGCAAAACATGGCATATGTCAGGGGAGGTGACCCACCATTGGCTTGAATTATGCTGTAAAAATATTTTGGATTTAACACAATGAAAGAGGAGTATCATGCTATTTTACGGACAGCTCCAGATTTCAACCACAGATCAAAATCTTAGTAATTCAACCAGGTAGTTGTCAACTTCTAAGATAATTAAAGCTATATGTTCCCAAAACTCAATTTTAAAAAAACAGTGCTAGATTTACATAAGGCTGTGATACGAATAATCACATCACTTTCCTTCAATCAGTTTCAAGCATCAAGTTCCATCATGTCAAGCCCTGATGAAGTATTATCTCACCTCTGGGGATTCCAAAGTGTATGAGAAACTTTCTCGATGCATTCCACATTCCACTGCTTGCAAAGGGCCTTCACCTTATTGTCTCGATCTTGCCATACAGGTTCTGGATCTTGTTCAAACGTGACACGAGACACACCCCATTCCTGTCATCGACATCATTATCATCAATATTACTGCATTCTAAATAATTATTGTACAGTAATATCTTTTATATAATGGACCTGTAACTCTTTTT
Organism: Marisa cornuarietis; assembly: GCA_004794655.1. Classification (NCBI taxonomy): domain Eukaryota; kingdom Metazoa; phylum Mollusca; class Gastropoda; order Architaenioglossa; family Ampullariidae; genus Marisa; species Marisa cornuarietis. The sequence goes on along the minus strand of SMMW01000554.1, from coordinate 102,104 downwards.
TTTTATTCATCCATTTATTCATCCTTTGACTGGTAACTGTTAGGGGAAGAACATGGATTGACACAGTTGCTGAAAAAGCCTGCCACTCAGGTTTGTCTTGGGCAACGGTGAGCAGGTCCTACGTGAGATGTCAAGGCTACTCCTTCATATTTGTAAGCTAGTTTTTCTTTTGGCCACCATGGCATCGACCTCCTTCCAAGGTACCTTAAAGGACAGTCTTCGACTATGTTGTGCTGGGTCACATGTCCAAATCAGACTAGCTTATGTCACTTGACTTTTGCAAGTAGGGGTTTCTGGTGTGATGACTGTGCTTCATTGTCACTGGTTTTATGTTCCCTGTAGGAGATCCAGAGCAGCTTTCTTGGGCATCTGTTCTCAACTGCCTGAATTCTACTCTCCACATTGGCAAGCAGAGTCCACATCTGTAAAGCAGGACTGGCACTACGAAGGACTTGTACAGATTATACTTTGTAGAAAGCCTAATGTTATGGCTGTACCAGACCCTGTCCAGCCTAGCTATTACTGCTATTGCTGTTCCAATCCTGATGAGGATATGTTGTATAGCTGCTTCCAAGTACTTAAAGCAGTTGACCTTTTTGATGTATATATTTACCTTTGTTCATGTAGATATTTGCATTGCCGTTGTCAATGACCATGACTTTGCTCTAGTCAGAGCTGGTCTCCATTCCTTCATGTGCATTTGAACTGTCTGTCAGTCTGCTGGTAAGGTCTGGTGGTTCTCTGTTGATGCTTGCTGTCAGACTGATATCATCTGCAAAGCATAGGTTACACACAGGCCTTTCACCAATTGAAATGGAAGTGTGATGATTGTGGAGGATTTCAGGTATGATGCTGAACAGCACAGGTGATAGGGGGCATCCTTGACAGATGCCTACTGTCCTGTAAAAGAAAGCTCCCATTTGGTTATCCAGCGATTGTGTGCTCATTGAGCTCTTCAATGATTTGGAGAATGAATGTTTGAATCACAACCCTAAACCTAAACCTCTCATGCCAGACTCTGCCAAAGGCCTTTTTAAAGCCTATGAAGTCCTGCTGATACTGAAGATGTTTCTCTATCAGGATGTAACAGATAATGATCTGCTCAACTGTGCTCCTACCTGCCATAAACCAGCCTTTTCTTCTGCACGCTGTTCCTCAGTGGTGGTGCTGAACTGATTCTGCATCACTTTACTTGGGTGGATGATTAGGTTTATGGTTCTGTAGTTCAGCACTGTTTAAGATAACACTTCATTTTGCTGTTTCATTTCTTTGGACGGGACATGGCTAGTGTCTGCGGCCATTCTTTGGGCCACTTTCTGTGTTCCCAGACTCTTTGGCATCGGGCAATAAGAGCCTTTGTTTTCTTATCCCCACCCTGTATGAGCAACTAAGATGGGACGTTGTCAATGCCAGCTGACTTTTCTTCCTTCAGACTGTATACCACTCTCTTAACCTCTTCCCATAGGGCTGGTAGTTCTGCAGGTTTGCTGGTTCTAGTCAGGTTGTTTTGAAGGATGTTAGCATCTATCTTCAGCTGTAAGATGTACAGGCACCCACTGCTGTCATTGATGACTGAGGTCTTGTGTTGACCTGTCTTGGTGAGGGTCTTTAGTAGCTGGAAAGCATTTGCTGTCACTCCAGGTTGTTTCTTCATCCTTTGTTGCCCTAGTACTTCCTGAACTGTTGGAGGTAGCACCTCTTTAATGTTTCCAGTAAGGATTCTACATCACAGTCCACCATGTTCCGTGTGGCGACTTTACCTCTTTGTCCTTGAAGATTTATGCAACATTTTGGGTCTTGCATGTTCTCCAAATCAAAGCATATCTGGTGGATATGTCAGTGGTGCTTTACTCTCAGCTGTAACTCAACAAACCTTAAAGATACTGTCTACTTTAGGTCAGTAATATGTTTCCAGACTTTGACCAGATTTAACTTTATTGAACATGGAGCATTGTAAACCTAGTTTCTTGGTTTTGAATAGGCTGAAGATCTTTTAGTAATTAACAAAAAAATGTGGAGCTCATGTAAGCCTAATGTGTTTTTTGATAATATGTAAGGGTGTTGAAATATGTTGATATCTATGCTACTCACTTCAAATAGTCTAGGAAAAACCTCCTCTGGCTGTCCATGAATAATATACAGACGACTACCCAGTTTATGAAGACCAGCATCCAGGTCAGAAAGACACTCCAATAAAAACCTCATGCGTGGGTAAGCTGCTGTGGCAGTTCCTGTTTTAATGTACAATTCAGTAAAGCATGCGGTTGAATAACCATTGTATCAAACATCTAAACAGCCTGCTGCACTAGTCAAGGTACTTTGTCAAACAGCATTAGTTTAAAAAAGCAGTAGCAAAAGAAAATATTAAACTTCAGAGAAAAATGTTTTACTTGTCCACAATACTAAAAAAAACAATACATATGAAGCTAATACACTATGTCTCATTACTAATGATTATCATTAACATAGCTTTTTGGACAAAGGTTATGACCAAAATGTTTCAAGAATCATATGTCAGTTTAAGACAAAGTTTCCTATGGTCCAAATAACCTAAACAAATCTTATGTGCAGCATGAGAAAAAATAAGCTCAAAAACAATGTTAATAGCTTTCTCAGAAAAAAATCTTTGTGATATTCTGTATGGAATACTACATGCAGTTCTTTAAAAATAAATGGCATTGATGCTTTTGTGTAAAATGCTTTTATGATGAAAGAAAATATTTAATAACTAGGATTTTCCACTTCTTTACCTATGAACCAGAGCAAACAGCTAGCCTTTGTCTAAAAAGGCTAAACCAGCAATATAAATGAAAACATGTAAACAATTACAAAAGGAGAGCTGAAAATATTAATTGTATGCTCTACAGCAGCAATTTGGAATTATTTCTCTCTTAAACGCATTCTCACACAACCACTGATTAATGTTTTTTGCCATTTTCCTTGTTAAGTTTAAGAAATGAGCATGAGTGTATACATGTCAAACTACATTTTTTTCCATTTGTGCTTTGCTGACATTTACTTGCTAATTTCAAATTGACAATACCATATCGTGTGTGTATTCTTCTAAGTGAAATTGATTCTATGTGAAAAACTATTATTGCTGTTGTTCCTTGTTGCTACCAGTGGAATATTTGAAACCATTCTGTTACTAGGCTGCAGTAAAATGTTAATTTATTTTTGCCATTCAGATTTATCTGTTTCACTGACCTGCTACAGAACCATCAAAGATGAAGACAGCATAAAATTCATCAGCATTTTTCAAAGATTCCAGAAGTGCAGGATTATCATGAAGACGAAGGCCATGGCGAAACCAATGGACAGAAACAACCTTCTTGGGAGAAAGCGATGTCATGACTCTTGAATCTGAAATCGTGCAACAGTAACTGAATAAACCTATTTTGTGATGATCTGATATATCGACGCTGTTGTTTTGAATTCTTTCACATCCACACAAAATATATGGTCGTTGAAAACAGTGAGCTATATCATCTAATTCACAAACCTATAACTTATTATCATTACCAGAATATGATGCCTGGACACAAGGCCTGCCACGTGCCTGTTTTATTTTTACATTTTATCCTCTTCTCGCTGCAACCGCTGATTTGTTGTACTCTGCGATGCCCTGATGCGCTGGCCGTGCATACATTTCGTTTCTGTTTTCAACAGTCGAATACGAATTCATCTGTATCGTGAAATAATAATTTTACAAAAAATATTATTTAAAAAACCTCTGTTGAAAATATTTGCTAAATCTGCATGAAATTCAAGCCACAAAACTCACAGCCATGGACACAAACGATGACACCACGGAATACAAGTCATTGATGACACTGACATGACGGTGACAAAAGAATCCCCCTTCCCTCCCCTCCGCCGAAGCGTTCCATTACAAATGCTAGTAAATGTGAGGATGACTATAAAGTCTATAATCTTTTTATTAGTGACCCATCTTGACAATCTCTTGCAGTAACAGATTAGTGATTGAGTGCAGTTTCCTTGTCCACAACATCTAACATCTATTATTACGTTCGTTGTCTAACACGGTGTACAAGGGAATTCATTCTAAAACCCAATAAAAGAGGGGAGCAAACTTGTAACCGTAATGTGCGGGAGAATGCTGACAAAATCACACGGACATCGGATTTCACACCAGTGTTAGAGAAAACAAGATCACAAAAATACAATCCGTAGTGAGAATGCTGGGAGTAAGAGGTTAGTTACAATATAAGATTAGTCGAATGTTTGTAAAGCCTGTAAAAAGAAAAAAAGTAATAGGGGTTGCGAGCAGGGCCTCCGAAAACCAGCACTTGCCCCGAGGCAGACGACCATTCCGGGCCCCTAGCATTAATCATTAATTGTTATCGGGATTTATGTTCCAGTATATAACAGTATGCTTACAAGTTATAATTCGACTGACAATATCTACATTTTGTTTTGTAACGTAATATAGACAGCAAACGTTAGGAAATGTGTACACAACTAGGATCTAGTAGAAGTCTAGAACACCGCATGAGATGTCATTTTCTACCTTGAATGCTGTTTTTAGCCACTGGTTTCACCATGATCTCTATACATCAGCACTTAAGTGCGCACCGAACAGATTCAACTAATCATCGCCATTATCTGTGTTGCTCAGGTCATGAGGTATACAGAGACAAGGACTCTCTACAACTGCCGATGGTTGTTACGTACTCTACAATAGACCAATGTAGCGGGAGCGCTAGATAGCTTGTACCGCTGACGGTGCTTTCTCCCTTCCACCCTGCACCCCCTTCCACCCTACGCTTGGTCGCGCGAGCGGAGCATCGCGAGGCAGGCAGACCGCACAACGGGTGACGTAACACCCAGCTACTTCGGTATAAATACCAGAGAAAAGTCAGTCTCTGGGCCGGCTTGTCGAAAGACGACTGGTCACTACAAGAGAGGTACTTGTTTGCCGAAAGGCGACTGGACCAGGCTGAAAAGCATTCTCGTCCCCCAGCCCCTTCCCTCTACCCACCCTGAGTACGAGAGGTACTTTAATTGTTTGCCGAAAGGCGACTGGACCAGGCTGAAAAGCACTCTCGTCCCCCAGCCCCTTCCCTCTACCCACCCTGAGTACGAGAGGTACCTGTTTGCAGGGCCGGTTCTACCTATTAGGCAAACTAGGCACTCGATCGCCTAGGGGCGCAGCGACCGACGGGGGCGGAAAAAATGGCCAGCTGTTTTTTTTTTTAAGATGAATAATTTTAGGGAAAAATATCATTTTCACAGAATGACATTAGCAGGACACCTTTCCTCTGCTTGTAGACTGACCACCACCCTAGTTTATCTGTACATGTATTACAGGAAAAACCCCTTTATCCCAGGGCGCGCTTGCAGTGACCAGCTAACCAGCAGGGAAGTAGAGGGCGGATGGGGGTGGTGAGAGGGGCGGCGCTGGTGAATGGCAAAGGGGTTGTAGCACAGTCATGGAGGGGGGGGGCACAAAAATGGCTTGCTTTTTTTGTTTTTAAGTGATGAAAAGTGTTAGGGAAGAAGATCATTTTCATAGAATGACATTAGCAGGACGCCTTTCCTCTGCTTGTAGGTTAACTTCACCACGCGAGTTTCTCAGTTCACGTATTACAGGAAAACCCCATTACTACAGGGCGCACTTGAAGTGAACAGCTAACCAGCAGGGAAGGAGGGGGCGGAGGTTAGACAGCAGAGGGGTAGGAGGGGCGGGTTGGTGGATGGGGCCTGGTCAGGGCGGACATTTACGATGGATGGGACCACATTCCACTGATACCAACCTCACCGTTCTCTCTTCTATTCTACTTTGAAAGATGTTCCACACTTATGCATTGAAAACACTGCCGCTGAGATCAGGGAGAACAACACTGACTTGAGTTTGCTACGCGAGTCACTTTTTGGTTATGACATCTGTTTTATGTTCAATATTTTTTGCACTTACGAACTTTGAACCCGAAGGAACTTAGCTAATGTCACGATCGCGTTCTTAGTTAATAAGAGTATTAAAGCCTTTAGCAGACAAACATCAAGGTAGAGTCACTTGAAGTTTATAGTATATCTATTTTTATTTGTCAAATTTCAGATCAATTTATTTAATTCACTGTCACGAACCTGTTTTCTCCTTAGTGCTGTATACAGCGGTGACACTGATGGGTCTATAGTCTTGTACTTACTGTTGTGACTCATGGTCCCGAATATTTAACTTTCTTATTAATTATTAAATTTCGGTTCGATTGGTGTATTACTCTTAATTTAGTTGTCAAATTGTAATGTTTGTTTATTTTTATTATCTAAGAGTGCGTCTGTCTGTCTACAGTTTGAACCGATAGCTTGTTGTTATGCTCCGTTGACAGAATAGTTGAAATTGGTTATTAAGTGATAATGCGTACTAAGACCTATAGTCTACATACTTCTCTTGTTTTCAACAAACCCTATGCTGGACACCAAGCAGCGCTGACCATTGGAATGTGTTTGGGCAGCTGCCTTGACACCATGATTTACAACTTTGTGTTGTTAGCGTCTAGAAGACTCTCCCTTGACGGACCTCGTATTGCCCCGCCCACCTGTCAGTTTGACTTTGGATGGGAACATGTGATAGTCGATGAGGGTGGTCTAGATGCTAGAAGCTGTGATAGCTTGAGTTTTAAACCACACAGCAAAAATAAGACCAGAGCAAGGTGCTACAGATTTCTTGTCTCCATTAGTGTGCAGTCAGTCGTCACTCCATAAAACCTTTTACACGAGTGTTTGAAATCCCCCTACTCATAAGTGTAGGTCTGATTTGGGAGGCGTGCAAGTATCCATGTGTGTATGATGCACACCTGCAATTGAAAAACACACGTAGTTTTTCTTGACAAAAGTAGTTCTTACTTATAAGTTATTGATCAAATCGTAGAGCAAATTCTCGAAAAATATTTAATTTTAATAAGCCATTCTTTGACACTTCTGGGTTCTAAGACTTCTGATCATAATGAGTTCTTGTAGAAAACAACTTTTCCACTATTTTCAAGCAGCAAACATGTAGTCAGTGCGGTTTTACTAGTTAGTTCGTCTGTAAGACGAGAAAGAAGAGAACTATTGAAAGCATGCCGAGGTGCTAGGTGGAAAGGCCCAAAGGGTAGCGATAAATCTATCACAGTTAATGACCAGTCGGATCAGATTAGAAGACTGGACAAAGAAGGTGGTGCGATGTTACTTGATAGTTGTCCGTAAGACGAGAAAGAGAGAGGAGAGAAAGACTGGTAGGACCTATGTGGGGTGGCTTAGTGGAGAGGGGTAGAGATAAATCTCTACCACTTAAAGGAAGTCAGATCACATTAACAGGGCTGGACAACCAAGATCGGGGGGTGGGGGGTGGGGAGGGAAAGGTAGTCTTAAATTTAAACTTAAAACCCACAGGATGTTGTAAAAACCTCACTTTACTGAGCTGCTGCAGACATCTCGTGCTGCTGTTTACTGTGTAATGGTCTGTTAGGGCGCTTGAAGCTATCATCCTTCCAAAGCTGAATCAGTAAAAGGTGTAATAGAAGATCTGTGAACTGAACTGTTCTATAAGACTATTTGTGAACTGGATTTAGCCGTACAAGAGTGAACAGTGCATACTGTCCTACACCCCCGACATCATGATAGTTTGTTAAGATAAGTTCGCATGATTTTTATACACTGTGATAGAGCTGTATAGGCCTATGTTTATTTACACGATTTGTCTCTTTCTTTACCTTCATTTTATTTTCTCATTTCTCATCATGCTTAATTTGCTTGTGTGGATGCAAAGAATTGCGATAGTGGTGTTACAACTTTTTGCAAAACTTTTAATTGCACAAACGGGTCCCTTACAGCCTTGTGATCTTTAATTAATGTAAGTCTAGGATAGTTGTTAAAAATCTCAGTTCAGAAAACAGAGTTAAGCCTGAACGTATATATGTATTTGATAACTGGTTCATTTTTTGGAGGGGGAAGGGGGGCGCAGTATTTGTCTTTCGCCTAAGGCGCAACACAGCCTTGCGCCGGCCCTGCCTGTTTGCCGAAAGGCGACTGGGCAGGCCGAAAAGCACTCTTGTCCCCATCCCCCTTCCCTCTACCCACCCTGAGTACGAGAGGTACCAGTTTGCCGAAAGGCGACTGGGCAGTCTGAAAAGCACTCTCATCACTCAACCCCCTCTTCCCCCCACCCCCAAGGGAGTCAGGTGTTAGGATTTAGCTAGGTAGGTTAGAATAATAGGAATGATAGCAGCTGTAGGTGCAAATTATGTAAATAAATCTATGTCTTTGAACTTACTTATCGGTGTAAGTGTCTTAGTCCGTACGCTAGCGTGATGTATGTGTCCTCGTCGTGTGAACGAGATGAATGAGAATCGGTAGAGAGAAAGGAATTGCATGTGTCGTCCATGGTAATCGTGTCGGGCAGCAGAACACACACGAGGATCAAGGAGCTGAGAGATACACCGCAGAGAACACACTTTTGGTTTAGAGAGAAGCAGGGTCTTTTGTGGACTCCAAGGTCGGCTGAGTGCGGGTGTCGTAGACGGAAAAAAAAAGAACACAACGCGAGGCAGGATATGAGACAACGCACCCGACTAACGAGAGCTAGAACTTTAGAAAGAAAGTTCTCCTTGGGAACTTCCGTCCTCTCCCCTGGAACAAGAAAGAGGAATGGACTGATTTATGGCGCTAGGGCAGTGTGAATGTGTAGCGGCCGGTCAGTCCGGTTACACCAAGAAGTAGTCAAATATAACACAATTTTTGAGAGAGAGCGATCGAATGAACGAAATTTATTGCTGAGGCCATGTGGCCTAAGGATAAAATATTCAAGTCATATGCATGTTAATATAAGTTTGCATAAACAATTGCACCAATTGAGAATAAAGATAACAATATGGAAATATCTTTCTTTGTTTAGCTACTATGACAGTTTTTACGTCGTTTAAAACAGTGGTAAAGATATCTGGCTATAGGCAAGTAATATATATGGTGGAAAATGTACCGGAAAAGTAAGGGTAAAAATCATGGGAATTATTTTTGTCAAAGTAATTCTACCCTAAAAGGGGCTGAAATAGTATCTGCAAATATTACTGAACATTGACCTTATCACAATATGTTCGCCTTTAGTTGTCAATCAATTCATTTCTACGTAATTATCTTTTTTGTTATGTCTCCAATGGATGTAGAAGTTAAAAGAGGCGAAAGAGAGATTTGGAAAAAAAGTATGGAAAATATCGACAATTTTTTAGTCATTCCTGTTGTTGTGTTTTGTGTAATATCTTGATTGACAAATAGAAAATAAATACTCCGAGACAAGCTCGCTGCTCTTACGTATATTTAACCTCAGAGACAAGAGAGCACATAAAGGGACATAACCGGGATATCGTAACATCCTCCCTCGTTAGAAGAACTCAATAAACAAATTGTGGAATTCGTCTGGTTGTGGATATAAACACCAACACACACACGACCAATATCACACAAGCAACCGGTAACCTTCGCTTAGAACGACTATATTTAAAACTGCCCAAACCAAATGTAAATCCAACAATTTAAGAATAAGAACTAATAACGATTACTCCACATCCCCCATTGTAAGCTGCAATGGACAATTAACTAAATGTTCAAAAATTAAGAGAAATATGTTTTACAGTTCCAAATGAATTTATATAGAAAGTTCCCTTTCCCTAGCTTGTTAACTATTAATTAGTCCAGTCTATCTGGGGCCTTAATAATCCGGCCATATCTGCTCTGGATATGAGCGGTACACTGTTCCACTCTGAGCCGGAACGGGACGCTGTTGTGTAGCTCCACTCTGGGTGGGAAAATCTCTCACTGTCTCAGGCACTGCGCACTCTGCATCACTACTGTTATCAGACAGCATGTTGGGACCATTCGGCAACAAACTGGAAAAGTCTGTTGTAGTGACCCTGGTTGGGTGAACTTGTGGATCACGCTTGACCAGATGGTAGTTGTTGCGTCTCTGCGTTCCTTGGGGTGTGGAGACTTCGTATGACCTTTCTCCCAGTGGTCTCACGATGGTTCCAGGTGTTTGCTGAGGTCTGACCCAGACCATCTGACCCGGTTTGAACTTTGGTGACTCTTTAGTACGATGCGCTTTGTCAAAGTTTTCCTTCTGTTTTGTCTTTAACCTTTTTTCTTTTTCTATGAAGTCCTGTTGATTCAGATTTATAAATTTGGACTTTATCATTGGGACTAGACTCCTCAGTCTTCTCCCCATCAGAAGCTCTGCGGGGCTCTTCCCACACTGAAGAGGTGTCGACCGATAACTTAACATGGCCATATACGGGTCTTCAGCTTTCTTGAGCAGACCCTTGACGGTCTGTACTGCTCTCTCAGCCTCCCCATTAGCTTGTTGGTGGTATGGGCTACTGGTAATATGCTGGAAGTTGTAGTGCTGGGCAAACTCAGCAAACTGTTTGCTTGAAAACTGTGGGCCATTATCCGATATCACTATCTCAGGGATTCCATGCCGAGAAAAGATACCTCTGAGATGTTCAATGACCCTCTGAGATGTGGTGGATGTCAACATGGCTACCTCAATGAACTTGGAATAATAATCTACGACCAGTAGATAGTCTCTCTTTTGGAAGTCGAACAAATCTATGCCAACTCTCTGCCATGGGTAGTCAGGAATAGGAGTTGGAAGGAGTGGTTCTGGTGAATTTCGTCTCTCTCTGGTGCAAACTGAGCAACTTTCTACAAACCTTTCAATCCGAGTGGATAGTCCTGGCCACCATATTGAGTCACGGGCCAGTGCACGCGTCTTCACAATCCCTTGATGCCCTACATGTAGTCTGCGGAGCAGTTCTTCGCGCAGCTTCTCTGGCATGATGACTCTTGTGCCGTGAAGTAGCAGGTTGTCCTCAAAACTGATATCAAAACGTGCTGACCAATATGGCTTAATAGATGTGTTAGCTGGACAAGTTCTAGGCCAACCTTGCTGACAGTATAGGATTAGTTTCCGACACACTTTGTCTTGTTGTGTGAATAGTCTTATCTCCTCCAATCTCTTCTCAGATGCAGGAATCTTTGATATAACTTGATTCACCATCAGATTAGCTTCTTCAAGCAGCTTGTCGTCCTCCTCAGCTGCTTGCGATGGTGCCCTGGAAAGTGTGTCTGCTACAGTGAGATTCTTCCCTCTGTTGTACTCTATCTTGTAGGTGTACCTCATAAGCCGCATCCGGAATCTTTGGATACGAGGTGTGAGTTCATCTAGATTTCTGGTTTTCAAAAGTGCTAAAAGTGGCTTGTGATCGGTCTCAATTGTCAAATCTTTGAGTCCCATGATGTAGCTTGACAGCTTTTCACATGCCCAGGTTACTGCAAGGGCCTCCTTCTCAATTTGGGCATATTGCTCAGTCGTGAAGTAACTTGGGTAACTTGAAGATGAGCCCTGTCTTCCACGCATCGGGGATCTGTCCTGATTCCCAAACTTGCCTGAAGATTTCATTCAACATGGGAGCTGTCACATTCACATCTGCTTTCAAAATCTCTGCTGTTATTACCTCTGCCCCTGGTGCTTTGCCGCTTTTCATTGCCTTGATTACTGCTGTCACTTCTTCCAGGCTCGGCGGGTCTGTGCAGATGTCAAGGTCTGTATCTGCTGGCTGGATGTCTGCGAGCTGAGGGGGGTCTGGTCTGTTCAGAACCGACTCAAAATGTTCCCTCCAGCGCTGTAGTTTTTCTGCCTCTCCCTGGACAACATTTCCGTTCATGTCTTTCACTGGTACCTCACTGTTTTTGAACCTGTTGTTTAGCTGTTTATTGATTTTATACAGTGTCTTCAGGTCATTTTTTCCTGCAGCTTCTTCTGCTTCATCTGCCAGTTTCTCTACGTAATCCTTTTTGTCGGTTTTGATCATCCTCTTTACCTCTTTGTTTATTTCTGTATATCTTTGTCTGTTATTCCTTCAGACGTTCAGATCTGGTGTTGTTGATTTTCTGCTTGGTTGACTTTCTCTCGTCTATCCTTTTCCATGTCTCTTCTCTGATCCACTGTTCTTTCTTTTTTCGCTGGAAGCCCAGTATTTTCTCTCCTGTTTCCTGTAAGACTCGATTGAAGTCCTCTAGGGTCATCTGCTGTTGGTCCCCTAGTGCCTGGAACCTGTTCTTAACTTCCACTACAAAGGCCCGTTTGGTGGCTGGGTCTTTCAGTCTGCCGGAGTCCACTCTCTGCTGACGTGCCTGAGTGTGCCTCCAATCAGTAGATTGTTTTCTTCACAAAAGTCTGCCAGTCTCTCTCCGTTGCCATTGATGGTTCCAATTCCATGCTTGCCCATGATATGCTCCCTGCAGGTATTGTCACTTCCCACCTTGGCATTGAGATCGCCGGTGATGAGCAACATATCATGGGCTCGGACGCTCTCCGTGGCTGCCTGGAGCTGATCATAAAAAGCATCCTTGTCTTCTGCCTCGGAGTCTTCTGTTGGTGCATAGCAAACTAGCACTGTCAGCTTGGTGTACTTTGAATGGATTCTTGCTCTCAGAAGCTTGGGTCCATAAAGTTTCCATTCCACCAGTGTCTTTTCAGTTTTCCTATTGAGGAGTAGTGCTACTCCTTCAGAGTGTTGATCGTCTGATCTTCCTGAGAACAGGATAGTATGCCCTGATGCTAGTCTCCTTTTCCACGTGCCGGTCCATCTGACCTCGCTGACTCCCAGGATGTCCAAGTTGTAATTGTCAAACTCCTTGACTAGTTGGGACAACCTGCCAGTGTGATACAAGGTCTGGACGCTCCAGCACCCCACCCTCAACTTCTGCTTTGGCTTAAGTAAATCCACCATCGGGGCGCCAGCTCCCTCTCGGGTTTGACTGTCGTCCGTCATAAGTCCAGTTACATGGTGTGTTTCATTACCTTCGCCATCCGTAATGAGTACTCTGGTTTTGGTTTCTGTAACGTGCATTTTTTTATACGGTGGGGTTGTTACTACCACAACCTAATTTACCTCTAGGTGAGGTATCCAACTTAGTCACCTCTTACGACATGCCTGGCTGGACAGCAGAGACTCTATTCTTACAATGCTCGCTAAGCAAGCATACCCCGGGGTCCCACGGGGGAAGGTGGAAGCATTTCCAACTAAATAAACAGCAACAACGCACACACGCACGCGCACAGGTTCCAGAAAAACTCAGGTGTCAGGGTCGGGTTGACAGGAAACAGAGTTAATCAGGGACAGCATAGATCGAGGTGGGTAGATCACTCTCGACCAAGAAGTTTAAGGTCTTGTTTTCTTGTGTATGTTTCGCCTTTGCTGGAACCATCAACCGGCGTTAGAAGTAAAAGAACTGGAAACCCTCGACCAAAGATCGTAGGATCTTTGCCCTCGACAGTGTTGATTTGTGTTCATTATTGTGAGACTGCGCAAGCAACTCCCATCTACCCTGTTGCAAAACTAAGCTTTGTAGAAAACAACAATCTCAGGTATTTATAAACATTAACAACAGACATTACAACACTATTGTAGGTCCAGCATTCTCTTGCCCCTAGAACAGGCGGTCCGGTGGCGCATCGGTTAGCGCCTGTCACAAATACAGTGCAAGTTGGCTGTTGTGGGTTCAGCTCTCGTCTCGGGCACGCTGTTCCTTCTCTACATGTGGCTTCTGTTTACAGGGCTGACTGCCTCGCCGTGATATAGCCTTAGTTGCTGGTTCGGCGTAAAACACCAGTCCACCCATTGCCCCTATAAACCCAACCAAAAACCTCCCCCCCCCAACCACACGTACGCTAATAAGAATCCAGACTGAATTAGCCGTTTTCCTGAACTAGTTTTCAATAACAGAAAGTTCAAGTATCTGCACTTTAACATTTTGTGGAACAGAGATATCTGAAAGTGAACGGCAATCACGCTCCACTAGAGGTACCCATCGTCTGCTGCGAATATTCACGACCACATTAGTCACATTTGCGGCTCTATGTTCCTCGAGGAGTAACAAGGAATGATGATGATGACTAGTCACAGTCGTTTCGTGGCAGAACTTTGATATGGGGGGAGACGTGACGTCATAGGCCGGTCTATGTTATTTTGTCAGAGGTTTGGGGTTAGGGTTTGGGTTAGGCTTAGTTCATTACGTACAATTGGGCAATTGAGTGGAGCGATCAGACGACAAATGCCGCGAGCCATTTTTATTATGGCAGTCGCGTCCTCCCCTATACCAAAGTTGTACCCTTTTTGTTTGCTCTGTTTACAAGATTCCCGAGAAACAAGGTTGGGCAATTGACACTAACTGAGGTTGAATGTTCTTTTGCATTGCTTGACAACACTATTTATTTTCGTAGTGAGCACAGTTGTTGTTTAAATGCTGCACACAAAGAGATAAACTGATATCAAAACCGGAAAAGGTCAAACCGAGGTCACAGCCATGCATAATTCTCAGAAAAGGCGGATATTTTGTGCATCTTGTACGTTGTACTTATTTATTTTTTTGTTTTTTACTAAATCAGTCGTGATATATATATATATATTTTTTGAAGAAACCAACGTTGATTTATAAATTAATTGGTAGGCCTTTATAAATACTTGAACAGTAGGAACGGCGTGTTTGAGGTTACGTTAATTGTCGCTACTCATGCAAGTCGGCCGTGTCCTTTATGTGCATTCGATGTCTGCACATATTTGATATATGTAGGTCACATGTACCTCTGCACACGTATGACTCATGGTAGGTCTAGTATATGACAGTCATATGTGACTAACTGTTTCATTGTTGTCACCAGAATACGATTTTGTGGAGTAGATTCTTGTTTTTCTCAGCTGGTGATGAAAAAAGCGTTAAAAGGGACATAATTAGATCTAAAAAATAACAAACAAACAAACAAACAAGGAAATCTGTACTAGACACGTGAACACCTTCCTTTGTGCATTGAGACTCTGGTTATGTCGCCGACAAGTTGCAACATGATGCAGTTCACACAAAAACTAGGATAGAATAATATGGTGATGAACGAAGACCTCAACGCCTAATCTGTGTACTACTAATTAATATTAAAAATCATAAATAGAGTGTAGCTCTGTGTGTGCCTGTGTGTGTGCGCGCGCGTGTGGCATCGAATTCGCGCTGTTTTTCTGATACCCACCTAACTCGCTTTTTTATATTCTATTTCTTTATTTTTTGTTTTTGCTGCGCAATGAGCATTCTTCTGAATGGATACCTGCGAATTACAAATGGACATCATCATCATCATCATCATCATCATCATCATCATCATCATCATCATCATCATCATCATCATCATCATCATCATCATCATCATCAATGAAATGTTTCTTTCAATTATGACTCAGTCATGGGGGATGTTTGGTATATGTAGATTTGCCCAGAACACGTTTATTTTGTCCATTTTAAGAGGGGGAGAAAGGAGATCGAAGGACGTCTGGGGCAATCTCCTGGCGGTTTCGCTCGAAAGGCCAAGATAGGGCGTACATGTGTCTCTCTATTTTGCTACATGGACAACGCCGCACACGATTAAGCTTGGCTCAAATGAAGTGAAAGATCGACAGTTGGCAACATTATCACAGCCGGAAGAGAGAATTTTAGGTGAAATATGTTAATATTCGATAAAATAGCAGGGTTACACGACAAGGGGAACAATTCAAAACCGAAGGTTAAATAATGTACTTTACACGTGTTGTGCGCTCGACTTTTTCAATACGTATAGTGCATGACACATGGCCTTGGTAACAAACTATACTGCAGTAGAGCAAAGTGCGACCCTTCAGTCAGTGACTTAGCTGCACATTTTCACCATTCGACGACGCCGATCTTGGTGGTTGGGTTACATTTTCAATGCCTACGAACTATTAGAAGAATATTCGTCGATTTTCCTGAGCTGTAATTAAGTCGCTAAAAGTAAGTTCTGCATTATATTATTCTGAAGGCATTTTCAGCATTTCTGAATGTTCCCCCTCCCCCGTCCTCTTCGCCACACTTAATAACGCTGAGTACTTCGAGTTTTATGGTCCATGACTTTTGTTGGGAGTCACTCCTATGGTGTAAGTAACGTACTCGCAATTAAAGGCAGTTTTAATTCATCATCGATCTGCTTTTACGACAAACACAGGCGCAAATCCCTTCCCTGTATTATTATTATTATTTGCACGCATTAGGGCTTTGGGGTGTTAAAATATGCAGGAAATAAGAGTAATACATTGCTTTATCTCACCATATCCATCTGATAAAATACTTTGAGGAAAGATAAGGTTCATTACATCGTCCAGCGCTAAGGTCGGTTATTAAGACTTATTCACTACCGTCAGTGAAGAGTGAACAGCCCCCACCCCCTCCGGTGACGCAACGTTTAGCGCTTCAAATACAGCGAGGATTAGCTCGTTTCGGGCGCACTGTTTTTTCTCTGCATGTGGCACACTGATCCCCTCTTTTTCCCACCTTAGCCCCCGCCGTCGGGTAATGAAAAGGCGATAATGTTATTCTGTACAGCCAGGGGCACACAAATTCTATAAAGCACTAATCAGCGATGACCTTGCATCCAAGATTAAGGCTAAAGCGCCTGAGACCTGTCACGCTAGGTTGCTGGAGGCACAGCTGCGACAACAGTTTGTACGGGTGGATACGCCAACAGCCAGGCGGTGTCAGAGTTATTCCTCAAGCAGCTAGGGTGAGCCTAGGGGATGCTATGGTTCAGAAAACAGATTAGCAGGCGTGTATAGGCTTCCCCGGAAAGATACTTTCCGAGAGAAAGCTCGTCATCTGATAGGTTTAAGAAGATGGCCTTGGTTCGACACCAATGGAACTGCATGGATGTTTCTGGACCCTGTCACTCTAGACTAGCGAGCATATGATTGGTAGATACTGATCAACTGGAACATCGCTAGGTACTCGTGAAGTGTGCCAGAGAAGCCCGGTATATATTGTGTAGACGTAATGTATTCGCGAGTGCAATCGACCCTCCAGCACGGAATTAAGTCTGCGAGCGAAGTCATTGCTGGTGAAGTGGTTTCAGGGCGTACTCAGGGAGCACAGGATCCTTCTGTGTTGCGGTAAGAGTTAGTTCTGCGTTGCGTAGGGAGTAGAGGCAGCTGAAGGTACCGCCACATATCGCTTTGTCTACAACAGATACAGTACGCGTTTAAGTGTTTCTGTTGTAATTTACAATATTACATGTGTATATATATGTATTTACTGAATCAACAATTAATGATATTTATTTAATTATCCAATGTGCAGTTTTTTTTAAATGTATACATATTCTGAGTTCTTTTATATCACTTCAGTTTACTAACAGGAATGTTGTTCAAATCGCTATATATAGTAATTAGACCAAAACGATTATAAATACTTTTCCGATTTCTTGAAGAATAACAACTGAGGAGAATGATTAGTAGGTCTGGAGTGACGAAATGTATAGCTTTCGTTTAGCTGACATTTTGCCATGAAACTTTTGTCTAAAGATCATACCTATATTAGTCCAGCTAAGAACGTCTTTTAGAAACGAGTGGATTTGCAAAACTTTGACCTGATGCGTCTTACAACAATAGAGACTGCGAACGAATGCTTGATAGTACAATTCATTTGGTATAATAACTTTTACGTCGTGTGTGTGGTGTGAGAGATCGCTATATTGTCCCAGGCAAGATTACTTATCATAGCTTGTAAGCATTCCTTACATATCAATTATAAGTAACGCGGTTAAAACTGTCACGAGCCAGAAATGCACTTTATAGTACACATTTCATTGCGAGGACCTGCGGCGATCGAGGTTAGTGGTTTTTCGTGGCGATGTGAGGGTGAAAGAAGAGAGAGACAGAGCTGAGGTAAAAATGTTTTGTTGTTGTTTATTTAGTTGGAAAGTGCTTCCACCTTGCGGTGATTTCGCACTATGGGGGGAAAGGGAGGGGGGAGAAAACCGGAGTACCCGGAGAAAACCCCCGCCGCCCAGCCCTGCGAACAGGTGTCACATACAGAGAGTGTCCCGAGACGAGATCTGAACACTGAGCCGCTCACTGCAGTGGTGACAAGCGAGTGTTTTAACCACTACACTACCGGGGGCCCGTAGAGGTAAAAAGACACGTGCGGGCAAGATTATATAACGATCGAGGTCGAGGCGACCCAGTGTCATAACACGCCCAGCTGGCGGTAAAAATTAGGTCTAACGCAAGCTTGTAACCGCAGTTCCGGATCAATGATTAAGTCTTCGTCTCTGTTATAACAATGGAAGACACGTGTTACAGCGCAAGAGCACCGCCATGAGATATGTTCTCTAAAGAGATACGATGCAATTTATTGGAAGTGCTTATTTCTTAATGACGTAGCACACAATTATATATGATGATAATCGATTAGATCGAAACTGGAGAAAGCGGCGGTAGTGTTTTCTTCTGGCATGATTTGTACTCAGGGCCGGCGCAAGGCTGTGTTGGGCCCTAGGCGAAAGACAACTACTGCGCCCCCCTCCCCCCCTCCCCAAAAAAAAGAACCAGTTATCAAAAAAAAAAAAAGACCAAAAATAAACGTTTAGGCTTAACTCTGTTTTCTTAGCTAAAATTTTAAACAACAAACCTAGACTTACATTAGAGACCACAAGGCTGTAAGGGACCCATTTGTGCAATGAAAAGTTTTGCAAAAAGTTGTACCACCACTATCCCAATCCTTTGCATCCACACAAACAAAATAAGCACTATAAGAAATAAGGAAATAAATTAAAGGTAACGAACGAGGCAAATCGTGTTAATAAAACAAAGACAGCTCTATCACAGTGTATAAAAATCATGCGAACTTATCTTTACAAACTATCATGATGTGGCCGTAGGACAGTATGAACTGTTCAGTCTTATACAGCTAAATCCAGTTCACAAATACAGTCTTATAGTTGTTATAGAACAGTTCAGTTCACAGATCTTCTACTGGACCTTTACTGATTCTGCTTTGGAAGGATGATAGTGCCAAGCCCCCGAACAGACCTTTACAAAGTAACTTTAAACAGCAGGACGAGATGTCTGCAGCCGCTTAGAAAAGTAAGGTTTTAACAACGTCCTGTGGGTTTTAAATTTAAATTTAAGACTACCTTCCCCTCACCCCCCGATCTTGGTTGTCCAGCCCTGTTAATGTTATCTGACTTTCTTTTAATTGGTAGAGACTTATCTCTACCCTTCTCCACTAAGCCACCCCACTTATATAGGTCCTTTCAATCTTTCTCTCCTCTTTCTCATCTCATAGACAACTATCAAGTAACATCGCACCACCTTCTTTGTCCAGTTCTAATCTGATCCGACTGGTCATTAACTGTGATAGATTTATCACTACCCTTTGGGCCTTTCCACCTAGCATCTGGGCAAGTGCTTTCAATCATTCTCTTCTTTCTCATCTTACACATGAACTAACAAGTAAAACCGCACTGACTACATGTTTGCTGCTTAAAAATAGTGGAAAAGTGGTTTTCTACAAGAACTCATTATGACCAGAAGTGTCAAAGAATGGCTTATTAAAATTAAACCTTTTCGAGAATTTGCTCTCCTATTTGATTAATAACTTATAAATAAGAACTACTTTTTGTCAAGAAAAAGTACATTTGTGTTTCAATATCAGGCGTGCATCATGCACACATGGATACTTGCATGCCTACCAAATCAGACCTACACTTATGAGTAGGGGGATTTCAAACACTCGTGTAAAAGGCTTTATGGCGTTGCGACTGATTGCACAGTGATGCAGACAAGAAATCTGTAGCACCTTGCTCTGGTCATATTTTGCTGTTTGGTCTAAAACTCAAGCTACCACAGCTTCTAGCATCTAGACCACCCTCATCGCAGCTACCACATGTTCCCATCCAAAGTCACACCTGACAGGTGGGCAGGGCGGTACAAGGGAGAGTCTTGGAGACGCTAACAACACACAGTTGTAAATCATGGTGCCAAAGCAGGTGCCCAAAAACATTCCAATAACCAGCATCCCTGGGTGTCTGGCCTCATAGGGTTTGTTGAAAACAAGAGAAGTATTTAGATTATAGGTCTTAGTATGCATTTTCTCTTAATAACCAATTTCAAATATTCTGTCAATGGAGCATAAGAACAAGCTATCTGTTCAAACTGTAAACAAACAGACGCACTCTTAGATAATAAAAATAAACAAACATTACAATTTGACAACTAAATTAAGCGTAATACACCCATCAAACCAAAAATAATAATAAATTTAATAAATAATAAGAAAGTTAAATATTCACGACCATGAGTCACAACAGTAAGTACAAGACTATAGGCCATCAGTGTCACCGCTGTACACAGCACTAAGGAGAAAACAGGTTCGTAACAGTCAATTAAATAAATTGATCTGAAATTTGACAATAAAAATAGATATAGCATTTAACTTCAAGTGATATTTTGTTTGTTAAAGGCTTTAATACTCTTATTAACTAAGAATGCGATCGTGACATTAGCTAAGTTCCCTCGGGTTCAAAGTTCTTAAGTGTAAAAAATATTGAGCATAAAACAGTTGTCATAACCAAAAAGAAACTTGCGTAGCAAACTCAAGTCAGTTGTCCCTGATCTCAGCTGCAGTGTTTTCAATCCAGAAGTGTGGAACATCTTCCAAAGTATGATAGATGAAAGAAAGGTGAGGTTGGTATCATTGGAATGTGTCCCATCCATTGTAGGGGCACGTCCTGACCAGGCCCCATTCACCAATGCCGTCCCTTTCCCCCCCCCCTCTGCTGTCTATCCTCCACCCAATCCGCCCTCTTCTTCCCCGATGGTTAGCTGGTCACTTCAAGAGTGCCCTGTAATAGCTTTCCTGTAATACATGAACTGAGAAACTCTAGTGGTGAAGTCAACCGACAAGCAGAGGAAAGGTATCCTGCTAATGTCATTCTAAGAAAATGATATTTTTCCCTAACAATTTTCATCACTTTACCTTCTTAGCCATGGATAAAAATATTTCTATATTCAAAAACATGGGCTTAAAATTCATGATTTTGAAGACGATAGTGAAACTGCAGAGCCACGATCGTGGAGCACAAGCCATGATAGTATGTGTATTGGTCCATCGTACAAAGAGAATCACGATCGTGGACCAGAGCCACGATAGTGGCCCATCGCGCTCTGCCGGGTAAGCCAGTAAACTGGCTCAGCGGGTTAAAAAAAAAAGAAACAGCAGGCCATTTTTGCGGCCCCTTCTGTGACTGGCCCTTCCCCACCCACCAACGCCACCCCCCTCTCCGCCCTCTACTTCCCTCACTTAGTTGGTCACTGCAAGGGCGCCCTGGAATAATGGGGTTTTCCTGTAATACATGTACTGAGAAACTAGCGCGGTGGTCAGTCTACAAGCAGAGGAAAGGTGTCCTGCTAATGTCATTCTGTGAAAATGATATTTTCCCCTAAAATTATTCATCTTTAAAAAAACAACAGCAGGCCATTTTTGCGCCCCCATCAGTGGCTGCGCCCTAGGCGACTGCCTAGTTCGCCTAATAGGTAGAACCAGCTCTGTACTTTTCTCACTATACATTTTTACAGGTTGGCTCTACAAGGCTTATATAGTGAGAGTAGATAAAGAGGACCAGAAAACAACAGGATCAAACAAAATTTTGATTCAAAATAGTCTTAACCTCTTCCATATAACTTCACTTGCCAACATGAATATGTTTGCTTGGGCCAGAGATCTGCTCTGTTTGGCCATACATGTAATTTTAACTCTTCCGCGCAAATGTTTCTCACGTAAAGGGAGTTAGCCGCATATTGTAGTAGGCTCGGATTATCTGGGAGTTTGTCAGTGTAATCACCGAAAAATGCTAAACCAAATATAGTTTTACCGATCATCTCTTACCAAATCGCGAATGTGCGACCGAATGTATGAATCTTCCTAATATTTATATATTTTTTTGCTTCCCTGATAAAAATACTTGCCGCTTTCGCCTCCCTTTCTGCCGAGACGCCATTTCCGACGAGATCAGAATTAGCTGCTGCCGATGATGCGAGACATGAAAGCGTTCGTTAACATCTTTGGCAGATGTATTTGCACAGCAGGCCCACGTTTTTATTGCAACACGACTCTTCAAGACAGAAATGCTTGCAAGCGTAAAGAGGGTCTACAGTCAGGTACGAAACAAACCGAAAGTCGAGGATTGGTCTGCCATTCAACATCACGGCCATGGACATCGATCATTTTCTCAACAGACATACAGTTGTGACAAAGTTACAACGCAAGTCTGCACCCAGCAATTCGGCGTGGAGCACCAGTCACATCAGCATGAACATGATTACGTCAGCTCAAATGACATGGATGAAATAATCGTATTTTGATGTATTCGTGTTTTCTTAAAGAGTATAGGCCTACTTAGTGTATTGTGAAACTGAGTTAATAAAATTGCACGTAAAAGGCGGTTAAGGTTTCAAAATTTTGGTCTTTCATAAATGTTGAAAAATTATTATTGCTACACTGAAGATTATATCAACAATAAAGCAGTTGGCAGATAGTGTGGGATTGAGAGGCAGACGAAATATTTTTTTTAGAAGATTTTTTGATCAACAGATAACAGAACAATGGACATGGCTAAGAAACCTTTGCATGATCTGTATCCTGAAAGTGAGCCCTATGACAGCGGATGGCTGCAAGTGTCAGATGTTCACAAGCTGAGCTATCAACAGTATGGCAATAGCAAAGGAAAAGCTGCAGTGTTTTTGTAAGCATGCCCAATAGAGGATAGTGTGCTGGTGTAATGTCCATGTACATGTAAACTTAAAACATAGTTTGTCTTTATGATTATGATAGGCTTTATATCTAGGAAAGGCTGAATCAGATATTCAATACCATAGCTTAATATCTTTAATTCAGTACAGACAAATCCATGCAACTGAGCTGCAGATGCGAACTGTATAGAGTTTAAATTTTGTATAAACTTGTATCCAATTTTGAAGAGTCTTCGTTTCTGTGTACTAAATCAGTCTTGGTTCACACATCCTAAATTGGGCTATAATTTGCATATGCACTTCATTGTTTTACATCCGGAAACAACCAGCTAGGAAAGAGTAGGTCCACATCAGGAAATAATTAAAAAATAAAGGAGTGTGTGTAAGAGATGAGAGCAAAATTCACGTAGAGTGTTCCTTTGTGCAAGGAAGAAAGCTGAGGGATTGCATAGAATAAATTGAAAGGTAAACATTTTGCAAACTGAAAAAAATCATATCTAGAGTAAATGGCTAAAAAAAAAAGTAATTAAACTGTTCTGAACAATTTATTTGCTGATGCTTTAGCAACCTTTAAAAAAAAAGTGCTAAAAAATTGAGAATGCTCTTAACGTTTCTTCACAAAGTCATGTAATAGCAAAGTGTATTAATATTTGATTTTAATTAGCATGTTAGAGACGAGGTTCCTGTTCCTGTTCTGGTTAAAAGGGGATGGAGGGAAGGAGAGAATAGAGAATGCGTTCAAGAAAAAAAGTATTGAAAAAGAAGACATTAAAACACATGAAGAGAAGGATTGTTTAGGATTTTTTTTTTAAAAAATTACAGGCACGGAGGCCCAGGAGCTGGTGTGAGCCCTCGTGATCATCGATTTTTTGATCCAGAAGTCTATAGAGTTATTCTGTTTGATCAACGAGGAGCTGGCAAGTCAACACCAGCAGGTGAACTGAGGGTAAGAAGAGCCTAATATATACTCCTTTTTTCTGTTGCACCTTTCTGTTCTTTCTATTACGCCTTTCTGTTTTGTCTATTACTCATTTCTATTCTTTCTGTTACAACTTTCCTAACATTAAACTTCATTTGGATCTTGTGCATGTCAGGTTTTTGAAGATGATATCTTTTTCTCGGGGGGGGGGGGAGGGAGGGGGGGTTTGTTGCAAATTTCTTTTGATATACTTTAAATCATATAGACTCCCATGTGTTGTAGACAGATGTTGATTGTTCATGTTTCTTGTTATCAGCTTGTATAGATTTATATCTTTGCCTTATCCTCATATCAGATTAAATGCAGAATAGATTTATGTACCATGCCAGAAAGGCCTTTAAACCACTGTGAGGAATTTGGGGGAGAAGGGTCAGGACTAAACTGCCCGAGGGGAAAGGGGACACCTTGCTGGCTTGCTTCACTCCCAACTTTCACCCTGCCGTGCCCTCTCGCTCGAGTTTCGCACGTCCGCATGGCTACACGCAAATACTTTCCTTCCTCACGCGTGCGCAACACTGACAACACAGTTGTACAGCATATAGCAAATTATTATTAACACACAATAAAGAAAAAAAAAAAGGTGAATAGAATTCAGATAGGCTAAGCTTAGATAGAAATAGCGTGGCCTGACAAAAGGCCGACACAAAGTAATAATAGAAGGTTAACACTGTCATATTTTGGTTATACATATAAAAGACACTTTCCTCACGTACAAGTGTTCTTGTGGCTTGGAGTTCAAACTAGGGCGATTGAATTCGCCCTCACGTCTCTACGACGGGAACACTCGCCCAACCTCGCATGCAGCTGGGAGTACTTCAGTGTCCTTGCGACTGACTGCCCCCTCGACAGCCACAGAACCACATTGGCTCTTATTGGCACCACTGGTGAAGTCCCTGTTAGTCGCTTACAGTTGCCCCAGGCAATAACGACGTTGACGATGAATAAGGTGGGCCCTCCAACACACTGTCCCTAGCCCGCTTGCACTGCTGCTCCCACTGGTTACCCCAGGCAACAGATAGTAGTTGCTGCGAAGATCCTAGGTGACAATTGTCTGGCACCGGCTCTGGACGACCAAGAAGTCCAAGGAAACACGGATAAGGTGTCCTGCTGCCCACAACCTCCGGCGGTTGCCCCAGGCAATGGATGGTGGTGTTGCAGTTACCAATCCCTATGGTGTATCCCCTTCTTTTCTTCTGCGAGGGCAGAGACCCTGGCCCCACACTTCACAGGTTCCAGACTGCAAGTCCCAGTAAAAGCGCATCGCGTTCACGGGGATTGGGCCTCCCTTAGACACGCTTACTGCCTGCAGCTGCTACGGAACTCTGAGATGGTAGTCCCCGCTGGAGTGATGGGAAAAAGCTGTGAATACACATCTACCCTAAACTATATACCCACCTAACCACATGACCCCCAGAAACAAATCTACCCTGCCTAACGCTATCGAGATGTTACTAAAGAAACTGCAGTCTACCGCGCTATACTCTGAAATCCCTAAGACCTACCCCCTATCCAGAGACCTAGATCGACCACATCCATCACCACGGCCTGTCAAGACATAAAAACGGACAGAAGGGATGCCCTTTGCTGACCGCTTTCACTGACTGCTGTCCGCTATAATTACGCTACCTGATTTCAGCCATGTTGTTCTGGCCTTGTACCGGGCTGGTTCATGG
The DNA here is from genome assembly GCA_004794655.1 of Marisa cornuarietis. Classification (NCBI taxonomy): domain Eukaryota; kingdom Metazoa; phylum Mollusca; class Gastropoda; order Architaenioglossa; family Ampullariidae; genus Marisa; species Marisa cornuarietis. The sequence goes on along the minus strand of SMMW01000554.1, from coordinate 76,812 downwards.
CAACCACATTGAATATGATTGCTGCTCTTTTGCTTTGAGGGAAAGCAGAAAAGTAAGCTTCTTTTACATGATTTGTCCATGACTATATGACATGCTCTGTGTAGCCTGCTACCCATTGGTGATTACAGAATGATGAATGAAGCAGGAGCGTATGAAGAATTCATTGTTATTGTGAGTTCAATGCATATCACAAAATTCATTCGTGGAAGGAAAGTATCTTGACATCATTTTCCAGTAGAAGAAAAAGAGCAAGACTTAGAGAAAAAGGGTACAATTTGTGATGATACCTGGGTTTTAAATAGCTACATTCACAGTCAGGAAGGAAAGTCCTACATCACTTTGCCATCATTGTTTCTAACAGCTATGGTTCATTACTTTTTGTAGAAAATATGTGATGTCCTAACTGTTTGATTTAATAAAGTAGCATACACAGACTGAAGGTCTTGGCAGCTGCAACGCTGACTTGCAGTGATCAGGGTGTAGACTGAAAAAAGCATGTTTTTCAATGGTCTAAATAAAAATATATTAAAATGAAATATGGTTCAGAAGTTGAACTTTCTTCTTTTATTCTGTGTCATTTGCAGCTTCTTCTTCTTAATCCTGTTTGTTTCCCGTGGAGCATAGTGCTGCAACCACAACATGCCAGCAGATCTGGTTCTAGGCGTATTTGCCGTTTAGTTTCTGCCTAATTTGAAAAAAGAGTGTGTTTTTTTTATACACATATCATGTTGCTCACTGTTGTGCAAAATGTTGCCACTTTCCTCCACTTCTGTATGGTCAATTTTTAAAACAAAACATCCTTTTGTTGTGGTGATGAGGTCACTTTTATTCCTGTGACACTTTGCTTTTGTAAAGAGATATAATATTGCAAAGAGATATATGGTTATGATATATATATATGTACACACATATTGTGCCACAGACCATGATTAAAATGAAGATTTCATTTCAGTGAAGCCTTTGTTTTGGTTGTATACTCACTGTGCACAGAACAGAAGCGAACTTCATTGACCAGATGCTAACAACAGTAACTCTATCAAACTATGCTAAAGGGGTGTCAAAAGAGAGATCAGAACCCTGTCTGGCATGGTTCATAGGTTAATAGTCATATTCCATTACATGCAAATACCTGTGAAAGATAAAAAGTTTAAACTAAAATGGAAGAAATTTGTTTTTGTGTTACTAAGATTACATTTTGTTAATGGCTCCAGGAGAACACGACCTGGGATTTAGTAGAAGACATAGAGAAGCTGAGGAACCACTTGAACATAGACCGCTGGGTGGTCTTTGGTGGCAGCTGGGGGTCAGCATTATCACTTGCATATGCACAAGCATATCCCAGCAGGGTGAAAGCCCTTGTTTTGAGGGGTATATTCACTGTCAGAAGGTGAGTTTGATCTTCCTTCAGCTATGTAGGGTATTTTTACTGTTATCTGATACTCTCATAAACATGATTTAATTAAATAAACATGTTAACCATAGAAAGCTTGTTTGTTTTCTTGTTGACATGCACAAGCAGCGCTGTCAGTAATAAACTGTAGTGATTTTGCTGTTTGCCATGCCTTATGTGGTGATATGACAAAAATATTTCTGAGCTATACAAAAATATTTCTGAGCTAGCACTACAAAAACATTCTGTACCACTTATTTTCAAAGACACAGATGGAAAATCTATACCATGTCAGGATGGAGCACTGTGACTACTTTTTTTTATAGTCCTATTGGATAAACAGTAGCAAGCAGGGATTAAGCTATGAAAATATTGATGACCTTCTTGTATATATGGTGTAGGGTACTTGCACAGGAGGCTGGTTTAGGTGACAGTCCAATTGATTGACAGTGCTGGTTGATGAATGAGCCTGTTTTGATCCAGAAAGTGGTCATAGCAGTGCTGTCTTCCAACATGGCTGACCACCCATGGCACCTGGTGGTTATAACAGTAGAGAAGATGCTGCTGTTTGAAGCAGCAGCATAGAGCAGAGTGTGCCAAGAAGAAACATTGCCATCTTGACCTGCAGCTGGGTTGGGAGTGAAGCCAATAGATGGGCACTCACCATCCAGAATGCCAAACCAGCTTTATCATCCATAATAGTTTCATCGTTTATACTTGACTGAGTGGTGTACAGTCTTGGCCTTTGAAACTGTGATTGCTGCAAGAGTTTGTTTTACTGTGTGGCTACATTAGAAACTGCTGGCGGTGAGCAAGAGGTTGCTTTGCTGTGTGGTAATGGTAGAAACTGCCAGCAATGAACAAGAGGCTGCTTTGCTTTGTGGTCACACTAGAAGCTGTGGGCAACGAGCAAGAGGTTCATTGCTCAACATCCTGTGGCTATGCTTTCAAAGTCTCCACAAAGTGTGCACGAGTGTGTGCCATGTGATAGGCAACACCGGTTAAGGATATTCTTGAACAAACATGTTTTTTTAAGTAAAAGCTAAAATGACAAAATGGTTAGAATGCATTTTCGTTGCCTGTGTTTTGCAGGAAGGAGCTGGAATGGCTGTATGAAGACAAAGGAGGAGCATGCATGGTGTATCCAGATTGCTTTGACGCCTACAAAAACTTCATTCCTCAAGTACAACAGTTTCTGCATTAATATAAACATTTTATTTGTCATTAAAGTGATCACTATATTTGTTTCACAGTGAAACAGTTATAAAGTTCAGATTTATTCTTTTTTTTTTAATTTTTGCTTGTTTACAGTGATGTTCAATGATATCATGATTGTGCCTTTTTTTTCATGCACGTAAAAACAATGACAAAGAGATCTTATCATTAATGAGGAAATAGTGGTCTAAAATAGACTTTTTGCTTATAGGGAAAGAAATGTTTTGGGTTTTCTTTGAAGGCAGAGCAAAAAGATTTACTAGGTGCATACTACAGGCGCTTGATAAGTGATGATGAAAAAGTGAGAACAGATGCTGCAAAACACTATACGCGTTGGGAAATGTCACTGGGAACCTTACTTGTGGATGAAGAAGGCCTCAAGGATGCAGAGAAGGATGAGTGGTCTCAGCAGTTTGCTCGGATTGGATGGTATGCATATTGAAGACAAAATACTGCACTTTTTTCCCTACTAATAAAATGCTAGAATGCAAAACTGGCTGTAGAATTAATAGCAGCTTCTGTTAGTGCAAAAGGCATTTGTTTCATAATTTTCAATTGCATGGTTTGAATTTTGCAATTGTTTTTATGTCCTGCATTAGGGCATATCATCCAGCTTCAAAACTGTTTTTCTTTTGTGTTGAGCACACTTTCTGCACCAAATTTTCCAGCATACATATGGCTTCTGCATAATTTGGCCTCATGAAATATACTTTGAAAACTGTGCCTAACTTTTTTGACAAACTCCCCCCCCCCAAAAAAAAAATACAACACCCCCCCCCCCCAAACAAAACAAAGGTGGCATATTTAAAAGTTTGAGTAACAAACATATTCTCATGCTGTTTAAAACCTAACCCTGTGAGCTTGACATTAAAGGATGTAAATAGTAGGTGGTTACTCAGTGTGCAGTTTTCTTGGTTTCTTTCCTTTTCTTTTTGCAACATATTTCTGTTGAACATCATCCTTGCTAACCTTTCTGTTCCTTACATGTGCTTATATACCATTTCCTGTCCAGAAATATCAGGCCTATGTCTGCATACGTTGGCCGACCACTAAAGGGCCCAAGGTAATGAAGCTGGTGTTTATCTGAAACAAAAAAGTAGAATCTTGTGAACTAAAGTCTGTCTGCTAATGTGAAGTGTATGTCACAGATGCTTTTCTTAACAGAACCCTGTAACTTGTCACTCATTAACCATCAGTTAACTTGATCAGGATTTCAGGATGGTTGCTAATTTCTTGGGTTTAGCGTTTTAAAGCTGCTTCCTCTGTATTTTTTTCAACGGCTATCTAGAACAAAGAAGTTTGAGCAGTGGTTTTGCCTTCAGCATCAGAAAGCAGTTGTAGATAACGCATATCTTCCTGGGGGAGTAGGGAGGTTGCGTTGGTTTGATTCCCTGCTATATGCTCTGCTTCATCCAGAAATTTGCAATTTGAATTTGGTTGTCAGTTTTGATGCTTTCAGTCACCTTACACTTTTAATAAAACATGTTTTTATAGAATAGTCATTCTTCCTATGAAAACAACAGCCATGTGTTTTAATTTCAGCATGACTAAAAAAGTTTAGAAAACTGTTGGGGTTTTTTTGTGGATCTTTTGGAGCATATTTTGTTCTGAAGAAAGGATAACAAAACAAAAAATATCATCACCTAAAATCTGCTATTCCAATTTTGTTCAAAATTTGTGGATAATATCCACATTCCTGAAACAGATTTGCAATACCTTAATAAGCATTTTTTAGATGAAACTTTTTCTTCAAAATTTGAGGGACTTATGGGGAAAAGAGTTCTTGCTGTGCCAATAATAATGCCAATCTAAGAGTGCTGTTTAAACTACTGCGTACAGAGCTATAGTGTTTGCTTTTGCGTGTACATGCATTTTAATGTATAAATAATAGCACAGTGCCTATGTGATCTAAATGTTTTAAGGGTTTGATGTGTTCTGGTATGTTGGGTCCTTTGTCCTCAGCCCTGCCATGATTCTCATCCCATTTGCCATTAACCATATTGGTAAATCAAGGTTAGAATATTCACACAAATGTCTCCATTTATCACTGAATGCTTATAGGTCTTAAAATAACTTCTTGAAGAGACCTTGTGCTTGTGATCTAGAATATGAACACAAAAGTAAAAAGCTTTGGAGTAGAACCTGAATTTGTGGCAGTGGTTATTAATTATTAATTTTGCCCATATAATGCAGCTAGTTAGGGTGGTGCTTGCATTTTCAAATTATATTTAGAGTGAGTCACATTCTAGAACATGTGACTAATAAGCAAGGCAAGTGAAAGTTGTTCATTTTCTGGTTATAACAGAGATATATCGTGTATAGTTCCACAGTAGTCTTGATCTTGCATGGTATTCCAAATTTGTGTCTCACATTAAAATTTTGTCCATGACCATTTTAATTTTTGTCATTAATTTTCCCTAAGAGCACAGTTCAATGGAGATACACAGATACTTATTGCCCATTTCAGTTTCAACCTCTTTTACATGCATTTATTTTGAAAACATTGCTGTTGATACCTTAACTGGAGAATTTCAGAGGTCAGGGGCCAGCACAACACATTTCTAATTTTAAACAGTTTTAGGCCTTAACTCTTTTCAGATAATTAGTTTAAAGTGCACACCATAATTTTAGAATTTTTAAAACTAAAACTGCTTTAAGTAAGAAAAGTTGTTTAACTCTGACTTTCCGTCCTGTCAGTACAATTTTTTGTGTTCTTCTGCAATGCATTAACATGGCTAAGAAGAGATTTTGCTTCTTTAGAACAGTTTTAAGGTTTAGAAACGTGTTGTGCAACTGGCCCCAGGTTTCTAACTTAGGCAGTCCAACTTTTCTTCTAATGGCCAGAAAGAACCTAGTTTAAAAAAAAAAGGAAAAGAAGAAATAGATGTTCATTTCTGAAGAAAAGCATGCAATGCATGATGCATGAATTACTGCATTCTTGTTTAAGTGACGTTTTAGTTGTCCTACACTTTTACTTTTGCAGTCATTACTTCATCAATGGAGGCTTTCTTGTGTCTGACACTCAACTTCTAGAGAATGTAGACAAAATACGACACATTCCAGCTACCATAGTTCAGGGGCGGTATGACATTGTGTGCCCCACTGAAACAGCTTGGCTTCTTCACAAGGTGAAAAACAGCATATTTTTTGTATTTTAGAATATCTGCTAGGGAAGAAAAGAACCAAGAACAGTGGCATTACAGTTACTTGTAGCAGCTTAGTCATAAACTGTTTGGTCTATGTAGGGATACAATTTAACTAATGCCTCTCTTGCATCTGCAAAATTAACATCTGCAGGTTTCTATAGACATAGTTGCATTAATACACCAGTACTGAATGAGTTAATGATAGTGGAGTGCAGGAGTCAGGTTGCTGTCTCTCCCTGGGGCAAGAATGGTAGATTTGCTCATTGCTAGTATACATATGTGATTTTTCTTGAGTAAACTGTAAGATCATAAACTAAAATTGATTTACAGCTGTTGGATGCAGTTGCTAGGCATATCAAATGTGAAAAAAAATTAGTCTGTCTTGGACATTTTGTTTGCTAGTCCTGGCCAGAAGCTGAATTCTTCATTGTTCAAGATGCTGGACACCTAGCATACGAGCCTGGGATCACTTTACGTCTGGTGGAAGCAGCAGACAAGTATAAATCACTGTGATAACTGAACTGTGCTCATCTAAAATAAGAAAATTAAAGTTGTTGGATTTTTTTTCCCTTGGTCTTCAAATTATTACTGTTATTATGAACTATTTTTGATGGGAAGAATCAGAGGGTAGTTTGAAAAATTTTTTTCTTAAAAGTTTAATTTGACCTTTCCATTGTATGGCACACAGAAGAATCCCGAAATGCTCTAGCAACTGTTATGGGTTGAGTGATTGACAGTTGGTACAGGGTGATTACTTGTAGAAAACCTTACAGGGCGAGTGATTAACATTACATGAAGACTATAACAAATGGTAGACAGGTTTATTTACAGTTCTTTTCTAGGGCAGGGTTATGATTTCATCACTGTCAGCCCAGTCATTTCCTCCATACCATAAAACCATGTATGTTTTCAGCACAGTTTTCTAAAAAAATGCTTTTTAGAAAAAGCCACACATGGAAGTAGTATTTGCAAGTAAATCTGTATTACTGCTGAAGTTGGAATAATTTGATTTCGAAAAAAAAGTATAATAAGGTGAAAAGGAGGCGACCTAGTCCATGTTGGCTTCACTCGCACTCTTTCACATACACACCCACAGGGTGTTTTAAAGCTTTTATTTTCAATAAATTTCACATTGAGTCATGACTATAATGATGTGAACTATCAAAACACAACAAACAGGCCTGCATAAAAATTACACAAACTCTTTAAAAACTACACATTTTGCAGTCCTTGCACAGAGTAACCACCACAACTTGTGTTTGGGATAGGTAACCTGTTTTGCTGCGGATTCTAAACATCACTATTTGAAAAAAAATTGAACCTATAATAATAAAAAATTTAAATGCTCCTACTGAAAGACCAATATACCACATTGATTCCAATGTGTGACGGACAAAACTGTTTGTGCTAAAATATAAAAATAACTCGGTCGACTCACAGAATATACATGCAAATTGACTTGCAATATGCCTCTTCTCCACCATCCGTCTGCTTTTTACCCCTTCAGAACATGCCCACAAAAAGGGATAAAGTGCCACAAACTTAAGCTTCAGCAACTGTGCTGCAGAGCTACACAACCAGATGTGGTGCTCTTAGCAGCTGTCAATTGTTTTTAAAAGAAAACTGATAGGTGGTAGCAATCATTCAGAATTGTTAAATGTTCTATGAAAATTTTCATTCACATTAAGATCAAAAAAGGATAAAACCTGACAAATTACAACAGTTTATGAGTTTACCTAGATACATAGTAATTTCACTGCTATCAGAAGTATTGCAACATGAAACAAATGATTACAGAAAGTGAAAACCTCTGGTACATACCCCAGACAATGGATAAGTTGTTTACTTGGTGAACAAGCTAAATACAATGGCACAAATATAAAAAAAAATTGGCCTTGGAGTAACTCATTTCACTGAAAGGACTAGAAGTGCAGATAACTCCTATAACTTCTCACCAGAAACAGTATCTTTTAACATCTAAAGCCACATAAGAAGGGATAAAAGACGTCCGCAGATAGCTTAAGAAGAAAAAGTGTTTAAAAAGCTGGACAGGACAATTTACAGCCAGAAGAACTACCAGTTTCATTCCTGTTTTTGACTTGTACCTGATTTTTAAAGGCAAATGCAAGATCCATTGATGAATGGACAACAGTGAGCTTTACAAAATACAGATCTACTATTTTGTGATGACAGCAATTTCAGGGAGCATTGCACTTCATTATTTTGCATATATACATGCATCTGTACTTAACAACAGAGGTATTCTTCCCGTCTTCTCTAAGAATGGATCTAGGCTACATCACTGGCTCTGTAAAAATTGGCAAAAATATAACTTGCTGTACAAGAAAAATTAATGATTCAAATAAACAGCTGAATAGAAAAAAAACTAAAGTGAAAAAGAACCTCCTAAATAACATTTCATACATAGCTTAATGGTTAAGCCCATATGTGGGTTAATGCTGTCATTCTAACCATACATTTGCAAGCAAAAGATGATGTACAACACACAATAATCTTAATGACAAGAGATACAAGAAAAACATTTGCATGGTAACAGTCACAAAGGTACTAACCCTTGAAGTGGTTTACTGTTGACCTGCCTTCTAACAATGGCAGGAAAGAATTCTTTACCAATAATCTTAACAAATTCTGAAGAGTTTTATGGATTTAATTTCACCTAGCAAACCAGCCCCGCTCCCTAATTCCACCACCAAAAGATCCTAGAAGAAAAAAGAAAACTTTGAAGACAAAAAAGCCTGAAATCCTCTTACATATGGGCACACACATAGGAGCTGTCAATGTAAGTGCCATAAATGTATTACTAAAAAGTTTTTTTCAAATAGTTTGAATAGAAGGCCAAGAAAATTCTTGCAATATGTAGCAGAATGCTCAAACACACACACACACTCTTTAAAGGAACAGATTCTATGCACATTCTAAAAATAGTGGCAATTTGGAAAATCCTCTATGATTCACTTCACACAGAGAACAAATTAAGTGTAATGCAGGCAGTAGTAACAAAGCCCTGCCTACAGAATTACAGTGACCTACAAAGTTTAGAGATATCTTAAATTTCAAGAAGATAAAAATAACCAAAAGGTAAAAACGCTCACTGCTGTCCAAAACCCAATGAGGTAACTACCATGCTTTTTTTTAGATGTGGCTAACAGAAAAAAACAGGGAATACAGATTTGTAGAACCAAGTTAAACTAAGTTAAAGCATACCATACAATGTAATCAAAATCGATGTGAGGATTTTAAATTTTCCTCCCCTTCGTGGCACCAAATATATTTCTGCCTTTACCTAAATAAGAACATTTTCATACAAGGTCTCCGTTTCCTAGATAAAGAGTGCAGGCAGTCTATGCTGTTCATGTTATCCAACTGCTCTATGGATATATTAGATTGCTTCCCACTGCAGAAGTTTCCAGATTAGTAGAGTGCAGTTGATGTGTCATATGTCACTCTATAAGTCTGTAATATCACAGCCTGGAGCACCATTTCACATTATTAACACAAAATGTGACAAAACAGCAGTGTGGCAGGAAACGAACATGGAAAATCACTTTCCATTGTTAAAATAATCAGACCTATGTACATATTTTCTTTGCTTAGTAACACAACAAATGTTCAATTTTAAAGTGATGGATGCCTTTGCATTAAAAAAGTGATTTGCATTTCTGCCGTAAAATGCTGACTCGCTCATCTACAGAACAAACATCAGTCTCACTCTTCAACTTTCCTTGATTTCACTTGTCTATTTATACATGTTCGTGCACACAACATAAACAACATTCTACAATCTCTAGCTATTTTAAGAATAACCTTGAAAGTTATAAATTGAAAGTTACAAATGGGTATTCATTGATCATAAATAACACACCAACCACAGAAACAATAGTCCACTTACTCCTAAACAAAGAACATTAACTGACAAAAATATGCATCTTCATATGACAGCCAGGCAAGCACACCTGTCACTCATTTGGCACTTTTACTCATCTGCCATAAAAGAATGGTTTATGTCAATAAAAAGCAAGGCAACAAATGTGAACAAAGTGTGGGCCTTTTCCAAATATGTATTGCGTGTGTTCTTAAAACTGGCATTTTAATAAATCTTGGATAGAACTTGACCATGAAAGCCTACTATTAGACAAAAACTTCACTTAACGCCATAAGTTCCATAAAAATAATAATAAATGTGTGATTTATATAGTACAGACCACCCTCATGAAGGAGCATGTTGTCAGCTCTTGAGACAAGAATGAAGCATGGACACCATACAAAGGACAGGCAACCGTGCAGACAAGTAATAAAAGACGAACATAGAAGACGCAAAGATGAATCTGGGAACAAACAGTAAGGATTGAAAGTTTTGTGAATCTGCAGAGGAAGATGAGCAGATAGACGTTAACTGATGGAAAAAGTAAAAGAGTATTGGATTGTTGTTAGGAATAATGCTCATGATGTGTTTTTAGTGCACGTTTAAAGGATTTGGTGGGTAGGTGGTTGATATGGAAGGGGAAAGAGTTCCAATGTCTTGCAGCACAGTAATAATACTATGACCACATGTGGTTGTTCTGGTGATAGGGAAAGCATAAGGTCATCAGACGAAGAGTGGAGTTGTCTAGCTGAGATGTAGGGCAAGCAAGATAAGGTCAGAGAATTGGTCAGGGCAGGAGCCTGCAATGAAGATAAAACACAGCACAGACAGCTTGTACTGATGCAAGAACGAATGCAGAAAACGAAGATGAGGAGTGACGTGGTCTTGTTTCCTAGCTCTAAGCACCAGAAATGCAGCAGAGTTGTGTACTTTTTTTTGTAAATAACAGAAGAGTTTGTAAAAGATTTGTAAAGGTGGAAGATATGTCAATGGAGAAAAAAGGAATAAAAAAATAACTTTATGCCTGAGATTCAAAGAAGAGTTTCTGTCTTCCACCCAGCCTTCCCACCTGCCTTACCAAGTAAATATAGTAGGCTTTTCAGCAGCCACCAGTAAATCAGCTTTTTCTTTCTTTTTACATTGGCAATTTATATCAAGCCAGCGAATAAGGCTATATCATGTCAAAGCAGCCAATACTGCAACAGGAATAATGCATCAGTTCACTATTACAATAGTAATAAAAGTCAATATATTTATTTTTGGACTTTGAAATAAACTTTATGTTAGGCTATGCAGCACACCAACAGTTGCCAACAAGTAAATGATAATAATTATTACTAAGCTGTTTGAAGATTAATAATATTATACTTTACTATTATAATAGTAATAAAGGTCAATGTATTTATTTTTGGACTTTGAAACAAACTTTATGTTAGGCTACGCAGCACACCGACAGTTACCAACAAATAATATTTATTTCCACACTGTTTTAAGACTAATAATATTTTACTTTGAAAATCACTCTGGCTTCATACTGAAAATCACAACAGCTATAATACATCACTAAACAAGCATATATGGTAGTTTTGATTTGGCTGCATCATGATGAAAGCTTCCTTTTTTTTTTTGCTGTTTAATACTTTGATACTTATCTTTCACACAAAGTCATGCAGCATAGAAAATCCACCTAGCAAGAAGCAACAGGCTATTTTTGAAAAAAGCCAAAGCTCTTAGCAATAGTGATCAAGAAAGATTCTACTTAGTGACTGCATGCAAACAGCCATCATCACAAGTCAGAGTTGCCAAGCCTGTCTGGGAGAGAGGGGATTATTAAAGAAGTGTCCAGCTCTCGCTCATCAGCTGAGCCTTCTTCCACAATATCTGGCATAGGCTGCATGCCTGTAGGAGATCCTGTGGCTACTGAACCACTGGCCTCGACTGGCAATGAGGTTGCAGCAGCAGGTGGTGGCCTCCACAGGGCTCGTGCATGTTCATCTAAAGAGAGGTAGTCTCCATGGGAACGCCGCCATCTCAGTTCATGCATGTAGAGAGCATTGATACTCATCTCATTCATCATAAGTTCCCGAGTGCACTCATCCACTCGCTGAATATGCTGATGGGACAGAGACACCTGCACTGAGCGAGGATCAGAAGCACTTCCTCCACTATCACCTGAGCTGTATAGGCTACCCAGCAGGCCTGACGAGGCAGGGCGGACAACGGGACCCTCAAACTGTGACACTGCCCCACGCAGGTGTAACCCTGAACCAGGACCACTAGAGGGAGCTGTAGCAGGAGTTTGGACAGTAGATGGTGCCATCAGTGGTCCTCCATAACTGGACAGCATACTTGTAAAGGGCTGTGCAATAAAAACATTATACACTTAGTAAAACTCTGTGGTAACTTACTCTCTGCCCATTAGACTGATGATTCTAACTAGTTTATCCAGCTGAAGGAAATTTACTTGCTTCACCACATGCACTGGCATACGCCTACAACAGATACCAGTCAAGGGACAAATGACTGATATACTCCTAGACCAGCAAGCTGTTGGCAAGGTTTTCAGTTACACTCCATCATCACACTTTATATCTAAGCTATGTTCATTTTAAAAATATGCCTACATTGTCCTGGCATGGATATGAGGTAAGCTCAAGCAGAACTGTGGTTGTAAAAACATGAAAAGTTTCCTGAAGTGAAAGCTTGAAGATGAAAAAGAGCAATGATTAATTAAAAATTGTTTAAAGCAATCTCCAAAGACTTCTTTTCATTGTTTCCTCATTTAAGTCAGCCTTCTCTCAATCCAAACACATATACACAAATAGCTAAATGGGATTCTGACTGAACAAAAACAAAATCCTGCAACTATTTACTAAAGAGTGAAAAGAAAACAGGTGAAGTACTCACCCCAACTGGCTGGAGTGGCAGCAGACTAGGCACGCCAAGTGACAAGCTGGCAAGACTTGGCATGTGGTGAATATCTGCTGGCATTATACTGCGACTAGCAATGTCACGCTGAACTGATTACAAAAAGAGAGGAATTCTGTCTTTATAATATCACATTTAACCTGCAAGAAAAGCTATTTTCAAAAACCTTCTATATAATTTTAGTTTTTCTGGTTTAAAGACGTTTATTTAAAAATACAAAAGGTCTTCTCTTTAGGAACAGTTTTCTTGGTGTATATTTGACACTTTTTGTAACTGCCTCAACATTTTTTTTTAAATTTCTGTTTGATATAACACAGGTTGAACAGCCTTGTGAAGTCTAGATTTTGCATTTGTAAAAGAACTGCTTAGCATTTAAATATTTCATACAGGGATAACAGAACATACAGAACTAAGACCATACCTTGTCCTTTAAAAGTGTTGATAAATGCTGAACAGTCTTCTGGGGGTTTCCATTCAGGGTTGGTATGCTATCATAAGTATATTTTAGAAATCAATATTAATAAATGACCATTGAAAAGCAAAAAAAAAAAAAAAAGGATTATTAACTCTCTCTTATCCTAACCGTCTAGGACTAGTCAGTGTAAAGCACTTGTGTCTCTATGAAGGAGTGTCCAAAGAGGGATAAGACTCACATGGAAATGCATCAAAGACATTTCTGTCTTGCCCCCTTCTGCCTGATGAGATTTAGGTGCAGAACCTTGCACATTAGGCTGCCACTGAAAAAACGACGACTTTACATGAGCTCCACAGAATGGGATAAAAATGATGACCAGGAAATTAATGAATTACAGAACATAATGTCACATGATCAAGTCCAACATCATTTTTAAAAAAAAAAGAAGAGAAAAAAGCAAAAATGAAATTTAAAGTATGCCTGATTAATGTACCTTAATTGTAAGATTAAAAAAAAGATAATGATGTCAAAAATCTTTTACAAATACAAAAGATGAGATGTACAGTAAACACTGAGAGCTTCTTGGTGTTGGATCACATTCTGTACAAGAAGTTACAAGCCCAATCAGAAACCTAAATCATGTTCTTTTGTTTGTACCTGACCTCAGACAACAATATTTTTATTCAGGGACTGTTTTCCAGGCATCATTATGACTTTATGGATAGCTATTAAATGACCATGAAATGATGACCTACAGCACAGACTCGAGATCTCCCCACCCACATCGTTTTCTACCAGTTTTGTCACAACAGTTTTCCCCCAGTGTTATTTCTCCCAGAAAGCGGCCAAACTCACTTCTCATCCTTGCCAAGTGAGAAATGTATCCCCATCTGTGTAATTCTTCCAATTATGTCGCCAATAGTTGGTAGTTATAGTTTTTAATCGACTGTGTGATACTGGGAATGTATACTGGAAGACAGGTCTTGACAGATACTGTCTCAGGGAAAGCTGAAAGAATCTGAAGTAATCTTTACTCCTTCCTTCTCACTCTCATCACCTCTCACCCCCTCTTTTGGAGGTACAAGGGTCTTTAAAAAAGTTCTAAGCCTCACCTAGAAAGAACAGCTGAACATTTTTGCTGTGATAACACACTGCCACTTCTTATAAAGTTAGAAAAACTAATACAGATTTCTGTTTTAATCTGTGTGCATGTGAGGCCCATGCACAGATGAAGGGTAGTGTGGCAAATCTAAAAATGGACAAAATAGTGGCCTGAGCAGTCATAAAATATCTGCAAAAGGTATGACACCCAAGGAAATCAATGAGGACATGGTACAAACTCCCCTTTCGATGCAACTGTGAAGAAGTGGGCTGCTGAATTCAAGCAGGGCAGGGTCAACACAGAAAATGACCCTCGGTCAGGTCATCCAAACATGTCAGCCACTGATGATCAAGTTGATGCCATTCGCCAGATGGTTTTGGATGACAGACGTCTTACTGTCCAGCAGATAGCCAAGTCCACAGGCATTAGTTATGGTCAGTTCACATTGTTTTAACTGAGAGCTTAAGGATAAGCATGCAAGATGGGTCCCAAGAATGCCGATGCCAGAGCAGAAGCTGACATTTCCAGGACACTTCTGGCTAGCTTCCAGGCTGACCCTGAGAATTTCTGCTGCAGATTAGTAACTCAAGATGAAACCTGGGTTCATCACTTTGAAACTGAATCAAAGATTCAAAGCAAACAGTGCGAACACTGTGGTTCCCCCCTTCCCCCAAAAAGTTCAAGCAGGCAGCATCTGTTGGCAAGGTGATGGCTTCTGGTTTTTTTAGATCCTGAAGGCAAAAAGGGAAAAACTATTAATGGACAGTACTATGCGTCAGAATTAACACCACTGAAGGAAGCAATCAAGTTGAAATGCAGAAGGAAGCTGAGGGCAGGATAGCATGCCACTGTGCTCAGGCTGCAGTAGGTGAAGCAGCCAACTGTGGTTTTGAATTGGTACTCCATCCCCCTTATTCACCAAACTTAGCTCCATCTTCTACCTGTTTCCTAAACTCAAATTTTGCCTATGTGGTTGCCATTATGGAAACAATAATAAAGGTCATATGTGCTGTGGAGGAGTTTTTGGAGGACCAGGATACCACACATTCTTCCATGATGGGATTGCAATGCTTGAGCATCGCTGGACCAAGTGCTCTGATGTTAAAGGGGACTATATAGAAAAATTATGAAAAATTGTTGTTTCTGCAACTCCTGGGTGAGGCTTAGAACCCGCACATACACTCTTTCACACACATATGTGCTGAGCATGCCTCCTTTGAACAACTCCACTAAATAATTTGCTGTACAAACTTTGTGAAGTCTAGTCAAATGCTGGCTAAACAGAAGCTGTTTTGTTTGAATAAAAAAGAGAGATCTGTGTTGACTACAACAATAACCTTTAAAAGATACAAAATGAAGTTGCACAGGTGTTCAACAAACACTTTAGAGATCAATCTGTAGATGACATTCTTGTAAATAAGTTAAAGTGGCTGGATAACAATAGATAAAGGAACAGGAACCGCGAAGAAACCAAAACCATGAAGAACAGATCTCTGTTAAATTTTGCTGCAGCACAGATGACAGCAACAAATTATCATCGCTCATCATTGGCAAGACATAAAATCCCAAGTGATTCAAGAACTTTAATCCACAGTTATATTGCAACTAGTATGCTGAAAGATTTTCTGAATTCACTTGACTCTTGAACTGCACAAGAGAGCAGGCAAATTCTAATGCTAATGGACAATGTTCCATGCCATATCACATCACATAACATGATCCAAACTTCCTGTAATTTTTTTTTACTCCAAGAACAGTCATCTACAGCAAATGGATACCGGCATCATTAATGTTTCCAAAGCCTATTATCAACGATGTTGAGATCACATATTGATGCTTCAATTCACTAGCCATGTTGAGCTGGAATGAAAGAACTGGCAACAAAAGCATTCAGTGCGAAGTGTCGGGGGAAGCGGTCAATGCCACACAGCCAGTATATTGTTGGAGGACTGTATCAAGAGACTATAAGCTTATTTAAATGGCTTAGTATTCCTCATGAGCTGCTCCTAAAGTGTTTATTAAGTACTCAGTCAATGAACACACTGAATATTTAATACAATGTTAATAATGTACCCTCTATAACGCCACCCTCATCTCTTGCCAAAAACTGGATGTGTGCTGGATGGATGGGGGTGAGATAAAAAATCTACTTTTACAACTGTAGTACTTGCCTCTTTGTTACCATGCTTTTTTACATCCATCTGGGCAAAAGAACACACATCACCGACACCCACCACCTCCACAGTAAAGCGTCGAAAGAAGTCAACAATTGCCAGAGAACGTGGTCGAATGCAGAGGATTAAAATGAGAGGAGTCAGCAGCGGGCTCAACAGTTCTTCCACAATGTAAACCTAAACAATACAGAAGCTTCAATATAACAGTGTGTGAAAAAATGAAATAAGTACCTTGCTGTCAAATTCATAGGTGCAAGTGAAAGTACTGTTTTATCATCAATCATTTCCAGACTGTGGAAGAGGGTATTGATCTATAAATGTGCTTCTTAGAACTGCATGCCACATTTTGATTACAAGGAATATTTGTGCTTAGCACACTGTGCACAAAAAGTAAAATTTCCTAAATATAAAAAAAACTTTTGCTGCCTCTATTAATGTGTAATATTTAGGCTTTTATTTTGTAAAAAAAAAAGAAAAAAGATTATTATAACCTCGTAACCAGCTAGAAAAATTATGGTATGTTTTACATATGAGCAGTCACTATCATAAAAATAGAAAAGAACAGCAGCTTTTTTTCATAGCCATACTATCTTGGCTCACTAAACCACAGCAAGTTTTTATGCATTGAGGTGCTCACAATTTTGAACTGGAAGAGCAAGGAGCAAGCATCTCGAACTCGCTTTGTATGTGCTTGGCCACTCCAGTTGTCTGGCATGTAGTGTATTGCCATGGCAACATTACGCAGTAGGAGCTCAGGGCTGAAGATCATGTGCTGCATGCAAGTAAAAATACCATTTTTGGTGGTAAAATTTCTTTCTTCGAGTACTTACCAGATGACATGGCTATATGGAGATCACCCTCTAGCTACCTCACCCTCTAGCTACCTCAAATCCAGCTGTCCAAACCCGTGCACCACGGTAGGACTTTATAACAGCTCAGCCCCCTTCCATCCCACCTGTCTCGCTAGTGAGCCTCTCTACTCCAGTTTTAAGCCTGGACTGAGTCTGGAACCCACTGCGGGGAGGCGGGAGGGAGCTAGCAGTCATGTCATCTGGTAAGTACTCGAAGAAAGAAATTTTACCACCAAAAATGGTATTTCTTCTTCGTACTGTACCAGATGACATGGCTATATGGAGAATAACTAACAGGCGGGGGGAGTGGTTGCCCACCCTGTAAGAACACCTACAAACATCCATAGGTGAACATCAAACAAAAGAAATCACACCCCAAATCCAGCCGGGCTGTAGAGTGAGGCTGCCTTGACTGAGCTATGCAACTCTGCCATTGGACTTGTCAGGCAGGTTGCCGTATCTACTCCCTGCTCTGCTGCTCATACCCAGCCAACTGTCACCAATGAGTCAGGATAGGGTGCAAGATCCGTAGGTAGAACCTAGTGATGCACACAATAACGCCAGCCTATAGTCCAAATGACTATAGCGCTGCATATCCCAAAGGCTGGGCTAGTGGCAACCGCTCAAGCCTCAATGCACAAACCTTCCAACTGGGGAAGCTGCTGTCAAGCATCGGTGCAAAACTGCAGGCACTACTGCTAACCCCCAGGCTGTAACAGATTGCCCTGAGAAAACTTCTGTCTTACCATTCCACACTGGTAAGTACCGACAGATGCCACCCTGAGCGAGGCCAACCTCTTGGGGTAAATCTGGAGTGTTCTCACTAAATCCTGTGGTAACCTGATACTTCAGGCCTGTTCTTGGAAGTATGAGTAGCATATTCTCCTAGGACCCTGTTCTGGAAGAGT
The DNA here is from genome assembly GCA_004794655.1 of Marisa cornuarietis. Lineage (NCBI taxonomy): Eukaryota > Metazoa > Mollusca > Gastropoda > Architaenioglossa > Ampullariidae > Marisa > Marisa cornuarietis. The sequence continues at coordinate 58,800 of SMMW01000554.1, read as the reverse complement.
CATCTGAGTCAGTAAGGCAGGATTATGTGTAGGGATATGAAACCCTTACCCCCACACTGTCAGCAAGTCAAAACTGAGTATCTCAAGTCTCAGATAGTGTAGCCATTTCCTCTGCTCCAAATGCTAACACTATGTCTGCCCTGCCAGAAGCTTAAAGGAGACCGGGATAACGGCTCAAGAACTGTCGAGTTCCAGCGGTAAATACCCATCCTCCAATCCCAAGAAGGGAAGAGAGTGCAACCTACTGGTTGAGGGCTAACAAACTTGTCAGCAGGGCAGAACATGGCTATTGGCCCCCATTCTATTGACCGCCAACGACGGAATGTATCTGATAGCATGGCTTAATAGCCTTCAATAATAATGAGTTCCAAAGTCTTATTAAGAATCACAGACCATTCTGCCTAGAACATATCCGAAGGATCCCGTCCATAACTAAAGTCTGCTTCTTTTAACCATGAAGGTGGAGGGCTTTCTAGTGAAAGCAAAGCACTCCGCCACCTCACTAGATCAATGTCGACTTCAGCTGTCACCTCTAATAAGGCAAAGGTGTGAAGATGCAGATTCTCCGCTGCCAGATAAACTGGCTGACTGCACAGCTCTATTTACCGAGCCCATATGGGTGGTCCTTCTTGAAGTATCCCCCATTGACAAGGCTGCTTACTCTTAGCTCCCAAGACCAATTCCAGGAAGTGGGTCCACTATGAGAGGCCTGATCTTGGTCTCTATTGATCTTTGTCTGTCTGGCAGAAGAATTGTAAGGTCTATGCCCTGAGTTCCTTCCCAATGCAGTGACACTACGTCAACTGTCCAAATCAGTGGGTCCGGAACTAGTGACTCAAACGTCGGGAGCTTGTCCCCACAAGTCTCACAGAGGTCCCCCATATGAAACAACCTGACAAGAGTTGGAAAATTGTCTGGCGAAGGATAACATCCCTTCCTGCTCAAGGCCTTTGGAAACGTCGCCCTCCTGCCACAGTAGGGAAACCGCCCTATGTCGAATCCGTACCGGGCAGGCACGAGATGAGCGTAAGGTGTCAAGACCACATACCCACTCGTGGCCTGGGGGTCAAGCTTCACCCAGGCAGAGTCTGCCAGTAATACTGAGCTTAGCAATGCCAGAATAAACATGATCCACCAGAATAACCTTCCAGCTAAGGGGCACAGCACAGGGGAGAGAGCACCCCACTGTTGACATAAAAAGATCACTGCTTTGGATCTTTCAGCCAAAACCATTCCTGTTACCCTCTGCAGGGCCCGCTGTCAAGTAACTTGTGCTCTCCACATCGCCAACCATTCCCAGCCTTTAGTTTAAGTGCTGAGACTGTTCTTCCTCCACCACTGGCCCAAAGGTCAAGAGATAGGCCCCCCCCACGTCTGGCGGCTGTCAGTTGTGCCTCAATAAAACTCCAGCGTGGTATCACCGTGGCTAGTCACCGGAAGTTGTTCATAGACATTCAGTGTGACTGTAACTCGCCAACATAGTTGTCGGACTATCCAACCATCCCGTTGTTGGCCTCCAGCTTGCCAACAAGGCCATCTGAGTAGGGCGTATATGAGCCATCCCACTTGATATGGAGTACCAACTCTGAAGAAACTGGGTGACTCAGCCACATCAACTCTTAACAGAGGTAAGCCAGTTCGAGCTTCACTTGCTGTTTTGGCTGTGTAAAATCAACCGTGGCAAGGCTGACATGACTTTCTGAGCCCTCATCCGGAACAGGATTACCTACTCATGGCCTGGGTAGGATGTACCAGACACACAGGCTGTGGCCCGGGAAGGAAGTGGGGGGGGGGCAAGCTGAAAGCGTCCTGGGCCTGTAATGCAACGTCATTCCGGTAAAAAATCATAGTGCCGATATCCGCCCGAAAGGCATCATGGCACATCATAAAATCGCTGCCTTCAAAGGCAAGGCATAGAAGCGGGCCGCTGACGGTTGCAACAGGACAATAAAAAGGCGTCAGCAAAGTCTATGTAGGTTACATAAACGTGCCACACGAACGCCGCTCTCACTTCATGAATAGCCTTCTCGAGACTGTAGCGAGATTCTTACTTCACAGAGACATCTCTATGCTCTGTCTCCTGGCCCTGGAGAATAAATCACTGAACACGTGCAGGGAGGTCTCTTCTGAAAGACAGGCACAGTACTTCGCTGATCACCGCATGAACCCCAAGATCTGCGGTCCGAGAAGTCTCCCACTGAGCTAAGTGCCACCTCAGTGTCACTCCGACTGGAACTGTGGGAGGAGTCGGTGAGTGAAGGGAGTGAAGCCGATGCGAGGACGTCTAGTCTCAAACAGACTTCTCCCCCCTAGCCCTGGCTGCCCGGTAACTCATCTGACCATCGGCTGAAAAGCCAGGCTCAAAGCGGACGCTGGGGGGGGGGGGGGAGTGTCGCGCTGCTGAAATCCGCTCTTTCTCTCTCCTATCGCTGGTATGCAGCGCGGGGGCGGCGCTGGAGGAAACGCCGCCCTCCTGCCACAGTAGGGAAACCGCCCTATGTCGAATCCGTACCGGGCAGGCACGAGATGAGCGCAAGGTGTCAAGACCACATACCCACTCGTGGCCTGGGGGTCAAGCCTCACCCAGGCAGAGACCCGGGGGGGGGGACTAGCCCCAAGCGCCCCGGGCCGGGGGTGCCCTCCTGGTACATAGCGTTCCGCCTGCTCGCTCTTTCCCTCGCCCCGTGTGGGCTGAACAGGGGGCGTTTGATGCAAGCTGTACACCCTCCCACTGGTGGACGTCCTCTGGAACGCTGTGTCCGGCCTGGCCACTTAACTTCGTCTAACACTAGAGACGGAAGAAAGGCCTCTGGAACTGGCCACACCCCCTCCCACGGAGGACCGGAGGGAGAGTGCTCCACGGTCTGTCGATCCAGTCCGTTCCCGACTGGAGACTTAAGTGTTATGGACCTTACCTTGACAGAGTTGTCTGGCTGGCCCAGGGGCCGCCAGTATCCCGCGGTCATCTACCTGCATTTTCTCTTTTTTGGAATAGCAGGTCAAGAAAGTACTGAAGGCAGGACTCCGGTCTGGTCTGTTGTACCAATCCGCTCTTGGTCCCCCTTCTATTCAGGCCCCGTCTCCTTAACAGAAGGTCCCGCACTTACTGGCTGAAAGCACCCTTACAAGCGCGATTTGCTCCGTTTGTGCCCTCGTTATCTAGGAAAGGGTCACAGGTCTCACAGAGGAGGCTGCCTTCTCCCCCCTGCAAGGGACCGACTGTAAGAACAAACTCAGAGTCCACACAAAGTGATGACTCAGTATGGCCATACCTAACACAGGGACACGTGACTAGCCTCTGATTAGCACTCTCACTATTGAAGCTACTTCTGTTCAAGTATCCATAAAGGACAGACCCCTTACTGGATAAATTAACCATAGCTGGGGTAAAACGTGAAACACACCACGGCACCCGAGATGGATGCCTCCACATCGCGACTGTGGTCTTAACACAGATATCTGACCTGGCTCTGATATCACGCTCGGTAGTGCGGCTTTGTGTTCTGTATAGTTATCCGATAAGCCAGAAGCCTATGGCTCAGTAAGCCTTGAAATGACCGACCTAACCTGTCGGTAAGTCCTGGCGCTGAACAACGGACAAAGGGAAGCGAAAACACGAGTGCGACTCGCAGTCCATAATATAAATAGGCGTTTAGAGATACTGTGACAGTAAATCACTTATTCGGCAATGATGTTCTGCATCAAAGGGAACGCCAAAACTTTGAACTGCTCAGAAAGGACACAGTGTAGGCAGCGCGCGCGCGGACACACACGGCAAACTACAGCGACAATCTTCAAACCCGTGAGGGCAGAGCTGCCCACCTGCACCTAGGCCGCGTACGTAACTCGGAGCCCACGTGCCACGAAAAAGGCTCGGTGACATATCCGCTACTGCTGAGCGTAGGCTGTCATTCACTAAACAACGGAAGTAGTCTTGAAACACTCCGCCAGCAAAACACGTGCTTAATGCCGCACTCCTCAACCAGACCCAAACGCTTCACATACATCTAAACATACTACACAACATTGTAATGATAAGAGTTATTCCGGAGGGACATCCGGGGCTTTATGTACATTTAAGTGACGTCCAAGATGGCGAGTTAGCTTATTGCTTTTGTTACGATTAAACACAGTATTCATCAAGATCCACAGTGTCTTGTGTTGGTCGGCTGATAGCACGCAGCACGATACATGGTGTCAGAAGTGGGATAGATATATATAACAAAGAATATCACAAGCTGCTAAATGGCTCCGTTTAGAGCACCAGAACAATTTAATTTTTCCCAGCCAGCCTCGTGGCCTGAGTGGAAGCAACGATTTCAGCGTTTCAGATGTGCATCAAAACTAGACAAAGACGAGGAAGCAGTTCAGGTTAGTGCCTTGATCTACACTATGGGCAACGACGCAGAACGCATTTTCATCGCTTTTGGTCTCGATGCTCGACAGCAGCAAGATTACGACACTGTTCTGGAAAAATTCGATGAGTACTTCGTTCCAAAACGCAATGTCATCCATGAGCGTGCACGATTTCACGCCAGAAATCAGAAAGCAGACGAAAGTATTGAAGAATACGTTAGAGATTTGTACGAGCTCGCTGCAAAGGCAGAAGTAAGATACAAAGATGAAGCCATCAGAGATCGCCTCGTGCTAGGGATCCTCGACAGAGACTTGTCCGAAAGATTACAATTAAAGGCAGATTTAACACTGCAAGACGCCATCTTGCTTGCCCGCCAATACGAACAAGTGAAAGCACAGCTTTCCGACCAACGTCGCACAAATGTGGACGTAGTACAATCCAAGAAAAGTGTCGCTAGTACTAGTAGTCAGTGCAAAGGTGCAACTGGCAATTCACGCGGCTTCAGTGGTCGTCGTCGTGGTAGAACAGAAAGGAGCGACCATGCATCGTCAGCAGTTAAAAGCTGTACTCGTTGTGGCAGGTGGCACGGTAGCTCATGTGTTTGCCCAGCTCAGGGAAAGAAGTGTAACAAGTGTGGTAGGCTTGGACACTTTGCTACAGTGTGCAGAACAAAGTTAGTGCAGGCACTTAAAGAGAAACAAGTAAAGGAACATTTTGTAGGGACTTTGTGCAGTGACAGTAGAGAACCACCATGGACAACTGTACTACAGTTTGGCGGTTGTGATGTCAAGTTCAAAATTGACACAGGGGCAGATGTTTCTGTCATCTCATCAACACAGTTCAAAAAGTTGTCACCGCATCCCAAGCTATTAAAGACCAATGTAGTGCTAAAGAGTGTAGGAGGAGTCCTGAAGTGTGATGGACAGTTCACTACTACAACAAGAGTTCATGACCAGCTTCATGTACTGAGAGTGTTTGTTGTGCAAGCAACCACTGAAAATCTGCTTAGTAGAGAAGCAGCATCCAGACTAGGTTTAGTGAAGAAGATAGAGACTGTGAATGCTTTATTTGGTCAACTTGACAAGACACCTGTGCAGTGTCCACCAGTCAAAATCATCTTGAAAGAAAACATTGAGCCATACAGTGTTCATGCAGCAAGGAGAATACCAATACCATTGCTGGACAAGGTGAAGGAAGAATTAAAAGAAATGCAGGAAACAGGGATTATAGAGGAAGTAACAGAGCCAACAGATTGGTGCTCTCCCATTGTGCCAGTAATGAAGAAATCAGGTAGCATACGTATTTGCGTTGACTACAAGAAACTCAATACCGCAGTGAAGCGAGAGCGGTACACCTTGCCAACACTGGAAGATATCTTACATAAGCTCTCTGGATCAGCAGTTTACAGCAAGCTGGATGCAACATCAGGGTTCTATCAGATTCCCCTTGATCCAGATTCTGCAAAACTTACTACATTTATCACTCCATGTGGGAGGTATTTCTTCAAGAGATTACCATTTGGCATTTCATCAGCTCCAGAGATATTCCAGAGAAACATGGAGACTATCCTAAAGGATGTACCCAATATAATCTGCTATTTTGATGATATCCTTGTTTACAGTGAGAATGAACAAGCTCACGAGAAACATCTTGAGAGAGTCATGAAAACACTTGCCAGTGCTAACCTGAAACTCAACTATGAGAAATGTGAGCTCAGGAAGCATGAGATTGAATTTTTGGGTCATAAAATCAGCAAGAATGGAATTTCACCAGACCCAGGAAAGGTTGAAGCAATAATTGCCATGCCAGATCCAACTAATATACCCGAGTTGAGGAGGATGCTGGGCATGTGCAACTTCTTAGGGCGGTATTTGCCAAGTCTGTCTACAGTACTTCAGCCACTGACGCAGCTGCTGGGGAAGGATCGAGAGTGGAGTTGGGGCTCAATGCAAGTCAAAGCCATGGCTGACGTGAAGAAACTGCTTACTTCAGCACCAACGCTCGCATTCTACGATCCAGCAAAGACTACAGTTGTCAGCGCAGATGCAAGTAGTTATGGCATTGGTGGCGTGTTGCTACAGCAGCATCCTGAAGGTCTCAAAGCAGTGGCATATTGTTCAAGAACATTGACTGCTAGTGAATGCAGATATGCACAGATAGAGAAAGAAACACTGGCAGCAGTCTGGGCTTGTGAAAAGTTCAGCAGATACTTGATTGGTCTTGACAATGTTCGACTACAGACTGATCACAAACCTATTGTGCCACTAATCAACAATCGTGACTTGCAAGATACTCCTATCAGATGCCAACGCATGTTGATGCGCCTCATGAGATTCAGCATCACCGCAGAGTATGTGCCAGGGAAGAAGCTTGTCTTTGCAGATGCTCTATCCCGAAGTCCTCAGTTAACCACTGCCGAATCTGATGTTATAACACTTTCAGAAGATGTTGAGGCATATTTGAGCAGTGTAGACATTTCATGGTCATGTGCAGCTTCAGATAAACGTCTGAAAGAGATTGCAGAAGAGACAAGAAAAGACAGACTGATTCAAGCAGCAATTCGCTACACTAATGAAGGCTGGCCAAAATACATTACAGATGTAGAAGATAATCTTCGTGACTATTATGCAGTGCGCATGGAACTTAGTGTACACAATGGTCTCCTTACCAGAGGAACACGCATTGTTGTGCCAGCACCACTTCATGATAATATCCTGAACAGGATACATGAAGGTCATCAAGGAATCACTAAATGCAGAGAGAGAGCAAAAGCAGCAGTTTGGTGGCCAGGTATCAATGACAAGATTACAAGAATTGTCGAAGAATGCAGACATTGCCAGAAGAAGAAACCTACACAGAACAAGGAACCTTTGATACCGACAGAATTACCACAGCGCGTATTCCAGAAGTGTGCTCCGAGGTCATATATTGTACAAACTCCAAGAGGCAGTTTTCGACGCAACAGACGTCATCTCAGAAGGTCAATAAACTTCGAGCCGGAGTAGTCCAATTCCAAACCCAGTCCTGTCCAAAATGACTTTTTCCTGTATTCTTCCCAAGTTCCAGTGACAGGTGAACCAGAGACAGCACTTCATGTTAGTGATCCTAGTCAAGGTCCAGAATCGACATCTAATAAAGGTGGTCCTGCTACTGAAGCCAGACATGGTGCTACTCCAGATCCAGGAGATTCCCATCCCAGTAGCAGCTCTGCACCTAGAATGACTCGAAGCGGCAGAATAATCACCCTGCCTGCGCGTTACAAAGACTGATCATTATGTTTTGAACATTGACTAGAGAATAAACTTTCTCCCCATCAGTTGAAGAATCTCAAGGGAGGGGAGATGTAATGATAAGAGTTATCCCGGAGGGACATCCGGGGCTTTATGTACATTTAAGTGACGTCCAAGATGGCGAGTTAGCTTATTGCTTTTGTTACGATTAAACACAGTATTCATCAAGATCCACAGTGTCTTGTGTTGGTCGGCTGATAGCACGCAGCACGATACAAACATAAACACGCTTGCACGCACAGAAGGAAAGAAACTTTCAGCTGCTCAATACTTTTTTTTTTATTATTACACCCTTGCTACCCGCGTGGCCACAAGGACCCTGCGTCGCACACTTTAAAATGGACCGCTTCATGATAAAGCGTGTCATCCTTGCGTCGGGAGCATGATTAACGTTTCTCTTTATCGCTCCATTTCAGGGTAAGTACCGCACACAGACGGCAGTGGAGGGGGGTGGTGTCCAGCCTACTACACAGCGCTGAATACCGTTCATGATACATGCATAGCCCAATTCGATACAGACAGCTTCTTAATAACTTAACAACTACCAGACAGGTAACGTCTGACACCACTGGGCCCGTAAATCCCACAGGGGAGGGGCAGAAGAAACATTCTTTCATGCCCCCACCCCCTACTACTTCTCTAAGAGAAACGTGGCGGTGTCGGGAAACCCTCTTTCTGGGTAGCGGGATATTATTAGCTGTTCTAGCCTTACCTTATATTGCTCTAAGATAAGAGCAATTAACAAGCCGAAGCGAAAACCTTCCCGCCGTGTTTCGTCTCTGACCACCTGCATTCGCAACTTTGTCCCTTTCAGTAGAAGCAGCGGTAAACTTCACATGAATAAAAAGGACGCCAGGCTGTCAGTACCGCGCCTATGATCACACGGCATCCAAAGGAAACGAGGTAGCTGCCACACGTCTGAACTGCGTGAAGCCGGGCTTAAAACTGGAGTAGAGAGGCTCACTAGCGAGACAGGTGGGATGGAAGGGGGCTGAGCTGTTTTAAAGTCCTACCGTGGTGCACGGGTTTGGACAGCTGGATTTGAGGTAGCTAGAGGGTGATCTCCATATAGCCATGTCATCTGGTACAGTACGAAGAAGAAACACAATCTCTGGAGTATGCCCCATAAAATCAAGACTACAAAACTATTCAAAATTTGAAGCAAAGAAAAACAATATGGATAATGACCTCAGATTAAAATACAGCATAAATTAAGAACAACGCAAAACAAAATGTCATAACAAGCAACACAAGATGATATCAGAACTGCCAACATATTTTAAAATGACGTCTTACCTCAGGAGGAATCAGACTTCTACAGACAGTAACACAAACTCCTGCAAAAAAGCAACTTATCAAGATTAAAATTGGGACCAAAAAACTGTGCAACTATAATAGAATAAAGTAGGTAATTATAGTAAGTTTACTTTTAAAGAACAATATCCCAGCTCACTGTGCTTAATGTATCATAGCATCCTCAAGTTCTTAATAAATATGAAGAACAGCTGATGAAAAATGAAGAACAAGACAGACCAACATGCATGCCAATAAGCAGAGGGAGATCACTGCAGTTCGTGACTAAAAGGTGCATTTATGAAAATCTTCAGAAAATCAGTGTTTTTGAGGTCAGAATATTTTGTCCAGTAAAATCACATACACACGGTATAAGGTCAGCATCAGTAAATCTATAATTCACTGCAAACTAAAAATCTCCTAATCCTGTACATTTGGATCTCAGATTATCAAAGGTAAAATCCTCAGCAGAATTATTTAGCGTCTATCCAGCCTGAGATTCCGTTAATGGCACACTCACTTCCTTTGATATTTGAATCACAACAAAAACAATAAGAGGACTGCTAGGTGGATTGCAGTGGTTAACCAGATCAGTAACATTAACTAGTCCAGCAGGAGAAGAATAAAGAATAAATATCAAAGAATGACATGGGAACTTTCAGAGACAGATAAAAATCATAATATTCCCAATTATGTTTATCAAGCTTTTCCTTTCATGTTTCATTTCTTTTCTGCACTGTACCAGATGACTACATGGAGTTCAACTTACTAGCTACCCAATTCCAGCTGCCCATTTCCGAGTAGTCAAAGTTGACCAATGAACTAGGAAGCACACAAACTCAAATGGCTCACCTCCCCACCCCCATTTTGCTCTGTCTAGGGATTCTGTTCATCTTTCTGGTCTTTCGCCTGGCTTCAACCAAGTCGGTTGTGTTTTAGCTGCCTTATCTCTGCTGAGTGTCAAGGGGTAGTCTCCCAATGCTTGCAGTGCAGTGAAGTTGTCTGCCAACACCTATGTTTGCTGCCTCAACTGCCTGTCTGTCATGTTCTGTCAACTTTCCATGTGATATTTGCCGCTCCTGGTCCGAAGATAGATAGGTGCAGGTGGTCAGGGATGAACCAGATTGGTAAAGGATGCCTAACCAAGTTAAGAAATGTTCTTTAGCTTTGGAGAAAGATAAAGATAAGGCTAGTCAGCCAGAAAAACTTTGTCCCTCACTGGCAAGTAACAGCAGCTTTTTGACACTGATAAAGCCACCTGAGGGACCAGGGGTGTTGACGCATCAGCTCAAACCTTCCTCCTTTTTACCATCTCCTCCCACTATCTTGCAGGGCTTTACTGTGTCAATGGTTAATGTCCCATTCTTTCCGTGTATGAGTTTTTTGCCCTTTGGATATTGTGCGATTTTGGGTGCAGATGTGGGTCTGCTTGATGGTGTGTCTTTTTTTTTGTATTCTATGCTGTGATATCCTTTTGTTGCTATGTAGTCAAGTAGTTTTTTTCCCCACTTCCCTACTCCCCACTGGATTCAGCTGACCAGTCTCTATATTTGTTGGCATGCTTGTGCCATGAGTCAGTGGCTTCTGGTACACTTTCTTCAACTTGGTTTTGTCTTGTTCTCACTCTGAATAGGTGCATGAGATGGTGGCAGAGGGTGTTGACGCAGTATGGATTTTCAACAGGCAGTTGATATTCTTTTCTTACCATAGGATTATACAAACATGGTTGAATAGTTCTAAAAAGGCTTAAACTGACAGACATGCTGATGCATCACCTTGCCTATGTACATTCGTTCATATCACTGATTACAGAAGATATTTTCTCTTCTTTGCCAAAGAGGACCTGCCTCTCACAGCAGATAACCGGAAAGACCTGGCTAAGTTAGCTAGAGTGCTTAATACAGCCACTTTTGCATGCATCAGTATTAAGTATGGCTGCAAAGATGAACTTCTCATTCAGAGATTTCTTCTTACAGTCTGCTTCTATTCTTCAGTATCATTACAAGCAACAACTGCAGGGAGCTAGCTGCACAAGGCTCTATCACCGGGGGCACTATTAAGCCTATCAGACAAGCGGCCTTTCTAGAGAGACCAGTTCTTGCCCCTCTTCTCAAGGACCAACTGGTGCGTCCACTTGGCTCTCATGCAAGATACAACACTCTACATACTGAGGCATTTTCATGTGGTAAGCACTCAGATAATCAGCACAGGGCCTCAAGGTGTTTCAACACGTATGGCATGGGGTTTTCCAGCAGGTAACCTCTAAGCTGGGGTACCTCTGTAACACCTTCCCACGCTAGTGGAAATCTCTGGCAAACCAGGGATGGAACCTCTCAAGTATTCGCTTAGCCAGGATGGTTTGCTAGGCTGTCGAGGGACCCTGTCCATCTCATCTTCCATTAAACAGGGCAGATTCTGGCCTTGTCTACACGCTCCCTGCCAAGTGGCATCTGTGGGGCTGGCGGCAGGTGGAACAAAGCATTTCAGATGGGGTCAAACCTGATGACAAAAAATCCCCGGGCCATGCTCAGATTTGTGGGTCAAGACTGTGGACCACAGATCCCTGGGTCTATTTGGCCATCAAGGACAGATTTTGCAAACGCTCTCTGGTCTGGATCTTTTTCAGGATTCTACTTCATCCTGCTCCTGGTGCCAAAACCAGGGGAGTTATGATCTCTTCTAGACCTAATTCTGCTCAATGCAAATCTCCTTCTGCCACACTTCTCCATGGAAACTGTCAGGTGCAGGTGACAAAGTCAGCAATTTTGCAGTCAGTATCGATTCAGCCAATGCCAATATGCACATTCTGATGCACTCATCAAGGCTCATTTCCTCCATTTTGCCTTTAAGAAACAGTCTACCAGTGGTGCCCACTGTATAACATCACGTTACAGGTACAACACATTCCGAGGAGAGTCGTTGCTATAACAGATTTTCTGAGCAGAAAAGGACAGATCACTCAATCCAGTAATTTTTTGACATGTGCCAATTTTTTTGGGCTGCTATGCCATTTATGAGGCTAAGTGGATATCTGATCAATGGAAAACTAGCCAAAGCCTGGAGCTATTGGATGAGTTTCAGACTCACATGATGGACTTCATCCTTTAGCTCTTCAATGTGAAGGCTTTGGAGTCCATCACAATTCTTTTCACTTTCACCATTTGGGGTTGTGCAATGTGGGGTCAAAAAAAGGTTTGTCTGACCTACTGGCCAATTTGTCCTGTACATGGCCAGTGTGTTGTTCGCTGTTTCCTTCTTGGCATCTTGGGTGGGTCCTCACATACCTGAACTCCCCTGCCTTTGAGGTCATGTTCCATGCTTCTTTTAAGCTGCTTACTTGGAAGACCTGCTTTTGGTAGCAGTCACCTCAGCTGCTTGAGTTTTGGAGATTCATGCTTTTTCTGTAGACCTGTCTTGCCTCCAGTTTCAGGCCGATAGCTCAGCCTCCCTTCTTCCATGCCCAGGCTTTTTTAGCCAAGAATAGGCTGCTCCCGCTGAGTCTCTGCACTCTTCCAAGAAGGGAGCCCTGGGATCCAGTTAGGTTTCAGGACCTAGTGCGTGTCTTGTGCATCTATCTTAAAAGATCTGTTTCTCACCGGAGAGCCAGATCCCGTCTATTTTGGCAGCTCAGCATATCACCCACAGAATGACTTGTCCAGCCTACCCAGTCTCCGCTGCTCCGTATCTCAGCATGGTGGCCTACCATTCTGTAGCCTGGCTGGAATTGATGTCAAGATATTTTTTGCTACTATAGCAGTAGCCCCCTTTCTTTGATGACTGCCCACCCCCAACAATACCATACAGATGACATGACTACTAGTTTCCTCTGGTGAAAAACTGGACAAACTCACTGGCTAGATGGGGCAGGAAAGGAAAGTGAGTTGGTTGAGTTTGTGTGCTTTCTGTTCATTGGTCAACTGTGACTACTCTTGGAGTGGACAGCTGGAATTGGGTAGCTATTCCACATAGAACTCCACATAGTTATGTCATCTGGTACAGTACTCCGAGAAAGAAATTTTACTACCAAAAATGGTATAAGTACTGGACACTGCTAGTTGGATCACTATCAGGTGCCTTGAGCCTGCCTTTGTTGGTGATGACACTGCTCTATAAATTAACATTTATTATTAATATTCATCTAGGAAAACATTAGGAATAGGCCTTATCCTCTCAAAACTTCATTCAGAACAGAAAAATACCTCCACACAGAAAAAAGTAGAGGTTAAAGGGGAAAGAAGCTAAGAAACACAGAGAGGAGAGAGGGAAGGTGATAAAGCTGACAGCAAAATAAAAATTTACCAGACAAAGTTATGATGGTTAACACGTGCTCAACGTTCAAGACATCTTCGTCTATTATGGTCAGTCCCAGCAAGACGGCCATGACTGCGCCAGCAAAAAACATTATGTTCCTGGGGAAAAAGGCATCATTATATATTACAAGCAGAACCTTGAAGATCCTGAATCAAATCTGTGTGTAAAACTCACATTTCTGTAATGAAGTCTTTTTTTTCCAAAAACAAAAGTTTTCATTTGCGACCTGTTTTCATGAGATGATAGATATGTCTTGTTGATGACTGTATTCTCAATAAGTTTTGCTCATCTGCAAATGGAAACATGCAGCATGTCTAAAACAAAGTGTTACTTACTTTGCTATAATCACCACTAATGGGGTAGTGAAAATATTCAGATAGTCTGTCATTGGTTGATAGCCTTTGTTCAGTCTGAAATCACAGTATTAAGCAGTTGAATATATGCATGATATAAACTGAATTCCAAGAAAACTATGAGCAGCCTTTAACATTTATACCATCAAACAACTTTCAGCCTATTTTACTCCAAAAGTTTTTCATGCATGAATATGCAATGTTAGTACATTTTAAAGTAATTTTTTGTACAATCTTACTATGTTTAAATGTAGAAAAATCTTAAAAAAATATTAGGTGAACTCACAATTTGCAATACTAGCAAACGACCCGGTCAAGGAAGTAAAATAAATGCTGACAGTTGCAACAGGATAGTGTGGTTTCAAACTATCTCTTCTTGCCAATCAATATATCAGATATTTCTCGAAAAACCTTGTTTTTACAAACATCAAAATGTATAGGTTATCTTAAATTGGCTTTGTAAAATAAAGAGTTCATATGACATATTGATGAGACAGAAAAAGAAAAAAAAAAAAAAGCAAATATATCTAAGAAGATTTCAGGTACCTGGCATTGAACTCATGGTCAAGTTCATTGAAGTGCCGCAGATTCAGGCGACCATAGTTTGACCTTTGTAATGAAAAGAATTCACATATGATACCAAATGCTTAATACTCATTCAAATTCACACTTTTCAAAATTTGTTTATGTTTGGGTCTAGGTTTTCTCTAAACCTTTTCATGTTTCAAGATAAAATGAAAGAAAATTTGAAGACTGCCTTAGCATCTATTACAGCATTAGTTTTCAGTCTCAGCTGTCTCACCAGAGACCAGCAAAAATATCACAAGTTTCTCTTTTTACCTTCTCTAGCTTCTCTTTGCTTTTCTTTAATGACCTCCTTATTGCAATACCTTTGCAGAACTAGGCTTCACAACCCTGTGATTTAAATGTAAGCTTTCAGTCAGTCGTCCCTTGCCAGGCACCAGGCATTGGGGGGAGCACATGGATAGACGCGGCAGCTGACAGGGCCTGCCACTCTTGCCTATTTTGGGCGATAGTGAGCAGGTCCTGTACAGGACGACCAGTCCAGTCTTTGACGTTCGTAAGCCAGTTCTTTCTCTGGCCTCCGCGGCGTCGGCCACCCTCCAAGGTGCCTTGAAGGATAGTCTTCGACAAGGTGTCGTGCCGGGTTACATGGCCAAAGAAGACCAGCTTACGTCGCTTGACTGTTGATAGTAGAGATTCCTGGTGTCCTACGAGTGTGGCAATCTTGTTTCTTACAAAGTAATGTAAGCTTTAGAAAAGTTAGACTCAAAATAGTGATGTTCCAAGAAATACTACAACCTAAATAACTTGCAAACAGTAAAAGGTGAAACATACCATCTTCTTGATCCTAAGATACTTGGCTGCCGTTTAATCAGCTGCAATAAAACCCAAACATGCAATGTTAAGACTGACAGATGGAAACTGGAGGTAAAAAAATAAATAAGCAAAATATTCAACCAAAGTGGGGAGACCAGGGGCCGAGGTCTTGTCACGTCTCTAAGCCACTTACAAACCGGAAATGTCCGGCAGAGTCTCTAAGTCCACTAAAGGCGGGGTCTTGTCGCAACTTTAAGCCACTTCCGCCGGCAGATCAACCAGCAAATTTAGAGACGCCTTCCCCCGTCTCTAAGTCCTAGAGACTAGTCATGAAATATGGCAGCTAGAGCTTGCTTGTGCCCGCGAATCTTCAAATAAAATAATAGTTAAAATAATTAGTGATAGAATGTATCCAACACATAGAGATGACGACATAGAAGTATATCAAAAGTTTAGATTTCATTCTCGTGACTCTCTAGAGATGGCAGATCAATTTGCCTTCCACCTCCAATCTTCGAATCGCAACCCCGACGACTCGTCTTTTTTGTGTTTGCGTGATGTGCTTATGTCGGTGCGTGTGTGTTGCTATCACAAGCGTTTTCCAGCAGACAGCTTGTTGGATTAATTAAAATGTGACAAACAACACTGCATTATATGGAAAACTGGTGGATTAATTTACGAGACAACAGACAACAACTGCTTTTTGTGAATTTTCCAATAGCTGCATCAGTGAAATGCGCGTAAAAATACAGCAAACTCCAAGAACCAGCCAACACAAATATATTTACTGGAAAACATTTATCCTTCTGTTAGTGTGCAAGTAAAATATTTTGTTGATTGCTTTATACTCTTTCTCTCTCTCTCTCACACACACACACACACACACATAAAAAGCATGTAACACTGACATCAACATATTTACATGTGTATAGTCATGATTGAAGGAGAATGATATATAACAGCAGTGCTGTAGATAGTATTAAATTGCTATTCTCTTGTCAAAAGCTGCATCACAATGGTTCTCAGAGCACGTTACCTTACTTGCATTTTAGGCTGTTCTCAAATAGTCAAAACTAAACTTTATGCTGCTGAGCATCACTCTGCAGTAATTCGTTTTATACAGATGAAAGGAAAAGTTTTGCACAGTTACTATAACCTTTTACTACAGCCTTATTTTTCTCTAGTAGTTTAATTTTATTAGTTGAGCAAAACATATGTTGATATGCACTTAAAACTCAAAACCTAATGAAAGAAAAGAATAGTTATTCATTTAGTAGAGAGTGGCTTATGATATCCTTTCTAAATCCAACCACTAAGCCAGAGAGACAGCATACAATGCAGCACACAGTTCTACATTTTTCTGATAATTGAAAGAGCTTGAATAATCAACACCATTATGAAAATAATGATAACCAAACATATTATGTTCTTAATGACAAGGTGCTTGCTGAGAGCTAGCATATTTTCTAACAGTGTCATAGTTGTGTTTTTAGGTCTGTTATGAATGCACCAACTTTTGCTTTAGAACAGTGTGTTTGTTTTGGGTCAAATGTCAAGATTTAAGATAAATATGTAAAAGTAATATGGCTTCCCTAAATAGACTACATTGTGGTACACTACAGTAGTTATAAGCTGGCAATATGCAAGAGAATCCTCATTGAGCAATTTATAAAAGAAAGAGCATGTTACTTGTCAGCTGAGCATGTGTTATGAACTTAGATGATCCTGATGATGAAGACCACAACAAAAGTTATCTACATGCTTTATGTTTTTGGTACATTCTAGTTTTCTCTGTGTCTCTGCTTCAGAATACTGGGGGCTTGTATTTTTTATTATTTTTTTTGGCCAAGTTAACAAAGAAGGGCAAATCATGCAAAAGAAAATGCAACATGGCACACCTAAATAGCCAAAATCATGGTACACAACAGTAGTGTATCAACTGATAAACTGGCCATCTTTATGTGTGCTGTGTTTGTGTGTTTGTAGCAGCAGCATTAGATAATAATGTATACTCATAGTGAGCAACATCAAGACTAAAATAGATGGCACTCTCTGTGCAGACCAGTAAAAGAAGAATGATGATGATGATTATGATGATGATGATGTTGATTTATAATGCGCAGGTATCCATTCAAAAGAATGCTCATTGCACAGCAAAAACAGAAGAGAAGAAAAACAAAACAGGAAAGTAAAAAATAATAAAGACAGAAGTGGTGCTAGGTGAACATTAATTCACAGAAAGTGGACAATGAGGTATAGGCACACAGAACAACATAAAGATGAATTACAAGAGTAGAACATAAAGCAATGGATGAAGGTATGAAGGGATATAAGTACTGTAAGCAGAGATGGAGTCATTACATGACGGTTAACCCTCTTGGTTCGACAAGCCACGATCGTGGCTTTGCCGGGTAGCACGGGCAAGGCGATTTTCATTACTTTTTATTGCAAAGTTCAAGTTTTCTCTTTTCCAAAAATGTATAGGTTTCTTGGTCTAATGTTTATCTCAGAGCAGCAATAATAAAAAACAAACTTCACCCACTGTCGTCTTCGTAATCTTCAGTTATAAGCCAGTCATTGTAATATTTTTATCTTGAACCAAGAGGATTAACATGCCAGACAATATTGCAAAAAGAGTTAAGAATAGCAATTCATGGATAGTACTTAATGAACAGATATGTTTTCAGAGAACGTTTGAATGTAGCCTTATAGTAAGAGTGGTTAATGTGATTTAGAAGAGAGTTCCACTGCTTAGCAGCACAGAGGGAGATGTGACGGTCTTGGTGGGAGGGTAGGATAGAATGTGGAGTCTGATGAGGAGCAAAGGTTTCAAGCAGCAGTGTGGACAGACAAGATTTCAGTAAAGTAGTTGGGGGAGGAGCTATAAAAGAATCCATAGCATAGAGTTGAGAGCTTCTAGTCTATTATAGCTTTTATTGGTAGTCAATGAAGAGAGTGAAGAAGTGGTGTGACATTGAGATTTGCGAGTACGGAAAATAAGATGAGCAGCTGAGTTCTCGACTTTGTGAAGTTTGTGAATGAGGTATTGGGAACAACCAGCAAGAAGAGAGTTGAATAGTCTAGTTTAGACACAGCACATGAGCAGATGAGAATTTTGTTGGTTAAATTGGACAGAGTAAGGGGAATGGAAGATCCTTATTGAGTGATTTATTTCTGTAATATTGGTTTTAATTTAGTGTGTAAACACATTTTTCACTGATAAAGTCATAAATCTACAGGTTTTGGTAAAACTTTTTCCATACCTACAAGTGCCAAGTACACAAAGTATATTACAAGCATGGGTGATTCAAGTTTACACATGAAAGGTTATTTAATATTTCATGTGCACAGTAGCCAAAGCTAATGGATCACAAACCTTTTGAAATGTGTAACACTTCACCTTCAACCATGTCAAGTGGCCTTCCAAATGTCTACATAATTTGTTGGCAAAATCTACAACAATAACATTACATCCGACTTCTGCTGCCAGTTCCCCACATGTTGTTGCAAATTTTTTTTTAATATTTTATTTACAGTTCATTGAAAGTTTAAGAGGCAGTATCTATTCTAGTAATAAAGTGTGATGTGAATATTACTGCACATTGTGTACTCTAATTTTCTTTAAATAATATATATATATATGTCTTTCTTTACACTTAATATATACCCATGGAATGTTTGCTCTCACACACAAAACATGTTGCCTCTGTTTATCTGTGTGTGTGTGTGTGAGAGAGAGAGAGAGACTTAAACCAATTTAATTAAAACATTTACAAAAAAGCAGAAGGTAGAACAAACAAATGTAATTTACTTATTAATTTTTTTCATTAATAGCATGAATTAATTGAGGACTTTCTTGTTTTATGACACTTCATTTGATCAAAATAAATTTTTAAAATGTTTTATCTAGATGTGTCTATGTGTTCATATTGATGGCATCGGTGAGGATAATTCCTCAATATATAAAAATAAAACTCAAATGAACTTTACAATCTTTAATAATAATAATGTGAACTTATAACGGACAGCATCACAATCAAGATAGATCCACGGACTTGATCACACTCTCTGCGCAGACCAATAATGATGGAAGTCTATCTGCCATTCTTTGCTACGATCAAGTTTTGTTTTTACTGTCGGTTACATAGTTCGTCAGAAATTTAAAAAAACTTCACCCACACGGACCTAAAAACAACAGATAGTAAAATTTTTAAAAAGCTGAATACATTCAAACGACAAAAGAGACAGAATAACGGCAATGACGAAAAAGTTGTAAGAACAAACTGGAAAATTGGAAAGAAAAATGAAGGTATTAAACATGTGTTCGGCACCTCGTGTTTTCACAGATAACGACTTAACCTATCGTAATCCTCACAAATCTCTTCGAAAAGCATCCATGCCTCTTTATTGGTTAAATAGACTTTCCTAGGCGATAGGCTGAAGTTAAATTTTCTTTTGTATGTTTTTCTTTTTCTCCAATTTTTCCAAGGTATATACAGGAAATAGCAGACGGCCGGACTGTTCCAATCAGGTGGGCATGCGCAGTGATGGGGTTTCCCTGGCTACGACTATGTAGGTCGAGTGTCTAAATATAAAGAGCCTGCTAGCTGCCCAGCGGTTAAAGACGCGACATGACCATCACGCAAGCCACTCCCCTGGCAGCCGGACAGCCGGACAGCTCAGGGGAGGTCAGAGGCTTAGCGATGCGTAACTTA
This sequence comes from Marisa cornuarietis, assembly GCA_004794655.1. Classification (NCBI taxonomy): domain Eukaryota; kingdom Metazoa; phylum Mollusca; class Gastropoda; order Architaenioglossa; family Ampullariidae; genus Marisa; species Marisa cornuarietis. The sequence goes on along the minus strand of SMMW01000554.1, from coordinate 39,140 downwards.
GAGATGTGACAAGACCTCGGCCCCAGAAAGAAAATGACTATCGTATGGTATGCTGAATTAAGCAAACATGTCACATGCAAGCAAATATATCTAATTGTTTTTAAAAGATTTACTCAAAAACACACTCTAGGCTCACCTCAGCATAGCGGAAGAAAGAATAGATGATTTGCCAAACAAAAACTACAGGGCAGAAGATGAGATTCAGGATACCAATCCACAGAATCTTGGTTGAAATACTGTAGAATCAACAATGTTATGAGATGCACAAACTATTTGCAAGGATGGTGAGATGGGGCGCATGCCAGAAATCTTACTTTGGTGGACAAGAAAAAAAAAATCTCAGGATAATAACAGATGGAGTAAACAGACAGCTGTATGTAACAGGTAAGGTCTATTTTAATGAACTTATGCACACATATAAACCCAAACTATCATTCACATTCAAATACATATTAGAAACACTAGGTCTGTCTAAACCTCTGAATTTCTTTCTTATCACTTGTGTCAGACTTGTGAGTTGTGCTCATGATATTTATTAATTATGACCTCACGGCCGTGATTTGAAGACAGAGGCTAGCAATGCCACAAAAACTGGATAGCAAATGTACTTCCCCTCATTTCCTCTGAAAAAAAGATGAGGAAAATAATTGTACCAGTAAACAGTTCTGCCTCTGAAGTGTAACCTAAAGAACATGAGCATGGGAATGGCATTAAATACAAACACAGCATCACCTCTGGGCAAGACGCTCCCGGTTACGAGCACCTTTGTACTCATTCCGCAGATGCCAGCTGTTCTCAAAAGGTGCCCACGGACCCCCTGCCCAAAGTAAAAAGTATTTAATTAGATTAGAATGTTCATGTATTAATGGCCCTATATTGAAAATGACACCATACAACTGCTATAAAAGTATTTAAATTTGGTCATCAAATATTCAACAAGTATTTAACTACTATTTTGTAACCTCTTTAAAACTAAATGACTTTAACAAATCATGCAATTTCCAAAACATCAGCTCCTCTGGCCATATTAGTTCTTTATAGCTTAGGATGCTTAGAGTTTTCTTTTCCCCATCACCAAGTAGACCTGCTTTTTTAACTTTATACAAGTTTGAGTAAATAGTAACAAGATAATGTATTGCTTAAAAGAGACTACTGATATTATCAAACAATATTGTGTTAACTATAACATTACAAACCCCGATTAATGTAAAAAGCACTTCACAACCTTTAGAAATCATGGCAGCAGGTAACTTACAGAATAAGATAAATTCCAAGTTGTACTTGAGACCTGTGCTCAGGAAAGCACTGAAAGGATAAGAAAGTCTTACCAGAAATATGGAGAAAATGTTATGATACATCCGCGCCTACCACAACCCTAAGAAAAGCAAATGGAATATAACAGCTGTTGTGAACGTTTACAATACAAGCATATTCTCTATACCTTTTTTAATTCTTACACTTGCCCAGATCCTATTATAGACAAATTCTGGTCTTATTCACCATCTCATGAAAAAAGGTACAAAAAAGAGAGAACAAAATGATGAAAAGGGACTTACTATTCACCAAGGAAAGGGACATTATGCTTCAAGGGTAGTAGTGAAATATTAGCCATAGCCACTATATAGTTTTTAAAGCGCAGAATCCTGTGGTAGATATCTGCAAAAAGGCAAGGAATAAATTTATGAAATCATTAACATCAAGCAAGCACCATTTTAGTGCTTGGGAAAATGTCCCGAAGAAAATATGTTTTGAGACATGGGCATAAAGGAACATTTTTAGCTATTACTCGAAACATTGCATACACCATCCATCCTAGCATTAGTTTTAGATATGCTGTTTATAAGGGGCCAAAAGCTTTAAATTACTGGTAAAATAGAAATAAATGGCAAGTGCAGTCCTGTACGAACCCAGCTGCGTTAGCTCCTTTCGATGGATGCACATCTGCTGCTCCTTTTGAACTTCTATGAGCCGAGCCTGTACCTCATGCCACGTCATGTTAGGTAAATTTCCCTGAAAAAGCAGTCATTTAAATGCCAATAGCCCTGTTGCTGCCATGATCTTAGCCACATAAAATATTTTTTACCAATGCCTTTCATAGCAGGCAGACTCTTTCCCTCGATCTCTTCTGATCCTGTATGTTTGTTCAGTTTAAGTTTCACTTGTTGATTCATTTTTAAATAGCTACTTCTTTGCTATTCTTTGTCATTGTAATGTGCTTGATGCTTAGATTGTAAGAAACAGGCATGTCTAAAATGACATTGCCATCATTAGTCCTAGAACTTTAATTGTGAGCTACTTGCATAAATATATATATAGTAGTTATTTCTCTATAATCATTCAATCAGTCCTCTTCATGCTAGTTGCACATAAGACCTCAACCAGAGCCTGCCACGATGTCGATCGGCTGAAAATTACCTTCGCCATCCGTGACGAGTGCTCTAGAGTTGGTTTCTGTAACCTGCTTTTTTATGTGGTGGGGTTGTTAGCCCTACCACAACCTAATTTACCTCTAGGTGAGGTGTCCACCTTAGTCGCCTCTTACGACATGCCTGGCTGGATGGCAGGGACCCTATTCTTACAATGCTCGCTAGGCAAGCATACCCCGGGGTCCCACGAGGGATTTCTCTATAAGGCCTAGAGAAAATACGTTCAGCACTGGTTGAATTTTTCTAACAGAAACGATAGACAGATCTATCCGCACTTAGAGGTGAGTAAAAGAAAGAGAGACCGACTTTAAAGTAGCCCCCAGAATTGAGTACCACCTGAGTCCAAATGGTGTGCGGCCATTAGAATTCACTGCCCACAGAACTAGACATTTAAGTTATCGTATACTGTGAGTAATCTGGTGTCCACATGCAGTTGGATAAACCTAACTTCCTTTGGATTTACTGGCAAGTGCTGCTTCATAGACTGAGGCAGAAACAGCTCATTTCTTCTTTCTTGAACATGAATTATAATTCTCTTGTTAAATGGTCTCTTGTTTATTTTTTGTGAATTGTTTGAAAATGCTTGAACTTCATGTGTATCTGGGTATCAACATGAAGTTCAAGGTCCATGCTAAATGGATTAGCATTCAGGAGATACAGATTATACACATCATCATTAATGGTATATAAACCAAACTACACAACATGTTAATATACGACACATTAACATAAAAGAAAGTAGCAAATTAAATACTGACACAACCAGCAAAGTATATAATGCTTTCATGAACCAAAAGTATATAATTTATTAAAATAACATGAGATATTAGTCTATGATAAAATGCTTGTTCTAGATCTTATCTCTACCTACAGCATTAATCTTGAGGGCTTGTATGTAGAAAGATCGAATCTCAAAGTACTTGAAAATATTGTAAACAACTTTGATCAGCCGAATTATCCATGTTACAAGTGCCAGCAACAAGCAGATCACTGTCACTGGACTCAAGCTGAAACACAAAAGAACTGGAATTATTTTATCATCTCATTCAGGGACTTTAAGTTTTCAATTTAGTACAGCAAATTATTTTAATTATTATGTCATAATGCCTAATAATTACATTATAATAAGCATTTTCTGCCTAGTTTTAATTTAAAAAACCAAAGTCTTTAATAAGCCATTTACTAGATGAATACTTCTTAATAACCTCATAACAAAGCAGACAAAAATGAAAAGTGGGTCAAAACGTAACAATAAAATTGTTAAGGGCAAAGGCCAGTGTTTCTGGAATGCACAGGGTTTTCAGATCTTCAGCTAGGTGTTGGGAGTTTTCAGACCCCTGGACAAAATTACTGGATTTATCATTGACCAGCTTCACAAATAGTATGTGTAATCTTACTGCTTTAATTTTTAGTACAAGTTTTTAAGCTTGTAAAACTGTCACTAACATTTTATAACAATGGCAAAATATCAAACTTCATATGTTTTCTATTACAAAACGTCTTACACAATGAACCTTTTGATCTAAACTCTTACTCTTTAGGACTTGATGCCTAATCATCTATGTCTCCAGACCTATTCATAAAATTTCAAGTGATTTGGATTTCCTTATATGACAGGAAACACCGGAATAAGCTGTGCATTGAAAAACAAAAGAAAAAAATCCTCACTGTGCCACACACTGGTCTAGAGGAACCACTGCTTCTCTGATGGTCACTTTGTGGGAAGTGTTGTAGTGGACATTGGCAAAAAGCACATCATAGCTCACACAGCTGGCCAGGAAAGCAGAGAAAAGAACTACAAACACAAATTGCCTGCAAATATATAAAACATACCCAGCGTTAAGTGTACACCAACACATACACTTTTTTTTATTAATAGCAAGAAAAAAGTTGTTTTAAAACTATTGTAAGAATTGGACAAACTGTTAAGGATTAAAAACTAGAAATTAAAAACCTTCTTTTAATCATGTATCTGCAGATCTTGCAATTGCACTATCCAAAATAAATTTCTGCTTTAAGTGCTATGATAAAAGATATGTTAAAGTCTAAGCCAAAGGAGAAAACAGACTGCCATTTGAATTAAACTTTGTTAATGCTTGTTTCATGACACACTGATTATACCTACACTAGTTGTAGCAGATCTTCAACTGCCATGCAAGTAAAGCCACTTCGCTGATGGTAATGATAAACTCGTGTGAAAAAGTCATCCAGATCTTCTATATGATTCCAACGAGCTACAAAGAAATTGACCAACTACAAATAAAAGTAGGAGATATTCTCTCTCTCTCTCAGACAAAACCAACCACATTTCAGTATCAAAGCTGTATTCTCAAGTATCAAAAAGCTTCATGATGTCATGAATGTGAAGTAACTGATTATTTGGTATAAAGGCAAATCAATAGTAAGAAGACTGTCAAAACTCATGGAGTGGGTGAAGCGAAGCAGTTCACTCTCAGATAATGGCTCTCTAATCAGTTTTGAGGAAACCTTTTTTGTCATTCATAATAAACAGATCTTCGTTCATATGCACTCCAAAGCAGTCACATTTCACACGCGCACTTCTTTTGTTTTACATCCAGAAAGAAAAATGAGCCAATCAATACAGTCAACAGCTAGTGACTATAGACAGCCTATGACTACAGTCAATAGGCAGAGCTAGTGTGTTAAATTAGAATCAGATTCCATCAGTATACCTGCAAAACAAATATTTTCTAATGATAAAGTCTACTAAAAACAACCTATATGATAAGAGTAGTCAAAGGCACTGAAATACATTACTCAGTGGTGTAACAACTATGTCACTGACAGAATTACAACTCACACTTGCTGCTCTCAGGACACACTTGGATCATGTACTCCTCACTGACGGGAATGTCATTGTCATCTGCTTCACCTTCTTCCTCTTCCTCTGTACCTAGGGCTTGGTAAGCTGTCTGATAATCTGCCATTTTTTGACACTATTTCTGAACACACACAAATAAGCTTAATGAGATAAAGAGAGGTAACTCTGAGAATATATATATATATAGAGAGAGAGAGACAATAATTTAATTAAGTGAGCTTGTTAATCTATATAAGACACTAAGAGCAATTCTGGTTGCACATTTTCACAAATGAATTCTAACAAGCAAAGTCTCTGATTATGGTGGTAAAAAATTCAGTGCACCAAGGCCAGCATATTGTTCATCAAGCAAGAATCTAATTTAGGTTGTGGGTCAAATAACTGGCAAAAGATCCCTCTTTTTTGGGGGGGCTAACACTGCTACACAATGAACTACCAGACATTTTTTGTAAATATTTTAAGGAAAAAAAGAAATAACATCAGAGCAGGCTTGGACAGGCCCTAGTAAGTCTTCTTGGGAATACCTTTCATTGAATTTGGGCCTGTCTCTCAATTCGAGATCAGAGACATTATTTTATATATTCTCTAAAGAAATCTTGCTCCCCTGATTCAGTTCCCACCCACCTCTTACATGACTGTCTATATGTGCTGGTTCCAGTCATCACATCCATCAACCCCACCTTGTCAACTAGCATGGTACCCTCTTCTCTCGAATGTGCTGTTATCATTGCACTGCTAAAGAAGTCCAATTTTGACTCCAGCATCCTTAAAAATTTATCACCCTGACTCAAACCTTCTTTTCTTATCCAAAGATGTGCTTTACTAACTACACTACCACTTTGCATACTCCAGACTAACAGAGCCATTTCAATCTGCTGTCAATAATCTGATATTCATATCTGCTGCCATGAAGTACTGGATGCCACAAGGCTCTGTTCTTGAACCTGTCTTGTTTACCACCTACATCCAGCCACTGGGCCCTCTTATTTACCAGCTTAGAACCTGGCATCACATGTATGCTGATGACACACTAACATGGATACTTGTGTCCAGCCCTGTTTCTACACTATAGCAGATTTTACCACCACAGAGAATACTGTGAACTCAGTGAAAGAGTGGATGAAAACAAAAAAATTACAGCTGAATGAAGACCAAACTGAGATTCTTCCAACTCTAACTGTAAATAAAGGCTACACCACTCTCACATTGTCTGGTGTGAATATCCCACTCTCCCAGACAGTGAGAAATCTTGGTGTGACCATTGATGCACCAGTCAGTGGAGACCCACATTAATGCAATATGTTCCCTCCACCAAGAGACTCATGTTTGCATTCGTTCTGTCCAGCCTGGACAACTCTGTTTCTTGGCCTTCCCAACAGCCTATTTGACAAGCTTTAAAAAGCTCAAAACAACAATGCCTGCATTGTCTTATATAAATAAAAATCTGATCTACTCCTCAATAAGCTGCATTGATTGCCTGTCCCAGCCCACACTGAATACATAGTGACCACACACTGATAGCGTTGCATGCCAATATCTGAGTTACTAACACCTTATTGGTGCAGTTTCTCTGGTCTGCTCATTAAGGTGTAGCATCATCCAATGAACTGTAACGGATTAACAGGCACATTTGGGGTTTTGTACAAACAGTTATGCCGTGTTAAAAAATGTTGAGCAAAAAAAAATATCTTCAATGAGCAGAACACCTCCCTTTTTGTGCCTCCACATTGCAAAAAATCATGTTTTTTTAACTAAATGTTTCCTTTTTTGTCAAAAGTTGTATATTTAATAACTGCAAGAAAAGATCCGTTTTTGATAACATTTGCACTGTCAGACAATAATTATAAACAGTACAGGCACCTGTTTTAATTTCTACTCAGGCGGTAAACGAAAATCTTGCTTAGTCTGAAATGACAGCATAAAGTCTCTCGACTTGATGACAGCTCGAATGTAACCATCCCTTGCATCCATCCCATAGACTGATTTTAATGCCTCACTCACTGTCCTGATACATGGTTCGACTCCCTGAGAATGGCAAGGTATCTGATTGAGGAAGGGTTGAGCGACAAGCTGCTGGAGTTCTTCATCTGAGAGGTGCTTTGTGAGAGGTGGTTTGAGTGTGAGTTCCTCCATTGATGGCAGTAAATCTTGCAACATTTGAGCAGTCTCCTTTAGTTTGGGAGGTCTAAATTCTCTGACTTGCTGTTGAGACCCGCCAGCTGCTTGGCGAATGGTCTTTATTATGTCAACTGCTGCCTTCCTATTGACTTCACAGTCATCTTCAAGCATCGACAGAAGAACATTTTCCTATGCGCTCTGTTGCACTATGGGCCATGTTATATTCTTGCAGGCCGATGATAAACTCTGTTGCTTAATTTGTTGAAGCAAGTGCTTTGGTCCATCAGTGCATCTTGGGCAACACTTGATGCTAAACCATGTAGGTCTATAGCAGCAGACAATGAAGTGTGTCAGGGAGTACAGTTCATTACTTGGTTGCACTGTTGCCACATACAGCCGACTGCTAGCAGTTGTGACCCATCTGGCCAATGACATAAGCCCAGGTTGATGCTTCCACTTCTAATAGCTGTGATCATTTTGTACAGGTAGCCTTGGTCATTACTAAGTTTGCTAGCTTCGATTTCTGGAAGAGGATCACTGTTGACAATGAGTCGAAATCCTTCTGCAGAAAGTTGCAATGATGCACAGTTAGCCAATGCATTTCCAACAGGTCCTTTCCACTGTGTGGGTCTTTCGGTTGGACCAATGAGTGTTTTGCAGCGGTGATGGAATGGAAGCATGTTCAAGTGTAAAGAGCAAATGAACCATTGCAAAGGGCGACCAGTGTGAAGCTTTAACAGATGTATTGCCCCACCGTGGTGCCCAGTGTTCACAGCTGTACTGTCGGATCCAGCTGCCATGAACTTGTCTGTAATTCCCCTTTCTTCAATTGCACTGTGAATGCTATCAGCAACAGCAGAACCTGTGCCTTGTTCCAGTGTTAAATGGTGCAGATAGAAAGTTCTGGGTTCACCAATCATCACATAGTGTTCTTCAATTTTCTTTATACTATACTACTTGTCGCCCCTTTTCTCTCTCACCAGTGTCATGTCTTTTCAGTCATAAAAAAATATTGCCATTGTTTTAAGGAGTCCCCCTGATAGCCCTTCTCAACTGCTGTCGAGCCCTCCATACTTTGTGATGATCGACAATATTGATATGGTCTTCCAAGCTAATAATGCCATAGTCCACCAATGTTGCTGTGCTGATGACCGTAGGTGCCCTATTTGACACTCCATATCGGTCTGCAATGATTGGTATTGGTACCATATTCCTATCTGGTTGTTGGAAAACATCAGTCATCAACATTGTCATCATCATCATCATCCTCATCGTTGTTTTACCATCATCATCATTAGCAGCATCGGCCTCTTTTACACTGGTACTGCAGGAAGCTGACTCTGACTCTGCTTGCACTACTGCAAACACTTCCACAGGTGAAACTATGTCCTCATTTCTCCTCTTCCTTCTGTTTTCTTTATCTTTCTTTCATCCAATCTTCCCTTGCTTGTTTTCTTTTCATAACTGCTGTCACCTTTCTATCAATTGTACCAATTTGCATTTTATGCGTGTTTCTCTGGTCCATCAAAAACTGACTCTCTCGCTGTGGTACTTTCATGTCTCTGTCACATTTGCATGCAACAAGGTCCTCACATCAGCAGGCAGCAATGTCAAACAGTTGATGTAGAGTTTCCATGAAATTTACAGTCTTTACAGATTCCTTGCCATGCTTTGATACTTGTGCTGCTTCATCCATTATTCGGGACACTTTGAGCTTGACATTCTTGAGTGGTTGTGAGAGAATTCCAGCACGAGCCCGCAGGTCAGTTAGTGTCTGAGAAACTTGGGGAACAGTGTCCTTGTTGCTGATGTACTTGCTGTCTTTCAGAGACAGAAAATAATATCCAACTTGCAAACGAGTTGGAACTTCAATCAAGGGAAGTTATGAGAATGGACTACCAAAGATACTATGGCTAGAAGCCCACTTCTTTAGGCTACTCATTATATTGTTGTAAAGCTACTTAACAGTTTACTATCATTCTATTCATCCACAACAGATGTACTGCACTGTCCTTTTCAGTTACTTTATATCTCACTGTATTACTATTCACTAGTATGACTATCACTAGTCACTAGTACGATTGCATCACTATTTACTATGACTGTATCACTAATACGTCTTCATCTCTTCTTCATTCGTCCATCGACGGCCGATGATGACCATGACTACGCACAAGGAGGAGGAGTTACTAGTGGAGGTGATGGGTGCGGGAGTGAGTGCTAAGCCTAGTCCGGGCCCTGAAGAATCTCTCACATGTGGGACAGGCATGTGAAGACGTGGGGTTTGCAGGGATGGACATTTTGGCCTTTCCTGCTGCGTACCTCTCTTCTGCTGCTGTGACGCGTCTGGCCTCAGCTACGTAGGTTCCCTGGGTGAGGGCCTCCCAGCTGGCAGCACTGATGCCAAGGTCTCTGAGGGTGGCTTTGAGGCTGTCCTTCTATCACTTTGTCTGCCCTCCAACTGTGCGCTTTCCCTGGCACAACTTCCCATAGAACAGCTGCTTTGGCAGACGACTGTTGGGCATTCGGACATGTCCGGCCCATCTGGCCTGCAATTTCAGCAGAAGTGTGTGGATGCTGGGAATGCAAGCCTGCCTCAGGACTTCTATGGCGGGGATCCGATCTTGCCATCCGATGAGTAGGAGGCAGCAGAGGCAGCTTATATGGAACTGGTTGAGCTGCTTGGCGTGTCTGTCGTAGATGGTCCAGGTCTCACTGGCGTAGAGAAGGGTGGGAAGGATTACTGAAGTGTAGACCTTTAGCTTGGTGGTGAGGTTGAGACCTCTTCGTTTCCAAAGGCAGCACTCTCTTTAGCGATTCTGTTGCTGACCTCCGCATTGATGTTTGCTGAGTTTGGTGAAATACTCAACTGCTTTCAGGTGGCATCCCTTGACTGTGATGCGCGGCTGATGGTAGGGCTTGCTGGGGGCAGGCTGTAGCATGACTTTGGTCTTTGTGGTGCTGATGGTCAGATCAAAGTCTTTGCATGATACTGACTGTGGTGTAATTATTATTAGTTCCTATTCCTAAACTGTTGGATTTATATTTGGCTTAGGTCAGTTTTAAATATAGTCGTTTTAAGCAAAGGTTACGAGTTGCTTGTGTGATATTAGTTGTGTGTGTGTTGCTGTTCATATCTACAACCACATGGTGTCAGAAGTGGGATCACATCTGGAACATTTTCGAACAGTTCGCCCTTGTTAAAAGACGACCAGCTGTTTCGCGAGTCTATCAAGCAGAATTCGACCGCCTCTGAAAGAAATGGTGCAGTGGTTAGTCCTTGACCTTTGATCGCACAAGAATTGATATGCAACAGCAGCAGCGATATTTTACTGCCAATGTACCTACCCCAACAAAATTTGATGTTCAGGGGAACATTGAGCAAAACTGGAGGTGATTCCATCGTCAGTGGAAAAATTATACCATTGCAACTCACCTCGACAGGGAAAACAAAGCATACCAGACTGCGGTCTTCTTAGCCTGCGTGGGGGAAAACGCACAAGAAATTTATGAAGGTATTGCGTTTCCTACGGAAGAAGACAGAACATCTGCTGTCAGTCGGCAACTGTGAGAGTGCTTGAAGAAGTTGGGGACTGTGAAACAGTAGAAGGAACTTGTCTAGGAACGATCAACGTTGATGAAATTACCTACACTCCTTGGAAAGTAGATGTAAAAGTAAACGGAAAAGGGATGAACTTTAAACTAGACACAGGTGCAGATGTGACAGTTATCCCTAAAAGAATGGTACCTAAGAATGTAGTACTTTGTTCAGCAGACAGGAAACTATATGGACCAAACAGAAGTCAGATCTCAGTGACTGGGAAATTTGCTGCCACACTTGAACACAAAGATAAATCTACAGTCCAGGAGATATATGTTATTCAAGGTTTAGAGGAGCCACTGCTGGGTCCCCCTGCTATTTTTGAATTAAAGCTCCTAGCTCTGGTTCATGCTGTTGGTACTGACGAATGGTGTGCAGAATTTCCACAGCTCTTTGTTGGACTAGGACAAGTAGAACAGTCTTACTGAATCTACCTGAAGGATGGAGCCCACCCTTATGCTGTAGCCTCTCCACGCAAGCTAGTAATTCCCTTACATACAAAAGTAAAAGAGGAGCTGGACAACTTGCAGCGGATGGGAGTTATCCGACCTGTCATCCATCCCACAGACTGGTGTGCCAACATTGTTGTGGTCCCAAAGTCATCAGGTCAGATTCGACTCTGTGTGGATTTCACCAAGCTGAATGAGGCTGTCGTTCTAAGCGAAGGTTACGAGTTGCTTGTGTGATATTAGTCGTGTGTGTGTTGCTGTTCATATCTACAACCAGACGAACTCCACACTGATAGACAGTCCACCTCCGCCTGCATCTCATGCTCGGTGCCGGCATTTCGGGGCGCAATCATCAGCGAACAGTAAGTCCCTGATTGTGCTTGCTTTAACTCTGGTCGTTGCCCTCAGCGGCTTTAGGTTGAATAGTTTGCCGTCCATTCTGTATCTGATCATCAGGCCCCCTTGGCTATCGCCAGCGGCATCTGTCATCATGGCTGAGAAGACCATCCTGAAGAGCGCTGGGGCAAGCACGCAGCCCTGCTTGACACCATTTGTGATGGGGAAGGCCTTAGATTCCTCTCCATTGTCAAGTAATGTGAGCATCATCCTGTTGTGGAAGTGCTGGACAAATCACTAATACGGCCCTCACTGTCGCAGAAGATGTGCTTATATACTACACGCACAGATAAGTAGAAGGTTCCAGAAGGAACTAGATGTAGCTCAAACGTTCTACAACAGTCTAGGCCTGCAGTTCTCAACCTCAACCCACAGCTGAAGTTGCTTGCTCCTTGTTGCTATATGAGACGTCACCTATAATTAATTTTGCCGCTAATGAACTGAGCTGAATGGTAATAGTATATAATCATCAATAAACATCTACAACAAAGAATTATCCATTCAGGAAGTTAAAAAAATCATGCAGAAAATAATGATTTTAAGTACAAAGCATTTCAAGTCAAAATAGCAGGTCAACATTCTGACTGAAGGACATTTCTTGTGGAAATAGCGAGGTGTTCTGCTTATCACAGAGCAAAGTCTTTTTCATATTTGAAATCAGGATAGTGAATTGTACAAAACCTCAAATATGCGTCAAAATTGCTGACATCACTAAACCCTACTGCTCATGCCAACCTTCTGCATGCCATATATGACGCATATCTTTTTCTTTCTATGATCTCTGTGTGTGGAATGCTTTGCCATCTTCAGTTCACAAAAGTACCACCAGATGCTTTCCACCTTTTAAGACCCACATTTACCGGAAAACTTGCAGTAGCTAGTGGGTTTTTCTTTTTTCTACCTTCTACTCCTGGTGTGTGTGTGAGTGCCTACTTGTGTCAGTGTTGCACATGTGCGTATGTGTTTGGGACAGAGATATTGTCAAGCCATTATTATTTTTATAATAAACTTTGTTTCGCCTTTTTCAAATAATGAACAGGTCTATACGATCTGGTGCATGGCCGCGTGATTGTTAACTCAATCTGCTGCTACTACCAAAAGTATTAGTACTATTAGAAATAATGCTTCTACGCTTGGCATTGATTGCTGGTGATGGCGCATAAAAAAAAAACAACAACCAAAAAACCCGTTCGTTTTACTCGACATATAGGGAACAACACGATGCTAGTATGGAAAAAGAATTCCCAATTTTTTTTAATAACTTCTAAATAGCTCTATGATGAAACGAATGTCACTTCGTATGGCTTTCCTTTTCATATGATGGCTTTGGATAGTGAATGGCGTTATTCATTCACTAGAGGTGAGTCTGGTGTATTTTATTTGTACCAGCTGACATACTTGAGCAACCAGAAAAAGGTAACAGCATGATGACAGCTTTTATTACTTACCTTCCATTCAGTACTAGACTAGCATAAAGTGTAGAGTCATGCTGAGCTCAACGAAAAACAAGGCAGATGTCTTTGGTTTTTCTTTGTCAGTTCACGCATTAAGTCCACTCTTGTTTTCATCAACATGAAAATCAAAACAAAGTCCTTCCACACGGAAGTTAATAAAAAATACAAAGTTGGAGACAACAAATAAATTCATATTTTTATAAATATAAGTTATAAATATAAAACTCAAGTCGATGATATTCATCTTGGTACGATATGCATTATTATTAAAGATTACAGTATTGTTTTGTTAATTTATTGTGCACATTTTTATGAAACTTAACGTCACTTCCACTGCTGTAAACGCCAAGAGTAGGTAAGGTAATCTGTTTCGTAAAGCTGCTTGTTTTCATAGTAGTAGCAACTTTTGAATAAGGTACAAGATCTAGCATATGTCAGTTTTCTGATCTGTTATTTGGAATGGATCAATTAATGAATGCACTAGGGCCACAGGTAAAATTGTGCACACATTTGGATGATTGCTGCACTAAGGCGGCGAAATGGCCTTACTCGGCTTTTACTCGCATAAAGTGTGCCATCTCATCTGTGAAAATATTGATATGAATCCGATATAGAATATATCCGTGGTAAACAATACCAGGATATAACTGTTTTAAAGGAGTTTATAAAAAACAGGATGGGATAGCTTGTGGAATTATTTCGCAGTTTTGATCAATAACAATGCCATTGTACACTGATTTATGTCAATTTCGTTGTGTTGATGACTGGGACACAGTTATAGTGGCATTCTCTTGTCCAAAATAACTACCACTATCGATGACGATGAACTGTACTTATCGTAACTTAAAAACTATAATTATTAACATATATTTAAAGAAAGCTGCATTTTGACCTGAAACAGCCTCGTACTAGAATGATGAACCCAGGCCAGGTCCCCGGTCAGCCTATGATAGGACCACCAATTGACAGAGAACGTATATATGCATGGATCAATGAGCTGACCAATCCTGAAACAAGGGAGAATGCACTTTTAGAACTGAGGTAGGCTGTCAAGATTTATCAATTATACAGGCACTATCTCCTTAAATTGTGGTTCGTGCTGTATGTGGGCACTGCTCTTTGGCGTGGAGTACACAGTCCGCTAAACACCTACATTATTTTGTTTTGTCACCTTATTTTGACATCATACCACTTTCTGCCATTTGTGAAATGCCTCAAACAATCTGTTATTTATTATTACTTGGAACAATATGATTCAGGTTGTGGGGCAATATGGTCTTGGGGCGAAATGACTGGTGACCATTTTATATATGTGTTGAGGGAGGGGAGTTGTAATTGTTTGCTCTTGCTCAATGATAAATGTCACTGACAGCAAAAAACGTGAAGTGGTTCCTGACCTTGCTCCGATGTTGTGGCACTCATTTGGCACCATAGCAGCACTGATGCAAGAAATAGTCAACATTTATGCTGCTATCAATCCACCAATATTGACAGTAAGATAACACTATAACTACTGAATGATTGGAAGTAGATTTTTGTGTTTTGTGTGGATTGAGAGCTTGTGCATGAGTAAATAGAGACTTAGACCAGCGTTTCTCAACCTTTTACTTGTGACGCCCCCTCGACGAAAAATGGTACGTCCGCGCCCCCCTTCCCCCCGAGCCAACTATTTACTAGGGGGTCCAAGATAGCGTTTTGAGTCGATCTTGTTGCAGACGCCTCTCGCGAAAACGGTATGAAGTATAAAAGGTCCTACTTGGAAAGTGAAAAGATGTCTCCTAATTTTAGAGTTAAATTGTGTAAACATTGGTAATAATGTCGTTTTCACTTGATCAAAACACAAATATGGATCTATAAATAGAATGCCAATACAACAGATTTCTTTGTCCCTTGACAAGACTTCCTTAGTTGACCTGATCGCAGCGTTGAGAAAATTAATACAACACCGGAAGAACAAAGTTCGTATCTGCAAGAAGTAAAATTGCCAATGAAATATTACGAAAGCAATTCCTGCGGTGCTAATAAATAGTATTTTAATAATTTTTGTGGACACTCGCCTTGATTAATGAGAAGGTTGAGCCTGCTTGCTGCTGCATAGAGAATCAAACCTGGGTGCGGTTTGTACCCACTGCTATTCGCAGATCAGCCTCTGCGTCCAGACAATTTCTGTATTTTGACTTTAGTGCTGCCAATGCTGAAAATCCTTGCTCACACATATACGATGTTGAAAAAGGCAGAAAAACTTTCATCGCTTTGTGAGAAAGGAGAGAATATTCTCCGTTGACGCCAATCCCGAATTTTGGCACTGGTGTTGTTTGGAAGACCATTTTCAGGGACTGGTCACTCGAAAGGTCGATAAACTGCTCTTCTTCTTCCGTAGACAACCCGCTTGTGCTTGGATCAGCCAGAAATGGATTACGAATCCAATCATATTTAGTTACATCAATTTCAGCAAAGTAATGCTGAAACTTTTCTTGATTGCATCCCTTGTTTCTTTCCAGCCATTGCAGGAGCGCCATCTGTGAAATTCCAGGAAATGCCTTGGTCCTTAAGGGAGTCATCAACAATCGCAAATAAATCTTGGGCGGTTGCTCTGCATTCAGTTTTCTTGCAAAATAAAAAGTCCTCCAGAAGATTATTTTCCCACACGTAACAAATGTAAGCAATCAAGTGTGAGTCACCTGCAGTGTCAGTAGCTTCATCTAACTGCAAAGCAAAATTGTGGCTTTTTACACGACTAATCAACTGATCAGACACGTCTTCAGATATCTCAGTTATTCTCCGGCGAACTGTGTCATTTGACAAAGGAATGGCTTGCAGTTGCGTAGCAGCATCTTCTCCTATCATGGTCCGTACAATGTCCATTGCTGCAGGCAGTATTAATGACTCTCAGATCGTATGTACTTTTTTGTTTTGAGCAATGCGATAGGAAACTTGATATGAAGCCATCAAAGCTTTCTTAGGAATGGATGTATGTGAGGCAAATGTTTTTTTGTCTCTTTTGTATTCTTGCAGTTTTCGTTCAAAATATTCAAGAGGTTTGCAAATTCCGCATGCCGAGTTTCCAAATGGCGCCGTAGTTTGTTTGGCTTCATACTGTCTGGAGCTAATACTGCGAGGCAAACAACACACTGTGGCCGTTCTTTACCATCAACAGCAATGTTGGTAAAACTGATTTTCAAGTATTCATTGTCATACTTTCTTACTTTTGTAGCAGACCTTCCTGGTTTTTCATCGGCTCCAGCACCCAAAACTTGCACATCACTCGTTTCTTCTCTTTTTCTTTTCAAAAAACCACCGCAATCAGTTCCTTTACAAACACGTGTACTTCACCTTCAAATTGTTGTTAAACTGCTGTCTTTACGGAACCCAGCAAGTCAATTAGTAAAGGAAAGGGGAGTGTAAAGGTTGGGTCTCACTCTCTAGCAATAGTAATGTTTCCGCGATGCGGACCTCCTCTCGCCAGCACGCACATTCGGAAAGTGGTCAACCTTTCTTGCTCAGAGGCCGAGTTGCCTCTTCCTGCATGTTTGGTGTCCCTTGTCACCCTTTGATGTTTGACCGAATCAGGGAAGCTGACACATACTAAAATTTTCGACACAGCCGTCCTGTTGAGGTCGGCTTGCCACGTGCCACTGGTCAAGATTTATAGTCACCCGCCTTGACCATCCTTTCCGGCTATTAACTGGAGCGGTGGTAACTTGACCAGTGGACTGTTGGTGGTCTGACACAAGCTTAACTAAAGGTAGAAAATACGTTTTCTACAGGGAGCCAGGCGAATGAATCATCTAAGGCAGCGTTTCTTAACCTTGTTTCTTGTGACGCCCCCACCCATGACGAAAAAAGGGTACGTCCGCGCGCGCCCCTTAGCAAGCTATTTTCACTAATACCAATATGAGAAGTGAGAAACTTAAAAAAAATGACCGCCTTCGCGCCCCCCTTGTCAGCACGTCGCGCCCCACAGGTTGAGAACCGCTGACTTAGACAATAATTGATGGGTGGAAGGAACAACTCGGATACCTTTTGTTCCGTGAGTGTGAAAGTAAGGTAGGATATATTTCATTATTTGGCTACAATTAAATGACAAAATTTGCGACAGTGTCTCATGTTCATGCATAACTTGCACTCCTTTAAAAAAGTTTAAATGAATTAAGTCTAAATCATGATAGTTTGGCTTACTCAGATTTATATGAAACTGACAGGGGTTTAGAAGAGTATTTTGAAACATTTTATGTTAGACAAATTAGATCTTAATCCTCTTGGTTCACGACAAAAATATAACATTACAATGACTGGCTTATAACTGAAGATTGCGAAGACGACAGTGGGTGAAGTTTTTTTTTTTTTATCATTGCTGCTCTGAGATAAACATTAGACCAAGAAACCTATACATTTTTGGAAAAGAGAAAACGTTAACTTTGCAATAAAAAGTAATGAAAATCGCCTTGCCCGTGCCACCCGGCAAAGCCACGATCGTGGCTTGTCGAACCAAGAAGGTTAAAGTGTTCTTGAAGTTTCTCTTGGTTTGATTTTCAACCTAACTCAAACCATTTTGCTTAGAGTAGGTACTGGCACAAACACATTTTGTGTGCTGGTACCTACTTAGAGAAGGCATTATTGCTAAAATGATAATGTTGTCTCCAATATGAACATTTTGTATTTCCAAAATAGCCTGTTTCTGTTGATATACATCTTGTTTTAAAGGCATGTGTCACTTGAAATTAACACGATGTCTACTTTGAGAAACCAAAAGGAATGCTTACTTTAAAAGAAAAGTATGAGTTTTTTCTTTACAGGATCTTAATTCATAATAGTCTGAGTGAATATTTTACTTTTCATTCTTAGAAATGCTAGCCTTTACCTTTTGGTGTTTTCAGTGTGTATAGGTGTATAGCAGTCCAGCTGCTCAATCTTAGATGAACTGTCAATGGTGTGTGTGTGTGTGATGTTGTAGGTGCATACATGGTTATCCTTGATGTCAGTTTTTTTTTCTCTAAAAAAAAATATATATATATGACGTGATTACTTGCGCACTTCTTTTTTCATTTTTTTTCACTGTTGAAATTGCCCACTGGGACAAACAAATTTGGTCATTGTCATTGTCAGGTAATTTGCTGAGCTGTTTAGTAGTAGTATCCTGTGATGACCTAAGGCAAGCCAGTTGAGAAAAATAATTGCAGTAAAGTCTTGTTTAGGACTAAAGAAATAATTTGATATATGTGAAAATAGTTTGTGGAAAATTCTTGCATGATTACCCCCTTAAAAGCAGAAATATTTCAGAAATATATGCTGTCTTTTTCTTAATCTTGCAGGCCTCTCAGTCAAATCGTGTTTGCAATGCTCTTGCCCTTCTTCAGTGTGTTGCGTCACATCCAGAAACTAGGTCTTCATTTTTGCAAGGTAGTAATTGTGAAACTGAACCATGTTCAGAATAAACCTTTTTGAACACATTTTTGAATATTAATTTCTTTTAATTTACTGTTATTATGGACAGATAATCTATTAGGGAAAACTCATTTTTAAACTGTGTTAAAATTTATTTTAAAGAAAAAAATTACATTTGCTAAAGACGATAGAGATCTTGAATTTGTTTTCAGCACACATTCCACTATTTTTGTACCCATTCTTGCACACTGTCAGCAAGACACGACCTTTTGAGTATCTGCGCCTGACCAGCCTGGGAGTTATAGGAGCTTTAGTCAAGGTAATATCCTAATGAATGTTATAGGAGTTTTAGTCAGGGCAGTCTGCTAAAGGCACATTATATAACTGTTATTAGCATGAAATATATTTTTGCCTGTGATTAAAGGATGATGCATTACTTTTGTTATTAGCATCGTCATGTTGTATTACTGATTGACATTCCATGTACATTACATGGCCTTTTACCCAGAAGTCTTGCATATAACAATAAAGCTTATGTAAACAACACTAATAAATGTAATAGTAAGAACTTGTGATTTAAAAATGACAGACGGATGAGCAAGATGTCATTAACTTTCTACTGAATACTGAGATCATTCCACTGTGCCTTCGAATCATGGAGTCTGGCAGTGAACTCTCAAAAACGGTGAGTGAGAAAGGATGGCACAGTCTCAAGAATTAGCAGCATATTATATGACCTATTCATTTGGGACTTGTAAAAATTAATACTTTGTTGATGTGTGAATTAGTGCTGATTCCAGGGAGGCATACTCCTTATTTGATGGTTCTTGTCTTAGTCTCATAATTCATTAATACTATTTGGTGGTACAGTGAAGATTGTTATATGCTTGTACAGAAAGAAAAGTAGATGTCCTGGTTAACCTTCTTTTGAAAGGAGACTGTATCTCATCACTCACATTGTGATAATATGTGGGGGGTGGGGGGAAGTTTCATAGTCTCCCAGCAATACACTATGACACTTTTTGATGTTTTCTTTTGTTATTTTGTGTTCCAAGGAACATGCATGTCATTCTTCTAGTTTGGTTGTATTGTCTTTTCTAGGCTTACTTCAGTGTCCGAGTTTTTCTGCTGGTGTAGCACCCTGAGGTCCTAGCTGTGTCCGTGTAGGTCTGTGTAGTGGTCAGAACTGCAGGAAATGCTCAGGGGTCTGTGGGCCTGTCTTGCTGGGCAGTTCACAATGTGTGACAATGCCAGGCAGCCAGGCAGTGTTGGGGAACACACACACACACACACACAGACTCCACAGACAGAGCACACCTGCAAACACTGTGTCCCACTCGTGTTCTTTCTGACAACAAACCACTAAGACCCGTACGTGCGCACAAACGTTTCTAATATGCGGGTGAACTAACAATATATTCTTTTACTAAATAACATGAGAAGTTCATCACAAATATCATTCTCGAATTAAAATGCCTATGATAATCACACAGGAAAGGTCCTTCACTGAGTCCACTCAAGATCAAATGTCAACAAGCAGTTTATATTAAAAGTCTGTTTTTTCTCCATGTTCTCTCACATACACACTCTTCCTCGATGACGGGACATACACACTCTTCCTTGTTGATGGGTCCTATACGATTTGCTATTGTTGGGGGGGTTTGACACTGCAGACAGTTCCACTCATACAGTCTTGTTCACTGGCATTGATCTCACAGACAGCATAAATCGACAAAACAACTCCAACAGTCTTATCGGCATACGAATGTTCAAGTCAATAATTCACACAGTAGGTAAGCATAATCCAGACAGTTATAAAATCTTCCCAGGAGAACACACAGCAGCTGGGAATTTCTTAAAGCGAGGAACCAAACAGTCGCTTATCAATAACAATCCACACAATCAATAGTATTCCACACAGTTAATATTCCACACAGTTAAAAACAACTTCAGAATCTTTCGAAAGACCATACAGTCACTTTCCCTTCTCTTACGTCAACGATGGCGATACTCCTTGTCTCGTACTTCAAAACTCCAAAATAGATAATTCTTTCAAGATCTTTTACCACACAGAAAATATAAGGAAAACCTGGTCAATGTAAGGGCAATGCTTGCTTCTCTACTAACTGGTACCTAGAAAATATTCAACTTCTCCTTCCGCAGTTGAAGTGCAACTTAAAAAAAAACCAATTCTGACCTCTTTCAAGTTCTTCCATGCACGACACTCTCACTTCTGCTTCTCTTCCAATTCTTAATCAGCGCCCTCTATGTAAACATCAAATTCAGGGTTGACAGTCCCTGCTAATACAAAAAACACTCAAGGGCGACAACCTCGTTACACCAAACATTCAGGGGTGGTAACCCATGTTCCTAACAGGCAGTACAGTGTGAACACAGTTGAAGGTATCCAGTGTGGAGATGAAAGATGATGTTCGATCAGAGCGTTGGCTTTGTTGTAGGAGAAGGCCTGTAGCTCTGGATTCTTCCAGTGGATGCCTTCTGCATTCCACATCGCGACACGAAAGGCTGTCATTGAAGTTGATGTGCAGGCTGTAGCTCTACTTTTGCTTCCCTCTGCTGCTCAAGTTTGCAGAGCCACCAGTCACTGTGGTTGACCTTCTTGAGGCTGAGGACTTGGCACTGTCCCAACCTGGCAAAACACATGTCAGAGTTTCTGATTGACAGTAAGGCATGGTCTAAGAGGTTGTATGTCAGTTCGTTCCCTGATGTCAGAGAACATAGTCAGCATCACTTTGCCTTCTTTGGGATGTCTGACAGCCAAAATCCACAGTTAAGATGTAGTTTACCCTCAGTCATGGACAGGCTGGTCCTTGTGCTCATCTTGGTACATCTTAGCTCTAACCCTTGATTTCATCAGAGAATGCTCTGTCAGCATCATCTCCTCACTGTCATTTGTCTATTACCTGAGACAGAGAACCAGGGTATTGCTTGTGGAGCAAATGGTGAGAGCTTTGGGTGTAGGCCAGTGTGTGCAGCCAACCTAAACGTAGAAAGCAGCTGCTATGGTATCAAAGATTCTTTCTCTAATTGTACACCCTATTATGTTTTCAAGTATTCACATTAAGGCTACATTCAGCTAAACAACTTTGAGTTGTAAATGTTATGTATAATCTTTACTGAAAAACAAACTGAGCTGTCACTTTCAGCAACACCACATCAAGGTTCTCTTCCCATTAAAATTATTTCTTTAATCAACTTTACAGTCATACACAAGGGATGTTCTGCTTCCACCCAGATGTGGCAATAAAACAAACCCAGATAATTTTGTACACATTTTTTTCTTATTCTTCGACTCTTTTTAATCTTTTTTCAACATAGTCGCCACCAATGCAACACATTTTTCAGCCCTATGGGTAGATTTTTGAAAACACACTTCAAAAATGCCGATTTTGGCATGAATTTCAGCTGTTTCTTCACTCCAGCAATAACCAAATCATTGACTGGGCCTTGGTTTCAGGGTCCAGATTCTAGAACCAACATTTATCACCTGTGGTGATGCACTTGAAGCCAGAAGAGTGCCCGTGATTGATGTTTCCAAGAATTCCTTGCACCAGTCCACACAGTGTTTCTTTCACTTGTCCATCAGCAACCTTGGCACCCAGCAAGCTGACTTCTTGCTGAAGCCCAAATTGTGATGGATTATCCTGTGAAAACTTGTAGAAGGAATTGCCAGCTCCATCTCCATCTCCCTGATGGTCACACGGCCATCACTTTCCAGGAATTTACAAACTTTGTGGACATTGTCTGGGTCTCTTGACATTTTAGGCCTTGGCTCACGATGTTCATCATCACAGCTAAAATGACCACCGCCAAATCTCTGAGACCAGTCTGTGACAGTCATTTTAGATTGAGCATCATCTCCATAAGTTTCTTTAAGCTCCTGCAAACTGTCAACAGCCTGAAAGCCACACTGAAAGTGATGCAAAATGATCACTCGAAAGTCACGCGCTGACGGCGCTGGTAGATCACTCAGTGGAGTGTGCATCAACTTGCATCTCCTTTCCATCCTGGGAAAATTAGGAGACGAAAAATTATTAAAAAATGCTGAAACACGCTGAAGAGTCCCACTATTGAGTCCACATGGTCTGCACTCACTCAAAGCACACAAAATACTGGTCTGGGTGGAAGTGGAACCTCCCTCATATGCAGACAGAAGTATTGGTCTCTCAGTGAAAAACAAATCCCAATACAGCTTATGCATATGCAACTAACACAAATGCTCACATTCTGAAAATCTTTGTTAGCAGATGAATCTCTCACAACAGACAGCACTTTTACATTTCCTTAACAAAATGGATGCTTGACAAAGTCTTGTATCACAGGCTACTCTGCAGGCTGGTCACTGCCTGTGGTGTCCCTTCCCCCACCCATCTCCATAAACATCTCACACAGATTCGGTGCTCTGGGGAGCTAGGTCAGTGATCTGGTCCATTGTAAGTGTAATATTTTTAAGTAGAGAAGAAGCATTGCATTAACACAATCATTTCTCAAAGACTGTATTTGTGCATGCATACTATAGGGTTTTTTGTATCTCCTCCTGAAGGTTGCCACATTTATCTTACAAAAGATACTTCTGGATGAGACAGGTCTGGCGTACATCTGCCAGACATATGAAAGATTTTCACATGTGGCCATGATCTTGGTAATTCTTATATTTTAGTTTGTTCATATAATATTTTGTAATCATTAAAAATATTTAGTTTTTATAACAGTTTGAAAAAGCTTTTTATCTTTTGAAAATAAAATAACATTTTGCAAATTGATGTATGCAGATGTAATTTTAACCTAATGTTCATGAGATTCATAATCTCAATTTATTATTATAGTTATACAGTTTAGAATGAGGCTAGATATCTTTACAAAAATGTTTCTCTGTGTTTATGTAGGGTAAGATGGTGCTTCATCTGTCTAAAGAACCTTCAGCCAGACTACTGAAACATGTCGTACGGTGCTACCTTCGTCTTTCTGACAATCCAAGGCAAGCGGAAAAGAAGTTAAAATTAAGTTTTATGCAAATGTTTTACTTAGTTTTGTTAGGCCTAGTATAGATCGTTTGAAGTATATGTTGTTGCTTTGCAGGGGAAAAGTAAGCCATTGTATTTTTTGTGTGTGGCAGAGCAAGAGAAGCCTTGCGACAGTGTTTGCCTGATCAGCTGAAGGACTCCACTTTCAACAACACACTGAAAGATGATGCTTCTACTAAACGTTGGTTAATGCAGCTGCAACAGAATCTTGAGGCTCCTCTAGTCCCTGACCCTCGTGGCATGCCCACTCACAGCTAATGGTTTGTTTGGTTAATCCATTGCCTTCGCTAGGCTGAGAGGCCGTTACAACCATAGCTGGTAGCATAAATTTACCCCTTTTTCAAAAAATTCTATAAAATTATTGAAAAGAGGTAGAAGAACAATTAAAATTGATAATGATAGATCAAACTGTGTAGAAAAGAATCAGCTTTACCTTGTGTTTGCTTAAAAACACACTTTTATAGTATTCCCAACAGAAAATGACATGGTAATGAGTAAAAATAAAAAGATTTGTTACCGAAGTTTCAAGAGCCAAAAAAATAAAAAATATAAGTATCATAAGGGAGGAAACTACTACAACCGTTTGGAAATCGTCTACCGTGATTCCCTCCCTTGAAATGACAGGAAGTCAAGATTTTGCTGTAAACAAAAGGAAAGTTTGAGAATCGAAGCACGTTGTGTCTCACTTTGACATGGATTTTTACTTCAACAACCACAAAGGAGAAGAAAATAGTAAGTAATATAAACATTCTAATGTATATTCTAATTAAACATATGTTTGTTTGGTACTTTATGTCTGTATATATTGTGTAAACAATTGTTTTTGTTAATTTCCGAGAGCTGGCCTTCAAATGTTCTAAAATGCGTACAGTCGTAATCTTTCATGTGACTTTAATACTCGAAGACAATATCTATGTATCTTAAAATTTACACCAAGTGAATGTTTCAAAAATGCTCTTTAAAACGGTGTATTACTGATGGTTGTCTTTACTGTAGGTTAATAAATAGAAATTTTCAAATCTGCCAGTCGAAATATCAATACAGGGTATTTGGTAGCCATTTTCCACACAGAAAGACAGGTACCCTGGGAAAACGCAGAAAATTACTGTCAAACATAAAAACTACGACATAAAAAGATGAGCAATCGATAGAAAAATGAATCAACTATCGAGTTCATTAATTTTTTTGTCCAAAACAACTCATTTTGAAACGTTAAAAAATAGAAAAAAGCTCAGGGTTAATTCACCCTGAACGAAGCCAAGAGTTGTCGTCGGTTCAGGGTGAATTCACCCTGACCGCAGCGAAAGGATTAAAGCTTCCACTACTTCCTTGTCTTAGACTCTCACTGAAATAGGAATCACGCTTGTCTTCAGACTTTTATAATATGATAATGTTTACATGCAGGTCTATAGAAGGAGGTTGATAGATAGTTTATTGCACTCTTTAACACTGTTGACAGAATTTTTTTTGGTTATTTTTTATGTTTTGTTTCAATTGTATTTTTTTTTTCCTGCTACCTCATTATTGGAGCATGTAAGATGTCAGATGCAAATCACCACATGCATTTGTACTTTGAGAATACTTTTAACCATATACAATGCTTGTTTAGGATCTCTACCTAATGGAATGGGATAATTTAATTTTGGAAATAAGGAGAAACAGGTGGAACTAGCCATATTAAGATGCATAAGCCAGCACATCTGCAGGTACCTGCTGTCTTTTAAAAAAGGAAAATGAGGAGGCAGCTCATAGTCTTTGTTTGCAGGCTTTAGCAGGGATGTAGTGTAATGAGGTAATTAGTCAAGACACTAAACAGGTTTTAACAGTAATGCAGCATGAGGTTATTAGCCAAGACTATAAACAGGCTTTAAAAGCAATTTAGTGTAATGAGGTAATAAGTCAGCCCAGGCAATGAACAGCATCACCTTTCCTGGTCTATGTCTCTATAATGTTCTTTCCCTGTGTCTAGGACTAAGATGTGGCTCTTGTTTACATGATGGACCCATCAAAGATGCACACTACATTCTGACAGGACAGCAGTGCCCCCTGAAAAAGTATCATTGGTGGTGTACAGTTACTCAATGCCAAGCGAAGCCTGACATTTCCAGCTAATCACTGTATGTAAAGGCTGCACTGTTAGTAACCACATGAAACCACTATGGCTGTGGATGGCTGTCTCAAAGACAAACAGAAACACTTATTCTCTGGGTTGGTAATCAAGCTAAAGTGACTTGGAATTATGGCTTTAAATGTAAAATTGACTAAAACGCACAGTTATATCAGTACAGATAATGTGTGTGTATGTGTTCAAGAGTTCCTAGAGAGCTGAAGGGTTATCCTTTCAACAGGCCTTTAAAAACGAACAGTCTTTTTCTCTTGAAGAAGTCCTCATGGACTGATGTGAAGCATGACTGCTGATGTATTCAAATATGTTTATAAAACTGCAATCTCATGTTTGCACAATTACTAAGAATGTGTTATATTTACTGAACATTTGGCTTGTGTCCTGTGATCCTGATACTCATACCTTTTGCAGCATCACAAAGCCTGAATTCTGATTGTGATCTCATTTGTGGAAGTTTTATTAAGCGGATGGTCACTTCTGAAACTATGTTTGCCTTGTAGATGATGAAAAAAAATAAGTCTATTAGATAGAATGGCTTTAAATCAAAGTTGAAGATTAAATTTCTGTGCAATTCAGAAACAGTGGCCATAACTTTGAAAGGTAACTAGAAAATAAAATTATGTTTTTGACATTTGTTACTTTTTTCTTCCATCCCTACAAATAGATCATTTTGTATTGTAGTGGTTTACTTTAATTTCTTATTATAGAAGCCCTATGTGTGCATGTGTGTGTGTGTGTGTGTGAGAGAGAGAGAAAAAGGAATGAAGGGAGTGCGAGAGACATACATGTTTGTGTTTAAACAGGAATTGAAGATGGGTTGTTAAATGTCTGGATGTTTGCGCTTGAAATGATGTAGGACTATTAACGACTGGGGAGTTTGTAAACTGATGGATGGGTGTGTTTATCTCACCTTTATAACCAGGATGTTCACCTGATGGACTGATGGTTCTTGTATAAGAGTTGGTGTAGTCGTAACTGGCACAAGAGCTTTTTTCTGAAGACGCCAATCAAGTTTCCTTCCTAACTAACCCCCACTCTTTCTCTCTCTCTCTCTCACACACTGTTGAGATTTTTTTCAACGCACTACTGGGGCAAAAACCCCCCCAAATCTTATGGTCCAAATCATCAGGTAAACTTATTAGAAATGAAGATATGATCTAGACCAAAAACAATTTCTGCAGATAGCTGTACAAAGAGCCAGTATAAATGCACGTATGCAGTAAATGTAAACAGATTCAGTATGAGGGGTCGGGATCAGATATCTGTACAAGTGCCACTACGAGGAAAGGCACCGTAGCCTGGTATACCCGAGCAAGTGCTGCGTCCAACGCCCCTAAAAGCGCACAAACTCCGCGTGGTTTCCGACGACCAGTTCTGCCTCTTACCTCCCCTTTATTGCCACCCTTCCCACGAACAATGCCTTCATCAGTTCTAGACAGCCTACCTTTGAACCCACTGGAAATCCAGTCCATCACAAAGAGAAAACTCAGACGTTGAAACGGGGATTGACAACATACTGTCATTCGGCTTGTTGACAACAATCACAACATACACCAGTAGTTTAGCTGCTGTTGTTACTGCTACTGATGGTGTTAAGGATCCCGAGACAGAAAGAGATCAGCTAGAGCACACACACAGAACACAAATTTAAAAAAATCTCCGAACGACAAGCATACGGAATCTGGTAAACACAGAAATTCGCACGCAGAGAAAATTGAATAATAATAAATCAAACAGCGGCACCTCACTAACATTTAATGGGATGCTGTGTTCTTCACACTCTACGGTCATTTTGCGTCTTTCAAACCTGGGTCGCCATAGGGATGGATGAAATTTCCATCCAGGGATGATGCCTTCGTAACGCGCATTCAGTATGCCGGCGATTCTATAAACGAATAGAGCATCAGTTTATTAATTAAGCAACATATACTGGATCTAGCGACGGCGGTAAAAAAAAAGACTATTTTATAGAGGAGAGAATTAAGAATGAAAAAAAGGAGAAGGAAGAAAACACCAATCCTTTATTCCTTTACTACAGATGCAACACTGTCAAAATGTTTTTTTCTTTTTCTGAACTCGCGTTTGGGACATTGCTGCAGGCCACTGATTTCTGTACTTACAAGTAACAACTTTCATTTCTGCTATGGCTACTCCTTAGAGATAATTTCGTGGGGTACTCGGTCATGGCCAGAAGTATCTTTCGACTATGGGGACTATATGTCTTTCGGGAATTGTTTTCCACCGTGTGATTCGTGAAGCATGGCATCACTAAAGACAGCACGCGCTCCTTTTCATCTGTTAATGCTCACGGCAAACCTGAAGAATAATTTGATTACAAAAAAAAGAGCAATGATCGAGCCGCGGCAGCATCAGTTGATTAGAAGTCTTTAGATTTATTCATTCACCGTCCTTCTTTTTTAAATCCATCAATCCGAGAAGCGGGCTCAAAAGTGTCTGCATACAGTTATTGATAGTTTCTGCTCCCGACGGTAGTCGGGTCACCTTCTTATCCACCCAGCCACACGAAGCGAACGATTTTCGAGGCACACACGCTTTTATCAAGTTCGTGCCCATGGTAACATTTTCCAGTGCACATTTTGATACAAAGTAGGTAACACGAGAAAAATGTCAATAGAAGCTACTTTTGGATGTAAGCCGTAACTGGGTTTTACAATTTTTTATTACGCTTTCTTCTGTCATAAAACAGATATAAAGGTTTAGTACTTACATGACCCCTTCAAGAAAAAGCCCACTAAGCCTAAAAATTAGGAAACAGAAAGGAAAGAAGGACACCAACCCTAAACTTATATAAATAAACGGCGGTGAAGTGAAGAATCGGTCAGAAAAGGGATGCAGTAAATTATTTCGGGGCTAAAGGTCTGTGGTCAAACATCTGATAGCCTGCTCTTTTTGCGAGGCTACTGCGCGATCTGATGATCTTCATAAACCCTCTACGGACATCTGATGACCGTTTATTTATGGAGTTTTGCAAGTTTAGACAGTTTTTGGCAGTGAAGCTGGAAACAAGAGATCAGTGCATCGCGAAGCCGGGAACAAGATTATATCGCACAAGGAGGAGGTTGGTAAACATCTGGTTTTATACCAAACATTACACCGCGCATTCCCGTAATACAAGTAACTATAAATAATCTCCTGTGTGAAAATAACCTAAAATGGATGATATATCGCTGCATGACTCCAAAATTACAGAACAGACAACCGCACTGGTCGTTTGTACCCCACATGCGAGAGTCGTCTTTCATGTCAACCAGTGGTGCCAAGAAAAGCCGGGGATTGCTGCTGCCCATATAACATCATGAGAACTGCTTCTAATCTGAAGGACTGCCGGCTAAGCAGAACAGACACAGGTGCGACCATCGGGAATGGCTGCAAAAATTCTGAAAACCGTTAAGTAGACAGTTTTTGAGGACCCCAGTTAAATATGCAAAATATCTGCAACAGTCCCTCACGGATGAGAAATTTGCATAAATGGATGTAAGCACGAGAGGAAATTGCACGAAGGTCACCATCGAACTTCTGTAATAAGCCAGCAGCATTTTCTGTTCATCAGGGCGCGCACTCTCTCACTCTCATCCTCCCCCCCCCCCAAGGGCTGTGAGCGATCCTCGTAATTTTGCCAGCTAAACCTGGTTAGACTTTTAAGGAAATAAAACACATTGTTAAAAAATCTGGAAATCATTAGAAGGCTGTCCAAAATATCCCTTAAAGTAGCTCTAAACAAATGTTGCCAAAGACATAAATGTTAAACATCTACTGGAAGTATCTCCTCAGCGTAATTTCAGAACAGCTTTGCAGGATTTTTGCCTAGGTTATTAACATATTTCTTTCTTTCTGCTAATACCAGTCTTCAATATAATAAACATACTGGGTCAGGATGAATAAAAGCAGATAAGGTAGGTATTTTAGGCGTTACATGATACTTTTGAAAACGTGAAATGTGATGCATCTGTTCGTCAACTTTGTAAATTTTAAAAGGCGGGTAAGGGTAATATTTAAAAAAAAAGTTGTTTGCCCTAAATATTTCGAGTTAAATCAAAAGGTGATATACTCTGAAATAAAGAACTACATTTTATACAACAGACACTGAACGAAAACCTAAGCGCAAAGAGTTAGCTGAAGCCAATACAAACTCAGCTGAAAGAGACAGACGAATCAAACCTAATCCGGCCTAATTCTAACTCACTTTTTTGGATTGTAAGAAGTGCCACGAAGTGTCGCCTGAGCAAAAGTTGTCCCTAGCTGTGTTTAGAAAGGGTTTACCGTTTACCTTTGCATGCACCCAGCCTTTTAGCAAAGTAAGAGGGGTCTGTAAATCATTGTAAAATGGTCTAAACAACCGATCGTAAAGAAAGATGAACTGTAAGCCAGCCGAGGAAGAACTTCAAATTAGCCGATGACGGAGGATAGTTGGAGAGCTCTAAATCCCTTCACCCCAATGACAGAAAGAAGATTCGGAGACTTTAATGCTAGAGAAATGTGTCTCGGCGACGCTGTGATGTGACGCATCCCGATCGCTTAACTACTTGAAAGATTTCGATGGTGGGAGGATTTCCAAAGAGCTGCTCGTCTTTCTTCTCTTTGGGGAACTGCACACTTTTGATGATTCCGTCGTCTTCCTGCCACGGAAGCAAGTTTGATTTTTTTAAGCATCCGGAAAAGTATGTGTGTGTGTGTGTGTGTGTGTGTGTGTGTGTGTGTGTGTGTGTGTAAAATGGCAGACGATAGTACTGTAGTTCTAATAAACCACAATCAAGTTTGGAGGCGCCCATAACTGTCATACACATGAGTAAGCGACAGACGAAAGTGTTGTATAACGTATTTTATAACTAAGAAACCACTCAAAAAGCAAAGATCATAGATAAGAGGTAAGAGGAAAAGATAACTTTAGGTAATGCGCTTTGACCGAATCAGTTGGCTTTACTATATCTCTATGGCTTGACAAATTATTTCCGGAAACGTTGGGTTTTGAAGGTGGTACTTATGTGAACTAATGGCGGCAAAGCGTTACACGGTTACAGACCATGGAGCCGGAGAAAGAGAAAGAGCAGCTGCCGAACTGATAGATGGCATTTGCAGGAGGTCGGCATGAGCATATCGGAGGGACCGACTGGGCTGATTGTGAGTGTGACAAACTCAGACAGACATCCTAGGACAAGGCCAAGGGCACAAGGCTAACAGATCAGTGTGGCAACCTTGTAGTGAATGCAGGCAAGGACAGACAACCAATGCAGCTCGCGGAGGAGTTATTCGCATGATCAGATTTGGGCTCACAAAGCAATATCGTTTTGGGCTCTTTGAAACTTGTCAAGCAGGCAACTGGGAAGGTGAAGTAGTTCATCAGGGACAGCACAAATGCATAAATCAGTTTCTTGGTGTAGGGAAATGTTACAAAAAGTCTTATATGGCTAATTCTGCCAAGTTCTAGAAAAACTGACTTACATAGCGCAAAGTGTGCCTCGTGCAAGGAAGAATCCATTGAGAATACATCAAAAATAAATTGACATAAATATTTTCTAAAGAAAATAATTTATTTTTACACCCATAATAAATAATATAGGAAGATGCGCCACGAAACAACGAAACGAGATCTGTTATTTATATTATTATTTCTAGGTCTAATTATTTTTCAATTACAGGACATTTATTTCTGTACTTTTCACTTTTATTAGAACACAATAATAATAATAATAATAATAATAATAATAGTGAAGATTTTTATAGCGCATATTCACACTCATAGAGAGCATGCTCTTAGCGCTTAAAACGAGGAAGAGACGTGGACTAAGTAGACACAGAACAAAGGGGACGAAAGAAAACGACAGTACTGACGAAACATAAAACATTAAAAGGCATCAAGTAACAGGAACAGAAAAATATAGTGATTCTGCGAGAAAGATGGGTAAAGTAGCAAGAGGGAAGGGGGCGGGGTTAAGAAGGACGAGCATTGTGCGGACACAACATAGCATTATCAGCTATCCTGACAATTTTGCAAACGCTGTATTTTGATTTGCTGTATAGATACACAATGCTTTAACCTCGGTGCATTCTTCAGGTCATTGAGTATCTTTTCTACGATACCCAGTAAGCTTTTCAAAAATTAGATCTGTGGGGCGCTGTACTATATCGTGTGTACATAGAACTGGTTGGGCGCCATCTTGAAGTTTTGCTTCACACCAGTGACTTCATTTCACAAGGACATAATACGGTACGATGCCAAGGAAACTATTAAATAAAGCGGAAAAGGAAGGTCATCAAGTTACGGCTGTATCATAGGACGGTGACCCAACACCGCCCTGTCTTCAAGCGTTAAATAGCGGTGGCCATCAAATCTGGAAACACATAAAAAAAGGTTGTGAAGCATGTGTGTAAGCTGTGGTATGATTTTTCTTTTTTTACGAAGCAGATCTGTTTTTATACGTGCGCTGGTGAGTTCCACACTGTCACCAGTCGTTTACATCCGGGTACTGAAACTGAATCAGAAGACCTTCAGACCCCCTACCCCCACTTTTAGATTCTCAATGTCAGGAAACGTCCGTTAGCTTCATAGACGTTCATTTCCGCGGTCTGCTGGCAGAGAGTAAATTACGTTTATTACACGTGTCAATGCCAAAACACATTTCATGCTTACTGGTCCGTTCTTTCCGTTTTTACTGGCCAGCATACTCCATTCAAAAAGCTTCTTCCACTGGTTGTTCTCCCAAGCAACTGTATTAAAGTGAGCAACAAACTGAAGACAGATCCCCTAAGAACGATTGGCCATCTGCTTGCTACCAGTTTCCTACCCGACCCGCCGCTACAGGACAGACAAGAGCGAGAGACAGAGAGAGAGAGAGGGGAGGTAATCACTGTTGACACTCCGGCTTTGTGTCGCATGCTGTCTTTAACTAATAGAAGCCAGGTGCTTCTTTCTAGAGCAAAAAGGGCAAACTGTGAAATCTTGAAAATAGTAGACATTTGCTTTGCTTTTCATTGCTCTTTCCTTCTATATCCGTTGACAAATCACAAAGCTAAACAAGGTAGATTTTCCCCGCTCCCCCTCTGCCGCTTCACGCACTTCCTTTAAAGTATTTGATTTTGAAACTTTAATTCCAAGTGCGAAATCGCCTTTAGGTGGAACCCCCTTTCCCCTTCAAACTCAAACTCTTCTTTCCTATGATGACTATATTTTTCTTTAAACGATATCAACAAAACATATGCGTTACGAAATTCCATAGCTTCAGCTTCATTGGCTACTTCAGCAAATTAAAACCGATATATATGTCTCTCACTGAGAGAGAGAGAGAGAGAGAGAGAGAGAGAGAGAGAGAGAGAGAGAGAGAGAGAGAAAATAAGAAAGACGGTCTGTAAACAGTAGTGATGGAGATGTCGTGAGGGAAAGGAGTCTAAGAATATGAAAAAAAGAAGAGGATGATAAAGAACTACAAAACACTATTCAAGAACTAATGAACGTGACGACAGAGTATTAAAAAAATCAAGAGCAGCTGATAGAGTTTCTTCTTGCTGGTACGTTGGATTTCGGAAAAAACCAGGGTGTGCCCGTGTTAGACGTGTTTGATTT
Source organism: Marisa cornuarietis (assembly GCA_004794655.1). Taxonomy (NCBI): domain Eukaryota; kingdom Metazoa; phylum Mollusca; class Gastropoda; order Architaenioglossa; family Ampullariidae; genus Marisa; species Marisa cornuarietis. The sequence goes on along the minus strand of SMMW01000554.1, from coordinate 5,720 downwards.
ATTATACGATGGAAGGTAATGTAAATCGCCATGTATTAAGCAGGTTAACTCTTTTTGAGCTCTGTCGAGGCTCGGTACAATTGCGTCTTGGACTTCCACGTAGTTTTTTTTTTCTTGGTGCACGCGGTTCTTGGAACTCAAATTAACAGTCCACGTCTGCTTATCGCCAGCCTGCCCTCTACCGCATCCATTGAAATTAAATTGTAAGCTAAAGTAAACGCACTCCCAAGTTTCCTTCTCTTTCTTTTCGCGGACAGACTTGTTCGTCAGGTCTTATGTGTCCGTGCATTTTTGGTTTTGATCAAAGCTAGCTGTTCTCCTAATTGGAGACTGGCTACATTTTAGCGCTGTACTCAATCAGGTCTCTTAGGACCCAATTTGTTCTGGGTGGTTAAGTCCTCTTCAAGAATCAACTGAACGACCTTTGTACTGTACAGCAACAGTACAGCGGTGGTCCCAACTTTAAAAAAAAAAGTTTCCATCATGTAAATGGATAAATGCCTTTGTTGTTGAACAAATCGAGTTTTATCTTGGCAAAAGAGCAGAAAGTTTCTAGTTTTTCGTAAAAACGATTTTCAGAAAGACTTTACTTAAGCACTACTAGTTAAAGTCCAAACCGGGCCACTGTTTTGCGGAGCTAAAAGACAGCCGTTTCGCTGTCAGCACGTACAATGGTAAATCTACACCCCTACAAATCCTTTAATAATATTTAACTTTTCTCCAACAAAAATTTTATTGAAAATAGTTTTCATTAAGAGATATTGTGTATTTATGTGTAGAATGTGATGGGCGTTGAGCAGATCTGCCAATCCTCACACACCAACGAATGCGGACGTGCCGGTAACTCTACAACACTTGGACTTGTTGAGTCCTGTGACCGCATTCTAGACCTCATTTCTCTTGCCACTCTTATCTTAGCTGCAAAAACAGTCGATGACAGCTTCAAAATAACAGGCATAGCACACTTGGGCCGGAAATATGATAGCTACACTTGTGACTATTTAAACAGGATTAAGAAAAACATTTTAATTGTGAGCAAGAGGTGACTGTACAGATATTTATGTATCAGACAAATCTCTAAAATTAAAATATTACAACATTCCGACAAACTTAAAATAATTGCTGATAAAATGCATACTTTCTGAAATTTAAAGTTAATTAAGTTCTTGTAAATGTTCGTTCAAAAAGACGGGAGGAATGTGAAACCTTTCGGCTCTTTATAAATGCACTGGTTACAAAAGTAAAGCCGAGAAAAGATGAATACATTAATGAGCTCAATAGTGGAGCCTGTGGTCCAAACCTGTTTGGCGATAAAAACTAAAGGGAATTCGTTAAAAGCTTTAAGTTTAGAAAAGACTACTTAGAAATTCCCCCATTATCCCGAAATGATATTAAACTTTATACCAATGTTGAAAAATCTGCAGTATTAAGTAAATTTTTGTTGAACAATGCATACGATTGGGAATAAGGAATCCCTACAATGTCCAGTACTAACAGCGAACAGTCTGAAATTCCTCTCCATGAAATGTTAAGCAAACACAGTTTAAAAACAAACGCAGATACATAACGTACTACTTCCAGCCTTATATATTATTTCATCTTACCCAAAATCCTTCTTTATTTAATCATTGTCTCTGTGAGTTTTTCCATTTTGTTGGAAAGCAGCAAGCATCAACTCCTATTTACAAGATAAATAGCAAAGACTACTACACTAATAGATCGCCTTCAGCTACATTGGTCAATTATTTGAAAAGTGTATGAGTTGACATCGACACTACCATTTATGCGTCAAAAACACAGTATTACATCCACGTCAATCTGGTTTTTTCCTCAAGGAAATTCTGCTGTTATTTAGATAATGTCGAGATCTGTAATAAAATTTACTTCCTATGACACGCATGCTATTTTTTTCAAGCATCCAGAGAGTTTGATCTGGTTGGGCACACAGAGCTACGGTTACAGATGAACCCAGAAGGCATTCAAAGAAAGTTGTAACTCCTTTTGCGTAAATTACCTGTCAGGCCAACCTAGGCTGTAGTCCTTAGTGGTGAAATATATTTCAACAACAAAAAAAGTGTTTTCGTGCGTTCCTCATGGATCATTATTAGGTTTTCGTTAGTTTTCATATACATTAATAACATTTTCACTAACATCCAAGCACCTATGACTTATTTGTAAATGATACTTATTCGTGGAATATTAAATTCTGATACCATACTTGAAAGTTCAAACTCTGAAGCTCAAAACACAATTTTAAACTGTTCTTCAAAATGGTTAATTTGTTGTGTATAGTTTACCTTCAGACCTGACTGTCCCCGTGTTTTTTTTTCTTGATTTCTACCATTGGCGTTGGCCGACGGTAAGAAATAATATTATCAACTTCTGAGTTCAAAAGATACATTAGTTAGTCTAGCTGTAACGTTTTAGTTTAGTACTATATTAACCGAAATGACTGAATCATCTACTGTAAACTACGCATGGACATGAGTGATCTCAAAAGTCAGACTTATTCAAACGATAGTTAATAAGTGATCTTTCGTGTTCTTGTGATTCAGAAGAGAATGTCGATGACTTTCTACAGAAGAGAATGCCGATCACTTTCTACAGAAGGAACGTTGATTAGTTTCTGCTAAAGTGCTCACTCAAATTATGGTAGCCAGCTCATCCTATTGTTATAATTTCACGTCAGTTTAAATGCTGAGTTACTACTTTTTTATTATTCTAGACTACATTTTGCCTCAAAACTCCTGTGACACGATTCTGTCACTGCTGCTGTGCATGATTTCTCTTCCCCTTCCCTCCTCTTACTTCGAAGAGTTTAAGTTTTTGTCAGGTTCCAAGCTCAACATGAAAGAACACTGACACAAGTTTTTTTCCCGGTTACCGCCACTCACTAAAGCCAGCAAGATTCTGTGCACAAATATAAGAAGAACAAAAATAAAAGAAAGAAAAAACTTGGATAGAAAATTATATTCCTGAAAATCTAACAATCATTCGGATTTGAATTCAATATACCACTAACTTAATATTCTTCAATTACATTAAGTCCAAAAACTGCACACTCAAACAAAATTTTTAAAATATTAATGCAGACTCACCTCAACAGGTTTTCACTTGAATAATTTACACTTTTAACAAGCTTGGTTAGGACAACACAGCACTGAGGAAAACTGTCAGGTGCTCACCCTTTCCGGTCAGACACAAAACCTCAGCAAAATCACTTCTTTTTCGTAGCCTTGATCTCAATTTATACTGGTGGAGCCTCTCAATCACACCCACGCACACATCCATGCACTCCATCGCACTCCCACGCACATCCCTCGCCATCCTCTCACCTCTTCCGTTTCATTTTCTCCTCCAACCAACTAAAGAAAAAACCCAGCAGGTTTGTGACAGTGCCTTTGTACAAGTTTTGTACTACGACCAATACGAGGGTCGTTCAAAAAGGTCTCAGCTTCATCCAGAAGGAGTTGCAGAAACAAGATAGTTTTTCACAATTTTTCTGTGTAGTCCCCATTGACATCAGTGCACTTGGTCCATCGATGCTTAAGCATTGCAATCCCATCATGGAAGAAGGTGGAGTCCTGGCCCATCAAAGTCTCCTCCGCAGCACACATAACCTCATCATTATTTCCAAAATGGCGACCACGTAGGTTTAGGAAACACGCAGGTCAGATGGAGCTAAGTTTGATAAGTAAAGTGGATGGGGTAGCAAGTCAAAGCCACAGTTGGCTGCTTCAGCTACAGTAACCTGAGCAGAGTGAGCAGGCGCGTTATCCTGAAGCAAGAGCACACCTGCCCTCAGCTTCCCTCTGCGTTTTGACTTGATTGCTTCCTTCAGTTGTGTTAATTCCGATGCACAGTTCTGTCCATTAATAGTTTTTACCTTTTCCAGGTAGTCGATCATGAAAAACAGAAGCCATCACCTTGCAACAGACGCTGCCTGCTTGAACTTCTTCAGGCGTGGAGAACCACAGTGTTTCCAATGTTTGTTCTGAATCTTTGATGAACCCAGGTTTCATCTAGAGTTACTAATATGCGGTGGAAATTCTTAGGGTCAGCCTGGAAGCGAATCAAAAGTGTCCTGGAAATGTCAGCCCTTTGCAGCTTCTGCTCTGGCGTCAGCATTCTTGGGACCCATCTTGCAGACAACTTGCTCGTCCCCAAGATCTCAGTTAAAACAGTGTGGAATGATCCATAACTAATGACTATGGACTCGGCTATCTGCTAGACAGTAAAGGATCTGTCATCTAAAACCATACAATGAATGGCATCAACTTGATCATCAGTGGTTGAGGTTTTTGGACGACCTGGCCGAGTGTCATCTTCTGTGCTGACCCTGCCCCGCTTGAATTCAGCAGCCCACTTCTTCATAGTTGCATAGGTAGGGGAGTCCTCAGCAAGTGTCTGTACCATGTCCTCATGGATTTCTTCGGGTGTCATATCTTTCTTTTTAAGATAATTTATGACTGCTGAAGCCTCTGTTTTGTCCATTTTTAGATTTTTCGACCTATCCTTCAACTTTATATGGGCCTCATGTGCACACAAATCAAAAAGGAAATCTGTATTAGTTTTTCTAGTTTTATAAGAACTGAAATTGTGTTACCACAGCAAACATGTTCAGCTTTGGCTCTTCTTTCTGGATGAGGCTTAGAACTTTTTGAACGACCCTCGTAACTGCATCAGCTGGTTTGAAATAAGTTGTCAAGCTATACGTCATCTAATTTTTTGTATGCACCGATTTACTTTAGGGAACATTTCAAACCTATAAATTCATCCATTACAGGTAGGTAAATATACCTTCCAACTGGTACCTGATAAATCTGACACAAATACTGTAAAACTGTATTCTGTACTGTATTCAGGCCACTACAAATTGGAAATCTCTGCTTTGTTCGCTCTTTTCATTGATATTTGGTTAATTTTCTTCAAAAATAATTGAGAGCGACATTAGAGACGCTGATGTGTCAAGAAAAACAAGAGTGGTCCTATTCATCCTTTCCTTTGAAAAACATTGTCATTTACATAGCTTACTTTGGGGTGGGGTGGGGAAGAGATATTAGAGTAGCCTGCTCGTTAGTGGCCTCGACTTTAAAGCAGAAAGTGCGAAAGTGCGAAAGAACTTCTGCACTGCTCCTACACAAGCATGTGGGAGAAAATAACGGGGAATTCTATCATTTATTTATAACTGTATACCTTATCCGTCCTGGGATTTGTGATACACATTCTCGATTGTTACAGCAAAGGTCACGCCGAAGAACAATGTTTATTTCAGAATTATTTACAAGTTACAACGAAATATGAAGTATTTTTATAGGACCAGACAGTCTGCAAAGAGCATTTGGATCTCGTGGCATGAGGCGGAGAAATGGGACTGGATATATATATATAAAAGGAACTGTCGATCAATGTTACTGGTGGAATTCAAACTATATAACAAAAGCGTGTTCCCATAGTCAACATGTTGCAAGAATATAAAAGAATGGTATGTCATAAAGTTTTTTCCCAGGCAGATAAAAAAACAAAAGGCAAGATAAGGCAAGAAACACCTAGAGAGCTCTAAACCACTTGTTAAGCCTGTCTCACACGATTTTCATTTAGCTCAATCTACTCTGAATCAAAGCAGAAGAAAAACTTCCCAAGACATCTACCACGGAGGGAATGTATTCTTGGAGTGAAACCGTTTTTTTTCAAACAGATTATGAGGCTCAACAATTTGA